>OY755082.1:50919039-53319039 GCA_963576655.1 Gastrophysa polygoni
CAACAAATTTTTCTTTGGAATTCTATTTAATAAGGTGCTCAAAGTGTTTATCATTTACCTCCTGACAGTAATGAACTCGCTGAACAAAATTTTGTAGTGAATCTAAAATCATGTGAGGAGGAATGGTAGAAATTTCATGCCTTATTCTTTCTTGCAACTCTTCGATATTTGGCGGCCTATTTTTGTAGACTACATTTTTTATGTGACCCCATAGAAAAAAGTCAAGTGGGGTCATATCATGTGACATGTGTTGTCAAGATCATCACTGTTAGACAAAAGAACGATGCGGCGTTGTTATGGAGCTGGAAACTTTCAAAGGTAACTTGATGGACTATGAACTTAATGGACTAACATTTTTGGATAATTTATTATAAGTTATTTTCAAAATTCGATATCTCGAAATCGGTTGAATTTAGGAAATGATGCGCTTTATCAATTTTGTTCAGAATTTCGAGCAGAATTGAAATGTGGAATAATATACAGGGTGTCCCATTAGAGAAAAAGCAACTTTGTTTCGTCCTGACTTTTTGACTCATCCTGTATACTTTATTCGTCATTAGCCTAATGGATTCTGAAAAACCCTACAACTTTTGTATCCTAACATTTTTCGCTAGCTATCTTACTTTAGAAAATAATCGACCGTTTCCATACATATCAGCGACCCTGTATAAACAAATATGCTTGTTCTGATTTCTCTTATCCCCTATATCCTTGAAGGGGAATGAAAACAAGGGAAAAAATGAAAATAACGAATGTATCAAAAAAGAAACAGTCTTGAACATTTTTTGTTTCATCAGTCTACTTGTGATGATATTTCTAATAGTAATAGGCTCACATGAGAATTCGTTTCGTATTTCACATCGTCTGCCATCAACCTCCAAATCCTCTGGTTTCAGCGTCCTCCAGTCTTGCCAGTCATTATTACTAATTGCGTAGTATCATATTACTCGACACAGTGTTGAAGAATTGTTACACGTTTTTTTTTATGGGATTTAGTCACGGGTTTGCCTTCTTCTTCATTTACTTCACCTGGGGTGCGACCACCAAGAAACCTAGTAATAAAGTTCCAGTAAGAAACTCAATGATTCAAGGATGGTCCAAAATTAATTATCAGCTGTGATTTTTTAATTTTTTTCATAGTCAAGTCATAAGACCGTCTTTCATTTCATTTTCATGACATTCGTTTGGTAAAAGAACTATATTTCGATAAATCTATCATTACATAGCCACCTTAGATAAATATGAGATTTTTTTTTTTTAGAAAATTGCTCATCTCGGAATTCTGGCCATTTAGGTTTAGGAACATGATACATCATTCCGCTGGGAATCTTTCAAGATATTTCATAATATACAGGATGTACCATCCAAAAAAACGCACTTTCAACTCTTTTTGTATCTGGCAGTAAGATCATTAATTTCAAACGACCCTGTATTACGCAGAGCAAACTTCTCTATACAGAATCAATATACATGATCTTCATGAACTAAACACAAAATTGCAAGTTCCTAAGAATCCAAATACCGCATAAATATGCATTCAATTCGAGCCATGTTTCGGATGAAAAATATGGAAAATAATCAATAACTCAAAAACCGTTAGAGATAGGTATAGGAGAGTCTGAGGTAGGAATAATCAGAATGCGGTGATATACAGGGTGTCCCATTTGAAATAACAAAGATGCTGCTACTTTGTGGACTAAGCGGCAACGCTGCATTATATTTCAGATTTAGATCGTTAGACCAAATTTTCACAATGATCCCAATGTCCCGTTCTCCGTCTGACGATGTAGTCTCGAACGATATTTCAGTCGTTGACTGGACCCATTTTCGTATTTTCCCTGAATTCATCCGGTGGCCTCACGTGCATTTTCCGGAGCACAAAGCCCGCTTATTGAATCGGTAGGTGGAAAATGTGTGTGTCGGATCCCGACGAGAGTTTCCGACAAACATCCACGTCGGGTCACTAAAAACGGATGCAAATTGCCGGGTTACGTTTCGAAAATAAAATACGGTGTCCTGGGAAATCTAGCCCCGAACTTGTCCGCAGGATATTATATAGAACGCTTCTTTCAGCCGAACCATATAGAGATTTTTTATGGGCGTGAAGCCAGCCCCTGTTAATATTCTAAACAATGTTTCACTTTTTTCTTCTCGACTTCATTTCCGTATGAGCTCCATGAAAATTCATTAGGCCCGTCTTTTTTCGGAGCGATTTGGTGTTTTAACTTCACGATAACATGGTTTTTTATGAGCTCGTAAATAAAGCTCGAATTCTTTGCCTAGTGGAGTCTTTCCTGATGCTTACAACCTCTAAGCTTTCAAGAAAAATTCCAACACCTTCCTTCGCTCCCAAAATTCCACTGATGGCTAACATAACAAGATGTTCCTCGAACATTATAGGTTTCCCTTTCGTGTTGATGAAAAAAAATTGTCTTCATAGGCGAAGGGACACAAGGAATATATTTTTTTCATTTTTGTTGAATTTGGATGAGTAATTTTTTCTACAAAAATCTCACCATTTTATTTGACATATTTCATTCAAAGTTCAAAATATACACTCATTTTGAACGCTATAAATTGAATATTCCTCTCTCTAATAATTCAAAAAATTTTTTTTTATCTGTTGACACCAAAATGAAATCATAAGAATTGATATAATTGTAATAAATTGTTGAATTTCCTTGGCAAGAAAATTGATCCTCATCTCTAACAAATTGTGTAAACATTCGAGTAGTTACCTGGTTCACTAAAAAATGTGCGGTTAACTTTCCTCAATGCATCAGTATAGGTTGTTAATTTGTGAGACACTTCTAAACCACTACTAATAAATTCGTTGTGATAGCACAGTTTGACAATTAGTATTATAAATACTTCGGTACTAATGACTCCTCTTCAAACTACATTTTATCTGAAAAACTGGTTCAGGTTTCAATGCGGTCAACTCAAAAATAGGTTTATTAATTAGAGACAATTTATATCGTCGTCCAAGTCGTCATAATCATTTTTTATAAATTCCTCGACCATGAATCATTATACTTCACCTATTATTTCTTTATAGTACCGGATTCCGTAGGTCAAATGAAACTATAAAAATATTCAGTTCATTACACAGCAAGTAAAATAAAATCACAATTTGAATAAAATGAACCAAAATGATCAACATGCGCATTTCCATATGAAAGAGTTTTGACACGAATTCATCATTTTTCAAGCAGCTCTCAACCTAAAATAGTTCATCTCTGTGGAGGTGTAAACTGTATTATTAATTTTTAACCCCAAGTCATCAGTAATCAGTACATTATATATACAATAATAACAGTACAATAATCAGTACAATTATTCGGTACAAAACGTGGTATAAATACAATTTTTATCGAGTTCAATCCACCACAAGTGGGTGAAATACACATAGGCACAAGGCGCCTGTTTGTGTTGTTTCACACACTCATAGATGGAATGTCAAATTTAGTACAATATAGACTAATTCTAAGTAGTAATTGAAATTTTAGATTCGTCTAGGGGGGGGGGGGGGGGTGAGGGTCGGAGAGAGAGCATAAAAGAGGATTGAAATATAATTCAAAGTTTCAGTGTTTTCTTAGAATATATTTAGTATTTTTGGATTTTCTATTATGTGTTTCTTGATAGCAAGTTTGAATTCTTTGATTTTTTTTATAGTTTTTAGATCCGTAGGGAGATAGTTATACAATGTAGGTCATTGCGTGTGGCTCTTTCGGTAAAATGGAGTTTTTATATTTAAATTTTCAAAGAATCTTGTTGTTTTCGCGAAGCTTGTGGTATATTTTATCAAGTTGGAAAACATCCAAATTAGACCTTGGTAGCAATATTGAGCCCTAATATTTAGGACTTTGGTTTCTTGAAATAGTATTTGGGTAGGGAACCTTTTATCTTTTCTGTGTATTATTTTCAATAATGAAGTGGTTTTGATATTCCGTGAAAATGATTAATATTTGATTGCTTCGATCTTCTGTTTCATAGTTCATTTTAGTTACTTGTTTACAGCGCCCGATTAAAAATACTTTACTTCTTGAGCAAATAATACCTATGTAAAGTATATGTATTTGCACAAACAAAAATTAGGAAAATGAGTTAGATATCAAAACACATGAAGATGTGCGAGAAAGCATATTTCTCCCAAGATAACATCAACAACAAAAACAACAATAACAAAATAACAACATCACTGTTATTGCGTTGTTTGTGATTTATTCGATACCAATTTTTGTCTGTAATTCTTTTTTCCCATCGAAAATGGAGTTCAAGTACGCAAAGTCAGCAGGTGAAAAGTCCACAGAGAAAACTAACAAATTCAATACCATTCGATAGTATTCATAGAAAGATCAGCTTTACTGTTGCTAACTCAGTGAACTTACGAAACAGCACTCATAAATAACCTCCAGTACTTATTCATACAGTTCAGTACGAGTCCTGTATCGTGGTATGCGCAATTACTGTTTCTATTAACCTTGGCCACGGAACAATAGAAGACAGAACAAGTTATGTCACGGAGACTACATACGTGGAAAATGTAAGAAGGCATGAACAATGAGTAAGCGTCGTGATATCGCTAACGGAAGAGTACATTCTACTGCATTTTTTTGTATTTCTCCTTTTGTATGTATTAGTCATCAGTTCTCGTACATTAAAGACCCATCCTACCCTTCATTATACATGGTGTTCCTATTATGAGGAGGTGGTTCCTTGGATTCTGTGGTACTTTCAGTTCTACAAGTTATTCGCAATTTATATGCTTTGATATGCTGCTGCTTGATAATCTAGTATGATACGTTGTTCAAAATATGGGAAAACTATTGCCTAATGGACATAAAAAGTCATTCTGCATAATCATAAAATGAATAAATTTGCCAGATTAGGTAAAAAGCTTACGAAAAAACTACAAGCTTTCTCACCCTCTATGTATATTTCGAATAAGGCTGAATCGAGGGCTGCATGTTAGAACAACAATTTTGACCTAGAACTTGTAGGACCACCCTTTGATGATGTCTTATCTGAATATTTTCAGGCTTTGGGCCTGAAAGCTATGCTCTCAACATCATTTAACAACTGTTAGACATATTATTTCTCTTATTTAAGATGCTATCCTATAGACCCTAGTGTAGTGTTGTAAGATATTCCTCTGTAGACCCATATTGGTCCTTCAACAATCTCGAAGTACATGCACCATGAGGATCCTTACCACCTCACCTTCCACCTCACCACCGGAGCCTTCATAGACCTTCACACTGGAAAAAAACTGTTTTGGAATTTCTCCCCCCTATCTACCACAACCTACAGACCTTGTCGTCTTCTAGGACCATATTTTTGATGTGCCTATACAGCTCAGAGTTATCTCTCAGCAGGAAAACTCTAATTTTTGAAGATCTCCTACGTTGTCTTATCTAATCTAGTCACCAGTGGTAATGTACAAAATAATACCTCCATTCTTCTCTTTCCAGATGGTGCAGAAAATATCTCTGACGACGTTCTACTTCCTGTTCCTCTCGATCCTGACGGCCAATCTGTCCATAGCCTCCGCCTTGGGTTGTCCTGCAGGCTGCATGTGCAACGACGATACCTACGTGGTGCAGTGCGAAAGGAGCAAGCTGGACGTCATCCCCATAACCCTCAACCCGGCCATCCAGAGGTTGGTGCTGAGGAACAACAAAATAAAGACCGTCGATGCGGCCTTCCAGTTCTACAGGGACCTGCAATACGTCGACCTGTCCAGCAACCACTTGGTGAACATCCCCACCAAGAGCTTCCTGCACCAGGAGAAGCTGCAAGAGCTGCACCTGAACAAGAACAAGCTCTCGTCCATCAACAACAAGACCTTCCAAGGTTTGAAATCGCTGACGGTACTCAATCTGAGGGAGAACTTCTTGGAAGAGCTGGCCAGGGGCCTCTTCGCGATATTACCGAGGCTGGAGGAGCTGAATCTAGGCCAGAATAGGATATCCAAGATAGATCCGCTGGCGTTCGAGGGGCTGTCCAGCCTTAGGGTGCTCTATTTGGACGATAACGCCTTGAGCACCGTTCCTACCCCTTCGTTCTCGGTGCTGGGGAGCCTTGCCGAGCTCCATGTTGGCTTGAACGGCTTCACTGTCCTGCCAGATGACGCTTTCAGTGGTCTAGGGAAGCTATCTGTGCTAGACATCAGCAGTGGTGGGTTGTCCAATATCAGCGGGAACGCTTTCAGGGGTCTGACAGGCTTGAGAGGTTTGAATCTGGCAGATAACCGGCTGCAACGCATTCCCACAGCGCAGCTGGGGCATTTAGTGAGACTGGAAGATTTGACAATCGGCCAAAATGAATTCAGCAGCCTCGAGAAGGGATCCTTCAAGGGATTGACCAACCTCAGGAGGATCGACATCACAGGTTGGTTCATATTATATTTATTTAAAGGTATCCAAAGTCTGATCATTGAAGGAAGCAGAGAAAGATCCAGACCCACTTATCCTATCGTCCTGAGCCATGTTGTGATGATTTGGCAACGCCGCATCTGGAGATCTTCAATTGAGCACATTATTATAACTCAAACTGTTCACTGGTTTCAACTCTGCCCCACTTCATCAATTCATCCTCTTGATTCAATTGCCAAATCTACTCATGACAGCACGAGAACAAGGCTTCAACCTAACCCATAAACAACTCAAGAGTTTCGGTTCGCTTAACCTCATCAATTTTTCCCGCACTCAAAAAAGTGTCTGGTCAGTATAGGCACATCCATAGGACATTATTATATTACCTAACAATGTTTTATCCTTATAATAGCCAGAATATTGTTACAGAACTCTTGTTGGGGTGACTATAAATTTTCTCTGTGCATATGTCAAACAAGACTTTATCGAAGACATTTTCATTCTAGGTGCTAACAACCTAGAGTCCATCGAGAAAGGCGCCTTCGGAGACAACCTCAACTTGGAAACGATCGTGCTGGTGAGCAACAAGCGGCTGGAGAACCTGGTGGACGGCGCTCTCGTCGGTCTGCCGAACTTGCGGCACTTGGTGCTGCGCGAGAACTCTTTCAGGACGCTCTCGGAGTCGGTCACCAGCTGGAACGAGCTCCGCGCGCTCGAGCTCACCGACAACCCCATCAACTGCGACTGCCAGCTGCTGTGGCTGCTCAATTCCATCAACTCCAAGAACATCACCAACGTGCAGTGCTCGACGCCGGTGCGCCTGCGGGACAGGTCGCTGAGGACCTTGACGGCGGACGATCTGGGCTGCTCCTTCAGGGACCCCAGGCAGCAGGCCATCATCATCACCTTCTGCGTGAGCGCCACCATATTGCTGGGTATGCTCGGCCTCTTTTTGTTCCGGTACAGGCAGAGGGTGAGGGAGGCCCTCAAGGATTACAAGTGGAACAAGCGGGCCATCAGCCGGAAGGAGCACGAGTACCAGAAGACGTTCCCCGATGAGGATTACAACGCTCGCATCGGCCAGCACCATATCAAGCAGATACCGGTGACGGAGTTGTAGCTAGAACTTAGCGCGCCACCTTCTGGGGTGAGTACACTTTTGATGTCAACCTGCAGGTTTCCTTCCGCTTAGATATGCAGTATCGATCGTTTTTCCAGTCATGATCCATTTTTAGATTGGTGCAAGATCGTTTTTCTTTTAACATCTTCTTGATTCTTTCATCTTGATGAATAGTTTTCTTTCGGTAACATCTCAAAGATCCTGTGTCTTTGGTCAATGTCACCTGTGCAAAGGATCACAGTGAAATTGAGGACTGCTAGGTTTTTCTAATCATCTGCATTCAATCGATTCATGAATTGATTTAGAATGGAAAATCAAGGGTTTAGAGCCCAGATGATGCAGCCATCAGGTTTATTGTTTCCCTGATTGTGCTGTTGGCTTGGGTGAAACTATTCGATATATTTATCAGACTCAACAGCTTCTTCACCAGATATCTTTCATTGCACCTCTCACGTTTCAATTCCTCTCTCTTCAAGCTTGATCTACTAGATCATATCTTTGGTAATACGTTTGCGATCTTCGTTTTGTCAGGAATAATAACGGTTCTGAAAGATTTTGAAATGATTCTCGACGATATAGGGGATTAATTTTATGTATTTTTCTTTGAAGGTATTCTGTCTCGATGGAGAGGGTAGGCGTGCTGCCCGGGGCCCGCGTGGGACCTTACCGGCGAGCGGCTTCACCTACATGCCAGGCGAAGCTTGCAGGGCACATCCGATGCGTTCCCTCAACGGGACCATGCGCAACGGGCTGCCCAAATGCCACGCCGATCTGTACCAGCACTAGTGCGGATCTCGGCGAGGGCAGAATGAAAGAGATGCCTGGAGCCCGGTGCAAGAGGGTTTCAGCGAACCGAACCGACTCAAGGTCATCATTATGAAATTCGATTACGAAGCTGCGAGCTCGAAACATTGGGGTTGGGACGAATGAAATCAAGGAGATGAAATAAGGCTAGATAGTTCTTACAGAGCGTGGAATAATCGTTTGCCTATCTGAATATTGGGAAGGTGACGATTGGGTCAATATATTCATGTTCAGCAGAATTCAGATAACTGATGAAACAGAATAAAAAAAATCGCACGTAAACGTCAAAATAAACGTAAACAAACCACTCCACAAGCCGGCTATTTTGTTAGAAAATAAGCGCTCTCATTGGTCGATCACTTTCCCAATATTTCAAAGAAAGCACATTCCTTTGACTAATATCCCTGTCAGAGATACAACCTTGATATCACAAAAACTGACACATCTACTACATTCCTGAGCAAAATGTTGTTGGCAGATTGCTCTGTAAGAACATTTGTATCGCGCATCTGCTACAAATATAAGATTTTGATTGAGTCTTGAGACAAAATTGTGGGAATTGACATCACACACAGAAATCACTATCTCAGTCAATATTGCAACATATATGCGCTTCTGTTGGAAGGAAATATCATTGAAATTCATAGTTTACTTGTCGAATTATTTCCTTTCTTTTCAAAAAACTGAACCAAACCGAAAATCGATATAGTTTGTGACGACTTATCTCCCATCCTTACTCTGGTACTAGCAGACTTGATTTCATATTCAATATGATGAGATTGCTTCAACCTGTATCGGGCTCTAATCTTTCGTGAAGAAATGTCGAGCAATAATACACGAATCCATTCCAGTGTGTGTGATGTTTAAGAAATAGAGAGACTGTACTGTAACTATTGAGTGTCATCCCAAATTGAATGAATCTCTCACAAGATATGATTTTTTTTCAGGTTTAATTCTGAATATACATCATCAGCATAACATCAGGCAATATCGAAAATATCTCAACTTCACAATATTCAATCCGTTTTATTTCAGGTCAGATCAATTTTCTGGTGATTTTCTGTATTATTTTAAAGACCATTTAATGTTTTGAAAGATTCGTGAACTGATTATAATGTGAAACAAGTGCTGGGCTCTATTTTGTATCTTTGGCAAAATTCTGAGAGTTTTGTCATAAAATATAAAGTTCACTTCTGATGACATTGTGATATCTTATGACTGCATATTTTTAGGGGAAGCAGATTTTTTGCTAAAATAAACTGTAATCTTCACTTTATTCTGAGATATGTAGTCATAGAGTAACACCTATGATTTGTTCAGATGTATCAGTCAGAATCAACAATATTTCATCGATGTACCTAATTTTGAACTTCTTCAAAATCAGAAAATAGTATTTTTTGTTGATTTTCACTTTTCATCTGGAAAATCATAATAATTTATGGAAGATTTCATGTTTTCAATAGTCTTGAAAATATGTAAGTCATTGTAAATAATATGCAATATTTCTATATATTTGTATATATTCTAAATTCAGTGAAAAATAATCTAAAAGATATTTATTTTAGAATCATATATTTATTGTATGAAAGATTTCATGGAAAGGAAATATCCAGACAGACAGCATTATGTTTCACTTTTTTGAAGACCAGTAATACATTTTTGACACGATTTAATCACTTTCTTGTCTGTCTGTTTATCTGTTTGGTACAAATTTTGCAATCGATTTTGAACTAACTTCCCGATGAGCTAGACAGGCCCCTCGAAATTTCAAACATAGATCAGAACTGGATGACAATCAACAACAATAATTGAGAATAAAAAAACAAATAGATATTGTATGTACAGGATAGGGTTTCCAAGTTGAGACGCAAAGTCCAATTTCTCATGAAGAAAATTTCAAAATTCAAAATTTTAGACCACCTGCTGGCCATAATATACAAATAGATATCGTGAACAGAAAGTTTCAAAATACAAAATTTCAGACCCGCCTGCAAACCATAATATACAAATAGAATTGGGTGTGTAGAGTGTCAAATCAGTAGTAGATATTAGTAAATATCTCCATTTCTATTGAGTTTTGGAGAAAATCTCATGTTTTCCAATCAGCAGCGCATATTCCAATAAGTATCTTTGTTGCCATTGAATATAAATAGATATAGTATACACGAGATGTCCAGTTAGGTAGAGCAAAAAAGAATATCTTTTTTGCTATTGAATAAGGAAGAAGATTTCAAAATCATAAACTCACCTGCAGGTCATAATATACAAATAGATATTGCGTATACAGGATGTGTCCAATTGGTAGAGCAATAGCCAATTCCAATATCGCCGTTTGCTACTGTTGAAATACTATGTTCATATTGCGCATTCTGTCATTCCATATGTCTGTTATAATCTCATCAACATGTTTAAAATCGACTGCAAAATTTCACTCGCAGAATACTAAAGAGCAGAAAATAATTTTCGAATAATTTTTTTATAGTACACTACGTTTTTAAAATAGACTAAGAAGTACAGAATTCCTAGCCCCTTACAGATCACCCTGTATTTCTAAACTTTCAAAAGCTATGAAAATAAAATTTAAAACGAAAAATGTGGGGTGCATGCAATAGATAATGGTATGAAGTGTTAGGAAGTAAAAAGGCATTTATCATCTGCAGAGCAATAAAATTGCTTGTGACTTAGATGAACTATTATGCATCTGATATTTTTTATTGCATACGCCCTGCGTTTTTAGTTTTGAATCCTACTATTGACTAAAATTGACTGGATAATCTGTATGGGGCTAGGAGAATTTATTTTATACTTCTTAGTTTGCTTCAGAAACGTGGGATGTTGAAACATTTTTTTATTCAAGAATTATTTCTTTATATTTTCCTATGGACGCATTGAACTAGTCATTATGAATTATTGATAACTTTTATTTGTGTGAATGTGGTGTACTTTTGAATGAAAGAATCCAAGTTGATTTTATATTGTAAATACAAGTTTAGTGTTTTGTACATAATGACTTACTTAACTATGATACATCCTACTTATTTACAATAAAGAATTTTGAAAACCTTCATATATTTGTTATCATTTAAAATTGATGCTTGAACGGCAGGAGCCCCCTTTGTTGTTTCCGACTATATAACGGCCTCTCTAAAAAAGTTCTCTAAATGAGTTTAGATGAACAAGGTTGAAAAATGGCCCTCTAATGATTTCTCTCTGAATATTCTCGAAAAGCTCGAATCTCGAAAAAGTATGGAATCACTCTTCGATTCATTTCGATTGGATGTTTCCGTTTGAAGCAGATCTCTTTTTCCAGAGTTTCCAAGCTTATCGTCGAGATCAACAGAGCTGACGCCATCTAGTTTTGATCTTGGGAAGCCTTAGTAGGGTTTTGAAATCAAGAAGACAGAAGTCTATGACTTTTTCTAGTGGCTGGGGATAGGCCTTAGATGAGGGAGGTACAGTGCCAATATTTGAATCGTAACTTCATCATCAGAAACCCTTTTTTTGCTGAATTAAAACAGCCCACAGCTGCACAGATATACGAATAAAAAAATCTGGATACATACCACTCGATTTCTGAATGAAAGCAACTCTAGGTGATATAAAATGACCTATTTGATGAAGATGATAGAGAGAAGTATATACTCAAAACATCTTCTTCAGACAAACAATACATGATTCTACACACATGGAAAGTTCCTAAAGTCTTCATCAATGGAAATGAAAAGATACTACATTGACGAGGCTTCAATAAAATCAGTCAATTACAAGATTTACAATAATATAAGATTCGCAGGATATATCCACGATATACAGAGTATCCCAAAAACACAACGACAAACTTCGATAGGTGATAGGGAATACCACAATCAACATTTTTTGTTTAATCAACATATGTCTGCGAGTGAGCCGTTATTTTGGCATGAAAAAGAAAAAATAGTATATTACTCATGAATCATCACATTTATTGATCACCCTTCGTTCATATCAGACCTTGACATCGGTTTCATGAACAAATAATTATGGTTCACAATGATTGTTCAAAATGTTGCATTATCGCTTTATACTTACTGCGATCTCAAAATCGGCATGTTTGGAATGTTTTATCGTGTTGCTGCCCAACAACAAATGTAGCTACAATAAAAAATATTCAACAAAACAGTGGAGTCCAACTGAATCAAGAAATTCAGTTATTTGAATAATTCAAAATATTATATGGATCTACAGCCCAAACGACTAATTTGCGGACACGAGTTTACTTACTGCCTATTGCGTCTCGAAGTTTTTTGGTATGTTTTTGAGACTCACTGTATATCGCGACATATATTTATATTTTTTATATAATTAGGATGAAAAGATCATACCCACGTATTCTACAGCTACTAGTGGAAGAGTAATGTACTTTTATATTATTGAAAATATTGAAATATTACAATAGATATAAATAAGAAGAATAAATATGAAATTATAATGTATTCAGGGAAATATCAAGTTGAATTATATCGGTTTGAGTTTCAAATCAACCACTAACGGCAAATGATCAGATGGAAAATATTTGTTCGGTAGACCCTCATGTTTTAACAGCTCATCTTCATCTGTCAGCGGAATCGATTTTTCTACGGAAAGCTTTTCTCTTTCAATGAATATGTAATCCAGGCATCCTTTGTAATCTGGTGTGTAATTCGTATACTTTGGGGTTCCACAAGCACTGTCCAGAAGTAAACCGTGGACAAGCAGAGCAGCCCCATTAGGAGATACTGAAATATCACATACATTTAATAAATTATATCATACTGAGGGTTATTCTATGGCCTTTCTATGTAAAACGCGACTAGAAGAAAAATGATACATACTTTTCAAACAGTCTTCATGGGATGGACTTATTTTTCCTTGGACCATGAATGGATATAAAGACTCCGATGGATTGCTGTTGAAATCTCCACAAAATATAACAGATATATCACCGTTAGCCTGAAAACAAATAATCTCATCAACCTTCGAGTAAATTCACACTGTGCCAACACTCCTCACCTCTGAAATTGTAGGGAAAAAAATGAAAATCGCTGGGACTAACCGAACAAATACGTCATAGTTGTGCCTTACTCTCAACTTCAGGGGACTACCAGATTTGTCATACATACACTTTGAAGGTGATTCAGTCACAAATACAACGATATATGCCAATCGAAAGGTTCAAAATTTGAATCCATTCATTTACATACGGGAGTATTACTATTATATCATTTCCAAACTTTCATATGGTGATTGCATTTTTCTGTATGAGGAAGTATAAACAATTTCCTCTTGTCCCAATTGGGACTGCCATAAGAGAATTTGTGTCTTGAAGCCTGATCTAGAAACTTTCCAAATTGGCAATATTTCACAAAATTCAATAATTCTGTTATAATTATTTCTTATTCACTAGATTATTTTATAATATATTGTCCAGAAAATTTGAAGAAACTTTCTTTATTCTTACAAGAATATTGAACCTTGACATTATAGTGATGAAATTCGTTGAAGACGAGCAGTGAAAAGCCTGCCTGTAAGTTTTTCGTTGAGGTGGTACATTTATTTTTCAGCTTTTTTCTAGAAACAAGGAGAGAAAATCCCACAGAAAGCTGAAAAATAAATGAATATCCCCTTACACTTTTCAGTTTCTCCATACATTGCTCTGATTCGAAGAATTTCTGATGGTTGTTGGGAGGTTGGAACCCTGTATTCACTAAGCAGAATCCTGTGTCTGATGTATTCACAGGAATTCTATCGATTCATTGTGCAGACAAGAACTGCACGAATAATAAGTGTTGATGAACTGTTTAAATTTACAGTGATTATAAATGAATACAATTACAGAATATTACATCGAAGTCAAAATCGACAGGTAAAGCTATTACCACTTTTTTCTACAACTTCCTAGATAAGAGGGATGTCAAATTTCAGCTGGGACACTTTGATTGTGACTCTGACTTACATATCTCTTTTTCAGCATTTCAATATAGGCAATGGCCATTTTGGCTTGCAAGAGTCGAATATGATCTGCTTCAGGATGATAATACAGATGTGTATTGGCGACTAACAAATATCGTTCACCAAAACCTTTCACTTTGAATATCAATACTTGCAAAGAAGTGGATATTTTCAAGAACTCAGTTTTAACATCGTCATTCTTCTTCACTAAGGCCCATAAGGATTTGAAAATTTTCTGTTTCGAAATCTCCTGGCTGAATACAATATGTTTCGACTCAACCAATCTGAAAAACAAATAGATCGCATTCAAATAATATATATTCCTTCACAATACACTGACTTCATTGTTAAGACAATAATGAACTCTGATTTGTAAAAACTTCATGAACCTAGCAGAACAATATTCAGATTCGCAATTTTTGAATTATAATTTGTTGCTAATTTATCATAAATAAATTGTCACTCGTCTCTCTTTTAGATCCATGGTTCTGTTAAGAGTGTTATGTTACAAAACTAGCACTCAGTATACATCAACTTTCGAACTTCGATCATAACTCAAAGATTTCCTAATTATTATTTGTTATAATGACAGTTCAATATATTTTCGATGTTGTGACTAACTGCAACAACATTATAGCTGAAATTAGCGCTGCTGCAGGTACCAGATTTGCCACCAATTGATCGTATTAAAGGATTGGTATTCATTCCGATTATGGGTCTTCAGATGGGCCCCGTATGGTTATTTCAATGAAAGAACAGTTTAAGAAATAAATAACATTTGGATGACATCCCGTCGGTGTCGGGCCTTTGATATATCAATTGAAATGCAAGTCGCAAACACGCTTCTATGCAGCGAAATTACTGTAGGTTCAGGATGAAACGGGTTACGAAAAATCAGATCGCGCTATCATGTATGGCAAAGAACAGTTTTTTTGAAAATTTCAAAGCTATGATATTTATTTATACATAGATGACTACTAGAGTAGGTTGGTGGTGCTTTCATGTAATCAGAAATAGAGAAGAAACAGTGTAAGGGAACAATTCAGCTTTCAACCGACCAGCCTTGAAAAAATTATTTTACCTCATATTATAATTATTAGGAGAGTCCCAGTGTGACTCAAACATATCTTGACTATTTTTGTAAATCTCGGGTAATCAGTTGAAAATATTCGAGCATGGGGGTGGTTTTGTTCGGAAAAGTTTGAAATAAGGCATACTTTGATTCCTGTACCCTTGACAAGCCAGGGTTTGTATTGTTTTTTTTATTTCGACAATGAAACGTTCCCAGATTTATATGAGTTACCCCAAAATAATGTCCTGTGGTTGAGTTGGAAATTAAATAGTGTAGAAAGGATGCAAAAACGACGGTTCTTTACTCAGAATCTTCTTCAGTTGTCGAATCAAGTATAATTGACAGGATAATTTTTTGCATAATATGTCCATGTGGGGTCCCTATTTCAGTGAATGGTTATCCCCAAAATATTCACTGTTGATGAGAAAATTATTTTTTTCGCGATTTATTTGAATGAAGTAGAATCAATTCTCTCTCACTATCTGGAGTTTTTTCAATTTTGGACTGTACGTCATTTAAGTTTTTTTTTTTCGCAGAGAGAATACATCTATTTGGTATTATGTAAATGATCGTTTATTCAGATGATCAACAAGACTACACCTTGCCCTCTTTCACTCAAGTAGGATTTGAAAATATTTTGAGCTACACCCCTCACACCATAATAGTTGAGTTTTTCCACTAATATGGGAGACAGACACACAGGTGTGCTGGCAACTACAGTTATACATGAATCGTTTTTGATTTGCGGCTCTCACTTTCAGAAAATTTTGAAAAAAGATGAATTCGTATTCGGTTTATTCAACAGAAACTTTCCTGGTTACTGCCACGCCGAATACTAACTATATCTGCTGAATACCTATGATAACAATCTGGAGATATTTTGGATGAAAAACAACAAATCGAAAATCTTCTCATACTTATTATATATTTTTTGTATCACATAACACAAACACACAATTTCAAAATATTTTCGGATTCCCATAGTACCTTCAGTTCACTACCTGAATGACAGAGTCAAAATTTATTCTAACGAGTTGAGAGTTATAATAATGTGTTGCTAAAAGTCAAAAAGGATTCATGAAGAAAATTGTTGTTCTGGACCCACAAAATTTTGCAATTTGAAGAAAATGAGAAACGATAAAGAAATGTGTACATATATATTTTTATTAAACATAAAACCCAGGGTGAACCATTCGAAGAAACGAATTTGTATTTTGTGACGTTTCCAGGGGTCACACTGTATAATACCTTCAGTAAGTTGTTTTTTTTTCGTTTCAGTTGAAAATAATGAAAATACTGGGGTGAGTCTCTTTGATTGATAACCCTATACATAACTACACTCAAAACCAGCAGAACCATGTATTTCAAAAAGACAAAGAATTACAAATAGTTCCATTTTGTAATAAATTAGCAAAGAATTAGCGACCGAAAAAATTACAAATTCCAAAATTGCTCCACTAGTATGATTATTCTTGTGAATCTCAAGTAATGACATTGTATAATGTGCAATCTTGGACTCGATAGGAAACTGCGATTTTGCAATAATTTTTCGAATTTCTAAGTTTTCACAGATGTATTGGATATTCAGTTCAGTATACTTCTGAATGAAGAGAAAAGCAATGAAAATAAAAAAATTATGATTTCTTGATATATTTCTAACCTCAAGCGATTTTTCTTATAGATGCAAGCCAGTCCTTCAGGAATTGAGTTACCTTTTCTGTTGAAAGTACCACTAAAATTATGCTCTCTGAACTTCTGTATCAAAAAATTTTTGTAGTGAATATTATCCACTTCTTGTAGGCAAAGGATGTCAGCATTGAAACCTGTCGATTGGGAATAATCCAATGTTATTTCCTGAGTAATCTGAAATCGCTTTGCCATTGAGAATCATTAATTTTACTACTGGACACTGAAGTGTCCAAATTTTCATATTGAGATTTTGCAAAAATTATCAAAAAGAGTGATATACTCACCAGATAATTCCTTCCACAGGAGCTGTTTTCTATAGTCAAAGACTATATATTTGGGATCACAGTAAGAATAATTGTCATGGAGTGAAGTATACCTTTCAGCTAATATGTTATACGAAACAACTCTGAACCTGACAAGTAGAAAAGTATTATCATTATGAAATCATATTCACTATGGAAGTGTGAAAATTTCAATCTGTCATTTAAAAATATAAATCGATCATGTCTCATCATACACGAATTCTTGGAATAAGTTCAGGAACCTCGATAATAGTCTCAAGTCTGATCAATATTTCTACTGTGGCAATGGAATTGAATATCAAGGAAATGACAGCTGAAACTGTGGATAGACTGATATTTATAAGTTGTACAATGATTGTATGTCTCATCGTCATCAAACTGACACATGGCATATTTTTCAACAAGAAATTTGGAGGATTCACAGCCTTTGGAATTTTTCTGTATCTGGTATTTCAACTGATTCTAATAGTGATAGCTTTGATAAAACTATTCACATATTACTTGGTCAATGCTACATTAGTGCTAATTAGTTCTCTAATGCTATTTGCTTTCACAATTTGCATATCAAAGTTCTATCAGGAATGTCAAGACCTCAAGTTGATGATGAAAGAAATGGCTGAATCAAAATATCTTGAGGAAAAGTCAATGAAACCACATTCATCTAATAAAGACTGTGTTACAATACCACTGAAAGATACAGGCAAAAGCAATAGTAAACCATCATACCAAAATAATGTTTCAAGTTTAGCTAGTGAAGTAAGAATGGTGAAGAATATCAATAATGAAAAGAGCAGAATACCATTTCATGATAAGAATTTGTTTAAATAGACTAAGACCATGAACTGAAAATTCTAGGCCAATTAAAGAAGATTTTCATTAGACCCTAGAACATTATTCTTCCATGATCATTATTACCTACAATCTGATAGTAATATATATGCATACACTTACTGCAAAGCAGCAAGTTCATTTTTGGTGAGTTCATGCCTTGCTTGGAATGGACAGTTTGGAATTTCTTCCATTATTTGAACTGTAGCATCAGAGATAACTTCAAAGGTGGGCCCTTCAATATTTAGTGAGCTGAAGGGTTTACAAGACAATTTCAGATAATAACCCACATCTTCAATTGTGGTTAAATAGCTGTAGCCTGAGCCACAGACAGTCCATTCAGTCTTATCCAATGATCTATACCAAGTGAATTTGCAATTATTTCGTTCAGTATACATAGAGACAAATTTAACTGGCTGAATTGAAAATCCGGCATATAATATACGTAGGAATTGTATGGACTTGACCAATGGTGTATTACACAACATAACATATTTCTGGCTGAACACCTCGAATATAGTATGATTTTTGGATACAGACTGAGACTTAGGTAAGTTTTTCAAGACCATGTCTTTCTTCACTTCGTTATCGGATCTCTTCAGGCTGACTGGAATATTTATTTTTTCGTTCCCATGTCCTTGCTCTCCAGAAGATATTTCACACGAAGCACTCAGTTTATCCTTTATTACTTTTTGTAACTTGTTCTTTATGTGATCAATCATTGAATTTATTGTATCTGAACTCTGTCTTACAGCTTTTATTTCTTCGCATAGCTCTAAGTTTGTACCTGGTACTTTCATTTTCAGAAAAAAGGTCAGATCACATTGGCCCGAATGCACATTCTCTCTAAAATGAGCTATTTCTAGTTTTTCCCCATTCACTTCCATTTGCTCAAATCAAAAATCAAAGTGCATCAATAAAATACAGGCCTAATGGTTACAAAAACTACCTACAGTACCTACTAATAAATTAGCAGTATTTTCAGTGTGAAGTTTGCTGTCAGAGCCAGAGATGCCTGAATACTTTTCCGAACATACCGGATCGACTATTATTTTACAAGGGAATCATAAGGGCCTTAATTAATGATGGCTAAGTTTGCGTTCCTAGAACCTCTGGCCCGAGGGACAGCAATTTCCGTGGTTACGTAGATAATTTTATTTCTGACCGATTTCAATAAAATTTTGTTCGTTTCTTAAACGGAATAAATGTTCCAATTCATTACCTTCTCGCAATATTTGAATCAAGTACCGTTGATCATAGAATTTAGGAGTTTTGTTGTTGCTAGGCAAGGTGGATATAGGATGGTGAAATAACTCTTCAATTGTTTCTTTCCAAAACATGTAGACCTGTCAAACGACCTCACTAAGGCCGCACCACTTGAGTATAGATGGCGATACGATCGTCGATCCGGTGAAGTCAAATCCGCTTTTACTGATAATGACGGATACCTGACAGTGATGGATAGCTAACAGTTCAGTTTTTACATTTATGTTGAATTTCAAATCCACATCGTGTTTCCAGCATTTCCAAGATAACCTTCGAGATCGGCATAGGTGACGCCACCTAGTTTCGATCTTGGGAAGCCTTAGTAAGGTATTGAAATCCGACAAAATCAAGTAGGTGAAGGTCTACAACTTTTTCTAGTGGCTGGGTACAGGGAGTTGAGACACCAGTCTTTATTTACATCATGTTGCTAGGTGTTGCTATGTCACTTGTATATAAACATAACTTTTTATCAAGCGAGAAAGGTAGAGGGAATTATTGAATCTATTATAATGTCATATTGATAGCGTAACAACGACGATATGAGCTTATGATATCCCGGTCAGAAATAAATGATTTTTTAACAAAGAGTATATATATACTTACTCTTCCAGTGTAGAATCAAGTTTCCTCAAAAGAAGTCCTTGCTAAGATTGACCGACGGAGTTGAAAAAAAAATTTTTTTTTTGCTAGGAATTCTCTGCTTCAATGGAATCGGTACATACATAAACCTGATCAGTATAAATCCAAACCTGCTGTCTCCTTTTGGGACTCTTCGAAGGAGGATACACGCCACTGTTCTAGTCGATGGCAATGTTCTGATATTTAGACAGCCAGCTTTGGCAGCTTCTTCACACTAGTGGCTCCTGTGGCAATTTTGTGTCAATCTCATTATCTCATTCGTTTGAGGTTAGTTTAGCTTGGCATTCCATGATTTCTGGGTTATGAGTTCACAAACAAAAATCATGAAGTCCCTCAGCGCTCTAAGATATTTAAATAATACTGAGACTGCAACTTCAATCAAGGGTTGTTTATTTTCCGTCACAGGTAAACCAATGTACTTCTTGAGTAGAAGGGTAAAGAGTACCAAAAGCGGTATAGGTAGCAGTGACAGTAGTAGTAGTGAGTCTGATAATGAAGCAAAAAAGCCGAAATCAGCTTCTCAAATGAAGAATGAGGATACTTTGAATAAGCTGAATAATTTATTGAAGCAGCTGCTAGAACAAGATGTAGTAGCGAAACCCTCTGAGCTTAACCTTGCCAAACCAACCAATAAACGCTTAAAAAAAGATGCTCAGACAGAAAAACCTAAACCTCGATCAGATGAAGAGGAGATGTTGAAAGCGACAAGAAATGTTGCTCAAGAGTTGGGAGGTGATGTGAAAGATACAGAATCAGAGCTACTGATAAAACTCAATACCATCAAACCAGCACAGACAATGCAAAATTTAGGTGATATAATAAAAGGAATGAAGATTGATAGGACAGCAAAGAATGCTGAAGAATCAAGGGCTGATCAGATCCGAAATATTCTTCAACATGTGCACAGCAAACATAAGGTTGAAGCTGCACAGTCAAACAGACGAGTTAAAAAAGCCTCAGAATATAGACAGAAGCAAGAAATCACAGTAGAAAGGATAGACTTGTTTGGTAGTAATCCATTGGGAATATTTACTAATAATTCTGAATTGAAAGAAGTGCCAGAGAATACAACATGGCAGGAGCTGAGAGAACGTGATTTGAAACTAGCTGTAACCCACCCTCCTGCCAACTATTTTCAGCAGATGATTTTATGGACAGAACAAGGAAAAGTCTGGAAATTTCCTATTGATAATGAGCAAGGTTTGGAAGAAGAGAAAGCTGTATCTTTTGCTGAACATGTATTTCTAGAAGACCACTTGGAGCCATGGTGTCCTCCAAAAGGCCCTGTTAGACATTTTATGGAATTAGTTTGTGTAGGACTCTCCAAAAATTTCTATTTGACTGTACAGGCTAAAAAAGAACATATAGATTGGTTCAAAAACTACTTTGAAGACAAAAAGAAATTGCTTCAAGAAGTAGGAGCTTTTCCTGTGGAAAACCAAAAACAGATTGAATCTTGAATGATTAGTAAAATTAGTAGTATTCACTGGATCATTTGAATAAAACATTGAATCAGCATGATTCTTCATGAGATTTTTATTTTCTTTTTGAAAAATGAGAGAGAGATCTATTAAAATTTCACATTGTGTCAACAGGTTCTCTGGGATACGAACCTGATGATTATTGGATCTGACCTAACTTACCTATATCCAAAATCCTTCGGTTGAGTTGGTATAAGGAGTGAATGTTTTTGAAGAAGGTGGAATGTTATAGATTTTCCTAATTTTTGATATGGCATGGTCTAAGACTATAGGGAGAAGTTGTAGCACAAAACATTTGATAGACAATCGAATATTCAATTTTTTTATTTCCATGCCAATGCTTAGAAAAATGATTCTACATTGAGTTAATAGGAGGTTTCATGCAACTGATGGTTAACCATGTTTTGAGATGGTTTTTGTCTTCTTTAGAAAGTTAAGAGTATTGAATAAAAATCTCACAAGGTGATTTTTGATATCTCATGTGGTAAATCATTTTATGACCCAATTAGCTGTTCCTGGATCCTGATGAAATGATTTTTCCACCTGAGTGATATACATATAATATATTCCAACAATGTATACATATTATTAGAAAATTATTCTTATAAATATATATTAATCATATTCACATGAATCATATTCACTTTTCAGTGTCAAAACCGAAAACATTGAAAAATTTTACGAAGAGAAAAATATTTTAATTGTGTTGAGAACGGGAGCAGATTCGTTCCCGAAACGTCCACCAAGATAAGTAGAGGTTTTATTCTTATTGAATATAATTGTATTTCCAAATTTTTTCAAAAACAAGGTGTCACTGACCAATAGAGAATTTTCTCTTTTAGGTATCTAAAGGTTTAATTTCAAGCGCAGTGACATTTTGGGGCAGATCCCAAATCTGTCCTTACTACAAATATATTGAAATAATTTTTAATAACTTCTACTCTATTCTTTAGAAACGAGGAGAGAAAATCCCATGAAAAGCTGAAAAATGAGAATATAAGAGCCATAATATGCACGTCTCGATGCACGTAGTATTCTATACTTGTCCACAACTCTTAATTACTACTTTGTGTAATAATCACCGTTTTTTATTTCTGTATGTAATATTGAATCAAAATATTTGATTTCTATATAACTAATTGAGAATAAAAACCCCGGAGACAACATTTTTCAAATTTTCGACTTTTCTCGACAAAAACTCGCCAAATCTTCCAAAAGAAATTCAATGAAACCTGAACAGAAAGTTCATAAAAAATACCCGAATAAAACTGCTAAAAGAAAAAAAAATCGGCCCTTTGAAACCCCTCGACTTCAAAATGAAAAATTCATTGAATTTTCAATTTATTTCTGACACTTTTCAAATTATGTTTGAAAGAAGGACAACAGTCAAAAAAATTGTTTTATCCTGACATTATTTCTATTTTCACTCAGAAAAATGCACCTCCCTCTAACGATCTTGAGTTGGGGTGGATCTTGGCGATGGAGGCTATGACACAGCCTATGGGAGTTGCTTCTTGTTCTCCATCTAGCTGAATGTGGTATTTTGATATCAGAAAATGATTTTTCTTGTATAATGTAGTTTGCAGTGTCAATTTTGAAGTAAAAATTGAACGATATATACAATTCAAGACTTAGTTATTGCTAAATCAATAAGATTGCAAAATATCTACTTATTCCCAGTGCTTCGAAGTTGATAAATATTTCCTCTTAGATTGAGATATCCTTTTTTTGTTCATATAATATAATGAACGATAAACTAGAGTTTCCGATCCAACAATATGCATAATTAGTATCAAATCGAAACCGATATGGATGGGCATAGAAAAGCATCAGTCGAGAAGATTCCAAAAATTAAATGATATACAGGGCGTGCCATTCTCGATATATCAAAGTTGACGCTATAAGCTGCAACGCTGTGTCTATGAAAATATTTTGAGTCGATAGACCACGTGCGATTACTACAAAAACCTCAAAACATAAGTATTTTTTGTGTACCAAACTCAACGTTACAATATGTCTGGGTACAGTCGTATGATCATCTCGAAATATGGCATGATGACATGGAAAAACTATTTCAAATTGAACTCCGAAAATACGATGGGGATCATATAGCTATATCCTCTGTGAATAATAATACGAAGTTCTCACTGAGAATATTTCGACCTAGATTGAAGGCTATCAGTTTAGTTTGAAGTTATGTTGACAAATATCACGTCGTTATTTTAAGAAGATTTTCTTTCAATTGACTGTGTGATGTATTTGAAACTATACGATACGATACTTACATATTTTTTTTGTGTAATAGGGGCAATTTACAAGAGGAAAACAGGTGTCTTGAATTTCATTACTTTTTCAACTTGTACAAACATAATTTATTGCGACTTCTGCTCTTATTTTTTTATAGCCTGAAAAATTTTTCAATTTCAATTTTGACTAATATCATGTCTACACTCGAGAGTTATTGTCTTGTCCTACTTTTTAAAATTAACGAAATGAAATGATTCAAATTAAAGTTTTTACAAAGAGTGGAAACGTTAAAATGTGGTTCAAGACACCTGCGATATTTATTCGTAGATTATTCGTCATAATATAATGAAATTAGTTCCGAAATCACCGTGGAATATTCAAACGGGCTCCTATAAACGAAAATATGAAGAAAGTGCATATGAACTGGATAAAAATCAGCATTATCGCAACTTGTGATTTCTGTTGGACCTAAATATCCCCAATATATCGATAGTATTCTGGAGTTGTTCATATTATTTCAATTCATTCAATTCAACAATCATATTTTAACTCACTAGGTTGACAAGTTATTCTTCTCTCTACACTAGAAAATTTTTTGTGCAGAATTGTTGAACTGAAAAAATAAACTTGAACAAACCTGCTGAAGAAATAGTTGGTAGGTACCTAAATTATCATTAGTAAAACGGATTTCATGATGTTTTTATGATGGATGGTTCAATGAAACCTATTCTAGGGTCGTTGGAGTTTGAAGCTAGAAATGTATATGCAATCAAACTACAGAGCAACCCAAGATGCATATAATACCAAGGTTAGATCGAAGCTCATCGAGTATCCAAATGGTTCCCTTTTGATTCAGACTTTTTGCCTTGGCAATTGGGAGGAATTTCAGTTCCAGATCATTTCCTTTCCTCACCAAGGATAGCTACATTGGCTACGACCCCACAAGAAGAAGCCAAGACGAAAAAAATCCTTCCATTCCAGAAAGACATTTCCAAAATCGCTGCTATCGATAACTATATGACTGAATTTGTCTTACACGATTAGGCACATTCTGTCTGGGTCTAATACCTACCAAGAAGGCTGTGGGACCAGGCGGAATACCGTCAATTGTTCTCATGAAATATGCCCCAGAACTAACATCAGTTCTTTGCAGGTTGTATTTGGTGTGCTGAAATAAATAGAGTCCAACCGATTTCAAAAAATTGCAACAAAACCCTCCTTGACAACTAATAGACCGATTGCACACCTATCTGTGATCTCTGAAGTGTTGAGAAACAATGACAAATTTTTGGAACAAATCTGAAATTTTCGAGATTATCAAGGGAACTAATTGAATGGATGATATGCCATCGTAGAATATATTGATGTGTATGTGAAATCCTTTCTATTCTCAGCAATACAATTTGTGTACACTGATACTGAAATATCACCAGGTCCAATCGAAATTTGGAGACATTTCATAATTATTATTAGCGGCTGTGGATTATCTCTTCATCACAGGAGAAAATAAAAATTGAATTTTATTTCCCAAATTAAATGCACTTGACAAATTTTTCGAGCAATTTTATTGGATATGCTGACAGTTTTATAGACGAGAAAAATATACAGTCATTAATTCCTCCAAAAATACAAATGAAATGTAGGTTAGATAATATTGTGTTATCGTATGAAAATCTATACTCGTATCAACGAATCCTCCTCAGAATTCATTCATAACAGTGACGAACACAGAGTATGCGAAAAAAATAGTACTTGAATAGATCTGTATACGGAGTTACCACTTCTCATTTTCTCACTATTGTTATCTCCTAGAACTTCAGAGATCGCAAAATATTTGTCACAGTGTCGTTTGTTGCAAATGTCACACTATGATCGCTAAAACAGATCTTTATTATTATTATTATTATTATTACTTTATTATTGTTACTCATCTTCTTGGTTGTAGAAGCAACCCTCAGACGCCCCGAAGGGCTTGTGTTCTATGTTCTCTTGTTTCAGAGATTTCTGAGAAAAACTGAAATTTGTTCAATAACTTTATTCTTCATGATTCATACAATGTTGATTGAAATGTTGTTTTCGACGGTTACGAAACCTTAGGAATCTGATGGCGTTAATGGATTTGTTCATCCTGCAATATTCTCTAATAATATAAACTCGTCCAAATCTTCTATTGAGTCCGCTCACCTCCCATCGAGATCAACACGTATTCCTGCTGAACCAGAAAAAGGGTTTACACAGTGAGCACGGTTGCTATCAGATTTACTGTTTGTACTGTTTGTACTGTTTGTACTGTTGTATCTTTTCATTCTTTTATATCTTTCTATTTTAATTCTGGATACAATAAACTCTCATATTGCTATTCTGATCAAGAACACGACCCAATTGAGAATAACGAAGTTGATATCTATTCAGAGTGTAACCAGAAATGACACAGGAATTATAAGAGCATTTTTAGATTCCTCAAATCAAGGTAAATCCCTGGTTGAAGAAAAAGGGGTGGGACTCCATTTTTTACGAGCTTTTCAGTGTCCCTAAACACAACATACCTTTGCATCTGAAAAAAAAAGTTTCAGCTCAGGGGTTCAAGAAAAAAAATTATTTTATTTGCAACAAACAAATCGATACACGTGCCTCAGCGTGTTTCTATATCTTTTGCACAGCTGAAGAGATAACCACCTTCTCGAAAACTAAGCAGCATTGAAAACAGTCCATTTCATCCGGAACGACTGAAATGTCAAACTAAGATTTAGAAAAAAAATTGATACCAGAAAATATACAGATTATTGATATTTTTCAGAAGAATCATTCTTTCCATTAATTCTGTTTCCAAATTTTCCAATTTTATTCACGCTACCCCAAATGATATGTTCAATAATAATGACATCGGAGTACCACCTATAGATATAAATTCCGGAAAATCCTAGAAATGGAACTATTATATTGATGGGAAAGAGCTCGTGGAAACAATTACTTCCATTATATTTCAATTCCTTCTTTCTGGATATTTTGTTGTGGATTGATAAATTATCGCGGAGGTTTCAACGTAGAAAACACCCTGTTTATAAAGCTCTTGTGATTTTTCTAGTCACCACCACCACCACGGGTTTTACAGTCATTAGAGGACACGTGTTGAGCCCGCCGAATGAGCAAGTTTCCTTTCATTTCGATCCTTTCATGGAGTCTTTCGAGAACTCAGGACACGTGTTTTTTAATCATCCTTTGACATGCGGGAATCTAGGCATCCGTTACGGAAACGTTACACCACAATTCCGATTATCCTTTGAAAAGTGGATTATGAATATTGTCGAAATGATACGACTTCCACGGAATTGAACCAAGGCCTCCTAGCGAAACTTCCGTCATATGGTTTGCCGCCCCAACTGTGTCTTTTACTATCGAGTTTTCTTGCAGATAGATCACTCTACGTGGTGGTAGACGGGGTCTCGTCTGATACAATGACGATCAATGCTGGTGTTCCACAAGGCTCTGTCTTGGCACCAACTTTGTTCTTGCTCCACATCAATGATTTGTTGAATGTGACCTCCTGCCCAGTTCATAGCTTTGCGGATGATAGTACACTTCATTCCGCCTTTTCCTCTAGAGCCCCTATATCATCCAACGAGACCAGAGGTGCAAGGCGAAGACAGGTCGATGCTTTGAATGAATATCTGACAAGAATTCTGAAATGGGGATCTGAGAATCTAGTACAGTTCAATGCAACTAAAACTCAAGCTTGTATGTTCACCAAGAAGGCTGATCACACAATGCCCAATTTGATGATGTCGGGTACCACTGTTCCTATGAGGTCGTCAATATCCATGCTGGGTGTCACCACCAACAGCGCTCTCTCATGGGACGATCATGTGAGGTCCATTGCGAAAACTGCTTCACAAAAACTCGGTTTTCTTTTCCGTGCGAAGAGATACTTCACATCCCAGCAACTGCTTATGATCTACAAAGCACAAATTCGACCTGTCCTGGAGTACTGTTCACATGTTTGGAGCTCAGCCCCCAAACATACGCTTAAGCTCTTAGATTCAATTCAGAAGAGAGCTATTCGCCTAGTCGATGACACAACACTCACCAAATCATTGACCTCTCTAGATCATCGTAGAAAGGTCGGCGATCTTTGCCTTTTTTATAGGTACTTTCACGGTCGGTGCTCAACAGAAATATCATCTATTATGCCACCACGCGCGATTCCTAGTAGACAAACCAGACGAGCTCAAGCTGGTCACCCCTACACTGTCAGGCTCGAGACCTGTCGAACATCGCTATACCAAGCATCATTCCACCGCTGGCTAACACGATGTTCCTCGAACATCATAGGTTTCCCTTTCGTGTTGTCCACAGATAAAAAAAAAAAAAGTTCTTCGAGGAGGTGGTACATTCATTTTTCAGCTTTTAATGGGATTTTCTCTCCTCGTTTCTAAAAAATAGAGTAGAAGTTATTAAAAATTATTGCAATATATTTGTGGTAAGGACAGATTTAGGATCTGTCCCAAAATGTCACTGCGCTTGAAATTAAACCTTTAGATACCTAAAAGAGAAATTCTCTATTGGTCAGTGACACCTTGTTTTTGAAAAAAAATTGGAAATACAAATATATTTAATAATAATAAAACCTCTACTTATCTTGGTGGACGTTTCGGGAACGAATCTGCTCCCGTTCTCAACACAATTGAAATATTTTTCTCTTCGTAAAATTTTTTCAATGTTTTCGATTTTGACACTGAAAAGTGACAATTTGGCAGACGGAGGAATTCTGGTTACAAGGTGTTTTCATTATTTGATATCGAATTTTCCATTTTCATGTTCAATATTCATTTTTTAGAAACGAGGAGAGAAAATCCCATTAAAAGCTGAAAAATGCACATACAATAGAGTTCGGGCAAACTCACTCTTTTTCTTTTTCCCATGCTCATGGAATTCGGAGTTTCTCAAGGCTCAGTTTCAAGGACCCTCCTTATCCATAACCCCTATATGATGTTCTGGAATGTACAAATACAAACAAATGCAAAATACAATAAACAATATAAAATAACAAAGTACAGAAATTCGCCAATGAAATCGGAACTCATACGGTCCTCGTATAATCTAAGAACGTTGTTAAAGTTTTTCCAAACTGTCACCGTTCATTTGATGAGCAAACATTATCATTCGACGTAATTATGAATCGCTACATTTGGAAGAAATACAAAATGGCCCAATGAAAACGAAACATTTTACTGGGAGATCAAGGAACTGACATTAACAATTATGATTCTTTATGTAATATTGGATAGGACAGGATTGAAAAAAACACATAAGGCACTTCTAAGATAAACATCGTTCTAACCACAAAAAGGAAAAAAGCGTTACATTCCAGCACTATAGCCGATTATTTTCATAAACGTGTTTTCTCGAGAACTACTGCATTGAAATCCAAAAACAAGAAAGCGTTGGTGAGAGATTTCGATTACCTCCAAAATGATGTATCACTTGACCACTTATCCCATTTGAGATTCAAGGGTTGGAGCTCACCCCTCCGAGGAGTTTGAAGTGCAAAAGTTGAAAACATGCACAAAATATTTCCTCCTCGAAATAAAAATCGACCGGTTCGAGCGTTTTTCTTCCTCTGAGAACGATAACTATGTCAAATCGGCCTTGTTTCGTTTTCATTGGGCCACCCAGTATGTGACGAATTAAAAGAAAAACGAAATTATTCGTCTGGACAATATTAATTTGTAAATACACGGCCTTTAGATCAGGTAATATGACTGAACGAGTATAATTCCTATTTTGTATCGACTCAAGCAATCCGATCTTTTCGCTCAAGAACAGAGTCAAGAATATTTTAATTTAGAAAAGTTTTTATACAGTCGATTATTATTTCGCATTCTATTCACTTCCTTTGGGTACCAAAGTTTCTTTGTTGTGTGTAAGAGGTAAAGAAACAAAGCCGTGATATACTTGTGTGTTTCGAAAATGTGAGGCAAAGAAAAATTTCTGCAAGCAACAACGCCAATAAATAGCTAAAATAGTTTCGCGTAAATATCTTCATCATTTATTACAGTGATTTCAAGCAATCCGTGAAATGAGCCATCAAAAATTCGTGTTAGAAAATGTGGAAGTAATGACTGTGGTAACATTGACCCATTATTCAGGAAAACTGATATATATCTCAGAGTTTCGCGTAATTGATAGTATGACCTACGAGAATGGTCTCATTAAAACAAATGATGATACAATAAGCCATAACAACTTTTGATCAGATGGGTATAAACTCAATATTTACGACAGCATTTTTAGAATTGCTTGTTTCTATTCGAGCAAAAAACATTCTTCATGAATGACTATGAAACATAGACATTCTTCTTGATGATATCAAATTGGAAGTAGTAATATAAGCATCATTATTCAAATGTAAGATGAATAAAAATCCACCGTGTATCATTATTTCAATATGAAAAAGAAAGGTAGGGTAGGTCATAAGTCATAATTCAATGAAGTTTGTAAAATTTCAGAACAATCGATGATTCAATGGCAGCACATAAGACATGACGATTCTTGGTACCTCGGGAGGACAAAATTTTCCAGCAGTCGTCGGCAAATACTTCAAGTCAGGTGAAGCATTGCGCAGTTCAGTGCACTGCGTGTGGAAACGTTCCGAGTTCTCCTATATGGGAGCTTTCACCTCAGAGTGTCACGGTGTTTTTCCAAATCGAACTAGCCGATCGATTAAGACATACTGCTTCTCAAGTGCTCGATAGCAATTTATCGACACGAGGACGAAAAGTGGATCAGAGGTGAAATACGACGAATCAGCTGAAGCGATACCATCAGGGTAGCTATAGTCGAATTCATGATAAGATATTACTCGAAAATAAAACTCATTCCTATCATCATTGTCATTCGGTTCATTTCCCTTTTGTGAGTCCAATCTTTGAAGAATTTCTTCCATCGAGCTGGATAAAGTTCCTCAAAGACATGCTATCCAACCCCCACTCCTCCTAGAGGGGTCCTCACGTGTCATCTTTTTTCAAACCTGTCTCGTGGTGAACCCAAATTGGGGTGCAGAGCTTTTCGAACTTTACGGTCTCGCTTTCTGCTACTAATGCGCTCAGCCACGTCGTTTGTATGGAGCGAATGGTTTTGGAACAAGCAATAACTGTAAACAGATATTGTCTGTCTGCGTAGTAGCATTATGGCTTTCATGGAACGTACCTGGTCTCTGAGGAGTTTCATAGGCTATAGTGCTGACGTGTGTTGAACCGAATTCCGCAATAGATTCCAAGAAATAGTGTTGACCTGCCGATCAACAGACACTCTGAGACTAGTTGTTGGAGCTTCGTAGTTGTTCCTGCTCTTGAATATAAACCTATCTTGAGTTCGGAAGAGCAAATTATCGAACGACCAGCTCACCAATAGCAACAAAATATCACAAGTTGATTCACAGAAACTATTGTTGGATCAGGGTCGGACCAACATAGTTGAATATGATGTCTCGGGCATTCAACTGTGCCTCAACCGGAACATTTGCTTCCTCCAAGACCTCATCCTGATCCACGAGGGTTTATATTATGTATTTCTTGAGTTTTGTAGTTCCACATTGCAATGCACGTGTCATCTGATGATGAAGCAAAAATATCTCACTTAAAAACGAACGAGAAGAAGCAGATTGATGGGTAATAAATAATTGCCTGGTACCGAGAAATATCTCTTTATTGAATTTATTTCCAATATCATCAATTAGCTAGAAGAAAACTAATTTGAGTCTGAGAAATATACTCCGAAGGAAAGCAAAATGTTAGTGCAGATATTTTGTGCAATTAAATACGATATAACCTTTTTTCCCAGTATCCTCTTCTAATGAGGACGTGAAAACTAAAACGAGATCAATGTAGATAGATAAACCGGATACACCCAACCTTCGATATGATATAATAAAACTGCAATGTTCGAAATATTCTTGATCACGTTATTGAACCATGGATCATTGTTATGTTTTTTCAAATGCCGGCAGTTGGAATAACAATAATGTCAAACGCGTGTTTTGTTTACTCAATTACTTGCACCATTCTGATTTGTTTGGGTGAATGAGTTCCACCCAAACAGTTATTATTCCGTTGAAAAGGAAGCAAAGTGAGTCATTATCGATTCAAGAGGCCCTACAGATCTCTGGTACATTTGGGCTTGAATTCAAATAAATGTTTACCACTTTCAAATGGTACATTGCCCTTCATTCGAACGCATTTGCTTCGAATAAATCGTAGTACAATCATTTTTCCTCTCAATCATTTCCTAGTAGAAACTAGAATACAATTATTTAAACAACATTTTTCATTTACATATTGCATACTGGGTATTTCGAACAAAAGTGGCCCCGCTGCTATGATAGGTAAAATAGTGCAAAATAAGGTGGGTTCACTCAATAAATACGTCATCCGTATTTGAGATGAAGGGTATTGAAGAAAGCCTTGTAACTAGCGCCCTCTATGAGAATCAGATATATAAACAAACTCCTATGATGTGTCAGCTTCCAAAACATATTCATAGAAAATTTCATCAGATTGGTGCCACTGGTTTCGACATTATCGTAAAAAATGGGTAACCAATTTTTCTTGACAATACGCTGTATTTTGTACGGATGCCGTTGTGAAAATCTTTCACTGTGCAAACTCTATTTATTATGGAGCGTTCTACTCTCCACGTTTTTTAGATCCTGTATATACTCATCGAAGGGATTCTTGCAAAAAAGTCCATAAATTGTGGAAATTCTTTCCAATCAGTACTTGATATTTAGACATATTTTTCCTTTCACTCGTTTCGTGTATCTATCTTTTTATACGCTTCAAGTTTTGAATTGCTTTTCAATACTCAAGTGATTTTCTATTTTATTTTCAACTAATTGAATCAATTCTCCAGTTTTTTGTGGGATTTTCTCTCCTCGTTTTAAAGAAATAGAGTAGAAGTTATTGAAAATTATTTCAATATATTTGTAATAAGGACAGATTTTGTGATCTGCCCCAAAATGTCACTGCGCTTGAAATTAAATCTTCAGATACCTAAAAGAGAAATTCTCTATTTGTCAGTGACACCTTGTTTTTGAAAAATTTGGAAATACAAATATATTTAATAAGAATAAAACCTCTACTTATCTTGGTGGACGTTTCGGGAACGCATCTGCTCCCGTTCTCATGGAAATATTTTGTAATCTTACAAACTACCTCTTGTTCATTGGTGTCAATTCAGGATACATTTGGTTGAATTTTCTGCAAGTTCTGGCAATGATTTGATCACATTGTCCGTGTATAATAAATAACTTCATAAGAACTTCGTTTGAATCGATATTCGCGTTCATTCTGGGAGATTTTTTGAAACACTGTCAATAACAATTACTGAATTACTCATCGATGTCACCGAACTGTCATGAGTTTGATATTTCCATGGCTATCTGAAATTAACTTTTCCATAAAATTATATTTTTCACAAAAAGCGGCTCCATTAAGAAAACTTGATAATTTAGTTACAGGGACATGCTATGTCGTCTTGTAGCATGTTTATTCGTCTTTCAATTTATTGAGTAAAAAACAGTGGGTACGATTTGAAAAAAATGAACTTTTGACCACTTGGTATGAACAACGGATATAATAATAATTCCAGCACGCCCTGTATGATATGGAGGCGACTTCTCGATGTAAATTGAATACATCAAGCCTGTCCAAACCACCACTAGAATATCAACTCTTTATGATTCGAGAGCCCTGATCTACATAAGTTCAATTAGGGATATGTTTTGGATCATATTCAACACAAATTATTTTTTATCTTGAAAACCGACAGAGATAGATATAGGGATTCATCAACAAAAGAGTATTGTGATTGAAAGGCAATTCTAAAAATTTGTTAATATACGGGGTGTTCCATTTAAAAAATGAAGTTGCTAGGACTTTCGATAGAAACGGCAACGTCGCAATTTCGAAAATGTTTTAGATCGATAGAACAGGTGATAAGATGTAAGATGTGAGATGCGAAATTTTCAGAAAAATCCTGCGTTGCGTCTAACGTACCATTGACCGTGAGTTACCCTGTATAAGTTTCTACTCAGCTGTACATCCTCATATTGATTATATTATTAACAGTTTATAGTCATGGGTAGGCTTAAATACATTTTTCAATAAAGTAATAAGACTAGTTATCTATAATTTTCCTAATGATCCATATGAATTTTGATTCTGGATAATGAAACCTGAACGCGAATGCCAACAACACGGCATTCCTGGTGATTCATTAAAATACATAATTTCTGGTTGACTCGAGCCCATAAGGGTGCACGTGCGGGAACATGAATGCAAGAATCAACACAACGCCTTCCATCGCCATCCAATATTGTTTCCGGAAAGCGAATTCGTCGTGTGTATATTGCTGCTGGTTAATTTATGTTCCAATTTCAGTTTCGATCTTCATGCGCCTGCTTTGGATCACTTCGCCAAAGTGGTCCCACAGTTTTCGAAATGATACCAAGAAATATCACAAAGTCAGTCAATAATTGAGAATAGGCAATCAGGTGACTATACAGGGTGTTACAGAACTATGAGATCAAACTTCTAGGGGTTATTCAGTGCAACAGTAGAAAACATTTGAGTCCCAGCATGTCCGGAAAAGTGTCACTACGGCACTACAAGACGCGTTGAAATTTAGAAATACGATGAATCATCTGAATAGGATTTAATGCATTAAATTTTTGCCTTCTGTACATAATATCATCACAACAATTGTTCAAAATGTCAATGATGTCACTGGAGCAGTTTCTTGGCCTCCTAGGTCACCCGATTTAACGTCGCTAGATTTTTTCCTGTGGAGACATGTAAAGTCTTCAGTTCCCGAAACTCCAGTAGAAACAGAGCAAGACTCAATTGGACGAATTACAGCAGCATTTGAAATCATTCAAGTCCGCCGAAATCATGTGCGATGTTTAAATCGGTTTATTCAGTTTGGAGGAAGACATTTGGAACAATTGTTTTGATGATATCAAAAATCAAATGCATTAAATCCTATTTAGGCAATTCATCGTCTTCCAGTGACACTTTTGCGAAGAAGGGACCCACTATTTGTGGGTTGAAATGTTGAAATGTTTTCTAGCGTTGCTGCTGAATAACCCCTAGAAGTTTGATCCCATAGTTCTGTAACACCCTGTATTTCACGCTTCATTTCTTCTTTCACTTTCACGTTGACTACCCATCGCTTCCATGATATTCTGTCAGTCTCTTCAACTACTGAACTAACATTCCATTGATGTATCCATTTTCCACGTGGTTTTTCCCTTTTATTCTTCGATATTGTTCCTCGTCTCATGTATATTATTTGTTGTCCTACCTGGTGACATCCTTCAGAAGTTAAAATAATCATATCAATATATTCGTAGTGAGGACAGATTTTGTGATCTGCCCCAAAATGTCACTGCGCTTGATATTAAACCTTTAGATACATAAAAGAGGAATCCTCTATTTGTCAATGTTTTTTTAATCAAAACAAAACTTCTTATCTCAGTGAACGTTTAGGGAACGAATTCGATCCAGTTTTCAACACAATTTATATATTTTTATTTCATACTGCATCATAGAACATACCTTTACGTACCTGATTTCAATCCGGAAAATAGACTTTTACAGGATAGGCGCACCTAATATTTCATTACGTGCTACTATCCCGTAATGAAATTTTACCGGATTGTAAATATTGAAAACTCAGTTATGCGTCAAAAGCATGAATACATTTATTAAAAATTCAACAGCAAAACAATACACAGAAATTACTTATTGCTAATATTAATATTAACCGTTAAATTTTCGTTCCCATGAATATGGATACCAGGAACTCCATTGGATGAATTATTTATTAGGGAGTTGCTACTTGCTGATACATTCCCATTATTTTATTTTTCACTGTTCATTTTTGATTTTTAGCAGTATGAAATAAAATGTTATACGTCACCCGTCCGGTAAACTTTTACAGTACTTACCGGACTAGTAACGTAAATATCTATTTCCTTCGTAAACTTTTGTTGTTATGACACTGAGAAGTGACATGTGTTTCATCATCAATTGATATCGAATTTGCCACATTCAAATTCAGTTTTGTTCTATTAGCCATTATCTATATCTTCTATTACTATCAGATATATTGTATTTTTATTAATTAGAAACGAGCAGATCATATCCCAAAAAAATCTAGAAAAATTAATATACTGCCTCCTCGATTAACCCATAGACAGTATTCAATCAATTTTTTTTTGATCAATGCAAATATCGGAAAATCAATGAATCAGAACACCAATTGAATCTTTGGAAGAAATCAACAAAACTCTGAGCAGATCTAACAGATGGTCATCAGATTATATTATTAGCTGCAGCGAGAATTGTTTGTTTTCATTACCTACCTTCACAAATATAATTTGTCTCTGGCTATTCGAATCTACTTCATCCAAAGTAATCTAAGATTACTTCAAACGTCTTCCGATTTAGCATCAGATTCCGAAAATATACCAATCCTGCCAGTGAATTCGCCCATCAATATATCATTTCGTATCGTCAAGAACTTATTTTGATTTCCGGATGTTATCAGTGAAAATATTTTTCTTCCAGGGAGAACAGAAAATTCCGTAATGACCCGAATAACCAGAGAGATGAAGGAAAATGGAAACTCACCCGCAACATTGACAAGAGGCCTTGGATTTGTCGTGACACAGTTTTACCTTCTTGAAATCTAAAATTATTTCGAGGGAAGGAAAAATCGTGTACAGTTGACAAGGACAAGAATATCGTGAGAAAAATATTATATAATAACTACTTCGTGAGTACTGAATGAGAACGAAAATGAGCACGAAAGTTTTGCTTATTCGAAAAAATAGTTATTTGTGTATGAATGCTGTGAGGATGATCTTTTACGTTGATAAACAACATTCTGCTGAGGCCCAAAGATATTACCATAGACTTATTATCCTTCAAATGAAACACAGAATTGAAGTGGTATGTGGAAGAAGGTATATTACGATTCTTCTTTTTCTATGAAATTTCTGTGACACTGATTATTTCTAACACAAACGCGGGAGCCATGGCCAACTAAGAATAACTAAATCCAAAGTACGCGATTTGCTGGAACATATATGTGAATTCGCCCATTATTTCGAAAACTACGAATTTTTGGAATAGACAATCTCATGAAAACTTTCATTGCTGAATGATATGAAATTATAAAAATAGGGGGGCTTCCATTTGAAAAAATGACTTTTAACAATAGTAATCTCAAATGTTAGTTTCTGATCACCTTGTATTTATTCATTATCAAAATATCAACACAGTACACTAAAGACGATCTCCTTCTATAGGGAAACCAACCCCAATCGAATAATTGATGGTTTCATGAAGGAGAAATTAATAGTTATGTTTAGGCCTGCAAACGTCATTTTTGACATAAAATTCAAAATTTGTCGAAAACGGCTAGACTTAGGTATAAGACTTTCTACATGAAATTCTTAGAATTTTTCGTAGAATCTAAAAATGGAATAATATATTGGATGTTCCATTTAAAATAAGCAAGTTGATATCAACTTCCGGTGAAAACGGAAATGCCAGCATCTTGAAAATATGTTGGCCATATCGCCCCCATCATCTGTAGTATACCACGAAATTTTCAAATTCGCCCTACTCATAGTTTTCCATATATTGATCGATTCAGTTCCGGGAGGGACACCCTGTATAGTAGGGGTGGGCGATAACAGTTTTGAAATATCGATTATCGATAATCATAATGTATCGATATTATCGATTGATCGATATTGTCGATATTATAGGAACTATCGTAATGAGATTTGATAGGTTTGATGGCCTGTTCAAAAAGAATATTCAGACAGTAATTGTTTCAGTACTTCTGGCTTCACCGACTGACTAATCTTCCACTAATATTTCTGATAATATGGATAATATCAATAATTTCGATTATATCGATGATATCGAAAATGTCGATAATTTCCAAGATCATCGATATTATCGATAATATCGATAATGTCGATAATATCGATAATATCGATGATATCGATAATATGGATAATATCGATAAATCGATAATTTCCTCCCAAACTATTATCGATATTATCAATAATTATCGATATATCGATGTGTTTTCCCACCCCAATTTGATGATGTCGGGTATAAACTGTTCCTATGAGGTCGTCAATATCCATGCTGGGTGTCACCACCAACAGTGCTCTCTCATGGGACGATCATGTGAGGTCCATTGCGAAGACTGCTTCACAAAAACTCGGTTTTCTATTCCGTGCGAAGAGATGCTTCACATCCCAGCAACTGCTTATGATCTACAAAGCACAAATTCGACTTGTCCTGGAGTACTGTTCACATTTTTGGAGCTCAGCCCCCAAACATACGCTAAAGCTCTTAGATTCAATTCAGAAGAGAAGAAGAGAGCTATTCGCCTAGTCGATGATACAACACTCACCAAATCATTGACCTCTCTAGATCATCGTAGAAAGGTCGGCGATCTATGCCTTTTTTATAGGTACTTTCATGGTCGGTGCTCAACGGAAATATCATCTATTATGCCACCACGCGCGATTCCTAGTAGACAAACCAGACGAGCTCAAGCTGGTCACTCCTACACTGTCAGGCTCGAGACCTGTCGAACATCGCTTTGTGGAATTCTTGGCCTAGTGCAGTCTTTCCTGATGCTTACAACCTCCAAACATTCAAGAAAAATTCCAACACCTTCCTTCTCTCCCAAAATTCCACCGCTGGCTAACACGATGTTCCTCGAACATCATAGGTATCCCTTTCGTGTTGTCCACAGATATATAAAAAAAGCTGTTTCTTTTTGCCACCCTGTGCTGTCAACCTGCTAGTAATTATCAGTGATTTTTATATAAGTTTCCAAGCGCAGATTTTCGAGTATCGTCATTTTTACATTGTTCAATTTTTTTTGCAGCGGTTTCAAAACTAGAATATTCACTCGGAAAAATGCACACGCTCCTCGCTCAGTGGGGGATACGACGAGCTCACGTATGAATCGAGTTGGCAGGTTGTTTGCATTATCCAGAGACGTATTACAACAATGTAAATAAATTCGAGCAGAACGGTGTTCTCGACATGTTGTCACAGTGTTGTCAAGTTCCAGATCTCGTAGTCGCTTATAGACATGCCCAAAAAATATATGTTGGAGTCTCAATTTCATACTGGGTCATTTTGGAATGGATGTATAATGACAAAATACAGTTGCATAAAAATAGCCTACAATGATTATCTATTAAAACACTCATAAGTAGATTATGTGATCGGTCCGGAATGGGCATATTCTCTCAAAGAGCTTTTATTTTTTTTATTTGACTGGATGTGATGTACAACATTTTATAAGCAAAGGTATCCAGTTCTCTTAAGTGCAAAGGAGTTTTTGTGACTAAAATTTTTTCGCCTGAAATTATAACATGACATTTATAATATCCCTAAAAATATGACCGAAAGTAATGGTTATCGTCCTTTGGACAGCCATACACAAGTACCTATATGTGATTTTATACAAGGTGTTATAGAACTATGGGATCACTCTTCTAAGGGTTATTCAGTGCAAAAGTAGAAAACATTTGAGTAGTTAAGACGCGTCAAAACTTACAAAGACGATGAATTGCCTAAATAGGATTTAATGCATATAATTTTTGACTTTCGTACATGATATCATCACAACAATTGTTCAAAATGTTTTCCTCCAACCTGGATACACCGATTCAAAAGTCGCACATGATTTCGGCAGACTTGACTGAAAATTTGATCCTCGTTTTGAATGATTTCAAATGCTGCTGTAATTCGTCCAATCAAGTCTTGCTCTGTTTCTACTGGAGTTTCGTAGACTGAAGACTCCACATGTCCCCACAGAAAAAATCTAGCGACGTTAAATCGGGTGACCTAGGAGGCCATCAAACTGCTCTATTGACATTGACATTTTGAACATTTGTTGTGATGATATCATGTACAAAAGGCAAAAATTAAATGCATTAAATCCTATTCAGACGATTTATCGTATTTCTAAATTTTAACGCGTCTTGTAATGCCGTAGTGACACTTTTCCGGACATGGGATTGATCCCATAGCTCTGTAACACCCTGTATAGTTTCATTCGACATTCGACTGTCCTTCGTGTATTTCGATGCTTCATACATTTCATGACAAGACATAGATAAGATCGAAGAGTTTCGTTATATTTCTCAGATTTTTCATATTTCGTTCAATGCTGAGCGAAAACTTTCGATTATCATAGCTAAATATTTGAAATTTGTAATATCAGATATGCACACTAGAGGTCACTTTTTTTTTAACCGGTTTTTCCGAAAGTGACATCAACCGGAACACCTGGTATGCTATAATATTTTTGGAAAATGAATGAATTGCCCATCGATAATACTTTAGAATGACGTCAGAGAATCATTGGGGTATCATTTAGAAAAATAGTTTAGAGCAAAAAAATTTTTGGTTTACTGTTTTAGTAAGTTTCATCAATTTTTTGTTTCAATTCTTTTCATTTCCAACTACAATACTTTTTCATCAAAATATCGATAGTGGAGCATCATTTCGATCATTTGGAATGATTCATGACTATATTTAGATCGAAAAATAAAATTCGTGTTCGGTCGGATAAAATATCAACTATTTGTTTTCACTGAATTCTCAAAATTATGGAGATTTCAAAAGTTTAATAATGTTTGATTTGAAAATTGAAAGTTGGGCTAATTTCCGAAAAATAAAACAGAAATTGAAAAAAACTGTTTACGTCAAAAAGTGCCCTGTAGTGAGCATATTTGAAGTTTAAATTTTCAGAAAAGTATAATCTATAAAAATGAAGCAGAGAACGGTGGTGTGTGCCATGAGACTGTGTGACCCTGTATACAGGGTGAGTCAAAAATGTGTACCGAGCTTTCTGGGGGTGATAGACCATTGAAAAATAAGTGTAGTTTGATGATTAAACTCATGGCCCAAAATGCATATTAAGGGAGATATATCCTTCCAAAGTTGATAAAATTAAAATAATTTCTCCGCATAACTTCTGAACGATGAAAGCCACCCGATTGAAATTTTGTGCATGAATGTATGTTGTCAAAATAGATTTTTTCGTCACACTTCCACATTTATGATATTGTTATAAAGGGTGTTTTCAGAGGGTGAGTCATGATTTTTTGTAGAAAACTTTTTTCCCTGTATTATTTTCGATGAAAAAACAGGAGCATTCGATGGAGCGAAGAAAATAACATGAAAAAGGTACTCTTATTCAAATACAAAAAATTGAGCCGTTCGTGAGATATTTGAGTTTTTGTAGTTACATGATATCAGCAGATTGATCTTATTCATCGCGAGATTCATCGGTAACAATATTTTAGCAGGCCATGATGAATAATTTTGTTCTCAATTTTGACGTTCATGTCATCAACATTCGAGTCAACATTGTTGTAGTCGATTTGTTCGTGTGGTTTTTCTGTGTCATTTATCACAGCGATTATCAACTGAGATTTTAAGAAATATGGCAGGTTATTCGTTCTCTGAACAAATTGATATGCTTCTAATGCTTGGCGAGAGCTTCGGAAATGCAAATGCTGCTGAAATATCGTTATACCGATGAATCTCGCGATGAATAAAATCAATCTGCTGATATCATGTAACTACAAAAACTCAAATATCTCACGAACGGCTCAATTTTTTGTATTAGAATAAGAGTACCTTTTTCATGTAATTTTCTTCGCTCCATCGAATGCTCCTGTATTTTTACCGAAAATAATACAGGGAGAAAAGTTTTCTACAAAAAATCATGACTCACCCTCTGAAAACACCCTTTATAACGATATCAGAAATGTAGAAGTGTGACGAAAAAATGTATTTTGACAACATACATTCATGCACAAAATTTCAATCGGGTGGCTTTCATCGTTCAGAAGTTATGCGGAGAAATTATTTTAATTTTATCAACTTTGGAAGGATATATCTCCCTTAATATGCATTTTGGGCCATGAGTTTAATCATCAAACTACACTTATTTTTCGATGTTCTATCACCCCCAGAAAGCTCGGTACACATTTTCGACTCACCCTGTATAACTAAACTATAATGTACAGTATCAATTGAAATTAATTCTGCTCGATTCAAAAAATTATTTACCTCACGTCAAGCCCGGAAGTTTGTCTGACAAATTATTTCAAGAAAATCAATTGAAATTTCAATCAAAATTCTGTAGAGGAAAAACAAACCTCGCTTTTTGTGAGCTTCGGCTCTGAGTTTCTTGCCTTAACTCATCTCCCTAATAGACATGCAACAATCTCAAAGATATTCACAGTCTTTATTTATGAGTTAATTTGCTTGGTTGAATTCAGAACTTGTGAAGTTTGAACAGCTGAAATGATTGCTCATGATGAACTTCTACATCATGCTTGCATCCACCTATCCTACGCAATTTCCTGATTAACTCGGTATGTTTTCTTGGAATGAATTTCTACAAGATCAACTCTAACTCGGTCTTTCGTCGAGTTTCTACCAGACTATCAGTTTCGTGAGCAGTATTCCATATTGGTAAACTGTGGTGAGCTCATTGCAGATCAATAGAGTGAAAAAAAATGTCTCCAAGGCCGCAACATAAATACATATAGAAAAAAATAATTGCTTTTTTCACTTCAACCCGATCCGAAGGTTGTTATAGAATCAGTCTCCCCTAACGAAAACAAAGTCTATAGACGAAATTGGATATTCAAAATTCTCAATCCCTTCTGGATGTCTCATTTTTTCGTATTCTTCACATCACATCTCTTCTTATCTGGCATTTTTTCTGAGAAATTCTGAATAATATCTGATGAAGAATATACTTTATCACTAATCTATGTCTGTAGGAAGCCTCATCAAAAGAGGATCTATTTACAGTTGTTGAAATGAAGTTCAACGTACAATTTACAAATTGTACAATTTAGAATGGTTCAATTAAGTGAAGAAGATCGTATTGAAATTTCAATGATTGTAAAATTTATTTCCGTCACTTAGGATTCAACACTTGGAGAACAAAAGAGTACTCGTTTATTTATTACTATGCATACAAACAACAGCAATTAGTTTATCTAAATAGTTTTTTGCTCTGATGCAAAAAAATCCAAAGAGGTTGATTGAAGTGCTATATTCCTCGTTTTTACAAATTTAAAAATTTACACTAAACTCACTATGTATGAATTCAAAATAACAAGCTCTTTCGAAATCTGTAAAAATATATAGGGTGTTCTATTTGAATTGAAGAAGTTGATGGCATTTTCGGTTAAACCGGAAGTATATTAAACATTGCACTTACCTGAAAATTTTCATAAATATCGTTTTTTTCGTCGTTCAAAAGATATTCACTTGGTGCCATACTTTATCCCAACTCTGTTTGTACACAATTAATGTAGCAGATTATGGAATCGATGAGATTTCAGTGATGATCTAGTTATGTTATTGCTGTCTTCTATTAATCCTGTTGAATTGGTTATATATTTTGAAGAGAAAAAATATAACCCTTCATGGTTATGACATAAAAAATTCAAAAGAAGTTGATTATGTGAAAAAATACAGGGCGTTCCATTGACAATATATGATTCGTCTGGTATTTCTAAAAAGTTGTATTTCTGAAAAAATTCAAAATATGGCCTGCAAGTGATCCTGAATATTTTATGATTTGAATTTCCATTCTTAATTCAATAACAACGGAGATATCAAACTTTGAGATATAGATATTCGTATCTTTATAAGAGATCCGACAAAACGAACATTTCAATGCATTGAAAATTTCGGTGGACGTAATAATGACACCAAAATGAATTCATCAAAGTGATTGTGAAAAACAACTCTGTAGATCTCGCAAGCATCTCGATAACGGTGACAATTGCTGTTGCCAGCATAGTGAAGGGTGTCTCGAAAAGATACCGACAAACTTTAAGGAGTTATAGGGGACATCGAAATAAGCTCAGCCCCCAAACATACGCTAAAGCTCTTAGATTCGATTCAGAAGAGAGCTATTCGCCTAGTCGATGATACAACACTCACCAAATCATTGACCTCTCTAGATCATCGTAGAAAGGTCCGCGATCTTTGCCTTTTTTATATGTACTTTCACGGTCGGTGCTCAACAGAAATATCATCTATTATACCACCACGTGCGATTCCTAGTAGACAAACCAGACGAGCTCAAGCTGGTCACTCCTACACTGTCAGGCTCGAGACCTGTCGAACATCGCTATACCAAGCATCATTCATCAATAGAACGGCAAAGTTATGAAATTATTTGCCTAGTGAAGTCTTTCCTGATGCTTACAACCTCCGAACTTTCAAGGAAAATTCCAACACCTTCCTTCTCTCCCAAAATTCCACCGCTGGCTAACACGATGTTCCTCGAACATTATAGGTTTCCCTTTCGTGTTCACAGATAAAAAAAAAGCATTTTTGTTCAGAATGTTGACCATTTACATTCAATGGAGTTGGTATCAAAAACGGCAACTAATCACAAATATTAAATTTTACGACGATCCCAAGTGAATAAACTGAATAAAAAACCGAGTGAAAAAACATATTCAATTATTTGCGTATGATTTAAATAGTTTTTCGCTCTACAGTTCAAACGACTCATTTGCAGACATTTGTTTACATTTGTTTACGCAAGTTACGGAAGGCTACATATTTCATCACGAGTCTGAAATTCGGAAATGACCTGAAACATCTACTTATGAACAATACGTCTATTCGATTTAACATATTGTCACAAGATTTTTAATTGGTTCATGATCATTAAAAAAGATATCCAGAAAAGAGGTTGACAAAAGTTATCAGTATAACATAGAAGATCTCGTCAAGACCGAATACTATTTTGATTCTCTAGGAGTTCTGAATCCACACTCGACACTTGTTCCCTTTTGAACTAAAAATATTATATGTGTGTATTATTCTAGTGTACCAAAATTGATTTTGACAATATCATAATTATTGTCAGATGAAAATTGATACAAGCAATCCAAGTTCTTCTGTCAAATATAATTCACCACCAAATGAATTTTCCTGCAATATTATCAATATAAGCCTCTTCAATTGAGAAACGAGTGTTGAACGAAAAATACCTACTTGTTCGACGATGTTAGAGTTATCTCACGGATTCACCAAAAATTCTGAAAGCTCGCACTACTATACTATTGTTTCGATTCGTGGAAAGAGGAATCATTCCCAAATAATTTCTAAATATATCACGTAAACACATTTCTGGTGGGTGCGGATGTTTGTTTAGCTTCAACACATTCAGAAATGGTAACTCTAATGAAGTCAATTCCAAAGTGAAGTGATTTCATTCACCATCTACACGTATCTGAATGGATCGAGATCGAAAAATTTTGTTATAAAATAGAACCAAGGAGAAAGCTGAATGAATTCAACAAACTACTGGTTTATCTGGGAGTTCTGAAGATTACGTTTCGATACAAGTCTCATGCCGGCTAAACTATGACATATGATGACATTTCATTATATCACTCCGATCAGCGTGATCTTCTCTAAAAACCCTACTTATTAAAGGTCTAGGATGTACAACTTCTTGGAGAGTTTGTTATTTTCCTGGAGGCAAACTGAAACATTTTACATCAACGGTAATATTGGCAACGCTAGAGAATTTGTTCGGCAGTGTCGTCTACTCTGAGTCGTCAAGTCTGCATTTTTCCTTATCTTCTGAAACCCCAGAAGACTGAACCTGTCACCAGCCATTTTCATTTTTCGTTAGATTCCAAGGCATAAGTAATGAATTTCTCAGTTGTCTCTCAATTTCACTCTGATTGGCTCCAGAATCCCTCTGTGACTAGTATTTTTCTTCTGCTTCCAGATTTCCATTATGTCCCAAGAATATCATTGTGGATCAGATGCTTATCAGACATTTCTCAACTTACCTTCATAATCGTTCAGGTAACATTCTGAGTTTGATTTTACGAGAATAGGTGGTTGACAGACCCACCTCAACTCGTAGATGAGATATTTATTAGATGGTTTCCTGATTGAAAATGTTGTTGGTGAAGTCAGATCAGCTCAATCCTTCAACTGCAAAAGTATGTCAAAACTTTTTTATTCGTCCAGAAATCGTTTTGATTTTCATTTATTGATCGATGCTAGAACTACTATCATGAGAGTTGACTTTTCCTTCAATCACCACCTACTCCCGAAACTGATTTCATGGCCGAATTTCCAACAGGATGATTATAATGTTGATGATCATCGGTTATGGTGATTGTAAAATTCATTTTCCTCAATTAGAATTTGACACTTGGAGAACAAAAGAGTACTCGTTTATTTATTACTATGCATACAAACAACAGCAATTAGTTTATCTAAATAGTTGTTTGCTCTAATGCAAAGAAATCAAAGGAGGTTGATCAAAGTGCTGTTTTCCTCGTTTTCACAATCATGAGAGTTGACTTTTCCTTCTATCACTACCTACTCCTGAAACTGATTTCATTATCGAATTTCCAACAGGAAGATCATAATGTTGATGATGATCGGTTATGGTAATTGTAAAATTTATTTCCGTCAATTAGAATTTGACACTTGGAGAACAAAAGAGTACTCGTTTATTTATTACTATGCATACAAACAACAGCAATTAGTTTATCTAAATAGTTTTTTTGCTCTAATGAAAAAAAATTTAAGGAGGTTGATTAAAGTGCTATATTCCTCGTTTTTACAATCATGATAGTTGACTTTTCCTTCTATCACTACCTACTCCTGAAACTGACTTGATTATCGAATTTCCAACAGGAAGATCATAATGTTGATGATGATCGGTTATGGTGATTGTAAAATTTATTTTCCTCAATCAGAATTTGACACTTGGAGAACAAAAGAGTACTCTTTTATTTATTACTATGCATACAAACAACAGCAATTAGTTTTTCCAAATAGTTGTTTGCTCTAATGCAAAGAAATCAAAGGAGGTTGATCAAAGTGCTGTTTTCCTCGTTTTCACAATCATGAGAGTTGACTTTTCCTTCTATCACCACCTACTCCTGAAACTGATTTCATTGTCGAATTTCCAACAGGAAGATCATAATGTTGAACACCATTTGCTTTGGCCTTCTTTGTCTTCCGCGTCTGACGATTTTTGCGAATTGAGTAGTTCTCCAAGTAGCGTCTTGTGAATTTTTGTGCAAAAGGGGATGGAAGAACATGTGCCATACGCAAGTTATTCATCAGAAGAACAATCGCCTTGGCCTTTGACCTCCTCTCCACGTTCCGTACCACCACATGCGTCCCGCCGCATGTTACTGCACAGTCGACGTCGCTATAGCGATCGGAGGTGATATATACGGCGGCGTCGGGACGCCTGTTTCATTCAGTGTTGCGCCGTCGATCCAGTTTGGAATCAGCTGCTTGTCCAGCTACAGGTGACCAATCGGGCGCGCTTATTGAATAAACAGTGGTGCCGACCTAGTCGGGAAATTGCTGAAAATTCTGTTTTGTTCAGTGCCCGGTACATTCTTCACAGAAATAGTCAATGTGAGTACATTATTATGGGATATTTCATTCTTTTTATAACACTATGTATATGCTCGTGGTCATAACAATATACGTATTCAGAATTTGTGACAGTAGATCATTCATTTCAGTGTGACAATCTCTGAGGGATTCTAGCTCGTATGAAGAAAATATTAACCAAAAATTTACATGTACATTACAATTTTGTTATCGAAGTATTCTCCACTCCGGAATTCTGTTCCCACAGTTTATGTTACGAGAAGCACTACAAACGAATTGCTACCCACTCCAAAATTCAACAAAAATATTTGTTTTCCAACTTAAACATTGTCGAAAATTCTTGAAATTCTACCACTGGAGATAAAACACCATGAAGTCTTCTCAAGGGAATCAAAAAAAATCAACTTCGAAAATTACTCTATATTTATCAAAATATTTGAACATCAATAGTTACACAAACACACATGTACACAATATTAATTAATATTAATATTATTAATTATTATTAATAATATTAATTAATTATTAATAATTAATAATATATTAATAATAATTAATAATTAATTATTAATATTAATTAATATTGTGTGGTGATTGATATTCCTTTGTAGCACAACACAAGTGTTAAGTCACTTAGGTGCTATTTCTGTACACAATCTTTTGTATATTGTATTCAAGTTGTTATCAAGTTATGACAATAAAGTGTTGAATACAAAGTATTTAATATGTGTAACGAACAAAAATTTTGCCTCAGGAATTCAATATCGAGGTCATTTTTGTGAATTGAATTGTTACATTGTTACATTGGAATCTTGAAAATATTCATCCAAATATATTATTATGTGAGTTAAAAAAACCAACTGTGAGCTGAGTTGTGAAAATATATATCACATTACTGTACAAATGCATAGATATATGTTTATTTCTAGATTTATTGAGGTTTTGAGTGATATAATCTAGTTGTATGTATGTTTCGGTCTGATCATAGAAAGAAATTGTGCCGCATTACATGAAATGAATGAATTACATGAACATATTAAATAATGTTTGAATTATTGGAAAATTCAACCTAAGACAGCATTATTATAGATTTGATGAAATTACTGCAGTATTGTTCAATCTAGAATTATCCTTGCTCAGGTTGGATTTCCCAGTAATTTGAATATTTCGATATGTATATCATATAACTTTCACAATGTATGTGGGAATGATGATGTTCCTTACGGTTTTTCTTGTATACATACACTTGGAGAGTACGCACTCATGGTGAATTAACACGCTCTGGTGACGAAAGTGCGTTGCTATGATTCAATAAATAATATATAGATTTATGCACGAAACACAAAATGTACATCTTCGATTATAGTTTCAGACGAATCTAGCACCAGATTTTCTTCGCAAACAACAATGTAGCATTGTATTTAAAAAAAACTGTAACTATTGAGGCCATCAGAAACCGGTCATCGTATTTTTAAAAACAGTGAATCATTTCGGAAAGGAGGAATTGTCACATAATGAATAATGGATGTGTGTATGATATTGTGAGCAACTGAACAAAGCGGAGATTCTCTAATGAAATTCATTGGAATACATCGAAATTATAGATATCTACATATGCATTGATATGACTCATCAACCAATTCGTATACGATATAAATTAGCTATTTGAAGTCGATTGATCTCTCTGGAGCGATATCCGATAATATACAGGATGTTGGAGAACTATGGGATCAAACTTCTAGGGGTTATCCAGTGCAACAGTTGAAAACTTATGAGTAGTGAGTCCCATGTCCGGAAAAGTGTCACTACGGCACTAAGACGCGTTAAAATGTAGAAAGACAATGAATTGCCTGAATGGGATTTGATGCATTTAATTTTTGCCTTTTTTACATGATATCATCACAACAATTGTTCAAAATGTCTTCCACCAACCTGAATACTTACACCGATTTAAACATGATTTCGGCGGACTTGACTGAAAATTTGATCCTCGTTTTGAATGATTTCAAATGCTGCTGTGATTCGTCCAATTATGTCTTGCTCTGTTTCTACTGGAGTTTCGTAGACCTCGTAGACTTTACACAGGAAAAAATCAGCGGTTTGGATTGCCAGAAGTGGAGCAGTTTCTTGGCCTCCTAGGTCACCCGATTTAACGTCGCTAGATTTTTTCCTGCCGGGACATGTCTCTGGTCTTTTCCGGGAAAATCCATGAAGAGGAATATCGTTGACTGGATGATATCAAATATCCAATAACTGTCTGTTTCTCGATATATATGGATAATCTCAAAGATATATTATTTTGAACAGTGCGTTCGAAAAAAATACTATCCACCTGTTCGAACTTCGATCGAAAAGCCACAACAGAATTCATTATTGATTCATGAGGATCCCATAGATCAAATTAGTGAAGTTTATTGCGAAACCGCTACGGAATTGAATGAAAACAAATATTTCCCGTTTTCCTTGAATAATTTCGCGAGGAATGTCCTCCCACTGCGGAAAATAAAGAATCACAGCTGCACTGTCATAAAAATACGGTGGGTTGAAAATGTGATAAACCGGTTCAAACATCCAACAACACATCACACATTGATCTCCTTACATAGCATACAAATTCATTTTTGGTACGGAAAACGTTCTTTGACTACAGGTACTAATGGAAAATTCCATTGCCAGTCAACAGAAATATACAGGAGGCATCAAAATGTGATTCATCTATTTTGAAAATAACAAGTTAACAACGAGTTTGGACCCATACACATACATGATTTTTTCAATTTTTTGGTACCGCCACTATGGCCTCTGGAAACCGGTATGATTATACGAGGTTGGTCAATTCAGATTGAAATTGTAATGGAATGGAATGCCTGTCTAGAAATCACGAAGTGTTCGTGAAATATACAGAGTTCACAATGATTGAAAAATGATTTGGTTTCCTAATTGTCTTGCTCTAATTTTGGATAAAACATTTTTGATCACCCGTATGCTCTCAAACAAATGCTTATTCTTCTCTTTCAATTCACCTCAAATACTGTACTTTTCATTTGCCATCACTTCTTGCCAATATTCCCACATTTTCGAAAAACTTTCGCAAACATTATATTAATTTTTCACATGTTTATAAATTTAGTCTATATTATTCAATTTCAAATTACCTATCAATTATATATTATTTTCTTCTCTCTTGTCGTCTCAAATGTTCTTAGGAACTTACTTTGTAGGTGTAAAAATATATTTTTTTCTATGTTCATCGTGATGAGAAATATATCTATCTGTCTATCCATCTATCTAATATACCTAATATAGACGACCATTGAATAGTATTTATTGACAGTAACATAAAAAAATATGTTGCTGTGCAAAGTTGACTTCAGAGCGGGTGCTATACCTAAATTTAATCGAGAAAATGCGAGTCTCTGTTTGAAAAAAAATATGTGGCTCTCGCAAAACAGAGAGTCAAACTTAATATCTAAAACAGGAAAGGAAGTTCCTCACATACATTCCCAGATCTCGAAAAATTGGAAAAATGTGAGCACTTAAAAAAAGTCATTATTTTCATATCCCTATATAGGATATTCAGTTTTCATTCGTAAATTTGTGTAAAAAGTAAAAAGTGTCACAAAATGAAATATTGGATAGTATATCCCAAAATAAGCAGTAAAATATTGATGAATTTATGTCCTCGAATCAACGCTTTCAGAGATCCTACGGACCATTTTGCGTTCAAAAAATGCTTCAAATGTGTATTTCTCTTTTATTTTTCTTGAGCAGATAGGTACCTTAGTACCTACATTGACAACTATGTCTGAAACTCTGTTCTTCTGAACTTATGGATGATAATAAACTATGGAATATCAAGGCCTGTGGGTGTTTCAGTGACACACTTCTTGTAATTTGATGAAATGAATTTTCCGCGAAAGCCGAACTATTTCTACTGACCATCATCAATACGTTTTTAATTTTCCAGAGTGGGCATCCTGATCGTGAAGCCGCAGCATTCTTCGAACTCTAATTCAATTAATTCTGCTAACAACGAGAATATATATTTCACACCATCATATCCGATATTCTGGCTAAACATCATTCAATCATGTCAGGCATTCTGAGAAAATTCGCTCAAATTTCATGAGGCCAATTCATTCTTTTTTCCAATACAGGGTGTGCCATTTATCATGATCAATAATACCAACTCTTATGTGATTCAGTTCTCAATTTCATTCTCATATATTTATTTATTTCTCTCTCTTCTTTGACATGAACATTTTTTTGTCTAATAAAAGTTAGCGGAAACGATATTATTTGATTTTCTTCTATTCATTTCGAATAATTTGATTTTTATCAAATCATTTATTACAATTAGCTAACTATTTGCTATAAGTTGTATTTGCGTACATTTAATGCCAATAACCTACTTCAAAACCAAACCAATTTTTGTTGTTTTTTTTTCGATCCAACCGGAAATAATATGAGTTGAAGTTACTTAGCTTTGCCCCAATTCAAACTCTTACGGCTTTATTCAAAATCACAATTATAAAAAGAAATGAATACATTCCATCCTGTAAATATAGACCGGCTATAACTAAGAGCTCAATTTGCTTTCCTGGCAAGCTTCGAAATACGTTGAGGTGAGAAGTTTGCATTCCTCACATTCTTCCGATTCACTGTCTGCCTCCCAAAATAGGAACCCACCGAAGTCCCAACAAAAAGACTGTGAAATATCGCAGTTATGTCACAAGTGGAAGATGCTCTCCATTTAATAGTTAATATCAGTTAGTATCCATTTAATCACGATATTCACACTGATTATCTGACATTTCGTGAGAAAAATTCTAGAATGGAAATAGATAATCTGAGTTCCAATAGCGCAGTTGAGTAGTGGTTATGGAATATGGTCAACATTTAATGAAATTTATATGAGTACATAGATTTCTGAATAGCTGATATTGGTAAAACAACCAGATTCTGGATGTACAAAACTAAACCTTTGATTGGGTTTCAACAAGAAGAAAACATAGTTATACAAACCAAAATTATTCGTTGTATTGAATCTTTACTCAAAATAATTGTTTTTTAAGACTGGCTCATAATAAAAGGCATCTTAGTGGTAAGAATTAAAAACTCTGAAATTTCACTAGATTCAAGTGAAATAGTCATTCTACTAATGGAAACATTAACAGCGTTGCTATGGAAATGAGCATGTTTGAATGTATAAAAAATATTTTGACTGTTCATGACATGGCAAATTTGCTGACACTGATAGTGATATTTCAGTATCTTGCACCCCTCCCAAAAATATAAAGGGTTCCGTGAAAATGTGGGAAATCTCTCGGATTCAGATAGAACTTGGAAAAGATTGCAGGTTCCTTATTTCTTCCTATAGGCCTTCCTCACGTAGACATGAGCCCCTGAAGGACGCCACTGGAAGTAATCAATATAATTCAATAAAAATTGACACTAGCAATAGTGTCCTAGAATCGTATTCAGCTTGCTAAGTTTATCAGGGATGGGATAATATTCATCTTTGATGCTCAATTTTCCAACACCCTGTATCATAAAGGCTCAAGAAGGAATAAGTTCGGATAGCCTGAACCTTAAACTGAAAAAAATGTTCTCTTGTTTATTGTCGATAAAATATACCGTTTTCGAGGAAAATAATGATCAACAAATTAATGTTTTATTTTCGATAAAATGAACCGATTTAATTTTTTTTTCTCGCAAACTGTTTATTTTATCAACAGTACACAAGAGTACCTCTTCTTGATTTGAGATTCAAGCTGTGTTTCATACAGGATGTCTCCGTGGAGAGGGTCTATATAGGAATTTTTGGTTTAATCTGAATCCCAGAGATTTCTCACATTCTCCCGGACACACAGTATAATTCTTTTCATCCTTATGGATTTCATAACTTCGGCTACAAACTTCCATCAACTCATGCTCCCTTCTGAAAAACTCCCTAGACCCGCCAGTGCTGTCCGGACTCGTCGAAAATCAAGAATTTCGACTAGACCACAGAGCCGATCACCGTGTCCCTTCCAAAGCTAACAGCGCATCTATCGTAACAGCTTGGAATTCCTGCGCGTCTATTTTTGCGTATGAGGGAACAGCTGAAGGCGCCGATAACACTTTTCAGTGGGCGACGTCCTGCGACGCCGTGTCGCTTATTCTCTCGAGAGGATTATAAGAGCTCCGGAGATTTATCGCGGTTTTCCTGTCGGACATTTTTGCGTAACATTTTTTTCCTCTGGCAGGAAAATGTAAACACGCATGGAAGGCCGAAGTCGAAAATTGGAAGGCTTCTCCGTAGTCGGAGGAGGCGATTTTGTCACCCTGACAATGTCACATCGTATGTCTCTTTTAGGTATCTGAAGATGAAATTTGAAGCGCGGGGACATTTTGAGGCAGATCATAAATCTGTCTTGAATTGGTTGAAGTAATTATTATAATTTCTATTTTTATTTTTAGAAACGAGAGAAATGCCAAAAAATCTGTGAAAATAAACACACACCAGACCACCTCTAAATTCTCTCAAATTCTAAAAGGAACTGAGGAGAGAGACTGCTATGAACATGAACCAATCTTCTTCCACAAAAACTTTTCCGCCAAAAATACAGCCCAGTATTGTTTATGAACAATTTACGAAATTGATCCATCAAGTCTGTGTCTATCTACCCTCCGATTTCTTTCACTTTTGTTAGTCTCATCTTCGAAGAATTCCATCCTTCGAGCTACATTTTCCCAAAAACTTGCCATCTCTTGCTCTCCTTACCTTCCCTATCACTTGCTCCACTCTTCCTGGAGTGGTCCTCACGTCATATTTTTTGAAACCTCTTTCGCGATGTACCTCAATTTTGGAGCAGAGCTTTTCAAAATTCACAGTCGCGCTTTCTGCTACTAATGCGCTCAGCCTGAGGGGCTTTCACAGCGTCACGTCTTTTGAGTGAAGAAAATGAATTTGGAACAAGCAATACCTGTAAACAGATATTGTCTGTCTGTGTAATCGCACTATGGCATTCCAGGCGTTCCATCAGTAGGTGACGTGTGTTGTGTTTCAGTGTGGGGCTTTTCAAAGGGTAGCCTTGTGAGTGTGTTTGTTGCATTTTTATCGACCTGAGCTTTCTTCGTTTGGGCGGATTATTGATTACCTGGTGTATTTACCTTACCATGTATTGCGTTACCCTTCCTGATCAGTCCTCCAAGAGGTACCTGAGCCTTTGGTAGTTTGAACATCTCTCTGCCTGTCTATCGGAGTTGCATCTCAAACTATACATCTCAACGTAACTTCTGTCTTTCTAAATTGCCAAGTATCGACCAATGATTGTCCAGCAAACATTTATGCCCTATCGCCTTATATCATCACCTTTTTCCCATCGTCTGCTGTCCTTGTGATCACCTTCAATTCTGGTTTCATATGCTTTATTATATGAGAGAAAACATAGTGAAGGTTCTCAGTTATTGCACTCCTTAAAACAACTATCGAGAAGCAATAAACTGAATCTAATACGGTTACTAGGGCATGCGGAAATCGAAGGAAATGAAATCGCCGAGGCAAAAACCAAACAATAAAACACCATATTCTTCGGATCGCTAGTGGATTAGAGCCGTTTTGGACTTTGCAGAAAAGCCAAATCATGATAGGAAACATCAGGAAGAATGAATGAAAAAATTCCTACCGGTGAGGCACTCCTGGTCAGGAACAAGTTGAAAACATAAAATAATTGTCGATGTAAAAAAATTGAGGATACCATGCCTTCTCAGAGACCGTCTGCTGAGGTATCACTTCCAAAAAAAAATGGACAGGGAAGATATTAAGATGCAAATTCAGCCGAAACTGCCGAATGTATCTCCTGGGAATGCAGTTTTGGTCTTCCAGCGACTAAAATACTCGGAAGGGGTGATCCTGGCACACCCGAACTTGTAGTATTTTGACCCCAGGAAAATAATAGTCGGAATGAATCAAATTAATTGATCATGAGCATATGAAACATGAATGGACTGACTATAAAAATATCGAAACGTGAGGAAGATGAACGTGACTAGATCCGACCCTGGATACACATGTCCTCTTTATATGCATGTGCCTGACACGAACAATGTAGTCTGGGTATGAATCGAGGAAAGATTCAGAACGAAATTCTATTACACAAAAATGTTGTTTTCGTATGATAGAGCACAAGTGCTATCAAATAACAATCATTATCTCATGCTGAGAATATGAGTGGTATCTATATTATCCGATTACTTTTATGTCATGTGTTTTTTTTCATATTCGCTCTCCAGACTTGTACTCAGTTATACTCACAATGCAGAGGTGATTAACTAGCATTGTATAGTACCTTCTCGATACAGTTTGTCGAATGTGACTGACAAAATCGTGTAATTTCGATTCACTTTTTTATATCACTATGAATGTCCTAAAAGAAAAATCAAACAGTACGAACTGTGTTGACATTATGGATATAATGCTCTTTCTTAAGGGTGAGGGAAAACTATTGTAATTTTCGATACATCAGGTATATGTTTCGATCAGGCGGTCAGGTGGTCGAGATGGTCAAGCGACATCATAGTAATCATGAGATCGTGGGTTCGATTCCTGGCTGGCCGTTGGATTTGGCTTCATTTATGCACTGTACAATGTATATCATAAAGTTCTACATAGAACTATCCCAAATGCCACAATGGTTTGGATTCCACTTGTATAAACTGTAGATCCCCGTCTCCTTCACTCGCACAAGCCTTTCGGGGCTTCTGAGGGTTGCTTCGGCAACTATGGAGATGAGTAACAATAACAATCAGGAATGCATATTCCAACCACTTTATTGTGAAGAAACTCTCGCGAAAAAGAAACAACGCCCACGAGATAGCATTCCTGGCGTGCCGAAATATTCCAAAATATAGGTACATTTCTCTGATGAAAACAAAAAAGTTCATTGGAGCATTATTGGAGCGATATTCCGGTCCTACCTATAGTCGTCTAAAATAAGCTCGACCATAAGGATATATATTCTGACACGTGACTGAAAGAAATAAAAATGTCGTTGACAGCTAAAATGGAATTTATTGATTTTGAGATATTTCTGGATTTTATTATCCAACTCCATACCTTGAACTCGAATTGAATTATTACCAGCCGTGAATATGAATATTTTTTCAACTCATAAAAGTTGTGCATCTTATGCTAGGTTTTGTCAAGGAGAGTTTTGTATTCGCTCTGTCGGTCCTTCCACTCACCTTTTCTGTCCACTTATCTCGTCTGTAGTCGGTATACAGGGTGATAGAGAGCTATGGGATTAAACTTCTTGGGGTTATTCAGTGCAACAGTAGAAAACAATTGAGTAGTGGGTCCCAGCATGTCCGAAAAAGTGTCACAACGGCACTACAAGACGCGTTAAAATTTAGAAAGACGATGAATTGCCTAAATTGGATTTTATGTATTTAATTTTTGCTTTTTGTACATGATATCATCAAAACAATTGTTCAAAATATCTTCCTCCAACCTCAATACACCGATTTGAACTTCGCACATGATTTCGGCGGACTTTGAATGATTACAAATGCTGCTGTACTTCGTCCAATTGAGTCTTGCTCTGTTTCGACTGGAGTTTCGTAAACTGAAGACTTTACACAGGAAAAAATCAGCGGTTTGGGCACACCGTTGGATTGCCAGAGGTGGAGCAGTTTCTTGGCCTCCTAGGTCACCCGATTTATTGTCGCTAGATTTACATGGACCTCCTTTAATCTCATCAATAATTATTACGGGTATGAATAGTGAAATAGGTGAACTTTATATGAATTTCGTGATATATTCCTTATCCTAATTTCTAGTCACTTCATTCATATGCCGTATTTTGATATGAATCAAATAATATCATGCTGTTTGTTCGCTCAAACATCTTATAACCAAAAGCTACATTTTGCAGAAATGAAACCATTAGCACACTTATTATACTTATAAATAAAAATCAACCATTAATATACTCATGAATGGTAGAGCATAAAGGATATTGATAGATTTTGTGATCATACACGGAAAGCTTGATGGCACGGAACCGTTTCAACGAAAGCTTTCCATGCATTAAACTATATCTATCATGAGCTGATAAGCAAAAAGTATACATTCATTTTAGGTCCGTGGGTTCAGAAGCTGTTTGTACTGAAAGGGATATCGCTTTTATCTGAATGAATTCATCAATAATACTCGTAATGAAAATGAGTGGAATTTTCTCCACTAAATACGAGAATCAATCACGGTTACTGAAAATACATTGAATATATGGAAATATGTACCCACTCAGTTGAATAGCACAGATAGTTCCGAACATCAGTCAAATCCTAATTTCGCCAGCATAAACAACTCGGGTGTGCATTGGGGTGTGGGTAGTTTGTTGTGTTCATGTCAATTCATATCCTTATTGAGAGACGGTGATTTGTTTTCACGATAAGAAGAAGAAAATCAATATGCAGAAAGGTATTTCTAGCATCGAGACGTTGCTCAAAATTAAGAAAATTTCGAAAATGGAGGTCTGAAAATCTATTGATAGTTGATAGATATCCGATATCGATAGTTGATACCAGCGAATGATAACACATTTCCGTAAAAAAAAAACAGCAATTAGGAACTAACAGATGTTTTCGTCAATATAACTAGATTTTCATTAGAGTTTATCAGCAGTCAGTCTAATCGTAAATACAGGTGTTGATGACTGACGAAAATGATTTGTTTCAAGTGATATGGATATTTATTAGCGTTTTTGTTGCAGAAAATGAAAACTGAAGACAAGAATAATATGCCAAAGGTCCGGATTGCAGTCATTGGAAAATCGAACGTTGGAAAATCAGGTGAGAAAAAGGACAAAAGGATTCTTTGTCATCGTAATAACGCGATCCGTCTGCAGAAAATTGTGTTGCAAAAGTCCAATTAGTTTCTTTTTCCCTAGTTTGACGTCTGTCGAGAGATAATATGGTTTCTATTTGTTTGCGCTCAAGAAGTAAACAACGAAAAAAGAGTCCATCAATGAAATACATCATAAGACGAATGCATAGAAAAGAAAAATAGTATTTTTCACGTTCGTCAATTTCCTAAGAACAGAAATTGAATGGACGTTTTTGTTCAATTTATGACTTTTCTTAAAATCACATCATGATGTCTCAACAAATGACAGGAAATAGCACAGTTGCCGTTATACCATTAAATGGACATCCAAAATTTATTCAAAGGGAACAAAGTCAGAAATATGTGAATCAAAAGAAAAAGAAGTTCATGTTCATATGTAATGAGGTATATTACTGGTAAATATTACTGAAATTGAATGAGATTTTGTACAGCGTTCTTTTGGAAAATCCAGTGGATATCCATGAAATATCCTGTTTGGACCATTGTTTCCTCAGCACATATCCGAAATTAGGTTAATCTCTCGATTTTCCGTTGATTCAAATAAATCTAGGGAATCTTCTATTATATAATTTGAAATGAATTTATTGTTGAAGTTATTACTGTCATATCAAACATAGTTACGTCGACTACATCTCTAAAGACTGAAATTTGCATTGGTGTAACATCATTCTTTCATGTTACATAATAGTTGGTTGGGTACTGTCCAGTATATTTTACTGTTTCATATTTTCTGAAAACTATATGAGCTTGCTACCAAAATGAGGAGCATCACACCTCGAGTTCTTGTTGTCTAAAAAGTACAAATATTTGGTACACTTGAAAAAATTAATGAAAAAATTAGTATTGATATATTATTGACTGATATTGACCTCAATCTCTCACAGCGTGTCAAAACTTTCGTATGCAACAAACCTGAGAGAAGTCTGATGGCTGTATGGACTGAGCTTTCATGAAATAAGGTCACTAAGAAAAAAGAAGTAGGTAGCATCTTAGTAGTATACGATAGTATATCTTTGGAGATGAGTAGATCCATGCAATTTTCATGAACTAATGATATCTTGGCCTTCTACACTATAATAGCGATTTCAAAGAAAGTTTCCTACCTCGTCCGCAGATCCATTCACCTTTCTGGCAAGGGTGTCAACCCATTCATAAAGGAATATTTGTTAATGTTTCAATCGCAAGTTCAGCGCGATGTTGATTTTACGATCACGAGATCAAACATTTGCCAATCATTCCTATTCGCTGTTCTCACATTTCGTGGAGGAGAGATATCGATTCGACAATTAAATTTCATTTTTGCTCGCGATTGGAGCTCGTTGACCTAAAAATGGCAAACAATGAGGTTAAGGACACCTATATGGGTGGAAAATACCGGATTGCTATCTGGGCGCGAGACTGTAATCTCTTTTTTCACTCCACTTATCGAGGAGCAATAATTGATTGTTATTAGTTTCGCCATTAACTGGGACTAATAGTCTAGAGGTGTGATTTTACTGATTTTTTTTCTTCTATAGCATTTTCACTGTTGTAAATTTCCATGTCGCCCCAATGGATCTAAGACGATTATTGTTGTTAGGTTGTATCTGTTATTCATGGGTAGCTCAAATAGTCTAACAAGTATTAATTTTTGGTGTAAAATCTCCATTTGGACACACGGTAAGGTATGTCTTACGAGCAGCAACCAAGAGGCGATTTCGGAAAGCTAAAATCCATCCTCGTTTCGCAAATTTTGTTGTGTTTATTCAAAAAATCCAAATTTCAAATAAACACATCTACTCATAACCGATGAGAGGATTGATATGGAAAGCATAGTTTAAGATGATATCACACTCGGTTTCTGATTTTCATTCCTAAATAAATTTTCTTTTGTTTCAGCTCTAACCGTACGCTACTTGACAAGGCGATTCATAGGTGAATACAGAAGTAACACAGGTGAGACTTCCTCAATCATTCAAATCCTTATACTTATCCATGAAATTTTGTGATTTGTCCATGAATTAGTTTTCACCAACTCTCGTAAGTTGGCCTCAAACTTGTTCGTCCCATTCAAAAACTGACTATAGTGTCTCACTTGCGAACGAAAATAAACGAAAATGAATTTGGCGACACTAGTAAAAGAGTTAGCCAAATTTTTGGAATGATCATCATCAAGATTTTGGTAACTGAGCCGCTAGAAATAGCTTCTATATGTATATTGAAGCATATATGTCTTATGTTATTGTTTTTATCTTAGAATAATATTGATCGCTTCAGTATTCACAGGAACGAAGATTTTCTTTATGTTTGTGAGTGATCAGACGATAACAATAACAAAATTGAACGTTTTCTATTTCGAAATTAGGCATTCAATATCTTGCGAAATAAATATTCATTGAGGAAGACGTTCGTTCCAAGCTTCACATAACCAAGACAATCTTAGCTTCAATTCAATTTCCCATTGTTTATTCCAATATTCCGTTATTTCCTGCGAGTACGCAGTTTCAAATATATTCATATGTATTTGGATGAGATTCAGCAATGACGTATTGAATTCAGAAATAAATTAGTTGCGAATATTTCAGGACCGGAAATACGGTACACCATGTGTATGTTTGGATGTTTAACATGCATCGAAAGCAACAAAGAACACGTGCACTAATGCCAAAATTTGTAAACGATATATAACAGGATGAAAAGCAACGAACTTTGAGTTCATTGAATTTTGAAACCCCTCGGTATAGCATAGCCTTCAACAGGCCGCGTTCGAAACAATGTTGAGAAAACTCTGACCTGAAAAAACCTAAGCAACTAATCACTCACTTGGAGCCAAGCACATAACCTACAAACCAAATACCTAGGCCTGAATTCCGAAAAAAAAATAAACATCAACCGTGCATGATGTGCAATGAGAAACAATGAAAACGAAAATGCGATGTTCTTCTTTATTCGTCATAATAAATAGCTTCACCGCTTGGAAAAAACAACAGTGGCTCATTGATGGAATCCGTTTGTGGATACTTCTCATGTTGCCAAAATATCGAGTGCAATTGCAATTTGCAAAACTTGGCGAACGGTTTCATGCGAATAGATAATTTCAATACAACTACCTTATTTTTCACGCATATTGATTTTGATTTATTTTTTCCAAACCGGTTACATAAAGTAGTTAGGAGAATATGAGTCGGGAATAACTCACTTCAGAGAAATTGAAATAACATATTTTCCAAATAGGTACTGAGACCTTTCAAACAAAATAATGATAAAAAATGGTCTCATGAGTCTCATTGTTAGTTATTCCTCTCCATAATTTACTCTGCAGAATTTACATAATCACATGTATCTGTATGATGACTCACCTGATTGAAGAAATCGATAGAAATCTCTAAATATACTCAAACTCTAAATAAATATTCGAACGGCAATTAGTTTATTTGGTCTGGAATATATCCCGCATTCTGCAAGTAAAAGTGAAACAAATCTCATTAAGAATAGACAACGGAGTCACCTAGTTTCAGAGTATGCATCAAAAATAACCTGTTATATCTTATATAGTTGTCTCGAAACACACGATGATTTATGTAGGTATACCGAATATTACGACCTACTTTGCAATATTGGTAAATATATCGTATGAATACGTCAATATGTATCTGATAATGGTGTCGAAAGAGGTTGAATGCCAGCCCAACTCGGGATATTTTTAATTTTAGCAATGAAAATACAACTTGTTGAACTAGGAGCCTAATAATCCCAACTCGTGTGTGGAGCAGTATATTCTCATGTGAACTTCCAGTGTTATAGTATAGTCAATGTAACAGACAGGACTGACTACTGACACTGAAGAATGAAATTCGTTATTTTAGGCTCGAGATAATTCGTCAGATGATTTGATACAAAATATTCAGAATGTGACAGAAACAATGACAAATAATAACAACAGTAAGGAAAATGACAAAAAAATATCTTTCTGAAATTGGAATCTGGGTATTTCCTCACAGTAAATAATGACAACCTTGAAAAGTGTGAATGAAATTGCCTTATTTGCATTCATTATAGAAACATTTATTCACTCCTGGTAACGTTCATTTGCACTGGATAGTCTAAATGAATGAATCATCATCAACATGGTGACATTTTTGAGCTCACAAGTCACCCAGAAAACTATATTAATAGACTAGAATATCCAAACAAATATCTGGAATATTGTTATTCAAGCATATGCAAACTGAATTGCTCAACCAAGTGTCTGCCACTTCCGTATTTTGATGATAAATTCGAAATCTGGCAATAGACTGAGCTGTCAGTTTCGCAATATGAAACTCCAGTATAAATTGCTTCATCAGAAAATGTGTGGATTCTCATATATCGTTATGGAGTTTTTGTGAAAAATAAAAATACTTGGAAGCGTCTTCATTGTTTTCTGTAGAAACTTCTGATTAATCTATATTATTTCATAATTCTATTGAAATATAGGTCGTTGCTTCCAAAAGTGGAAAATGAGCATCACGTGCGATTTCAATTATTATATATGTTTTTAATATTTTTTGAATGCATTTCTCACAGGTAGAAAATGGAAGTCGTGTTTTACGATCCGATGTATGAGTAGACAATTTCATATTATACCACCCAAATTAGATATCACTGCTGTAGAAAAACATGATATCCAATGCAGGGTACCAACAGAAAATATAAAGCATGGTGTTTCTGTTGTTACAGATCTTCTATACCGACAAACCCTGAACGTCAACAATTCCTGTTTGGATGTGGAAATAGTTGATGTATGCAGTTGCGAAATTCAAGCGTTTCCTGAAGAAGCCATCTACTGGGCAGACGCATGCGTAGTAGTTTACGACATAACGTGCAGAAATTCGTTCACCCAAGCCGCAGACATGCTTCAGAGAGTTCTGCAGCTCAGGAACCAGATCCCTACGGTATTGCTGGGAAATAAAGCTGACCTCGAACACCTCAGACAGGTAAGAGTCGATATCGGATGGACAATCGAAAACCATTCGAAGAGCAACTTGTTTATGATTTGAATATGTGGCTTACATTCGACGCGATGTTAGGTTAGGGTCGATTGTCGAACGTTACATCTCAATCGGTAATACGGTAATATATCTGAAGCGAGCTTAGATTTGATGCTATCGCTGTGTTTCCTCCAGGTGCTGCCACACCTAGGATCCGACAGAAAGTTCAACTTTCATCGTGGTTTCATAAAAGTACACGAATTTTTCTTTGATAATGTCTCCTTCGAGTACATATTTATGATATCCATGTTGCATGGGTGTCAACAGTAAAAAAAGTCAATATATCTAGGTACCCATGATATACCCGATATTACACATGATGAGAGGGGATTATTGAAAGGTATTCAAAAATATGCACATAAGTTCCAGATTTCATGTTTGTTTTCGTTTGAATTCACAGTGATCTGCAAACCTTAATCGAACGTAAACACAATTATTATTGAAATATGTGATACTTTAACCCACTTACTCAACGAATTATTAAATATTTGTAAACCAAATATTCGAGAATCGACCATTATGTATGTCAATTTCTCTGACACCTTTTTCATACGCTTGGATGAGCGATCAACGTAAGCCAGTTCTATTTCAACTGACATAAGGTTATTGCTTCATTTATGAATGGAATTACTGATATAACAAAGTTATGAAAATATAGAATGTAAATTGACCTATGCCTCATGTTATGCGATTGATCAATTCCAAGATTGGTTTTTAATCAATTCGCTATCAAAATTGCGTAGCCTCAATTCCAAGGAGGAATATTGAGGATGGGGTGTCAAGTGAGTATCTCCTCTACTGTCGGCTAGCACGTTCTGGTCCTTTTTAGGTGTGGTATCTGCATTGTACAGTACAACTTTCTCAATTACACTTTTCAGTCTCTATAAAAATAAATCAGTATGAAAGGTGGAGAGAAGACTGGTGCAGTCACTGATGGTGTTTTGTTTCACCAAAACGCTAACGGCATTTTCCGCTATAATGGCATAATAGTTAGAAAACTCCACAGAAGATGGCGACATTTTCGTAGATGTCTGTACACATAGTAAACATGTAATAAACATACAAATACTAGAGTTGCAAAAATTTAAATAATTAACAATAACACCTTCAACTTTCCTACCACCTCTTCACTATACCACAAAGTACTTACACCTCCTCTTCATCCGTTATAACACTATATTTCAGCAGTTAATTATTTCGTATCATAGCCCTACAACATTTCAGCAATGAAATACGTTAAATCGAACAGATTGACTGCTGTTCGATCTCAATTTTTGTGCTATTTTGTAGTTCACAGAGGTACTCAAATAATTCACATCGAAGAACGTATCGCAAATAAGTTCACGATAATTTTATTTCTTCTCTCAATTAAAAGGCATACCTACCACGATAAAACATAAACATTTCATCAGTATGCACAGTGCTCAATCAAGACTGCGGCCATTGCACTCCTCTAATCTTATACGTAATTATGTCCCGGTATTCAAAATCGAAGAGTTGAATTCCAAAATGGTCGTTAGATAACTATTCATGCTCGGATAGCATTCCGATTCGAAACTGTTTATTTTCTTTACACCTCATCCATAGACAACGTATAGTTCGGTGTTCTGCAACGCATATTTTTGATAGTATTTATTGCTTACCGTCTTGTATACAACGAGAAATGCGATATTTGGATAATAAATTCAATCGAAAATATCGACATAACAACATCTGGACTGCCCACGCGAGCTGGCAACACAACTTTGCCCATCATTCACTTGTATCTTCTACGGTCAGTGAACAAGTGCAACTTCTAATTCGATAGATGTCGGTTTAGTTGAATATTATGTCAACTGGAGAAATGTCTGTCAATGTCTTTCTTTCTTTCGCAAGAATTTTCCACTCATCAAAATTTCATTCTATTTGAGTATAGAATATATTCCATGGTAATCAGTAATGGTGGATTCATGCAGCAATTTTAAGTCGTAAGTTCTAAGTAATAAGCTTCAAATCGTGAAGAAACAATAACATCAATGCAGGAATTATTAAGAACTGTCATGTCATAAGTCATAAGGATGACTTTTCTCATTGGTCAATTTTGAGTGACAGCTGATGTATGAAAATTGCACAAATCACAGAACTCGAAATTTTATACGCATGCGCAAATACAAACAGTTTTTAGTTTTAGTCGTGAGAGTTGAAAGTTGGCCAACTTTATTGAATCTTATGACTTGAAACTGATGAGAAGTGTATAAATGGTAACATTGAAAACCAATCATCGAACTTCTTACTACTTTTATTACTCAAAACTTACGACTCGAAACTTATGACTTAAAATTGCTGCATAAATCCATCATAAACGACTTGTCACTGTTTTGATCGGTTAGGATAGATTAGTCCAAAAAATGATAATTTAATTGCTGATGATGACTACACGTTTATACCATATTCTAGCTTTCACTCATATTTCAAAACATTCTCTTTGTTACAGATCGAGCAAATAGAAGGCCATACCGTAGCGATCCAAAACAACTGCAAGTTCCACGAAGTCTCGGTGGCAGACAACTCTTCAACCATCTACTCCTCAATCGATTCCCTACTAACCGAATGCCGTTTGGCTCAATCGACGCAAAAGACGCGAAAGTTCTCCGTGTCCAAAATGTTCGGCACTCTGATCGGAAACACCAACCACAAGAGCTCCCAGAACGTCCAACAAGGGGGTACAGTTGTGGTCTGTCACAAATCCGACTTGTACAAGTCGAGGGTGCTCAGAAGGCGGCAGAACTTCACCGCCACAGCTTCGCTTTGACTGTCCTCGAACAAGCAGCCAGAAGCTCGATGAGGTTGGAATCGAAGCTGAGCTGCGGTGAACTGGTTCAGTCGTTTTTTGTCGTTCCCAGTTTTATGGGGACGAAGAGGGATTGTATATCGAATGTATACTTGTGTATATAACGATAAGGATGAAATGTGATAGATATACATGGAATATTCTGGAAGGTTCATGACAGAACCGAGGTGGATGATATTATTCTAGGAATCTTTTGTTTTCAGCGGAAACTCTCTACGATGCGAGCAGAATTTTCTATATGTAAACTACTTTATTGTCAATGTATTTGTTTATACCGCCATCTATGCAGATCGAAGAGAAGCTTCTACTATAACGATCTGATGAAGTCAGCTGTAGGTTAGGTGATTTGAATGAAAAAACCATGGACCTATAAACACCTATAAACAATATAGGTCCATGGAAAAAACCATAGACGTATTACTTGGGATATTGAGTCTATGGAAATAACGTAACAACCGGTTTTATTCCATGTATCTAGTAATTACTATTATATAGATATCAACGACATGGAAATGAAGACAGAAAAAGCAAGAGATTGCGTTTGAGTCTGAAATGAGAAGTGACATCCTCATGAGAAGCGTGTTTTAAAAGATATATGTTATAATTAACATAACTTGTGGTTATATTGCAATCGATTTGGCACTGAGTATTTTTACGGTGAGCGGTGGGAATGAAAAATTTTCATTTTGTAATATATACCATTGTTGAATTTGTAGTTGGGAGAAATCAGAACTCTATAATGTTGTTATAATATCAAAATAGTATATTTTCAACATCAATCTGATTATAAATTTATTATATGGCGATTCTTCGAACCGAACTCATTGTTTTCTGAGTTATTTTTCGTATTGAAATGTTTTGGAACTAGAAGTTTCAGTTCCTACTTACATAATATTGCTTTGAACTTTTGTTGATACTTTGCTTGACTTTTGTATGAATAGAAACCTATTTTATAGATAGTTTTGTACATCATCATAAAGAAAAGTCGTTATCAAAAGTGAACTATATTTTTGCTGTTCATGAATTGTTGATGAACAAGTTTTTAGAAATGTTAAACTTAGGATAGTAGACCAATTCAATATTGTGTGTACTAAAACGGCTGTGATAGTATAATATTGTATGATTTTTGTATTGCCAGAATCTTATTGTATAAAACAAACATTTCATGTTGAATAAAATTTGAATTTCAAATCTGTTGTTCTATTTGAATCTCAAGGAGAATAAAATAAACATTTTAGTGAAGCAACACACTGTGTTCAAGATATAAGGAGGGCCACTTTTTCGAAAATTTCTTCAAATGGCAACCACCATTTTCATTATATCCCCTATATAACCCTATAACTGAAACAGACAGTTTCTAGTGATGAAAAAAAAATATTCTGTCGTGGTTATTTGAGAATAACTAAAAAAAATAATATTATAATTTCTAGGAGTCAGTTTATCCTCATTGGAATTTTCTCTCCTTGTTTCAAGAAAGAAGAACAGAAATTATTATGATCATTTTTTTTATCTGTGGACAACACGAAAGGGAAACCTATGATGTTCGAGGAACATCGTGTTAGCCAGCGGTGGAATTTTGGGAAAGAAGGAAGGTGTTGGAATTTTTCTTGAATGTTTGGAGGTTGTAAGCATCAGGAAAGACTTCACTAGGCGAAGAATTCCACAACTTTGCCGTTCTATTGATGAATGATGCTTGGTATAGCGATGTTCGACAGGTCTCGAGCCTGACAGTGTAGGGGTGACCTGCTTGAGCTCGTCTGGTTTGTCTACTAGGAATCGCGCGTGGTGACATAATAGATGATATTTCCGTTGAGCACCGACCGTGAAAGTACCTATAAAAAAGGCAACCAAGGCCGACCTTTCTACGACGATCTAGAGAGGTCAATGATTTGGTGAGTGTTGTGTCATCGACTAGGCGAATAGCTCTCTTCTGAATTGAATCTAAGAGCTTAAGCGTATGTTGGGGGCTGAGCTCCAAACATGTGAACAGTACTCCAGGACAGGTCGAATTTGTGCTTTGTAGATCATAAGCAGTTGCTGGGATGTGAAGTATCTCTTCGCACGGAAAAGAAAACCGAGTTTTTGTGAAGCAGTTTTCGCAATGGACCTCACATGATCGTCCCATGAGAGAGCACTATTGGTGGTGACGACCTCATAGGAACAGTGGTACCCGACATCATCAAATTGGGCATTGTGTGATCAGCCTTCTTGGTGAATATACAAGCTTGAGTTTTAGTTGCATTGAACTGTACTAGATTCTCAGATCCCCATTTCAGAATTCTTGTCAGATCCTCATTTAAAGCATCAACCTGTCTTCGCCTTGCACCTCTGGCCTCGTTGGATGATATAGGGGCTCTAGAGGAAAAGGCGGAATGAAGTGTACTATCATCCGCAAAGCTATGAACTGGGCTGGAGGTCACATTCAACAAATCATTGATGTGGAGCAAAAACAAAGTTGGTGCCAAGACAGAGCCTTGTGGAACACCAGCATTGATCGTCATTGTATCAGACGAGACCCCGTCTACAATATACAATACAATACAATATACAATATACTTGTACTAAGGAGAGATTTATGATCTGCCCCAGAATGTCACTGCGCTTTGAGTTCAACCTTCAGAAACCTAAAAGAGAAATTCTCTATTTGTCAGCGACATCTTGTTTTCAAAAAAATGTTTGTAAGATGAATATAATATCTGTTGTGGACATTTCGGGAGCGAATCTGCTCCTGCTGCTGTACTCATCTCTGCCTACTCATAGTGAATAACCATGATACTGATCAATAGATGGCTCTGGTCAAAAAACATGTCTTTAAGTAGGTAATTGAAGGCTAAATGCGTATATATACGAGATGAGTTAACTTATCTCTGACGAGGCATTCGAATTAACAAAACAATTTTCTACGAGTGAATGAATGACCAATTGTGATTAAGATGGTCATTACTGAATGAGATATATATGGATCGTCAATTTGATTTATATTCGGAATTGATCGGTGTTTCATTGACTTTCAAAGATGTTTACTACGAACTGTAAATGAAATTTATATTATTTCTGGAAACCTAGCAACTTCTATTGGCGATATTGGGCCAATAGGAATTGTGTAAATGACCCCAGTGTAGCAATATTGTTATTGTATTATGGCATAAAGAAAAATAATACAAAAAACGCTTCATGTCATCAAAATGGTACGGTTCACATTTCCACACATTTCACATTGGAAAATTGGGCATTTAGTGCTAATTTTATTCTTCTGCATAATGTGAACTCGAAATCAAACTATTTTATTTTCAAATTTTAAACAAACAACACAAGCAACGAGATATGCATCACCGACTAATCCGTTCACTCGTTTTTCTAAACAAGCACATGCACCACTCAAGTAGTTAAGAAGCTGAATTCAATACAATGAAAATAGAGGTTTCCATTTGAAAAAAAAAGTCACATACAGTATGATGAAAACGGCAATATTGAAAATATCACCACTGAATGTGATGGTATGGAATCGAAACTGGTAAACTTGGCAAAAATATAATAATCACCATCAAATCAGGCAACACTGATAAATCACAGAATGGATGAATTTTCATCAATTTGTCAGAAGCCCCTTCTGAGATATGAGTCCATACATAACAGTGATCTAACCATACCAATGCCCTTGAATCAATAATTTCAAAAACTCTCACATATCACTCTGTCAATTTCACAGAGTAGTTTTGTCTATGAGTTTTGAAACTATTTCATAGAAATGCTAGGTATATCATTTTATTTACATCAAATAATATTTACTATCACAATCACAAAGTCAGACAAATCTGAGGAAATGATTCTTCAAATGATATGTGCCTGAATGATTATTTGATACCTATATCAATCCAAATTTATTTAATAATTTATGACTTATTAGAAACAGTTTTTACAGTTTCAACTGTAACTATTATGTTAGATATAGTCATCAGGCAAATAAGAAATAGAACATAACTCATTCAATACATACATTTTGTAGCTCATAGCCAGAACTAATGATAAATTATAAATAAATACATTCAACTATTTATTTCCTTTCCCAGCAATCGCCAACCCTAGTCCAAGAATGGCACCAACAGCAAGTACTGCACCCCCAGCATATGCCATACCAACTAAACCTTCCTTTTCCATTCGCTTCTTTATTATTTTTTCCAAACTAGATACTTGTTGGTTTCCTGTGAACGAATAATTGGAAGTATATGGTAGTTGCATTGAAAAATAGTATACTTTACCTGGTTCTATTGAGAGGAAGGATCGCACATATGTCATAGCTTTGGAGTATTCCTTGAGTCTAGCGGTACCAATTGCAAGATAATAAAGATAATCTCTTCGACCTTCTTCATTAGTTCTATAAAGTTCTTCTAACAAAATTATGCCTTTCTGAATGTCAGCAGGATATTTACTTCGGACTAAGCACCAAGCATATTCAAATTGTGCTTTTGGAGTGACATCATTCCTATATAGCTGCTCATGGTAGATTTTCTCGAATTTCTAATCCAAACATATTGATAAGTCTGATAAGTCAATGATATGAATCACATACGGGAGTTTGGAAAACTTACTTTTAGATCCTCTGGCGGAACAGTTTCGGATAGCACATCAGCCATTCTCCTTTGTGATTGAGATATTTTTCAATTATTATCTTATTGATAATAAGATTATACGATGACTAAATTATTATAGGAAGCTGAAAACTTCAAAATGATGATTTCCATTTGTTTATTGACATTGACAAAGAACAGGAATAAAGGAAACCAGACCACAGAACATATACTCCTCGACCAGACTACGCTGACCAAACGTCAGAAATTAGTTAGCTGCCAAACGTATAGTATATATAAATACTCTTTGACCAAACCATGACACAGAGAGAAAAGTTACTCAGCATGACCAAACCAACAACAACAACAAACAACAATTTTTTACTGACGAAAACAAGCCTACAGGTAGGAATTTGTTGAGGCATGGATAGAACCATGATGTTAACATAGACTGGTGTTCCAACTGCCTATCCCAAACCGCTAGAAAAAGTTGTGAACTTACGCCTTCTTGATAATGTCTAATCTTATTACCTTACTAAGGCTACCTAAGATTGGCACTAGATGGCATTACTTCTGCCGATGTAGAAAGTTATCTTGGAATTGAATTTGAAATTCGACGCAAATGCAGAATCCAACCATTAGCTTTGCATCACTGACAGGTATCCGTCATTATTAGTGGAAGCAGATTTTACTTCACACTTCACTTCGTATCGCCATCTACACTCAAGCAGTGCTGCCTTATCCACCTGGATCGAACCGAGACTATTACAAATTACAAGTACAATGGTCAAAGATAGAATAACTACACATTGCCTCACAACCCACACAAGTATAAGAAACGAAATAAATTTCATCAGATGTCATAAAAAAAAAACTGGTCTACTTACTGCTTTCCGCGAATCTTATAAATATTGAATTAGTCACGAAAGTTGACCCTTACATCGACTTATCAATATATGAATCAATAACAATGTATTAATATAATTTTCTATTTCCTCATAATATTGTTATTCGATATATCTGCACAGCTCTAGTTACAACACTGTTCAATTTTTCAAATTTTAATTTATGATTTCAAAAGGAGTTCGAAAATAGAAAGACACTACTTGCATATAGACAAACAACAATAATGGCCGACATGTGTTCAGCACATTATATGTTGAAACGCCTTTTTTCGATTATAATACATTATTGTTGTTTATTTTCGCTGTAGACACAGAGGAAACAATTTTATTCTTTTATTTTCAAGAATCTGTTCTATGAACAAATAGCACATTGAATTCGAATGCAAAGATAAATAATCAACATTTCCTTAAGATGCACTCAAATTATCACAAGATCAGATAACAAATTTACAAAACAATATATTTCAATTCAATATAAAAAAGTACGATCTAATGCTTCATGGAGGAAATCTGGACGATTCGAGAGCGATCTAAACAATAACAATAAATGCAACTCTCTCAACGAATGGAATATAATTTGCCTCCTGAATTCCTACACTTTGTTTGAATACATACTGGTACATAACTTGGCACTCGAAAAAGCATGAAAGATACTGAATGAATTCGAAAAAGCATGAAAGATACTGAATGAATGTGCTCTCAAACAAAAAATCGTGTGTTTTAGGGCTAATACCAGAAATCAGTTAATCGGATGAAACCCAAATATATATTTTAGTGTCGCAAACAGGTTGAAACGTGAATTACCCGAGAGCCACGCGTATAGAACGTTTATGTTAGTATATTGCATTTTCTAACAACATTGCTAGCAATATTGAAAGTTTCAAGTACGTTTTGATGAAGAATTCTGTGAAATCGCCGTTACAAAAAATTCTAATACTCATTTGAAGAGTGATGAATATAAGAATATGGTTGTGTTGATTGTTTCAAAATGAATGAAAAACTGTAAGTAGACTACAAATCTTTTAACCTACCACTATGTTCATCTGAACTAAATGTGTGTTTCCTTTCAATTCTTTTTTCATAAGGCAAATATTATTTAAAATATGAAAATAAGGTTTTTTATGTTACCTATTGTATAATTCGCGTACTTACAGGATAATTTGCAAAAATATTTGTTTTTTTTACTATTAACCAACTGTGTTGGCTAATTCTCGTTTCATCCGGTTAGAAGTTGCCACTGAGAATATCTCGAAAATGGAAAAAGATAAGACGAAATGCCAAAGCCACTTTCGAAGCAAAATTAGGGAAACCAAAAGAGCATGTGAGCAAACCTCTATACTCTCCACCCCAAAAATCCCTACTTCGAAAGGCAACATCATTGGAAAGATTGTTAAGAATGCTTTCAAGTGGAACCAATTTCTTTGTCTAGAAACGAGACAGAATTGTACTGCATGCAACTCTGAATCATAGTAAAGGAAGTTTTCAAAGTATAGGCCACAAAACAAAAATAATATCTACTTTCAATATTCTTCTCCGAGGTTTATGTAGTGTTTCAAAAATGAATTTCATATTATTGAAGAACAGTAAGAGTTCAGGAGCGCTATTAGATGATTACTTATGCTTTCGGACTACAAAAATTAAATTGTACAACTATCCATATATGATGTGGATTTAGTGGAAAACATTAGAAAAGAGAATTCTCCAGGTGTGACAGATTTCCTTTTCGAAACACACTTTACGCCCAGCCTTTGATCTAACAAAACGCATTTCAAGTTTCTATGTGTCCTTTTTCTCGTGTTTTCCATCAGACTTGTTGGACGTACTGGCAGTATCTGCTTCGCTGGGTTTTATATCTTCGCCTTCAACCGATTTCGGAAGAATCGGTATATAGGAGTCTTCTTTTTCAGAGTGGTAAATGCTTTTGGATTCTTTTCTTTCTTGCTCCGACTGCCACTCCACCTGAAAATGATATTCGTAAGTAATCCGAACCAAAAAACAGACGATTGTGAATATACCTCATATCAAAGTCTTGATTTTTTTCTTTGCCTACCTACAGTTGTTTCCGAAATAATAATTTATAGCGAGAAATTTCAAACAAAATATGTCAGATCTCATTCAGAGGGTAAACAAAAAATTAGCTGATAATCTTGTTTTTCGAATGGACCACCCTGTACAACCATAATAATATTATTAATATCAATAATAATAATATCGATACTGAATGATTTTATTGGGAAAATGATTATCTGTATTAGTTAAATATTACTGATACATAAATATATACACATATATATTTAGGCAATTCTGATACTATCCTCTTTGAAGGATTAGTATATTTCGTATCATCCGCATAGAAGTGAGAATTTGAATGCTTCGCATTTTTTGCGTGATTATGAAGAGCAAAGGACCGAGTATAGACGAGACATTAGATCATTAGACATAGAAAATTGAGGTACTCTGATACGCAATCATGATCTAAGGGCTCCAAATATTTTCAGCAATGCATTGTCATTTCAAATGGGACACTCTGTATATTATAGCATTTTTCGGTTTGTAATTACTTTCTCAATATTTTCGCCTGATACTCATGGCCCATCTCTAACGATTTTCGAGTAGATAATTAATTTCCATATCTTTCTGTTCAAAACATAGCTTTAATTGTTTATGTCTAAATGTTTATTACTGTGGTATCTCGATTCATATTCTTGATTCGTTTGTGGAGAAGTTTGTTTTGAATTATACAGGGTCTCTTAAAATTCGTATATGTGCTAATCATTACTTATTATATTACCCTTTTAATTATTGCCTAATACATTACCTTCATAATTATTACCATGCATGTGTTTATTTTCAGAATGTTCAAAACAATTTCAAATGGACATGCTACCTCCTTGATTAACCATCAACAATAATGGGTCAACACACAATCAGGAAATAAAATCGAGAATGATATTTCCATTTTCAAATTCTTTAGAGTGACTTACCTTCTGCCTATGCTGTCTAACATGATCTTCAACCTTGTCCAGCACCATTTTTTCAGTAAGAACACCATCTGCAGAAGCGTAGGCAGCCGCCTGCCAAGAAACACCAAGTTTCGCAATCTCTCTGCCTGACATACCTTCAGTCATTGCAGCCATTTTGCTACAGAGGGCGCTGTAGTCGAAATTATCCACCTTCAAACGGCTAAGTAGAAAAACATCAGTGTTAGAATATCTGTGGATCGGTACAACATATTGAGCGAATAATTTTATATACAAATCCAACGACTACTACATCTATTTTCCGTGGTGAATTTGGTTGGAATGTGACGTTTTTCAGACATATGATCATATTCATCAAGATGTACAATTCAAAAAAGTCGGGTCGACACCGCAGAATCAATAAAGATTTTACAGAGTGGCTCAAGAACAAATGAGCGACACTGTGAATTGTGAAAGAGTTTTATGTAAATCAACATTTGTCTCTGAAGAGGAGATAATTTCACCCCATTACCGTTTTCCTTCCGCTGCTGGTTCGAGCACAAACTTCTGGAAGTATTGTCGAATGAGCCGTTCTCGTTCCTCCAATCCAGGCAGAGAAAACTCAACCATTTCATCCAGACGATCATTGACGGCCCAATCGAACTGTTCGGGCGTATTCGAAGCCAAGACCATCATGAACTTCTGACTCTGCTCACCCGTGCGGTACAAAAAAGCATTGAGCGTTGCTCTCAGATCTTCCGATATGTTTTCTGATGATCTTTTCCTTAGAAAGGCGTCTGCCTCGTCGACGAACAATAAAAGACCTAGAGAGAAGTGATGCTGTTTTGATTCCAAATATAACATTTTTTTTTCAAATTGCATCAATATTCAACAAATGTATTGCCTGAAACAGGTCTCCTAGACACTCAATGTGTGAAACAATCAGCAAAACATTAACCCAACTCTGGAAACTAACAAATATTTATATTATTTCATACAGATGAATTCATCATAATACCTATAGTATATATATGTATATAGACTTCTGACCTGAGTAAAACAAAAATGTAAAAGTTTCATCCTCTTGTTTAAACATTTTTGGATTTACCTTCAAGTCACATGGATGAACATCATGTAACATTGAATTGATATTTGAAACATTGCTATGCTAAGAATATAGCAAAACTTCAAAAATGTAACAATGCCACAAAACCATGCAATATAGGTAGGGGTGCTGGGCTTTCTCGAAACAACTATTGGGAGGAGTGAACATAAGGTACAGAAATTGAAGAGACTATATATTACCTTTTCTTGAGCTATTTGCCCAATCAAAGACTTTATGAACAGCTGTTACTCCATCTCTGCCCATGGGGGCAATGTCACCTCCTGTTAGAATAGCATAGTCCATACCAGAATGTTTTGCTAATTTCTACAACAATTGAGCAACATAACTATAAGATTGCATTGTTCACAATAGTGCCAACAAAATTCCAACTGAAATTCACCTTAGCAAACATTGTTTTTCCAGTTCCTGGGGGTCCATGCATTAAAATATTTCTGTACATTCCTTTGTTCTGTTTGGTATTCTTGGTGGCTATTGCCACATCTCTCAGACGCTCCTCAAGTTTTGGTGCTAATATTACACCTGACAGAGCATCTTGATCAGTATGCTTAAGACTTTTTATAGTTTCAATGGGATGTTTCGCTGCTTCTAATAAAGAGAACCTAGAGGTTTCCCTAACCAGAGAAGGTTTACCTTGAAGTCAAAAAGAATATTTAGATGATAATTTTCATTTCACTCATTCTAGACATGACACAGAAAATAAGGTGCAGTACCTAATCTTGATTCAATATATCTAGCAGTAACACTGGTCGCCCCCTTGGCAGAATAGACTCCGAGTGCCACCAATGATAAGCCTCCAGCTGCTACAAGAACTTTATTCCAGTCTGTCAGTAAAGCTTGAGCTCCAGAACCTATGACAGTACCAGCAGTCCTACATAATAAAAAATATACTTATATTGAAATATACAACAAATTGAACAAATTGCCCTCTTACTTTATACTTTCAAGAACAGTAACTCTATTTTCTTCTGCTTTCAATCTGATTTGTTCTAGTGTCAAATCACGATTTTCTCTATCAATTTTTGCTTTTGCCTTTAATTCTGCTTCAACACGTTTCATTTCATTCTTGTGCCTCAGCTCCATCTCATGTTCTATAGTTGCTTTTCTCATGGCTTCCTGCTTTGCTACAGACTCTTCCTGTCTCCTGAGATTTTCTTCATTCATTCTTTGCTGTTGTCCCAATTGGTCATCATAGCGCTTCCTTGATAACTGGTCTTGATATTGTGCTCTAGCTTGATGTTGCTTAGTTTCTTCCTGTAAAAGCTTCCTCTTTTCCTCAGCCTCAGCTCTTTTACTCTCAATTTGCATCTGGGCAATGTGGGCTTCATATTCTTTTATTTTAGCTTGCTGCTCAAGCTGTCGCGTGGCTTCTTGTTGCTTTGATAATTCTAGAGCATCTTTGGCATGTTCTGAAGTCAAATATACCAATATGAGTTTTAGAAGACTGAGATGTTGGTTATATAACTTGTTTGTTGAACTTTGAGCCACCTACTTGATTTTTCCAGTTCCCTAGCTGCTTGAGCAGCTCTCTCCAGAGCTGTCGAGTCGAATCTATATGCTTCCATGGCTTTACGCTCTGCATTTGTCAGATTAGGGGGTTTGGAAGACCCATCATCAGAGCCCCCAGCTCCTGCGGGTACTCCTAGACCCATTTGTGATAAATCAGGAACTTGATCTTTATTTCTACCATACCCAAATATCCACGACATTATTCAGTCAAATTTAAATGGGAGAGAAAAAGCTGAGATGACACTCGTTACTCGGTTGAGAGGTTAGAAACAGACGTTATTTCAGGTTAGGGAAACGAGGTAATAATTTATCTTCTTCGTATTTAATGAACGCTCCGAAAAATTGGTCATTCTTCTGTTTCTTTAGGTATATACTGTGTTAATTACTTCGTGTACTTTTGATCAAAATTTTGGTTAAAATTTCCGATATTTATTTTTCAGTTTCTCCTCGCTGCAAATAAAATATATCTATTGAATAATACATATATGCTATAAATATAAATAATATGGGAGACCAAAGTACAACCCCACCCCTTTCTGATGAGGAAGCCCTAAAATTATGTTCTACACCCCCAGAAGAAACTAAGGTAACTACATAACAACTATACTGCACAAAAAAAACAAAAAAATTTGTAGGATTTCATTTTCCAACAAACAATGTATCGAATCAAAGACCCGAAAATATCTATACCATTTTATACTGGAGTACTAGGTATGCGCCTTCTCACAAAGCTAGATTTTCCTGCCATGAAATTTTCCTTGTATTTCATGGGCTATGAAAATTCTGAGGATTTTCAAGGAGAGCTTGGTTCCAAGGAACAAATTAGATGGGCATTCAGCAGAAAGGCAACTGTGGAACTCACACAGTGAGTATCTTCAGTAATGTTAAATCAATTTTTTTTCTTTTTCATTTGTAGTAATTGGGGCACTGAAAATGATAACGATTACAAACCTCACAATGGAAATGAAGATCCGAAAGGCTTTGGTAATTATTGAATATTTCATTGGGAAACACTGATGATTTAATATTGAAACATGTTACAGGACATATAGGAGTGATGGTACCTGATGTGTACAAAGCATTTGAAAGATTTGAAAAACTGGGTGTGAACTTTGTAAAAAAACCTGATGATGGAAAAATGAAAGGAATAGGCTTTATAACAGATCCAGATGGTTACTGGATTGAAATATTCAATAATGCTAGTGTGGCTGAAATTGTTCCCCAATTCAACCAATAATCTTATATTCATATAGAATTTGTTGAAGGTGAAAATAAATATTTTATTATACTTCCACAGTTATTACACCATTGATAGGAAATACAGAAATGAAACAAAAAGTCTTGTAGTAAATACAAAACCCTGGAAATTCCTTCCAAACATTTCATTTCTAACCTGAACAAATGTGAAAACACCGATAACAAATCTAGAATTTCTTACATTCATTAATAACTACTGACTAGGATAAACTTTCAAATGAATAACAAATGCACCAATAGACTATTTCAACTGTACTAGAACAAATCTCACAAGAATTGATTTAGGTAATAATAATAATGAGGTAAAATATTTTCTTTCAAAGTCCTTCACTGCTCTAGAAGTGTCACGATGCAATCGTAATAATACTTTGAAATCTTCAGAAAACATATTTTGCAGTAATTTGGAAAATGGATAAATTTAATTTTCTGTCAATACTTGACAAAACGGAATGAACAGCTGGATTTGATCCAGACTTTTCTGTTCAAAAAAGGGAATTTTTCAATTAAGATTATATCACAGTAGGTAGTTGGATGAAAAATGCAATCATATGATACCTTTGAATCGAGGTGGATTGAACCAAAGTGGAAACATACTTTCCTCTACAATTTGGAGTGACCTCTGCATATTCTTCAACAAGTGAGGCATGCTACTCGTTTCTTCTGCCTCTCCAGGGAACATCGAGATGTAAGATCAGGATCTCGCGAAGGACTCAAAAAGAAAATACCATTTTGTCAACAACCAATACCGGCGCCAATCTCAATATGGAATTTGATTCTGATAATACTGTATCATATCGTAAGTGCGCGTTCTGAAGTTGAGGAAACTATTCCTGATGATTTGCAGCATGTAGGTGGCCGCTTCTTTATCGGTGGTTCCTGGACTGAACCTGCCCCTGAGCAGTTTGATGGTTTGTCCTCGGAAGCAAGGCAACCCCGTGTCGAGCATGAGAGAGACAAGAGAGATGATGGCTTCGTGATGCGGTCTGAAAGATACAGCAATTCCGAGTGAATATTCAACAGAAAAAGTGTTCGATTGTAAAATTGTAAAATCACTCATATTGCTATATACAGGTTCATGGTGGATTACAACTCTATCTGTAGATTAGTTCTGAATCTTTTGTATCCTGTATATTTTTGAGCTCATTCGGGGACGAGTTGTATAAAATTATTCCATCATGGAATACCCATTGCTTACCAATGTTCGACCTGAATGTAGTTGATATCAAAGAATTCAATTGTCTAGTGCCATAATTATGGACTGTATTGACTTCTGTGAAAGCTATGTTTGATAATTACAATTTCTTCCTGACAAAATGAATAAAGTAACATATCTTGAGTTTATATAACAAAATCAAATTTAGAAATTTAGTATGTTTGTATAAATTTACAAGGTATAAATTTAAAAGGTAAATTGAAAATGTACTTTACTATTTTATCATTTAATCTCACCTGACAGCCAGGTAAGCTTGCACACAAAGCTCTGAAAACCACCTGAAAGGTGCTGCCTCCATTTTACCGCCCATTATCATAACCATCTCATCGGTCAATTTGATATCTGGTTCAAAACCCAAATTACCACCAGGCGATGATTCAAACATAAAACCAAAGTCTAAAAACAAATATGAAAATGTTTCGATTGCCAAAAATTAGATCGGAACCGATTGAAAAAATCGGTGAGTCGTATTTCGCTTTGTTTGAATGATGTTACCACAAATAAGAAGGTTGGAGTGATGAAAATTCATCAGATAGAATTAACAGAAATAATATAAATAAAAACTAATGAATTTGACATTTGTTGAAATGAAAGAAGAAGTGAATGAACTTCCATGACGCTGAATTGTCGCTATTTGGCAAACTTCACTTTAAATGCAAGGCAACTATTATATGTGTGAATTCGGAAAAAGAATTTGCCCATATGGGATTCTTTCTGTTCTCCAACCTTACTGAAATGAAACGACCAGATTGATTAAAATTTTTCAACTATGTATTTTTTTTATTCATATTTTCAACTCTCCGAAACTCAAAATCCTTCGTGAACCTACATAGGCACTAACAAAAGCTTACCAATATGTATGATGTGACCATCAGTGTCCAGCATGATGTTGCCATTGTGCCTGTCCTTTATTTGCAAGAGAAATCCCACCACGCTATAGGCTGCCATAGAAATTATGAAATTCCTCCTGGCATTTTGAAACTCTTTCGTGCTTTCGTCTCCATACTTTTTCAAAAAGTATTCGTACATCCCTATGTCCGTTTGGCGACCAAGTTGGTCACGTGATTTCGCGTTTGGCACACATTCAATAACTCCACACTAAGGAATACATAAGTAAAATGGTCAATCTATATGAAACGTTGTCTTAGTCCTTAGTTTTTACTATTCCTCTTATTATTACTGAATATCAGAAGAATTTAGCAATATTATTTGGTAAGTGATCTAAAGAAAATTCAAACTTTGATATGGTATTATACGATTCGTAAATGAAGACACGAAAAGAGCTAAGAAAATGAAAATTCTCACCCCTGGAGCAGTAGCAACAACCCTGTAGGGAAACAAATATAATTCCAATCCTACAGTTTGGAAAATATTCTTGAAAATTCCGATCACTTGCAAAGCCAGCATGTCTTGCCTGACATCGTCACCAACTTTGAAAATAGCCGCTTGCCACATCTCTGGACCAAAACTTTGAAATTCCTCATTCTAAAAGAAAGAATGAAGAGTTAATCGATTTTAGAAATAGTAGTTTACTCGTAACAAATTTCTTAAAAACTTGCAGTTCTGTTCACCTGGTTGGTTGAGATGTCCATAGCTATATTTTCCAATTCATTGATACCACACCTAGCAACCTTGAATCTAGCTAGATACGGGGCTTTAGCGGCACTTTGCATTGGAGTTCCGCTTTTGTAATCGATATCGAGAACCATAGCTTCCGGATTACTAGGTAAATAACACCCAGACTGAACCTGAAACACAAACATTGTCAAATCTTCTGAACGATTATATAAAATAAATGTTGGCCTATAACACCAAATAGTGAGCGGCTGGGGGGTACTAATATGAGAATATCTACTGTGACTATTCATATGTAGGAAAATGGACATTTTTTCAATGTGAACCTTACCCTTATTTTGCTTAAAGCATCTAAACACGCTTTCTTTCTCTCAATACCTTTCGGGTACGGTCGAATTTCTCCGGAAATGTTTGTTATCTTATCGAAAAAGTCGAATTCTCTTTCATAGAACAGTTTCGCAGGGCCCGACAGTTCACTAACTATGCTGTTGGTTAGAGATTCTAGTGCCTCATATAAAACAGCTAAAAAATTATACGACAATCAATAATCGGAATAAAATATAAGAGTATATGCAATATACGTGTGCAAGAATGAAATAAAACTTACGATCTTTTTGTTGCATTTCCTCATCGATGTACATGTTGGTTTTCATATTCCAAATGAGCTGATGAGCAACGATTTGAGATTTCTTAGTAATGTATTTGATGAATTCTGTCACATAACCCATCTGAAAAGTACCAAAGTCATTGTCGATATCGAATATTTCGCCGATTTAATACTTTATCATGCCTTAGCGCTTGCACTAGTTGAGGAATGTAGAACAATACTGCATCAGCTGGATAAGAACCCAACACTCTGACAGCATATTGAGCAGATATGGGATGAGAAGGATACTGCCTGCTGAAGAATGCCAGTGCCTTAAATGAAAATCGAATGTCATATCAATATATAAAACCAAGAATCATGTGGGACAGTCATCAACTCAATATTTCACGCGTTTGAGAAAAAGTAGTGATGACTTTTTGAACATTCGTATTTTTCTGTAATAACTTGGAACTTGAAAACAATTTTGAATGCTATATTTTTTTATGACAGCATTCGAGTTCATTTTGGTTATCTATATAAATACTTCAGTCGAGTCCTAGAGATACATTTTCAATATGACTTTGAAATTTTATAACCAAAGACTTACAATGACCTCGTCCCTGAAAATATCAGGTATAAATTACTCCAACCACAGTGGTATTTATTATTATTCATTGTATAGGATATCATATTTCGTAAATTGTTTTCGTATCACGAGTAGAGGTTTGCTATTTGACTTTTTTCAGTTAGGGTAGATGGGGACTAGGGGGTTGATGGGGGTGCGTTCTCTTTTATGTCATTCTAGTACCCATTTTCTATACTAGAAACGGTTTCATACATTTTTTTGACTCTTTCTCATTTTTCGTTTGTGAGATTGAGAAACAATGCAGATTGTCATTGCCCTTCAATACTTCAACTTGAATAGAAACAAACAAGCAAAATTACACTCGTGGGATTAACCAAAATAAAAAAATAAAAGAAAATACGAACCGTTCTAAAGTCAACCTGTGGTCTAAGAGGATACTTCATTGACACATGTATATTTCTAAAATACGTCTAAACTGGACGCTGAAATGCTCAATGCAGGAAAAGCTCTATAATGTTCTTGGAAACTCGTGTGAGCCAACGGTCGAACGTTGGGAGGAGAGATTGGATTTTTTTAAAGTTTGGATGGCGTAAACATCAGGAAAGACTTCACTAGACAAAGAATTTTTCACAACTCCATTCAATCCATTCAATCGATGAAAAATGCTTGGTAAAGCAAAGTTTGATAGCCTAAGATCATCTAGTTTGTCTTCTTGGAATCGCTCGTGGTGGCATAATAAACGATACTTCCAAAATAAATATGATTGAAAAAAGAAAACAGAGAATATAAGCAAATTCAAATGTGTTATGTACACATGAATAATCTCACCTGTATTGGTGATATTCTAGCCCAAGTAAGCATGTGCACCAGCTTGGTACTGTCATTCAGGATTGTTTCAGTAGTAGCCAAGTATTGTAAGGCCTCCGGTATATGAGCAGTGGAGATCGGATTCATACTGACCAGACTCTTTATTTCATTAACTATGGCATCATTAGTCCTAAACCTGGCGTTGATGAAAATAAAATATGATATTACAGACGAGTTGGAATCAATTCTCGAATGGATTGATTTTTTTCTTATCAAGTGGAGTATTTGAACCCTCCATACAGGGTGTTTAGATATAGGAAGGAAACCTTATATGAACATAGATTGTAAGTAAGGCTATAAGAGAGCTACAGCCTCTTATAGGGTTGCTTTTTTTTCAATATCTCTTGACAACACGAAAGGAAAAGCTATAATGCTCGAGGAACATCGTGTTAGCCAGTCATCAGAAAAGACGTCCTCAAGCGAAGAATTCCAGAGCTTTGCTGTTTTATTGAATAAAATCATCGAACGTTTTCCCAATTGATAGAACCTTCTGTGAATTCACACAAACCTAAATATTTTTGAATTTAGTTTCGATTATTCATTTTGTCAAGAAGGAACTTGACACATCCAACTGGAATTTTTATGTAAATAATGAATTCCACTCTCATGAAACAAAATGAAATTCATTGATAGCAAACACTTATAAATCAAATATTGACGAACAATCAATGGAATGAATCATTATATTCAATGCTCTGCTCCATGAATTGAAAAATATAACTGAGGTAAGAAGATGCATAATCAGTGTCAAAAAACATTTGCTCACAACAACCTAATAGAAGAAATCATTAGGATTCAATAATTGATGAATACTTTTTCAATTCGTTGCATGTTTCATTGATTGATTATCAATTGTATTTTATTCCATTGTTCGATGTTCGATCCCTGTTACAAACAGTGGTGTTTTTGGGATAATACAAATTTAGCAAAAGAAACAATGGCTTCCTGCATATTTTGCAACTCATTCGGTAATGAGTTGTATAGAATTATTTCAGCATGAAAAATTGATTGTGTCGCAGAGTTACGGTCACAGTGAATACAAAAAGTTAGCCTTCCAAGTTACCATAAGATTTTCTTAGTCTAGACTAATAGTACTCGATTTAAGCAAATTTGAATTGAGTGTTTCATTATTTGAAGTATACAAGTATGGGACAAATATACATATAATTTACCACATATTCATGATAAACCAGCAAGAAATCTACATACGAACCTTGTAGGTAAATATACGGCTAAATTAGGAGAAATATCCCATGCTAATCGCGTATAGTCGTGCCACTGCTTATCCGTTATCGTCTTTGCCCGCCATGATGCCAATGTTTCTTCTCCTGGTATCAACAGTTCCGGTCTCGAAGTTGGATTATGCCAAACTATCAAAAACTCGATTTCCACCGCCTAAAAAAAATATCGACTGAACAAAGTGACGCAATATTTTCAGTATTTAAGTTCAATAAAGAGGATACACTGTGAAATTTATTGATCAGTAATAGTTATTTGAATAAGTAGAATATTGATCGCTATTTAATATACAAGTTGGTCACAAGATTTTTCTGTCGATCGTATTTGCAATTAAAAACAGCAAACTCACTTCTGGTTTTCATCAATCTGTATAGTCATGACAGTCATTGTGACTTCGACATTTGTCAAAATTATCGATGCTTACACATTTTCTTGTTGAAAACTAGATCAACGAGATGTAAAATCTTGATTTATATCAATTTTTTTTATTTCACATAATATCAGCTTCACAATGGTACGCCACGATGTATGTTTGGTTGCCTGTACCAGAAACATACATTTATAGAGAAATTGATCGTTAATAGGGGTCATTAACGATTAATTTCACGAACGTTGAACAGACTCGTTAATACGAGGTCGACGGAAAAATAAATTTACTGGATTCTAAGATAATGGAACCCTTTTGATATTGAGTCCTTACCAATAGTTCGAGAATTAGATTCCTCTTCTTCAAATAGCATTTGACGAAATTATCGGCCACTGGCACTTTTTTCGATTTAGCCGACCTTCTGCTAAGCGTAGCAGTGCTAGTCGAAAGCGGCATCGTATTTATCCAAGCAGATGTCCCTTTATTGAAATCACTTGGTTTGGATAGCTCGTTGTTGTGAAGTGAAGGACCCGTTGGTCCCAAGTCCAAATCTGAGGTCGAGAAAACAACTTGAGGATTATATAGCAGCCATACACAATGGATTTGCATTGAAGTGTGAAATTTATTATTCAATTTGCAATTCCCCTTTTTCAATCAAGGATAGACGAATTGATATTTATACTTCTTCTTTAGCGACAGAATCGACTTTCTGAAACAAGAATGGAACCCAAACAAAATCATCCATCTCCAAAATGGTATCTTTTTATTTATTTATTTACTGAATCTGTAACTAGTGAAAATGAAATTGAAATATCATGAATAATCAGACATGAATGACTGGTATTGATTGAAGAAATTTAATTACAAAAGCAGTACTTTACAAACTGTACAACTTTACAAATACTAAACGTTGAGATATAATGAAATGGAAGAAATTATTTAACGAAAGAATATATTGAAAGATACAAAACTCAAATAAAAATGGTGAATTCTTGTGACAGAATATTCAATTGCATGAGAATATGTTTCGAACGTCTTATGTTATCAATAATTTATTTATAATTTATTTAATGTATTCATGGAATATCCAGTCATACGAAGTCGGATAATAGGAAGTACATAATTTCAGTAGACAATCCCACCATATGATATGAAAAATTGATAATAAATAAATATCTATGAACTATGATAAGTTCAACAAAACTTCAGAAAATTGTCCTAACATATGATCAATTTTCTCATTTCTTCCAGATTTAATCTTTTTTTTTTTCGAATATGGAATTTTTCAACATCCGGAAAAGATCTATGCAATATAGTTTCACAAATAATGCAGTCCTTCTGAATAATATAGTAACAAACCTCCAACGTCACTGGCTTTGAGATACTTCTTATCGGAATGTAAAGTCTGCCAGAACCTCACGAGCGTCGTGATATCGTCTCTCAAGTCCCCGGAAGATTGAGTCGGGCAGGTAACTGGTTTGCAAAAATAATCCAGACAGCTGCAGTAGATCCTTTCCCTAAGCACATTTTTAGCGAGACTTTTTGGAAGTATATCCCCTTGCAGTAAAGACAAACCACAAGATAACAGTCTGAAATATTGACCAGAAATTGTTGTATAAATATATTTGTTTTTAATAATGAACTAGTGAAATCCGGATTATTTTCAATGCTTCATTCAAAGAACTTTTATTGTAGAATGACTAGCGGTGATTATTGATTCAGTTTTGAGCATTTCAATATTCGATCGATTTTTACAGGGTTTGACATGTTCGAAGGTATTGTTACCAGCCAATCATTTGAATAAATGAATCAGTACAACAATTTCAGAACTTTCAGTGCTGAATATTGATCGACCAGTGACGTTATATTGAAAAGTGGAGGAACAAATTATTCTACTTATTATTTGAATTAGTCAACACTCTGCTTCAAGGAATACCTGCCTAAATTACTGAATATTTAGAGTGCAATGAATTCGAATACTTTTATCAACATTGAAAGAGAATCGAACACAAACATATCCTCTTCTCAAAGTTGTCTCTAACACATGTCTAGCATTTCTGGGGTAACACTTTTGAATGTTTCTATAATACTTGCTCTCAACCCTTCTTCGCTATAGAAATTATTTGCGTAGAAAATTTTTTGATGTAACCATAGAGAAAAAAAATCTAACGGTGTCGAACCTGGTGATCGCGCTGGCTAAGGTACTGTAGAATAGATACCAATCCATTATTCAGGAAATTGTCTGGATGAAAAGTCACGAACTTTTCAGTATTATCATACTAGTCAATCAATAAGTGACACTGAAAGATAAGAGACTCATTTTTCTTCGAAACAAGTGAAATTGATAATATTTTCGATTCAGAGTTTTGAAATGAATTTATCATGTCAAAAACTAGGTGGGAACATATTCAAATCAATATGTATAATACATGAGAGTATCCAGAATAAGATCGCTTTCAGAATCTGCGAAAACATAATCGAGACCGTTTTTGATTAGATGAAGTCGATGATGGTTTCACGAACACGAAACGTCGGAGAAAAAATCAATCACGTTGAATCATATCAAAAATTGATATTTAGAAGTATTTTTTATTTTTTTTTTCATCCCAAAAACTGGTGGAATGACCTTTCGAATGCGCATTTTTTCCCCTTTAACCGAATTTGTATCTCCCACCGTTTCCGAAATCCTCATGTCGTGCATCCCAATTTTGAACAGAGAGTATTTTGAAAACCAAACACTAGTTTGTCGTCTTACTTGAAATGGACCCCGATCGCAGAGACGCATCTCGTTTGCGAAGGCGGTTCGGAGCCCACAGTCATCACCAGCGAATTGTGTATGAGACTAGCAATCATCTCCACTTTCTCGTAACTACTGTATTTCAACGTTTCTACCAGCTCGCATATGAATTGCACCCAAATACCGTGCGGTTTGACAAACGGAGTGTCGGGTTCCAACGTACAACCTGGAACACAAAATAGAGGTGTGTTCTTATCTTTCTAACTCGAAATCATTCATGCCTGACTCAGAAAATAAATGAATTCATGATTCGATGGAATCAAAGTATATACTTTTGATTAGTATATACTTTGGATTGACAATACCACAGATCGCCCATCAATCTGTGGTTGACGTTAAAACTAACAAAAAATTCCCATTTGTGAAAAATCAATCTTCATTTCATTCATTTATTTATCCTTCAATTACAATACAATAAATTTCGAATGAACATATCATGAATAATCAGACAAAAATGACTGACACACGAGTATTCATGAATTTACAAATGATTCGAGAAAAAATGAATTAGATGAATAGTTATTATCACAAGAGATTCAACAATGAAATATAATGAAAGGAAAGAAAAACATCAGACAAAAAGAAATATTGAAACATATAGATATATAGATGTATATATATATATGCATGAGAATTTTTTACATCAGGAATTCATTGAACATTGAAAATGCATCATGCATGAATTTTTCTGTGCAATTTCAGAATTTGTTGCATCGAGATGAAACAAGTGATATCGTCTAGTATGATGATTATGAATTTGTATATTTGTTGTGGATACGAAAGTTGATTTCAGCTTTTTATTGATGATGTTATAAGATATTTTCAGAGTATTGAATAAATAGCGCTCCTCACGAGAACACACATTGTTGAATTTATACAAACCTAGAAATTTTTTAAATTTGATTTTGTTACATAAACCCAAGATACGTTGCTTCATTCATTTTGTCAGGAAGAAATTGAAATTATAAAACATAGTTTTTTCTGATGTCAATACAGTCCATAATTATGGCACTAGACAATTGAATTCTTTTATAGCAAATACATTCAGGTCGAACATTGGGAAGCAATGGGTAATTCCATGATGGAATAATTTTATACAATTCGTTACCAAATGAGCTCAAAAATATACAGGATACAAGAAGATTCAAAACTAATCTCAAATACTTGATCACAACATTTTAATTTTATGAATATTATATTTGGTTTGGATACTTATACTTAGCATTGATATGTTAGAACTTGGTCGTATCTTAATTTTTTTTTTAATTTTTTAATTGCCAACAAATATTTTTTTCTCTCTTTAATGTTTCATTTATGTGTATTTATGTAACCCTTTTATAAACAGTGATGTTTCTTGGGTAATAAAGACAATCAATCAATCTTTGTATAGCTGATTTGTTGGGTTATCATATGGAAGACGATACAGTACTTTCAATGCTTTTTTCATTTTCATCATATTTTGGATACCTAGTAGATATAAAATTGGACGCAAAACCGATCCTTGTGGAACTACTTTGTTTATATGTAATGAATTCGATTCACCATTATATTCATCTCTATTTTTATTATTGAAATCGTTGATATCAGAAGAAAAATATGGATAGAACCAACCGGAGATGGAGAAGAAGATAAATTCTAGAATTCTTCTGACATAGTCAAGATTGTTTTTCCTTTAGCTCTGTTCAGATTTCATGATCTCACTCACCTTCATAGGCAGCTAATGGACTAGTCTGATTCTTCGACACAGAAAATAATCCGATACGTTTCTGAACGGTACATTTCCAAGCTGACACCATTTCCTGCAGGAACCTGATCTCCAAACCTGGCTTTGACGTTATCAACCATTGCCAACAATCGACCGCAGTTCTCATCGCTTCCACCGTGAACAATTCGACCTGGATTGATGATAAGATTGTTCATCACAGAGTATTTAAGAGTACAGATAATGAAATTATATGTGGACTAGTCCAAGAATCAATCTCAGGCCCTGTTTTAACTTTGAGATATATTAATTCAATCACTACAATCAAATTGAGAAGACACATTAATTATATAATAATTAATTGATACATTAATTTATTCAGTAGGATCAGCCCAACAAATCAGAAGGGAACTTGATGATAACTTGAGTGTTATATGATAATATGATGACAAATAGTACATAATATATACCATTGATGAATAATATAAATTTAGTATCAATTTACATTATTTATATTCGAATTATACATGAAGTGAATTTCATCGAATATCTTGGTATATACATTGATCAAAACATGAAGTGTAATCATCATATTTTAAAAAACAAAAAAACTCTCAAGTACTCTGACAAAATTTAGACTTTTGCGAAATATTGTCAACAGAAACTGAATTTTTGAAAATAATATTTCGTAAATCATTCAACTATCCACCAGCCCCATTATTTCGAACAAATTGTATATTGAATGTTAGGCAATTATTTTATAGAGCATCACTAAATTTCATCATGAGGAATCCAGCACTAACCAAAAGAATCAATCATAGCTATGATACAAGAAACATAATCAATAATGTAACTTGTAAAACATAAACCCAAAATTATGAAACAATATTCTAGTTTCATTGGATCGAAAATTCATAACAAAATTCAATTGAGATTGAAATTTCTCCATTCATTATCTTTCAAGAATAGATTCAAAATATGGATTATAGACAATGCAAAAAATGATGTTTTTCAATAACTGGTTTATACTCTCTTAATTCCTTCCTTTTTAAATTATGTGAATTCAATTTAAGAATTCATATTTTCAAGAAACCAATATCATATATTATATTCAGAATATTTATCTTCTTCACACAAAGGTCATTAGGTAACCTATGTGAACAAGATACGATTTAAAGTATGTTTAGAATTAATATCATTTGACATGTGTTTCATTTGATTGGATAAATGAATGCATAATTATAGCAAACCAACATATCTTGACTACTTTCAATTGAACTGAAATAAAATCATATCAAAAGTAATGAAAGCATTAAATATTCTTAAAACATTAAATTTCTTGGTTCCTCCATTGATGAATATTTATCATAGTTCAGACATACTGAAAAAAAATAAGTCCAATAATCACGTACTCCACAGGATCAGAAACCAAATATCATCAAAATATTCAAAATTTATTAACACTACCTTGATTTATTCTAGATTATTTCATTTCTGTTTGGAGAACAGCTAGATGATCAATTAGAAATAGAGAATTAGAAAGTCTTTCAGAATAATTTGCAGTATTTGCTTCAAAACAAGCAGGAGATTATTGATATTCCTCAACAGTCAGATGTCAGATTGTAATTGACTTCATTAGATTCATAGGGTGAAATTGTTCAAGGTGAAGATTAACTTACTCTGACGCTGATAGTATTTTAGCTTTGTATTCTTAGGCAAATAACTCTGTATATACAAATGTCAATCTCGCACCTATAAAATTACTATATTTTCTATTTTTGGGAAACGAGGAGAGAAAATCACAAAGACATACTAGCTCTTCGGTTAACCTACAGACCACATTTGAACCTGATGCAAATAAATATAGTTCTGTAAAAAAAAATCATGATTCATACTTGCGACCAAGCTATGCAATGCAAAAGGTTCCTGTTGAGTTCCGACGTCGATATCAATAGCGCCGTGGCTTGCCAGAGCGCGTCCCTATGTAGAGCGTCGGATCTGTCTTTGCAGGCGCTCCATACACGCTTCAAAATGATGTCGGCGAGAGATCGTCTGTCCTCATGAACGCTCAGCATACCAGTGACCTAAAGAAAAAGAGGAAGATGGACGGTGTCACGAAATCCCGTGTTCAAAGTTTGTCTGAGTTCTGAAGGTTGAATCTGATATTCAACCGGTGAACTCGAAAACTATGAAATTCTCGAACTGATAATAGATATTTGCCTCTGAAGTTGTGAAATATGACTATCAACTTGAAAATCTTCGGAAATCCTGTATTGAGAGTTGTGAGATATTTGTGATCACTCCTCTGAATTGTTCCGAATTCCTGATATTTCAAATCACTGTTCTTCAAAAAGTAAAACATGAGTTGTTATTCTAGAATTTCCGATAATAATTTGTGTGGTCGGATGAAGAGGCAATCCGTGCGATGAGTGATCAAGTGCCATTTGCTAGGTTAGGTTAGACAGGGGGCGGTAGCACAATGGTCGAGGTGTTCGAACCATGATCGAGCTGCCGGAACGGTAGTGAGTTCGAACCCGGCCGCGGCTGTTAATTTTTCATCGAAATTAAATAGCTTCAGCGATTTTAATCCTGACATCGATCTGGTAGTGTCGATACATAGTCCCCCAGGAGTAGTTGACGCAGTCCACTATAAAAACTCCTCCCGCTCTTCTCAACCCGCTCAAGCTTCGACTTATGGGACGCTGTATTCCGACGTAGAAGAAGCGATTATTTGTTTTACTAGGCATAAAAGCACAAGATTTAATGCCGCGGCTGGCATTAAATCTGCTTTTCTGCCGTGTGAAACATATATTTTTTTCTTCAAATTTGTTCCAATTCCACGCAAAATCGACTTTTTCATATTTAAATTGCGTTTCATTATCAACATCCAAATAAATAAATTATTTCATCAAAGGTAACTGGGCCCTGCGTTACTATGTTTACCACTGATGACGTTTGTTGAATATGTTTGTTTACCGTTTACTTTGTCATTGTCAATTTTGAAAAATCGTCATGTTTGAAATAGATTTACTGCAAAGTGAGGATGAATTGATGCAATTAACACCATCTGAGATGAGAGACCAGGCGCGAGATGTGCAATTTAACCTGCAATTTAAAAATCAAGAACTGTATATGAACTCACATACAGCAGATTCATGGAATATAGACAGAAGAAAAATATAGGATCTTTCTCTGAAAATGTGCTGATTGTCTATTTTTCCAATCTTTCGAAGAAAATGAAGCCTTCAATGTTATGGTCTACCTATTCGATGTTGAAAGCTACCCTGAACATAAAAAATAAGATTGATTTGGCAAAATACTTGAAGTTACGGGCTTTTTTGAAACGCCAGTCAGACGGTTTTCATGCAAAAAAATCCCGAGTTTTTCAAAGAGAAGAAATTTTTATCAGATGCCCCAGATGAACTGTATTTGTGTACGAAGGAAGGAATATATTGAAAATGATCTATTATGGATTAAAGAACTAATTTTCAATTCATATTTCAGGTTGTACTTATTGTTGCAGTCGCTGGGGTTTGTAGATGTGATGAGCTTTTGCAAATGAAAACAGATGATATAAATGATATAGGCGACAAATTGCTAATTATGCTACCAAATACTAAGACCAAAAGATCAAGATCTTTTGTAGTAACGGAATATTTAAGCGTTTAAAGAAAATATGCAGCCTCCAGACCCATGAATTTGAATAATTGGCGTGTCTTCTATGAGTATGCGAACGGTAAAGCACATCATCAATTCATTGGCATTCACAAATTCGGTAAAATGCCACAAAAAATTGCTACTTTTCTGGGACTATCCCATGCGAAAGACTATACCGGGCACTGCTTTCGCAGAACTTCGGCCACGTTGCTGGTGCATTCTGGTGGGGACATAACAATGTTGAAGCAACATGGAGGATGGAAGTCTTCCGCGGTCGCGAATGGCTATATTGAGGACTCGCTAACCAATAAGTCAAACATCGGCAATAAAATATTTTCTGACGTTTCCGCAGTATCAAGTGTGGATACTAAAGTTGTTAATTTTACTGGAAAGGAGGGAAGTGGACAGAGTTCAATTGTATTAAATAATTGTCCACAATTCACCATAAATATATTTAATAAATGAAAATTTCTTGTTGTAGTTTGTAGTTTTGATGCAGTAAAACTAGTTTATTATCATCAGCATCTTTTTGAGTTTTCTTAATGTCATTGTCAATTTAATAACCAGTTTGATTTAAATTATTACTTGGAAGGTTACCTAGCAACGAACTTTTTGTCATTAAAAGGCCGCTTTTGATGTCATTTGGAGGAAAACAATATTCCGTGAAACCTCTCAATAGAAGCATTCATCATTATAATCTACTCGGAACCTGCCGAGAATGTCTTCCTAATGAAATAATTTCGTGATTCGTAATTTTTCTCACCTCCCCGGAATACTTGGATCGCATAGCGGACGTAGATATCAGCTTGGAAGAGTCACTCTTGACGCACTTGGGCCGCTTCTCCAGCGTGTTGGTGCTCAAGGGGGCGCTGTACGGATTCGGCGGGCCCCACTGCAGCACGCACTCCAACGCCATCGACAGGCCGGTGTGGTGCCACACGCCGAAACTCGGTATCTGGTTGGTGTACTCCTGGATGTGGGAGCGCGTCCACTGCGGAGCCCATTTCATCGCCTCCTTGATTATTCGCACCGAATTTTCGGCGAAATCTTTCACTATGCTCTGTGGAATATTGTTATAATAAGGGTCGGTTGCATAAAGAAAAATTAATCATGTGATTATCTGATGCCACATTAGCGGTGATGTTACGTTAAATACAATTTGCGTTGCATAAAACTCTCGTATGTTATGATTATCGTTCCATTAACTAACGACGAAAAATGCGTGGCAACAGGGCTAATTTGCTGGATCCACACGTTCCGTGCTTGTAAATGATGATGCTTTGCGCATTTATAGGTTAGGTTTAATTATTTGATTTAAGAAGCAGTTTCACAGATCTGTGGCAGTATGGATATTGATATGGATAGCTTGAAGAAAAAACGGGGGGCAAACTATACGGAATCAGAAAAAAACAACACTGCTGGAGATTGTTAAAAAGTACGTATAGTTTACCATGATATCTGAAATTTGGTACCTATCTTTCGATTGGAACACATATATCCAATTCATTCCTTCACAGATATAAAAATATAATAGAATGCAAACAGTCCGATACCATATCTTAGAAAAAAAAACTGGATACATAATCAGTCATCGAGCACTGATTAAGTTAATGCCAGGATTAAGGCGATTTGATGTGACGTTTAAAGTTGATTGGTTTTTGTGCAACTGCTTTTTCACTCAATCGGGCATTTTCATCAGTTAATCAGGTGATTAGGTTAACATATCATCAAGTATATGACGAATGTTTATGCAACGGAATTCCATAAATAACGTCACGTCAAATATTTAATGTGACGTTAAATACTTGATGAACCTTTATGCAACCGGCCCTAAGTGTAAGTGAATATTTGTTGATTAATAAGCTGAAACTCAATGTCGCAAAAACCAAAGCGATGATCTTGACAACTAAATAAAAAAAATAGGCAGATAAAGGTTAATGACATTGATATAAGGATTGATAACGAGCAAATTGGAATCGTAACAACTGTCAAGTATTTGGGCTTCCAACTGGATAATTTACTTACTTTCGATGCACACTTTATATATATTTCTAAAAAAATTTCAAAAAAACTATACTTTTTTTCAAGAATTTCGAAGCATTTATCTATGGATACAAGAATCACTGTTTACCGGTCAATTTTACTACCTCATTTTGACTACTGTGCAACTTTACTATATCAAATACTGTCTGTAAGTTCTTCGAGGAGGTAGTACATTCATTTTTCAGCTTTTCATTGGATTTTCTCTCCTCGTTTCTAAAAAATAGAGTAGAAGTTATTAAAAATTGTTTCAATATATTTGATACCTAAAAGAGAAATTCTCTATTGGTCAGTGACACCTTGTTTTTGAAAAAATTTGGAAATACAAATATATTTAATAAGAATGAAACCTCTAACCAAGATAAGTACTTCTGATTAATAACCTAATTAACAGATCATTCATATAGGATGAATCCATACATTGTGATACATTATTTTTATACTTATTGTTATTTATATATATATCAGAGCTTTTGTATATTAGGGAAACCTACTCAATAAATATTTCTTCTTCTTCTAATTTGCGACTCGGTTTTGATGTGACGTGCTAGGAATAAGGCAAGCAGAGTCTTCTTGGGGTTAGATGTGCAGATAGCGCAAATAAGCTAAGACATTTATGATATGTACAAATTTTCTCTCGTTCATTGGTTGTGAATCTGCGTTTACCTTCTGCATTTCTTGCTATAAAATTTGATCACAATGACCATGAAGTATAAACATTTTTCAGCTTCCTACGCATCTAAATACCGCAGTAAAAAAACACCTAACTAGAGTTGTGTTTTGAACAAAAAAAGGAACTCATTTGATTCATTTGAAAACCACTGAAGATATGTGTAGAAAATAATAGCGGTGCGAAATATGCAATAATATACAGGGTGTCCCACTTGAAATATGGATGTTGTTGTTACTTTTCGATACGAGCTGCAACGCCGCTGCGCTGGTTAGAAAATTTTCACTAGTAATACCACTATTATTTCATGAATATTTTCAGAAAATTATCCCTCGTTCTCGACTCGACTCGATAATTCTCAAAATATTCATGAGCTCGAAAAAATTTCCGGATTCAATTTGAGCTCGTGTGGTATTCGGCAAGAAAATTCCACACCAAATGTGTTTCTAACAACATCAATTTTCGTCTTCATCAAGTTCTTGCAAAACCGAATTGGAGAACAGCAATTAATTAAAATAACAGGACATGGTGGCAGTCACTCCATAAAACCATATCTACAAATTGACTCGGGCCATCATCAGGATATAATTGACGCAATGAGGTCTGCTTCAACTTCTGCAAAGACAGTCCAAGAATCTCTAAATCAAGAATCAACGAATCAATCTTCCATAGTATACAATGAGTGCGTTTTTAATATAAACATCAATCATAATGGTCCATGAATTTAGAAAACATTCAAGCTTTTTGTTGAAATTAATAAAAATTATCATGTGTGAAAACGAATAGAAATTAGATTGTCAAAGAAAATATTCTGTCATTATAAACGTCAAAAAAATTTCCAGTATAATTCGCTGTTGGGTACCCACCAGGAAAAAAATTCCGATAAAATTCATCCGTTGCTATGGTGATCTGACAGAATTACACGTTCTGATTGTTTAAAAATCACATGTGTGGAATTTTCGAAATAATTCTTTCTCGTTTTCCGTAATCTTCTAATCTACCATCGATCGTGAATCACCCTGTATATGGTTCACCACTGCGGTCTAGAAGGGGAAAGGTAAAGGCAGCCAGCGGCAATTCCAAGAGTGCCGAACTGATTTGTGCTTCAGAAACTGTGATTTCTCCTAACCTATATTTGCTTTTAGTATTTTTTTTGTAGTTTTTCCGATAACTCAAACTTCAATGAGTGGACCAACTGAGGTGGAATCGGGCCCGTATCTTGTTTCATGTGAGTGATCTGTATTCTATTATCGTACCTCTCTCGCTTCCAAAGTATCCATGAATTGAATTGAATACGGAGTTTGTGGTATTCTTAAGGTTGGTGTTTCCTGATTCGGGTCGATTTGCAGAGAATATGACAACACTTGTAGAATATCAAGCATCGTCCAGAGAACTCTGAAACAGAGCAGAAAAAAAAGCTCCATTCAGTTCATGGTATTGGATTTATCAGTATCATCGATTTCATATTCGAAAAAAATATGAATAGAAATTTTGCAATATTCTTTCCATCCATTTTTTCAGGGTTTTTTTAATCGTTTACAATATTTTGAAATTCAGTTTTGACACGTGGCTACTAAATCGTCAGGGGAATAATAATGCCATTTTAAATAACATGTGGTCTGCTGCTGTTGTGGAGAATCTTTACAGGTTTCACTTTTCGAGAATTCCATAAAATATTCGGATTGCATACTAATAAATTATTGCTTTCTCCCATTCTTAGGTAAATCTCCCCTCATATTTTTCAAGTTTTTTTGCTGTATTTTGATGTTTTCGAATGCAATACTTTCAAAATTCTTCATTTCATGCATTCATAGGAGGAGTGAAGCAAGCATATTTGGAAAACTTAGACACAAAAGAATTGCACAAAAATGAATTTTAAAAGTTATTTATGGAAACGATTTTTTGTTTCCTACTACACTTTTATTTGAGGAAATTAGGAAAATGAATAAAAATCAACTTTATATGTTGATGTCTACTGATTTATATTTTCAAAAATAAAAATGAAATCGAATTTAAAGATCATAAGCACGATATTAGAAATAACTTTCGAATATAAAACAAACTAGTATATACAGGGTGTCCTTAAAAGGTCTTTACAAAGAGCTACCACATATTCTTCAGACCAAAACAATTCGATACAAGCAAACTTACCTCAGTAAAAAGTTGCTTAGTTTGGGCGCTAGACGGCTCTGAAGTTGAAATTTTCAAATCGATTTTGCTTCATAACTTTTGAACGGCTCATGAGATTTTTTTCAAATTTGGTACGTTGGCATAGACTCATCGGGCAATGAAACTCATATCATAGTCATAATGAATATCATTCCATGGGCGTAGAACTTGATTTTTTCAGTAAATGAACATCTAAAACTCCTACGCCAATGGAAAAAAATTAGTTTCAATATGAAATCTAAATTATTCAACTCATTCACTACAAAAAAGGTACTCTTGACAAAAGTCGATTCCTCTCATGGTTTCGACAAAATTTTAATTTTAGTGATTTAGAGCATAATTAATAATAAAACGATTGACAGATATTTTATAAAAATTGTTCAAAATGTTCACCATCTTCACGTATACAAAGATTTATACGACGCAAAAAGTTGAGATGTACTTTTTGCATAGGTTATTTCTATTGAAAATAAGTAGCACTGGTTTTTTTTTCTGAAGACTATTATTATCTGCTCGAAAACAGTGATATTCACATTCTTGGTTTCCATAGTTTCATCTGTGTTGATTTGTCGAGTTTTATTGACGTTGATTGTTGATATCGGACTTTTCTGATTTATCATGGCCGTACAATACACCAATGAAGAATACACCGATATGTTATTGGTATTCGGATATTGTCAAGGAAATGGTCGAGAGAGTGTGAGGGTGTATTCGGCAAGGTTTCCAAATCGTCGCGTACCAAGCCACCCCTTTGCTGCAGTTGAGAGACGTCTTCGGGAGACCGGTCATTTTGCTCCTAGAACTGGTGATTATGGAAGACAGCGTTATGTAAGGATTCCCGAAGTCGAAGTAGAAATTTTAGACCGTATTGAAGAAAATCCAGAATTGAGTACTAGACGGATAAGTAATGAACTAGAAGTTTCTAGGAATGCCGTTCATGAAGTACTAAGAGAACAATTATTATACCCATACCACAAGACGCCAGTTCAAGATTTATTAATCCATGATTCACAAAGTCGTCTGATGTTTTGTAGGTTCATTAATTTGCAGAGAGAAATGAATCTGAACTTTGGAAAGAATATTTTGTTCACTGATGAAGCCTGTTTCACGAGAAGAGGAATAACTAATTTTCATAATGAACACGTTTATGCAATTGAAAATCCTCATTCCATTAAAATAAACCATTTTCAACACGAATTCAAAATCAACGTTTGGGCTGGAATAATAGGAAATTTTATAATTGGTCCTGTCATACTTCCACAAAGATTAACAAGAGACATGTATTTACAACATCTACGAAATACGTTGCCAAATTTGTTGGAAGATTTACCACTCCAACATCGGGTAGATATGTGGTTTATGCACGATGGAGCTCCACCACATTTTTCGGTGGATGTTAGGAATTTTTTAAACCAACAGTACCCAGACAGATGGATAGATAGAGGTAATGATGCACCCGTGAATTGGCCACCACGTTCTCCAGACTTAACACCGATGGATTATTTTGTATGGGGTTATCTCAAGTCTACGGTTTACAAGACCCCTGTGAATACTGTAGAACAATTATGGCAACGTATCCAACAGGCGACGAATAATCTTACAGGCGATGAAGAAGTTATGCAAAGAGTACATTTCAACTTTTTGCGTCGTATAAATCTTTGTATACGTGAAAATGGTGAACATTTTGAACAATTTTTATGAAATATCTGTTAATCGTTTTATTATTAATTATGCTCTAAATCACTAAAATTAAAATTTTGTCGAAACCATGAGAGGAATCACTTTTGTCAACAGTACCTTTTTTGTAGTGAATGAGTTGAATAATTTAGATTTCATATTGAAACTAATTTTTTTCCATTGGCGTAGGAGTTTTAGATGTTTATTTACTGAAAAAATCAAGTTCTACGCCCATGGAATGATATTCATTATGATTATGATATGAGTTTCATTGCCCGATGAGTCTATGCCAACATCCAAATTTGAAAAAAATCTCATGAGCCGTTCAAAAGTTATGAAGCAAAATCGATTTGAAAATTTCAACTTCAGAGCCGTCTAGCGCCCAAACTAAGCAACTTTTTACTGAGGTAAGTTTGCTTGTATCGAATTGTTTTGGTCTGAAGAATATGTGGTAGCTTTTTGTAAAGACCTTTTAAGGACACCCTGTATATTATTATGAGTATTCAATTCCTCACTTATATAATAAAATTCAGAATGACTTCAAAAGAACATTACTTTATTCCTATAGAACAAAAATAAAAAAAAAACTGGCTATTAGACTCAAATATTTTCATATCTGCAATCAATATTTGATAACAACTTGTGATATCTGAGTTTGTATATTAAATATAAGATTGATATGTTGATTCATATGTATATATAACTTATTTTAATCCTTGCTACTTCGTAAGGTTTTCTTAGTTTATATTTGAATTCACTGAATGAACTTTTTTTATACATTTAATACGATATCCTTTTCTCATTTTACTCTACTAAATAATTTGGTATTAACTTTTTGATTAGAATACAGAAAATAAAACATTCAACAGAATTTTCATTTCTTCTTATTTTCAAGGTATGGCACGAATTTCCCATTATCATCACACAATCTTCATTAATTTACAAGTAAACAGTTGTGCATAAAAAAAAGTTTTGTATAGAGAGAGAAACATGAAAACAGAGTCCCTATCGCTCACCTTCTGCTCCACAACAAATGCGGAAACTTGTCGACCAAACTGGCCAAGAACTTGTCGGCCACCCGACGGATCTGTTTGTGTTGATGGTTGAAGTTGACGAGAAGGAATTGCGCGTGCTGTTCCAGATCGGCCTCTCTGGCCTCGTTCTTCGGCCTGTCCTTCATCACCTCGAGGAACTTCTCGAACACCCTCTCGCTGACCGAAGACACGCAGGTCCACATACCAGCCTTGTCTTTTTGCAAGGCCGAATCGCAGAGGTAGTCGGATATTATCGGGACTAGACTCGGCTCTCCGGAATGCTGGACCCTGAGAGATGGAGGTAAGTGCTAATTTAATACACAGGGTGTCCCAGTATAACGTTCGTTTTCTCCGGGAGATAGTTTTACACATGAAAATAAACTAAAGTACGATTGTGACGATTAACCGCTTGCTAATTGCGGAAAGTGATGATTCTGGATTAACTCGAGTGTTTTGACCGGTTGTGAAGAATTACCTACTATGGCGGCCATGAACAACTGCTAAATCCGTTCAGTACCCTTGAATTATTTCCAATTCAAACTACTAATTCTATTCTATACAGTCCATTTCGACGAAACCACTCAAGAGTTGTCGAAATCAAACAATGTACATACCATACCAGTAGAGAATACCTTGGTGGATCCAACTCATCCCCATTGTTGTGTCTACTGTCTTTTATTACTGAGATGCTGGAGATTATGATAAAATATTCACATGGTCATAACTTTTATGCTTGGTAAGAATGAACCACGTAGATAACGAAATCAGAATGTAAGTATATCTTCAGAAAACCTCACGATTTCAAAGATCGGAAAAAAATTAATAGGAATGTCATAATTTTGAAGATGGCGCGTGATCGGTAGTTTTGAGGCATTCATTGAGAATTTATTTAAAATCTAATTTTAATACAAAATGAATATCATAATTGTCGAATTAGGTGAATTGTCAATACTGTTGGCGCTGATAGCTACGACAAAATGATTGTGAAAAATATACGACGTTCTAATTGATTCAAGAGAAGAACTTTCGGGACGTATCAATAACGCTTCCGAAGAAATAAGAAATGACCTCAACGTTATTTGAAATTTGTGTCGTATCTCCAAAACTATACCACGAGAATAAAAAAGAGGATACCAATGGATTCTGCGTAGAATTCTCTGTTGGGCGTAGTTTTCAGCTGAAATTATTTCTATTACCTTCGTGAATATGAAGGGGTCCAAATAGCATAAATTTTCAAAATCGCCCTCTATTCCATAAAAGGAAACAGTTATCCAAAATCTCATTAGGCCATCTCAAGTTTCAATGAAAACAGACAGAAACGTGGAAACCGCAAAGCTCCATCTTCAATAACAACCAAAAAACCTCTTTACTTTGATAGCTTTGATCTTTGATAGCTAGCAGACTGTTTTTATTCGTGTTAGGTGTTGGTATGTATTCGTTCGGCAAACTTTTCAAACGAATTTTCGAAAAATTTCAATTTCAATTTCAAATTTCAAGTTCAAGTTGAAATTTGCACATATACACATTTAATTAACAAGTGATCACGAAAACTATACTTCGCAATTCATTGCATAACAACTAAGTATCAACTCGACATTTTAAACGGAACTGGAGGATATCGGTTATCGCATGACATCGCCATTCGAGCATCGGCGGAACTGAAACAACCTGTTGCCAGCTTTTTCTTTGGAAATTCATTCATTAAGTTAAAGTTAAAAAACGCGATCTTAATACACTGAATCGAATAATTTTTGGAAATTTTTTAGTTACATGCCTACGATCCGAAAAAAAGTTTCACTTGCATCGTGGTTTCATGAAACCACACATTTTTTTCCTTAAACATGCCCAGTCTCATTGGAGAACAAAATGTGTTAGAAACAGTTTACCCACCTCAACGTTTCGACCCAATAGACGCTCAACAAAAACGTGCACTGCGCAAACGACAATTTGTTGATGTAAGCCGTCGCTTCGGGAGGATGCTTCAGCAGATCGAGAATCTGCGTTCGCAACCCCTGCAAATCGTTGACGGACACGCTGTCATTCCTGACGGCACTCGTATACTGCAACTCCCTCATCTCGGACCTGCTGGAGGTGGGGGACACCAGAGACGGCGATTTCACGGCTATTTCTTTGACGCCTTCGTACCATTCCCGAGGCCACAAACCTTGCAAAGCGGATTGACAAGAATAACTATCAAATGTGAATATCAAACGGGATTTGGATCGGTAAACCGTTTTCAAGATCTTATGAAACTGCAGAAATATGAAATAACATTGAATACTGTCTGTGAGTTAATCGAGGAGGTGCTATATTCATTTTTCTAGGTTTTCGTTTCTAACAGGTATCTGAAGGTTGAGTTCCAAGCACAGTGACATATTGAGGCAGATCATAAATCTGTCCTTGGTACAAATATATTGAAATGAATTATTATAATTTTTATTTTCATTTTTAGAAACGAAGAGAGAAAATTCCAAAAAATCTAAAAAATTGATGAAATAAGATTATTCGATAATTAGACAAGAGAAAATAAATATATAATTCGACTAACATAGAATATCTAATATCTAAATAACAAAAACTCAATCCCAGTCAGATCAGCATTGTCTCGAAACAATATTTATAAATACAAAATAAAAGAAAGAACAAAAACCACAATATTATCTAGAAAAGCTTGAATACGTATTTCTATATAATAATGATAACATTTATTAATCAAAAGAAACATAAATGTTTATGCAGGGACGTAGAAAAATGATCAAGTCAAATTGAAGATAAACAGTTAAATCAAAATTAGTCAATATAAGGGAGTGAGTTGAATTGATAGAATATATTTCTTCACTTCGATCTTGAATTTTGTGACGAGATTGATAGATTTTATTATGTTTACTAAACTGTTATAAATATATATTCCACAAAAATATAACTACTTTTTCCAAATTGGGATTTTTTCTGAACAGTTTTCAAATGATCACATTGTTTGGTGTGGTGCTCATGGGAGTTAGAATTGATATTGAAGGTAAGATTCCAGTGTTTTTATTTTATTTTTTGTAAATTGGGTGAAAATACACACTTTCATTTTGAAGACAAAGTCAATATCTGGCAGATCCCTTCGATTGTATAGACTAGATTGTATAGAAGAGATTTCAAAGGTTTCAGCATAAATTTTGCTGCAGTACCCCAGATTGATATCAAATTCTGTAGTGAATCAAACTAAAATGAATCAATTTCAAATATTTTAGCGGTATAAAAGACCTTAATTTTTATAATGTACCAACAACGGGAGATATTTTATTTATAGGCAATTGAATATGTGATGACCAAGATAGAGATTAATCTATAGCTAAACCTAAATTGACATCTTCAGTAGACCCGAAAAGTAAAAAAAAAATTAGCGACTTGGTATTTACAAAATTACCATCGATGGTGAAGGAGTCGCTTATCTGTCTCAATTATTTTACACTCTCGATGGATATTTCTGGAGAATATTTGAGGGATACTAAGAAGTCGCTGATCTTTATTTTAATTCACCTGAATCTGATGATGTGAATCCCATAATCACACAGTACAACCAAAAATCCCTGAACAATTTGTGAATACGAGGTTTTGGATTCCTGATCGGAGGCAATCGCCGAAGCAGAACAGCTATAACTGGTATCAAAACGCCCAAGTTACCAGCAGAACTCGATACTTTCAAAGCACCTTGAATAAGAACAATTTCATAAACAAACTCATAATGTTCCATCAGGATACAATCGATGGTTACCTGGAGTTTTGTCGCTTGCTCTTTTTCCATCCAAACCTAACTGCACGAACAATTCCAACAATCGACCGAGCAGTTCAATCATTTGGGCTTCGCCCTGTAAATTATCGGCTATATTGGCCAAAGCATTCATTACCGGTCTCGATACATGCCTGAAAAATTTAATATCCAATAAATTCACTCATGGCAAATAAATAATTGTATATATTGATTATATGTGTATTTTTTAATAGAAATTAGGATTTTTTTATTTAGATTGAGATACAAAAAATTGTGTATTGAATTATACGAAGCAGTGTAGAATAATATCAGGAGTGAGCAAAATGAATGAAATAGATCAAAAAGAGAGTATATCAGTGTTTCATTAAAGATTAAAAAACTAAGCATTGAATTGCATTCGCAACTTTTGGTTATTTTGGATAAGTCATATATACAATTATAAGTAGAATACAATTAAACTACATCAATAAGATAAAATCAACTAACAGGAACACTAGTTGCCCTCAATTGATGGTGGCTTTATATAAACTTATAACATTTATCACAAGATTTAAGATATTATAATGGCTTAGGTTATAAAAATATTTAACATTTAAAAATCATTTAAGCCTTGTAAATACTGACGTTTCTTTTTATCAATTGAATAATAAATTCCAAACGCCGAAAGCATTAAAAAACTGGTTAGAGTTATAATACTCATGACAAAAATCCGCAAAAATCCTGAAAACACTGACAATATTCTCGTACAGTAAAAGATAACCTCAATACAGTTTTGAACAAAAGCGGGAAGCAGAGGTGTCACTTGTCGACACTCCCGAAAAACATCATAGGCGAACATGCGCACATCTTATTTTCATTTATGGCCATTTAACAATAATTTCTCAAGTTGGAAGTTCGGCATCTTCTTAAATGATAAATGTTAAATGGAAAGTCTTCAATGGTTTTATAACATGAACAATTGTATTTCCATGTTCCATCTGTCTTGAATGTTAAGTGGTAAATCTTAGGTAAGAAACTTTTTAATAAAGCCACCATGAGTCCTCAAGTAACCCACTGAAATCATTAATTCGGTGAAGGCTCATTTTTATGAAAATTTTTTCAACGTGGGTGATGTTTTCATAAGCAATTTGTGAAAATAATGTCATAATACCTGAATTTTGAAACAGTGGTTTACAGTGTTCAATATAGTTATTGAACTTTTCAAAATTTCATCCTATCGGGATCATCGAAAACATTTACCTTGAAGTTTTATGGTATATGGACAATTAATTTCGAATGTTTTAAAAAACAATGAATGACATTAATAACTTTGTATATACTTATAAGTCGGTCGAACCAATCTGAAAGAGGTTCCATCATACATTACAGTTCATCTGTGCAACAAATTTGTGGACAAACTGGAATATGACGACTACAAAAAAATTCCATGAGCCGAAAATTCTCACCTGTACTGCGCTTTCTCGTTGACATTATTTCCGTGAGCAGCGCTACCGCTGTCGACAGTTATCATGGTGAACATCTTCATGATGACCTCGTAGACGTGCGGTTCGCACTGGGCGATAATCATGCAACCCAGCTGATCGACTATCAGGGTGTCGAGGGCGGATGGTACCCTGCAGAATCTCTGCTGGAAGAAATGGAGGATCGTATCGGTGGTTTTCGGCGTACCCTTCATCGATATCGCCACGTGGCCCAACATTATCACGATGTTCGTGGATATCAAGGTCGATTCGCTGGAATAGAAAAAAAATTCGGTTCAGCTGTACAGTGCATCTCATTGTCGTTGAGACTGCTATAGGTTTTTCGTTTGTTATTGAAGATGGTATCAATCGCTTCTTTTACGTTGGACTCCAACGTCCCATAAGCCGAAGCTTCGAGCGGGTTGAGACTCCGCCAAACCAATCTTGAGGGATCGTGGCCAAGACTGCCAGATGGATGTCAGGATTGAAATCGCTGAACTCAACTATTTTTTAATGAAAAATTAACAGCCGCGGCCGGATTCGAACTCACTACCGTTCCGACAGCTCGATTATTGTTCAAACACCTTAACCATTGTGCTACAGTCCCGGTTTTAACGGTCCACTTTTACTTCTTCTTGAAACTCAAGATGGTCGCCCTGTATCTCTCAAATGGAAACAGTTATGCAAAATCTGATTGGACATTTTGGGGGAACTGAGTGAAACTTTTTCAGTCATGTTGTTTCCCTACATAGAATGTTTTTCACTCGATTTCGTCATATCGTAAACAGGTTCGGTGAATAAATTCTATTTTTTGAATGGAACCGCTGTATATTATCGCATATTCCGAAAGAGCTTGATATCCTTGAAAATGTATGACTTGCCTTTAATCGAGAAGTTGGAGAAATATCGGCAAAATTGAATTTCAATCGATATGTTGAGTGATTGGACATGCACTCTCCTTTGGTCAGAGTATGACAAGATGATCAAATGTCGACATGCGAGTAACATTTCAGGGGAATCCAAATGATAATGTATCAATTCAGGTAATTTTTACAGTGAATTCTATTCGAATTTATTTCTGCCAATATTTCCTCAACTCTGTAATTGAATATATAGAAAATATATATTTTTGAAATCTGGAAAGGAAGTTCTTTCGAAATATTATTATAATTTATTAATATCTCATATTATTCGAGGAAAAAAACTATTCACAGATGAAATGTATACGAAATGATAGAACCAAGTGAAAGAAACATTATATGGAAGGAAACCTCTCATTCATTATTTCAAATTTCCAATATATCAATAATAAATCTGAAAAATATTGAATTTGCAAAACACATATCCAAGTCGATAAGTCTGTACTTGAATAACTTACTATTACCTGGCAATCACAAAGAGTTCATTCTCACCTGTCACTTTTTTCAGCAGTGAACAATCTGTTGGAAACTGAGGCAACTAGAGCTCTAACACAATCAGGGTCTAAAATATGAGCTGCGCTGAGAGCATAGCACAGATTTTCTATTGCAGCATCTCTCAATCTTTCGAAAGCAGATTGTACTGGTGAAGTGGTCTTTGAGGTTTCAGCCCTCAATTCGTTTCCTTGTGCTGAGAAATATATTAAATCGATCAATCAATTTATTAGGTAAAAAAGTGTTTAATCACAATACACTAAGTCTCAATATGACATACTAACTATAATAACATGTCATAAGAGCAACTTGTGAAAATCAAAATATTCATTAAAAGGAAACAAACAACACATTACCTATATCAATTATAGAATGTTTCAAAAAGATTATAATGATTCATCCATAAATAAGAATAAGAAATGACACTTTCATGTTGCTTGGAAAAAAAACTCCTGACTGATTTATATTTATAATCATGTATAAATGCAGCAAACCTGTAATTTTCAAATTCTCTTTATTCCCTTTCTCATTTGCCTGCCTATGCAGTTTTGATAGTATTGGTGAGGGGGTGATGAGAAAATCTCTTAGGCAATATATGGATGTCGAGGCGATATTGGGGAATTTTTGTGCTAGTTTTCCTAATCCTTCAAGGCAAACCATCAGCAGGGGCATATGTGCCAGAACCAACCTATAGCCATGGTTTGAGTTTATTTTTTCTGTCAGTCTACCACACAGACTGTCGGCCCCTAAAATTGTTATAATACTATTAACAATATTAGTTTTGAAAAGTTACAAAGCACAAAAAAACACTTTTAACTACACGTGAAAGAAAAATAATAAAAACAATGTTATTTCAGACACACTTGATGTGGTGAGAGTGAAATAAACGACAATGATATCTATGATAATTTTTGGAAGTTCAATTGAAAATAAATTTGTAGAGACACATTACATGGTGAACACGTGAATGAGACAAAATATCCTCTTAGGGGGAATCAAATATCAATAGTTTCGGATAACAAACAAGTAAAAGAAGTTTGACTTCCAAAAATCTGAATTCACACCTACTTTACATAAAATGCTAAAATGTTCAAGACATTTCGATTTTCCAATGTTATTATTTTATTTATATCTGTCGTGAGTTGTGTATCGTAAAGTTAAATGATGATTCAGAGACTGTGGTGAAATACTCATATAAAGAAATCAATATTTAGAAAAGTCTACACCTGAAAAGTAAAAATAATTAGCCGAATCTTCCGAGTTATCAAACCGAAATTAATGGAGAACATCTTGATATAAAATAGTCAACAAATTTAACTACTTTTGAGGCCTACTCAAGTTCCGGGCTATTTTAAATATTATTGTGATGATTTGGGTATTCAATTCGTATTAGAAATTTCATTTCAACAACTGAGATTTTTTCTTTCAAATATAAAAAGTATCTGAAGTAGGTGTGGGTTCAATAGTTCAACTGAAAATACTAGGAATGAAAACAAACACTAGGCCTATCAAGAATATTCAACCAAAAACCACTCTTTGGACAATCTCACAGTGCACAAAAACTCAAAAAACTTCACCTAGGCCACCTAAGACTATCATTATGAACTGAAGCAAGGTAGAAAAATTATACTCAGAGTCAACTGAAAGGAAATAAAGGAATAGTTAAGGGTGTCTTCTTGTCTTGTGTATAATTATTATTACCCCAATTCATTAACTTCATTCATAGATGGAAATGCTTGAAATTTCATTATAGAAAAATATAATTTTCCTGAGATTACCATTTGATTACAGAATGAATTTTAGTTTACATTTTATGTTTCAATCAACAAATTGTATTTCAAATTGTGTCTGTAGTAGTTTTTATGAATGAACCAGACAATATCAACCCACCTGTTTCATCTCCTATTGCCCATACCAGTAAATCAACACATGCAGCATTTGCCATAACATTCACTTTGAATTTATTTACTAGAGCATAGTTGCTCTCTCTATCTTCCTTTTCACTAGCATCGTGATGTCTACTTTGCAGTTCTGTTTGCCCACTCAAATACAAACCTATAGTATGATTCATGTATTAACAGTTAGTTGGTTCATTCTATAAATCAGAAATATACAACACAATTATGGACATGTAGTTTACCTTTGACAAATTCCTGTACATCTTTTGTGAATGGTACAGGTAACTCATTTTGTGGTTGCAACAACTCCCTCATAAGGGTAACCATAACCAAGTTTAGAGTTTCTGAAAAGGATTTATATGGAAAAATGAGAATTTTTCCAATTGAATTAACTTCCATTGACTGCTCATCAATCAACATGAGCATATCTTTCGTTAGAAGTTTTTTGCTAAGAGATAGAATAGTGTATAAATGTTCTTGGGGAAATATTATGTCAGATCTTTTATCATTAGTTTCATTGAGTCTCACATGTGGAAATTGGTTAAAACTTGATCCAAATTTGGAGAAAAAGTAAACTTGTGTGTCACAGTGTCCGATGGTAGAATCATTATATCCTCCTCTTTTCAAGGAATTAGAGGTGAATGCTATGTCTGGTGTATCATAACCACCCTGAAATTGGAATAAATTGATTCACTGAACACTTTCAATAAAATTTCAAGCAATAACATTACCGCTGTTACAGCTAAAATATCAACTGCTGCATGTAAATTGCCAGATAAACTTCTTGGGATGATATTACGAAAGCTGCTGAAACTCCTTTTGTAAGCATTCTGATCTTTTGCTTGTGCCTGACTTAGAGGAGGCTCTGGTTTTGGAAACAAGCGACAGTGAAGAGGTGGATCACTAGAGCAAAATCTGCCCATTGACCTTGCTAAACCTAGGAGGACAGGTAGGATTGTTTTGCACAGAAATAATTTTGTAGAACTGTTGCGGTTATTTGGATCTTGGATTTTCAATATGTGGTTTGTGAGGGATAACATGCATTCTACTTGAGTGTCTATTATTTCTTTTCTCAAGTCTTCACACCTGACAGCAATATCAGAGAGGAGAGTGTGCAAGCAGAAGCTGAATTTTTCAGCAATTGGGATGCCTGCAAAAGTAACTTGATGAATAATTCAGGGTGAATGAACAAATGTACTCAACGATCTGTGGCATTTAATTTGACTTCATCCTGCCAATGGGCTTTTTCCAATGACTTTGCAAGATTGAGTAGGTATGGTACGATTTCTGCCTTGTGTTGTAAGCCTGATTCCAAGAAGAACACACCCAATGCAATGACTGCATCTTGTTGTCTACAGTTAATGAAAAACATGCCATTTTTCAAATCTGAAGGACATAGTGAGAACAAAGTTTGAACCTAAAAGCGAAATAATATCATGGGACAAAGTCAACGAATAATCTATCATAGTTATTACAGTTGTATAGATATAATTGAATTTAATAATATGTACTCACTTTTTCCCAAGGGACAGATTTAATATTTGCTAGTGATCTTGCCAAATGCAATACTGTTTTGTGAAAAAACAGTTTATCGTCCCTCGTCATCTTATTTAGAATATTACCTTCAATCTTCAATTTGCAAAACACAACCAAAATTCTTTCAACCAACCATCATCAAATCAGCAAAATAATAAATATTGTTGACACTATTGACAGAATGTTGACATGTCAGATAAACACAAATGCTCATGGTTGCCAACTTCTCAAAACATCACGACCATACTTGGTTGAATTCTCCAAACCGTATGTCAGAATCCAGGACCGTACCTTCCATTTTTCAGTTATCATTAAAAGAATTTTCAGTTCATTGAGACCTGAGTAGGTATTCTATCATGATGTTTCTAGTCAGTTTCGATCATTGTCGATAGCTACCCGCAGCCCAAAATACATCAGACAAGAACGAGAATATCCGAGCGGTGACCCGTTAATTGGTTTGATAGACAATACCAATTACGATTTCATGAGAGTAAATGTGTGTGCAGATGCGTCGATTCAAGTTTAATCTTCGGATATTTCGGCTGTCATCTTTGGTAACCAACGTCATTTAACTGGCTCAACTGTGTTATTTCATGGTCATGAATGTATCCGAAGTGTTTTTGTTTCGAGTTGTTATTCATAATTATGGGTGGGCGATGGCGTTAACAATTTTGAAATATCGATTATCGAGAATCAACATTTATCGATACCATAATTTATATCGATACATCGATGTGGTTTTCAGCAGAAAATGCGACACCCTGAATTTATTCGATGGTCGGATGCAGAATTTGATCATGGAACGATTCGCTATAACTTTTCTTAAATCTATTTCCAACGCTTTTCTAGTTTATTTCCACAGGCGAACAATAATGTTTCGGTGTCTGTCAAAAATCTATTCGAAGTTGAAAATATGGATCAACAAGAAAACTGTCGGAAAGAGGTATAGGGAAAGTTATAGCGAATCGATGCAGAATTAAATTCCGCAGTCGACCATCCAATAAATACAGGGTGTCACAATAGAAAAAATGAGCTTTCTCATCTTTGAAAATGACGTAATTGGTTGTCCAATTTTGTATATACCCTGTATGCGATAAATCAATTGGATTTCGAAAGTATCATTCCTGTGCTTCTGTCGAAAATTGATGAAAGGCGCAGTGTTGAAAATAAGGCTACATCTTTAAGAATTTATAACCAGAAATGATAAAGAATGCTGAACGTCCCTGAAGTCTCGAAAATTCATTTTTGCAAGTTTTTTTCAAACCACGAGTCAGCGAGGTACGATATTTTGGAAGTCATAACCTTACAGTTCTCAAACAAAGTTTTTCTCCACTATATTGGCCAATACTTGAGAAAAACTTACCTCGCTGGCCTTAATGGGACAGCCTGTATATCAATTATAATGCCCTAACAATTCCCTCTTTCTCTTTTCATCTCAGAACATGGAATGTTATATGATCTGTCAATGCCATACAGGGACGAAACTATAGGTAATAATAAATTAGCCGAACTTGGCACGAAATTCAAAATGATGCTCAGTTGTACGTTGTACACTTGTATACGAGACAGAGAATGATAGAAGCAACAAAATAGCGGGAGTTTCGCTATTTCGCGACTCTCTCCGTCAGACGCAGCCAGACAAATTATTTTGTTGTGCGATTTGCGGAAGCGCCACAATCGTCGAGTCGTCGTAACGACGACCTATAATAGAGGTAGCTGAGATGCTTAGGCAACCCACGCAGCCTCGGTGCGGCGATGGCCGGATTTATAAATAAAGGAGTGTGAAAAAAATAAACATGTCGGTAGCGTTAGCGTAGTATGGCATCGGACGCAGACAGTAGTAGGAATCCCCCGGCAGAGGATTCTTCGGAAAGTGATGGAGAAACGGAGCCAGCGAAATCGTTCCATAGGAGGCTGTCCACTAATCGCGAGATAAACAGTTCGGTACGTGCAAAAAGTGCCCGGGGATCCCTATCGAAATGAGCTTCGTGTGAAAGTATTGGCATGGCATGGCATGCCCGATTATTCTGTCGACAATATCAACGCAAGTAGGCTTGAGCACACGCATTTTTCTCGCCGACATCGATTGCTTCTTGGCACGATGTCAAACGCTTGTCTTGGCTCGTTTGCATCTTCGTTTATTTTATTGTAATATAGTCTTAACATCTACAATGTAATTTTGTTGTTTTAATAAACAGTTTGGCTCGACTCCGTTTTGTTTATGCAAATGCTTGGAATGGTTTTTATTATTATTATTCATAATCGATGACCAAACCAAAATTATTGTTGTGTGTTTTGCACGTTTTGTTATGCAGGAAGGCTGAATAAAAAATGAGATTGTGTGCATTATATTGATATATAGGTTTACGAACTACGAGCAACAGATGTAGAACATGTGTGGCGTGGGTATATACAGTAGGTATGAGGGCACATGGAATGTGAGTCCGGGTAAATCGATATTTCCAACAGTGGAACCTCGTTTTCCAGTTTCCACTGCCTCTGCAATCGGTGTTCTGTCTGAACGCAATGTTCCTATTGTTTTGCCAGGAATACACTGAGAGAAATCGGCCAAATATAGTACTTTGCTGTGATACATATAAGTTTCAAGATTAATTATTAGTATTCGTTCAGTAAGATGAGAAGCACGCGAATTTCGAAAGAGAGTGTATTTGTTTTTCGAATTGAATCAAACTAGAGTCATTAAAGCCAATTCATTTTTCAGCTTTTAATGGGATTTTCTCTCCTCGTTTCTAAAGAGAAAAATATTTCAATTGTGTTGAGAACGGGAGCAGATTCGTTCCCGAAACGTCCACAAATATAAGTAGAGGTTTTATTCTCATTGAATATATTTGTATTTCCAAATTTTTTCACTGACCAATAGAGAATTTCTCTTTTAGGTATCTAAAGGTTTAATTTCAAGCGCAGTGACATTTTGGGACAGATCCTAAATCTGTCCTTACTACAAATATATTGCAATAATTTTTAATAACTTCTACTCTATTTTTTAGAAACGAGGAGAGAAAATCCCATTAAAAGCTGAAAAATGAATGTACCACCTCCTCGAAGAACTCACAGACAGCATTAAAGCCAATATTGGTACAACTTTTACGCAACTGTTTCTCAATTCAAAAAAATAAAATACTTAAAAAATAAAAAAACAATCAAGGGTTCTGAAATACTTAGTATCAAATATATGAACACTTATGAAATGAAATAGTATCAATGTATTCTTCTCAACAAAAACTCGAGGTTATAAAAAAAATCAACATTTTTTTTCAAATGTATAGTGATATATTTTGTATTACCTCCTAGGATTCAGTAATTTTTCCTGATTCCAACGATGTACAATACTAGTTGATCATAGATCAACATATCTTGTGAACAAATGTGTAGTGTTCATGAGAAAAAAATCAAATGCAAATGCTAAAAATGAAGACGGACATAATAGGTTCTTCAATATCTTTATTCGATTCGATTATTGTAATATACAGGGTGGCCCAATGAAAACGAAACAAGGTATGCATATTACAGAGAGATCAAGGAACTGTCATTGAAATAAATGATTTTTCATGCGATATTGGATATGACAGGATTTAGAAGAAATACATAAGGCACTTCTTAGATGAACATCGTTCTAACTACAAAATGAGAAATAGTGATGAAAGGGAAAAAAGCCGATTATTTTCATTTACTCGACAACTGCTGCATTGAATTCGAAAAACAAGGAAGCGTTGGTAAGAGATTTCGATTACCTTCAAAATGATGTATCACTTGACCCCGTATCCCATTTGAGATTCAAAAGTTGGAGCCCACCCCTCCGAGGGGTTTGATATGAAAAAGTTAAAAACATGCGCAAAATATTTTTCCCTAGAAATAAAAATCGACCGGTACGGGCATTTTTTTTTCTGAGAAAGAAGACGCCAGTGCACAATTTTTTGTTTGATTTTTTCGATAAATTGGCGAATTTGTATCAACCATATCGCTAATTTCACCGATGGCAGAAGTTCAGATGCGGTCACCAATAAAATTGAAGGAAATTGATTATAATGAATATCAATCAATAATAAGAGCAAAACAAATTGTGCAAAGATTCTCAAATCTCGCCGTTATAGGTATTCTGAGAATATAAATGTATGTCTGTAATGGGAAACATAAGGCATTAAAAAAAGGAGGTTTGCCGAAATTTGCCTCGAATGAAAATGTCGGTGACAAATCAAGAATACCTATTTTTTGAATCATTTGATCCGTTCTATAGAGGTTTCACTGGAAAAGTGTATAATTCATCATCATATGGAATTCCTTATAAATGTGTATAATCCCTAACGATTGCTGAAATAAAGTTTGTTATACATATTTTCTAGGAATTCTATACAGCTCGTGCCTATTAAGTAATTTACTCCCACGTTGACCCATGCTGAGGTTGTGTCATTAGTTTGAAATTATTAATACATTCCATGAACTCCATGGAAAATTATCGAAAAATATTTTAAGTTGTAATTATTTGGATGAAATAGCTTTTCCTCTATCAAGACAAAAGGTTGACTGAATATAGATACTTGCTCAACAGCAATCAACAATCGATATGTATTGGAAAATGTATTTGAGAAATTGTTTCACACTTTTTCTGAATTGGAGGAAAATATGATGAAGGTGTCATTCACTAGATTTCATTGTAGCGCAAAGTCATATACATCAAATTGTCGGGAAATAATTGAATTAACATCAAGAATTTGATTGATTGCCATTGGTATTGTCCAAGATCATGAGATGTCATAGAATGGAAATTTCGATAGATGTATAAAAGTATTCTTTCCAGAGATCTGAAGAATTTTGACTTCTTCATTCGACTGAAATAAGTACACCAAGATTTCATAAATTGGCGAAAGCGCAACCGAATTATTAAATAAAATGGTGAAAGCGCACAACACAATTATATTACCGATTTCCAGAAGAATGAATGCTCTCTCAATACCAACGCGAAATTTCGCATGACAAATTGTATCTGAAACGAAGTTATAGCCGAAAAATGGCGTCAGTTTGACGTAAACGGGCAAATTGATGGAACGCATAAAAAGAAAAATATCCTCTCTATTATGTTCGCCACCTGTCTCAGGAACATCAAAAAAAAATCATTCGTAGTGAAATCATTGATACATTCCATGAACCCACTGACAAAAACCCGACAGACATGAAAAATGATGTTTCACGGATCCGATATTGATGGAATAACTACATGCTAACTACTGACTATAACTAATAGCTGATCACTCTTCAGTTGTTTCATCAGACTCAAGGTGGATATTGGATGGTGAAACAACTCTTCAATTGTTTCTTTTCGAAATATGTAGATCTGTCAAACAACCTTACTGAGGCCGCACCGCTCGAGTATAGATGGCGATACGGTCGTCAATTGCAATTGGCAAGGATTTATTTATGCGCATGCGCCAAAATGAAAGTGGAAGATGACAGACTCTCTTAGTGTTGTTTCACTCTCACGCCTGTTGTTGCTACTCAAATTGGGAATGATCGTGCGTCGTGTCTTATACCTAATACCTTTTGTGCAGCGCAATCATTCAAACAACCAGATTCTTTGAACTGTCGTCTTGTCTATGTTCAATAATTGAATATTTTTATTACTCGTAATTAGCGTTATTGTTAGTAATTGTTTTTTTTTCAGTGTTTGTGTTTAGACGTTAGTTCATAGTTGTTGTTGTTTGTAGTATTCGTAGTTTAAGTTTGTAACTTCACAAAATGTCCGCAGAAAACGTACAAATTTGTTTTCTCTGCGACTCCAAGAGCTCCAATTCATATCATCGGTTAGAAATTTATCCTTGTTTTATGGTCGAAGAATTTATCACACGGATATGTGTTGCTTCCATGATGAATGTTCATTTACATCATTTCAATACTGAGGATATCTTATATTTCTACTGAGATTTCTACCATTTTTTGAATATTGATTGCTCCATTCTATTCAATCTGAAAAAAAGCGTACCTGTATAACCAGATCACTCTATATCAAAGCTAAGTATATGTTATGTTGTCTACCATCAATATATTCATATTCAAATATATATTTTCCAAACAACATGATTATTTACAGAGAAAATCTTAGATGAGGATGATCTAAGGAGAAAATAGATAAGAAGTACAAACATAACCTGTAAACTGAAGAGATTGACACATTACACATGAAGTTTCAAAATTTGAATTTTGCGCATGCGCCCTCGATCATCGTTTGCCAATTAGACAAGGAAAGACGTATATAATGAAGCATCACTTTTCTAACATTGCTCTTATGGCGTTTGGTCAATATTGTAGTTAATACATATATGGCTATAACCGTTTTCACTGATAATGGCAGATGTCTGACAAAGATTGACAGCTCCCTGTTCAATTCTTGCATTCGTGTTGAACTTCAGATTCGAATCGTGTTTTCCATATAGTTTCCAAGATAACGATTGAGATCAGGAGGAGTACTGTAATGTACAATAAAACGATGTAATGTACTTACCATAATGTACTTTTCCCAGTTTTAGGACGGAGATAAATTGCCGAAATGGACTAGATATAAATTTGAAACAATCTTTGATCATGCGAATTCCCTAAGAACCTCCGTCAATCCTTGCCGTTGATGATTCTTTGGAATCCAAAAACACTGTTCCGTCATCAGACAATAAATGATATGGAATAATTGGGTGAGCTAACCTTTATACCTCTATTACCTGATTCTAATTCGCAATAAAATATAATGGAAATATGGAAACACATTTCGTCAAAAAATATACCGATATTCGTTGGTGACACTGTTGTTGTTGTTGAAATCAACTTTCTATTTTCAAGTGGAACATCTTATATATTATTGAATTTTTGTAAACTCCATGATTTTATGAAAACGTTGATATCCAAGAGTTAATATGTTATATTTTTTTTTATCTATAAAGAGAGTAATGAACCCGCTAAAATCATTCGAAATTATAGGAATGATGCGACACTAGCGTAATTTCAAGAACAAGTAATGGCAACGAAGTAATATGGTTGAAAATTGGTGCCTAAAACTATTGAAAACTTCACTTTTTCAGATGGTACCATAATGGTGCTCTAATGTCATTCAAAAGTTCCAGCGATGTGCAGTCCATCTATATTGAAGCATGAAGTATTCAGAAATGTATTAATATACAAGATATTTCATTTGAAAACCAAAAGTTGATGTCATTAGATCTCCGATAAAACCGGAAGTTGAAAAAAGTTCCTGAATTTGTCAAAAGTCTTCTATATTGAGTGCACATTTGATGTTCCAAGATGTTCAAGAAAAGTATCTATACAAACACAGGAGAAAAATGGTTGTACTATGTGTCTGCGTCAGAATCGGGATAAGAAAATAATCAAGTCTTTCTCAAAATTTCCTTTCAGAATTTTGTGAACTCGTTTCGACATCAGGCGAAGCTCAATCATAGACCGAGAGAAATATATTCATGCAGACTATGGAATTGTGATTTCCTGCAAGAAAAGATTCACAATACCTACATCTTGTATACTCAGCTCAGTTAGTTTCTGCAATGTCACTTCAATATGAGACTTCCTAACCTGCAAATCGATACCGACCTACCTACATATCGCGTGAAAGATGGAAAATACAATAGAATCAGGAATCTTTTCCTCCAAGAGTTCTATTTGATTTCCATTACATATTCATCAAATGACTCGTCCAGAATCGTTCGAAGGTTCAAGAAACCTCCATATACATTCACAAACAATCGAATTGTGATCCTGATTCTAAGGAGAGGATTCATGTGGGTTAAGTTCTTATTACACGACATTCATTGCCTAACAAGGATGATATATGTGCAAACTTGCTCTTAATTAGCTGACATTCTGCGGTTATACACCGATGGTTAATGTCATAATATAACTCTGGAGGAGTTATGGCTGTGCAGATTAAAATACGAGATTCGAAAGTTCTGACAGGAGTGACTTCGGTGAAATTTAGTACCTGGGGGTTGTTAAATCTGGCAAATTCAAATATCATGTCCACGATTTCAGCAGATTATTCTTATATTTCGTACCAATCACAAGTCTAGCTCAAATCGGGTACAACGTTTATTTTTATTGCAGTCAATTGCTGGTGCTCCATTTGAAGAAACACCACAATCTCAACCAGAATCCAAACGGTTTCAATCACAAAATTGTTTAGTAATATACGAAGGAATATACATGAGAAACAAACCATAAAAAAGGAAGACAATGTGACAGAGATATATACACACTCATAGCAATTTTCGAGATTTTTGGGAAAGATACTCTTCCATCAGATAACAAAATTTTCTTTGTAACAGCACTTCCAAGGATTCTTTAATGAAGTAAAAGTTCCACATTGTTCAATTCCATCATTTAGGGCCTTATAGAGTGCCTTGATATTAGGTGAGAATCTAGTCATATATCAAAAAGTGGCGACAACCATCCGTATTTCATCTCATTCAAGAAAAACATGACGACATGATTCTCAAATGAGTGAAAGAAGAAGTTCCCAGTTCTGAGTCTCCCCCAAGATCAAAGGTTGGGGTGAACTTGGAGGGAGAAACCTGCAACGAGCGATGTCTGGGTTGACCTTGGTGGGTTTTGACCTTGAATATTGACGTCGGTGTGAGTGACCTTGAGTGGGTGACATTGGGATGTTGGCGGCCTAGAGGAGAGAATGAAGAGACCTTGTGTTGACTTTGTTTCATTGGGAACAGAATCCTGAGCTCAATACATGAAGATATAACCGAAATTAACTAGAGAAAATTCGTCTCCTGAAGTACAGTGCCCTGCTAGAAATCCCGTTTTTGCCGTGAGACTTCTTTTGCTGAGGTTAATCAGTGTCTTTGATCTTGCTCTGTTGAGTTGTCCTAAGAGATATTCAGTCAGCCACAGTCCTGGAAGTCTTCTGTTGCTCTAATTGGTTTGGTTGGTTCTTCTTGAGAATAGGATTTTGCAAGACGGCAAAATGGTTCTGGCATCGGATGACGATTTTCTTGTTCCGGTATTTCCTGTCGGGATTGAATTGAACGAACCTTTCTATAGCGTGTATTTCCGCTTGCTGGGGAACCTGCCCATGTTTCCTCGGCAGTTTCTGCGCTTGAATGAGTTCCTTTAGAAAATTATTCACGGAATTGAACTTCCTGATAATTTCATCAGTAGGAAGGTCGATCCATAACCATTGCTAGTCCTTTGTCGACTCTATTTCTGCAAGAAAATAAATTTTCTTTAACAACCACCACAGATTGCAGAGAAAAATTGCAGATGTTCGTTACACCCATTAAATATTGAGGGGGAGTTTAGCGCTTGTTTCACGCTGTTGAGTCCCCATAGAACGCGCTTCACGTAGGGCGGTAAATCTCTTTTTCGAGCGGCAATCTATCACTTTGCGTTCTTAATACACAAATAGCTATTATAACGACTCTCGATACTTCCATTATACTGAAATCCAAATAGAGTGGTTTATCATACTGTGCGTTCAGGGTGGCCCAATGAAAACGAAACAAGGCATGCATTTTACTGAGACATCAAGGAACTAACATCAAAATAAATGATTTTTTTTTATATAATGTTGGATACGACAGGATTGAAAAAAAACGCATAGGGCACTCCTTAGATGAACATCATTTCAACTACGAAATGAGTAATATTGATGAAAGGAAAAAAAGACTTACTTTCCATCACTAGCCGATTATTTTCATAAACGTGTTTTCGCGTGAACTACACCATTGAATTCCAAAAACAGGGAAGAGGTGGTAAGAGATTTCGATTACCTTCAAAATGATCACTTGACCCCTTATCCCGTTTGAGATTCAAGGGTTGGAGCTCGAACCTCCGAGGGGTTTGAAGTGAAAAAGTTGAAAACATGCGCAAAATATTTCCCCCTTGGAATAAAAATCGACCGGTCCGAGCGTTTTTTTTTCTGAGAACGAAAACTATGTCAAATCGGCCTCGTTTCGTTTTCCACCCAGTATATATGTGCTGTGTATGTACTATAACTCTACCCATATGGATCACCACAAAATTGTCGGAAAAAGATCGCAGGGTTTGTAAATAGGAAGAGCTATTGATGTTATCGAAGAGTAACACGTTTGATGTCACTCCTTTTATCAAAATTCTTCATAGTTTCGCCGTTAACTCAATTGACCATATTCTTATACAGGGTCAGAATGAGACGGTCAAACTTCGAATATGAATTCCTCACCTCATTTGAAGTGAAAAGTTTCTAACAACTTATATCCTGAAATGCACTATCTCTGAGATACAGAGTGTCGAAACTACGTGAAAAAATCACTCATCATCTTTATTTTTGCTTTCGTTATGCGTTCCTTTATATTCAACCAATTGCATTGACTGGATTGCTAGACTATAGATTTTACCAGAACCAACTTGGACCAAAATATGGCGATAAGGCCAAATATGTCTTGATAAAATATTGCCGTGTTGAAGTTGAATTTTTGGTTTCGTTTTTTACTGATAATTTCACTGTATATTTATCAATAAATAATCAAAATTATACAGAGAATATCATTTCACATTTTGTTACAGGGGAATGAATTAAACTTTTTAGTGATTCGTGATTCACCTAATCAAGACCTGCAACGTTCTCATTTTCTCGAAACTTTTCATAGAATGTATATGAGTTTCTCAGAAATTGGCGACAATTTCCACTTTATAGAATATTCCTCAACATATAATTTTTTCACATAGCAACCCACATCTCCATCGACATAAATGGATTCTTCTCTGAAAAATAGGAGGACTTTATGTATACATCACTATATCTACAATGAAAGGTAGCCGTAGAAGTTTGGAGGAGAAATTTCGGGATTATTATATAGAGGATTTCAAATTATCGGTGTTTTACAATTGTGAAGTCAAAGTGGGCTTTGGAGTATCGGGAAATGGCTGACGAAATATTTATTAGGCTCGATATTACATTCTCAATCGATTTATTACTGAATCCTGAATGTGACGTTATCAGGAGTTTCGTCACGCTCAATTGTTTGATCCTTGTTGATTTCTCCAGACCACAGCCAACTCTGATATTCGAAATTCTGGAAATAGCCACAAGAAAATTAATTTTTTCGAGTTTTAACAAGAACCGTCGATGCCAGAAATTTGGGATATGAATATATTTCCTCCTAGTTTTCAACGTAGAATTCACTGCTGATGATAAAATTAATAAGGAAAGCTGTAGGTCTCACTCGGGTGAACACCGAAAATTTTTGGCTTGACTCTCTTGGATTTCGAAATATCATTTTTGCCGTGTATGGTTGTATCTGGCAAAAATTTTGAAAAACCAAAATAACTAAAAAAATCAGCCCTTTATACATGTGATGGTTCAGATGAAAGTTTATTATTGAGTCCATCGTAGATTCCAGAGATGTAATTATATATAGAGTATTTCATTTCGACTATGGAAGTTGGGGTCCGTTTCCGGTACAATCAGAAGTGACAGATAACTGAATATTTCATCTGAAACGAGTCATTTATGGTATCACTTCTGATCGCCTTCGTTGAATTTCGTTCCAGATTTCCATCAAAGACGGGTATTTGCTGAAGCAGACTTGGTCCTTCCAAAGATGGAGACGAAGATATTTCAAACTGAAGGGACGCAAATTATATTATGCCAAAAATACAAAGGTAAGTGAAACCTATATAAGAAACCATATTTCACGCTGCCTTTGTCGAGTGATACAAGGATTATTTTTATGAAGGCATGACAATAAAGTCACCGAGATGATGGAAAATGAAGGAGAATCCTTCGAGCAATCTCGAATAGAGTCTTTCGCTAGGTCGTACTTTTTTCATCTTTCCAACTTCGTTTTGATTTCCCTCATCATGAAATAGGCCAATCAGACACCGCGATTTTTTGAACGAAATCTGCTCAAATAAGTGATGAAATCCCAAGCGCGAATAAATTTTTCGTCCTCCATATTGTTTTTCGTTTTGACGATTATCACTGATTCTCACTATATTAGGAACAGTCTATCAAAATACATTAATTTCTGAACTGTTTTATGACCTTGATTTTCATCAGTAAGAACTTCATTTCAGATAGATGTTTCATACAAATAATTAGACAGAAGGCGATGAATATACGTCAGAATTTATTTATTTCTTCATTTATTCTACAAACACGGAAAACCCCATTACTACAATAAAATTATTCACAACAAAATATTATGAGTGGTGATTTTAGTTTACACCAAGACTGAAATTATGAACTGCAGAATGTTTATAATACTGCCAGTTTCAGTGAATTCTTGAGCGGTATGTGAAAGGTACAAGGAAATCTCAGAGTTCTACTTGGAACATTCCAGTTAATATTCTTTAGAATATCTGGACAACATTCCATTCAGAAGATTGAATACAAAAAAAATATCTCAATGAATTCTTATTTTTTTCAGAGAATCTAAATGTAAATGTTATGATATATTTGTACATTCCTGATAATGGTGGATTATATTGGTTTTGAATGAACATACTACATAATTTGGAATATTCACATAGAATAGAATAAAATAGAACTTTTATTTCAGCTTTTAATGTGATTTTCTCTCCTCGTTTCTAAAAATAGAGTAGAAGTTATAAAAAATTATTGCAATATATTTGTAGTAAGGACAGATTTAGCTGAGCATATCCTTACTGAAAATGGACAACATATGGCCGATTGGGGTAATATTAAGATCATAGGAAAAGAAGACAACAACCAAAAACGGAAAATCAAAGAGTCTGCTTGCATTCTCCTGAACGGAGACAATAATATTGCTTCTTGTTCAGTTGATATAGATAGAACTTGGCATCCACTTCTGAAACTTGAATATGAAAATGGAAAATTCGATATCAATTAATGAAAACACCTTGTAACCAGAATTCCTCCGTCTGCCAAATTGTCACTTTTCAGTGTCAAAATCGAAAACATTGAAAAAATTTTACGAAGAGAAAAATATTTCAATTGTGTTGAGAACGGGAGCAGATTCGTTCCCAAAACGACACCAAGATAAGTGAAGGTTTTGTTCTTATTAAATATATTTGTATTTCCAAATTTTTTCAAAAACAAGGTGTCACTGACCAATAGAGAATTTCTCTTTTAGGTATCTAAAGGTTTAATTTCAAGCGCAGTGACATTTTGGGACAGATCCTAAATCTGTCCTTACTACAAATATATTTAATAATAAATAATTTTTAATAACTTCTACTCTATTTTTTAGAAACGAGGAGAGAAAATCCCATTAAAAGCTGAAAAATGAATGTACCACCTCCTGGAAGAACTTACAGACAGTATTTAAAAAATAGTATTTATTCAGTATTAGGGACAAAACATGACATTATATTGAATACATGTCAAGTAAATACAGTAAAACACAAATAATGATAAAATCAAGAGGCATTTGAGAGATGTAATACTGGTAAACAATATTAGGTTATACAGAATTTCCTTACTTTGATATGGAAGCTTCTTCGATGCGTGGTTTGGATGCGTAACCAAGGTAATTGAAACACAATCATTATCATTCTGATGTCGTTTGAATTGATCCAACGATTAAGTGAAGATGAATCCACGTTTTAGTAATATTTCGTGTGTGATAGATCAGGCAATTCATAAAAGTTTCCAGTTATTCAGAACATAATCTAGCCGTTTTCCCCTCCTCCTATACATTTAGATCGTTTGAACTATCGGGATATTTTTTGGATGATTCTATTGCCATATAATTCAACTTCTCTCCACGTAAAATCATGCTGGAAATATTTCGACAGTTTGATCGATTCAATTTTCCTAACATTACAGTAGAAAACGTCAAGTTCGTCAAAAATTTTGGCTAACACGATGTTCCTCGAACATTATAGGTTTCCCTTCCAGCACATAAAAAAAATTGGCTAATCACTGTGTCGCCTGAAATTCCCGCTCGGACGTTTTTCCTGGATACTGCGAGTGTCCTTCCCGGAAGACATTCGGATTTTCGTCACTCCAGAACTTACGGTCGTGTTTGTTTACTGATCCATTTGAAAGAAAAGTGCATTCGTCGCCTAAACAAATATTTCTGGGGAGTACTTAGTAACATTTCGGTCATGTCCTCGCAAAATTGAATTCTTCTATTCAGGGAGAATTTGTATTTTGTATGGGTGAAAAATATGGATTTCGAGTGACGGATGGCTTGATGTGAACGTTGGCGTACAAATTGTATAATACAAGCGTAAACTGTCTTGAAACTTTGCCACTGATCCTCTGATTATTCAAATTCAGGAATTATTTGTCGTGACTTGCAAGTATGACTTCAATTTTCGATGTTACAACAGTTATTGAGGCACAACGATTTCAGAACCATGAACCATGAATAAAGACCATTTGAGTTCTTCCAGCCAAACTGTAAACCATGATGAAATGAAAATAAAAGTTTTGCTTGAGATATTTCTATCAAACAACGGTTCCTGACCTTATTGCATCACTACCATGAATATTTCGTGTTGGTTCTTATCAATAAGAATGAAAATACTTTCCAAACTATTTAATCCTTGTTTGTTCGTTACATGTTCGGGAAGTTTCAAATTATCTAATGTTATTGAATGAAAATACTTTCCAAACTATTCAATCCTTGTTTGTTCGTTACATGTTCGGGAAGATTCAAATTATCTAAAGTTATTGAATGAAAATACTTTCCAAAGTATTCAATTCTTGTTTGTTCGTTACATGTTCAAGAAGTTTCAAATTATTTAAAGTTATTGAATGAAAATACTTTCCAAACTATTCAATTCTTGATTGTTCGTTACATGTTTAAGAAGTTTCGAATTATCTAATGTTATTGAATGAAAATACTTTCCAAACTATTCAATTCTTGATTGTTCGTTACATGTTCAAGAAGTTTCAAATTATCTAATGTTATTGAATGAAAATACTTTCCAAACTATTCAATTCTTGGTTGTTCGTTACATGTTCAAGAAGTTTCAAATTATCTAAAGTTATTGAATGAAAATACTTTCCAAAGTATTCAATTCTTGTTTGTTCGTTACATGTTCAAGAAGTTTCAAATTAATTGAAGTTATCGAATGAAAATACTTTCCAAACTATTCAATTCTTGATTGTTCGTTACATGTTCAAGAAGTTTCAAATTATCTAATGTTATTGAATGAAAATACTTTCCAAACTATTCAATTCTTGATTGTACGTTACATGTTCAAGGAATTCCGAATTATCTAAAGTTATTGGATATTAGATGATTTGAAACTTCTCGAACATGTATAACGAACAATCGAGAATTGGATAGTTTGGAAAGTATTTTCATTCATCTTAAATGAAAATAAATGGGCAAATGAGAATCATAATCATATCGGGCTGTGAAGCGCACTTGCTGAGGGTGTTGATGAAGCCAGGTCATCTGTCCACTCGAAGCGTCTATGTTTATTGCGATCTGCCTTCGACCCCCATCAGAATAAGGTCTGAGGTCAGAGTGAATGGCTCATCAGGGGCTTAATCTGATGAGATCACGGCCGGACTAAGAGGGGAAAAGATTCTCCCCTTCCAGATGCGTATTATTATTATTATCAATATCAATGTTCCACTTGAATTTCTTGAAAATTGAATTCGATATCTTGAATATTCGCGGAAAGTTTGGATTGCTGATTAATGTATTCGATCAGATCCAGTTTTGTGCTCTATATATCAACCTAACATCCCGACACATATCTTATTGCAAAAGTTCAACTCCTAGGATTCTACGAAATACTAAAGGAATGTTAAAGTGGAGGGAAGTTAACTCCGAGAGAACTAAAGAGTTCCTCCTTAGTTGATACATGGAATAAAGGAAAATGAAAATTCAATTCAGAAATCATGGATTCCTCATAGGGCCTGCATGATCTAAAACATAGTATCCTATTACACATCCTTGTGCCAATGGATCTGTTCAAGAAGTATATTGCATTCCTCAGAAAGCAATAAAGGTATATTCCGCGAAACTCCTTTATATTCATGAATACTAGTACAAGAGCAGTGTGAAAGTGGGTCAAGTTTTTGTTCCGTCATGAAATATCTGGGTGAAATTTTCCTACTTCACTATACGAATCGATCGGAATTGTTTTCGACAGAATGAACCACGCAATTCTATATCAAATAAGAATGAACTGAATGGATCAGATATCCACATAGATCATCATTTGATTTGTTTGCGAATTCAGGAACGCTCTTATATTTTTATTCGAGTTCTCTGGATCAAAGATATAATGAGAGGAATATTTATATATATCACTCATGAGGAAAGTAGCATGTCCACATTGAATAGATTTAAATCGACTCATCAATCGAAAAAGACTGCGTTGATTAACTTTTTTTAGAGTGGAATATGATCACCTCATTAGAAATATATCATTGATGGCTACTCAGAGTACCCGTTATATAAATATGCCTGAATAAATGTCAATAAAACTTCCACTTTTCTCAGTGGAAGTTTCGGGAACGAATCTGCTCCCGTTCTCAACACAATTAGAGAACTTTTCTTCGCAAAATTTTTCGATGTGCAGTTGGTTTCGACACTGAAAAGTGACAATTTGGCAGACGCAGGAATTGTGGTTAAAATGTGTATTTTATTAATTGATATTGAATTTTCCATTTTCATATTCAATTTTCAGAAGTGGGTGCCAAGTTCTATCTATATCAACTCAATTTGGTAGACGGAGGAATTCTGGTTACAATTATCAATCAATGAAAACACCTTGTAACCAGAATTCCTCCGTCTACCAAATTGTCACTTTTCAGTGTCAAAACCGACAACATATTGAAAAAATTCTACAAAGAGGAAAATATTTCAATTGTGTTGAGAACGGGAGCAGATTCGTTCTCGAAACGTCCACCAAGATAAGCAGAAGTTTTATTTTTATTGAATAGGTATATTTGTATTTCCAAATTTTTCAAAAACAAGAATTTCTCTGTTTTGGGTATCTAAAGGTTTAATTTCCAGCGCAGTGACATTTCGGGGTAGATCACAAAATCTGTCCTTACTACAAATATATTGAAATAATTTTTAATACCTTCTACTTTATTTTTCTTAGAAACCAGAATATTGTTATGCTTGCCATAAAAAATCCTCACAGAGACTTTTGTTAGGGAACTATAATTTTTCTCTGAGTAGAATTTTTCTTCATATTTAGCCGACAATGATGCGGTAAACGCTTTCTGCGATTATTTTTTATTCGTAATCACCAACTCACACTAGTGGTCATAGAAAAATAATTTTACTACCTCACACGTGAATTTCCGCGCAAATGACCTCCTTAACTCGCCTAAAATTTCCACACGCCGCCACTGCTCACCCCGCTGTCTTCCGAGTGGGTCCTGGATCGCTCCCAAATAGCGGTCCGGCAATCAATGTGAGTCTGCGCATTAGGCATTTCATCAAGAGTACACCTGCGGTCCTTCATTTCGGGTCACTCGTTATTTTGTACGCAGACAATACGACCAATGTCGGCCTATTTACATACCAACACGTTATGCCAGACAATGGAGATTGGAGATCGACGAGGCGAACATGTATGTCCCAAGTCCCTATGCCCAGCCACTAGAAAAAGTTGTAGACTTTCCCCTACTTGACTATGTCGAATTTCAATACCTGACTAAGGGTCGGTTGCATAAAGAAAAATTAATCATGTGATTATCTGACACCACATTAGCGGTGATGTTGCGTTGAATTCAATTTGCGTTGCATGAAACTCTCGTATGTTATGATTATCGTTCCATCAACTAACGACGGAAAATGCGTGGCAACAGGGCTAATTTGCTGGATCCACACGTTCCGTGCTTGAAAATGATGATGCTTTGCGCATTTATAGGTTAGGTTTGATTATTTGATTTGACCAAGCAGCTCTACAGATCTGTGGCAGTATGGATATCGATATGGATAGCTTGAAGAAAAAAGGGGGTTGCAAACTATACGGAATCAGAAAAACAACACTGCTGGAGATTGTTAAAAAGTACGTATAGTTTACCATGATATCTAAAATTTGGTACTATCTTTCGATTGGAACTCATATATCCAATTCATTCCTTCACAGATATAAAAATATAAACGAATGCAAACAGTCCGATACCATATCTTAAAAAAAAACGGGATACATAATCAGTCATCGAGCACTGATTAAGTTAATGCCAGGATTAAGGCGATTTGATGTGACGTTTAAAAGTGATTGGCTTTTGTGCGACTGCTTTTTTAATTAATCGGGCATTTTCATAAGTTAATTAGGTGATTAAGTTAACATACCATCAAGGATATGATGAATGTTTATGCAACCGCATTCCATAAATAACATTACGTCAAATAATTAATGTGACGTTAAATACTTAATGAACCTTTATGCAATAAGTCCCTAAGGCTGCCCAAGATCGAAACTAGATGGCATCACCTGTTTAATCTCGATGGTTTTATTGGAAACTCTGGACAAGACGATTTGACTTCGAAATTCAACACGAATGAAAGATTTGAACCAGTAACTGTTGATTACTGTCAGATATCCGTCAATATTATCTGAAGCGGATTTGATTTTACAGAATCGACGATCGTATTGCCATCTCTACTCAAGCGGTGCGGTTTTATTTGTTGACAGGTCCACATGTTGAAACGAAACAATTGAAGAGATGGTTCACCATCCTGTATCCATCTTGGTTGCATCTGACGATCGATATACATGGTGTCACAAGATCATTTACTACATTTCAAGTATTCAAGTTTGTTGTTGACGTTGTCTGTAAATGTTTCAATGAATTCTTCAATTTTGTTATTACTGCGAGTACCATTACCGACCATTCATTATTATTTGATTGTTGTTGATATCTCTCGATAAATTTGTTTCATGTCAAAATCACGACTTGCCTTTGCTTCCATCGCCGACTAAGTTTTATATCACAATTTCATCGTACCAGGAATATCTGGTTGCATTATTCGAAACCATGCGGTATACAAAATTTTTACAACAGTCATAAAATGAGGATAATTGATCAAGCTTAAAAAATTTGAGAACCGTATTACTACCCCTAGAACAGTTCTGAAAAAAATTTCAGGGGGTGAGGGTGGTTTTTAATTTATGTACAATTTCTTTTAGGTTTCTTCGATTTCCAAAATTTGCTTCACTAAACAGCGTATAAAAATGTGTTTTTTCATGTGAACTTTGAACTCTTCTCACGGACAAACGATACATTTTGAAACATTCGGGTCCAATCAACTTATTTTACACGTGATAGCTCTGTGTCCCAGCAATTTTGGGTCACCCTGTATAATATAAGGTTTAGGAACAGAAGGCAAAGTTCGGTTCCATCAGTAAATCGGTAAATCCGTGGACAAACTAAGAAGAAAAAAACGCATCTACAATATTTTCGACACAATTCATTCGAAATGAATGGGGTAACAAGATACCTAGTCGTAAGTTTGTGAGTGCCAATCGGAGTAAAATAAAATTGTTCACAACTTCCCAGATTCATAATAAATTTATTATCCTCAATTGAGACTTATTATTCTTCTTGAGTTCAGTTTTGTGTGTTCAGGTAAGCAAAAATGAATTGACATCATTCTCGGGGGATAGCAAAATGTGTTCTTGTTGAATGGGTTTTTCCAAGCACATGAATTAGTTCGAGTATTCCGAAATACAGTAGTGCAATATGAAATTAAAATGTTTTTTCGGATGAATCCAAAATATTTGTTGTTCCTTAGTCAATTCGTTTTGATACGCGATCTTTCCCAAACCATCACTTTTTTCAGTGACTTACAGTAAATAACAAAATTGAAATTCCTCGAAATATCGAATTGTCCATCTTCTTCCAAAACAAATTGAAATATTTTGAAATAATTCATGTTGGAAGTAATTGTTCAAACAATTGTTATTCGAATAAATGAAATTGTTTCATGATGAATAATCAATTAATAATTGACTTAGCTGAAAATAATTTTTCCAAAAAGTAATATTTCATGATCATTCTGTGAATTATTTTGGCAGTGAAAAAAATAAATATTTACGCATCAATAGAGATGCAGAAATGTCAAGTTCTTTGAACAGTTGTACGAAGTTTTTCATGCCAAAAGTTAATGACACAATTAGTAACAGTTATGGAATTTTGAAACTTTATATGGCGGCGGTAGTTTTTATATTTGTGATTCGAGATTGAATTCCTCAAAAATTCGATATCTAGGCGGAATAAGATATATTTGTGAAAATCATGAACTAGTCATTTCCATCTGTGGCTGAGTGACTGTAATCTGTGTACATTCAAATAGGGTTGATGAAAACGACAACCAAAAATTGTGTGTCAATCGAGCTCATGAATACACGAAAAATAATAATGAGGCTATCACAGTACCGAAACAGAAACAAATCCATTTCCATCACGTCATGATATTATATGAGTGAAGACGGTCTAATGATCAGTACATCCACGTGGATGATGAATATTCAACTCTGACCTTTTCGGTAGAACAATTTACATCATCGATTTTATTATATCTCAGAGGCAAACTTCTTGCTGAAAGCTTTTCAAACAGTTCAATTCAGAAACAATATCTTTCAGGAGTTTTTAGGAATTTGGACGGATCGGAGCTAGCGTGATGAAGGAGCGTTAAAATTTGATTATTCACTTTGACCCCAATTGCAATTAGTTAGAGTTATAGTGAATCTTTGCAGAGACTGTAGAACTCGCTGAAGTATACAAAATTCAATCCAATCATATTTTCTTTATAAATTTCGCTTCGATTTCAATTTACAATCTCAGTCAGTCCCAGTCTCAGTGCATCTGCAGAGCAGAGTTCTGAGGCTTCATCGTATCGTCAGGGTAATTACTGTGGAGAAATCCTCATTTTTCAAATGATTATTGAAATTCGTGATTCTAGTAGTAGGAGGAACAGATCAGTGAACAGATCTAGTGACGTCAATAGCTGTGCTATTTATTACGACATACGTTTCGACTATATTTGTATGTCATACTCAGGGTCGGTTGCATAAAGAAAAATTAATCATGTGATTATCTGATGCCACATTAGCGGTGATTTTACGTTAAATCCAATTTGCGTTGCATAAAACTCTCGTATGTTATATGATTATCGTTGCATTAACTAAAGACGAAAAATGCGTGGCAACAGTGCTGATTTGCTGGATCCACACGTTCCGTGCTTGTAAATGATGATGCTTTGCGCATTTATAGGTTAGGTTTAATTATTTGATTTGACGAAGCAGTTTCACAGATCTGTGGCAGTATGCATATTGATATGGATAGCTTGAAGAAAAAAGGGGGTGGCAAACTATACGGAATCAGAAAAAACAACACTGCTGGAGATTGTTAAAAAGTACGTATAGTTTACCATAATATCTAAAATTTGGTATCTTTCTTTCGATTGGAACTCATATATCCATAAATAACGTCACGTCAAATATTTAATGTGACGTTAAATACTTGATGAACCTTTATGCAACCGGCCCTCATAGTCTCTGACAGAGATAACAATTGCGCTTGTATGAACACGGCTGCGGCTAGAAGCGTCACGAAACGTTGACAAGAGTCTAGCGGTAATACATGAAGAGGAACGACAACGCAGTATGATAATTAATCACGTCAACAGTTCGAATGGGTTTTTGGGTAGGGCTGTAATTTGGATTCGAAAATAAAGCATGTGAGTTGACTTTCAATATAAATAATGTTAATGATGTTTTCGTATGAGGACATCATTACAGAGGTGGTTTCAGTTGGGAATTCGATAGGTGTGTATTAGCAATTAGATGAATTTGTCTTGAGATGTCGCCGGTCGCCAAACGCTGTGAATTTTATACGTTTTCCGTACAACTCCAACTGGAAGTAGGTCGCTCACGGTTACGACTTATACCAACCCGAAAAGAGACCTACCTAACTGATATAAAATCCCACAGTTTTTTGGACAAACTCGAGTTTCCAACTGCGGAAGTTCTGAGTTCAAACTCTCAACCACTGAAGCTCAACTAATAATGCACAGTTGCAATACGATACAATAGCATAGAAGTCGTTATTTCGGTTATACTGCGATGTTTTTGTTTAAAGTTGCAAGTTGAGTGAGTGTATAATTAGTGGAACAAATAGAGCACAGTTGAATAACTTTAATGAGTTGTGCTTAGTTTAACTGCTGACATCGAACTTCACTGAGGAAAATTTCTATTAACCAATGTTGGAAATCAAATTACCCCTAGCAAGAAACGCTAACCCTATATAGAGTTTTAACGGCAGATGAGCTGCCCCAAATAGTTATTCCATATGTTAATCTAGACTGGATTTTCTTAAAGTAGGAGTCAATGCATAGATATGATTGATTTGGGGGATCTCATTTGAAAACATTTGACACTCAATGCATCAGCTAAATATTTGCAGTGAATATTGGGAGATACAATCTGAAAAATAATAATTTTATTATCTATAGTTATTTACACTTCCAGCGTGTTTTGTATTCTGCCTGGTGTGAACAGTTATATGATTTGTTTTATCAGTAGGTATTCAAAAAGAGGAAATCATTTTACATAATCATTTATGTAGTGGCTGAAAAGTAGTATTCGCGAAACCCACGATGTGGGTGACATCTAGGTTACATAATTCGAACTCCAAACTGGGGGAAATCAAACTATATTCCATTAGATAACGTGTTGGTTCATTTTGGATTTTCTTTGATTTTAAACTGGTTAAATTAGTTTAGTGAACGCGAGAAGATATAGACAAACTAATAATGACGAGCAAGTCAAAAAAGTACTGCTCAGTACCTCAGTGCAATAATTATATTTCATATAGTGTGTCCATGCTTTTTTTTTTAAAAGATCCAAAGCTAACCAAAAAATGGAAAGAAGTTTTGAAAAATGGCAAACCAGTTAGAAAATACATGTGTGTTTACAATGAACACAACTAATAATGATTTTACACCAGGTATATGGAAATATTATGTAGAATTGTCAAACCTTCTGCAGAATAACGCTTGGCTACTTTCCTTTTTTCCTTATCCCACACTTGCTTCACGTCCGTACAACTTAGAGCTTCTAGGTCATGATTACTACAAAAAAACAAACATTATTTACCACAGTTCAACACATTTACTATTGAAACTCACCAATTGATATATAAAAGAAAAGCTACAACATGTTCACAATACCCAGATTGTCCCGCCTTCCAGGAACAAATGCAAATCCACTGTTCAATAGGAGTGCCTATGGAACCCAACTTCAATTTCACTTCATGTGGGGAAGATTTCAACTCCGAAGTTTGTAGGCTAAGTGCAAAAATGTGTCTCTTGTTGAAATCTTCTGCCTCACACAAAATCACATGATTAGCCCAAAAAACTGACCATCCTTCCACTACTGGGCGGCTTTTTCTATCTAAGTAAAGCAAAATATCTGCCAGAAGAATTTCTACAACAGGCATTATTAATGATTTCAATTGAATATTAACAAATATCAAGAAATTTAACAATTTATCAGCACACAAGCTTATGGGATTAGGTTTGTTTTCCCCCACTTTTGACATGGAACGATGACAATCTAGCGTCACAGAGCGCCATCTGGTGACATTGATTCTCGCGAATTAATGTTATTTTGGATTTGTACCTTACATTGGCCTGTGAATAATATCGTGGAATCATCTGCAGACAAGTAAATGCCTTCGAGAGATTAGAGGTAATTCATTGATGTGAACCGTCAACAGGATGGGGTCTAATACTGAGCCCTGAGGGACTCATGAACTAATGGTCGTTGAACGATTTTCTCATTGAATTTACTTTCATTCTCATAGGAAAACTTTCGAATCGAATAAACACGTCCGAAGCTCAAAAATACGTGAGCGATTTCAGAGGTTCTCGTTTATATTTCATGAACATTTTATGAAATCGAATATTTCCATACTTGATGAGCACACTTCGTATGATATTTTCAGGTGATTTTGTCGTTTTTCAAGGTACCTACAGCCAGGTCTATTATTATGATGATATTGATTTTCTGAACCCTATTGAAATCCATTATTCTTCCCTTTCCTCCTTCCATTCGCGTTTTGACATGAAATAGATAGATATATAGTGTATACATAGGACCAAATTGCAAAAGAGGACGCTCAATCAATTTCGTCGTCACATCATCTGAAGGTTTCCTGCCGAAAGTCTTTTAACCTTCTCAAAACGACGCTCTATCCAACCTTCTCTCTCTACATCCATCCTGCTGCTTTATCCTGCGAAAACTCTATGACGTCATGAGCGTGTACGATATTACTGCGGTGTTTGCAGGTTAGATTTTATGTCGATCTTCAGGGAATGTCGAAGCATTCGCGACTGCCAATATACTCTCATGTGAATTATTGCATTATCTCTGCCTGAATAAACAGCTTTCAAAGTAGATGGAATCATTCCTGTTAGAGGTCGGATGCGTACGAAACCGTACAGTAATCAGTAAACAGTAATCATGTTTTTACGTGAACACGTAATTTGAACGAAAGCACGGATTTCTTGACGTTTCATTTCTCTTACAATCTCGTGACAACAATGTTTTTCCACTACTAACCTGAGAAATCACCATCAATCAAGGAATTCCTCTGATGAGAAGTAACACTTTTTTGACCTAAGTAAATAATGATGAAGAAGTTTTGTCCAGTTGAATAATGAACTGTCAATGGCGTCGATGATATGTAGTAGGACCAAAGAGTGTGAACAATTTGTCTATGGTAGGACAAATGCCTATGCAACCAATGAAACATTCATTATTAACCAGAATGTAAGAGAAATATAGATAAGACTGCGAAATTTCACTACAGCCCAAAGTGATTTCTGCAATTTTAAAAACTGTTTTGAATTATGAATAATTATAATTTCTAAAAATGTCACAAATCATACGTGAGCTGAGCTGTCACTGTCATCATGTGCTAATTAGAGATGGGCATCAACCGAGAGAATACGTATAATATGTTCGACCTTATAGTCGAAGACGTACATCAGTTCGACGGTAGCGGTTACATTTGCGATGTTCATGGGGTTTGGATATCTCAAATCATTTCAATGAACACTATTTTTTTTATATATATTTACTTGCGATCTTTAACCGTAATCGATGTTCTGTTTTCGATCCTTCATACCTACGTGTGCAAACGCATCTCTAGTCTATGTTTATGTTTTAGTAATATACTGAATGACATTTCTCCTGCAGAGGAAATGAAAATCGGAGTCAATAAAACATGCTGATATTTCAGTGTTAAAAGCGGAAAAATATTATACATACCTCGGGTGAAAATGCTATTATATAGCTCGCACAATATAAAAGTGCTTGCTATATATCAGCTCACTTCTCACCCTAGGTATATAATATACTATTATCACCATTAGCCGCGTTGAACCCGCCATTATCTATTTCTTTTCAAGGCGTGAGATCACTTTTCTTTACCAAGGTAGTTTTTTTCATATTTTATGAAAAAGCAGTTGATGAACAAAAAGCCACCTATTATTATCAACCCGAATTCATATGGTCGAAATCTTATGTACCGAGTAGTTTCAAACAAAACTTTTTTTAATTTTACACAAAAGAAGCACTCTTGGTAAAACTCGATACTAGTTTTTAACAATGGTTTTCAATTGGTTTTCAGCAATTGTTTTTTCTAATACTTGATTTATGCAGCACCAGTTATAACTTCATCATTTTCAAATCAAACGACAAATAGTATCCGATTGACTGGGCGAGAATTATTGTGATGTGCTGTTGAGAAATCTGTATAAAGTATAAAATGATGCATATTCTTTATTGATTCATCATTATAAAAACTGATTTTTAATCTATCTAAATCATTGAAATAGCACAAAAATTAAGCACCTCTCTTTCCGACTTTGGAATCTAAGAACTATTCTACCGAAGAAGCCGAATTAATTCCATTTTTTTTCCATGCAGAGCTTACGACCGCGAGGAGAATTTCCAGCCGATATTATTTCGCATTCAGGCTTTCTATAGGCAGGTACCAAAGGGTTCATTCAAAAGCTCTACCTGGCTACATGCCCGGAATCCTTTCATTGTTGGTGATTGGTCGTTGGATATCCCGGAATCAAGATGGAAAGTTTAAATATTCATCGCACGCCTCCATTCGGTATTCATTATCAATGCTTGGAGTATATATATGCATAAAACAATCGGTCGGAGTGGGTTTCGATTCAATCTGAATAAGAGTCCTAGGATGCAGATCGAACAATTGATCACGAATGAAGAAGAAAAACGTGAAACATACTTAATGATCATCAAAATAACGAAAAACTAGAATATGATTAGAAGTCAGTGAAATGAAGATTTTGTAAAAAGATATCATGACAATATGGACATATCGGTGATAAAAAAAAACGAAGCAACTCAACTGAGTGGAATCCAAAACATATACAGTGGACGGACATTTAAAATGATAAACAATGGAGAAATACATTCGAATTTATGAGCAATGGCAAATAAAATTCAAATAATATTCGCAATGATTTTTTTTAACTCATCTCTTCAGTTGCCCAAGCAACTCTCAGAATAGTTTTACAATATAATATAATTTTATCCATCACGATGACACCTAAGCAAAGCTTGTGTCTTGAAGCAATATGATAGATAGAATGATAGTTAAACAAATAAATAGATTGTTTATTTTTTTTTTACCTGTGGACAACATACGAAAGGGAAACCTATAATGTTCGAGGAACATCGTGTTAGCCAGCGGTGGAACTTTGGGAGAGTAGGAAGGTGTTGGAATTTTTCTTGAAAGTTTGGAGGTTGTAAGCATCAGGAAAGACTTCACTAGGCAAAGAATTCCACAACTTTGCCTTTCTATTGATGAATGATGCTTAGTATAGCGATGTTCGACAGGTCTCGAGCCTGACAGAGTAGGAGTGACCAGCTTGAGCTCGTCTGGTTTGACTACTAGGAATCGCGCGTGGTGACATAATAGATGATATTTCCGTTGAGCACCGACCGTGGAAGTATCTATAAAAAAGGCAGAGATCGCCGACCTTTCTACGATGATCTAGAGAGGTCAATGATTTGGTGAGTGTTGTATCATCGACTAGGCGAATAGCTCTCTTCTGAATCGAATCTAAGAGCTTTAGCGTTTTTGGTTGGTTGCTGAGCTTATTTCGATGTCCCCTATAACTCCTTAAAGTTTGTCGGTATCTTTTCGAGACACCCTTCACTATGCTGGCAACAGCAATTGTCACCGTTATCGAGATGCTTGCGAGATCTACAGAGTTGTTTTTCACAATCACTCTAATGAATTCATTGGTGTCATTATTACGCTTTAGCGTATGTTTGGGACTGAGCTCCAAACATGTGAACAGTACTCCAGGACAGGTCAAATTTGTGCTTTGTAGATCATAAGCAGTTGCTGGGATGTGAAGTATTTTTTCGCACGGAATAGAAAACCAAGTTTTTGTGAAACAGTTTTCGCAATGGACCTCACATGATCGTCCACTACTTAAGTGAACATAATCATATGTTTGTAGGAAATCGAAAATGTAACTCAAAAAAAATAGATATATCCACAAAGGGTACACAAATACGAAATAAGAAAGAAAGAAATAAGAAATTCCAGAATTATAGTCACAAGAAGTGATAACTCATTTTACCACACAATGTATCACAGAAATGTATGTGAAAACTCACCTATCCGTCAACTACTGAAAATATTTCTCCCATATTGATTTGTTTTGTTTATCTCTAACTACTACCAGAAGATCAGCAATTGGAGTCTTGACTTGAATGAAATTGCAATTTTTTTGCTCACTTGCATTATGTATAACATCAAAGTATTATAAACATCAGAGATTACATTAAATGAGAATATATAGCTCAAGATTCACGTGTATATCTATACATTAATGCTGAACATTTTTGTGAATGGGATGTTGACTCACTTTGATGAAATGTCTTGAACACAAATGAATGAATATAGTAAGAAATAAATATGTCATGAATTGAAATTCCAATTGGAGTACGGATGACCGAACCAAAACCGTCCCAAATTTGATTTGATTTTCACAAACTCCCTGTAAGACTCTTGGCTATGGATAACCAACGTAAACTTTAATGTCTATACACAGATTTTTCGCAATCCTTCGACAAAATTGACGAAATTGAATCGATCATATCCAAGCAACCGCAAGCTTTTTTTCGTGGAATATAAAGAGGTCATGAATCATTTGGATTTGCAGCAACTGGTGGAGCAACTTGGCACCTTGTTTATTCTCACTATCTGTGAATGATATCGGAGACAACATTCTTTCATTTGCTGAGTTGATATATTCCAGTTGACCAAAACATGCAGCAGCTTTATGTCTGATGCATTTCAAATGTTCCATGTTTTATCACAGAGATGCCCCAATTGGAGATATAGAGTGGATGAATGTCCGTCTCAAATGATATCACACATTTACTTCAAACTCATCACATGTTTTGTCACATTTGATTCAGCTGTTCTATCACTGATGCATCTCGAATGCTTCATATTTATCACGAGAATGTCGCTATCTAAGATATAACTTCGATAAATGTCCGCCTCAAATGAAATCACAGACTTATCTCAGACTTCTCACATGCACATCAATGGTTGACTGAAATGATAAATAACAAATTACTTCACAAAATATCCTGAAGAGGGACGAAATAAGCGGCCAAATCACAGCATCTCACTCATCTACTCGCACAATGATTTTCATAACCTCATTCAATTTTATATCACATACCTACCTATTCTCTACTGTAGTCGAATCATCTTATCACATTCCATCAGTTTTTCGCTTCCTAAACTGTTTACCACTATTAACCTTTGCGATTAAATCGAATTCTTCAATGAATATTTCGTGTGACTTGTGCCTTCGTTGATCATTTACGCCTGATTAACAAGTATGCAATTTTGTGTTGAAACTTTGTCAAAACGAAGTTCTCTATTTAGATGAAGTCTGGGGATGAGTCAGTTTGATCTCGGTGATAAAACCTGCGATGAGACACTGTTCTGTAACAGGCATGAGTTGCATTTTAGATCCAAGTTGTATATGTTTCAAAACGTCGCGATGAAACAAAGTTCCTTGTTTGACCTTTTCGTGTTGACGCCTAAGATGCCTCAATTCAATCACGTTGATAAAACGTGCGATGAAACACTGTTCTGTGGCAAAACAAGATATATGTCAGATGCATATGTAACAGGACTTTGTGATGAAACAAAGTTCTTCGACTGATCTCTCTTGCGATTGGAACTGAGACAAGTGTGGTTAGCTGGGATAGACCGTAGTCATTATAAAATTCCACGCCGACGTCAGCAACGCGAAAACTCGCCAGGAGGAATCTCAGCGTACGACGCTTGGCAACGCTGCCTGCGTACGGAGCTTTTAGCCCCGGAGTTTAGCGTACGAGCGCTCTTCAGTTTTCAGTATCGCCAACAGTATAGCGGTGATCGGTCGTGATCACGACGAGAGAAGCCCTGAAACCGAAACCGGCGGTTCGCGATTATCCAAGTAAATGTGAACCGGACACCCAAGAAAGACATTCTCGCGCTAACCAACAGGTATTTCTAGGCAATGAGAAAATAATAAACAGCGTTAGAAAAAATTAACGTATTTTCTTGAGAAAATGCGACCACATACAGTAGGCAAATAGGACAAGAACTAGAAAGAAAACTCCATGTACCTCAAATATTAGTCGACAAATTTTGCTCGAAAAGCAAAATTATTGTTCAAATTTGTGGGAATGAATGCATTTGATACCCAAATAATTGAAATTTCACGGAATAATTGAGATTGAATTTACAAACCTTCGCCTCTTTTGAAACAATCAGACACGGAATCGTGCTTTTTGAGGCAAAAAAAACGAAAATTTTCAGGTCATAACACCAGATAGTTAGATTTTTTGCTGATGAGAATATCATAGAGATTCAGACACTAGGTCTCTAGTCGGATGAAGGAAAAAAATACAGAAAATACTAGCTGGATGATAATATACACAATAGAATATACAGGGTGAGTCAAAAATGTGTACCAAGCTTTCTGGGGGTGATAGACCATTGAAAAATAAGTGTAGTTTGATGATTAAACTCATGGCCCAAAATGCATATTAAGGGAGGTATATCCTTCCAAAGTTGATAAAATTAAAATAGTTTCTCCGCATAACTTCTGAACGATGAAAGCCACCCGATTGAAATTTTGTGCATGAATGTATGTTGTCCAAATACATTTTTTTGTCACACTTCCACATTTCTGATATTGTTATAAAGGGTGTTTTCAGAGGGTGAGTCATGATTTTTTGTAGAAAACTTTTTTCCCTGTATTATTCTCGGTGAAAAAACAGGAGCATTTGATGGAGCAAAGAAAAGGACATGAAAAAGGTACTGTTATTCAAATACAAACAATTGAGCCGTTCGTGAGATATTTGAGTTTTTGTAGTTACATGATATCAGCAGATTGATTTTATTCATCGCGAGATTCATCGGCAACAATATTTTAGCAGGCCATAATCAATAATTTTGTTCTCAATTTTGACGTTCATGTCATCAACATTCGAGGCAACATTGTTGTAGTCGATTTGTTCGTGTGGTTTTTCTGTGTCATTTATCACTGCGATTATCAACTGAGATTTTAAGAAATATGGCAGGTTATTCGTTCTCTGAACAAACTGATATGCTTCTAATGCTCGGCGAGTGCTTCGGAAATGCAAATGCTGCTGAAATATCGTTATACCGATGAATATCGCGATGAATAAAATCAATCTGCTGATATCATGTAACTACAAAAACTCAAATATCTCACGAACGGCTCAATTTTTTGTATTTGAATAAGAGTACCTTTTTCATGTAATTTTCTTCGCTCCATCGAATGCTCCTGTTTTTTCACCGAAAATAATACAGCGAAAAAAGTTTTCTACAAAAAATCATGACTCACCCTCTGAAAACACCCTTTATAACAATATCAGAAATGTGGAAGTGTAACGAAAAAATGTATTTTGACAACATACATTCATGCACAAAATTTCAATCGGGTGGCTTTCATCGTTCAGAAGTTATGCGGAGAAATTATTTTAATTTTATCAACTTTGGAAGGATATATCTCCCTTAATATGCATTTTGGGCCATGAGATTAATCATCAAACTACACTTATTTTTCAATGTTCTATCACCCCCAGAAAGCTCGGTACACATTTTTGACTCACCCTGTATGTAGTCTGGTTAAGTTTGAAGTTTGTAATGAAATATCCTCATGAAAAATGTCATGTAACCTAATGTTTAGATTAATATACAGAGCCGCTTTCATATATGGAAACGGTCTCATCTCTCTCGTAAGAAAAAAGAACGACGCGGCGGAGGTAACTTGATGGACTATAAACCTAATGGAAGTTTTCCAACAGGATTCACAAAAAAATTTTTGCTGCCGGATCATGTGAGCAAAGCAGAATAGAGATTTGACATTCCGAAAACATATGTATAATCATGGAAATGGTGAACTTGACAATACTGCAAATATCACCATCGAATTGGGCATCAACGATTTCGGACAAATAATAATACAGTATTGCGAAAATGTTTTTATGCATCTTGAATATAGTGGCCAATTTCATATACTATTATTATTATCAGTCTTGATATTCTTGGTATTATCCTTCTTGGTATTCAATACCTTCATGAAACAGAAAAAAAAATGATACATAATAGACCCGAATAAAGTTCTCTGTGGCACTATTCATTGAAATTCAAAAAAATCAGTACAAAAATAACACTGTCCTAAAATTTATTTTTTATTAATTAATAATTCATTATTATCATCATCATTATGTTGTCTCAGTTAAGGAGTAGACATTATTAAAATGATTTAAAAATTTTATTACGTGAAAAGCACTTCACAACCACGCTCTGGCTTCTTAGCCTTAGTGGTTCACTTGTTTGTCTATTTCAAAAATGATTTTTTTTTAGGATTTGGTGTATATGTCATACCTACCTCACAGATCATCAATCATTATCATAAGTAAATTCTTATCTAAAATTTCGTAGTCCATAATTTTAGTCTTAGTTTCAGTAAAATCAACACTTCTGAAATTGTGTTTTGATCAATTTTATTGTACTTTTTCTATACGGTGACTGTATCGGCTCCATTTTGAACTTTCCATATGATGATGATAGGTATTTTAGGAAACGTAAAAAAATTCAACTATGTTCAATATATTCAATACACAAATAACACTCATTTTACATAATAACTTCTGATATTCGATCGATTCTCGATTGCGCAACACCAATGTATTCATGATTGAATTCTCGTCAGAATGATGTATGGTAGTCCCAATGAAAATCCTGAAGTTGGGTGTGTGGGCAAGGAGTTCGTGGGACTTAATATATACCACAATAATGGTGTATTCGATGGAAGAGTTCCTCTTTGGAATACAAATTAGTAGATTCCGATTAGATTAGAATTACAGATTGGTTAAGATAAGGATGAAAAGTTCAGAGGTGGACTCATCATACATGGAACAATAATCTAACCTAACTATTTCATTCAACTTCATGGAACAATAATTTACAAGTGAAAAAAGTTGACCAACATTCATATCAAGCTGGGACTGAGCTAGGACACATCAGCGATTCGAAAGCACAATCTACAACAGTAGTACCACGGTTTGAGGAAAAATATCAGAAAAATATCCCCTCGTCGGGGAGAGGATCATTCTGTTATTCTCAGCTCCAAAGCTCGAGCCGCATACACGTGTTCATTGCTGATGTATGACAAAAGATTCGCTTCAGGTCGATCTTGTTATCCCCCTGTATGTGTCTGGGTACCGATCGGTACCCGAGGGGAATGAGGAGAGCGAGGAGAGGAGAGCGTCCTCAAGTAGTTAGTATATTCTGTATACTTTGACAGTATCTACTCTTTTGACGTTGCTTCAGTCTCCATTGCCCCCCAGTTTATCCCCAACCAGCTTTTTCATCTTCAGTTCTGCAAAATCTGTCAACAGATAATCTGTCGCGTCTATTTCTGTTTCAATTTTTGAAGTTGATGTTGAATGAAGATGATCTAGAAAATTTCAATAGAAGAACAAATGTACGAAAAACATCAAACTGTTCTAGAAAATATTTGAAATTTGATATGTATCGAAATATCGATACTTATTTTCTCTACACATTATCGCATTCAATTGGAATGACAACTTTACTTGAGGATAATAGGGATTAAACCTTAGATCTCATTCATCCAGCATAAACTTCCAGCCAACGAATATTTGCTTATACGAGAAGATCCAATTCCTTTGTGAGTATATAGGTCAACGTTCGTATACACAGGCAGTATATCATAGGTTAGAGGTCTTAAAGTTTATGGATATCCAACTATTCGACAGCTATTACTTACAGAGAGATTGTGTTTCTGTTTATCGTCGAGATTTGCGAATTCTTAGGTCATTTCCATAATGCACCTAAACCTTGAAAGAACAAGAAAACAGTTATTCAGGTTATGAGCGATTATCTTTTTGTACCTATCGAGATCTCCACATTATTATAACTCAGCTATCTCAAAATAACGAGATAACCTTTTATGCAAATTGGACTGGTAAAATCGACTCTGGTTTTTGCCGCAATAGATTGTACAGCAGAATTCATCCGTTTCAGAAGAAGCTAATGAAATACTGTCTGTAAGTTTTGTGGGATTTTCACTCCTCGTTTGTAAACCCAAAAAATCGAAACTGGGTAATTCAGTAATTGTTATTGACAGTGTTTCAAAAAATCTCCCAGAATGAACGCGAATATCGATTATTCAAACGAAGTTATTTATTATACACGGACAATGTGATTCATTGCCAGAACTTGCAGAAAATTCAACCAAATGTATCCTGAATTGACACCAATGAACAAGAGGTAGTTTGTAAGATTACAAAATAATTTCATCAATATCATTAATGTCACCGAACTGTCATGAGTTTGATATTTCCATGGCTATATAAAATTAACTTTTTCATAAAATTATTTCTTCACAAAAGGCGGCTTTATTAAGAAAACTTGATGATTTAGGTATAAGGATATGCTATGTCATCTTGCAGCATTTTTATTCGTCTTTCAATTTATTGAGTGAAAAAAAGTGAGTACTATTTGAAAAAATGAACTTTTGACCACTTGTATGAACAACGGATATAATAATGATTTCAGCACGCCCTGTATGATATGGAGGCGACTTCTCGGTGTAAATTGAATACATGAAGCTTGTCCGAACCACCACTAAAGTATCAACTCTTTATGATTCGAGAGCCCTGATTTACATAAGTTCAATTAGGGATATGTTTTGGATCATATTTCACACAAATTATTTTTTACCTTGAAAACCGATAGAGATAGGTATAGGGATTTATTAACACGAGAGTATTGTAAAAAATAGGCTATTCTAAAAATTTGTTAATATACGGGGTGTACCATTTAAAAAAATGAAGTTGCTAAGACTTTTTGATAGAAACGGCAACGTCGCAATTTCGAAAATATTTCAGATCGTTAGAACAGGTGATAAAATGTAAGATGCGAAATTTTCAGAAATATCCTGCGTTGTGTTCTCCATAAACGTCTAACGTACCATCGACCGTGAGTTACCCTGTATATCAAGATGATTATTATAATGACTATTTTTATTTTTTAGAAACGAGGAGAAAAAATTCCACAAAAATTGAGAAAATGAAGCTAATCGAAGATTCGAACGCTAGCTCGTATACCGAGGGTTATACGAAAACACTATCAACACTATCGACATTGCTCACTGCTTGCGATCATCGGGGCATTTCTGAGGAAGATGCATGATCATTGAGTATATTTTCGTCCTAATCTAACACAATTCAATTCAGAAAACGCAAGTCGTGTAGCTCATGTAGTGCGATAATTTTCTTCACGCTCCTAAGCTAAATTCATCAACTTATCTTAGTGAGCGAGTTTGCTTACTCTGAAGCGTTCATAATCGTACTCTGTCAGTATAGACTATAAACTGACAATGCTTCAGAAACTTCCTCTGCTTACTCTTCTTTTGAACAGAGTAACGATCTACTCTCAGATTTATGACAAGTTAATATGCTGTTGTAAGGGTTATGTTGTGAATATTCTAATATTAATTATCCAGATCTCAGTCAAATAGGAACAGTATTAACAAGTCACCCATTTTTATCCGTCAACAATTGTTTATCCATTGAAGATAACCTCAGAACAAATAACCTCCTTTCATGACACTTGACGTTCAGCTTGACATTTAGTTAAGCAGGTTTATGAATTGGTACTTATGTAATCATCATCGACTGATGAGGTGATCATACTCTATTATACTCACGAGAGTGAGTTAATGAACGTAGCCCTAGAAAGTATTCGATTTGGTGCAACAAAATCCTTATTCGCCTCCGATTTGAAATATATTCCATGGATAGATAAATCCGCATCCGTCATATAATCCAAAGATAAATCTCCATTTTTCTTGTCCTTTTCATGGAAACGCTACCTACTGTTTAGATTCATCCATTTTATAAATCTTCGTCCAAGCCATGCTTTGTTTTCATTGGTGCAAAAACAAGTGAATCAATCTTACTCAATTAGCGATTATTTTCGCTCTCGTTAAGCTACAAAGAAACCTTATTGATCATTCTTGACAGCGGTGTTTATGTCTTCATTCGTGCACTGCTTAGTAAATGGTTTCCAATAAGAGAATCAGCAATCTTCAATTCATCTTGAAACATCGAGTACAGAAATAGTTTTTGTTTTTCTGATATTTTATGACGTCAGATTTTCACGTTTTATGACCACGTATACCACTATCGATAGATACGAACTTTAACATGCTTTTGTCATGTTTTCGAGAAACGAGAAACGAAGAATTATTTAAAAAACAACAAGCTACGAGATTTTTGTGACTTTTGGAGAAATCACTTTCTATTTGTCCCAAGTAATTCATCGAAGACACCACCTCTACATCTTTCTTATAGAAAAACCTGTTTTGAAATTATTTCCTCGAGATTTTGTACGTTTGCGATCAGAAAAGTATATTCTCCAATGAACGTATAATGATGGCTATTATTCTCGAGGATGCGAGTTTCGGAATCATGCAAGAGAATAAAAGCCATTGTACGCGAGTAGAAGACTAATCTTTCTCTACGACTTCCACAAAGACTTAGCCATGACGATGACGACAGACGCATCATCGATAAGGGTTGATTCTGGTTCACCAAAATTATATCATGCGTACACCATGGAACAGAAAAAAAAATTGAGATAGTTGGAGAATGTATAGGATGCTGGAAATTAATTCAATAAAGATTTTCATTCATTGCTAACTACTGTACTGTACTGTAGATACAATCAAACATAAACTGTTGTTCAAAAATAGTGCAAGATAACAGTTTTCTACTTCGTAATTTCCTAATCGCTCATTCAGGGGTCGTCCTGTATAACCGCTGTCAAGCACTTGATTAACTCCCACAAATATACATTTGTTTGAAACAAACCTGATATGTTTTCCTTCCATGTCTGCATATGACGTTTTTGTATTAAAGTTTCTAAAGGCTGACGACTTGTGGGTGGCAGTGAGAATATCGAGTTATGCATTTCAATGTCTTTGGCACTCACCCACCTCGATCGTACATGATCGCACAATTCAGTTCTTGTATTCTGAAATAGCAACACTGCGAATTATGATAAAGAAATATTTCTATTTTCACAAGTATCGTGACTTTGGGGTTAGGTATACGAAACATTGCATCAGTTGAAGTAGAATTCAATCGCGTGTTCAGCTATTTAATTATATACAGGGCGGTTGATTTAGAAAAAGAAATCCGGGTTTTCAAAAACCTCCAAATGAAAAGATATTCTTGACCACACGTATGAGGTTTGGTAAAAGTCCAAATCTTACTTCAACGAACAGTAGCTCCGGTAGAAATTGAAAGATTCAATTTCGAAAATTTTGAACTTATTTTATTTTTGCTGACACTGAACAACACGGTTACTAACTACTTCGTAATTCGTAATGATTTCCAAAAACAAGAAAGCGTAGGTAAGAGATTTCGATCAGGTACCTTCAAAATAATGTATCACTTGACCCTTTATCCCATTTGAGATTCAAGGGTTCGAGCTCACCTCTCCAAGGGATTCAGAGTGAAAAAGTTGAAAACATGCACAAAATATTTCCTCCTCGAAATAAAAATTGACCGGTTCGAGCGTTTTTTTTCCTGAGAAAGATAAGATGTCAAATCGGCCTTGTTTCGTTTTCATTGGGCCACCCAGTATGTCATATCGTGTGAAGCGAAATTGTACAAGTTTGACAGTCTTCTACAAATACTTTGATATGTAAATAGTTTGTATTGTTTGTTTCATTCTTATTTGTTGTATATTATTATTTTATATTTTTCAAGCTTTCTCGACAAGTATATTCTACATATGACAATAAAGTATATTTCGAACGTGATTAATCAATAGTATCCGTGGTTGTGAAGGTGAACAAAACAAACAATGTTATTCGAAAGAATTATCGAAGTATCAATACAGAAATTTCACATTCATGTCAAAATATGTATATCATCGACTGTCTAGATTGCCTAAACTAATAAATACGCTTGCAGAAAATGTTTCTCGAGAATCCAGTACATATCCACTATCTCATCCAACATCCATGTCCTCTGGAATTTCAGAGTAAAAGCAATTAGGTTGTCCCCTTTGGTAAACAAATTATGAGGATCGACCTGTGAGTGGAGTAGAAAGTTTGGAAGTTTTAGTTTAATAGTTCAACACTCGTTTGCAAAATTAGGTCGTGCAGTATAAACATACTACAAAACTCTAACTACAAACTCCAAAATTACGATGGTGGACAACGGGTTATGTGTCATCGAAACATATAGAGCTGTCACTAATTGTAAGTACAGGGAGAGTTTCAGTCGAAAGAATCAAACGTGCTTCTGAAAGAATTATGAAAACGAGGAAAGAAATTTTATAATGACACCTTCTATAGACTACAGACCGTATCATTATTAAATCAATACGACAACTTCTAGCTAATATCTAGCTGCAATAAATTAGTTTCAGATGGCCACCAGTTTTCGTATGCGGATAATGAAAAACCAGTGATGGCATCAGTTTCATCCCCATCAGCGCAATACTGTTCGATTACAGTGAACTTAAAATGAATATAACGATGTACAGAACACTGGTGGAGATATTCTGCCTATTTTGCCTTGATAACAGCATTTTATTCGTTATAGCGGAAAATCACTCAAATGTCAGTTGGTAGATGTCGGCACAAAAATGAAAACAACATCAGTATTATCGATAATCGCACAATCAGTGTTATAAAAATGTTAATTCAGAAGTAGTAATTTAGGTAACTTCTCAATTTCAGATCGAACTACATACTTCAATCTCAAAACATCAACTATTTGTACAGAAATCTGTAAAAATGTCACCATCTTCTGGAAAGTTTCATAACTATCAGGCCATCATAGCGGAAAATGGCGTTTGCGTTTCCGACGAAACAAAACACGATCAGTGACCGCACCAGTGTTTTGTACATCGTTATGAGAATAAAAAACGGGATAAAGCCTTCTGCAATCCCGTTCTTCTGAGAACAAACACGACACAGGAGACCCCAACACTGCTGTAGATGAAATTATGATGAAATATTATGGTCGCTGTATCACACAATAGGAGAGACGTGAGTCTTCCAGATTACGAGTTTTCCGATTTCCAGGTTTCCATCAATTTTCTCTCGTACTTTGCTCGTTCCTCGATGCCACTGAGATTTCGGCTTATGCTCTTGAAGGGATTATCCCGAATGCCCAGGGCGTTTCACTTCCAACATCGAATCTCCCATAGTCCCATACAGAGCGTCACCATTTTATATAAGAGATATATTCAATACCGCGTGAGAAGGGGTTGAGAATAATCAAATTTCAGACATAGTCATTATGAATCCAGCGCTCTCGGGTCTCCTAAGTAGTGGTAGATATCTCTTGAAATGTCAAATGTCGATGTTATAGTTTGAGTTCACTCATTGAGTATCTTCGGGAAACGTTTGATGTTTTGCACAAAAGATAGTCATTCGACTACGGTGTCTAGACATGTTCCTTTGATCGCAAAGGGGACTGTCAGTTGTCGAAGCCTCTATCAAACCGAAACACTCTCCTAATTTGAAACTTGTTTGCTGATTTTTATTAAAAAAAAATGTACAGCCTTTTCGATTCAGGCACAGCTCAAATACCCTCACGAAAAAGTTTGAAGCAATAGCTTATACAGCGTATTGATGACAAATTTTTATTTTTTTATTCACCCTGTATTGAGATCTGAGAGGTTTATTAATACATCGAACACTTTGATCCGAGGTTTCAGTTTGATAACTTCTACAGGAGGATTTCTTTAGGTCAAACAAAAATCGAAACTAGGTGAAAAAGAATTATTTTCTCTAAAATATGAATGAAAGTAATTAAATCAAGGGAAAATTCAAAATATAACACATATAGAATTAGAGATGAAAATATACAATCTGACTGGTCGAAGTGATGCATGTTGTAATTTTGGCAAAATTAAACTAATTCGTCAAAATTTCAGATGATTTTTCGAGAGTGCTCGAAAAATGAAGAATTTTCGTTTGAATCGATGACTTTTGTTTATATTTTCATATCATAGAGATTCTTCTTTTTTCTTCTTCTTATTTCTAATTCAACGTTTTGCGTCCACATTTGTCATCGAATAATTAACACCCTATATGAGATATTGCTCTGAGAATTTTTATGGGGGTATTACTTACTAACAAAATACAGTGAAAGGAATTGTCATATAGAGATATTTGATACGTCGTTCATTTCTAATGATATCGATGATATCGATAGTATCGATAATTTCGATAATATCGATAATATCGATGATATCGATGATATCGATAATATAGATAATATCGATCATATCGATCATATCGATTATATCGATAATATCGATAATATCGATGATATCGATGATATCGATGAAGAAAAATTGCATATAAAAAGAGTTATAATACAATACATAGTGAAAAAAAAAATAGTAAACAATGTAATGATTAATCCTATAAGATTGAACAGTAACCTGGATAATGAGAATAACATTACAAATAAAAATCGATGATATCGATAATATCGATAAATCGATATTTTTTTCCCAAATTATCATCGATATTATCGATAAGGTAAGGTAATGAATTGGTAAATTTATTCCGTTTCAAAAATGAACAAAATTTTATTGAAATTTGTATGGAATACATATATCGCAAAAATATATTGGATGCCAGATGTTAAATCATATAACGTTTGCTGAAACTGAAGATCAGACCAAAATGATGACTCAAGGTGAATATAAGAAAATGTGAACCATTTTGATTGATCTCAAACCGTTTCACAAGATTTCACAAGATATCAAAAATAAAAAAAATGTCTTGCTCGGAATTTTATCATAAAAAATGCAAGCAATCGAAGCAATCGAAGGAAAATTTATAAAAGCTGGGCTATTCCATGCGTCAAAATAATACGTAGTCGATGAAAATCAACATCAGTGATATTGAGATGATCAAAATTATCAGCAGTTATCGATACTATCGAAATATCGATAAGATCGATAATTTTGGCAATATCGATAGTATTGATATTTCCGATAATATCGATAAATCGATAAGACTAAGGTTGTCTAGTTTGTATACCTAGAATCGATCATGGCGGAATAATAGACGAGAATTCCGATGAGCTGCAGCCATAGAAATATCTAAGAAAAAGGAAGAGTTTGTCCACATTCCTTCAATATTCTAGATAGGTCTAAGGTAAAGAATCTCAGAGCTTCTGCTTATCTTTGGAAACTGAACCAAATACGTGAACGGTACTCCAGGGTAGATCGAATTTGCGCGTTGTTGGCGGTGGCATATGGCTATTGACGGCTTCATGGGAATATTCATTGAAAAGCTTTGACAGATCGTTGAACAAAACAGCACAAACACTATATACGGCCAATTCAGGCCTCTGAGTTTACATGCAGCAAAAGCGTTCGGGATTCAATAGTAATCAGCGCTGCCTGCCAGTGCAAGCTGAATATATTACCTACTCGAGTCAACAAACAAAATGTATAATATACATATCACCAGTTGATGAGACTTTTCGAATCAATTGTTCGATATATTAGCCTACAGTTCGAATTCTGGACGTTTTATACAGCGTGTAAAAGCCAAACGGAATAAATTCGTTATTTCGGTTACTGTACATATTTATAAAAATCCCGGAACACGTCGAATTTTAATTATAAATTGACATTCTTCAACGTCAGAATGCGATCCCCTACCTTCAATCAATCAATCAATCAATCAAAAGTATACTTTATTGTCGAAGATAAAATATCTTATAGACAAAGCTTGGGTAGGACACTCAATATATGAAGATAGATGAAAAATACACAAACATACAACATGAATACAGACAAGAGGAGAAAAGTAATATACATATATAAATATATCACATACTTTGTTCCCAAAGGGGTCAACATGTTAAAACAATAAAATCATGAATGATGAAATATCACAACGTCAAAATAATTGTTGGAAATACTACAACTGGTATAACATGACAAAATTTATGTGGTTACATTCAACTATTTAACCTTCAACCCCTTTCGAATGACAGATACAACCCCAATGGTTATATCTTTTGAAAGGTGTGTTATCATTAAGATAGAATGAAATAAAATCATGTGGTTACCGTTACAATACAATCAAAAACTAAAATGTGATGCAAAACGTAAAAAAATATAATAATATAAAAAAAATAGAATGAAATAAAATCATGTGGTTACCGTTACAATACAATCAAAAACTAAAATGTGATGCAAAACGTAAAAAAAAGACTAAAACTGGAATTATTATACTGACAACTCAAGTAACAAATCTTGTTTTAGAGTTGTTCAACCAGAACTCTAACGTACAGCTAACTTGATAACAGCATTTTATTCGTTATAGCGGAAAATCACTCAAATGTCAGTTGTTAGATGGCGACACAAAAATGAAAACAAAATCGGTATCATTGATAATTGCACAATCAGTGTTATAAAAATGTTGATCCAGAAGTAGTTTTTTAGGTTACTTATCAATTTAAGATCGAACTACATAATTACAATCTCAAAACGTCAACTATTTGTACAGCAGTCTGTAGAAATGTCACCATCTTCTGGGGAAAATCACTCAAATGTCAGTTGTTAGATGGCGACACAAAAATGAAAACAAAATCAGTATTATTGATAATCGCACAATCAGTGTTATAAAAATGTTGATTCAGGAGTAGTAAATTAGGTTACTTCTCAATTAATGATCGAACTACATAATTACAATCTCAAAACATCAGCTATTTGTACAGAAATCTGTAAAAATGTCACCATCTTCTGGGGAGTCTCGTAACTATTAGGCCTTCATAGCGGAAAATGGCGTTAGCGAATTTGACGAAACAAAACACGATCAGTGACTGCACCAGTGTTTTGTACATCGTTATCCCACCTAAAAAATTGGTGGTTATACCTGTCATTCGAAGAAGGTTGATAGGGATCGCATTTTGACGTTGAAGAATGACGTGTATCGGGATTTTCAAAAACATGTACAGTAACCAAAATATCGAATCATTTCAGGATAATCATAACCCAACTGTCAGTCTCGATAACTCCTTTGTCTGATCAGATCAAATCGATCAGCACAACAGGAACGATCAATATACCTCCCAGTTCTCAAGATGAATTAACTGCAATAACAGTTGTATAGTGTCCGATATATAATTGATCAACTGTCCAATTTGTGTGCGATCTAATTAAGGACCGATCGATGTCCATCAGAACTGGAAGACTGTTTGGATCCAATTAGATTATCGAGGCTAGATAAGGAATGAATAGCATCATAGTCACAATAGAGTGAGAGTTTCCATTCAACGGATACTATGGGATACAAGTAAAAAAATGTGCGCTTATTGTGTAAATATTCTATAGTGTGTTAATTGAGGATGGAGACACCAGAACTCATCCAGTCTTTAGCCTGACCACAATAATAATTGTAGTCCCATGAAAGATATATAATTTAGGACAACTCCACTCCATATCTCAGAATCAGATTTTTTTCATTGAATTTCGATCTTTCTCTCGAGTACAGAAGCATTTTTCTACTCACTATTTCAACCTGAAATTCAACTATAATATAAAATATAAAACTCAATCAATAACTAACGAAATTTCGTCACCTCAACATTTAATATAATCAGAACGAATTTGTTTAATAAAATAAGAAACATACGCTAAAGCTCTTAGATTCAATTCAGAAGAGAGCCATTCGCCTAGTCGATGATACAACGCTCACCAAATAATTGACCTCTCTAGATCATCGTATAAAGGTCGGCGATCTATGCCTTTTTTATAGGTACTTCCACGGTCGGTGCTCAACGGAAATATCATCTATTATGCCACACGTGCGATTCCTAGTAGACAAACCAGACGAGCTCAGACTGGTCACCCCTACACTGTCAGGCTCGAGACCCGCCAGGCTCGAGAAATAATACAATTGATATCACCATGTGTCACTTTAATATTCATGTAGGCAATAGTATGCTTTCGTACACAATATATCTTCAGCTGCCTTCTGGAATTTCGATAAGTCAGACATTTGCTTCGAATTAATTGGCAAATGATTGAACATATTTTTACTTCCAAACATCAATGATTTTTTTGTTAAAGAAGATTTTGGAATCGGCAGAGGTATGTTGTTGTTTCGACGTGTCTCGTATGTTCTAAGTCTCATTATATCTTGATGTTTCTTTTTCATCGAACATACAGATTCAAGTATGAAGATGCTGCACAAAGTTGACATTTTGTGAAGCTGAAATAGAGGTTAGCAGTGCTCGGAGTTTTCAACTCCGCACAAATAGCGTATTGCTCTTTTTTGCATTACAAAAACTGAATTAATGCTCCACAAAGTCTGTGGGCCAAGGTTGCATCTAGTAGAGAATATATGATATCATAGCTTTGGGTTTGACAGAATTCTAATATCATTTTGTCTACCCTTGTATACATGACACATATTTCTACTCGGCTATCAATTACTCAGTGCCGTCGGTAGATGTATATTTGCATGAACCAATCCGATCACATGGGCTTCTATGCTGCGGTCGCTGATATGAATTGTTTTACCTTTGTATCGGAAAACTAATTTCGCATATCGTTTCATTTCATGCAGCAATTTCACAATATGGATCCATTTCGATGCGAGAAGCGCATCCAACAATGAAACTCGATCGCTCCCACTGGTTGAAAAACATTTGTCACTGATTCGATAGACGTCGTGTTTTTGAAACCGTTCGAGAGACACAAATTTATATGATTATCATGTTAATAAATTTCAATATTCTCATATGGTGGTATTCTTTCAACGATAAAAACAAAAAAAAATCAACCTGTTCAACATGTACAGTGCGTCCCAGTATGGTTTGTTATTGGAGATGGAGCCTTCCAGTTTTCACGTTCCTGTCCTTCTTTTCCTTGAAACTCGAGATGGTCCAATCAGATTTTGCATAACTGTTTCCGTCTAAGAGATATAGGGCGATTTTGCAAATTCTTACTTTCTGAACCCCTTCTATATCCAAGAAGTCATTGGAAAGAATTTTGCGCAGAATCCAGTGGCGTACTCAAAAATTTTTTTCGGGGTATGGTTTTGGACATACGACAAGAACTTATATTTTTTTCAATTGAACACCTTGTGTTTCATTATCTTATTGAATTCGTTATTTCTTCCCCTTCAAAATGATGTGTAACACTCTCTAGATTTGGTTCTCATAAATGCTCAAAAACAATAAATCATTGCATTATGAAGAAGTTTTGCTATTAGGCCACGGATTTTCCATATAAAACAGGTCCCTATTGAGGAATTTTCATCTGTGATTTTTTTTTATAGCAGAGTAAGCGAAGAAGAAGAATGCGAACACTAAATCACTCAAGAAACAAAAACAGGTACACTATGTCTATTTTGTGTTACTCCCTTATGAAAGTATCAAAAATGAAAATTTCTCAATTGGAATCTTTCTTATATGGAGAACTCATGGCTTACTAGCAAAAATCTATCATAATGCAATGATTTAGTGTTTCTTAGCATTTCCGAGAATCCAATCTAGAGAGTTTCACATATAATTTCGGAGGGAAAAGAATATCGAATTTCATGAGATGATAAAATACAGGGTGTTTCATTGAAATGAATTTAAGTTTGTGTCGTATCTTCAAAACCATAACCCGGAAGAAAATTAGTACGCCACTGGATTCTGTGCAAAATTCTCTATCAGACGTAGTTCTAGGCTCAAGAGTATATCTGATGACTTCGTAGATTCAGAAGGGGTCCAAAATGGATTCATTTTCAAAATCGCCTAAAAGGAAACAGTAATGCGAAATCTGATTGGATCATCTTGCATTACAATAAACCGTAGGACAGGAACATGAAAACCGGTAGATTCCATTTTCAATGACAACCGTGAAACCAGTCAGTCTCAACCAAAATGGAACGCACTGTACATCTTGCGTCATAGTATATCCAAACTATCCGCTGTCAGTTACAATAATTCTACGTCATTGAACTTGAAACTACAGATATCTAACCACATGCAGCTTCAAATCTAGATCCTTTCTCAATCTCTCGACTATTATTGCAAAGCAAGTTCTTCGTATTTCCTTCAGTGTTCAATCACAGGAGAGGTTCAATTTCCCAAGCTTCTCTTTGATTCAATATGTTTACTTGATTCGTTCTGAGCCGTTGATGATATCCTGTCGGGTTACGGATTGGTCTCGAGGGTCCGGGATTTATTTCATTCGGCAAATCATTCGATTCAATTCTGAGTAACGGATATTGAGGCAGGCAGGTACATTTGTAAATAGACCGAAATAGGTTGGAAAACTTCGTCCACCAGATATCAGACGTTCCGATATTAGAAAATGTAATACAGACGTAGAATGTAATAGCGATGTTAAATCGATCGACCTAGGAGGCCAAGAAACTGCTCGACCTCTGGCAATTCAACGGTGCCCAAACTGCTGATTCTTTCCTGTGTAAAGTCTTTGAGGTCTACTAAACTCCAGTAGAAGCAAAGCAAGAATTGGAGGAATTACTGGAGGAATTACAGCAGCATTCGAAATCATTCGAAACGAGCATCAAATTTTTAGTCAAGCCCGCGCAGAAATCATGTGCGACGTTTAAATCGGTGTATTCAGGTTGGAGGAAGACATTTTGAACAATTGTTATGATGATATCATGTACAAAAAGCAAAAATTAAACGCATTGAATCCGGACATGGGACCCACTACTCAAATGTTTTCTACTGTTGCACTGAATAACCCCTAAAGTTTGATCCCATGGTTCTGTCACACCCTGTAGAATTCAAGAAAATTCCCAGAAGAAGTAGCGATTCAATAATTCTCGGAACTTTCATACAATTGTGATTTATTTTCTCAGACAACAGGTAATTCTGATATTCAAACTATTCATGTAGTTTTTTTCTTGTTTGCTCGTCTGCTGCAACTGAATTCAACGATTTCAAACTGGCTTCTCTCGATCTCAGGTCGGCGCTCTGCATAATATACAGGGCTTTCCACGACGAACAGCCGCGATTGATTTCTCGGAACGTAGACTTTTGAAAATCTTCAAAATTTGGCAGTTTAGTATCTTAGATGGAGGCAACTTGTCTTCAAGGTTGTGACAATTTCGGACACCCTATATTTTATTTGTGCTTTCAGAATCTACGTAAAATTCTTGATACATTTCGTGTATAATGTCCTTCCTTTACATATGTATATAATGTCTGACAGGTTTCTACATATTTCAAATGTTATGTCAAAAATGACGTTTGCAGGTCTGAACAAAACTATCGATATCCTCTAAACAAAAGCCTCCATTATTCAATTGGGGTTGATATTCTTTTGGACGAGAATTTAGTTTAAATCCCGATATTTTTCTATCGAAAAACTGAAATGAAAATCAAGAATAATATTAGTAACGAACTGGAAGTTTCTGAAGCCCTTGGATGGAAACTCTGAAGGTAATAATCGATTCCATAAGTTCGCAAATAACTGATATAATTCCAGCAATTGAAATCATCATGTTGTGGCACCCGTTATCGAATCTGCTAGTTAATACGAAATAGATCATAAATCTCTATTCATTACGAATGGTATCTGTGACTTTAATGAATGATGATGAATAGATTCAAGTAATCTACATTCGAATAATTCGAACGAGTCGACATGATTGTTTACAATGACATTTCCGTGACACATGATTGTTGCTAACACAACCGCAAGCGCCATGGCCAACTGAGAATAACTAAACTCAAGAATACGCCATTTTCTGGAACAGAGATATGTTAATTCGCCAATTATTTTGAAAACTACAAATTTTTGGCACAGCCAATTTGATCAAAGTTACTCTCATTTTTGATACTGAATGAATGAAATTATTGAAATAGGGGGTTTCCATTTTGAAAAAATGACATTTAACAATTTTTCCAAAGTAATTTTCAATGTTGAAGTTTCTAATCACCCTGTATTCATTTATTATCCTAATATCAACACAGAACACTAAAGTAGATCTTCTCCTATTAGGAAACCAACCCCAATTGAGTAATTGAAGATTTCATGAAGGAGAAAATGATAGTTATGTATTGTCATGCAAACGCCATTTTTGACATAAAATTCAAAATATATCTAAAACGGCTTGACTTAGGTATAGGACAATATGCATGGAATTTGCCATAAATTCTCGATAGAATCTGAAAATGAAATGATCTATATTTCCATATATCGAACGATACAGTTCCCGGAAGGACACCCTGTAGGAAATTGTATCTCGAAAGCGATCACCTGCAGCTTTGTTGGGAAAGTCAACTTTTTTTTACTTGAAGAAGGTGTGAGAATAAGGTTTAAGCATTAAGGTTTAACATACTAATGTTACACCCTGATACTTTCTAATCATATTGCAAGCGAAAAAAATCAATTTCAATGTTGATATACTGGGTTGTTGCGAATAAGCTTTCTTCGGAAGCTCACAAGTATACAATTGCTGGGTTCCAGTCACCTTAACCAATTTCTGATGAAGTTTTCTCAGTTTCATTAGTCCAGTTTTCATCGACACGCAGTACTTCGGAATATATCACTTCAGAGTGATTAATCATCTGAGTCTCCATCAACTGTATATCTACACCAGGAAGATGGATGATGATAAAAACGGAGCTGAAGTTTTATCCGATTAAATCTCAATGGATATCCAGTTTGCAGGTTCAGGGATTTCGGGCTATCAAAACTTTATCCAATATTCCGTTTACTTTCATTTCAATAGCAGTAATAAGAGATTCAATACTTCGAAACGGAAAATAAGGCTTGTCTGTTGTTGGAACTCAATCAAAAACTCAAGTTGGGAACATCTTTCATCGATAGAACGGCAAAGTTATGGCATTCTTGGCCTAGTGAAGTCTTTCCTGATGCTTACGATCTCCAAAGTTTGACGAGAAATTGCAATAATATCCTTCTCTCCCAACATTCCCTGATGGTCAAACTACCGAAAATCGCATAAACAAAGAAGTTGAGGAAAGAAGTGCCTAGCCACACCTATTCCCCGCGCCCCTAATCAAAATTTCGAAAGATTCTCAACTTTTCCAAATCGGGCATTGAAAATAAGGTACATGTACAAAATTTGGTCATTTCATTAGAGAGGGTTTTGAAAATATTCACATAAAACCATCATCTCAGGCTCGCCTTCTGATGGCTATGATCCTTTATTCCTATGTAATTTTGGACACCCTGTGGATTTACATTACTATTCATGTTTCATGAATTTTCATATTGTTTTTGCTTCATTTCAGGCTGTGATTTTCGATGAAATCGAACTCACCGACCTGTGCCTAGCCGAGTGTTCAACAAAAAACGTCAATCACAGTTTTCAGGTTTGTATCATCATTGGATGAACCTATCATATATAGATCGAACACATATAATTTTTGTATGACGTAAACATATATGTACAAGGTGTTGGCCACGTTGCTAGGATACTTAGAACACTGCAAATTAAGTTGGATTGGCAACATTGTGATGATATTTCAATGGAATGAAGTAATAGCTGGTGATGGTTCAAAATAAGTATCACAAAAGACTATATTCTATTTATAGAAAATCCAGGAAAGTAGCATCATTCTAGTGCTAAGGTTTTTAATTAAACAATAACAAGAAGAAAATCAAAATAAAATCAACTGAAAACATGAAATATTCAATCAGAATAAGTGTTTTCAGTTCGTGAAGTATATTATTAACAAAAAATGTATATCAGATGCATTTTGTTCCATAGCACTTACCAGCAAATTTCCATAAATATCGTTCTTTTTGTTTACAAGATATTTACTTGGTTCCATACTCTATCCCAACCCTGTATTTAGATCTGGTGTTGTGTTCGGACTGTCAGTAGAATATTCCGGGACTTCGGCCCGTCTAAAGTGTTGTTGATATTTAGTAAGATACAAATGGTTTTTTCGTTATTGATAAGTAATTTATTCTCATTAAAGTAATCTTTTGTTTTTCCCATAGGTAGGGTTTCTCTACATAGGTATTCTCATATTTATATACCAATTATCATATTCATCATTATTTCACATGTCTTATCATCGAACTAAAATTAGTTGTGTTGATGGATCAACTTATTTCAATATATATTGTTTTATGCTATTCATAAAAATATAATTTATTCAATCTGTCTGAGGTACAAATACATACAGCTTTTGAGAGCAAGAGTGGGTAGAATATGAGATGTTTTATGTTCAGCGCCATCTAACTGCGATGGATCTGAGGTAGGTTTCTCAGAAACTACCAAAAACCTATGGTTTGTTATCTTCGACCAATATCTATGTTTGAATGGACTATGTTTGTTTATTTGCGACACGTTAGAAATTTGTTTGTTTTATCAATGTTGAAATTCTATACTTTACCTCAGCAAATACACTATTCTATGCTTTCCTATTGTATTAGAGTGAAAAAAAAATATTTCGAGCCGATGAACCAACTTCAGCATGACCGATTTGATTTTTTTTTTTTTTTTTGGTGGAGGAAAGATATCGAAAAGGTCCCAAACTTGTTTAGCCTACGGCAAACTAATTCATTCTATAACTCCCGATGAAATCAATTCGGACAAACTGGTTCATCCTAATGCTAAGTACTGCCAGTAACTCAAGTACATATTTTCCATACTACAAGAGTTCTCTGTACACGAGCTGGATAGACTTCCCCTAAGACTTGCCATCCAACCCCCACTCCTCCTCACGTCATCTTTTTTGAAACCTTTAGCGCAGTGGACCTAAATGTGGCAGCAGACTTTTCCGACCTTCACGATCGCGCTTTCTGTTACTAATGCACTAGCCTGAGGAGCTTTTGGAGCGTCATGTCGTTGGTGTGAATTGTTATGGAACAAGCAATAACTGTAAACAGTTTACGTCAGTACGTTCACTTTCCATGGGACGTACCTGGTTTCCCAGGGCTGACGTGTGCATGCTAATAAGAAGCGATATTCGAGATGACTATGAATATTTCCTTCTTTTTCAAGGTGATAACCCCTTTTCGATCATTGGTGCTCTGCTGCGAATCGAGAAGGGAAATGGAAGAGTGGCTGAGCGCTCTCACTGCCGCATCACAACGCCTTTACCATGAGCCCGACCAACCGGACTGTTTGTCTGGACAGCATCATTGGTAAGGGCAGCGTCCAGTGAATGTGAGCACGCTTTGGTGATTTGTTTGTTGGGTGAGGCTGGAAAGTCTCATCAAGCATCGCTAGAACTTCAGGTGGCCCGATGAAAACGAAACGAGGCCGATTGGACATAGGTATCGTTTTAGAAAAAAAAAACGCAAACGCAGGGGCAAATATTTTGTTTTCAACTTTTTCACTTCGAACCCCTCGGAGGGGCGAGCTCCAACCTTTTAATCTCAAATAGGATGAGGGGTCAAGTGATACATCATTTTGAAGGTAATCGAAATCTCTTACCAACGCTTCCTTGTTTTTAGAATTCGATGCAGTAGTTCTCGAGAAAACTCGAGAAAAATAATCGGCTACAGTGATGGAAAGTAACGCTTTTTTTCCTTTCATCATCACTATTGCTCATTTTGAAGTTGGAACGATGTTCATCTAAGAAGTGCCTTATATTTGTTTTTTTTTCAAATCCTGTACTATCCAACATTACATGAAGAATCATTTATTTTAATGTCACTTCCTTGATCTCTCAGTAAAATGCCTACCTTGTTTCGTTTTCATTGGGCCAACCTGCATACAAATCTTGTTAGAGGCTAAATAATAAGCCAGCAATTAGTCAACGATGTACAAAAGACTGGTCACTGATGATGTTTTGTTTGGCATTTTCCGCTATAATAGCATAATAGTTATGAAACTCCCTAGAAGATGGTGACATTTTTGCAGATTTCTGTACACATAGCTGGTGTTTTGAGATTGATAGACAGCTTGAGACAGTGTCTCAGTTTGACACGGATTTGCCAATCACCAAAATGTGACATAACACAAAATGAATGAAATCTCGAAACAATCTTCTCTGTTTCGGCACTTTGATGGTCTCATTAATGCTCGACTTTTCGTGTATCAATGAGCGACGATATAATACCATATATGTAATAACTACAATATTGACCAAACGCCATAAGAGCAATGTTAGAAAAGTGATGCTTCATTATATACGTCTTTCCTTGTCTAATTGGCAACGATGATCGAGGGCGCATGCGCAAAATTCAAATTTTGAAACTTCATGTGTAATGCGTCAATCTCTTCAGTTTACAGGTTATGTTTGTACTACTTATCTATTTTCTCCTTAGATCATCCTCATCTAAGATTTTCTCTGTAAATAATCATGTTATTTGGAAAATACATATTTGAAAATGTATATATATTGATGGTAGACAACATAACATATACTTAGCTTTGATATAGAGTGATTTGGTTATACAGGTACGTTTTTTTCAGATTGAATAGAATGGAGCAATCGATATTTAAAAAATGGTAGAAATCTTGGTAGAAATATAAGATATCCTCAGTATTGAAATGATGTAAATGAACATTCATCATGGAAGCAACACATATGCGTGTGATAAATTTCTTACCGATGATATGAATTGGAGCTCTTGGAGTCGCAGAGAAAACAAATATGTACGTTTTTTGCGGACATTTTGTGTAAAGTTACAAACTTAAACAACGAATACCACAAACAACAACAACAACTATAAACTAAGCTCTAAGCACAAACACTGAATAATCCAGAACCGAAAAAAAAACAATTGCTTGCGCTAATTACGAGTTAAAAAAATATTCAATTCTTAAACATAGACAAGACGACAGTTCAAAGAATCTGGTTGTTAGAATAATTGCGCTATACAAAAAGTATTAGGTACAAGACACGACGCACGATCATTCTCAATTTGAGTAGCAACGACAGGCGTAAGAGTGAAACAACACTAAGAGAGTCTGTCATCTTCCACTTTCATTTTGGCGCATGCGCATAAATGAATCCTTGCCAATTGCACTCTTTTATTTTGACATCAGATATGATGTCCTTATTATCAATATTCGTAGTTAATACATATATGTATAATACACGATTTTTATGTGTTTTGGGTATTTCAAAGATTGGTATGCCTGCATGTAATGAATATTAGATAATCGACAGGTTAAACAAGGCTGTGACTCCCGTTACCCGAGATTTATGTTGAACGAAGAAAAGAGGAAGAATAACTTGAAAAATGGTACCAATTTACGCTGCGAAATTATTAAAATATTCAGATATTGAAACACAGGAAACACAAATAATGTCAATGACCGTCAACAGATATTTTTTTCCAATTGAAGTACAACTGAAAAAATATGAATAAGACTCGTAACATAAGCAGGTACTCAAACAGTTATTTTTTTATAGTTGAGACTAACAACGAAGCAGTGATAGTTCATTGAAAGTTTCTGAACTATTAGATAGCTAGAAATAATATCAGAATAGGTATCTGTAGAACCTGCTGATATATTGCTAGTATTTTATATGAAAGAAATTGATGGAAGTATCTCATGCAATCATAGAATATTATGTATAGAATTTATGCGCTGTCTCTCGAAATTAATCTGACATATAAATTCACTGATAGAAAAGTTTATTTCAAAAAATTTCAAGCATCTTTTCTATTTCACTAAAATATGTCAAATTTCTGCCAGCTTTCAGACAACTCTCCAACTTTCTAAATATGTGGCTTTCTGTAACTCACGTTTTGATATGCTATTCCAACTACACATAATAAACTGTTATAATCACAATCACATGTCAATGAACTATATACTGGCGTGACAAGAGGGTTTTTACCTGAGGTCATACAGTCTACTAGCAGATTATTCAGGATTATTATAAGTTATCAGAAGACGAATGCTTTGCTATAGTATGGTCAGTATTGACAGTTATTTATTTATTTTTATGTTTTGAACTTGTTATCGTCTCTTCTCCTTCTCTCTATGGCCAAGTCACAAATCCTAACTAGAATTTTGACGGGCGGCGTTTTATAATCATAATAGTATCGTTCATTTTACATACATTGTGGAAAACTCGGTCGATTAAAATTTCCATTCAATCGGTAAATGAACTCAAACAAAAAAGCATTGTCTGGCATAGTTTCAAGCCTTAGGTCATTTTACACTATTTGTGCTTGTCTGATTTTCATTATCATTATTATTATTTTTTGTTCAATACGCCTGTTTTTCTATTTTCCTACTTTTGTCATCTTATGAACTATTTTAAAGAAATGAGTATTTAATTCTCACAAAAATATGGCAAAGATATTTCCAAAATGGATTCCAGAATGGATTGTATTTGAGAAAGATCCTTTAATCAGACTTTAATTGTGTTGAGAACGGGAGCAGATTCGTTCCCGAAACGTCCATAAAGATAAGTAGAGGTTTTATTCTTATTAACTATATTCGTATTTCCAAATTTTTCAAAAACAAGGTGTCACTGACAAATAGAGAATATCTCTTTTAGGTATCTGAAGGTTTAATTTCAAGCACATTTTGCGGCAGATCACAAAATCTGTTCTCACTACAAATATATTGAAATAATTTTTATAGCTTCTACTTCATTTTTTAGAAACGAGGAGGGAAAATCCCACAGAGAGCTGGAAAATTTAATATAATGTTCAAGAAATCGCAATCTTTTGTGGTTAATTGGATGAAGTTAATTGCTCCAGAGTTGATATCCAAGTAACTATGATTACAAGCAAGCATCCAAACCGACTAGGATTCTGACGATTCATCAAATATTCGCTTCAGAAATTCGAATTTGAAATTGAAGTTGACTTGAGAGGAGGGGAGATATACAAATTAATGCAATAAGCCTCCTGGAACGTATTCACGTCTCACTTGAGACGGAGCCAGAACGAATCCGAATTCCTAATGGAAAATACAATTCTTGCTTTTCGAGAAAGAAGAAGGCAGTGCGGAATACTCAAATTGGATGTTCTGTTTGTGCATTCACTGCCTCAATTTCCTTTTGTTATTCATTCATTTCATTCGATCATTCGTTATGGGGCTAATAATGTTTAATACTTTTGATACTCTTAATTTCCCAAAACTCTACTTTCATTATCTCATGAACTATTTCAAAGAAATGAGTATTTCATTCTCACAAAAATATGGCAAAGATACTTCCAGATCGTGTTTGAGAAAGATCCTTCAATCAGACTGTAAGATTATCCAGCATCAAAGATGACCAAAGTGAACTTCAAAGATACTTTTGTGTCATATAAATTTTTGGTGGAGTCTAGTATTTTTCAGTGTAGTGAAGCCGAAGAGATATGTGTTATCGAAACAACGTCACTTTCTGTCGTTCATTCAAAAAATACATACAAATATTTCTTTTGTTCATCCAAGATGTTTTATAATTTTAGAATCCCACCTTCTCCAGTTTTATTTCAGAAAAATTCAGCCGAATTTCAGAACATTCACTTATACCGAGACGGTGTTAAATCGAGTTACATTCAAAGCATCGAATTTTGATACCTGACTAAGGCTGCCCCAGTCAACAATTGAAGAGTCATTTCACCATCCTATATCCACCTTGATTCAAAGCTCGATCATATCATTGATGAAAACAAGCACACAAGCAGGTTTTATATCATTTCATTTTGGTCATCATTAAAATCATGCATGATTTCGATATTCCTGACGATATATTAGCTGCACCCAACACCATAAGGTTGAACTTGCTTCCGGACAAACAACAAAACGCATTATGAAAAAAATATACGTAGTTTTGTAAGTGGCGAAACAAAGTATTGTTCAAACACCTTCCTTCTTTCCCAATTCCACCGCTGGCTAACACGATGTTCCTCGAACATAATAGGTTTCCCTTTCGTGTTGTCCACAGATAAAAAAAAAAAAAAGGTGCAGAAGTAACGGTGTTGCTAGCGTATTTCGCAAAATTCCATGAGGAATCTGCGTCATCCTTATAGATGGAATATTCCATGTTACCAGCGACTTTAGAACTGGAGGAAAGGGTGAAAATCTGCAAATACCTTTATACGTTTCATCGAGAAGAAAAGCATTGTTTATAGAGCAAAAAATCAAAAGTATTCACAAGAGAACGAGTCAGCAAGTTTGGGCGTTTCGCCCCAGACGTTGCCCCAGAGTTTTTGATGATGAAAGTGGTTTTTTCAATTTGAGGAACCTGTCGAATGTATTATGCTCTCGTGACTATGGCGTATTAAATTATGGTAACTGAAGTATTATGAGTTCCTAAAGTTATGTAGGTTTTGGTACGTTTATGATGTTGATAATTATCAATGAAGATTCCATATGAAAATGTCTTAATCATGATACAATAAAAAATATAATTGATACTGTAGCAATCTGCAATCATCAATCTAATCTCAACTGCGGCTTTGATATATATAATTTTTCTTTTCAGCTTGTTGGATGACAATAAATAAAATCCTAATACGTATAATCCAAGAACCGTATATTTATTTCTATCTGCGAGAACCATGAACCACCCTGTTACAATACTTCCTGAAACCAGCTGAATGGTTCGAGGACAAAAAACAGTATTCCCCTGGATATGTGGTGATAATCACTATTTTCATGAATACCTTTCCTGAGCCGCAGTAAATAGAAAAACACGCTCGGGTATAAGGCGTTATTTCGCTACATTGCCTTCTGTTATCGTTTGTATGTACGTCTCGTATCTCTAGGGTTTTACGTGTTGATTCACGTATCGGATCCTCAAAGCTCAGCACAGTTTCCTCTTTGCTTTCGCATCATATCGAAGGGGCTGTTATGGATTACTGGAAAAAAAATTGTGGACCAACAAACATAGCGGACAGAAAAGTAGGCCACACAGAACAATCGATACGATCTGCTAAATTAGGTTATCATTGTTTAGTTTTCGTTGTTATTGATGAGGGTACAAGTTTTATTTAGTTCAGATGTCATTGAAGCAAGTATCAATATTTCTGAATTTCCAATCGACTGTATTTGGAATATCGTTGTGTAGTTTTGTTATTTTCAGAAAATTCCAATAATATCCTCATTTGGAGGAAAAATACCCAAAAATGGTGAGAAATCTTCATGCAGTCTATCTCAAATTCTGTGCCCAATTTGACCAGAGATTATATCACTTCGAATTATATAATCTATTTTTATATCATCAGTTGTATGGCATATTCTCAAATGGAAATCTCTACTCTCGAAGTGTACCTGATGAAAAATACAATCGTTCATTTTTCATCGATGCCATCGAAAATTCCTATTTGTCAAGTCTATTTTACTGTCGATAAAGAAAATGCAATCTCTGATGTAGAGATAATTGCATAGAGCACGGAGTTCCTCAGGGCTCCATTCTCGGTCCCATTTCATTTGTAATTTATATTAATGGTATCTTCAGCTATTTAGCCTATATCATTTGTGTATGTTATGCAGATACAATAATGTTGTAGCGCTGAAGAGCTCATGCAAACTATCAGCATAGTTGGAGATCAATCAGACGAATGGCTTTTTGCAAACAAGCTGAAACTCAACAGAGATATGACAGGAAGAATACTGTTTTCAACCAACTGTGCCATCACATTATATTCCGAGTATAGTTGAAAGAATACAATAATTTCAGATAACGATAAATACAAAAATAATTCCCACAGAAGGATAAACTTGGCGTGGGTTGTACCATGGGTAAATATATCATATATATATATATATATACAGATATCATATTAAAATCATATTTTATGTATGAAAATGCTGACATGAATATGGATAATCATTCTCGATGGTAGTTTAAAGATACTAAGGAGCCGCTAATCATTTTCATTTCTCAGTTCTACTGAAAATGGCAATTTAGTTGCCGAAATAGGGATTCAGACTTTACTGAATATCGTTGTGTTTTTTGGGTATATAATAATAATAATAATAATAATAATACCTTTATTGCTTCTAAGAACTCGGTTTTGCAGCAAGAGTTGAGTTGAGGAACATAAAAAAATCTAATAAACAAGAAAAAATAATTGAAATGAATATAAAAGACCTGGACCTCAAAATATTCTAAACTCTAAACAGAGCTTGATGAAATCCCAAAAAAAAGATATACATATGAGAATATTCAAAAAATATATGATAATAATAGAAGTCTACTCATTGTTGATGAAATATCTGAGCCTCACAATATTCCATACAGAGCTAGATATAATTTTGGCATCATTTGATAAGAGTGCATCTAGGGAGGAAAGTAAAGATTCCCAAGACTCGAGAGGTTATATATATATATATATATATATATATATACGCTCAATATTAGGTTTGTTCTAACAGCGCTATCAAACGGTACGGAATCGTCTGAAGCATGCGCATACTGATGTACGCGTTCTAGCAAATTGAATTCGATATTCGAACTACTAGTCCCACGTTCTAGGGAAAACAAAATCCAGTTTGCAAACAGGTGGAGAAAGGTCGAAATAGTCCACAAGAATTCGTAAGGATTTTTAGTTTGTGACATGCGCAAAGGTTCGGAACTAACGGAATCTCAATTCGGAATGATCCGATGTCAGATTTGTTATGATTTCTGTATCTTTTTTATCCTAAGCTCGAATCTACGAAGGCGCTGAAGGGCCACACTCTCTTTTTTTTTTCTCTAAATCCTGACTTTAATCTTGGGATCCCGACTTTAATCTCGGGATCCTGACTTTAATCTCAGGATCCTGACATTAATCTCGGGATCCCGACTTTAAAATCGGGAAATTAAAGTCGGGATCCCGAGATTAAAGTCAGGATCCCGAGATTAAAGTCGGGATCCCGAGATTGAAGTCAGGATCCCGAGTTTAAAGTCGGGATCCCGAGATTGAAGTCGGGATCCCGAGATTGAAGTCGGGATCCCGAGATTAAAGTCAGGATTTAGAAATAAAAAGAGAGAGTGTGGCCCTTCAGCGCCTTCGTAATTTTCTTATGAATTTCGGTTCGATTATTATTCTTGTTGGTTTCGATTGACACCAAAACTGTCTAGTGTAGTATCAATTCTACTGTTTGAATTTGGCGCTATATTTTAAATTGGTATCGATCCGTTGCTGTCATGTTATTGTCAATTTTTGTGTTCTGTGTCTTAGAGTTAGGATCACGATGTTAGGTTAGAAACTACTGTTCCCGCCATTATGAGCGTCATATATATATATATAAGGTCGTGTGCTCTTGTTCGCATCTTTTTGGGGAAGAAATAAAATTATTATAGGTGACCGGAATCCAGACTTTATTGACTACACTAGTTTTTTCTATATTTGTGTTTAGAAATAAAGGTATAGTTTCCTTCTTGTTTATGAAATCAATGGTGGTTATCAACACGCAAATAAGCGTTCTAGCAAGATATGAATCTCAAACTGTTTGCAACCAGTCTCACGACGAACATGCGCAGTTGGTCAGTCGACAAAATCGCATCAAACCATGATACTATAACTGAGAAGGTAAACCCACGCGCATGTTTTATTTCTATCTCTCTTGCACAGTATACGTCACTCCGTGACAAATTTCTGTTGGCGCTTCGAGGTTAAGCGAACATTTCAGTGCGTTTATCGTTTTAAATTGTGTTGTTCAGTAGTTTCGGTTCGCATAATTTTGCTTACTTCATTTATTTCCATAATAAGAAACTATGGTTCATTGTGCTGTGGTGGGTTGTTCCAGTAACAATAATAAAAGATGTAAAACTGCATCGACATGTCGTTACTTCACTTTTCCTTCATCGAAGGAAACTTGCAGTTTGTGGGTGAAGAATTGCTTTCAGAAGAACAAGTTCAATGTAAAAACAGCTAGAATATGTTTGAAGCATTTCTCAGACGACGACTATAGATCGCAAGAAAAACTGTTAGAATTACCTATTCAGAAATGGAAATTGATAGATGATGCTATACCTTCCTCAAACATTCCAATACCATCAATGAAATGTTGAATTCATTACCTTAGATTTTTTGAGATTTTCTCTCTCATTTCAATGACTATTAGCAAAAAAATTCTCTTCTACGTATCGTATTTTAAATGCATTGACATCTTGGAGCAGATCACTGATCTGTCCTACAAATACGTATATTGAAATATTCATCATAGGTATTTCCTATTTTTATTTTTAGAAACGACAAAAAATCTAGAGAAATGAATATATCACACCTCGATTAACCTACACACAGTATTTTTTTTTTAATTTATTCAATTCGATTCATCCAATTAGATTCAATTTCTTTTATGATATCTATCTGAAATGTAATTTGTTGAAAAATTTTAAACCCATTATTCCTTATTAGATGCGTTATGTCTATTCGTACAAATGTATTTTTACCTTCATGGTTTGATGATTATTTTGTGAATTATCTAAATACTTGAAAATAATTGCACTGATTATGATGGTGTAACAAAACAGTGCTTCAGTGTTTTAATTTCCAATAAAAATATTTATATTGAATACAACTTTAACTACTTGTGTTTTATTAGACTCATGCCCCAAATGTTCATAATTGTGGCCAATATAATTACCATTATTGTAAATGCACTTTATGGTATTCACTTCACTTGAAATGATTCATGAAAGTCAGTTGCGAAATATATATTTATCAACTAATGGATATTGCATTATTATTATTCATTTCTGAATAAATGCTCACGAATAAAACAATCATTCACATACAAAAATAGTTCTCAATAATCTTTCTGTGTTGAACAACGTCATGAATGTTACTCCTACAATACCTATGAATGAATTATTTGAATTTCAGAAGATATCCAGGGGAATAACTCATTTTGTTGGGTTCATTTTTATCATTTTATATATTTCGATGATTGGAATTATGATTCCACTAACATCAAAACTCCAAAAACATTGTTATTCGATAATTCGTCTGATCAAATATATGAAAACCCGTGTTATTCCGATTGCCGCCAATCGTATTTGTCACGTAGTGACGTCATGCGCAAAGCGGTTCAAAACTAGAACCTCGAGTGATCATATCTTTCCTCGTTATAGTATCATGGCATCAAACCATCCCAAATGTCTTGCTAGAACAAACCTTTTACCATCTTTTGCCAGGTATGCCACTTCGCACGCGCGCCCCACCTATTGCAACGTTTGCCGAGACGCTCTCAGCGGGGTCACCTCTCACGGCCTGTCTTGCGAAGTATGCAAAAGCAAGGTGCACAAGAGGTGCGCAGCGAAGGCCATCAACAACTGCAAGTGGACCACCCTGGCCTCCGTCGGCAAGGAAATTGTCGAACAACCGGACGGGGTGAGCATCATGCCACAACCACAGATTAACCCAACTAGTTTGGGTGTCCCATCACGATCTCCCGGAGATTTAACGCTGGTTCATGCAACGTTCATTATAATTACATTTTAATTATATTACAATTATATTATCACTAAGAAAAACTCCCCGTTCGTGCAACACATTAACAGCGCATTAGCGCAAGCGTATTGAGACTTTTGAGATTTTTACCATGTGTTTAATAATTGATGTTTGTCTTGTATTTTCGTTTTTCGAGCTACTTGTGTGGAAATATGGCACCGCCTCGATCACAGCATATTGAACTTTTGTTATCTTCATTGATTTGGTCTTTGCTTGTATTGGTTCGAAAGAAAAGGTCACGAAACCGCAGATTTTGTGTGAGGAGAAGTGACAGGAATTCGATTTCATACTCTATGTCTAGCAAATGACATCCTGGCGCATGCGAATTAGCTGTTTTCACTACGAATATAATGTAATTATAATGCATAGTTGAAAGGTGGCCAACTTTTTAGTGGACTAATGTAATGAAAATACACTAAAGCATTGCATGAACTCGCCGCATCAGTATCAGCGATTCAACTTTTCTTAATCATAATATAATTAAAATGTAATTATAATGAACGTTGCATGAACCAGCCTATACATGAGGGGTCGAAATAACACTAGTTGGTCGTATAACTTTTCTCCTTATGCCACCTCTAAGGGAAATATCAGGCCTCAAAGACATACCTTAGAATAAACGTTTTTGGCTGTAAGTTTTGAACTAATTTGGGTAATTTTCCACTCATCATGCGATGGGTTTTCTTTCGATTTTTTCTTGGTACTTACGTATTTCGACCACAGGAACCCGAGTTTCACAATGAAAACGTGCGCAAACTTATATTTTTCGAGATATTCCAGGAAAAAGTATGGAAATTAACCTTCTTTCTTCGGCTCGTTTTGGGTAGGCATGGAGTTCCTTTTCTCACACAGGATACTTTTTATACCTGCCTTGAACATTCAAGAAGTCAGAAAGAAGGGAAAACATCCTCGAATTTGTTGAATAAACATTCTGCATCTTGAAGGAAGGTTGATCCAGCATTTTTCATATGGACGACGCTGTCAAATGAGAATCTACGTCAGAATCACTAGTTCTGTGAGTCAAAATATCACAGATGCACATTTGACAGCGCCGTCCATATGAAAGAAGATGCTAAAGACGATGAATAAAACTTCTCAGAGGATGTTTCTCCTTCTTTATAGCTTCTAGAATGTATAAGGAAGATATAAAGAGTATCTTATGTGAGAAATGAAACTTCGAATGGCTATGGTGCCTACCCAAAACAGGCCGAAACAAGAAGGGTTATATTCATACTTAATCCTGGAATATCTCGAAAAATATAAGTTTGCGCACGTTTTTATTGTGAAATTCGGGTTCCTGAGGTCGAAATACGTAAGTACCGAAAAAAAAACGGAAAAAACCCATCGCAGTGTAAAATTTCATCAAAAAATAGTCGTTATTTGACATGAAAACAGAGTTTCTGTTCTCAGCAGAAAGGCCGGAACGGACTGGTCCGTAACACATAATTTGCTCAAACTTTGACAAATTTCATCATTTTCAGCTACAAACAACATTACACCAAAACCGCAGTACGATATAAAAAATGGTTCGAAACTTAAAGCCGAAAACGTAGTCATTGGACACCCTGTATTGGGTTGATCTGTGCCAGAACGAAGCGGAGGATCGCATGCTATATATATAATCATTATTCAAATTCGGTTTGATGATACTTCGGAAATTTCCGCCAGTAGGTCTTCCACAATGCTTCTTCTTTTGTAACAAGTACCTCCTGGAAGTGGAAGAGTTTCTAAGCCAGAAAATGCTTCTTCTGGGCAGCATCATTTTACTGTTTGTTCTTTTGTATCAAACCAGCATCAGTAGTTGTTCGAAGTGACTTCACCTCAATATATTTTATTGTATATTGTATTGTAGGGCTCATTTTATGACTGTCACCAAAGACGTTCATGAATTTATCAACTTCTATGTATTCGCCTGCAGAGATTTATAGAAACCACCCAAGCCTTGCATAAAAAAATAATCTCATGATAACGTCAAAAAAATGTTTCTCGTCTCGTATGGTACTATGGAATATATAAATTTATTACTAATTTGGCAGTTCAAAAGTTATCGAAACAAGAAATTGTCCGAACTTCAACTCATAATATTTTGACGAAACAATGAATTTCTTAATGTTATGTCTTGCTTGCGATATTTCATGAAACGTATTACATCTTAAGCTTATGATAATCTGTTTGCTTACTTCCTGTAACTATTCTATACTTCAAATCCGCACCAGATTTTCATAATCCAAGTAATATATAGCGGTTTTTCTCGAAGAGCGTGTGTGTTTAGTACAAAACAGGACTGAGACTCATCCGATCGTCGATATGCTGAGGTATAAGCAAAGATTTTCGGGTCTATCCAGACGGCAGACTAAATTCTCATCTATTTCAATTCGCTTTGTTTCAGAGTATAGTAATGCCACACCAATGGATGGAGGGAAACCTGCCTGTATCAGCCAAATGTGCTGTTTGTGATAAAAATTGTGGTTCAGTTCTCAGGTATGTGAAGACTTGCACAATTTTTTCAGTACCTAAATTTCATTAGTTTTCTCGGTTCGACTCTCATTATGAACGTATTCAGATTGAACGAATAATCTCTACGAACATACGGAATATACATTTCAGCACACACTTAAGGGAAATATGCTGAGATATTAAAGATATAAAAGTGTCGAAATTCATTACTTAGATGTGACTTTTGAGAAGTTTCTCATTTGTACTACTATCTATACCCAACTACAAGTATACTCAAATATGTCTATGAAGGTATAGTAATTTTCACGATCTAAGGAAGTGCCTTTACTACCGAAACCTACATGAAATTCGATAAGACCCAAAAGTCTTAAATTAATGGCTATTTATTGGGAGGGCATTGTGCAGGGCCGTACTATTATATTATGATACCTGGAATTTCTCTTATAGTTCAAAGAGAAATTTGAATTTTTTAAAATTTATTTGATTTTGATACAGGGTATATATCTTGAATCTACAAAATAATACACAATATATCAATACATACATATGTTGCATTCTATTTTTTACTAGATATCATTTAGTTCAAATTTGCTATCGCTTTTATCTTGCAAATTTAAGTTTTCTTAATCTAAGTTTTCTTTGTGTACAAACGTCTATATGAGTTCTCAATTTTTTCCACGTGCTCAATACAGTTTTCAGCGGTTACATTTTCAACTTCCGTCTTTATCAACTCGATCACACCACTGTTCGAAGTAGGTATATTATTGTGAGCACGTACTTTAATTACTTTTAATTTATGCCATATCAACTCGATCGGATCAAAAATACAATAATATAGTGGAATCCGAATTACTTCGTGACCTGCCTCTTTTGCAATTGTGACACAAACGTATTCCTTTGAAAAATCATAACTTTTTACAGTTTCTAACGATTGTTTAACATTATAACTTTCATGGAAATATATGTCACGTCCGCACAAAAAGTCTTGTATTTCACATTTTCTATTACTGGAACCTGGTATCTTATTCTTTTGGCGACTATGTTAGGATGCGTTATCCATCGCAATACAGCTAATCGGTGGTATATTCGGAATTAATTCATTTTGAAACCAATCTTCGAATACTACCTCGGTTGTATCGCAGTGACAATCCATCAGGCTGGATTCCGAAATATTCTTGGCTGCTAAAACAGACATCCTTCTTCTGATCCCGCACTGTATATGGGATTACTGTGGTGAGAACAATATATTTCATTACATCATTCATTCTGACGAAGCAGTTAGATTTGGGTTGGACTGCTTTCAAGCCGTAACCTGGATAGTTAAAATAGACAATTTACCAGCTAGTAAATGTTCTTGACGTACTGATTGCAATGTATTTAGATTGTCCGTATGATTTCCGTCTTTCGTTGACGGAATAACAGCGCATGAAAATAAAACTGACATCGTGATTTCAGTTCTTTTTATCTGTCGAAAACAAGTGAAACTTTTTTTCGGAAAATTATACGTTTATGGAATCGAAATCGCGTTCATCATCAGAAGACTATACCGGGTGTGCCAACGAAAACTTTCCACCCGGATTTACTGGGAAATGACAAATTATTTCCGGAAACGCTGAAACACGTCGATTTTAAATTCTAGGGGGACATATGTCAGTGATGAATTTAGTCGAGCAACTTCATCCCCCGGACGAGGGCGGCTACCCCCTTGCGAATCATCATAGGGAACGTGGGTCGAGTGATACATCATCTGAAAGCTCTCTTTATTCTCTATCCAAACGTGTATAATTTTTTCAAAATCGAATGGATGGTAATTGAAATTAGTGTTGTTGACAGGTTCAATGTAATTAGTCATTATCTCACCTGTTCTTATTCAAATTCAATTTATTAACTATTTTAAGACTCAATGAGTGGACAGATAGACAACGGCAACATCCCATCCGGTCAGGGAACCCAGTCACCCCACGAAAAACGAAAACAAATTAGTCAAAACAAAGTAAGTAGCCAGGCTGGGACTATTAATTGCGAAGATCTTTCAACCAAGTATCAGATTGATGTCGCTATTCGCGAACACAACAATACAAGCGGAAGATGCTCACCCCAATTGTGAGCGAAACGTCCAAAGGAACCTCCTCCACAGAGGTGAACCGAAATGTATTTACATCTTCTTGAGAATGCCATCGATCCCATGATAACGGATATTATCGAAAACGATGGATATTATTCGGCAGACAACCTCCATTTTCAACAAGATGGAGCACCGCCTCACTATGCAGTAGCGGTTAGAAACTTTCTGGATGAACGATATACCAATCATTGGATAGGGCGACGAGGACCAATTGAGTGGCCAGCTAGATCACCGGACCTCAACTCATTGGATTATTTTTTATGGGGGCATCTCAAAAGCAATGTTTTTGCCACTCCGTCAGAGTCACTAGAGGATTTACGTGGTCGAATTGTAAACGAGTGCGGCAGCATAACTCCAGAAGTATTGGAAAACGTTCGTAATAGTTTCGAAAGTAGACTTTATCATTGTATGGAGGTAGGAGGGGCTCACTTTGAGCACTTAATAAATTGAATTTTGATAAGAACAGGTACGATATTGATTATATAAATTAAACCTATTACCACACTAATCTCAAGTACCAGTCGTTCGATTTTGAAAAAATAATAAACTTTTGGATAGAGAATGAAGAGAGCTTTCAGACGATGTATCAGGGGGTAGCCGCCCCTGTCAGGGGGATGAAGTTGCGTGACTAAATTCATCACTGACATGTGTCCCACTAGAAATCAAAATCGACGTGTTTCGGCGTTTCCGAAAAAAAATTGTTATTTCCCAGTAAATCCGTGTGGAAAGTTTTCGTTGGGACACCCTGTGTATACCATCACATTGTCATGAAACACGATCAAAGGTGAATGATGTTTTAATATGGCTTTTCTATCGTAAGAATGCTAATCACAGGTTTCTTACTAATATTGCTCCCAAAATTCTAAACTCACCGAAGAAATTAGAAATAATCTTCATACATCTTCGTATACACCCAAATATTTCATTGAGATATCCACAGAGACCTCATCTCATATCTGTTCTCCTGATATTTAATTCCCGATTCCGTCTTCAAAATGGAATTTGAATTTTGTTCTGCTCATACGATCTGCATCACGATTGATACATACCTCATTGGATTTCTGCTCTCCTGATACTAATATAATAATAATAATGATAATAATAATAATAATAATAACGTTTATTGTGCATGAAAAAAATTAAATTTTACACACAAAGGGAAAAAGGGTTAGCCATAAGCTATCTTCCACCCTTCCCAAAATTGACATGTATTTTCGTGGTATAATTAAATTAAATGCATTAAATGAATAAAGTAAGAATAGAAAAAGAGAAAAAACGAGGAAAAAGAAAAAACTCATTATGTTGTCTAGGAGTAATAAGGCTACTGACTAAGGACAAACAATAACATTATTCACACCCGAGTTATTTGGAAATATACGAATTGTGAAAAGATGATGATCTATAGACAATGAAAAATATCTTCATTAGGAAATAGTCAGTTGTGATTTCAAAACTTTTTTAAATTGAGTAATTGAAAGATCCAGTAAAGGTTGTATCTGATTCAAGTATGAAGGGGCCGAAAATGAAAAGCATCCTTCGAATTCCGAGGTATTATGAAAGAGAATATTGAAAGAATCATTCCTGATATTTACCAAATGAAGATCGGATCCCCTGGTTATCGAACTATACAGGGTGAGTCAAAAATGTGTACCGAGCTTCCTGGGGGTGATAGAACATTGAAAAATAAGTGTAGTTTGATGATTAAACTCATGGCCCAAAATGCATATTAAGGGAGATATATCCTTCCAAAGTTGATAAAATTAAAATAATTTCTCCGCATAACTTCTGAACGATGAAAGCCACCCTATTGAAATTTTGTGCATGAATGTATGTTGTCAAAATAAATTTTTTCGTCACGATTCCACATTTCTGATATTGTTATAAAGGGTGTTTTCAGAGGGTGAGTCATGATTTTTTGTAGAAAACTTCTTTCCCTGTATTATTTTCGGTGAAAAACCAGAAGCATTCGAAGGAGCGAAAAAAATTACATGAAAAAGGTACTCTTATTTAAATACAAAAAATTGAGCCGTTCGTGAGATATTTGAGTTTTTGTAGTTACATGATATCAGCAGATTGATTTTATTCATCGCGAGATTCATCGGTAACAATATTTTAGCAGGCCATGATGAATAATTTTGTTCTCAATTTTGACTTTCATGTCATCAACATTCGAGTCAACATTGTTGTAGTCGATTTGTTCGTGTGGTTTTTCTGTGTCATTTATCACTGCGATTATCAACTGAGATTTTGAGAAATATGGCAGGTTATTCGTTCTCTGAACATACTGATATGCTTCTAATGCTTGGCGAGTGCTTCGGAAATGCAAATGCTGCTGAAATATCGTTATACCGATGAATCTAGCGATGAATAAAATCAATCTGCTGATATCATGTAACTACAAAAACTCAAATATCTCACGAACGACTCAATTTTTTGTATTTGAATAAGAGTACCTTTTTCATGTAATTTTCTTCGCTCCATCGAATGCTCCTGTTTTTTTCACCGAAAATAATACAGTGAAAGAAGTTTTCTACAAAAAATCATGACTCACCCTCTGAAAACATCCTTTATAACAATATCAGAAATGTGGAAGTGTGACGAAAAAATGTATTTCGACAACATACATTCATGCACAAAATTTCAATCGGGTGGCTTTCATCGTTCAGAAGTTATGCGGAGAAATTATTGTAAGAAATTATTTAAGCTCGGTACACATTTTCGACTCACCCTGTATAGGTACCTAGGAGTTTGAGTTTGCAGCAACCTGTACACAAATATATCAGAATTATTCTGTCTTCGAAATAGAATTTAAACTTGTGCTCAAATAAAGAGATTGACATTGGGAACATCCAGACGTTTCTGATGTCCTCGTACTCATATCCCGATTACATCTTAGAATGCAATCGAATTTCTGCTCTTCCGACACGGAAATATTTGAGGCGATGTTATGAATGGTTTCTTTCTGATAAACTGCAGTAGACTTCTTCCCTCCACTGTCTATGAAGTCGATGATGACAATGAGAATGAACATTTTGTTGATTTTCTCCGCAAGGTTACAAGATTGGAGATGTCTGTGGTGCCGAGCGACTGTACACACCCAGTGCAGGCCTTCTCTGTCATCTTGGTGTCCCCTCGGTCACTCGAGGGTGAGCGTGGTGCCCCCCACGGCGCTGCATTCTATCCAGGACGACGCTTGGGAAGCGATAAGACCACAGGCTTCCTCTCCTCTTCTCGTATTCGTTAATTCTAAGTCAGGTGGGTACAGTATAGAGGTGTGCGATATTGGATATTCGATATCGGTATCGGTTTTGGTAACGGTATCTATCGATTTATCGATATATCGATATATCGATATGTCGATATATCGATTTAATATCGATATAATATCGATATATCGATATATCGATATATCGATATATCGATATGTCGATATATCGATTTAATATCGATATAATATCGATATATCGATATATCGATATATCGATATGTCGATATATCGATACATCAAAACCGATATCGATAGATATTTCATGATGAGTTCCATCAGGTTTCCCTGAACCTTTTTCAAACTCTTTCTTAGATATATTTAATTCTTTTGAAAATTTTATGAAGATGTAGCCTTATTTTCAACACTGCGCTTTTTATCAATTCTCAACTGGTGGAAAGCGCTTCTGGGGTAGACGAAAGAACATGAATGATACTCTCGAAGTCCACAGCCCACATTACCAATCGATCACATGGTAATCAAAATAAGACGACACCTTGCATCATGATCCTTTCCAGTGAGATAACGTTTTTTCAGTTCATTCAGTTCATTGTCTATGATTCTTGCATTTTCATATGGAATTTTGGTATCATCAAATCATATTTTCTCATGATATCGTTATTCGATGTATCGATATATATAGGGTGAGTCAAAAATGTGTACCGAGCTTTCTGGGGGTGATAGAACATTGAAAAATAAGTGTAGTTTGATGATTAAACTCATGGCTCAAAATGCATATCAAGGGAGATATATCCTTCCAAAGTTGATAAAATTAAAATAATTTCTCCGCATAACTTCTGAACGATGAAAGCCACCCGATTGAAATTTTGTGCATGAATGATGTTGTCAAAATACATTTTTTCGTCACACTTCCACATTTCTGATATTGTTATAAAGGGTGTTTTCAGAGGGTGAGTCATGATTTTTTGTAGAGAACTTTTTTCCCTGTATTATTTTCGGTGAAAAAACAGGAGCATTCGATGGAGCGAAGAAAATTACATGGAAAAGGTACTCTTATTCGAATACAAAAAATTGAGCCGTTCGTGAGATATTTGAGTTTTTGTAGTTACATGATATCAGCAGATTGATTTTATTCATCGCGAGATTCATCGGTATAACGATATTTTTATTATTTTAATTTTATCAACTTTGGAAGGACATATCTCCCTTAATATGCATTTTGGGCCATGAGTTCAATCATTAAACAATACTTATTTTTCAATGTTCTATCACCCCCAGAAAGCTCGGTACACATTTTTGACTCACCCTGTATATCGATATGTATCGACATATCGATATTATTTTCTCATGATATCGTTATTGGATATATCGATATATCGATATTATTTTCTCATGATATCGTTATTAGATATATCTATATATATCGATATATCGATATTTTTCCACCCCTAGTACAGTATATATCTTCCATTCTAATCAGAACATTTTGACCGAATGAATAGTGAACGATACTGTTGTTGCTGTTTCAGGTGATAACCAAGGTGTGAAGTTCTTGCGAAAGTTCAAGCAACTTCTCAACCCCGCACAAGTTTTTGATCTCATTTCAACCGGTCCCAGGATCGGCTTAAGACTGTTTAGACACTTCGATCCATTCCGAATTTTAGTTTGTAGTGGAGATGGCTCCGTAGGCTGGGTCCTATCCGAAATAGATAAGTTAGACATGCATGTAAGTAATAAAGTTCGGGCCTTATTGGCGGCGATATTAGAAAAGCTCGTCTTTTTTTTTACATTTGTTGACAATTCGAAAGGAAAACCTATAGTGTTCGAGAAACAGTACTAGTACAGTGCAATGCAACAAAAATTCAAGCTTGTATGTTCACCAAGAAGGCTGATCACACAATACCCAATTTGATGATGTCGGGTTCCACTATTCCTATGAGGTCGTCCATATCCACGCTGGGTGTCACCACCAACAGTGCTCTCTCATGGGACGATCATGTGAGGTCCATTGCGAAAACTGCTTCACAAAAACTCGGTTTTCTTTTCAGTGCGAAGAGATACTTCACATCCCAGCAATTGCTTATGATCTACAAAGCACAATTTCTACCTGTCCTGGAGTACTGCTCACATGTTTGGAGCTCAGCCCCCAAACATACGCTTAAGCTCTCAGATTCAATTACAACGACGATACAACACTCACCAAATCATTGACCTCTCTAGATCATCGTATAAAGGTCGGCGATCTCTACCTCTCTCATAGCTACTTCCACGGTCGGTGCTCAACGGAAATATCATCTATTATGCCACCACGCGCGATTCCTAGTAAACAAACCAGACGAGCTCAAGCTGGTCACCCCTACACTGTCAGGCTCGAGACCTGTCGAACATCGCTATACCAAGCATTCATCAATAGAATAGTGGCTAACACGATGTTCCTTGGACATTATAGATTTCCCTTTCGTGTTGTCCATAGATGAAAAAAAAATCGTGTTTCAAGAGGAATAGATTATGAGTGAATATCTATGGACTATAACAAACCCAGATCCTTGTGGACCACCTTCATTCATTGATAATTTATCAGACTGAGAGTTGTTATATTTGGCACTGATTGTTCTATAATCAAGATATTATTACAAAAGATTTTTCACAGTGCCTCTGACTCCCATTGATTGCAGGTTTTCTAAATCTGGTTGCATGCATTTCTAAACCCATGCTAATGGGTACTTAATATTGTCTCTAATATTTGTCTGTAGCTTCTCAAGTATTCCCAACTGCCCATACAAGTTAGAACCGAAAACTTCGACTTTATTCCTTCCTTTATACCGCATATGGTCGATTTATGTTTTGCAGAAACAGTGCCAAGTAGCGGTATTACCCTTAGGGACGGGAAACGACCTTGCTAGGGTGTTAGGCTGGGGATCTTCTTGCGACGACGACACCCATTTACCCCAGCTTCTAGATAAATACGAAAAAGCCAGTACGAAAATGCTCGACAGATGGAGCATAATGGCATTCGAGCGAACCATAGCTATGCCCAAGTTATCGCTAACTCCCGGTATGCCAGAAGGTATGATTGCACTAACAATAACTAACTCACTGACTATTCAGCTAACTAACTGGTTAACTGACCAATCAACTAATAATGATAGATAAGCCAAGTAGCCCTAGATAGGCGCTTCTGGACTACTACGCTTCATTTATACCTAAAACTAATCAACTAGTTAACTTCAACTATTCAACAAACTTGCTAACTCACTCACTAGGTAATCAACTGTTAGACTAACTGTTAACTCGGGGTAAACGCAAATCATCTGGAGAATTATAAAACCATCATTTGAAGAATTCAAATAGATAGTACCGCCATTTTTTTTTCTCGGAAAAGTTACCCACCCATGGACTTTTTGGTTTACTCATGCCCCAGAACACTCTTCCACCTTCAAGATAAATCTCAAAGGCTATGCCACCGAATAACGCGAGAATATCACAAGACTTTTGATTTCATCCCCCTGTGCTGCTAGCCTCATCAAATAATGTTTTGTTTTTTTTTTTCATTAAGAAGGTCTTGGGGCTCAGTGTATAACAACGATGTACAAAACACTGGGGCAGTCACTGATGGTGTTTTGTTTCGTCAAAAACGCTAACGCCATTTTCCGCTTCAATAGTTATGAAACTCTCCAGAAGATGATTTTTGCAGATTTCTGTACACATAGTTGACGTTTTGGGATTGTAGTTATGTAGTTCGATCTAAAATTGAGAAGTTACCTAAATTACTATTTCTGAATCAACATTTTTAAAAACACCGATTGTGCAATTATCAGTAATATTGATTTTGTTTTCATTTTTGTGTCGTCATCTAACAACTGACATTTGAGTGATTTTCCGCTATAATGGCCTAATAGTTATGAAACTCTCCTGAAGATGGTGACATTTTTACAGATTCCTGTACAAACAATTGGCGTTTTGAGATTGTAATTATGTAGTTCGATCATTTATTGAGAAGCAACATAAATTACTACTTCTGAATCAACATTTTTCTAACACTGATTGTGCAATTATCAATTATCGATACTGATTTTGTTTTCATTTTTGTGTCGCCATCTAACAACTGACATTTGAGTGATTTTCTGCTATAACGAATAAAATGCTGTTATCAAGTTAGCTGTTAGAATACGTTAGAATTCTGGTTGATGAACTCAGATAGGCAAATAGTCAAAATAGCTCCACCAGTGTTCTGTACATTGTTTGTATAACAAAAGATTGGTAATTATATTGTGGGTATCGTCTAATGCAACTACGAAATAACATCGACATTAATTATTACTCCATTAATAATATGAAAGAAGAGAAGAAGAAGAATTAACGTTGTAAGGACACATAGAACATTCAATACGAGTCTTGCGAAAACGACGAAAAAAAAAATCATATCTCTCTCAGTTGTCTGGTTAACGTATGGTTTACTGATACCAGTGGGTCAATTCTCTTCATTTTCACAGTTCACGTTCTCAACTACTATGTCTGTTATCTACATATTGATAGCTACTGTTTCACTAGTTACAATTAGGTACGCTATTATAATAATCTGATTTCTGACGTTTCATCTCACCAAATTATTATTTAATAAATCTCACTTAAATCTATACAGATGGGATGTTTCGTTGATCATAGCTGATTGTACTTACTAATACATTAGATCAATCAACAAAACTCTTCTACTATACATTCTTGTACTGGTTCAGCACACCCCAACTATCTTCCAGACGCTTCGGAAACCTCCTTCGACTATTGAATGTGAACATTTTTTATAGGTCAGTTACATACGCAGATCATTCAATATGAGGATTCTCTAGTGACGCACCTCCAGAATATCCTTCAATCTGATGAAACATCTGTTATATTCAATTCGGCCAAGAGGTTGTGCGAGACTGTGAAGGACTTTGCTACTCAACTGATGGAGAGTTCCATAACACAAGGTGAGATTTTTGTTTTATTTTACAATTGCACTCCCTCGTTGGGTGGAACCAGCGCGCTCCAAAAGTCTGAACTTGAGCGGAGCTAAGGAGGCATACCAAAAACATCCATGTCTACACTGGGATTCGAACCCAGGTCGCGGTGGAAGCGATTTATAGCTTAAATTCGAACGAGTGCGTTAACATTCTCGACCACCGCGATAGACAGGTCATATCAAGGAATGTTTCTAGTGAGTCTTCATTTTATTGAACACAGTAGCCCCACGAAAATGATACCAGTAACACCTGGAAAATCAACGACATAAATGAAAACAGTTCGAGTCAGTTCGAAGGGGGAAGAAATTCTGCCTAAAATTCGCTCATGCCATTCCATCCCCTTACCTTGGGTGGTGAGTTCACGAATCATGATTCAGATTAATGAAGATATGTTACCATTCCACTCAAAATTTATTTATTGGGAGTTCGAAGTGTGATATACGATAATACACAGTATGTGATCGACCTGAATATAACGGTAAGTTTGCGGTCTATTGCCTATCAAAATGTAATGAAAATATCAATAAATCTTCCTTATTACTACCGAGCAAAAAATACAATATGAACAGCATTATGTGGGTAAAATACAGGGTGGCCCAATGTGAACAAAACACGGTATGCATTTTACTGACAGATCAAGGAACTAATATTAAATCAAATGATTCTTTATGTAATGTTGGATAGGACAGGATTTGAAAAAAAAAACACATAGGACACTTTTTAGATGAACATCGTTCTAACTACAAAATGAGAAATAGTGATGAAAGGGAAAAAAACGTTAGTTTCTATCGCTAGCCGTTTATTTTCATAAACGCGTTTTCTCGAGAACAACTGCATTGAATTCCAAAAAGAAGGAAGCGTTGGTAAGAGATTTGGATTACCTTCAAATTGATGTATCCCATTTGAGATTCAAGGGTTGGAGCTCACCCCTCCGAGCGGTTTGAAGTGAAAAAGTTGAAAACACGGGCAAAATATTCCCCCTCGAAATAAAAATCGACCAGTCCCAGCGTTTTTTTTTTGAGAACGATAACTATGTCAAATCGGCCGTGTTTCGTTTTCATTGGGCCACTCAGTATATTTGGAAGCAAAGGGCGAAATTTATTTTTCGATGTTCAAATACAAAGAAACTCTTTTACTCAACCCTCAACAATCTGGGACATGTACTGGCAAAACAAAATAAAAGGCAGTGAGAGGGTAAACTATACCGTATATTTTTGCACCTCAACATTTTGGTTCATTTTCAGAAGATATCACCTTCTATGAAGATGAAATTTTCCTCTCCTTCGCTCTGAACTCGACCATATTTCCATTTTCTTTCTTCCAATAATAATAAACGATATTATATTTATGAATTATCATCTTCCAAATACTGAGATTGACTAGTTTTGTTGAAATAAACGAATATTAGAATATTTTCAACTCCCCAATATCATTATATTCGAGTCAGTAATGATTTTTTATGTTTTATATATATGCTGGATCATACTAAGAAGTACCGATTTTGGGTAGAGGGTATTGATGGAATCAAGAATTCACGATGGGTTTCTGTCAACATCACCAATAGACTATATGAATAATATAATCATCATAATTTAGTAGAGCAATACTCGATCATCTGGCATAATCACAACAACAACAACAACAGGAAAACACATCGAATAGATTTATGATAGAAAATACAGCCTGACATCATTCTCTTTGCTTTTGTGTAATTTTCCGAACAGATCAAATCGCCTGTGAAATCGTATTTATTGAAGATCAATTCATTCGAGATGTTGTTCATTCATTATTATAATAATTATTTTTATAACCTTCATGGAAGCAATTTATTATGGTACATGAATGGGCGTTCTCGAAAAGGGTGCGTTCTGAGCTATCTAGGTCAGGACAACTCGATCATAAATCATTGTTCAGTCGTTCTGCCATCTTTAACATCTCATAAATGTCCATTCGCATATTTGGAATATACAGTAAAGGTCCGAATGGTATCGAACGGATATCCTAAGGACGTCCAATGGATGTTCTATGTTCTTGGGCCATCAGTACATCTATGAGATATAGCTCATGGATGTACCTACGTGAGATATAATTCATGGATATCTGATGCTATATACTTATCGGTAATATTTCTTGTGGAGAAATTTTAGATGTCCTATGGATATATCCAAGAGTATTCCTTTCATACCTCAGAGTGAACGAATATCCATTCGATTGATAGAAATTGCTTCCTCATCAAATCCATGGATTGTGAAGGAATGGAAGCCAAATGAATTTCTCTCAATAATGTTGGTATTTTCTAGGTGATGATCAGTTGGCGAAGAAGTGCGATGTTCTTCAACAAAAACTAGAGCAACTCCTAAAAACCCTGACCAGCGAACAATTAGACGCACGAAACCTCGGCTGCCACACCGAAGATAGACCTGCTGAAGACACCGACAGCGAAGTGTCGTTCGACAAAATGAAGACGGAGAAAGTCGAGAAGGACCTCAGCAACTTCAATTTCCGAAAGCACAGACGAACTTCCAGGCAAGTATCACAGGAGATATGTTCTTTCATTTGTCATTTCGATTGGACGAATTCTCTGAGCTAATCAATCAATTAGCAATATTCCAGAAAAAATAACTCAATCTCAGCTGATATCACATACTTATGAATTTTTCAATCTCCATCGGAACTATCATAATCGTCGAGATATTGTTTTCATTTTGGTTGAACGGCCTAATGAGGTAGTTTTTTTGACTCGAAAAAGCTATTGCCAGAGTTGGTAAGGTAAAAGCTATGACGGCTCTGAAAAATTACTTCCACCTTTCATCATTTATACCTTATTTAACAAATATTCATCCTAATGTTTCTTCCATTTTGATTCTATGACTTGAACAGAGTTTTTTAGACCGTGCATCTTCTTTCTCTCTCCCACTTTACCTATATGTATCGAAACTTTTCTTATTCAGATGAGATCTAGGAAATATCAGAAAGTTTGGCAATTTTATTCATCCATTCACCAATATGCGAGTTGAAATTCAATCTAACTCAATCAAGTACAACAATAAGATACGTACACAATGAGTACAAATAAATCATATGCATACATACATAAGCTAAGGTCTCCTTGGACATGGCTCCTATTGATGGTAATATTCCCGAAACCCCAATTGATGCAATTCGGTAACAGATCTAAACTTTTCATGTCCAACGCAGTGAAGGAAAATTTCAAAATTTCAATGAGAAGTTCATAAAACAGGGTGGGGCTACGTTAAATAATAATACTAACAATGCGTTAATATTTTCTTGATCCTAATCTTTTTTGTGCACAAATTCTCCGACGATTTGGGTTCAGACTATGATAAATCAGATATTTTACAAAAAAAAATATGCGCTCATTCTGTATCGATCAAATGCGCCAATTTTGAGTGAAAGTGCGCGTTAGTTTCCTGATGAATGTCTGGATTCAGTCCCTTCACTGATTTTCCGCTTAATAGCGGAGACATTCAATAGGTGTTCCATATAATGTTGTATAACATGCCTATTTGTGTTATGTAACAATATTGGAGAAGTTATATCGAACTGGAATCAGAGGGGTTGCCAACGATTGGGTGGCCTCATATCTAAAAAACAGATCGCAGGTAGTAGTTATTGATTCTGTGAAATCACAACCTGCGTCTGTGTCAATTGGGGTTCCTCAAGGGTCAACTCTTGCGCCACTTCTTTTTATAATATTCATGAGTGACATAGAACTCGCGAGTATGGTCCAGCAAAAAACGATAATCTATGCAGATGATACAAGTAAAATATTGGCAGAGAATAAACTGTTGCTCTCTATAAAATCAGCAAACTCAGCTGCAGAAGAATTCGCCAGATGGTGTGAAAATAATGGCTTAATAATCAATAATAGTAAAACGGTCTTCATGTTTTTCCAACAGAAAAACATTTCGTATGATCACTGTCCCCTAATAAGAGTTAATCACAACTCCATAGAGCAAGTGAGTCAGTTTAAGTATCTAGGCCTGTCTGTAGATCAGTAATTAACATGGGAAGTACATATAGAAAACCTTGTCACGAGAGTGAGCAGTATGTGCTTTGTAATAAAACAATTACGAGAAACAGTCTCGCTACACGTACTTAAGCTGATTTACTATGGACTACAATCTGTTCTATCATACGGATTGCCCTTCTGGGGGAACTCGGCACATGCAATAAAAGTTTTTGAAATTCAAAAAAAAGTGATAAGATGTCTAGCTGGTCTACATTTCAAAGAATCATGTAAGAGTACATTCATCCAACTGGCCATACTGAGCTTACCCAGCCTCTACATTTATACGATTACAATGAACATTAAAAAAAATGAAACACACCATACCAAAAATCTACATCTACAATACTAGAAGAGGTAATGATCTGAGACTACTTTATTCTCGTTTGGCTCTGGGGCAGGACTCTGCGAGTTATCAAGGTATCATTTGCTATAACCATGCACTCAAAGTATTTGGAAACGCATGTAGCTTAGGAAGTGTCAAATCAGCTCCATACAATCATCTAGTCCAAAATGTATTCTACTCTGTTGAGGAATTTTTACAATCTAAATGAGTATTCAATATTATGAAACTCTAATCCTTTAACTTCTATTTTAAAATGTTTGTGTCTGTTCAAATGTTTTTATTCCTGTTCTTGACTAGTCTGATAAAATTTTATAAATGTATGTAATACAGATGTAGAATATTCAATGATGAATAAATTTCTATTCTATTCTATTCTATTCTATTCTATTCTATTCTATTCTATTCTATTCTATTCTATTCTATTCTATTCTATTCTATTCTATTCTATTCTATTCTATTCTATTCTATTCTATTCTATTCTATTCTATTCTATTCTATTCTATTCTATTCTATTCTATTCTATTCTATTCTATTCTATTCTATTCTATATATTCTATAACTGTATATTCTGTATATTCTATAACGAATTTCACTCGGAAATCTGGAATTTTTCTTCTGAGTATCTTGAAGTAAATCAGAAACGCAATTACATTTTGCTGCAAATCATTAGAAGGATACTGTCTGTAAGTTCTTCGAGGAGGTGGTACATTCATTTTTCAGCTTTTGATGGGATTTTCTCTCCTCGTTTCTCTACTTATCTTGGTGGACGTTTCGGGAACGAATCTGCTGAAAAGTGTCAAAATCGGAAACATCGAAAAAAGTTTACGAAGAAAAATATTTCAATTGTGTTGAGAACGGGAGCAGATTCGTTCCCGAAACGTCCACCAAAATAAGTAGAGAAACGAGGAGAGAAAATCCCATCAAAAGCTGAAAAATGAATTAGAAGGATACATTGAAATAATTATTTTTCTATGTTCATTTCAAGAAACGAGGAGATGAAATCCTATAAAGTCTGACGAAACGGAGATACTACCTTCTCGATCAACCATCAGACAGTATATGATCGAAAGTTTGTTGACAAACTCGATTATCAGTTCTCCGTTGCCTTCATTCATGATGAAGTTCGATAAATGTTCGTGACGTTCTCAAAAGCTAATTTTCATTCATCACGATCTCGTATAATTTTCTGCAAAGCCAAGCAAAGTCAGAGCCATGTCTGATCAGCTCATATTCATGAGGTCCAATTGCATTAAATCTTTGATTATATTCACTATACATTAATTGAATACTCAAGGATTATATTCGAAACTCCTAGATGGCCAGCATATCGTCGGTAGTAATTTTCTTCGAATCAAACTTCCTCGGTGATGATGGTAAGCAGAAACTTCACGCGCATCTTTCTCGCAGGTTTATGGAACGAGAAAAGGACGCGTTGATAAATCGCGCCAACAGCCTGAAGAGAGCCATCCGGAACCTAGTCGAGCATACGGAGCAAGTGGTCGACGAACAAACCAGACAATCATCTACAGCAATACCCACCGTTAAGATATCTTTGAGTTGCGATCTCGACAAGGTCGACCCAGTGAAGAGGGACTACCTGAAAGTCATGCCGACCATAGAGTCAGGTGGCAGCACTGACGTCAGTTCGTGCCCATCTCCAACCAGTTCCATACTGACAGCAAGGTAGTGACCAATGTTTGCATGTCCATCCTCTATACTTTCTGAACCGATTCGATTGGCCTAGTTGAGATATCTCCTTCAGAAGAGTTGTGTGTATTCCATGTCAAAGGTGTTTTTTTCCAAAGATGTGATATTATACAGGGTGAGTCAAAAATGTGTAACGAGCTTTCTGGGGGTGATGGAACATTGAAAAATAAGTGTAGTTTGATGATTAAACTCATGGCTCAAAATGCATATTGAGGGAGATATATCCTTCCAAAGTTGATAAAATTAAAATAATTTCTCCGCATAACTTCTGAACGATGAAAGCCACCCGATTGAAATTTTGTGCATGAATGTATGTTGTCAAAATACATTTTTTCGTCACACTTCCACATTTCTGATATTGTTATAAAGGGTGTTTTCAGAGGGTGAGTCATGATTTTTTGTAGGAAACTTTTTTCCCTGTATTATTTTCGGTGAAAAAACAGGAGCATTCGATGGAGCGAAGAAAATTACATGAAAAAGGTACTCTTATTCAAATACAAAAAATTGAGCCGTTCGTGAGATATTTGAGTTTTTGTAGTTACATGATATCAGCAGATTGATTTTATTCATCGCGAGATTCATCGGTAACAATATTTTAGCAGGCCATAATCAATAATTTTGTTCTCAATTTTGACGTTCATGTCATCAACATTCGAGGCAACATTGTCGTAGTCGATTTGTTCGTGTGGTTTTTCTGTGTCATTTATCACTGCGATTATCAACTGAGATTTTAAGAAATATGGCAGGTTATTCGTTCTCTGAACAAACTGATATGCTTCTAATGCTTGGCGAGTGCTTCGGAAATGCAAATGCTGCTGAAATATCGTTATACCGATGAATCTCGCGATGAATAAAATCAATCTGCTGATATCATGTAACTACAAAAACTCAAATATCTCACGAACGGCTCAATTTTTTGTATTTGAATAAGAGTACCTTTTTCATGTAATTTTCTTCGCTCCATCGAATGCTCCTGTTTTTTCACCGAAAATAATACAGGGATAAAAATTTTTCTACAAAAAATCATGACTCACCCTCTGAAAACACCCTTTATAACAATATCAGAAATGTGGAAGTGTGACGAAAAAATGTATTTTGACAACATACATTCATGCACAAAATTTCAATCGGTTGGCTTTCATCGTTCAGAAGTTATGTGGAGAAATTATTTTAATTTTATCAACTTTGGAAGGATATATCTCCCTTAATATGCATTTTGGGCCATGAGTTCAATCATCAGAATACACTTATTTTTCAATGTTCTATCACCCCCAGAAAGCTCGGTACACATTTTTGACTCACCCTGTATATTCTCTCTTAGATCGAGCTCAGAGATGAGCTTAGAGAGGAATTCTCCTCCTCCTCGTACAAGCACTTGAAACCATTAGAAAGAGACGCAGCTATCAAAAAATCAGCAGACTGTTGGTGAAATATTTTGATCTGCCAGAGATACTACATTTTCAGTTATTTTCATTCGAATCGAGTCAATTGTGTAAGATTATCCACTCAAATCTATTGTTTAGCGATGTTTATCCATGAGTGTGTTCTTATTGAATAGAATTGTATTCCCAAATTTTCCAAAAGCAAGGTGTCGCTGACAAATAGAGAATTTCTCTTTTAGGTATCTAAAGGTTTAATTTCAAGCGCAGTGACATTTTGGGGCAGATCACGAAATTTGTCCTTAGTACAAATATATTGAAATAATTTTCAATAACTTCTACTTTATTTTTTGGAAACGAGGAGAGAAGATCCCACAAAAAGCTGGAAAATCAATGTACCACCTCCTCGAAAAACTTACAGACAGAATCGATAGCTCTTTCTTTTTCTCATGTCCGTTTCGATGCTCCTCATAAGGCGATGGGGCAAGGGTACATCTATTGTATATTTCAAACCTTTCAACAGTGGGAAAGTGAAGCTCTCCTGATCATAGGAACATACTGCGAAATGCATTCATAGTTCATTCTGTTTTTCTCTCGTGGTTTCCCGTCTTCTACCTACTTGAACTCACAGATTTCCTCCAAATCTTCAATTCAATTTTTTATGGTTACTTTCCGACTAATACCCGTTTTCATCATTTAGGTTGGCTAATATCTCCCCACTGCCGGATATAAGGAGAGATTCTGCCTTCGATAACGAAGATTCGGACATTGTAACGCTTCCAGCACCAGCAGGCTTCGCTGACAGTCGTCGGGCCAGTCAAATCCAACAACAAAATAGGTAAATTCGAGTCGCAAGCTACGAATATCTCAATTTGAATTGCTGATCCATCTGAGTTCAGCCTAGTAATGAAACGTTTGATGATCAGCCTGATCCCTCATTTCCATTTCCTTCCATATCCCCAAGCAAACGAATGGTTTCCTCCCGCAGGTCCAATTCCAACAGATTCGTCAACTATCCTATGATTGAAATATTGTAAATCAGAGCATCTCATTATGGTTTGTAGTCCATGAGACTTTAGTTACTTCGAAATGCTCTTGACTCTAGGTTATTCTCACTGTGAGATTTTCTACTTCTCGTCTCGAATAAAAATTACTGGAGGTAGTTCTGCTATGGCAATTCGAAGTAGACCTATGCAAAGCTCTCATATTCATGATTTCGTAAGAGAATAGTAGTCCTCTTTCTCCAGCCTGGAAGCAAGAACGGACAAGATCCTCCAGGAAGCATCAACGACCCTGATACGAATCGAAGCGCAACGACAACCAAACGAAAAAGAGATAGACAAAGACAGAGACAAATCCAAAGCGAAACAAACCGAGATCGAGGCGGCCGAAAAGTCCCATCCGGACGATGAGAAGGAATGCAGCAGCATCCTGTCGGCCATCTCCAACGAGGAGATCAGCATCACCTCCGAGATCCTCGACCAGAAGTCTTTCGCGCCGCGGAAGGACAGCAACGGCGAAGACATGAACGGTCACATTTGTCACATCGACTCCCCTGAAACCGACACCTACCCCAATTCGGACGTCATCCATGGTGAGTCTTTGATGGATGATGTTAGTTCCATGTTAGGTGAGGTGTATGGATACGGCGTGGATAGCGTCGAAAATACTTACACTGATGATACGACGTTGTTCCATCAAAGCGATAAAGGTAAGGATGACATCACGTTACAGGACTACTTCGGAAGTTTCTGGCTCGCCCTATTTCTGACATGCAATCACTGTGGCACTCAACTATCATAATGGTAATTCATTTTCTTCACTTCCAATTCGTGACACCCAATTATAACAAGAACGAGTATCAGTATGGCATCCGATATTTTTGATAAACAAATACCGCGTTGACTCATAGTCGCGACACTTGATTATCATGGTCATTGCTGGAGATGGAGCTATGGTGCCCCCTCCAAAAGAGCTACACCCTAATGCAAGAAGAGGAATAATAAAAAGAGTCCTACTGGAGAAATACCTCCGATGAAAAACAAACCGAAAAATTCACAGTTCACTCCAATAGAAGACAGTTGTGCTTTTGAATCCAACAAAAAAAAAATGAAATAACGCTAGTGTCATATCATTGTTCTAAGAGGTACAGCTTGCATCACTCCGAAACTCTGGGACTGCAAATTGCTGATCAGCAACAGTTGAAGCACTCATTGGCACCAGACACTAACAGGTCGCAATTAAACCCTGGAAAAATCACAAATTTTCCTAGAAGTTTGGATATCCTCGGTCTATAATGAGTAGAGTAGACTCGATAGAGTCTTGTAGACTCAGTAGACAGAGACTCAAGCTCCGTGACATGAGCCATGATACTTGAGTGATACGCGAATAATCTGTTTATCCAACCGTCATGACAACACTCAATCGAACTGTAATTTCTGCTTCATTACCGAAAAAAAATCCTCCATGGGATCATGCGAAGAATCCTTCGAATTACTGTATACTCACATTCATTTTCGTACACCCAATAAATTCAGGAGTCCAATTCCAATTCCCAAATCGAAATCTTGTCATGAACAGTTTCGTCTGAACCAGAAGCTTCTGATTTAGATCTCACCTTCGCTAAAAATAATACTTGATTATCTTGAAAATATGAAAATTGTTGTTTCAATGTACTGCAATCGATAGAAATTTTATGAAATCTTTTCGGGCGTCAAAATACATACCATGTTCAATTGCGATTTCTTCTACTACTTAAACCCGAATCGAATTCGAAATTCAGTGCCAAAAGACAGTGACATTCGAATATAAATGTATGTATGAATGTATCGACACGATGTCAGGATCGAAATCGCTAAACACACTTAATTTTAATGAAAAATTAATACACGTGGCGGGGTTCGAACTCACTACCGTTCCGGCAGCTCGATCATGGTTCAAACACCTCGACCATTGTGCTACGGCCCCTTCTAATATATGAAATGTATTCATTCATAAAAAATGAGCTCGAATGTATTTAAAGAACACAACTTCATTTTCAATATCTACTAATAGTCTTCCATTCCATTTTGATCGAAGGCATTTTGCATTACATATCATAGAAGATTCATGACCGAATTTTGTCACGACGTTATTGAAAAATAATCTCTCAGTGACTGATAGTTGTGAAGGCATTCTCAACGGTGGCATCAATCAGTTCTATTATTTTGATCGCCGACATAATGACAAGAAGTTGAAGGAATGTCATTGGCTGTATTAATAAAATTGAAAACTCAGTTGCCACCCAGCGTGGCGGAAGTTAAATAAGAAGGCAAACCTGATGATAATGACCACAAACTCAAGTAACTCATTTGATCGAATTTATATTCTAAGCATCTTCTCACTAACTGAATATTTTATCCTGGAAATGACGCAGGCAATCAAGGAAGATAAATTCAACACAGAGACGTGCGAAAAAAATCGCTGAAAATCACGTGGCAGATATTTTTCATTCGGGAGAACGTGTTCTGCCTTGATGATTATATCCGACCAAGTACGTTTATAGTCAAATCACGACAAGCTGCAGATTCCGAGGTGATTCCCAATTAGCAAAACTGTCGATATTGAGCTATAATTCGGTCGGGGCAAATTGAATTATTCATAACTCAGTTTCTGTGAAGAAAATTGAAAAAATCCAAAAAAAATGACACGTCAGCACACGATTAGTCGATTCGAATGGTTAATTGGAATGAAACCATCAAATCAGTGGAGGAAGTGATGTGAGTGAGAGAAATTAAAAAAAAATGAAGCGTGCACTGTAACTATTGTTACTTGCTATACTGTCTTCTGATAGTTTTATATTTATTTTATCCATTCAATAAAACATTACTAATCGAATTAATCAAATTATTTGGTAATCTTACAAACTACCGCTTGTTCATTGGTGTCAATTCAGGATACATTTGGTTGAATTTTCTGCAAGTTCTGGCAATGATTTCATCACATTGTCCGTGTATAATAAATAACTTTGAATAATTTTGAATAATCGATATTCGCGTTCATTCTGGGAGATTTTTTGAAACACTGTCAATAACAATTACTGAATTACTCATCAATGTCACCGAACTCTCATGAGTTTGATATTTCCATGGCTATCTGAAATTAACTTTTTCATGAAATTATATTTTTCACAAAAAGCGGCTTTATTAGGAAAACTTGATGATTTGGGTATAGGGACATGCTATGTCATCTTGTAGCATTTTTATTCGTCTTTCAATTTATTGAGTAAAAACTTTGGGTACCATTTGAAAAAATGAACTTTTGACCACTTGTATAAACAACGGATATAATAATAATTTCAGCACGCCCTGTATGATATGGAGGCGACTTCTAGGTGTGAATTGAATACATCAAGCCTGTCCAAACCACCATTAAAATATCAACTCTTTATGATTCGAGAGCCCTGATTTACATAAGTTCAATTAGGGATATGTTTTGGATCATATTTAACAGAAATTATTTTTTTCCTCTTAAAAACCGATAGAGATAGGTATAGGGATTCATCAACAAAAGAGTATTGTAATGAAAAGGTAATTCTAAAAATTTTTCAATATACGGGGTGTTCCATTCAAAAAAATGAAGTTGCTAGGACTTTTTGATAGGATCGGCAAAGAAATTTTAAATTTCAGCTGTTATTGTTTTGTTTTATATGTTATTGTTTATGGAAATTTTGGGAGATAAGGAATAAGATATTGGAACTATTCTCAAGAGTTTGGAGTTATTGAGAATCAGTTAATACTTAATACAAAATATAATATAAATATAATAACAAATGCGACAAAGCACATGTTTTGATGACTCCAAAACAACATTTCGGTTTGCACGTATTTCCACCACAACTTTTCATCCATCGCATCATTTGGCACAGAGAGGAGGATGAGTCTGAAGATGGATTCTCTGGAGAGGGTGCGGCGCAGTTCCAAACCGAAAGTGGAGCCGCCTCAATCGGGAGACGAAGACACTCATTTTGGATTCGAAAATCCCGCCTTCATACCGCAACAGATGTATTTGGACAATAAATTCGAGGCTGATCCAACCCCGCCTAGGTATTGCAGTCTGGCTAAATTCGTAGACGGTGAGTGTTCGATTATCCTATTGTCGAGATTGAATTGGGATTCTGAGAATCTTGGCGGTATTCTCACCTTATGGCATTTTCCCTAATTGTCAGTTTGAACTGGCATTTATCCCTAATTGTCAGTTCTAACTGGCATTTATCCCTAATTGCCAGTTCAAACTGGCATTTATCCCTAATTGCCAGTTCAAACTGGCATTCATGCATCCCTAATTGCCAGTTCAAACTGGCATTTATCCCTAATTGCCACGTCAAACTGGCATTCTCCCTAATTGTCAGTTCAAACTGGCATTTATCCCTAATTGCCACTCTAAACTGGCATTTATCCCTAATTGCCAGTTCAAACTGGCATTTATCCCTAATTGCCAGTTCAAACTGGCATTCATGCATCCCTAATTGCCAGTTCAAACTGGCATTTATCCCTAATTGCCACTTCAAACTGGCATTCTCCCTAATTGTCAGTTCAAACTGGCATTTATCCCTAATTGCCACTCTAAACTGGCATTCTCCCTAATTGCCAGTTCAAACTGGCATTTATCCCTTATTGCCAGTTCAAACTGGCATTTATCCCTAATTGCCAGTTCAAACTGGCATTCATCCCTAATTGCCAGTTCAAACTGGCATTTATCCCTAATTGTCAGTTTGAACTGGCAATCGTTGCTGATTGTCAGTTTGAACTGGCAATTAGCAAATTATGGCAATTAGCCATAATTGCCAGTTTGAACTGGCATTTATAGCTGATTGCCAGTTTAAACTGAAAATTGAGGCTAATTGCCAGTTTGAACTTGCATATAGAGCTGATTGTCAGTTTGAGCTGGCATTTATGGTTGATTGCAAGTTTAAACTGACACTTAGGGCCAAAATTTCCAGTTTAAACTGGCAATCAGGGATAAATGCCAGTTTGAACTTACAATTATTATGGCTAATTGCCAGTTCAAACTGAGACTTACCCATAATTGTCAGTTCAAACTGGCAATTATAAAAAAAGTCATCATGTTCGTTCAGTGCTTTTGTAAATTGGTAATGATGAATCAATCATTGAAGTTATTCTTATTTCATGGATGTGTTATTATTACTCTGTGATATATCAAACATACCTACGTCGAATATTGCATAAGACCGGAATTCGCATTGGTGCAACATTATTTTTTGATGTTACACGATAGTTGGCTGGTTCCTTTACTAGCCGGTATATTTTTCTGTTCATATTTTCTGAAAACTATGAACTTTCTACTGAAATGAGAAGCATCATCAGACTCCTCGAATACTGGTTAGGATATAAATCTGCAACAATTGAGTTAGCCTTAGTGGTAAGACTGGTCGCAGGTTCAATTTCCCGTGATACCAGATTTTTCTACTTCTTCTTTCCATCCATGTGTTGTATGGGAGAATACCAGACGTTTTACAAAAACATGAATATTTCAACGAATCAAGTAAAAAACCTTGTGAACGCCTTATAGACTAGCTGAACATTTCCGACTACTTGGACTCATGTTTAGGCAATGATATAGCGAGAAAATCGTTCAAGAGACAACGTCCGTCTAGCAAGATGTCTAAAACTGAGGCGAACGTCACAAGACAAAGCATCCTGATGGAAGAATCCGAAGAAAAGATTACATGCTACGGTGAGAGCCGGAGTAGCTTGTGCAAAATGGAAAAAGAACTGTCAAACGTCTCCGTCAGTAAGGAAGCGGAAGATAATAAGATCCAAGACGATAGCGTGAGTATAACGACCTTTCGATGTTGTGTCCACCCGAAATGTCCATGATTTTTTTCTGCAATTTTCTCGAAACATTCGATAATACTATCCACACAAGACACAAGCAATTTGAAAATGGTTCCTACATTTCCACTCAATTTTTTTGTATTTTGTGGCATGCAATTATTTCGATGTACCGGCGAAGGAAAGTTTAACAGTCGACTTGAACTGTCCCAGCATGTAGCTTTCCAGAAATTCAAAGTAGAATTGAAGTCCCAAGCATCCATATAGATAACATCAACTGGACTGATTATTTTACCACCTCATAATGAAGCATCACATTATAAATTTTCTGAAAAAATTATGCAACCTATAATAATATCAAACTGGTAGAATGGTCTCCACGCTCGTTCGTAAACTGGCAACCAAAAACCATTCTAGATCTTCAACTGGCAATTCTTGAAGAGTGAGAAAAGATACCTAAGATCGCAAGTACCAATGATGAGTGGGCAATACTCGACATTGGATTTTGTTCATTCATTCTTCGCCTACCATGCCTACCAGCTGCCTTCGCTTTGCTCGTGCAGCTAATAGCTGCGGGCTGCTGTAGATCAATTTCTGCCCTTGTGATACATTTACTATTATGTCATTTGTCACACGTTTCATTTTAAAACTCTAAGTTTCATTGATGTCTAAACTATTATAATAACCATGAAAGTTTTTGGAATGGTTCAAGAGTATTTTTATGATATATGAATTCTTCATTCATTGCCTGTTTTGTTTGGTCGAGAAATGGAATATAAATAGCCCATCGATGATATTCTTCCGACGATGATCCAGGAACTTCAACTTAGTTTGCCGATGAGTGGTTGTAGGGTGTGAAATTGTGTTATAAAAATCAAAAATCGTTTTGGTTTCTTGATAAATATCTGAAAATGACTTCTTGTCGTCTTGTGCCATTATTTTTCGAAGACTTGCCTTTCTCTAGTTCTCGTCTGGTTCTGCGAGGGTTTCAACCCCCAGAACCCTAGCTGCGCCACTATCGATTACAAAAACTCACCAAGAACACTAACCACTCGAATCAAACCAAGTAATCTGAAACGACATTATCGCCGCTTCATTCCAGTGTAAATTCCCTCGAGTGAGCGTGATAGTAGAACCTCCCTCCCCTGTTCTAACCGAGCAGATCCGGTCAGAGCGTGTAGAGCAAATCCGAATAGAAATCGAGGGTGAAACCGACCCCGACCTAGACCTACTATGTTCGAAGGCCGACCGGCTGTCGACCAGCGACAAATCGGCCAGCAACAACAGCTCCAGCAGCAACCTCTTGGGCATCGGCAGCGAAGCTTTCCTGACCAGATCGCCGGCGGCCACCAGAAGGATCTCCTGCTGCAGCATGCTGAACCCCGCAGAAACGGCTGCGTTGGCCGCGGCTGCTGCCACCAGCAAGTTCTACAGCGAAGCGGCGGGGGAGAGGAAAGAGGAGAGGAAGGAGGAGAACAACAGGAAGCTGCCCATCATCAACCCTCTGGTCACCCTGCCGTCGTGGCCCAGTTAGTATATCGGTTTTTGTTCAATGTTTCGCCGAGTTGTTGAAAACTACGACTTCTCTTCACGAAGTTTTGAAATATATGCAACTCGCGTTTGAAATATAACTTTTCTTTATTTCAGATGTGAGTACTGGTGGAGGATTTATTAGCAAATGTCTTCTAGCGAACGCAGACACCTTGTGTGCAGCTGTCAGTCCACTCATAGACCCAGATGAAACCCTCTCGGAAGGTTTCTATGAACGTTGTGTTATGAACAACTACTTCGGCATAGGTACATGAAAAAGGTGTTTCGAATAACCTCTGTCGGACTGTCAATCATTGAAAACTAAATCGTACAGCAAAAGAAGCTTTGCACTCTTATCTCTATAATGCAGCGTTCCTGAACCTCTCAATCTGCCCATTGAGTAAATTGAGTTACTTGGTCGACATATTCGAGAAATTAAATACCCTGAATCAGTTTACTCCAAGGAGTAAAAACACATATGTTGGACACCAGTGATAGCGTTAGTGCTTCTTGTAGAACCTTGAGATATTTGCAAATATGAATGAGTCCGTCAAAACAAAGAAGGAAAAAGAACAGTATGTGAGAGTTGTTTTTGTAAACGAATCACTCCCGGAAGTCTCACACCTGTAGAAGAAAAAATCTTCATAGACTTTCCTGCAAGTGGCAAAAACGAGAGAGAATTTAGTAATCAATCTCTTTTTGAATTTGGACGGAAATGGATGTTGCCTTCATAGACTTTCCTGCAAGTGGCAAAAACGAGAGAGAATTTAGTAATTATTTCTCTTTGAATTTGGACGGAAATGGATGTTGCCTTTTCCCCACTGAAAACAAAAGCATTCCGTATATTATTGCAGTTTTCCACATTGGGAAGCCGAATTTTCTGCGGTGGCTGCTTTACAGACAAAAAACGTGTCTCAACTAAATAGAGACAAAGAACTTTGAGTGGCTATCTGTAATATAAATCCTTCTCTTGACAAATTTTGCCGTGCTGGATAGGCCCAAGGGAGTTATGAATAATTATTAAAGCTACTAACAACTTTTAGTTTAGTATATTAGTTCAAACGTGTACTGTACTTACTCAATATTTTGTAATGTCAGATTGAATATCATTTTGCTCTTCTTTGTGTGATGTTTCTTATAGTAACTATCGTTTTATTTTTCATTTCGATGTAATGGTGCGCCCCTAGGAGGACAGGTTGAGAGGTTGAGAAACGCTGCTATAATTGAAACTTAATGATATATATTCTTGATGAATCACTTTGTTTATTAACATTTTCTTTTTCGTCTGAGTGAAGGAATCGACGCGAAAATATCTCTAGACTTCCACCACAAACGAGAAGAACACCCCGAGAAGTGCCGATCACGAGCAAAAAACTACATGTGGTACGGAGTGTTGGGAAGCAAGCAGTGGCTCCAAAAGACCTACAAGAACCTGGAGCAAAGAGTACAGCTCGAATGCGACGGACAACGTATCCCACTGCCGAGCCTCCAAGGCATAGTGATACTGAATATTCCCAGGTAGATGAATATATATATGGACACCTTCATCACGGTCACGTTCACCTGTCACCACCTCCTCTTTTCTCTTTAGTTTCATGGGCGGCATAAACTTCTGGGGCGGCACCAAAGAAGGCGATATCTTCCTGGCCCCTTCCTTCGACGACAAAATCCTAGAAGTAGTTGCTGTGTTCGGCTCAGTCCAAATGGCAGCCTCGCGACTGATTAACCTCCAGCACCATCGCATAGCCCAGTGCCAGAGCATCCAAATCAATATTCTTGGAGAGGAAGGGGTGCCGATACAAGTGGACGGAGAAGCGTGGATTCAACCGCCAGGCATCATCAGGATACTCCACAAGAACCGCATGCAGATGCTTTGTCGCAATAGGTCCCTGGAAAACTCGCTGAAGTCTTGGGAGGAGAAGCAGCGCCAGAGCTTGTCAGCACAGGGGGCCAAGCCCAGAGCCTCTGTGTCCATCGCCCACGACAAGGAGAGGAGCAGCCTGACTAGGCAGAGCATGCCGTCCCAGGAGAAATCCTTCCTGGGCGTCAACATCGAAAAAATCCGCCAGCACAGCTTCAGCGGCGCGGTGCCCATCCAACACCACGAGCCCAAGGAAAAACTCACTGTCCACTTCGCTCCCCCGCCTGAGGCTTCGCAGCCTGACATTCTCTTCTCGGAAGAGGAACACTACCACCTGATCAACTTCATAGAGTGCGCCACCACCCTGACCAAGTGGATCAAGATCCTTGCCATCAGCTATAGCTTGGAGGTGGACCTCTACTCGCTAGCCAACAAGGTAGACACCTCCTTGGAAGATATTCACCCCAACGGGAAAATACTGGAAGGTTCCCAGCTTCGAGAGAAGCTAACCAAGCTGGTGACGAACGTGAAGCAGCTGTACGAGGACAGCTGCTGTCTACTGCACGACAGAGGGGACAAGCTGAAGCTAAGAGATGACTTGGAAAACAAGTTGAGCGCCAGTTTGGCCAACACTGAGTTGGAGTTGAGGAAATGTGTGACCTATGAGACTTCGATGGGGAGCTTGGTTTATCTTCAGGCTCTACCTGACGATCAGGTATGTCACAACGGTTGAGATGATAGGTTAGGGTAGGCTTACCTCTAAAGGCTACTGTATTGATTCAATGTACAATCCAGGTCTCCTCCAGAAGTTTTTGTCTTAGTCTTGCTTTCGACCTAGTAGTATCTAATGTAAAGTTCGTGTGACACGACATGGAAAATCACAAATCATGTGAAATTTGACATATATGTAATTTCAATGGATTCAAGTTGTACTCCTGGAATTTGGTACAGAAACTGATCCCTTTTCTGTACCGTGTCATCCAGTAAGTACGGTAAGTAAATAAACAAGAGACAACAACAACAGGTTTTTTACTTCTTTTTCCAATTTCTTTTGGCCTCGTTAACTTACTTACAAGTATGCACTGATCATGACTTTTTGGTCGATGAGGATCTGCTATTATGATGAATTTTATTATCCACATAACGTGTTCTTTCACGATCTGAAATGGTTATTTCCAGATGGAACACAAGAGGAAAGGGCTCTTCTGGCTGAAATTCCGAACGAAGGGAGGCAGTTCTTCGCAGCAGTCCAGCCAGAAGCGAGAAGTGGCTTCATGGGGCACTCAGGAGGTTGCCACGTGGCTGGAGACGCTTCAGCTTTCCGAGTATATCGACAGCTTCGAGAAGAACGACATCAGAGGTAGGGAGCTGTTGACGCTCGCCCGAAGGGACCTCAAAGATTTGGGTGTCACCAAAGTCGGTCACGTCAAAAGAATACTGCAAGCCATTAAGGATTTGACACAAGGTTTATAAGATATTTAGCATTAAATTTTTCGGATAACTGAAGATTATGTACCCAGATCTCAGCGTGGTGGGACCATTTCGGATAATGAGAAAATACTGAAAATTCAGTTTTGCTATCACTTGTGAAATCAGCATGATATAAGGAAGTTTTCTGTCCAACAATACTGTAGGTGAATAATGACAAATTCTGTTGGTCAGAGTTTCGATATGTGAGGATTGACGATATTGGAAATTATTTTAGTACAGATTCCAACCTCTGAATGAAAATGGCCATTTGGTGTGTTCAGTTCTGGTAAAATTGTGATATTTGATATTTTGAATGAAAAAATCCTCAAAAACATTCCTGAACTCATTGATAAAATTAATAATCTACGCCTTGCTATGATTTTCGTTCGATGAAATCAATGCAAAATATCCCAATATTAGATTAACTATCATCAATTTATTTGGCATTCTCTCCAAAAGCAATGATATCGTTCCACCACGTAAAACCTTATTTTCTAAGTAAACCTGTATGAATGTACTGAAACTGTACGTTCATGTCAACCTGTACGACTCACTGTGATTCTCCAAGTAGTTTTAAGTACCTATATGTATAAAAAAACTGTTCAAATACTTATCATTAATGAAGAAAGTCTATTTTATAGTGATCCTGGTCTATGAAAAAAAAAGCGGTTTTTCTGATATGCGTTACACATTGTTGTTACTCAATAATAATCCATATCCACTTTTATGTTTTCTTTGAATTTTATTTTTTGGATTTTTCACAAATAGCAATAATAGCTACTCATCAATTTCAACATGAATATGAGGCACACCCTTGTTGTATTCACATCTGAAGTATTATTCAGTGTTTGGCAGTCGATGAATTAGGAAAACGATGCATTTTATTTTCCATTGATTCATATCATTCCTACGTAAATAGTTAGAATCACTCAGTTTATAGTACCAACAAGTGAACAATAAGCTGTATATTCGTTTTCACTCCCTTCAAATTCACTAGGAAACACTGTTGTGTAACGCTTCATCAGATAGATACTTTTAGTTATGGAAATTCAGAAAATATATATCTGTGTTGATTATATCACGATATTTTATAAAATATTTTCGGGTCACTTGATATTGTCATATAGGATGCACGATCTTCGAATTTCTTTCTCTATTTCCTTCTGAATCGAAAATTGTAGTTGACAACTAATATTCTAAATTTTGAAAGCAATTATTCTATCCCTCTAGCAATATACTGAATTATATCTTCTCAGTTCTCCTTAGTAAAATAACAACTTCCATCCAATCAAAAATTCAGAACATCTCTATTTCTATCTTGCTGAATTTTGAATATCAATTATGACAGATTTCTTCTCGATTGATTATAGAAATGTTCTGACAACTAGAATGAGAAAAAAATTAAAGCTATACGAAATACAGGGTCGAGCTATGTTTTATTCGTATTCACTCATCAATTGAATAGTTTCAATCATATATTTGAGGCTATTCGTTAAAGTCATAAAAACGGTCGGTTGCATAAAGTATCCTGTTATTTCAACGAACAATTATCTATCTCTGGACGTAATAGTGTATCCTGTAACAACTGGTCATAACATTACATAACATGACATAACCGTATAAGTTGTCAAAGTAACGTGTTTAAGGAACTGAGTTGCCATGTTGACGTTTTATGGTATGTGTTTGAAGAAACAACAATGGCCTCAGTTATGAAAACAGAAAAGAATATTTTATGCAACCGGCCCTTGCCTCTTGTTCGATATTATTGTGGTACTTACGACCAATTAAGTATTTCACATTCCAGCAAAAATTAAGGCTGAAAGACATCTTGGACACTCAAAATGAATCTTCCATAATTCTTTATTCCTATGATGTTGACAATCTTGATACAGTGTGACTCTTTATTTTAGTATAGGAAGTCACGGTTTTGGAGTAACCATATCTATTGCTGAGTATTTTTTTTTTGAACACAATTCACATTCAGTTGATCATGATAGAATAAAATAAACATGCTGGCTAATCAAAATATACTCATACTTGAAATTATCTCTGAAAATGCCAAGCTAATTGATGCAAGTATACGTCAGGTGATGAAAGTTGGTAGAAGTTTGTGGATGGAAATTGTTTGTCACGAAACTTTCATTAAATTATGAACATAGTTGTAGATGGTCCTATTTTGGATGGACCCTATTAAGTAGTAAAACTATACCTCTTAGATAACTATGTGAATTTCAATAGTGGCAAAAGGCTAGATACCTTTCATTTATCGATTTGTATAGGTACTCTTATACGAGAGCATTTTCAAATGATAATAGTTAAAAATCCACCCCACCGAGAAAATAGCTGATAATGAGAGTTTTTTTTTAGTTTTTCGATTTGTTCAACAATATGTAAGTACGAAATGAAACGATAATCACTACCCATATTGCCTTGATATCATAGCTGTCAAAACAGTTAATTTGAATGTCTGTATTTTGTTTCCTTGGCCTTCAAGTGGTTTCAAATACTCAGTAAGTATAGTACGTAAAGAGGAGTCCCATTTAAAAAAATAGTAGGAGGCCGGGGTTTCTGGTTACTGATCAGGAATGCTTGAATGGAAATGATGTAATAAATAAGTTCATCAACAAAATCAATGTAGCTATGTTGATGCAAAAATTTCTGTTCAATCAGCCAAAATACTCGAAGAGGAAAATTGCACCTACTATCTCTGTTGAAGTATGGCCCGAATGGATGAAACTATGTAAGGTTTCATCAATGAATTAATTGAATTTTGTAAAATTTTTCAGAACGATACAACATTTAACTTTGTCAATTTGTCTAGTTCACAGATGGAAAATAGCAAATAATTAATTATCATGAGACCTGGAAAGGATATTATCTGTTCAATATAGACATTCAAAATATGATAAATGCGTGAGCTAAGTGGAAAACTCGAAAAACATAAATTCTACCATGAAACAATTTAGTTTTTGTTTTGAGTTTTATATCGGCACCGGCTTTGGCTGCCAAATTGTCACTTTTCAGTGTCAAACACCAACTGCACCAAGATGAGTAGAAGTTTTGTTCTCATCAAATATATTTGTAATTCCAATTTTTTCGAAAACAAGGTGTCACTGACAAATAGAGAATTTCTCTTTTAGGTATCTAAAGGTTCAATTCCAAGCGCAGTGACAATTTGGGGCAGATCACAAAATCTGTCCTTACTACAAATATATTGAAATAATTTTTAATAACTTCTACTATATTTTTTAGAAACGAGGAGAGAAAATCCCACAAAAAGCTAAAAACTAACAGAGACAGTATTACAAATTTCCTTTAAGATAATTTTTCAGCATGAAAATGCACAACTTTGCCCTAATTTTCCGACCTTGTATAATAAATGATACATTATATTATATAATTTCTAAGGCATGTTTAGGTATATGCCTTGCTAAATGCTACTCTATATTTATGCAAACTTTTTTTGTGTTTTGATACCCCTTGAATAACTTGGAAACTGCCTGAATGTATGAAATGCTTCGAGTGTATCTATCCATTTATCAAACATAATATTAACTTGATATTCCAGTACGTATATTAAAAAGTATGTTTTTATTGAAGCTCTTTGAGAAGATGGGAACATATTTTCACACTATTCCATGTTTTTGATATAATTGAAGTGAAATGGTTACCAAAGATACCAAAAATATTTCCATTTGAATATATGATGGAATAAAAACGACCAATGATTATTGCTTCGACCATAAACTTGCTTATATTTTATAAGAACGAAACATGTGATTTTTTTAACGAAAGAAATGTAATCGAAATCCAAAAATAGGCTGAAGGACCTGATGAATGTCATCGATATTAATTCTTGCAGAAATAGGGTATGAGCAACGGAGATGTCAATAAATTGTTGTGCTAATACCTGAGATGAGTTAGTGCTTGATTATCTCTTGTTAGTAGCTTGTTAAGCTTGAAAAAAAAAGATACTGCATTACAAAAGAACATACGAATATGCTATCACAAAAATGGCCGATGTAGCCTATTTCTTGACGCAACGTTCATTTCCAGTAGGTATACTATAACTTTGGAACAACAATTATAATGCATTTGAAATACGAATTGATTTATGTCTGTCTCTTCCACATTATATCTGTGAGAACTTCGAATATGATATACCTCTTTGTATGTACTTATAGGCAACTGAAACATTCTCCTAGTGTATTGGATATACTTTGATAAGGTTCCTCACCTCTGATTTTGTGAGATGTGCATTAGGTTGAGAACCCCTAATACAATACATAATCCGTAGATCCATAATCAATATACCACACCCTTCACAGTTCATTTAGGATGGAATGTATTCACTATCAGAATCAATTGCAGCTGATGAGGTAGAACGTTTGTTTAGTTTTTGCAGGCATATCAAGGCAAAATAGCTCTCGAAAATGATTCCAAATAATATGATCACAGTATGAATAGTGGCCAAGAGACACTGGTCATAACTATGATAGGATGTCAATAGTTAGGATTTCAACAGACCGGTATTTTCTTTTTCTATTTGTCTTGATTATGAACTAGTATCAATTAGGAAGTCTGGAATGATAATACAGAAGACATTATTGTGTTCATTTTCCCCAGTTTTGTATGCCAAATTTGGCAAATTTAACGGCTGTCAATTGAATCTGTATTTAGTGGCAGGAAAAGAAAACTCAAAGCTTTGTTGAAGGGAATGAGGGGCATGTGTACAAAACTTTGCAATAAATCATAAAGTTCATTGGTCTATGAAATATCTTTAGCGTCCGCACGCGTCTGTCGAACGCAGATGATATAATGCAAAATTTTGAACGCGTCTTCATTCATTGTATTCCACACACAGTTTAGGAAATATATAGGATGATTAACCTGAGAATGCAAAAAATTATTCAGTGCCACAATGAAGTGTAAACCAAGTGGCATTGAAGAAACAGTAATAATAATAAGTAAATATAGAAACCTCACGCCCGTGATGAGAACTTCGGCGACTGCAGATACGTGATGTAGGCACAGATGAGTTTTGTACATATCTATTCGAGTTCAAACGTTGTAACGCTCTGAATCATGATATCATAGATTTGCGCACACCAAACTCCATGTGACTCCATGAATATAAATTCATGTCCAATCAAAATTGTCGTGGTCGTCGCTCCAGTGGCTATGCAGTCGTGCTAGAAAGTGTTTTACAAGACAAATACTTCACAAATACTTCATGTCATTTGTTCTCATCAGTAGACTTTGATCGTTGATATTCAAATAAAGCTTTTTAAATATATTTGTTAGCAAATATTTTATTTTACGTTACAAGGTCAGATGAATAATTACAAGTCGACAGTTCATGTTGTCTTGGTAACTTTAAAACACGCGCGTTTTTAAAATCTCGATTTGAAAACTCTGAGGCGTTCTTCAAACATAGATGAACCAAATGAAAAATTTATTTTCTATCGATTTAAAGAAATCGGCTATCAATAAGGACAATGTTGAATGGTTTTAGAGGGTCGTACAAAAAAATCGGCTAGTTGGCTGGGAGGTGACTTGAAGTAGGAAGCATCAGTCTGTGTTTCGAACAGGAAAGTGCTACGCTCAGTGTCACTTTGAAAAATTGGCTGATGCTATACTAATACACTATTTTCTTGCATTCTTAGGTGAATTAGCCTGTTTATCAGTTCTGTCAGTCTCTGCGAAAGCCGCTTGTTATCTTTCCCTTTTCCCGTCTAGACCGCAATAAGTTGGCGTTAGGTGAGCCACATATACAGATAAATAACGATTATATAGTTATTAGTAGTGGAATAAACGAAATCTATTATATAATATATTTCACACAACCGCCAGTCATAAATCACACACAGGAGAAGTCAGAAGTCATCATTACAACTTTGTTTGTTGTATTCCAAGATCCCCATGCATATAATCGAAATTCTAACAACTATAAGATTCGCCTACTGCCAAACCTACTGCTGTCTAGACGAAGAAAGGGGAATGTATCGAGCGGCATCGGAGCGGTATTCCGGCGTGCCGGAACTGATATACAGGGTGAGTCAAAAATGTGTACCGAGCTTTCTGGGGGTGATAGAACATTGAAAAATAAGTGTATTCTGATGATTGAACTCATGGCCCATAATGCATATTAAGGGAGATATATCCTTCCAAAGTTGATAAAATTAAAATAATTTCTCCGCATAACTTCTGAACGATGAAAGCCACCCGATTGAAATTTTGTGCATGAATGTATGTTGTCAAAATACATTTTTTCGTTACACTTCCACATTTCTGATATTGTTATAAAGGGTGTTTTCAGAGGGTGAGTCATGATTTTTTGTAGAAAACTTTTTTCCCTTTATTATTTTCGGTGAAAAAACAGGAGCATTCGATGGAGCGAAGAAAATTACATGCAAAAGGTACTCTTATTCAAATACAAAAAATTGGGCCGTTCGTGAGATATTTGAGTTTTTGTAGTTACATGATATCAGCCGATTGATTTTATTCATCGCGAGATTCATCGGTAACAATATTTTAGCAGGCGATGATGAATAATTTTGTTCTCAATTTTGACGTTCATGTCATCAACATTCGAGTCAACATTGTTGTAGTCGATTTGTTCGTGTGTTTTTTCTGCGATTATCAACTGAGATTTTAAGAAATATGGCAGGTTATTCGTTCTCTGAACAAACTGATATGCTTCTAATGCTTGGCGAGTGCTTCGGAAATGCAAATGCTGCTGAAATATCGTTATACCGATAGATCTCGCGATGAATAAAATCAATCTGCTGATATCATGTAACTACAAAAACTCAAATATCTCACGAACGGCTCAATTTTTTGTATTCGAATAAGAGTACCTTTTTCATGTAATTTTCTTCGCTCCATCGAATGCTCCTGTTTTTTCACCGATAATAATACAGGGAAAAAAGTTTTCTACAAAAAATCATGACTCACCCTCTGAAAACACCCTTTATAACAATATCAGAAATGTGGAAGTGTGACGAAAAAATGTATTTTGACAACATACATTCATGCACAAAATTTCAATCGGGTGGCTTTCATCGTTCAGAAGTTATGCGGAGAAATTATTTTAATTTTATCAACTTTGGAAGGATATATCTCCCTTAATATGCATTTTGGGCCATGAGTTCAATCATCAAACTACACTTATTTTTCAATGTTCTATCACCCCCAGAAAGCTCGGTACACATTTTTGACTCACCCTGTATATTTCTCATACTGTATTTATACGAATCTCCCTTCTATAATTGGATTTTTATTGAATTCAGAAGAAAATCTTCGTCAGAAAAAGTTTCAACATTTATTCAGCAAAAATCTTGTAACAGGTTGATTATTGATGACTCATATGACAGTCATATGAAATATCCACTTGATAAAAATACTGAATAGGAGCAATATTTCAAAACATGACACCATTGGAACTTTCCTTGGAACTGTGAACCATAACTTTGAATAAATATTTCCTTCAGTTTCTTGTTTTATTCAGAAACAACTCAAACCTTTCAATAGTAGCTTCCTTTCCCAAGATAACAATCATTTCAGCAACACTCGGTCCTTCCTGTAATAAATAGTTAATCTTGAATAGGTTACCTCAACAATAACTCTACATTACCTTTAGTCCACTCAGGATATATCGAACATTTTTCATGAAACCAATATACTTGATGTTATGACTTTTGCAAAAAGCTTTCAACATTGCATTCAAATCTTCCGAGTTCAACTCAGTTTCCAGTTTTTCTAGTTCGATTTTCATGAATTCTATACTACTATATGCACTTTGATCAACATTATATTCTGTGGGAATAACCCAAATAAATTCCAAATCCTTGGAAACTAAATCAGACAACTTTGAAATTCTCTTAGAAGACCACCATAAAATTTTTCGAATATAATCATCCTCAAGTTTTAGTGAGATGTTTTTCACCCTGGAAGATAGCGATTTTAGGGCATTGAGTACCATTTAGGTTAACAATTATACCTTTCTGAAAAATGTGTCCTCAGCATATCTTTGACTTCTTTCAACAGATGAGAAAATTGTTTTTCATCTTTCATTTGTTTCCTTAGTTCTAGTCTATTATATTCTAACAATTTTTCATTCATCAGCTTCCCTGGATGTGCTTTAATTCTTGATATATCAAACTAGAAAAAAATCAATGATACAATTTGTTCCTATCATGCAATAAACCTCTGATGAATCACCTGACTAGCTAATTCTTCAATGCTATAACAAGTTGGTTTCAAATGTTTCTCCAAGTCTTTGGCAAACCCACCACCAGAATGCACAATAAAATTCAAGAGTGCTAATGGCATAATATGGCTATCCCTGTAATATCCTATTCTGATATCACCCTGTCTTTTACTCAGTTTTGTTCCATCAGCATTCATCAACAGAGGAAGATGGCCGAACATAGGAGGCTCCCAATCGAATGCTCTGAGAAGTTTTTGAGACAATTATTCAAAGTTATTATCTCCACACATGTTTGATAGAAATACCTGTATAGAAGAATATGTTTATTTGTAGAAATTTGCCACTCAGCCCCTCTCAAAACATGAGAAATTTTCATCAAATGATCATCAACTACATTGGCAAAATGGTATGTTGGATATCCGTCAGATTTGATGATCACAGGGTCACCTTCATTCAGAGATATATTGTAAGAAATTTTCCCGAATACCATGTCTTCAAAACTCTCTTCTCTATCGCTAATCTAAAAACCACCACCTCATTGAGAAAGATGAATTTGAGAATTTTCAATGTGATACTACCAACTTTGAAACGAATACAGAATTGATCCCCTTTTTCTAATCTATACTGTGATTCCTCAGATGTTAAATGTCTACATTTATTGTCATACTTGGGTACTTCTTGTTTGCGTAATGCTTCTCTTCGTAAAAGTTGCAGTCTCTTATCTGTACAGAAGCAGTGGTAAGCTGATCCATTGTCTAGAAGTATCTGAACCTTTTGTCTGAATGAATTCAATAAAATCAATGTTTCTTAACAATTCCAATTTTTACTGTACATACCTGTAGATATCGAGTCTTTCTGACTGAAGATAAGGTCCAAATACTCCACCCGATGTAGGACCCTCATCTATTTCTATTCCGGACCATCTCAAATCTTTTTCCAGCTGTTCTGTTGCTCCAGGTACTATCCTAGTTTGATCAGTATCTTCAATTCGAAGGATGAACTTTCCATGATTTTTTTTAGCATACAATAAGTTGTATAAAGCTGTTCGTAAGCCTCCTAGGTGGAGATAGCCTGAAAGTATCACTTCCATTGAATGAACTGTGAAACAGGCTGAGTTTTGCTCACCTGTAGGACTTGGAGCAAATCTCACTCTCACAAGGTCAGTCTTGAAATTTCGAGAAAAAATGTTGGCTATGATTTTTTTTTCCTTCATAATATGAACTCTTGATATCATCATTTTGATATCGATCTTTGTATTTATATTCACTTCAATTCTTTCCTACAGTCTGGAACCATAATGAAGCCTGACACCAAGCCTAGAACTGGCAGAAGTAAGCAGGTACTGAGACGGATATTACCAGTCTTAAACTTTGATTCTGAATGTAGGTAGAAAGGGAAAAAAGTCAAATGGCTGAATGAAACGTACAATTCAAATTCATATTAAAGTCCGATCTATAATAGATGTTTTTGCACCAAGTGGATTACAGGGATGATAACGCCATGCGGGTGACTGATCCAGGCCTCCGGCCCGAGATATAGAGGGTGACTTCAACCTATCAAAACATGAAAACATACGATTTTTGATTGATGGGAGAAAACATTATATTCTCCAATCATATCTTCAGATAACGATTGAAATACATAGTAAGTATATCAGCGGGCATTAGGAATGGGCCTCTATAGCACATAACACCCTAGGACTTTATGAGTGTGTTCACAGTATCCATATCCAAGTATTTCAATCAAATATTCAAGTGGAAAAAAATAATGATCAATCATTATTCTCTGATTACTATATCCGCGAAGAAATATCATTTCATACTCACCTAAATGTATGGTGTCTATTTTATATTTTATTGTGTTGAATACAAATAATGTAATAAATGACCCTGTGAAATAACCATATATATGAACAAAAACAAGAGACTGTCTACATGACCGCCGTGGCGGTTGCATATTTATGTATTGTGTGTGTGTGTGTGTGTGTGTGTAACGCAGTGTGTGAATTGCCACCGTAGAGAAGGGGCAAAGAATGGGGTTTATTTTTCTACGGTAATATTGCTAACCGTCGGCGGCCACCTACGCTCGTATAACCACCGTAGAGAAGTACGGGTTGCGGATTTTGCTATGCTTTTAGTGCTCCGTTTTCGATGGGCCACCCTGAATATTGAGTATACACTGTTATTGTGAACATATATCTATAAGCTGTAGAATAATTGTCATCTTCAGGAAAACTTGAGAGAGCGCATCAGTAGCATAGAAATAATATTGATCAGTGCCTTCACCATTCTTACTTCATCATGCTTTTGTGAACGGCAAACAGGGCAATAGTCACTTCCGAAAGCTGTATACTTCATTGACTTTGAAAAGTGGTTCGAAAATTTATTTGTGAGGTATCGAAGACTACGAAGAAAAAACGTTCTTCTTAAGATTACCTTTTAAGTATTTTATTGAATTTTCTGAGGGATGAACGTGAAAGTACGTTAATATTCGATAGATTTTTCTAGTAGGATAATAAATTGAATAACTAATAACGGTTTTTGTTTGCTGGTATTAGGTTAGAAATTATATAGAATTTGTTAATGAAACAAATTTTATTTCACTTTCCACTTTCACTTAGTTCTGCTCTTATTTTGATTTGGTTGTCCCAAAATCCTATATTTGCTTTGTGTGGTAGCCTTGTTTATGCACACTTGTGAGGTTATATTTGATGATTGTGTTGAAATAAAGAATTTGGTAATCAAATGCTTTCTTTTTGTAAATAATTCACTAGTGAGCCATTTTCTTCTTACTATGGTATGTAGCAATATACAAAATCCAGCTTATTTATCAAAAAATGCAATAAAGATATAGTTGAATAATCTGTCAAAATGATTAATAATTTTGGCAATCTAACCTCAACCTTCATTTCCAAAAATATAATTTTCTCTTGAATTTCAGCATAAACTTAAATCGTCGCAAAGAGAGAAGGTGAAAAAATTCATATCTTTCACCCAAACAGGGGAGAATACAGCCATATATTGCCTTACTCAAAACGATTGGAAACTAGACCTGGCCAGTGATAACTATTTCCAAAACCCTGATGCGTATTACAAAGAACCAAGGAGTGTGGATAAGAAGAAGTTGGAGTCCCTATACAATAGGTACAAAGACCCAGCAGAACCTGAAAAAATAACAGTAGATGGTATAATGAAATTCCTCGATGACTTAGGTCTTCCACCTGAATCTAAGCTAGTACTCATCATTGCTTGGAGGTTCAAAGCAGCAACACAATGCGAGTTCACACGGGAGGAGTTTATAAATGGAATGACAGATTTAGGTTGTGATAATGTTGATAAATTGAAAGCTCGATTGCCAGCTTTAGAAAGTGAGTTGAGGGATAGTTATAAGTTCAAAGATTTCTACCAATTCACTTTCAATTATGCCAAGAATCCGGGACAAAAGGGTTTGGATTTGGATATGGCAATAGCTTATTGGAACATTGTACTGAAAGGAAAGTTCAAGTTTTTGGATCTGTGGCTTACATTTTTACAGGTGAGAGTCTAAATTTGGTAACTTTTTCATGTAGTTATACACTATGTTCAAAAAGAGGCCAGTATAGGGACTAAAAACAAATCCCAAGTGTACCTTGACTTGTACAAAACCTGGTCAAAAATGCTTCAATGTCATGAGAACTGCGGAAAAAAATGATTTCTGAAAATGAATTTTGAACTGTGGGACAAGAGGGAAAAGAATATAAAATGCATGTGGGCCTATTTTTTGATGGACTATCAAATGATAAATTATTATTAATATTAATAATATGTCATCATTTTCTTCAGGAAAACCATAAAAGATCCATCCCAAAAGACACATGGAACCTTCTGTTGGATTTTGCTCAGCAAATCGCTGATGATATGAGCAACTATGATGAAGAAGGCGCGTGGCCTGTATTAATCGACGATTTTGTAGAATGGGCCTCCAACAAGGCCAAGGAGAATCAGCCTCATAGCACTAGCCAACTCAATTAACAGATTTATTAGATATTGTATCGAATTCTATCAAATTTATTCACAGACGAGTGATCAATCATGTTCTCGAGAAATATGCATAAATTTAAAGATTTGTTGAAGTGAGTACATTTTTGCATAATCTTCCTCATGTGTTTTCAATTGTCAATTGATAGTGTTCATTATTGCACATGCCTATTTTTGAAAACCTGGAAATATCATCAGCCTTTGCAATTTCACCTAATGAAATCAAATTCATAGTGAAGTAACAGCTAGTCAACAGAAATATCAGATAAAGAATTGAAAGATTGATAAAAAATCGCCACATGTGAAATGGTAATTGCGAGATGAAAGAGAGATGAAGAAAGAACCCAAAAATTATTATGCATCATTTTTTTCATTATAACAATGGCTTGTGGGGTGCAATGAAAAAATTAAATAAATTGAAGGTCAGGAAAGATAAACAAATGCATAAAGTGAGACAATGAGTCTATTATATGTGTTGGTGGTTTTTGACATTTATATCAGTCAATACTGATAGAATTATGATGAGATGTGTAAATCTCTAACATGTGGTATCTCTCTCTCTCTCTTTCTTTATTTGTTTTTGTTTCATACTCACTCTAATGATGTCTTTACAAATTATATGCATATACATAGGGCCTAAATTTGATAGGTGACTTCATTTTTCTGTGATGGAAATACAGCAATGTGAGACTCGAAGGTGAAACTTCAATTGGCCATTAGTTTATGAGGTTTATAAGGTTTTTTATTGAAAGTACTTTTCAAATCAATTTTATTCTCATTGGAAATGTCTATTTCATTCATCCAAAAATGTTTATATCCAACAGGAACGTACTGTATGAGAGGAGATGACCTTTGATTCATTATTACATTTGCACCTTCTGATCATCAATTTTATGAGGCTTAGTTTGATATTTATATTTCATGTATTTGAAATTTATTATTTTGATATATAATTTTAAATAATTATATTTTAGCAAAATTTCAGGATATTGGGGACTAGGCATATTTGAGTGAATTTAATATTGTTTGAATCAGAATTGAAATATCCGATTTGAAACATTGTAAATACTGATTTGAATCTATAAATTGTTGGCACACACAAAAAAATATAATTTTTCGGCTAATCCACGAAAAAACTCTACATTATTCATTATGCAGGGTGTCCCTGAAACATACCAACTAATTTCAAAGGTAATAGAGGACATCCGAACAAACATTTTTACATTTTTTGTAGTAAACATATGACCGCAAACGAGCCACTTCAGCATCAATACGTCAATTTTTGTTTATGTTAGACTTTGCCTTGTGAACAAATGAATGATGAATACTGTCTGTAAGTTATTCGAGGAGGTAGTACATTCATTTTTCAGCTTTTCTGTGGGAGAGAAAATCCCCTATTATCTCAGTTTATCTGTATGCTTTTGGGACACCCTGTATCTTCGTGTCATACATCAAGATCTTCGAAACCATACCAATTTCTCTATCTGAAACATTGGTCAAAATTGAAAATACCAAGCTGTTCATATAATCTTCCTCTGGAGAAAAAAAAACGAACAAATCCATTAGAAATCCAATCTTAAACAAACTTGGATCAAATTCTATTATATATATCAACAGACTCGTGATTGATGTCTTTCTTGAGAAACATGCATTAATGTGTGAGAAGTTGTTGAAGTGAGTACAATTTGGATAATCTTCGTCTTTTGTTTCCAAGATTGAGTGTTAATTGATATGTTCACATCTGCTGCAACTCAAACTATTGATACCAAATTCATAATACTAGAATGCATTAGTAATCATTATTCATCAACAGAATAATCAGGGAAATAACTAAAAGATTGACAGAAAAACTTCACACGCAAGAGAGATAACATGTTCTAATAAGTATTTGATAGATGAATTTTTAATTGTATGAAGAGGAAGTTAATTAACAAGGACTCATGGGTTTCAAAAATGAAATGAAATTGAGATCAGGGAAAAAATACAGATACAAGAAAAGTGTGAATGTAAGTCTCAATGTGTTCGTGGTTTTTGTCAATTATATCAGTCTATATGGATGGAAGTATGGAGGATTGTGCAAAATGTGGTAAAATGATAGTGATATTCACCTCTGTCACTAATTCCAAGAAAAAAAAATACATAGGAATTCTGCTCTGTTTCATCTAACAACTTCAATGAGATTTCTATAAATTGAAGGCATATCGAGTGTATTTCTATGAGACAAAAATGAATCAGTGTTAAGTTAATCTGTTTTGTATTGGAAGTAATTTTCAAATTAGTTTTATTCGCATCATTAGTTTATATTATCTGTTTTTAATTTTGTCCAGAAATGTTGATATACTATATGGAAGGAGATGAGCTGTAATATCTCATTACCTGTTTCATTTTCTCGTCGGTTGAATAATTGTTGGTCTTTTTCGATATTTATACTTCATGTAATTGATATCTTTTGTCAGAGTTATTATTTCCACCAGAAAATTAAAATAATTATGATCTTTCAGCTAAACTCCGGAATGATGAGGACTAGGAATATTTGAATGAATTTAATATTCTTTGATCAGAATTGAAATATCTGATTTGAAACATTGTACATAGAGCTATTTTCCAATTTTAATCTAAAAATTGTTCACAAAGACCAAAAAAATATACTTTTTCTGCTAAATTATGGAAAGCGTACATTATTTTTTATTATATATTCGTATCATATTTCTTATTTAGAGTTCTCAGAATTTTCAAAGATTTGTTACGTCAGCTCAGAGGATTATTATTTAATATCCATTCCACTCCAACATGAAAGAGCTTGTCTGAAATTCGTAAACCAAACGAGATTCAGGGTCAGGTAAATCATGAAAAAGCTGTACAATTTGTTGCCGAACAAAGTGCCTTTTGAAAATTCCAAATGAAATAAATGAATCGCAAATAACATAAATTTAACAATATCTATCATTACTCTTCAGGTATATTTGGGTTTCATCACAAGGATTTTTTTTATTTGTCAAATCATTCCAAAACATGTCAAAATCTATCAATATAATCAACAGACACGTTGTTACAGATAACTCATTCAGATATTATTTATATTACATGTTCATAATGGTTTGAGATATTATTCTCAACAATTACAATCAGCTCTATCTATTGAAGAAGGAATAATATATCACTAAAACTCCATTGCACTTAGAGAACTTTATGTGTTGGAAAATACAGAGGTGCCTAAAAGACTATGAGCATTCAGGTATTGTCTTCAACGTCGTCTCTTCTTCATCGCGCCTTTCAAACTACATGGATTAGATTCGAATCACATAATAGAAACAGATATAATGGCTTAACTAATAGTCAACATAGATAAAAATCTCAAAGAGCTGATACAGCTGCGCGCAAAATTGCAAACTTGTTGCTGCCACAAATCCCTCGGAAATCGTCTAATGTCAGATCGTCGATGGCAATTCCGCCAAGTCCCTTATTCTTGACGTACTGAGCCTTGTTCGCTGCAGTCTCAGGGTCTTCATAGCCCACCCATAGTCCACCTTTTTCATCTTTATCGGGAAGACGATACGCGTAGACTCCTAGAAAATCCCCGGCGATTGAAACAAACTCATCATAATCCCTGATGGAAATTATTCACCTCTCCTTTTGGTCGCGTCTGGAACCTTCTTGAACTGCCCATCGGTGGGTCTATTACCCTGTGGGCCAGTCACTTTGGTGCAGATCTCTGGGTAGCTCAGCAAACCGGCCTCTTTGGTCATCGGACCAGCTTCTCCAGGTCCACTCAGGTCGGTGATCGGGAATTGGTCCACTTTGGATTCGCCTGCCAGATGCCATGTGCGTCCGTAAGTCGGGATACCCAGGACAAGTTTGTTGGCCGGACAACCATTGCTGAGCCTGAAACCGTAGTATTATTAATATTCTTCTACGACCACTAGTGTGAGTTGCTGTTGAAAAGTGTTTTGCATTCATAGTTTTGATAAATCACAATGGCTGACAAGTTGACTGTCATGAGTAGACAGATTGGGTGATTAGTGCAATTGGACCATCATGTAAGGAAGACCATTAATTGAACAACCCCAAATGAAGATGAATACCGAAAGTCAGTTTCCTCTTATTGATTGCAAATATGGTCGATGGTCGACGAAATCTTGTATCCAACTCGTATAATAAATAGCGATTAATGATTTTTACATTGAATCCTAATGAAGCGTTCGAATATCTCGATCATTGATACACCAGTTGGTTAAATAACTACAAACTACCAGCTATACACATTAAACCATATGGAGCCTGATGGAGCCAATTTTTTATTGCCAAGTTTATTTCACTCTCATCACTTTTTTTTATCTGTGGACAACACGAAAGGGAAACCTATGATGTTCGAGGAACATCGTGTTAGCCAGCGGTGGAATTTTGGGAAAGAAGGAATGTGTTGGAATTTTTCTTGAATGTTTGGAGGTTGTAAGCATCAGGAAAAACTTCACTAGGCAAAGAATTCCACAACTTTGCCGTTCTATTGATGAATGATGCTTGGTATAGCGATGTTCGACAGGTCTCGAGCCTGACAGTGTAGGGGTGACCAGCTTGAGATCTTCTGGTTTGTCTACCAGGAATCGCGCGTGGTGGCATAATAGATGATATTTCCGTTGAGCACCGACCGTGAAAGTACCTATAAAAAAGGCAAAGATCGCCGACCTTTCTACGATGATCTAGAGAGGTCAATGATTTGGTGAGTGTTGTATCATGGACTAGGCGAATAGCTCTCTTCTGAATTGAATCTAAGAGCTTTAGCGTATGTTTGGGGGCTGAGCTCCAAACATGTGAACAGTACTCCAGGACAGGTCGAATTTGTGCTTTGTAGATCATAAGCAGTTGCTGGGATGTGAAGTATCTCTTCGCACGGAATAGAAAACCAAGTTTTTGTGAAGCAGTTTTCGCAATGGACCTCACATGATCGTCCCATGAGAGAGCACTGTTGGTGGTGACACCCAGCATGGATATTGACGACCTCATAGGAACAGTGGTACCCGACATCATCAAATTGGGCATTGTGTGATCAGCCTTCTTGGTGAACATACAAGCTTGAGTTTTAGTTGCATTGAACTGTACTAGATTCTCAGATCCCCATTTCAGAATTCTTGTCAGATCCTCATTTCATCACTGAACATGCTCCAAAACAAATTGAATTTTTTTTCTCATTGAATCAATTTCGTCTGCGTTATCTGTTTCGAATATTTGTTCTTTCACAGATACCCAATAATATCACATGAATGTTGCATACCAAACATTCCCAATTATATTGACTTATGTCCAGTTTTCCATATTGTTTACTACAATGCAATATTTGTGTACACAACGAATTTTGAAAGATATACAGTAAGCTTCAAAATTTTCGTGTGAACAATTGGAAAACATTCTTTATTGCATTGTGAGCTGTGATTTCAAATATGAATATTGTTTCCAATCATGAACAAATTGTCTGAATAAACTCTTCTGGATAGTGTCCAAAATAATGGTACTTTGAAATTAATCAAAATTACAGTTTTTTGTTCTTGCCCGAAAACCGTTCTGAAATTTTGAAACTTGATGATATAAGTGTCATGTCTATAAATATCTTCAGTCGTTTATACCAGGTATATTATCACAGTACAGCTTCAGTATTATACACTGCAATATGGCGGATCAATCTGTAGAGTGATAGAAAACTACTCAATGATGTTCGAGGTTGCCTTCCCCGAGGTATAGTAAGTAGACTCCCCACTTGTTCCCCCCTTTGGTCGTCCTGTGACTTCCAATCTCTTGCTGGGGAGTGCGTTCCCATGCTTCTGTGTCCATGGTTGTTGCCAGACGTATCGCATATATATCACAATAAGTTTTCTACAACGCATCAACTTTCATGAGGAATGAAATTTCCTGACGAATCGATTATATAAATGTTAATAATATGGCGCGAAATTTTCGACACTCACTGTATTTGTGGTCGTAGAAAATGTACAGTACACTTCTCGAGTTGTGTACTATTGTGGAGTAACGCACTTGTGCTCATAATATGCAATTTACAACTCTTTGTTACGTAATATATTGTTGTCGAGCAATAAGTTTTCAATCACAATAGTTTCTCACCAGTATTTCACCCAAGCATCGACATTCTCGTCACTTCTTCTGTCGATCAGCTCATACAATGGTGATGGGAAGTCGGCGAGTTCGTTATTACGTTGAGGTGTGTAAAAATCGAAAGCATGTAGCGCTATGAAGTCCAAGTGTGGGGCCAGAGTTCTCGGATCATAGTAAACTGAAAACAAATATTAGATAAGTAATGAAGTGAACATGAATTTGTCTAAGTGTGTAAATATGAACCAAAGGTTATTATGATATGATATATTTTCTACTATAGGCACCCTTGCCCGATCGAATCATGAGGAGCATTTTGAAACGAACATGAGAAAGAGCTATCGATTCTTCTGGATGTGCAACAAAGAAAGGTGCAATTTTGCCGACAGTCTGACAGCTGATCACTGCTCACGTTTGCTGTTTTCATTGGTTGGATTCCTCCGCCTTTCTCTATTCGGGAACTAGGGTCTATTTGAAATTTGTTCATATATTCTGATCTTTTTTGAATCTATTAGTAGTGATAGGCCGAACATGTCAACACCATCTCGAACAAAGTTTGAAAAAATCCCTCCATGACTTGATGAGTTAAGCTGAGTCTCTTTGTTTCAACACACTTATGGATCAATAAACTTCGATGAAACAATATATTTTAGATAATAATCTTCCGCTATTGACTCGATTCGAATGAAAATAACTGAAAATGTAGTATTTCTCAATACAATGGCACAACGCAACAAAATGTTTCAACCAAACGCCAACAGTCATATGATTCTTCATTGCTGCGTCTCTTTTTCATGGTCGTTTCAATGACTCTATTTCTCTCTAAGCTCGATCTAGTAGAGAATATAGGTTTAATATCTTTGGAATGAACTTACTCGTGCTATTGATGTTTGGTAAAACAGTGAGTGAAAGTAACAAATTGTCCGGCCTGAAAGCAGCTTTCAACTCTTTCACTAGAGCTGTGAATTGTTCTCTATGCTGTTGGGCATTTTCGTCGATCACGTGTTCACCAGTGAATGTACTTTTTACTGAACTCCAGAACTTCTCTGAAATGCACCTTGAATAATCTTAAATGTTCACAAATTCACAATTACGCTTACTCAATCCAGTCTTGATTTTTTTCGGTTTAGTTTCTGGGAATTCCCACGCTAAATCTAGACCGTCAAATCCATAACCTTTGATAATTGTATATGCTGAGTTAGCAAATGCCAATCTGTGAGTTGAGGTCTCCACCTAGAAACAACGATGAGTAGAATAATTCACGAAAAACATCTACAAATATTGTGCTGTCGAAAAAATTGCACTTCATATGATAGGTCACACGACGATATTCCTTATCTTATAATAATAATAGTAATAATAATAATAATAAAGTGTATCATCAGTAAACAAAACAAATGGCGAAGCGTCAGTGTTAACTGCTTTTCAGCGTGTCCAGAAAAAAAAAACAAAAATTGTTGATACACATTCATACACTTATATACTTAAACTAGAAGAATAATAAAGTAATCGGGTATTCCTGATATTATATACTCTGAATAGGGAGAAGAGTGATAAGAGCAAGAGTTGAGACATGTTTCAAATCATGTTTCAACCTTTTTTAGAAATTTATCAGGCTGAAGTGTCTGTATTTTTGTGATAAACAATTATACAGTTTACTAGAGCTGTAAGAGAAAGAGCGGGTGAATATAGCCGTTTTGTGTTTCGGTAGAGCAAGAAGTTGGGTTTTACGGGTGATCACTTTATTGTCCTCTAAAAGTTTGACCTTGTTCCGTAAATATTGAGAGGTTTTTGCATTCAGAATCTTGTGTGTGAGTGTGCATATTGCATATATGAAGTTGTCTGATCTGATGCAAATTTAACCAACCCACCTCGCTGTACTTATTGCTGATATGGTCGTACTTTCTAAAGCTTGTTGCGAATCTTAGACAAGCGTTTTGCATGCGTTGAAGTCTTATTGAATCAGCTATATACGGTCATATACGGTGTCACAATAGGAGATTCGAGATAGAATCAATGTTTCACATAGTTTGAGTTTGATATTTCAAAAAATCTGTGAGGGAGTACAATTTTTTGAGTGTACACCATTTTCGAAAGATAATTCACATGTTTACCGAATCTCAAACTGGAATCCATCAACAAGCCAAGGTTCTCGCATTCAGTCATGATAGGCAAGTCAATACCAAGTAATTGTAACTTCGGTGGATTTTCATGATTTTCCACGATATCAAGTTTGCATTTCGAGCCGAAAAATATTACCGAGGTTTTGGAAATCATCATTTTCAGATTATGAGCCATGGAAAAGTGCCTAGAAGCTCTTTTAAATTGGCATTTATCATTTGAAATGTTTCTTGAATATCATCTAGTAAAAAACCACATTGTAATTGCGTGTCATCTGCATAATGATGTATCTTGCAATATGATATACACTGATGGAAATCTGATATATATATGGAGAACAATAAGGGACCCAGAATGGACCCCTGTGGAACTCCTGATGTGACTGGCGGAAAATCTGACATGTTATTATTGCCTAATTTCACACATTGAGTTCTACACTTCAGATAGTTTGGTATCATTTGACAAGAGTTGTCACTAAAACCGAAGTGGTCGAGTTTTTTGCATAGTAAACTGTGATCTATTGTGTCAAAGGCTTTACTGTAGTCTAATAATATTAGACAACTTACTCTATTTTCATCTAAATCTCTATAGGTTTCGTCATATAAGTGAGTTAGTGCGGTGGTAGTGCTAAATTGTTTTCTGAATCCGGATTGGAAATCAGGAATAATTTTTTTATCGAAGACATATGATATTTGTTTTTTCATAATGAGTTCGGTCGCTTTTGAAAGCGTTGGTAGGATACTGATTGGTCTCAAGTGACCGAATTCGGAAGGATTTATGATTTTTTGCCAATGGAATAACGTATGCTTGTTTCCAAGCATGTGGAAAGGTGTAGGTTGTCAGTGAAGTATTGATTATGTAGATGATGTAAGGCAACAAGTTAGAAGATATTTTCAAAAAGTGTAGAGATATTCGATCCAATCCTATCGCTTCTTTCACTTCTAGACACCCCACTTCCAGAGTTGATAATTTTTTGCCATATCAACACATGAATTATATAGATGGAAAACTTCATTCATATAGTCTTTTGATTTCCACTTTGACAGTATTAAAGTTAAGCATCTCAACTTACAATTTTCCTGTATTTCTCATTCCTCTCATCTCCTTCGCCGATTACGTCCTCATTACCTCCCACGGAAAGCAATACCTTCAACTTGGGGAATCTTCGCTTGAGGTCGGTCACATGTCTGTAATTGTCCTTGATGACGTCAAACTGCTCATTCAGGGGCACTAGTTTCAGCGTGTTTTCATCGATGGCAGCATAGCCATAGAGTAGGTGTGTGCAATATTGAAGGGCGGGGTCCAAGTTGGCGATTTCGAATTTTCCTTGACCTGTCAATGAAAACACGTTACATGGTTGAACAAGATTGAGCTTCATTCGTCTGTGGCGATTTCGTAACTTTTAAAATGGTAGTTCTGTATGTAAAACAATTTTATCAATAGGGCAATTTGTTTTCTTTATTGCCTACAAGAGTAGGTGGATATTAACATGGTGATGGCCAATTTTCATTTCATCTAACTTATCACATCATTGTCCAATTTAGGAAAAGATAAACAAATGAATTGATAAATCGACCTCTAAGAATAAAAGGTCAGAATTTCTTGAGCGATAAGATCCTCCGAAATTTTGCTTACGATCATTTCTAAATATGGCTGTGATGTTTTCATGGCAATATAACAGTATCAATATTGAGAATATTATTTATCTGAACAACAAATACCATCCGTGAACTCTTCGTTTTTGGAGTCATAGAAATCCATTGAAGAGTAAGTTGGGTAAACATATCAATAAATAATCTGAGATTTGCACAGATGAAAATCATCTCATTACGAATTCATGGCTCGCAATTCGAATACGCTTACTCATTTTGCATAATTATGAATAATTCAAAGTGGTCAACAGAATCTCGAATAAACAATCAGTAACTCATTGTCGTAACGAAAATTTGCTACCATAAAATAAAGCGAGGACACAGATTAGAGAAAATGATTTGGATAATCAAGTACAAAATAAACACCCAAATACCACATTGATATTTACATGTTAATTTCTGGGGAACATATTGAAGAATCCTTTTTGAATTGTAAGTCTAGTAGAGATGAAATAAGTATTCGTTTCTAAATATCAATGTTGTGTTAGGTGTCCATTTTGTATTTTACACCTTTCCGTATCAAAATACATATATTTATATGGGTTCTCTTAGCAGTCATGAATACTAGGTAAAGTGACATATATCAAATAGGAAAAAAACAATAAAAGAAAATATGTACAGAGCGCCAAAGTCCGTAATAAAATTAATACTGTTCGACCAGTAACTCAAAAAAAACGATGGAACACGTGAATTGATTTTACGTTGGTAGTTTCGGGGGCGTATGGGTATGTAGCAGCTTTTTTTTTATCTGTGGACAACACGAAAGGGAAACCTATAATGTTCGAGGAACATCGTGTTAGCCAGCGGTGGAATTTTGGGAAAGAAGGAAGGTGTTGGAATTTTTCTTGAAAGTTTGGAGGTTGTAAGCATCAGGAAAGACTTCTAAGGGGTGAACAAAAGAAATTCATTTTATTGGCAACAAATACGTCCAATATAGAATCAAGTCAAGTGTTTCAGCTTGTTCAAAAGTTTCTGGTCGAACGGATAATAATTCATGTCATGTCATTCCGGACTTTTGCGCAACATTGTATAATAAATGAGTTCTAAGCACTTCTCCAAATGCGTGGAGTTTCATTATTATGATCAGAACCTTGAAACTTTTCATGGTAGAAGTAAAGCTAGGTTATCGCGATAACATTTCATCTCTTCAAGGTGAATATAATATTATGAAGTAGGTAATATTAAAATGATTCATCATTGATTGTGTCTTAAGTGCGAGAACTGTCGAATATTCCAGAACCTGCTCGTGAAATATTCCTGAAATTTTTTTCTACGAAAAGAATCTTGATTATATAGGCCCGATTCAATGGTTGTAGCTAACAATTTTTCAGTAATTGAGGATTTTCTTTTTCATCTAGAGAAAATACATATTCTATCAAACTTGTACAATGGAAATATGTTGTCGAATTCACTGTGTTTCAGATATGCTAATGTCATTATTGACGATATTGGAGTGCTCCCAAACTCTCCACAGAGAATTCTCTGTTTCAAAAAGCACACAAATTGAGAAACTGATCACAATAAAAACAAATAGGGTGTTCCATTTATATAATAGATATTTAGGTTACTAGTCCGGTAAGTACACTTTTACAGTACGAGTGAGAGGTTTACGGAATTTCGAAACGAGTACTGTAAAAGTTTACCGGACGTGTGACGTATAACATTTTATTTCATACTGCTAAAAAACAAAACAGAACAGTGAAAAATAAAATATTAATCTTTGTTGAAGTGCTACAACAAAAAAATGGGAATGTATCAGCAAGTAGCAACTCCCTAATAAATAATTCATCCAATGGAGCTCCTGGTATCCATATTCATGGGAACGAAAATTAATAATATTAATATTAATTAAAATTAATATTAATATTAGCAATAAGTAATTTCTGTGTATTGTTTTGCTGTTGAATTTTTAATAAATGTATTCATGCTGTTGACGCATAACTGAGTTTTCAATATTTACAATCCGGTAAAATTTCATTACGGGATAGTAGCACGTAATGAAATATTACGTGCGCCTATCCTGTAAAAGTCTATTTTCCGGATTGAAATCAGGTACGTAAAGGTATGTTCTATGATGCATTATGAAATAAATTAAGTTACCGAACAGCTACACAGTACAAAACCAGGTGCTAATTGATTTAGGTGTGTCCTATCGATGTCAAGATCAAGCTTTATAAATATAACACATATATATTTACCTTCTCGCAGATGAGATTTGGCTTCGTAATTGCAAACCACCAGTTTTTCGCCACTGGCTAAATTTGCAAGAAGCAGCGCCACCGCAGTAAAACTCACAGCAACCATCTCGCCGGTTCGTTCAATACTGATTCTGTGATTCCGAGCGGGTTCGGTTTTGTTGGAATTGTTTTGACCACCAGCAATGATCAAGACATTAAACTTGATGAAAGCAACTGATACAACCGACTAGGAATCTACTGACAGGGTATTTTACAAAGTTGACCTGAACTTATAGTCGCTGAGCAGACATGAATTATCGAATGTTTGACAATTATTATCATAAATCAATTCGAATTGTTGTGTCTCAGCTAAATGATATTTGAATGTATTCCGAGGTGTACAGAATATCGTGAGTATCAGCTGATATATCTCAATAGCAATGACCTCTCAACGTCAGTTACCTTATAGTAACCGTAACTCTTAAGTTAGTTTCCTTTTGTAACCCAAAGTATATCACCTTATAATAACACTAGCTTGCATTTCTACTATTCGTCTGTTATATCATAACTAATTATCCCAGATAGCTATACTGCAATGTGAACAGAATTTGTAACTTTGGCCAACATAATTTCAATGAATAATTATTATTGATTGTAGCTGATTTGTGTATATCAAACATGCCCTTAAGTTCATAGATTGCCAAGTGAAACATCTCTTTTAGCCTTTTGCGACCATCACCCTTTGAGGTAAATTGAAATTTGGATGAACTCATTTCTATTCCTCTTCTCTTTTATAATGGCCATTTATGAGATATTATGGCGAAATCACTTATAATAGCGCATTTATTTTGTACACTGTAACCATTGGCTTCCATCGATTTGATCATGAAAATTGAAAGCTACTGTGACTTGACAAAAATTACTTTCAGAGCTTTCAAAAACCTCCAAATGTTTTTGACCACACTGTATGAGATTTGGTGAAATTCCTATAATCTCACTCCAAAGATCATCATGACTATCAGCTCTGGTAGAGATTTAAAAGATTCAACTTCGAGAATTTCGTAGATAAGCATTTCCAAAGATACCAGTACAAACTCAAAATTTTCCGCAAAAATCGTAGTAATTCGAAAACGGTCGAAAGTTACCATAGAGACATAATATACTATGTTTTCCAGATAATACGTAGATTACAAGAATGTGATAAAATACAGGATGTTCCATTTGAAAAAAGAACGTTCGTGTCCACTTCCGGTATAACCGGAAGTGCTTCGCCAATGGCGATATTTCACATCGACAGTCATGTGATGAACCAAATTCTCAAAATTTTATTCGAATAGGAACATTGAAAACTTCTAACCAACGGGGTACATCATAAACCCTGTATATTAAGAAATTTATCATTATCTAAACTTTTCTAATTCTTTTCGTCCACGGGATTTCCAGATTCTTGGGAATCGGTTATAACTTATTATATACCTATAACGTTCTTGTTTTGTTCTTTCTTTTCTTTTTTATTGTGATTTTATTGTGAAGGTTGAGTTCTGGAAAACACTGTATGACTTCACTTCATCTATTCAATCATGCATATGAAGATTTTCGTTTTGTATTTGTTATTTAGTGTCGTACCTGATTGAATAAAGACCTATTATTATCTCGATTATTATTATTATTTATATATGATGTTCTTTCTGACCTTCTATATTCATGTTGCAAAGCAGTTGTTGGGGTTAGGCATCTGATAGAAAAACCAGTATAGTTCTCAGTTAGCCAACGTTTCGGCAATATATTTCGCCATCCTCAGGGCTCTGAAATATAAAATTATGGACAATTTCTGAAGAGCAATTGCACAAGAAAAATTTTCATGAAAGTGAAGATAAGGACGAAGGAAAACCAAAAAATCTGTCTGGACATTGGTTTCGGAATTTGAGCTGGCATAATAATAATAATATTATTCATAATAATAATTCAATTATAATTGTAAATGCAAATGTTTACTCGTTCTTATTCTTATTTTTAAAGGTTCTTGTGCAATTCTTCTGTAGTAATTGTCAATACTTTTGTATTTTGAAGCCCTGAGGATGGCGTAATTGTCGAAACGTTGACTAACTGAGAAAAATACTGGTTTTTATATTAGAGACCTAACCCCAACAACTTATTTCCAACATTATTATCATTACTATTATTATAAATGATGATTTTCGCGACATGGTGTCTGCGGTCTCGGTTACCCAGGATTGATTCGGATCCCACAATGAGCTGTAGATCCCGCAGTTCGCAAGTCCGCACAAGTTTGAACTCTTGGGATGGGATTTATTATCGATTCGAAGTAGGAAAATAGCGATTTAGGAAATTTACAAAAATACTAAAAGTTGGAAAGATTTATTCAAAAGTTCCGTGGTAAAACAGGTATCATATCACACATAATCACACAATTCGATATCTTAAACCTGATTTAGCTATTCAAATCACAACCTATATCTGACTGCTCTCAAAATGGGATATTTATCTCCGGTACACAATCCACGGAAATCGTCCAAAGTCACATCGACAATGGCAACACCGCCGAGACCTTTGGCCAAGGCGTAGCTGGCTTTCTGTCCTGCCGTTTCAGGATCTTCGAAGGAAACCCACAATCCTGCGGAATCGCCTTTCGGAAGTCGGTACGCATAAGTGCCTACAAATCGAAAATATTATTACATCACTTAGAAGATTCAGTTGCACGGGGGACTTTTCTCATCCTCCACGAGGACCAGATTCAGTCCCATTTGACTGAAGTGACAGCTTGAATTGAAAGAATGGGTTTCTTTCATGCCAGCGAAGATGACTGAAATTTTATTCATTTATATATACAAGGTGTCCAGTAGAATGTGGGAAACCTCTCGGACTCAGATAGAACATGAAAAATAAGATCACAGGTTCCTATAAGTTTTTTTTTATTTGCCTTCCTTACGTAGACATGAGCTCCTAAAGGACGTTTTTTCTTGAATAACTTACGAAGTAATCAAAATAATCCAATGAAAATTCAATATGAGGGACACTAGTGAGGACCCTTGAAATAGTATCCTTGAAACATATTTAGCTTTCACAGTTTATCAGTGATGGTCTAAGAATTATTTTGATGCTCAATTTTTCAACAACCTGTATGATAAAGGCCTGAGAAAAAATAAATTTGGATAGCTTGAACCTTGAACTAGAAAAAGAGGTAATCTTGTTCGATCAATTGTATCGTTTTGGGGAAAATAATTAAAATAAAATAACAAATTAATATTGTTTGTAAGTTATTCGAGGAGGTGATGTATTCATTTTTTCAGCTTTTGTGTAGGATTTTCTCTCCTCGTTTCTAAAAAATAGAGTAGAAGTTATTGAAAATTATTTCAATATATTTGTAGTAAGGACAGATTTTGTGATCTGCCCCAAAGTGTCACTGCGCTTGAAAATAAATCTATAGATACCTAAAATAATTGAATATACCTGAAATAATTATAATAATATCTAGTTTGATTTTTAGGAACGAAGTGAGAAAATCTCACACAAAAGATCGAGAAATAAACAGATTAATATTTTATTTTTAATAAAAAGGTCCATGATTTTATTTTTTTTTATCGAAAACTGTTCATATTAATCCTCTTTGAATTTGAGGTTCAGACTACCGAAATTTATTTTTTCAGCCATTTTCCATACGGGGTGGTAATAATCATACAGGATGTCTTTTGGGGGCCCATGTAAGGATTGTCTATAGGAAAAATTATAGGAACTTGTCATCTTATTCTTTCAGGTTCTATCTAAATACGAGAGAGAATTTTGAAAAACGAAGCGTCACTGACAATCAACAAGGAATTTCTAATTTAGGAATTTAAAAATTAATAAATTTCAAACACAGTGGCATGAATCTGTCTGCATACAAAAATGTATAACAATTATTTTTATTTACTGTCTGTAAGTTCCTTGAGGAGGTGGTACATTAATTATTCAGCTTTTTGTGGGATTTTCTCTCCCCGTTTCTAAAGAATAAAGTAGAAGTTATCAAAAATTTTGGGACAGATCATATAATCCTTACTCAAATATATTGAAATAATTTTTAATAACTTCTACTCTATCTTTTAGAAACGAGGAGAGAAAGTCCCACAAAAAGCTGAAAAATGAATTTTTCTAATTTCGATTTTCATTATCAGAAACGAGGAGAGAATCCCATGAAGTCTTGAGAAATTAATATGAACAAAGTATAATTGTTTTTTTTTCAAATTTCTAAATCATTCAAGATCAAGTATACCTACCGAAACGTTTAGTGACATCACTATCTGAAGTAATCCAAAACTCTTCTGCGGAAAAAACTCAGAATAAACAAAAAATAATCATTCATACAATCTCTGGAGGTGTGAAGAAAACTCCTTACCGAATCTCTTGGTGGGATCATTGACCTTCCTCAGTTTCCCCAAATAGCCAGCCTTGATTTCAGTGGGGGTGGCGATTTTGGTGCATATTTCGTTGTAGCTGAGGAGTCCGGGCACCCCCGTGTAGGGACCAGCTTCTGCGGGCCCATCTATGGGCAGGGGAGGCACCCCCGTCAATCCCGAATCTTCAGTCATCTTCCAAGAGCGGCCGAAGGTCGGGATCCCGTAGATGATTTTGTTGTTGGGCATGCCGTTTTGCAACCTGATGAAAAAGAGGTTCGATTAGTCGTATTTAACGCGTCGATTGCCACGGCAATCTTCAGAATTTACGTCTGAAAAGCCAATTTGATTCAATCATATATGAAGGGTTGGGATAAAGTATGGAAACAAGTGAATGTCTTTCAAACGAAAAGAACGATATTTATGAAAGTTTGCAGGTGAGTGCAATGAAACATAATGCATCTGATGTACATTTTTCTGTTAATAATAGAAATAGAAATAGAAATATTTATTTCATGTAAACAATTGAGACATGTATACATTCGTCCAGAAGTGATTTACATCACATAAAATAAAATAGAGTTAAAATACGCTTCACATGAAGACATAACGAACATACGACAAGGTATTTCATGATCCAAGACAAGAGTATGAACATGTACAAAAGAAATGGATAGAGATATCAATGAAAATAGGATTATCTATACTCACATGCACATGTAACTACATGATCCAGATAATCATCTACCGAGTAAAAACAGTGCTGTATTAAATATTTATGGATTTTAATTTTGAATGCGGCACAAGACATATTGTCATCTTTGAATTGTTGTGGCGAAGCATTATACAATTTTATGGCCAGATATCTGTAGGAATTCTGTGTTTTTGTGAGTCTGAATAATGGAGGACAGAGATACCTTTTTTTCCTAGTATTATAAGAGTGAATATAATTGTGCTGAAGTCTTTGACGTATTATGTTTTTTTTTTTATATATATAGAGGAGGGACTCCAAAATATAGCAACATGGTAAAGGCAGGATGCTTAATTTCCTGAACAGTGGTTTGCAGTGGTCATCATATTTACTGGAATCTATTATTCGGATGACTTTTTTTGCGCAGTGAATATTTTGTGGCTATGACATGTGTTTCCCCAGATTATCAAGGCATACGTCATTTTGCTATGAAACATAGCAAAATATGCCATTCTTATAATATATATATATATAATATACTTTCGGTTCAACCGGAAATGCCATCAACTTCTCTAATTTAAATGGGACACCCTATATATTTTTACAGATTTTGAAAGAGCTTGTTATTTTGAATTCATACATACTAAGTTTAGTGTTGAAAAATTTGTAAGAACGAGGGATATAGCACATTAATCAACCTCCTTTGAGTGTTTTGAATTAGAGCAGAAAACTATTTAGATTTTGATGTTGTTTGTATGCATAGTGATAAATAAACGTACAATTCATAGATTGTACAAATAACAAGCTTTATCCAACTTTTTGTGCGATTTTCTCTCCTCGTTTCTGAAAAATTGAAGTAGAATTTTTTAAAAATTATTACAATATAGGTATTTGTAGTAAAAGGACAGATTTTGTGATCTGCCCCAAAATGTCACTGCGCTAGAAATTGAACCTTTAGATACCTAAAAGAGAAATTCTCTATTTGTCAGTGACACCTTGTCTTTGAAAAATTCGGACATACGAATATACTTAGTAAGAATAAAACCTCTACTTATCTTGGTTGACGTTTCGGGAACGAATCTGTTCCCGTTCTCAACACAATTAAAAAATTTTTCTCTTTGCAAAATTTTTTTCAATATGCTGTCGGTTTTGATACTGAAAAGTGACAATTTGGTAGACGGAGGAATTCTGGTTACGAGGTGTTTCCATCAATTGATATTGAATTTTCCATTTTCATATTCAATTTTCAGAAGTGGGTGCCAAGTTCTTTCTATATCAACTGAGCAACAAACAATATTATTGTCTCCGTTCAGGTGAATTCAAGCAGACTCTTTGATTTTCCGTTTCTGGTTGTTGTCTCCTTTTCATATGATCTTAATATTACCCCAATCGACCATATGTCCATTTTCAGTAACGATATGTTCAGCTAATTTTGATTTCTCAGTATATCTTTTTTTCATAGCCTGCTAGTTTCACCGGTATAATATTTTCCACAAACACATGGTATACTGTAAATACAATTTTTTGATGATTGTTCTTCACTTTTCGGTATAAGTCAAAATCGATCTCACTGTATTTTCTGTCTTGAACACTGTTCTCACTCGAAACTTGTCACCAACACGTTTAATTTTTTCAGATATTCCGGGAATGTATGGGATTACATTTGTTATCAGTGTTGGTTGGTTGTTGTATATTCTGTCTGTTCTCAATTTTGTGAATTGTTTTATCAATGAAATGTTTCGTATAAGTATTGAGTTGTAGAACTTCTCTAATATGGTTCATTTCGGTATTGAAATTTTGGTGGTTCGATGATATGGATTTTGGCTCTATCATGAAGTGATTTGATTATTCCTTTCTTTATACTCGTTTGATGATTTGATTGAAAATTGAGTTATCTGTCGGTGTGTGTATTCTTTTCGTTTAAAAGATATTTACTTGGTTCCATACTTTATCCCAACCCTGTAAATATTATTCAAATATTTATCATCGTTATTTATTAATTTTGTATATTCATTATTCGATTGAAACAATTCCGTTGCTTACGTGGGTAGGTAATCATCTTTTATTGCATTCAAAGCTGAAGATAACAAAATCGACCCAATCATCCATTTATCATGTTTATAAACGACAAATGATGTCATAGGTGATAGGTTAACGAACACAAGGGAAACATTTCTAAAAATTCTCGATTTGATTTATATTCAGAAAACAAGTTATCTCCAAACATGAGTTTTTGGAGAAATTCGATAAGAAATACACATGTTTATTATCCATCAAAATATTCCATGAATTCATTCGAGCTAAACAAGAAGTACTCACCAGTATCTCACTTGGAAGTCTCCATTCTCATTTGGCCTTCTGTCAACGAGTTCATAAAGGGGTGCAGTATAATCAGCCTCTTTGGGATTACGTTCTGGAGTATAGACGTCGAAGTTCTCGAGTACCACGTAATCAAGATGAGGAGCCAATTCATGAGGATCATAATACACTAGAAAATCGATTCGTATCAACCAAAGATATATGATATTATATATTCTCTACTAGTTACACCCTTGCCTCATCGACTTATGAGCAGCATTAGAAAAAGAAAGAGCTATCGATTCGTCTGAATGTGCAACGAAGAAAGGTGCCATTTTGCCAACAGTCAGCCGATCACTGCTGGTTGCCTCTCTCTCGGTTGGATTTCTCTACCTTTCTCCAAGCGCTAACTCTAAGGTCCATTTGAAATTTGGTCAATATTATTCAATAACTTACCTATGAAATGATATACTCTGATATTGAAATTTAAAAGTTTTAAATTCTTTTCTTGACTTGTTCTTTGTTCTAACACACTTATGGGTCAAGAAACTTCGCTAAACATTAGATTTGAGTGAATAATCTTACACAATTAACCCGATTTAAATGAAAATAACTGAACATGAGGAATACCAGTACCCTACTGATCATGCGCCTTTTGACCTTTCCCTGTTTTTGATTGTATTATATGGACACTTATTTTTGTATTTGTTGGATTGCTCAATAAATTATATTATTATTATTATTATTATTATTATTATTATTATTATTATTATTATTATTATTATATCTATTATTAGAATAAGTGACAATGCCGTATCTCTCAATACAATGGCAGTGCACATCAAACTGTTGCCAACAGTCAGTTGATCTTTAATCGCTGCGTCTTTTTCTTATGATTGTTCCAATTCCTCTCTCTCTCTCTCTCTCTCTCTCTTTCTTTAAGCTCGATCTAGTAGAGAATATCATATCTTCACTATCAACTCTCCAAGAATCATCAAGAAAAATAGGTGTTGAGACAGCTCGGCTGAGGTTTCAGAACATTTGACGTACTCACCTGTGCTGTTGACGTTTGGTAAAACGCTGAGAGTAAGCAACAGGCCGTCACCTCTGAAACTATTCCTAAACTCCCTAACGAAGGCTGTGAATTGTTCTTTGTGCGCCTCTGCTTTGTCGTCCAACACGTAATCGCCGGCTACGGAAGATTTCAGCGAATGCCACCAACCCGCTGAAAATGACAATTCAATTCTTGATCGACCCTGGTATTTCAGTTCAGTAAGTGGCTCATGTGTCATCAATTTTTTTCGTTCGATTCCCTGATGATGACAGGATAAACTGTCGAAACGTCGGCAATTGAATAATACGGTTTCAGTCACTGAAGACCTAAACCCATATTAATTTTTTTCTTATCCCCATTTACAATAATGGTACCTGTTTTTGAATTGAGTTTCCATTTTTAATCGATAACTTTTTTATGATATTCTGTCCTGAAACGTCGGCACTTGAATAATACGGTTTCAGTCACTGAAGACCTAAACCCATATTAATTTTTTTCTTATCCCCATTTACAATAATGGTACCTGTTTTTGAATTGAGTTTCCATTTTTAATCGATAACTTTTTTATGATATTCTGTCCTGAAAAATGTGGGAAATTCATAGGGTTCAGGTAGAACCTGAAAATGAGATAACAAATTCCTGTATTTTTTTCTACAGGCCCTACTTGGGACTCTTGAGGACGCCTCTTGATGTGGTTTTTTTCTTAAATAACTTCTGAACTGAATGATATAATTCAATGAAAGTTCAATATGAGGTACACTAGTGAGGACCCCTAAAAATTGTGTCCTTGGAACATATTTAGCTCCCTTAGTTTCTTAGGGGTGGAATAAATTTTATCTTTAATGCTCAAATATTCAACACCCTGTATGATAGGAGCATAGAAAAATAAATTTGGGTAGCTTCAAACTATAAAAAAAAGTGGTCGCATTTATTGTTGACAAAATGAACCGTTTTAGAAGAAAATAATAATAAACAAATTAGTGTTTTATTTCAATGAAAAGATCCTTGACTTCATTTTGAAGCGACTACCGTTTATTCTATCGAAAATAAACAAAAATACCTTTTGAATTCAATTTTTTCAGGCCTTCATCATACAGGGTGTTTTTTTATCATTCAGGGTCCTCTAGGGTACATATGTTTCCGTGAGGAAGTCTTGTAGGAACAAAATACCTAGAGTACTTTGTCATCTTAGTTTTTCAGGTTCTATCTGAATCCGAGATATTTTCCACATTTTCTTGGACATCCTGTATATTATGTGATGACATTTGACTTCGAAGCAAGTAAAACATATTCGGTAACCTAATAATATGCGCCCTGTTCAAGCCTGTTCCATTTCATATCTTTAGAAGAAAATATATAGGTACATGTTAAGTAATCAGAAATCAACCTTCTAGATTATTTTTTCCAGGTATATTCAGTTCACTCTGTACTTTATCAGTGTAGGAATGGAATAATTCAAGCACGTTCAATTGCATGTTTTGATGAAGTCAGATACACTCGTGGTGGTTAATTGCATTGTGGGACTTGAAACGTTGTTTATGATTATTTGCGTTAGAAGTTAGGAGAATGTATTACTCAACATACATATTGTGCTACGGATTCTCTTCGGTTTATTTTCTGGAAACTCCCAAGCCAGGTCCAAACCATCAAAACCATAGTTTTTCAAGAGACTTCTTGCGGAGTTGATAAAAGTCAAACGACTATCTACCGTTTCGATCTGAAAGAAAAAAACAAAAAATATACACAGGTTGTTTCGGAAATTGGATTCCAAAGTGCTATGAAAGTCTTTGAGATGTTTACAATTTGTGATCATCTGGTATCTGTCAGGTCAAATTATATCTGGAATTGTTTCGTTGCTCACGAATATTTTCAGAATATTCATTTTATTATTTAGTTTTCGAATATTTATCAAAATCAAAATGGTATCTCTCAACCAAATATGATAAAAGTAGACCGACTACAAACAAACAAATCTTCAGACAACTTCTTTCGCACCCAATCAATACCTACTACTACAATATTACAATGACAATGTTGAATTATTTCGTCTCTTTTTGTCTCCGAATGAAATGAGCAGTTTTTCGCATTTTTCTCTGTATCTTTTGGAATAATCGGAAGTTTCTGGCTAGCTTGTAGGCATTTTCTGATTGCCTACTTTTTTGTATTCATGACGTTTCTAAGATCCCGAGAGTGTGTGACATCCTGTACTTTGTTGGGACAATAACTGTTATAAAGTTAAGAGAAGCCGAACGCGGATATAACAAGGTATCTATAGTTGTGGAGGACAAGAAATGAATATTTTCTCTACTTCTCTAAAATAATCACAAGAAACATAGACACCAATCCGGAACCGCAAACTGATAATTGAGGAAGAAACCGTGAAAAAGTTCTTTTCTACAGTACTAGATCGGAAACATTTTCTTGACTAGTTCGGAAAATCTTGAGCTGACAGTGGCATAATAAGATAATGGCTGACATTTTGAAATCAACTCTTCGCAAGTAACACACACAGAATAGATATTTACGTTACTAGTCCGGTAAGTACACTCGTTTCGAAATTCCGGACTCGGCTTGCGCCTCGTCCGTAAACATCTCACTCGTACTGTAAAAGTTTACCGGACGTGTGACGTATAACATTTTATTTCATACTGCTAAAAAACAGTGAAAATAAACAGTGAAAATGAACAGTGAAAAATAAAATATTAATCTTTGTTGAAGTGCTACAACAAAAAAATGGGAATGTATCAGCAAGTAGCAACTTCCTAATAAATAATTCATCCAATGGAGCTCCTGGTATCCATATTCATGGGAACGAAAATTTAACGGTTAATATTAATATTAGCAATAAGTAATTTCTGTGTATTGTTTTGTTGTTGAATTTTTAATAAATGTATTCATGCTTTTGACGCATAACTGAGTTTTCAATATTTACAATCCGGTAAAATTTCATTACGGGATAGTAGCACGTAATGAAATATTACGTGCGCCTATCCCGTAAAAGTCTATTTTCCGGATTGAAATCAGGTACGTAAAGGTATGTTCTATGATGCAGTATGAAATAAACTTATTAGGTATACTATACTATCGTTTCAATTGCAACAAAATCTTTATCATCGTTTTCTTATACCATTCATTTTACCCATTTCATCAACAGTTTTTTTTACGGAAGCATAGAAGAGCCAATATTATTTTATTTTTATTTTTCGCTCAAATTTCGAGTTGCAACTCAGAATAATACTAAATTCCGAGTTGTACTGTGTAGACCCTCGATAGTCCTGATCAAGAAATGTTTTATATCTACATATTGTCAGGCTTAGGTTATTGGCTACTATTATATTGACGATTTCTACACTTGTACAAATCCTATGAAATAAATTTACCTACTAACAAACCAACTGAGAAATAAGAATATCCCAATGAAGAAAACTACACATCAGTATTTCAAACTACCAAACGGTATAGTATAAAAGCAGATTTGGAACCGATTCCATCAACAGAAGAAGAAGAAGAAGAAGATAACAAGATATGATAGAAGAAGTAAATATTTTGCTGTGAGCCATAATATTTGATAGACCATATACCTTTCGAATTTACATCTGCTATCGAAAGTTCTTGACCCATGTTTAATTGAGAAAAATGCACTTACTACATTCCTGTAAGGCATATTTCTCTCCTTGATCTCAGTCCCACTGGTATCTCTTCCACCACCAACTGATAGAAGAACTTTCAGACCTGGGAATCTCCTCTTCAAGTCGGTTATATGTCTGAAGTTGTTCTGGTTGACATCCAATTTCTCGTCGAGGGATTGGATTTTGTTACTATCAGAGTTGATGCCGGCATATCCGTAGACTAAGTGAGAGCAGAATTGCAGGGCCGGCTCCAAGAAGTTGATATCGAATTTTCCTTGGCCTGTAGTTCGAAAACGGGTATAAAAGTATGACATGGTATTGTGCAGGCTGGACCAAACCAGAACATTCCGATTATTGTATGGGGAGGGCTTTACGATAATGCACTTTAACAACTAAATATAATTCAAAATTATATTCTAAAAATAATAGAGCACAAAAATAAAATATACTCCACAAAATTGCTATACAACAAAACAATATTAAATGTCAGATCCCTATATTTTCACGCAAGTTGTATGTTCTGTTTCAAACTGAAAAACAAAAACTATATCAATCATGTATACCCAACAAGACAATTAAACAAAAAAATATTGAACATACCTTTCTGTAAATATGATGGAAACCAAAGGTTTATTGATGTGATAGGACCAAAAATTTACAATACTTTACCCACAAGTATTAAATTCATTAAAAACGAAAAACAATTTTCTAGAGCAACTAAAGTGTTCATAAGCGAACACTACAATTCTCTAACAGCTTTACTATAAAATAACTCAAAGCAAAACTATGTGAAAATAAAATAATATATAAGAATACCCCATAACACAACTCTATGTAAACATGTGTATGTATGTATCTATAAGTTTTGACTTGAAATTGTTAGTAGACTAAATGGCATGATTTTTATTTTATTTATATATATATATATATATATATATATATATATATATATATATATATATATTGTTCATTTTTTCATTTGCACATACAGATGCTTGCATCTAGGTGCACTCATAATTTTTATCCAAAACAAATTAGACTGTGAACTAATAAAAATTTGTAAATGGAAAGAAAGAAATAATAAAGAATAAAGAATGAAAAGAATAAATAATTTTCTCCTCTTGTGATCTTGCCAGCATTTTTTTTTTAAAAAGGTATGGTTTGGAAAACCCTTGAATACCTCCGAAACGACAGGTGTGAAATTCAGAATATGGGAGTTGTTCGAGCAGTTGAACTCAAAATGATGTGATTTTCCAATTTTTCTGTGTGTATTTTTGATAAATTTGATCGCTGGTGAACCAGTTTGTGGAATCCCAGAACGAGACATTATGACTTCGAATATATCTTGAGATTTAGCAAATTTTAGCTTTCCCATTAAAACAAAGTATGGAACTGAATACTCCCGAAACGACAGATCTTAATGATTTTATTTGAAAATCGAAATTCAAGTCGATAATATTGCAGGACTTTCGAATTCTTCGGTGCTATATTATTGAACCTATATCTATTCGTCTTGAACAATTTATAGAAGAAATATCAGACGAATGGAAAAATATGAAGATGAATTTTATTCAAATCACATCTGTCGGAGTTATTCAGGGGTTCCCAAACTTTTGTCTCCGAATGGTGGTTTGCTCTTAGAAAATAGAGATCTCAGATGACATTCAAAATTGAAATTTGTCATTCTGGGGTTTTATTAAATGGTACACAAACAATCTAATATGCAGAAAAAAACGGGTTATTCATTTCACTGGGTTTCATCAACATCACACTTGTAGATTCGCAGATCTTTGGATTTTCCATATTTTTTTCCAACCCTGTACAATGAATATTTTTATTGTTGTTGCGACCAAGTGTGACATTATTCATTCTCAGTCGTACCCGGTTTACCTTGAAGAGTTCATTTATTCTTGTGGTAGCATGACCATGGTCAAATTTACTTATGAATTATAATGAGAATGTGCGATAAAATAGGTCATAAAATAATATTCCATTCGTTCCCAATGAATACAAAAACATTACAATCTACTCCCAATCAGATTTTGCTAGATAACCATTCGCCAGAATACCAAACATAGATGTCCATATTTGGATCTATAACGGGAAAATTTAACGTAGAAACTTTTTTTTTTTTTTATAAATTGATGCTTCTGCTGGAACAATGTTTTACGAGAAAAGAGATTATGCTCATCAATTTTGTCACTAATATTTATAGAACTCGTAGTGTTGAAGTGAGACATGTTAGAATACCAAGAAGTCAAAAAATATCAAAAAAAGATTTATTAGTTATCTCATATATTATATATATATATATATATAGAGAGAGAGAGAATATATATATAGATATTTTAGAAAATGAAGCTGTCTTGAGTCTAACTAACTTAAAAAAACTTTTCTTTCTATTCATCCCTACAAAAAATAATATGTACCTTCTATTTTTATATGTGTATCTTTATTTTTTACTTTTCATTTTTATAAACAACATTTGTTTATATCTCTGTGCATATACAGGTGCTTGCACGTAGATGCAAAGGTAACCATTTGATAGTATAATTGTATTTAGTTGAACTGTATGATTAATATTTGTATGATATGGTGTAATAATACAATTTGGTCCAGTGTATCATATCATTTTTCAACAATCGATAGAATAGAGAAACTCCAATGAATATTGTGGTGCTGCGTTTAAGAGATCCTGATTTTTTGATTTTCCGAAAACATAGGTGACGATGTGAAATTTCGAAATGTTGTACAAGAATATGAAAAAAACATTCAATTTCATAGAAAACTGGCCCTCTTGTTGAAAGTTCAAGCTCCGTTTTCATGTGGAAATGGAAAAACCAAAATCGACTCAAAATTTATTTTCGATAATAGGTGTCGAGTATTCCTTCAGATCACCAGCTAACCATAGAGTTAGGCACGTAATCGATCACCTGACCGACTGAGTATTATCATCACAACTAATACAGGGTGTTCCTGAACCCAATTTTAACGCGCTGCATTTCGTGTCATATCTGTCTCTGGTGTTGTATATGCTTATTGTAACTTGAGATGAAGTCTTCTATCTTTTTTTATCTGTTGACAACACGAAAGGGCAACCTATAAATGTTTGAGGAACATCGTGTTAGCCACCGGTGGAATTTGTTGGAATTTTTATTGGAAGTTTGGAGGTTGTAAACATCTATTCGATGTCTTCAAAAAATATTTGGAAATTATTATTGATTCATTAACTATCCCGACTCACCATTCCTGTTATTAGCCCTGCTGTCACAGTAACAAACGACTTTGCTATCAGATTTTGCATAGTTAGCATAAGCGAGAATCAGAAACAGAACCACTCTCATAGCAGTCATCGTTACACTATATGCGAACTACGACTGGCTGATCTAACTCAAACTGTCGGAGGCGGCGAAATCTTGTGGTATCTTGGAGCTCTCAAAACTTTGTTGCGCATGAGTGTGTGTGCACAGGAGAGTCTGTTTTGATTGGAGAAAATCAACTGCAAAAGCAGAGATTATACTTATACAGAACATCAGTGTTATGTACATGGTTTCGGTAACTCTGTACATTATTTTCAAAATGATTTAGATTTGGTATGTTTATGGTGATATATCTCGGCTAATAATACACAAATATGATAAATGAACGAACAAATCAAGTATCATTTAATCAGAACCATCATACAACTTTGCAAACAAACTGTCAAGCTAACTCAGTAGTCATAGTCATAGCTAATCTCCATATTCGAAGGAGGAGGCCATCATCCATGAATAAAATGGATTTCTCAAACTAACCTTGACAGCATTCTTTGAATAGCACCATTCAGGATAATAGTACTACTACAAGTACATGAATTGTACAAATTCATTTGTCATTCGATTTTACATATTTCAGTGGTCGACCTTCTCATTTGTGTTCTTTCAGAACACTGAGCAGAAGTTTTTTTGGGAAATCAATACAGTCTGCAGAAAAATAAAGTGTGGAATGAATTATTCATTATATTGCTACAATACTAGGCAACATCCCATAAAAATACATGTTATAGATAGGTACAGGGTTATTCTAATTCGAATGAAAATAAAACGAACTAATGGAGGGTGAATCTTGACTATAACTATAGACACAAATTAAGTTTTCATTCACAGTGTGTCTACTTTGAAGATTTTTTTTCGTTACAATAATTACATTGATGAGGTTGTCGAAATCGAAGGTTCCAAACTATGCTGATGATGATATGAAAAATAATACGTTAGTGCCATATTCAATTTCAATGAACCACTCTATATATTAGAGATTTTTATAACTAAAAGAGGTCATGTGTATATATGAAGATGTCATGAATCATTTGAGTGAAACAATTTGCATATTGTTTCTAATGACGATCAATCTTTTAGTTATTGAATTGCTTTTCGTTTTTCCTTGTTAACAAATCTGCAATAGACAATCCGTGGAAATTTGATGACGCACCAAGTGACTTTGTTGAAATTTAACACATACTATGGAATATGCTAAATATTCATAACATTCATAATTTTGCAGTGTTTGATTGAATACTTATACCCTATTCAGCTATTTTATCAATAACTTATACAAGTATATACAGGCTGTCTCACGCACGCACAGACGTAAACGGAAAACAGGACATCCAATTATTTTGAAAATTTGGCTACCTCAGTACTCGATCGTAATATAATGACTTGAATATTTCAGAAGTATCAACTGTGATATTCAATCTTTTCATCTAATATTTTACTATACACATCTCTATCGGTTTTTGGTTATATCTATCATCGTTTCTGAGTTACAGAACTTATTTCGAAAATATGCATTTCCTAAATATGCTGTACTTTTTTCCAGTCAAAAATTCTTTGTTCCTATGACGAAATTTTCAAAGCACTTTTTCTAATAGAATTCAATGTAGTAAATAATTTATTTTTTTGAATTACATATCAATAGTTACTAACGCAAAAATATTTTTTTCAATGGAACAACCTGTATATTCCTGCATATCTCAAAATAGAGCTTGAAATCACCATTCCATAAATATAGCATAATTGATATATTTCTGAAGTCATCTTTGAAATGCAGACGAGCTCTTATGTCTTCACATACATAGATATAAAAATAATGAGTGGGTAAAGGTATATCCCAGCCCATATTACTTTTTCTCGAATTTTGGAACGATAAACTGATTGTTGTTCCACGTGATGATGACATTATATTGGGTTATATTCCAATATGTCTTCATGACAGGCCGAATATCGAAAAATCCCGTATCGAAAATGAGCACTTTTTCTAATAGAATTCAATGGAGTAAATAACTTATTTTTTTGAATTACATATCAATAGTTACTAAGGCAAAAATATTTTTTTCAATGGAACAACTTGTATATTCCTGTATATTTCAAAATAGAGCTTGAAATTACCATTCCAGAAATATAGCATAATAGATATATTTCTGAAGTCATCTTTGAAATGCAGACGAGCTCTTATGTTTTTACATACATAGATATAAGAACAATGAGTGGGTAATAGATATTTACGTTACTAGTCCGGTAAGTACACTTATACAGTACGAGTGAGATGTTTAAGGACGAGGCGCAAGCCGAGTCCGGAATTTCGAAACGAGTACTGTAAAAGTTTACCGGACGTGTGACGTATAACATTTTATTTCATACTGCTGAAAAATAAAAATGAACAGTGAAAAATAAAATATTAATCTTTGTTGAAGTGCTACAACAAAAAAATGGGAATGTATCAGCAAGTAGCAACTCTCTAATAAATAATTCATCCAATGGAGCTCCTGGTATCCATATTCATGGGAACGAAAATTTAACGGTTAATATTAATATTAGCAATGAGTAATTTCTGTGTATTGTTTTGCTGTTGAATTTTTAATAAATGTATTCATGCTTTTGACGCATAACTGAGTTTTCAATATTCACACTCCGGTAAAATTTCATTACGGGATAGTAGCACGTAATGAAATATTACGTGCGCCTATCCTGTAAAAGTCTATTTTCCGGATTGAAATCAGGTACGTAAAGGTATGTTCTGAGATGCAGTATGAAATAAAGGTATATTACTTTTTCTCGAATTTTGGAACGATAAACTGATTGTTGTGCCACCACGTGATGATGACATTATATTGGGTTATATTCCAATATGTCTTCATGACAGTCCGAATATCGAAAAATCCCGCATCGAAAATGAGCTATGGTCTCGGACCACACGAACTTGCCATTCTTCCCCAAATACGAGACCGACCATTTGTTCGATGACAAATTATCTGTGACATGGTTCGAGGCGAATTTTTCCCAGTCTCACTACAACGTACATAACATCAGCAAAGGAAGCAATGCTTGTACCCTCATCGCCATCCTTATGGCTGCGAAATGCAATAAATATAAAATTTTGGTAAGTGCACCCATGTTCTTTTTCAAATATTCTATAAGAGGCACATAAATATGTAATTTATTCATTTATTTATACTGCATACAAACAGATAAACCATTTACATGTATACAGTTTGGATATATAAATATAAATATTGTAAATAATATAATTTTAAATTCAAATAGGGTCGACTAAAACTAGACATAGTGATACAATTAGATTTTAAACAACACTGGAATATAGATTATAGTTCTCAAATAAAAAATATCACATTTCATAGTCAGGTAGAAATTTACATAAATAAATGGCTAGTCTCTTAATATTGCTAGTATTTGAGTTTTCTTCATATTGAAGCAACTTATTTGCAGCAATCATGCAGTATTCAATTGGTGAACCTATATTGAATATTTTAAAAGTGGTTACTCTACGTCGCAGTCTTATGTCAGGTACTTTAAGAGCGGGGATTCACTGCCTACTTCTGAAACTCTGTCTAGATGGCGATGCGATGCCCGATCGTAATAAAATATGATTATTTTCCTAAGGCTGGTGCCTTATTGTAGTTTCCTCCTTTTTGGTCAGTTCTGGCATGTTCTCAATAGGTGTCGGTATACTAGTATCGCATCGAAGTAGAAGTTTTATATTATTTGGTTGCTGTTACTGTCCGCGCAAGATAATTATATGTATGTTGTTTTTATAGGTCTGGAGTCTCGATCCAGACAATTTGAGTATTTATTTATGTCGCGGGTCGCGCAGCTTGGTAGAACCGAGCCGACTACTTTGACGATATTTATCTTTCTCAGAGATAAATCTTGATGGCTTTGGCAGAACGCGGGTATTTTGCACTGAATTTTCATCTATAAAAATAAGAGGGGTATTCCCGATCTCTCGTATTCCACCTCGTATGATTACGAATTTGACGTTTCGTATACAATCCAGACAGGTGATTGGTTGACATACTTACGAAACGTCAATTTCGTAAGTATAAGAAGAAAAATACGAAGATCAGGAATCCCTAATATCGAAATAAAAATACAAGCTCTCATTTAGTTTCATCAAATCTTGCAAGTTGAATTTGACCCACTTCTAATCGTCCGAATGATTAGGAATTTGGCAGGTGGACATAATTTTTACGACAAGGCATTATGAAATGAAAAAAATTGCGAACGAGTTTTGTGGTTATCGTCAGATTTTACTCAAAATCGATGTCTGGTGGTCTTTGGAGTCGGAAATTAGAAGTTTTTGTCAAAAATAGAAAATTCAACATGGCGGCTCCAAAATGGCGGAACACTTATTTTGGTCTGATTCTATTAAAGATTTGTATTTTGAGATTTTCGGGGTCATATCGATATTATGATTATTTGTCAAAATCCCGAAATTCAACATGGCGGCCCCGAAATGACCATTTTTTTTCATAATGATCCCAGTCTATTCGGTATCTGGGGTATTCGGAGGAGATTATAATTTTTTGTCAAAATCAAGAATTCAACATCACTGCTCCAAAATATCGGAACAGTTTTGTGATTATATCTAGTCAGATTTTGTTTAGGAGTATATAAATTTCACCTTGTAAAACATTGGAGATAAAAATAATTTGTGCATTTTCTCTTCGTCTGCTCAAACAGGTCATGCTAAAGTCCTTCCTTTGTTTTTCATATGAAATTTTAAATGGATACACACCGTATTTTTTAAAATGCATTGATCTCAGAAACTTTTTTTGTACTCGTTCGATTATTTCAGAATGTATTACAGTTTGCGATCGGTTTCTGTTGTGCTTCCATCGACAGCCACAGCCTCTGACATAAAGCATCCTATGATTCCTCTTTAAAAACAGAGCGTCTTCTTCCTTCATCTGGTAATCCCGAGTTTGATAATGGCTTTCTAAAACTTGATTGTTCATCACATTATTTATACAGTTCGTAAATTCCAAAGATTATATATTTTCTAATAGATGCACCCTTGCCTCATCGACTTATGATTAGCATTGGAATGGGCAAAAGAAAAATAAAAGTCTATTGATTCGTCTGGATGTGCAACAAAGAAAGGTACAATTTCACCAACAGTCAGCTGGTGGGATTCCTCCGCCTCTCTCTATTCGGGAACTAGGGTCTATTTGAAATTTGTTCATATATTCTGATCTTTCTTGAATCTAAATTAGTACCGCCTTAGACTGATCAGGACAACAATATCTCGAACAATGTTTTAGAATCCTAGAACTAGGATTATTTACCAATTTTCAAAATATTAAAACAACAAGTGAAACTGAGTCTCTTTGTTTTAACACACTTATATGGATCAATAAACTACGATAAGCAATAGATTTGAGTGAAAAATGTTACACTATCAACCCGATTCGAATAGAAATAACTGATACTTCTCGATACAATATGGCATGACACATCAAAATGTTTCGCCAACAGTCAGCTGATTTTTGATATTTCAGAAGTTAATCAAAGTGGTCCCCTAAAGCAAAACCACCCATGTACCTTCCAATAGACTATATAAAACTGCATACTATGAAGAAAAAATCCAGCGCTTTTCTTGGAGAACTTTTTTTAATTATTATGTCAAAAAAGCAGATATTCTGATCATTTGTCTCGAAAAAACTGTCAGATTCTGAAAGATCAGACAAAACTCCATAGGAACTGCTCTTCAATTTAGACAGGTTCATTAAAACATTTCCAAACAAAAACTTTCGAATGGATTCCCAATTTGGACCTGACATATTGATAAATTTGCTTTTCCTTTGAATATTCCATGTCCTATATCATCCTCGCATATTTTTGTAGTATTTTGTTATATTTTCTGAAAGTTCTCTTTCTGTTTGTGCTGAAATTACGACATACGCAACATACGCTCAACATTTACAGTTTTGCATTACGAATTATATTACGTCGTCCAAGACGAATGTTCTTCATGTCAGGCTGGAGATCTGTCGAACATCGCTATACCAAGCATCATTCATCAATAGAACGCCAAAGTTGTGGAATTCTTCACCTAGTGAAGTCTTTACTGATGTTTACAACCTCCAAACTTTCAATAAGAATTCCAGCACCTTCCTTCTCTCCCTAAATTCCACCGCTGGCTAACACGATGTTCCTCGAACATTATAGGTTTCCCTTTCGTGTTGTCTTTTAATACCTCGGATAAGGTTATTATGAACTAGTTTGGAATTGATATTTTTTTTTCAAAGTTTTGAAAAATATGTATTTATGAAAAAAGCTTTCAGAATCTGTGATAACATAATCAGAAATGTATTTGAATAAAAGATTTGATGATGGTTTCACGAATACGAAACGTTGGAGAAAGAAAATTAATTAATTAAATCATATCAAGAGTTGCTATGAGGAAATATCTTCAGTTTTTTTCCTATCTCCAAAAATATAAAATTAAAATTAGAAAAAAATCAGTTTTTTCTATATAAGTTTGCTATGAAGAGATATCTACATTTTCTCTTCTATCTCCAAAAATAACGGTAAAAAATATAAAATAGATCGAAAAAAAAATAGTTTATTCTATATAACCGAAAAACTATAAATAACTTTGGAAATTTTCAGCGACTGTTGGAATAACTCTCTGAAGGCGATTTTTCCATTCAACCGAATTTGTATCTCCAACCGTTTCTGAGATCCCCATGCTGTGCATCCTTATATCTGGGACACAGTGTATTTTTTTTCAAGTAGATTTTTCAAACTGTAACTGACAACTAATCTTACTGTAACTAACTAATTCCATTCCAAAAGTTAAATTGATTAGTCGAAATGTGAATGCGACAAATATTTGCAGGCGTCATTTTCCAGATCAATAAGCCAGAACAATGTTTGACGGTGAAACTGATCAAAGTGCTAGCTGTGAGTATGCTAGAAGGAAATCAAATTCACGAAAACCTGAAGCTCAACAATCAGTTGAAACATATCAATTTGAATGTCCCGGAAGCCATATCGTTTGCTGGAAAAGATACAAACGGACTCGTGGAATGGGTGAGAGAAAATATTTCGACTAAAAAAAAATGTAAAATGTGATACATCTAGGCATACAGTTCATCATTCCAATGTCACACGTTACATTTGTAGATAAACTATCGGGGACCAAATGTTTATTTCTCGAACTTTCAGATTTCGATATTCCACTTTTTTGAATCACCCTGTACAACGTAAAATGATTTCTGAAAGAACCTCACGTGAACCTACACTTTCTGGAAAATTTTCGTTCTTCTAAAAATCTAAAATCAGCGGTTGGGCACCGTTGGATAGCCGGAGGTGGAGCAGTTTCTTGGCCTCCTAGGTCACCCGATTTAACGTCGCTAGATTTTTTCCTGTGTGAAGTCTTTAGTATACGAAACTCTATTAGCAACAGAGCAAGACTTAATTGGACGAATTACAGCAGCATTTGAAATCATTCAAAACGAGGATCAAACTTTTAGTCAAGTCCACCGAAATCATGTGCGACGTTTAAATCGGTGTATTCAGGTTGAAGGAAGGCACTTTGAGCAATTGTTGTGATGATATCATGAACAGAAGGCAAAAATTAAATGCATTGAATCCTATTCATGAAATTCATCGTCTTTCTAAATTTTAAAGCGTTTTAGGGCCGTAGTGACACTTTTTCGGACTGTTGCACTGAATTACCCCTAGAAGTTTGATCCCATAGTTCTGTAAAACCCTGTATAATAACTATGATTGGAGTACTCGATTTGAGGAATGTTAGAGATCGCCCCATAAAATTATTTTAGGAATCCTAATCAATATATGATGATGTTCTTTCCTTTTCCAGAAAGATGAGGTGTATATGGAACCTCTAGGAAAGTCGCTGTACACCAATATAAGAATCCATTGGAGAAACTGGATCAAATCACATATGGGCGGTGAACCTCAAGACTTGTATCTTATTTTGGTGGCCGACGCTAGAACTGTCTTGTTCATTTTTCAACTACGAACCGAAACCGTAAGTGGGGAGTTTTGTATCCACAAACAGCTTGCCTTCCTTGTTTTTTTTTCAGATAACATTGGTAGATTCGCACCAACATAGTGCTGAGAAAGGAGCGTTCATAGCTGTAGCCCACTATTCCATACTCAATTATCTGTGTGACTGGTATACTGACGTTTTGTTCAAATTCAACAACTCTTTGCCAAAACTCTACGAATTATCGTTTTTGTATTTCAAAAAATTATAGATCGAGCAACTTCAATCTTGCCCATGTTTTATCCTCTTTATTTTCCATTCAAAATATCAATAGTCCTCTGAACAAAAACAAAACTTTGAGAAAAATCTTATATTTATAATACAATATCACAACAGCTCTTCACATGCCTGAAAAAAAAATATACTGCGATACCAAAAAGTATTTTAATAAATCTGAACACAAAGTAAAACATTTTATTGAATAATAGTCAAGTATTTTCGAATTTCAATAGTTTCTTCCTCCTCCTCTTCCTCTACTCCTTCCTCCTCCCCTATTATGCCAGGAACCGCCGAACGTAGAAGACTGGTTATTTCTCTTCTGCCCTTTCTTCTTGCCCTAAAACAAGAAATTGAACGTATTTTCTCGATCTCACCGATGACATGCGATGCGGATTATTTTTTTTTACCTTCATCTTGAAGGTGCTCTTGAACTCCTGTGGCTTTGGGATTCCCCCAGCCCCACCTTGAAACTGCCTATAATCCACCGAGGCATAATCGAAGACGCTCATATCCTGACTCGAATTCCCTTCGTCGCCTCTCTTCCTTTCCTCTTCCGCTTTATGCATCTGCGTGTTATTTGCCTTTGGTTTCTTCCCTTTCTTCTTCCTCCAATCTTCATCCCAATTGCTCGAATTTCCGTGGGTTCCTTCCGGAAGCGGCTCGTTTTCTGCCTGCTTTCCTAAGTTGTTCTCCATTTTGTTCCTCCAAAACTCCTTGTTCTTCGTCTTCTTCTTCTTCTTCTTGGAGTTGGTGTTGGCATCGACATCGTTTGACTTCCTCTTCATCAACCTCTGGTTGCCCAAGTCGCTCGGAGATGCACTAGGTGCTGTCATGAAGGTGTCTACAGGATAGATCGGTTGTGCGTCGGGCAGAGATTCGACTCTTTTGCGTTTTTTTGAACCTTCCATGCGGATGAGAGGTGTTTCCAGATTGTCTGTAGAGACAGGAGGAGGTTGTGACTGTTTTGATAGATGCAGGAAATGTTTTCGTATCTGGAATGAAAATTCAACCACACATTCGATTGAGTCGAATTAGGCCTGAGTTGCAGACCTGTTCTCTCATTGTGATACTGAGTGGAAATCTCCGATGACTCCTCGTTTTCGAGATATTTGAAGGAATACATATTTTAAAATTCTTTGTTCTAATACTCAATATAATGAAAATTGTTATTGCATCTCTTCACAAACTTCAAAATACCATTTTTCAGCTTTTAATGGGATTTTCTCTCCTCGTTTCTAAAAAATATAGTAGAAGTTATTAAAAATTATTTATTATTAAATATATTTGTAGTAAGGACAGATTTAGGATCTGTCCCAAAATGTCACTGCGCTTGAAATTAAACCTTTAGATACCTAAAAGAGAAATTCTCTATCGGTCAGTGACACCTTGTTTTTGAAAAAATTTGGAAATACAAATATATTTAATAAGAATAAAACCTCTACTTATCTTGGTGGACGTTTCGGGAACGAATCTGCTCCCGTTCTCAACACAATTGAAATATTTTTCTCTTCGTAAAATTTTCTCAATGTTTTTGATTTTGACACTGAAAAGTGTTTATAATTTTTATAATTTTTAATAACTTCTACTCTATTTTTTAGAAACGAGGAGAGAAAATCCCATTAAAAGCTGAAAAATGAATATACCACCTCCTCGAAGAACTTACAGACAGTATTCAAAATACCACTTGTTTTTTTCCGGATTCCACGTTTCCGCATTTTTTTGATGTAATACTTAATATTCAATTTCCAATTGAGGCCGGACTCGAATTTTTTCTCAAATTATGTCTGTAAAAGATATTTTGACAAATCGAAATTAGCAGAATATATCCTCACTGAAGATGGACAACATATATTTTGCAGAGAAATATAAAGAGATTCTTCTAACCTCCTACTTTGTTCTCAATGCAGACACTAAAGTTTTGCATGAACATCAAAGAAACATCAAAGAACAAATGAAAGTTTCCGGGTCATATCAAAAAAAAATGGTTTTCCTCATTAATCAAATATCAATAACATGTTTTCTTTACAGCAAAATACTTGTGAAAGTTGTGTTCAAGCTAGATTCAAACAGTACGATAGTAGTAGTGACATACCGATTCTATCCGTTGTTCATCAGTTATTTCAATCTGGTTTCCAGTATCATCACTAGGCTCACTTTCCTTTGTGTTAGCTAACTTTTCCTCCTCAGCTTGTATATAGGGCTTCACCAGCTTGTATCTTTCAAAAGGTGTCAACAGAGTGATACCTATTATCTTCGTCCTGGTCTCACTATCTATCTGAAAGATCAAGTAGAAAATTATTAATAAATATACATAATTCACCATTCTATGGTACATTGAATAATAAGAAGACATGCATATTTTTTGTTTGCTTCTTAAGGGAGATACAGTCCTTCAGAGTTCAGTTTTAAAAATCTTTTTTTTTTGCTTCAACTCTCAGGACATTCGAGGGTTTTTACCAGATTTGGTGGAAGTTCTTATGAAATGAGTATTTGTTACTGGACGTGAGTAACATATGTTTCACTTTTCCTGCCTTTTCAGAATTGACATGCAAGTAGAATTCACGTACAATTAAAAAAAAAATGTTTCTCTTGTAAGATTTTGTGAGGCTTCGGTTACGAGATGATTGCATTGCATGAAATTGCTTAGTTGTTTAGTTGCTTATTGTTCTATTTTTATTATTTATTTTTATTTTTAATAAATCAAAATAATATTTTGATAACAAATTACAACTCGACAAACATTCACACGATTTACAAATAACATAAAACTACTAAGAAAGGACGCCGGCTGTATCTCGGAAACTATTTGCCGCACAGGTTTTGGAAAAAAATATTTATGATGAAAAAGGCCAAGAGAAATCGATGGAAATTATTTTCAAGTTCCCAGGACGGCCGCTAGAGTGCGTAATCGCATTGGCCAGTTTAAGAAACGGGTTTTTCATGAGAATTTGAACATATAAGTATCCAAAATTATGAAAGTATAATATGAAAGTGAAACAAACAAGAAGGAAAATGGTGAAAACCGCGAGTTGATACCTCTTGAGGAACCAGATCAATACTCGAAATAATATGATAAATTAATTCATAGGTTAATCACTCAATAAAACAGATTTCAACTGATGTTTCTTACCTCATCTTCAGTAGTTTCAGGTGAATCAAATACGGATATAGTAGGCTTCTCCTTTATATTGTCTACTGGATCATTGAGTATTTTACTCAAATTTTCATAATTTGTGAAAAGAATAGGCAGGTCATCTCTGAAATCGGTAGATCTAGTCAAATCGTGCGGGCAATGCAAAGGGCTATCAACATTTATTTTTGAAATTTTCTTAGTGCTACCTCTAGCTCTCGTATCTTCTTTCAAAATGGGCTGAAAATTCGATATTGATTTATTCATAAGCCTCAATAGAAGAATAGTTCAAATTAGAAATAAATCTGCAACAGAAAGATTGTGGTAAAATTGTGCTCACCTTTTCTAAAGGCTGTTCCTTAGCTTGTAGAACAATTTGATGAAGCTCCAATAGGTTTGATCTAACTAATGGAGGTATTGGATTGCAGCAAGCCAAAATGCCCTGCATTTCTCTGGGTAGGTTCTCCGAGATCTGCAGCAACATATGATTGGGTAAAACATACCTGAAGAATTCATGGTTGAGAATATATATTCAGAAATACTGTGAAGAAACAAGTACCCAGTACTTTCGTCCTCATCTCGCGAAATTTGATCTCTCCATTTGTATAGTTCTTTGAGAGCATACAGCTGCCTATTATCAAAGAGCCTTTTGCATTTTCTGTAGAAATCCAAGTAGCTGTCTTCTCTCAATTCTGGCCTGAAATATCTCTGAAAAATAGAATCTATAACATAAAACAATTGTATATTTCTGTGACCTCACCTTTTTACAAATTTCTGTACTCTGTTTGATTACGGATATCAATAAATTATCCTTCCCATTTGCCTTTTCTAGTAGCTCATTTCGCAATTTATGATAAATATAAATTAGATAATGAGTATCCTCTCTAGCATATGATTTCAACTCATCAGGCAAAGGCCTTATTCTCCAATCGGCCAATTGAAACTGTTTATTAGGCATGAAATTGCAAAATCTTTGCATCAAATAAGCTAGTGAGAGTCCAGAGTATTCTAACACCTTTGATGCTTGATACGTATCAAACATATTCACAATATAAAGTGACAGGTCTCTCTGCAGCCATTGAATATCCATGTCTGACCCATGAAATATCTGAAATAAAATGGCATATAAAAATAAATATAATAAATGAGAATCAATCCATAGAGGATTTTCAGAAAATTTGGCAAAAGTAGAATACAGGGTACAGAAGTACTCATGTCATTAGAATGAACCAATTGTGACAAATAGATGAATATTCATTTGGATTGAAAAGTATGAAAAATGGGTGCGAGGTTAGCCACATCATTTCATCATATTCCAACTGACACTGAAATGATACTATTAAATACCTTGACAATAGTTGGTTTGGTGAAAACTTCATTCAGAACATGTAGCTTGTCTCTCAGAGCTAGAGTATCAACAATATAATCTTTTTCTTTAGTGGAGATCTGCATGAGACATGTGATTCCCATAAAAGACCTGTAGGAGTGATGTTCTAAATCTACAGCAATCTCCTTGCACTCTAGTAGATCCTTCACCAATTCATCAACTTGCTCAGGCTCAGTAACCTCCACAAGTGGAGTTTTGTCCAATGGAAGGGGTATTGTTGGTACTATTTTTACTAGTTGTTCAGGCAGAGGTGAAAAATATTCTAGCTCAAATTCATAGGGGTGTGAAAATCTGAAAAAAAAAGAACTGAATTGATGAACCAATGACTGATGTGTCCTGTTTACATACTCTTCTCCACGTTCAGATTCTTCTAAAAAAATTGCAAGAGGTTTGAGGGAGTTGGGTTTTTCTGTAATTCTAGGTTCCCATGGTAATTTACTGCAATTCACAATTTTGTCCTTGAAGAATTTCTGTGGTCTTAATATATTCTTGCCTGCTAGAAGTCTTATTGAATTTGATGTGGTTTTTTTTGTGACCTGGAATTGAATACCATAGGGTAGAGTGCAACAATGTCATTATTGTGGTGAACTGAGTGATAAACTATGACAGGATGTCAAATACTCTTTCAATCAGTATGACAGTGAATTCTAAATTGTAAGTCAACATACCTCTGTAGTTATAGAAGACCCAACTGAAAATGTAGCGTTGTTGAACCTATTCCAAGAACCATTTACTGGTAACTCTGCACTCACTGTTTGGATTAATACAGGTTCGTTAACAGATTTTCTTATGCCATTCATTTCATCTATATTATTAGCTACTTTTTCTAGTATCATATCATTTGCTTCTATCAAGAGCTCTGTTTGTTCCTCAAAAATCCTATTTCTAATATTTCCTTCCACATTATTCGTTCTGAGGATTGTGTTCATTTGTTTGAGTAACTCTGAACTGGATTCATTCATTATCCTAACAAATGCATCATGTGTCTTATAGAAATTCCAATTTTGAGCTTGTGGAAGTGTATTTGAATTCTTTATGGATTCAACTAGAACTTTATACCCATCCTGAAAAAACAGTAAAAACACATGTATATGGTGTATGAGATCATAGGTATATTCATGAAACATTCATTATCATTATATCCAAAATTACAATCATAAGAAATGAACGTCTAGATAATAATGAATGTGTTCATGAAATAAATGTTCATTACAGTAACGAGTTAGTATGCTTTCATCTTTTATAATTTTAATATAAGGATATTGAATGTTTTATAAATCCACCTATAGTGAATCTCACCTTTATGAACTGTTCAACATTCTCTAAATTCAAAGGAGCGCTGCCACCAGTGCTAGACTGCAGTTTATTTTGATTATCCATTATCCAAGACAGGAATTACGACTATTCGACAGCAAGTTAGAATTTTTGAAAACAAATGTTCATCAAGAGGACCCAAAAATTATAGATAGATCTCCTCGTTTTCAATTCGAAGGAATTATAACCTCAAAAGCTATAAAAATATGAAATATTAAAAAAAATTAAATAAACCAGCTTTATGCATGACAGCGCAGCATAGAGTGTTTTCTATGCAGCGTCGTGATTGTGGGATGAATATATGACGTATCCCTCTTCTGTGATATGACCATTGACCATATTTAACGTTGGGGGAAGTAGGGGAAGTGAGGAGAAGAAGAGTGCCAATGATACCAACATTCTGGAAGCTGAAATACAAACTTATTTTTTTAGAATTTTCTCCCCTTTTTTGTGGACGTGAAACTCCTTCATTTTTCAATATAAAAAATAGAAATAATTTGTGTCTTGCCAAGTCACAGTTGTGAGACATACAAGATAGTTGAGCAAATGATATTTGCAAAATTTACTACTTTGTTTATTGAGAACGGGAGCAGATTCATACGTCGAGTCGTGAGACTGAACCCGAAAAAGCGATATGGGAACGTCCATGGTGTATCCACAGATCACCTATCTAAGCTTAGCCACAGCCTCTGGGCTTAGCTAAATAATCTGTGGTGTAAACTTGCTTGTGTAAACAATTGCACGATGCATGTTGATGTTGACTATGTTGACATTGTTGACCTCATTCACCTGTTAACCTGTTGCTTGTTACCTATGCTCGTTTTGCTGAGTACGTTATTATTTATTAGGATTGGGAAAAAGTTCCATTTTCCATTTTAAAAGACCATCCGTTTTTACTAGGTTTATGAGCTACTCTATCACAATAGATGATCAAACATTCGAGGAGCGTGAAATAGAATAAACGCCCACCTGTTTTCAGGAATGAATCTCATTCAACAAAATGAATCCGGAATATGCAGAAATGGTTGCTGCCATAGCGTTTGGAGTTCTGTCTGCGATTTTCGTCAGTGCATTTGTAATCCTTATTGTAATATGTAGAAGACAAAGATTGTTCTATAAGGCTACATACTTGAATATGCATAATGAGATTTCAAGGTAAGAATACATCCCACAAAGAACTGTACACATTCCAATCAGTTTTCAGGCCAGACAAGCAATTGATAGAACCTGAGAGACCTGAACTGGAATTAGGGGAGGTGAATATGAATTTTGAAGAGATATTGACAGATGAACAGTGGATTGATGATGCAACTGGGCTCATTCCTCACTGTTTGGCGATTTTGAAAACCTGCCGGTACCTTACTGAAAGACTCACTGCATTGGCTATGAATTCCACTCCGATATCTGGAAATTTCAGACAAATTGTAGAGGTGGGAACCCAACAAAACAGCTGAAATGTCCTTTCAATACTTTTTTTCCAGAGTGCTAAGAGAATATCTAGTAGGGTAGATGACATGGTGAGAAGTATGTACCCACCTTTGGATCCCAGACTTTTGGAAGCTAGGGCTGCTGCACTCACTTTAGCTGTCACTCACCTAGCTTTGTTAGCAAAATATGAGTGTGGACAGAAGCATAGGGATAACCTCCATTGGATTGACAAATCTTTAGGGGAAATGGATAGTCACATGGTGGTAATTCAGAATGTTCTTTCTTCCTTAATTTCTAGTGGATGTAAATACTTTTTATTAAAATGTTCTCGTTCTCTTATTTTCTGAGTAGCATTGGACTAATTTTCCTAGTTATGCAATATGCTATATCTCATCAGGGGCTTCTACAACCAAATAAAACATAGGTTGATAAATGGCTTCTAAGGAACATACAGCTGTTTGTACTTGAGATCCTGATTTTTTTTCCTGAATATCTCCAAAACTCTCCACACTCAAGTGTAAGAGAGTGGCAATTAATTTTTTTTTATCTAGAGGTAAAATTACGAATTTTTAGCATTTTTTTTTGCAAAAAATAAAGTCTTCCATACAAAAATATTACACAGATCCTTGGCATGCTGCACCCAAAAAGTTTCTACAAATCCAGACATAAACATTATATTATAGCTATGGTTTGAACAAAAAATATGGAAAATGTTTTTTAAATTGAGATGGGTACATGGAAGTATCAGACAAAAAGATTGAGAAAGTAATTGAGAATCTCATTCGAAATGTCAAAGTTGATGCTACTTTATGATATAGGCGGCATCGCAGAAAATATTCAAAGTCGTTTAGATCACGAGGGAAAACTGAAGTAGCCAAATTTTCAGAATAATCCGATATGGAAGGTCCTCGGTCTGTAGCCTATTGGGTAGCCAATGAAGCACGTTAATATTATTTGGTTCATTATTCGAAGTAAATGCCAAGGGAGAGATAAATCGATCTTCGAATCAGTAATAAGAGTCGAGTAATCATTATATATATATATATATATAAAATAATGAAGAAAAAAAACACATATTTCTATTATTCAAATGGTACATGACTTCAAACATTATTTGTGTTTCGAGGCCTTGAAGTTGATCTTTTTCTCTATTGGGCAGAAGATAATACAAGGGTGGTATGAAGGAGCTATGTTCATAGGTTTGTTCGTAGAAGCCCCTTTTTATTCGCTTGGAAGATGTGGTTGATTTTAAATTTTATTTTTCAGTTTCTTAGAGAAGCCTCCATATCTCAAGAAACCATCAACAAAATCTCCAATGCATTCAATCTAAGTACAACGTTGTGAACTTTATCCCGATACTCATGTAAATGCTAGTGTTGAATATTGTATTACTGATATATAGATCATGGAAGAAAATAAACAGATCTGGATTAATTCAATTGTTCAATTTTTATTAGGTTTTATCACAATGATAGTATAGATGGAACTTTTCAAAATGTACAGCTGGAGAATTGCAGGATCTATATGTTTCAATAAAATTTTAGTGCATTAATAATCGTTCAGAGACACAAGAAAAATACAACTATAAAATATTTCTCCAGTGAATCAAAGAATGGATGCATGTGACAATAAAATCATCAAAACAATAATATTTAGAGAGAGCAAGTTATTATCTGCTCCATAAAAAAATTAAGAAACTCAGAAAGATGATTTGTTTTAAAATATTGTTTCTCTCTCATTGCTATGTAGAATTGATTCCTAGTTTTTCGCTTATTTTCGTTTGGCTGCATCTTTGAGAATTTTCTTTTTCAAATGATCTTTGTAAGACAAAATGTCACCCTGCCATTTTGTACATGTTCCTTTCTCACACACCCAAATTTCTTGGGCCACCTGTAAAAAAATAAATGAATAATGAAATGAAAATAAATGGTTATTCACCTGAGAATGCAGAGAAGAATAACGAATTAGTCCGCCAATCGAGAATAGGCATGTAAAATTTTGACTGACTGATAATTTATGATAATTCTTTGTACTAAAACTCCAGAGAGGGATGGGATTTTAATATTAGTGGCGCGGGGGACCCAATTTAAATCTATGAAGGGTGATTCATGAGGAAAGTCCCAGTTAAATGGTGAACATAGTGAATCAAGATGAGTCGGTGAGATCATATGGAAATATTTTTTCGAAGATTTTAAAAGAATCATAGAACGCACCAAAACCAAAACTCTACGAACAGGTAACTTGATATCAGCATTTTATTCATTATTGCAGAAAATCACTCACATATGTTAGTTGTTAGATGGCGACACAAAATCACTATTATTGAGAATTGCACAATCAGTGTTACTGAAACGTTGATTCAGAAGTAATAATTTAGGTTAATCCTCAATTAATCATCAAACTACATTATTACGATCTCAAAACATCAACTATGTGTACAGATATCTGCAAAAATGTCGCCATCTTCTGGGGAGTTACATAACTTGAATGCCATTATAGCGGAAAACGCCGTTATCTTTTTTGGCGAAACAAAAACACTATCAGTGACTGCACTAGTCTTCTGTACATCGTTGTGAGGATGTTCTTATATAAAAACATCATGTAACTGTATCATTCCTTTTGAAAGTTAGCTCAAATGCTTTATTTTATTCAAAATGTTGACGTAATCATCCTGCCTTCTTCTCATGTTTATTTTAACGTCGCTTCTAGGCAGTTTTGTTCAAACAAGAGTATTTTTATCTGTCAGAAACTATCGAGTATGACTACAAATGTCATGATTAATGAGGAATTTTCGCATAACTTGATTCTAGCAGTTTATCTTTGCATAAGGATGACAGCCGAATAGCATAGAATTTGACGTCAGTAGATCTGGTCGTTTCTTGCTGATGAAAATCGCGAATTTGAATTCGTAGGGAGTGCTTAGAGAAAAACGGATCATTACAGGAAGCTAGTTTGAGCGGGTTTCATCATGAAGAAATATTTTGTATTTGTAAAACATGCTCATTACCTGACTGATCAACCTGAAGTCGTGACTGACGAGCACCATTCCCCCATCGAAATCGTTGATTGCGTCAGCCAAGGCGTCGATGGTTTCCATATCCAAGTGATTGGTCGGTTCGTCGAGTAGTAGCAAATGGGGCGTTTGCCAAGCCAACCATGCGAAGACCACTCTGCATCTTTGACCGTCAGATAACTGGCGGATCGGGCAAACCTGAAATCGTAAATTCCACGTGACAAAATGAGTAGGTAACGTTGTTTAGGACGAATTGGCGAACAGGGGATAAAGAGCAGACTGTATAATTATACTACAGGACAAAAAAAAACAGACGAATAAGTTCTATTCAAAATTCATTTTTTGTATAAGTTTTCAAGTTTCGCTCAAATTTTCATTGTTTGTTTGTTTCATTATTTGTAAGTGATTTCATTTTATCCATAATCAGATATCATTTCAGATTTTTGTTGCATTTTGCACTCATTTACTCAATGCTCTGAAAAAAAAAACACATCAAGCTCATCTTCACTCAACGTCTTTTTTTTCAATTCGTATCAATGAATATCTCCATTTGGAAAAATGTAATTTTCAAAAGTAACACAGTATGCAAGTACAAGGATAAGCAAACTGGTCGAATGGCCTTCTCTTAGCGCTGATCTAAACCCTATAGACAGGCTCATTCGTAATCGACAACCATTCCCAGTCGTCGACTGGTACTTCTTCAAGAACGAGAAAACACAACTGCAATTCCAATCAATTGATATTATATACATATTCTCTACTAGATCGAGTTTAAAAATGGAGGAATTGAAACGACCATGCTGACTGTTGGCAAAACATTTTGATTTGCCATGTCATTGAATTGAGAAATACATGGTGTTATTTGCATCATATTGAATTGGAGATGTTTAATAATAACGTTATTATAGCTTTCTTATCCTGAGAGTGAAATGAATGTTCATTTGACGTTCATGCAATGAAAGTAAACTAACACAAACTAGAAAAAGGCGAAGGAATCAAACCAATGAAAACAGCAAACAACAAAGATGCAAATAGCAGTGATCAGCTGACTGTTGGCAAAATTGCACCTTTCTTTGTTGCACATCCAAACGAAACGATAACTCTTTCTTTTTCTTACGTTCATTTCAATGCTTGTCACATGTCAATGTGATAAGGATGCATCTAGTAGAGAATATATAATATATATCATTCGTTTCATCCTCATCATTTTTAAACTGTAAAATCTCCATTAGAAATTTCTGCAATATGAATATCAGTTCAGAACTGTATCCGAATTTTCGTTTATATACCTGTTGTCTTCCTGTGAGTCCGTACCGTCCGATAATCTTCCTCATCTCCTCCCGTTCTTTAACTTGCGGGAACTCTTTCATCATGTAGTCGAGAGGCGAAAGGTCCAAATCAAGAAGCTCATGAAGGTGCTGGTGGTACCTCGCTATACGTAGATGGGAATTCTTTCTAATCATTCCCTCGCTGGGAGTCAGCTAGAAAACAACCATTTGCAAATTCTTTCATCGAATATGTTACAAAAGAATAATGTTCAATCCATAAGCGCAAAGGCGCAGTGATAATAATTCAGCCACTTATCGGTAGTGGGTTCGAATAGAAAAAAGGTGATTTGGGTATGGTATGAACGAGGCACTGCTGTCCCATATTAACCATACATACTAACTGATCTAGTCAGACAGTCAGAAATCAGGACAAGCCCTGCATTTGCACATTGCATTTGTCACTGTAAAAGTTGCAGCTCACTTTTTTCTCTGTCAAACTGACAATTGCACTGTGGCATATGCGATTTTTCATAAATGAGTTGAATTGTCACACAAACTGTTCATCAACATCTAAAAAAAACATGCTCAGCACGGAAATCAGTCGACTGGTAAATAAGCATTGTATGCAAGTCCAACACTATAGATAGATAGATAGTTGATTTAACCACGTTACATAAAAGAATGTTTATGGCAGGTCAGATTTTGTCAGAAACAGTACAATACAATGGTTGTCACACATTAAAATTACATAATTCAACAAGAATAAATATTAGATAAAAGATATAACAGATCAGTACGAAAATTGTAAGATCACATTGATTAATGAATGAAGGATATATAAAATCATATGTTTAACATGAGGGACAGAGAATTACTGGCAGACACTTTGTAGTCTAGACTTTAAGAGAGTTAGCTTTCAGAAGGTATTCCGTAGAAACAATTTTCGAGTAGAAATCTTTTGATTGTTGTTTTAAATTTTTTGAATTCTAGGAGCTTTACTGATCTATCGAGAGTATTGTATAAATTTAGATTCAGCGAGTTTTGGTCACTTGCGACTAATCTGTGCCGTTGTAATTTAAACAAGTCAGCTGATCTGGTATTGCGATTGTGTAAATCTGAGTGCTTAGAAAATGTACCCCTGTTATTATGTATTTCCAGCAAAGTTGTGAATATATATAGGGTAGGAAGTGGCATTATACTCAGTTCAATAAAATGGCGTTGACAGTGGTCTCTAGAGCCACTTTGCTAAAATTCTTATTACCTTTTTCTGTGATCTGAAAACCCTAATTGCATTATTGGAGTTACCCCAAAGAAGAACGTTCATGTTAGTAACAGGTGCCTCAATACAAATAGGACAGTAGACAATTTGCTAAGCACATGTTCTACATGGCTAGACCAATTTAATCGATCATACTTTTTCAACGGATATAATATTTATTCAAATCATTTCTGAGATGAATCACCCTTTGCCAATTTCTGTAGGGTTTTCAGGCTTTACCATATTTTTCTTTTGATAACTGTTTCTACATAAACAGTTATGAAAGACCAGTTTTGTGTTATAGCCATAGAAAAACTTTTTTCCATTAGACTTGTTCATCAAAATGAAAAATGCTTAGTTCAGTTTGTTGGTTTGGAAACACTTTTTCTTTTCATGAAGATCCAAAAAAAAAAACGTTGAGCCATGCTAAGGTTAGTTCGTTGGTTTAAAAGGATTTTTGTTTCACTTGAATTGTTCATCAAAATCTAAAAAAAAAACATGCTTGAGTCAGTTCGTTGGATTGAAAACAGTTTTGTTTATTTGAATTGTTCAAGAAAAAAAAGTTCATGAATATAGGAAAAACACGATATACTTGAATGATTAATTACGAGACCTCTGTAAACGCAATGTAAAATCACCGGAAATTTTCCACCTAAACATAGAATATGGACCCTACGGGAATAGAAGCGACATTTCTGTCGACATCTTTGAAGATTTCGAGGTCAATTGAAAAAGCCTTCAACAGAGGCAGCCATTGTGGATTCTGCATTACCCGCGAAATTCAATAAGTGCACCTGATGAATTGCAAAATCTAAGGTTAAGAAGAAGAAAAACTGTCGATCGTAGCCAAACAAAATAAGCAGGGAAAAAATATCAATTTTATTCCCGTAGGGTATATATTCGATGTCCTAATGGCGTCCGGCGGCCAATCGAAATGCCACCGTCTTGCATAAACCCACAGTGGGGCCACGTACCTCTCCGTAGAGGAGCTTGAGCAGCGTACTCTTGCCGGCGCCGTTGGGGCCGACGAGCGCCAGCCGCGTGTCCAGATCGATACCGAACTCCAGGTTCTTGTAGATCCACGGCGTGGTGTCGTCGTAGCGGAAGCTGACGTTCTGCACCATGATGACGGGCGGGGGAACGGTGCCGCAGCTGGGGAAGTAGAACGTCAGCAGCTTGTCGCTGCTCACCTTCTCTGTGAGCCCTTGGGCCACCATCTTGGCCAGCGTCTTCTCCTTGGACTGCGCCTGGCGCGCCAGCTTCGCCGACCCGTGACCGAATCTGGCGATGTAGTTCTACGAAAATGAAATTTCTTTTCGACGGGTTCTCGTGAAATATCGATACGGACGGATCGAGATGAAAGCTAATGGAAATTTGAGGCACTGTGTGTAGGTAATTCAGAGAGGTGGTATCTTAATTTTTTTTCCTCGTTACTTGTGGTCGAGAGATTTATGATCTGCTGCCCCAAAATATCACTGTGCTTGAAATAGAACCTTCAGATTTTTAAAGAAAATTGGAACACAAATATATCTAACCAATACCAAAATTTCTACTTATCTTAGTGGTGGACGGGAACGAATCTGCTCCCGTTTTCAAAGAAATGAAAAATGTTTCTCCTTTAGATATCTGAAGGTTGAATTTTAAGCACAGTGACATTTTGGAGCAGATCACAAAACCTGTCTTCACTACAAATATATTGAAATAATTTTCAATAACTTCTACTTCATTTTTCAGAAACGAGGAGAGAAAATCACGAAAATATGTAAAAATGACTAATTACAATGTTTCCCATATTACATTGACCATTCCCTTATCTGGAAAACTGATAGGTATACAAGAAAAATTCAAATGAAAATTTGTTCACACTCCTTTCAACTTGTTTTTCAGATATTATCTACGATACACAAAGAACCATTTTTACATGACACACCAGATATGTTCTTTCATTTCAGGTGGTACACATTATATTCTGTGTACCATTTAAAATAAGGACGTTCGCCCACTTCTGGTTTCACATCGATCGTTCATGTTGACTTATATAATCCCAATTTTCAGAATTTTATTCAAATGGGAGCATCAAAAACTCCTAAGAACGAGTTATGTCATTAACCAACCCTATATATTTGGTCCTAAATTACAAAATACATCAAAAATTATTTCTCATAAAAAAAAAATCGAAACTATGGGAACTTGTTTATATATTAGGGAAACATTAAAAATACTACTACGGAGTTGTGATATAAGGAACCGCCATGCAATCTTAGTCAAGTGTTTATTTGCATGAGACGTTCTGAAATATTTTGAAAGTCACTGGAATATAGAGCAAGAATATTGAATAATAGTTCCCATCAAATAGACACAAATAGGAAGGGATACTCTTGTAGGACTTGACTTCCGATTTTTTTTCATGAAATTCATTAAAATAAATGTAAAAATTTGTGGATCTGAGTTTTGGTCCCATCTTTGATTTTTCAGAATGTGGAACAAAACATTCTCCCTGTATGTGTTTCTGACATTTTTTGTCATGAATACTGTTACACAATATGAAATTAGGAGCCATTTTCTCAAATTTCTCAAATGATTATCACGACAGAATATAAGTAAATCTCTTTTATCGGTAGTGAGCTTTCGAAGATAGTTGTTACTTATTTTTACCTTCATATGACTGATTTGATCTTGTTCCCAATTGTACTGTTTCATTTGGTTCTCCAAATGTTCCATTCTGGTCTTGACAAATGCATCGTAATTACCAGTGTAATATTTGAGCCTTTTTTTATTAATATGTATAATGTTGGTGCAGATACCATTGAGGAAATCTTGAGAGTGAGAAATCATCACCAGAATTCGCTTGTAACTGAAAAAAAAAAATACATGTATCAATATAAGAAACCACATAGTAATGTTGCGAAAAGCCGTCAAAAGTTTAAGTAATGAATGATGACAGCGAGTATAGTTCGTGCTGAAATTCAAAAACTTATGGATCAAGATAATCTTGACCGAGTTCAACTGAACAAATCACCCTGAAGTTTAGTAACTGTTAGTTCAACAACAACTAAATAGCTGAATAAATTATGATTCTTACAAAATTCAAAAATACGACAACCTTACTGACCATGTAAGATCTTGACGATGAAATGAACTTAAACTCTGGCATCTAGAAGTTCGACGATATAATTCCAAGAATATGATCATGACAGAGGACTTCTAAACTAACGCTAAATAAAAAAATGAGGCAAAATTACTGGAAATATGGAATTGAAAGTGAGTTAAACTACATATAACTATACTGTCTGTGAGTTCTTCGAGGAGGTGGTACATTCATTTTTCAGCTTTTCGTGGGATTTTCTCTCCTTGTTTCTAAAAAATAGAGTAGAAGTTATTGAAAATTATGTCAATATATTTGTAGTAAGGACAGATTTGGGATCTGCCCCAAAATGTCACTGCACTTGAAACCTTTAGATACCTAAAAGAGAAATTCTCTATTGGTCAGTGACACCTTGTTTTTGGAAAATTTGGAAATACAAATATATTTTGTAACGAATCTCTGGATGGAAATAAGAATTATTCCACACTTCTCCAGATGAAACTTTATTTATATATATTTATTTATTGTTTTCTATGGAAATAGTCCTTCTCCCACAGGGTGATCAAATCAAAGTATAAATATTCCTACAAAACTCCCTCTTCTGAAATGTCATCACTCCTGTGATGATACTCTCGGATATTGGAAACATGAGCTGATTGTTCTCTTCCATCTTGTTTATAATTGATATAGGATAAAACACCATGTATGTATTTCACCCTTGTAATTTCAAAGGGTCCCTTGACAATATATTCTTTTCCTATTCTTTGACACTGTACTAGTACCCAATCTCCTGTCATGAGTTTTGGTGGTTTTAGCCTTCTTTTCCGATTTGCTTGAAATTGTATTTTTTCCTTGTACTTCAGCTGTTCTTCAAATGATTTCGGTTTTTCTTCAAATTTTATGTCTATTTCTAAGGTTTTGTCAGCTTGCAGGATGACAGGTTTCTGGAATAGTTTGTAGGAAGGTGAACATCCCAAATATTCATTATGTGACTGATTGTGATGATGAACTGCTGATTCTAAACAATGTTTCCACCCTCTTGGGAAGTTTTCATAGCATTTCATATATTTCTTCAGATCTCTAATGCATCTCTCTGCTATTCCATTGCCTCCTGGATGATATGGTGTCGTATGCATAATATTTATCCCTTTTTCAATCAGCCATTCATAGAATTCACCTGATTTGAAAACTTTTGCACAGTCTGTTACAATATTTCTTATTTGATTCACATAAGGTAAATGAATGAAATAATTTTTGATTGCCTTTCCATTTTCTTTCAAAGCTTTAGCCGAAATATATCTTGTTGCTTCATCAATGATTACTATGAATGATTTTGTTGTCCTGTTCATATCTGATTTCTTCTGCAGTTCTGCAAAGTCTATATGTATAGTTTCATACGGAGTTTCAGAACATGAAGTCATATGTACAAAATCCGGTTTAGGCATGTATTTAAATTTTGAAACTTGACAAATATGACATGTATTCACGTAATTCTTAATATCCTTACTCATCGTCTTCCAGTTGAATCTGTTCCTAATTTTGTAGTATGTTTTGTAATAACCGTCATGTCCGCCAGATGATGGGTCGTCATGATATAATTTCAAAATTTCTTGCACCATATCCTTACTTTTCACTAAATATCTACCATCAGTCAATTTTTCCAAATTTTGTGACATCAAATTGCACCAAAAGAAATTTTGAAGATTTTCTGGCGTGTCGATACATAATCTTGAAATAGCATCAGCGTCCTGTAGTTCCTTCCCATTTTTATGATTTACATGCATGTCGAAACTTCTTAGGAAGATTTGCCACCTCGCCAATCTGTCTCTCAAATTACCAGTAGTCAACAGCTGTGTTAGTGCACGATGGTCAGTGTGTACAGTAAATTTTCGTCCTTCCAGATATGTTCGGAAATGCTTTACAGCTTTGACAACTGCTAAGCATTCTTTCTCTGTGACTGAGTAATTTGTTTCAGCCTTTGAAAAAGTATATGAATAATAGCTGATTACCCTCAGTTGTCGGTTTTTCACCTCATCCATATCTCTTTGGTAAAGAATTGCTCCACAACCAAAATATGAAGCGTCCGTTGAAATTTCAAAATTCAAGCGAAGATCTGGAATCCTAAGAATAGGTTCTGATGTAATACTCTGTTTCAGTTTATTGAAGGCATCTTCGCATTCATCTGTCCAAATGAATTTTTTATTTTTACTTTTCAACGCTTCCAATGGTTTTGCAATCTTACTATAATTTTGTATAAAGCTTCTGAAATGGTTCGTTAATCCAGTGAAACATTGAAGTGACTTTATATCATATGGTCTCTTCATATTTCTGACTTTATCCGTTAATTCACTTTTCATTTTCTTTGTGTTCCCATCTATTTCTTTCCCCAAAAATACAACTTGTTTGACACAAAATGCGCATTTTTTATAATTTATCTTGAAATTGTTGTCATCCAGTTTTTTCAATATCCTCATAGTCATTTCTGCACATTCGTCTGATGTATAACCTCCACACATTATATCATCGATAAATGCTACTACTTTTTCATTCAACAGATCACCAAGAACATCTTGTATGATTTGCTGGAATTTTGCGCTTGAATTCTTCCATCCGAACGGTAGTCTGGTGTATTCATAATGTCCTTCATCAGTCACAAATGCAGTAAATTTCCTAGTGTGTTTTGAGATACTTATGTTCCAGAATCCATCTTTCAGATCGATCTTCGTGAAAAATTTACATCCTCCAAATTTTTCAATGATATCATTCATTATCGGGAAGGGAAACGGATCTAATTCTGTCTCATCATTAATTTTCCTGTAATCTATACACAATCTGAAATTTCCATCACTTTTTGTTTTAATGACACATGGTGAAGCATATGGGGAAGTTGATTTCGTGATTATCCCTGTTGCTAGCATATCTTCAATTTTGTGCTTTATCCAAGCTTGTTTGTTCTGAGAAAACCGATAGGGCTTCTGTTTTATGATTTTAGCATCTTCCTTAAGATCAAAATCAGTTTGATAACTAGATGGTTGATTATCAGATGAACTAAATGTTTTTGGAAATTTTTTCAATAGAGCATCTTCTGAGAAAGATTCAGCATCAAAATTACAAATAGTCCTGAAGATATTTAATGCTCGCAGTGTTTGCCTTCCCAATATCAAATCAAAAGATATATTCTTCACAATGACAGGATGTATTTCAGTGGCAATCCCATTGAAGGTGAATATGAAATTTGTTTTATGAGAGCATTTTGTAACACCACCCAAACTCTTGATGTGAATACTGGTTTCGAATTTTGGTAGTTTCATTTTCTCTGTTGCATTTTCATGAATTAAATCAATGTTAGAACCAGTATCTAATAAAGTCTTCAGTTGAATTCCATTCATTGTTATAAAAACAATTTCATCGTCAATGAAATGAGTTGAATAACTTTCATAAACTTGAATATCATTTATTTCTTCCTCAATGAACTTTTCAGTACAATGATTATAATTAAGATCTTTCTTCCTATCTGTATTTTGCAATTCTGTTCTGTTTCCTTCTTGAATTTCATACAATGTTTTATGATTTAGCTGTTTTTTTCTTTCTCCATTCTCCATCTCCTCATGCTTCTGCCAATTTCTTCTATTTTCTGAATTATGGCTACTTAGAGGTGCAGGAAAATGTTTACTAATGGTAACATATTTCAACGCTTGCAGTAGTTCAGTTGTATTATGGATCTTTTTGTAGCAAACTTGCTTTTGAACATAATTAGGGAGACCCAGAATCACTAGAGAAATCACAGACTTTTCAGATAGGTTCTTTTCTGCAGAGAACAACAAACGCTGTTTCTCGAAGAAATATTCTAAAACAGATTCATTCTTGAATCTATAGGTTAATGCTTGATCCCATTTAGTGATTTCATCCTCCTCGAATGTCTCTATAAATGAGAGTTTGAGGTCTTCCCACGTAACACCATTGGAACTGGCTACATGGAATTGATGATCATACCATTGCACTGCAAAACCTTCTAAATTGAATCTCAAATGACGAATTTTGTCTTCTGGCGTCCAATTGTTAGACTCAGCTGTTAATTCGAAAGTTTTCATCCATGCAGTTGGGTTTCCTTTTCCACAAAACGGATCGATTTTCTCACGTTTAACTGATGTTTCTGTCACCAATGTCAACCATTTGGACATCAAATGATCCAACTCGTTAACTCCAATGAGCAAATTTCTTCCAGGATTTTCATTATCGGTATTCCTCTTGTCATAATTAACTTGCAAATGATCTCCTCTATCCGACTGCGCCATTTGTAACGAATCTCTGGATGGAAATAAGAATTATTCCACACTTCTCCAGATGAAACTTTATTTATATATATTTATTTATTGTTTTCTATGGAAATAGTCCTTCTCCCACAGGGTGATCAAATCAAAGTATAAATATTCCTACATATTTAATAAGAATAAAACCTCTACTTATCTTATCTTATACCGGTGAAACCAGCAGTAAGGATGAAAGAGCATAAGAACAATATAAAGAAAAGATATTCTGACAAATCAGAATTAGTTGAACATATCCTTACTGAAAATGGACAACATATGGCCGATTGGGGTAATATTAAGATCATAGGAAAAGAAGACAACAACCAAAAACGGAAAATCAAAGAGTCTGCTTGCATTCTCCTGAACGGAGACAATAATATTGTTTCTTGTCCAGTTGATATAGAGAGAATTTGGCATCCACTTCTGAAACTTGAATGTGAAAATGGAAAATTCGATATCAAATAACGAAAACACCTTGTGACCAGAATTCCTCCGTCTACCAAATTGTCACTTTTCAGTGTCAAAACCGAAAACATTGAAAAATTTTGCGAAGAGAAAAATATTTCAATTTGTGTTGAGAACGGGAGCAGATTCGTGCCCGAAACGTCCATCAAGATAAGTAGAGGTTTTATTCTTATTAAATATATTTGTATTTCCAAATTTTCCAAAAACAAGGTGTCACTGACCAATAGAGAATTTCTCTTTTAGGTATCTAAAGGTTTCAAGTGCAGTGACATTTTGGGGCAGATCCCAAATCTGTCCTTACTACAAATATATTGACATAATTTTCAATAACTTCTACTCTATTTTTTAGAAACGAGGAGAGAAAATCCCACAAAAAGCTGAAAAATGTACATTCAACTATCACTGAAATTTAGTTCATAACTCATAGCACAATTTTGTGATATGATGTAGTAATGCAGTATAAATAATATAGTTTCACTGATAGAAAAATATCTAACTTTTTGAGTTCCTCTTCCAACCACACGCAAGCGTCCAGATCGAGATGGTTAGTGGGCTCGTCGAGCAGCAGCAGATGCGGCTTGACGTACAGCGCCCTGGCGAGCGCTATTCGCATCCGCCAGCCTCCGCTGAAGTCTCTCGTCTTCTTGTTTTGCATGTGACGATCGAAGCCGAGACCGTGCAAGATGTTAGCGGCTCGCGCCTCGGCTGTGTCGGCGGACATGTCATCGAGACGCTCGTAGATGTCCATCAGCTGTTCCTGAGATTCGTCGTCTTCGCAAGCAACCAGCGTTTCGGCCAGTTTCTCCAACCTATATAGTTTCCAAATTCGTTGAAGATTAAATGTGCTTTATTGGATCAATACCTACAATCGATATTTGATTGTCTATATCACCCCTAGACACATTGTTGTTTATAATATGGATACATAAATGAACATATAATACACAAATAACAAACACAAAAAGCGCAATTACTGAAAATAGGTAAAAATAGTAAAAAATAGTGCAAATCAAATCAATCCACCATGATATGCATTCATCAGTCTCTTAAGTAGATATTTTTTCAAGTTTATTTTGAATCTTTCAGCTTCCTGTATATTTTTCAACTCATTTGGTAGAGTTGTAAATAATCATTCCAGTATACAAAATTGATTGTTTGCCAATACTCTTATATGTATTTGCTATTAGGAGATTTGAATTCTGTGTTTAATGAGTCTGTAAAGTATTGATTTCATTGAAATTTGAATTTGAAACCTTTTATTTCTTTATAGCAAAATGAATAGAACAGCATTTTATAAGTTTATTCACGATACATGATTGTTTATTTAACCATGTTACATATAAGAATGTTTATGGCAGGTCAGTTTTTGTTAGAAACAGTACAATACAATAATTGTCACACATTAAAATTACATAATTTAACAAGAATAAATATTAGATAGAAGATATAACAGATCAGTACTAACATTGTAAGATTACATTGAATAATGAATGAAGGATATATAAAATCATATGTTTAACATGAGGGACAAAGAAATACTGGCAGACACTTTGTAGTCTAGACTTTAAGAGAGTTAGCTTTCAGAAGGTATTCCGTAGAAACAATTTTCGAGTAGAAATCTTTTGATTGTTGTTTTAAATTTTCTGAATTCTAGGAGCTTTACTGATCTATCGAGAGTATTGTATAAATTTAGATTCAGCGAGTTTTGGTCACTTGCGACTAATCTGTGCCATTGTAATTTAAACAAGTCAGCTGATCTGGTATTGTGATTGTGTCAATCTGAGTGCTTAGAATATGTACTCCTGTTATTATGTATTTCCAGCAAAGTTGTGAATATATATTGGGTAGGAAGTGGCATTACAGTGATATGAGATCCAATAAATCTTTAGGTTTGCATGAATTCATAGTTGGTTTTAGAAAATCTAAATCAAAAATACATTTTATTGTTTCATTTTGTAATTTCATTAGTGATCTCAATAGCAAAATATTTGTACTTCCCAGATAAATATCAAGTATTTTCAAAATTTTTGTAGATATGACAAATAAATACTCTTCAAGTATTTGGCAGGCATTAGGAACATAGATGACGTATGCCATATTTAATCTAAAACAAAATTTGCTGAATTCACCTACTTCTCGTTTGAGCCACATTTCTTTCAAGCTACATTTCTTGAACATCTGATTTCGGATCATATGAATGAAATGTGTCTTGAAAGAGATAAAGCCCGACGAGACGTAATGGGTTTCAGGCAATTCCGAAACTTTATATTATACCAGATAACAACATATTTTTCATGTTTATGTGGACCTAACGAGATGTGGCTGAAACATTATGCAACGAAATGTGGATTGAACAAAATATGACTGGAAAGGAATGTGGCTCGAACGAAACGAAGGCCAATTCAGCAAATTGTGAACCTTTAGATCATCGCATTATTAGGATTTGTTCAGAAACTTCAAAATGTGGCTGAAACGAAGCACACCCATAATTTGTCCCTCATGAACAGAATTTTTTCATTATATCCAGGATCTCTTCTTGTAGATGTGCTTTGCATCATTATATTAGACATCATAAATTCAACACCAAATGAATTCTGTTGAAACGTACTGCCCTTTGAATTCTCACCAAGACAAATGATTATTAATCAAGAGGCTTGTCATTCTTCTACTAACCTCACTCTCTCCTCATCCACCTCCATAACACACTGTAACGCAGTCTTGTCGGACGCTGGCATCTCCCTGGTCAGATGGAAAATATCAATATGCTCGGGAATGGGCACTTCCCTGTTGCCGAGCACCGATAGGATGGTCGATTTTCCGCTACCGTTGAGCCCCAGAAGACCGTAACGCCTGCCGCAATTCAATTCCAACGTAGCATCTTGCAACATCTCACAGCCGTGAAACGTGATCGAGAAAGATGCTATTTTCACATCCCTGGATTTCGGATGCACTGCCAGGGATCCAGTACAGGATCTAGCTTCCGCATTCAAGCGCGCATCTGATTCTAATTTCGCACAAAGAGCCTCTGAAAATATTCAACTATGAGAGAGGGTTGCCTGATTCAGATATCCATAGATAGATGGTTTCAGCAATGTCAGGTTGTTTGTCTTATTGGGAACATTTCGGAGATTTCATAACTGAAAGAACAATGCGAGACCAACAGGCAAAATTTTTGCAGCTTATAGAAAAATAATGTCACACGTGAGAAAATACAGAAAAAACAGAACTTTCATATTCATTTATCATCATCATTTTTCACATTTTAGATGCTCAGTATTACAGTGGCTTTATACAATACAGTGGCGACAATAGGCCCATTATTTGCCTTCTAATAGCGGGTAGGCGGAGCTCTTGAGGTCGCCGACATATGAATCGTGTAGCTTCATGATTAGAAAACTTTTTTTTGGTTGCATTAAAGCAACCCACAGCTGCTCAACCCAACATTTCATGTATCAATATTAGAAGAAACATTTACGATATAAAACAAGGTCATAGGCACACATAATTATTTTTGAGCTGAAAATACGAATAAAAGAAATCTGCACATTTGTGCATCTTAGAGACTCTCTGATCAAAATGCAGAAATACCATCCTGCTCTAGACAACACAAAAATATAGAACAAAAACAGAAAAAGCAAACGGAAATGGAAATGATAATCAAGAAGAATATCAAGACATATTGATAAAACATGAAGAACTGGAGCTTTGAATGCTGATGAACAAAAAATAACTGAAATAGTATCAAATCGGTTGGTTCAAAGAGATGATCAGAAAAATCAGATGTTACAGATGAATAGCTAGACAAGAAGTGGAATGTAGAAACACAAGTAGTATAACTCGATGGATGGATATACAGGATACTCAATGATTCCTGAGAATGAAAATTTTTCGGATTTTCCTATGAAGAAACCAGAAACTTTGGTCTCCTGCATGAAGAACCTGAATATAATCTTGGAAAGATTAGCTGACAAAAAGAGCCCTACTCGAGTTCAAAATTTTCATGATGCTATTCATGAATGAATGCTTTTTTGTGAGCTGAAACGAGTCGAACAACTCGGAAAAAACTGAATTTTGAATCTGAATCTATCTGAATTTTCTTCAATTTTGCCTCAAAGTGCTTGTAGTGCTGATAATGTTGATGCCATTATAGTTCCTTGGGAAATGTACTTCGGCGAGAGGGATTGGATAATAATAGATCAAATGGAAAAAGCCAAACATTTTCCAAATCCTAAAGGCAATAATGTTGAAACTTACAGGTATTTTTCGATAACTGTATCCAATATGGCTGTTTCGATTTGGTGGAAAATTTTTTATTCTCTGAGCATTTTTATAAGGTCATCTCAAATTTTGGCGAATTCATTCTATTTCATCAAAATCATGCTTTGGAAAATATTCGTCAATATTTGTCTGTAAACAATATGGATCGTAATAATAATTGCTTCACATTTACTTGACCTAGAGACATCTTCCTGTAGAAGATAACATGAAAAACTACCTTATCTGTGTATTCGATGTATTTTTTCATAGTATGACCACATCATTGATTATGTAAACTCCACAGATATTAATACAGGGTCAATCAAAGAAAAAAAAACAAAGGAAATTTTCCATTAAATAACTATCACCTTGTAACAATTTGTAAAGAAACAAAGTATTTCATCTCACGACAAATTATCGACGATTATTCCACAATAATTGGACATGGTTTCATCAATTTTCAATCAAATAGTATTTTGCTAATTTAATAAAGGCCATCATAACAGAATATTTGTAGTTGGAATTTATTGTAGATCAAAATGAATAAAGCTGCAACACTAGATCAATTTCACCATAATTTCGTTATCTGAAATACTAGAATTTGTTGCTTCCTTGTAGCTGATTTTTTATCATTTTAGAATTTTGTTGCTTTTCTCATTCTGAAAACTGAATTAAAAAAAAATGCCATGCCAGATTAATTCCACAATATTTATTTTTCTGACATGTGAATCTGAAAAAGATCATACCAAAATTTGTTGCTTTCTCATTGGTAATTTCTTTCTCTCTTAGAATTTTTGTTGCTTGTATTTTTCGAAAATAATATTGGAGATGATTCTTTATGTTAAATGTATAAAAGATTATATCAAAATTTGAAAATAATTTGTTGTTGGTAATTTGTATTTGAGTTTACATTTTCAGATTTATAACTAATCTAGCACGCCAGCTTTGTTTATTCCAAGTACCCAAAAAAAACAAGCAACAAAAATTCCTAACGGGAACAAGTTAGCAACAAGAAACCAATGAATTCTGGTATGAGTGTTTTCCAAGTTTTTTGTCACATAACAAAACAACAACATAATAAAAGATAATGAACAAGCACCAAAGAATCTAAAAAGGAAACAAATTATCAACAAATTCTCATAAAATCTCATTTGATTGCACATATTAGATTGAAAAATCATTATCAATAATTAATCTATCATGGCATATTTTTCATTTTGATTCCAAAATGAGAAAAACAAGGTGAAACAAGTCAGCTGTATGAAAGCGAAAAATTCCAAGATGTTGTAGATTTCTGAATTTTCTGTGTACAGTAACAAAGGTAATGGGATAGCAAAAATAATTCTGAGGAAGAAACAAATTAGCAATTCATGAGCCAGACATTCTGGTTTATTTGTTTTTTGATTCAATATTGGATTAAAAAGTTGGTGTGCCAGGTTATGATGGTACAGCTGAATAGAATGGATATTTCTGATAATCTCAACTTTCGTCTTGGTTGGGCAAAATTTAAATTTTTTCCTACAATATCAAACTGAGGAAATGAAAATAAACAAAATCACTAATTACTTTTTTTTCGAAATATTTCTGCATAGGTTGAAATTTTTTCTACTTGCAAAACAACTTTTTGAAGTCTGAATTACCCAACTTTTTTTGAAAGTTTGAAATTGTTGCTGATGTTTATTAGTTCCCAGGAAGTGGGAACAAATTAGCAATTAGTTCTTCATATTGCTATAATTATTTTTTTTTCAATACAATTGTGAAATAAAATAGTTTCTGTGTCAGCTTATAATGTAAATAGTAACAAATTATTATCTTCTGTGATACGAAAAGCAACAAATTTTTGAAAAGTGGAACAAATTGGCAACAAATAGCTTTAATAAAAAATAAAAACAGCTTAATATTTAGGTAAAGAACGTTTTGAATGTTTTTAAGGTGGTCGTGCTAGTGTAACAAACATGGATGTAGCTCTATGGAACAGTTATGAGCACCAGTAAGCCTCAACTCCAAAACTCACCTTCAGGACTTAATTCAACTGATCCATTGGATACTCCATTTGCTACTCCATTTGTTTTGGTTTCTGGTACTTCCTGTTCCTGGTCTTCTTTCTGAGGCTTCTCAGTTTTCTTTCCAGCTTGTCTAGCTTTAGCAGCCTCCTTTTTGCGCTGTTGTTCACGTTTCTTAGCATCAGACGGCATCTTGATTAATAATACTGTGTATCTGTTTGAATATTTGCATGTGTTAAATGTTGGTTCATATTCGAGTTGAGTATATTATGAACGTCTGGACATTATAGATGAGTGAACAATAAGGTCATCACTATGAACTATGAGGAATATAAAATATAATAGAATATCGATGTTTGAATGTCTGTAATCAGTTCTACAACGTATGTTAAGAAAGAAGAAAATACGAGGAATATATCCTCAACTTACTTGTAATACCTAATGATAAAATAGGCTCAAAATTACACTAATAGATACATGTGTCCATCAACCAAAGACGGCCACACAGAAAAGGAAATTGACATTCCTGACAGAATGACAGAAATGTCAGTTGACAGGATGACAGAAATGTCAGTTGACAGAACAGCGATTAATCAACTGGAGTGAAGTAGCTAACAAAGATAGCAGCCAAAATTTTCGAGGACTGCCGACAGTTCATAGGCGTGGGCAGATGAAATTTCTGAGGAATATATGATAAAAATAATTTCTATAAATGACTGAATATATAGTCCTTTTTAGCCCAGCTCACGGTGGATTTAGGATGGTGAACCAACTCTTCAATTGTTTCTTCATAAAACATGTAGACCTGTCAAACAACGTCACTGAGGCCGCACTGCTTGAGTATAGATGATAATTGCCCAATTAGTGTTATAAAATTTTTGATTCAGAAGTAGTAATTTAGGTTCTTCTCAATTAATGATCGGACTACATAATAACAATCTCAAAACATCAACTATTTGTACAGAAATCTGTAAAAATTTCACCATATCCTGGGGAGTTTCATAACTATTCATTATAGCGGAAAAATGGCGTTAGGGTTTTTGACGAAACAAAACACGATCAGTGACTGCACCAGTGTTTTGTACATCGTTGTCATAAGCATTGAATAAAAAAAGGGTTGGCAATGCCGATCATCTTTCACTCGGGCACTCGAGCGTCGTCAGGCGTCGTGCGTGTCGTGCGGCGACTTTTGGAGGTTAGTGTAAATACAAAAAACATGCAAAAGCCATCCGTATATGTATAATCTGTGAAAGCCATACCTGATACGAGAAACTTGAATAAAGTACCAGAGGTCTCATCCACAAAAAGTGCATGGTTGTTATTTTTTAATTTGACCAACAACAAATATAAATATATAGTCTGACTCGTAACAAAAATGGATGATTTAGATTTACCTGAAGATCTAGAGGATGTTGAAATAATTTATTCTGATGGAGAAGACGAGGAACCCATTGAGAATGCCATAGAAGACATAAACATCGATGATGATAACTTAGAGGTGGAAATCCTTGATCTTAGCATCCTCACATTCTCAAGGCACACCAAGTCGGTCTTCAGTTCAGACTTGAGTCATGATAATAATCTAGCCATCACAGGAGGTGAAGATGATATCGCATACATGTGGAGAACTGACACCTGTGAAGTTCTCCTGGAATGTACAGGGCACAAAGATTCAGTTACTGAAGTAGGCTTCAGTTACGATGACCAATATGTAGCCACTGGTGATATGGCAGGTATGATACAAGTATGGAGCATAAAAGAGAGGAAATTGATGTGGTGTTTCGAAGGAGATGATATGGAATGGCTCATCTGGCATTCCATGACCAATGTGTTGCTCTGTGGTTGTCATTCTGGAGACATCTACATATGGCAAATACCACAAGGCCATTGCAAAGTGTTGCCTTCCCCTAATAATGCATCAGCATCATGTGGACAAGTATTGCCTAATGGTAAACAGATTCTAGTAGGGTATGAAGATGGTCAGTTGAGACTATGGGATATTAAGGAATGCAAGGTAGACTGGGCAAATAGTTTTGCAAATGGAATAACTAATTTAGATGTTAACACAGAAGGAACATTGGCAGTTTTATCACCTGGGTCCATTGTAGTAAAACTGAATGATGGAAAGCCTATAGCAACACTTTTGCCAGAAGGAGAGACAGAGGCAGAGGCAGCTCTGTTCAATAGTGAGATTGGTATAATTGCCACAGGGGCTCTTACTGGTCAGCTTTGTGTTTGGGAGCTGGGCAGGTATGCTTTGAGGCATCAAGCTAGAATAGAATGTTCTGTTACTGTGATGAAATGGGGATCAAATGGAAAGATTTTTATTGGAGCCACTGATGGAGCTGTTTACGTATGCTGTGTTAAAACTGGGATGTTGCTAGAGACTCTAACAGGGCACAAATCAGATATTTTAAGTATATCTGTTTTCAAAGATAATAGAATACTTACTACTGCTGATGATGGAACTGCTAAGATATTTATTGTGAAGAATTAACATCATTTTGAAATTTATACACACAGGGATTTTCAATAACTTTTGAGGAATTTTTTGCTATTCAATCTGAGATGTTTGTACTTATATGTGATAAAATAAACAATTATTATATTATGGTATGCATAGCATACTAATGAATGTTTTGAATTTTTGAAGAAATATATGAACTATAATAATGATTACTGATGTTCTTAATACATGTAGATATAATTTGAGGTGATTCATTGAGGATGATGCATTAAGAGTATCCGGTGAACAGGGATCAGATCATTTTGAGAATCAGTACACGTGTTTGGACCTCAAAATAATTTCTTTTGAGTTCTTGGTCTGGCCCAGTCTTCGCAATGAGACTACATAGGCTAGTTTTAAGATCTTCCATACATCTGGAAGCTGTTGTTGCAAAGTACTTGTACTGTTGTTTCATATATTTCCTGGCAAAATCTGCCAGTTTGATCATACTTATATATTTGTTGAGCCTACAGTGCCCTGTCAGGAGGCCAACTAATATCATATAGTTGTACACAGTTGTGTATAGTCTGTGAGTGTTATCAAGACTCGTTAATTTCCGTGGTACATAGATAATTCTATCTCTAACCGACTTCAATAAGATGTTTTCAACTTTTCCACTTTAAACTCCTCGGAGGGGTGAGCTCCAACCATTGAGTCTCAAATGGTCAAGTGATAGATCATTTTGAAGTTGATCAAAATCTCTTACCAACGCTTCCTTGTTTTTGGAATTCATTGCAGTAGTTCTCGAGAAAACACGTTTATGGAGAATAATCGGTTAGTGGATGGAAAGAAACGCTTTTTTCCCTCCATCACTATTTCTCATTTGTTAGTTAGAACGATGTTCATCTAAGAAGTGCCTTATGTGTTTTTTTTTTAACCTGTCCTATCCAACATTACATGAAGAATCGTTTGTTTTAGTGTCAGTTCCTTGATCTCTCAGTAAAATGCTCCGAACAACAAAGGTAAAATGCATACCTTGTTTCGTTTTCATTTGGCCACCCTGTATGTATATTAGGCATATTATGCACAGAAAACTGTCACAACAGTTTATAGGTTATGGTACATAGTTGTATATACACAGACGAGATATACAACCTGATCTCTTTGGTATATGTAAAGTTGAAGTACTACTAAATAAACTAATGAAACAATTTCAATAAATGGAGAATCAGAGGTTACTCAGTCGAGCTCCTACAACGTTTGGAAACCCTGAGCAGTGTATGTTTGATGATGGTGAATGGACAGATGAGGAATCCAGTTACAGTTCTTACTGCTCGGACTCCGATAGGTAATAAGCAGTTTGAAATTTTTTTCTTCTTGTAAACATTATACATTCCAGTACAATTCCTGATTGGGAGCCATATATAGATGACTTCACAGGCGAGCTGCTTTATATTGAATGTCATCCTTATGTTGTGCAAAATACTAAAGAAGTTGCTAATAAAACATCTGTGGATACGCTGACAAGAAATAAAGTCAGGCAGAGTACTAGAGGAAAGTTTTTAAAATTGTTGAGGAGACGTGAAAGTAAACGTAGGAGTAAGAAAAATGTAAAAAATACAGATTTGAATGAATCAAATACTTCAAAAGTTAAGTTCCAAGATTTTCAAGAAGGGGAAGAAAAGGAAGTCTTGCTGGAAATTGATTCAGAAAACAGGCATAACTTGAGTAGTGATAAAACTCTAGCAGAATCTTTACTAGGGTTAATTGTAAGCACTCTATCAGATGGAAATAGGGTCATGATTGCTGGTTTTTCTTATGACAGTAAAGCCAAACAAGAGAGGAACATAAAAATAGGAGATTGGTTAAAAAGTATAAATAATATAGAGGTCAATGTGCAAAATATAGATGATATACTTCAGAAATTCATCAACAGAGCAGATGTGTCACTCAAATTGCAGAGAGTAGCTGGAATTGAAGTGACAAAAGAGCCTCCCATCAATGAGTTGAACATTGAATCAGAATTTGTGAAAGAATTATTGAATAATAAACCACTTGAAGAAGAAAAAATTATGCATTGCTTATGTGAAATCCCTTTAGGAGTCATCTATGTCAATACAGAAAAACTCAGTGAGAGTAATCAAAGCAATGAAGATGTCCTTTATTGCTATCCTAAACCAATGAAGAAAAATATTTTGTGCAATTCAAGAGGTATTTTCATCACTCTGAACCACTTACTTGAAGATGTTACAAAGAGCAAACCTAAAATTTATTCCATGAAACATAATGGGCAGCTGGCACATATTGTCAATACAAATTTTTATGCAAGCAGTTTGTTGTTGATGCTTCCTGATAGTAGAGCTACAAAAGATGAACTATTGTTGATAAATCAGCAATTACTAACATTTATGAATTTCGCCTATGGAAATGTAGACAAATGTATGACTTCTAAACAATACCAAAATCAAGTTGATCATTTTTTCATGCGATTTTTCACCAAAACTTTGAGCAATAAGTCTGGGATAACTGCAGAACAGTTTGCCAATTCACATTGTATGGTGACCATTGAAAAAAATCCCCTTCAATTTGAAGATGTGATGTGTGCTGCATCTACTTTGTTTCTGCCAGATGGGGCACAAATTCAGATCGATGATGCACTTTCTGAATTAGAAGCAAGTGATTATAAAGACTGGGTATGCTAGGAAAGTAATTTTATAAATTGTCACAGACAAATTCAATTCAATGAATTTAACTTATAACTTTTTTTCAGAATGAAGAGCCACTTGATTGTCAAAGACTCTTCACAATTTTAGGTAGTGCATTATTTCATTCTGGATACTTGATAGGTAATCATTTGATCCATGAAGATCTCATTGAGGTTTTCTGTTTCTGTAAGCTCCAGGGACTCTTTCATTTATCTAGAACTGAACCTGTCAAGTCTCTGGTGCTGTGGAAAGAAGTTTTCCCACATTCTTGTGACAAACTGAGAAATTCAAAAGTGAAGATTCCAGATGGAAGGAGATACTTGCTAGTGGTGGAATGTATGAAGGTATAAAAAACAATTCAAGATTCGGGAATAAGAAATCAATTAGGCATAACTTTTCAATTCAGATTTCTTCATGTCGTTTGCTATAGCAAGTTGTGTTCTTATTTATTTTGCCATCAAAGTAGATATATTTTCCAGGATCTGTTAGCTGTTATAATGGAAGCAGGGGGATGTACTGAACCCCCAGAGGAAAACATGGGGCCTGACGCTTTCTATGTGGAAGAAGCACAGGCAACCCTGGCCCATATTCAAGAGCTGGGTCTGGGTGAACTTTGCGATCGACTGCTTCTCCACAGTCCCCACCCTCAGATTGCTCAACCTCTGCCGAATAATGTTCGTAAAAAAAGCGAATTCATGGGTTTGAATCTCTCAAAGGGTGGTCTAGGAACTGTGAAGGTTAGAAAAGATGTGTTAATATATAAATAATTATATAATAGAATAGACAACATTCACATTTGATGGAAATTTTGTCTGGTATTTAGATAGTTGGCAGCAGTGCTTTCATATTTTGTTAGAAAAATAGACTCGTGTGGTGAATAGAAACAACATTTCAAAATCAGTTGGATTCGAATGCAGAGTATACAGGACTTAGGTACATTGTGACATTGGAAGATATCTGCTATACTACTAATGATAGAAGAACAGAAAATGTGTAAGAGTTATAGGTTGATAAAAAGCAATCCACCGCAATAGAAAACATGAAAGGAGGATGAAATATATTGTTTTGTATCAAATTTTTCAATTCAATTAGTATGCTATTATTAATAGTTAATGCTATCAATCCTATAATGAAGTTCTGAATTCGGTCAACCAGAACAAAAGTCCGATGATATTTCGTGATCTCAAGCAGGCTTTTTACTGTGTTAAACATAGTATTTTGAAAGACAAGCTTTATGAAAATGGTATGAGAGAAAAAAAGCGTTCAAATGGTTATCCTTGTACCTAGATAACAGGTTACAATCTGTCAAAATTGTTGATGAAGGATATACATATATGTCTGATCTCATGGTATATGCACAATGAGTTCCTCAGGGATCCATACTTGGACGTTTGTTATTTATCTTTCATATAAATAATTTACTTGCTGTTGGAGGCCAAAATTATGTATTTAATACAACTTCAACAAAGTCCATTTCATTTCATCCTCGCCGAAGAACATTTACCCCAAACTTTGATATATTGGTTGACATCTCAAACATAACAGAAAATCTGAAATTTCTGAGAGTATTATTTGATTCAGATTTGTCCTTAAGAATCCACTGACTAAATTTTCAAAGCTAGTGTTATTTTGACCTCCCATGTATGCTCTCGAGAGATTGTCACATAGTTATGGGAGACGCTGATTAATTTTTGCTGCTTGCTATCCAGACAGATATTATTATCATGCACCAATTTTTATACTTGTCTCTCAACTGCTATAACTTTGATTTCGAGGATACATCTGTCGGCTCTAAAAAACATGAAGTGACCTCAATATTGAAGAAAAGGCTCTCAGACCAAAACTTTGTGGCACCATCTAGTTCCTCGAATTCCGTTCAAGACGACTCTTTCGATGGGCAATCGGAGGGATCGGGAAGCCAAGGCGGCCACAGTGAGATAAGCGACGATTCCAGGAGGAATTTCAGAAGAGGGGTCAGGTACGATTCTGATGAGAACGATTCAGAAACTGATGAATATGGGGTGAGTGCCTCGGACATTTTCTTGACAATATCTATCACTTTGAATTTTGATAATAATGTAGAATATTGTTGGAAAAATTGGATTCATGAAAAATGACGATAAAGTAACAACTCTAACATTTTGCACATGACGTTCATATTTCAGGAAAGCAATCAAATGACTGGAAGCAGCTTTGACATATCAGATATTCGTCAGTACATTTTAGACGAAACCGAAGATTTCAGACCCATTCAGCTGACTTCAGGAAGCGACAAAATTTTATTCCACTATGTCCAACTGGATAGTGCAAAAGGGATCATGTTATGTCCACCAGAATATCGAGAATCATCTTTCACATATGATTTTATTTTGAACAATTTTAGACGTTGCTGTCTGAAGATACACTCTTTATTTCAGAATACCATACGGTTCAAGGTAATTATTTTATATTCTGAAACTGTGACAACTTCAATAATCACTTGCGATCTAACGATTTGAAATAGCGTTGCCGCTTATACCAAAGAATAGCATCGCCGCTTATACCAAAGAATAGCATCATATTTGATATTTCAAATAAGAAACATTGTATATCATTGCATTTTTGGAATCATTATTCTTTGTTTTTTCTATTAATTTTACTTTCTGAATCTTCTCGGCTGATATATCCTTATACGGTTTTCGAGTTAAGATGGAGATGAAACAGTGTAAGTTAAGTGGCAACGCTGCATTGTTGAAAATCTGAATTGAATTTGAATTCAATTTATTGAAATCTGAAGATTTTGATAACCATTGTATTGAAGATATACAATCTGACGTGCAATTATCCATCTCAAATACAAATAATGATGACACATATAATTTCCTTGATTATGTGCAATTCAAGACGTTTTTATAAATATGCCTTGATATGTTGATGTAGTAGATCACTATCTGTATTTTATTTTTTCAGAATATGCCGGCTCAAGATATTGCGAAATCTGTGATGAATAAAAGTCTCATTGCTATAAAGGAACATGGGATTCTCTTTCAGTGTCCCTACCTAGATGATGCAGACAACAAGAAAAATAAAATCACTTACTGGGTGATAGGGTAAGTGGCGGCAAAGTCACAAGATATCTTCCAATGAAATTTTCAGTTTTTCAACATCATTTTTTCAGGAGACTGTTTTACATGCCGTCACCTAAAGAAGTTTATGTTTGTTATCAAGAAGAAGTGCCACAGAATACTGTAGAATTAGCATTCAAAATGAGTATGGCTAGTTTGTATTGAAATTGTTTTGAAGATATCAATTATTCTGTCCAATAAGTACATTGCTGCTTTTTGAAAGCAATTGTACTAGTATTAGAACAAATGATTCACTTTTGAATCAATGTATTTTTTATATAAAATAAACACTAACTTTTTCGTTTGTTTTCAATTCTGTTTATAGAATCTAAAGATTATTCAATAAGAAATACTATGGCTGATAATTATGTATTAGAGAATAATATAATGTATACATATCAAGATAAAATCATTAATGACATTCAAGAATAAAGCAGAAAGTTGATCACAGTTCAGGTTAATCATCACGTAACTTTAAATAGATATAGGATTATAATTATTTATACCTGATTCCCCAAAATTCATGCCATTACTAACTAAACTATCAATGATTAGTAAAAAGTAATTAAACTACAAAGCTAAGCAATATTGGTATAGCATTCAAATGACCAATTTTCACACAGTATTTGATTTTTTCCTAAAAGTGAGGTACCAAATTTATTTACAATTATGTGCTTCTGGCCTAATGGGATTTATAGCCAATTTTTTCCATCACATAACATTCTCGACCCAAAATATCATAATTGACATATTTAAATCAATAATTACCCATCTCATCATTCATGATATATTCCTGTTTTTCCAAAAAAAAAATCAATTCCACCTTTATTTCTTCTGAATATGCATGGAAGAAGATTCACTTGTATCTCCTTTTCGGGGTTCTATACCATCAATGAGGAATTTGACTACACCTCCTGCCATCTTGCTCCCATAATGCCCCTTCCAGAATTGTGTATCTCTGCCTTGATGTTCAAAAACTAGTACAGTCAAATCTGGAGGATAGCTTTGAGATACCACAATCTCCACCTGGTAGAACAAAAATAAATGTCAAAATTGGGACTTTGATGGAAAAAGACGAATCTATGTACCTTTTTCCATTTACTTCCTTCCCACTGCTCTACAGTGACCATCTCTGACTTCTCAAAAAGAGGTATGGATGGAATTTCTTCGTCTGAGTCATAGGAAGAGAATTCCTCATGTTCTGTTTGTTCTTGAGGAAGATTATGATAATACAGTTCATTATATCCTGTCAATTTCAAGAAGTAATTAGAACCACAGTCAAATCTAGAAGCTGTCCATTCACTGGCATATACAGGGAGATTAAATTTTCTTAAGATATACCTCAGAAGTCGCTTGTCTCTTAACAGGATCTCCTGAAAAGTAATTAGTTGCTATGATACAAGATTTTGTCAGGGCTAGGGATGAAGAAATTACCTGAAGTTTGTTACATTCAACATATGAAGTAGCGAAACAGCATTTATGTCCATAGAATTCAGGCACATTTTCGGGTAGAGGATCAGCACCTTTGGGTGTCTTCTCTATCACAAACTGGTCCCCATAGTTCTTGATTACCTTCCAATACTTGAAATTATCTTGACCATTTCCGTTTTTCAACAAATTCTTGAAATTATTTGTAGTCAAGTAGGAGTAATACACATACCAAGGTAGCAGTTGAGATTTGTTTGAATGGTTTTGATTGAAAATAGTTTTCCAGAAACTATCAGATTTGATTATATTACACCATGTTTTACAAACCAAAGTTAAGTTCAGCAAATATTCAGGAGGAATGTGGCCGAGTATGTTCTCTAGTACTTCTTTTGGTACATATATGTTATTTAAACATAACCCGTTGTCAGAATCTTCGTCTAATAAATCATGAAACTCGAATTCTTCCACTGGAGTGTAATGTACCTCCGATTTAGGACCCATTGGTAACTTGTATTTGCTTCTCACATCACCCATATTATACTACACATTCCAAAAATGACAACTACTTGAAAAAACACTATTAAAATGGTTTGAACCAATAATTACAGTATCGTGCAAGAAATAAATGTCAGAAGTTCTCGAAAATCGGTTTATTGCGAACTTAACCTGCCTTTTGAAAAGCATATATGCGATTTTGAAGATGACAGACAGCTGATTAAAGTTCTATTCGTCACCAGGATCCAATGTTGCACGCGCTACTGTTTTATCTGATGATATGGGAATTCTTGACATTTAGTTTTTATAAACGCCTGAGGGTGCACAGTGGCACTTTACCTCCCGGGTTTGAGGGCTTATAATAACACTTCTGCTTCCGCCAACTATTATTATAATGTCGCAAAATTGGTTTTCACTTTTATATCGAAGGAAATTTATATTCCAATCAGTAGTTTTCCGAACAATGGATTTTTCAATTACAATAATTATCACTTGACAGCGTATCCAGAGAATTAACATGAGTTCAATTATTTTATATTTCCAAACAAAGAACCTCACTGCAACTAAGATGATGGATTTGGATTTCTTGAATATAAATTTCGTAATAACAAGAGAAATGTTGTGCAATTGAAATTCCAATGCAATAAAATATACCAAAAAAATTGGTAGGCCTAGCACTAAAACAATGTTAGGGGAATGAGGCCCTCTACCCCTGAATCAGCAATTTAGGTAACCAAAATTCAATAATTTTTTTGCTATGAAATATTACCCTTCGACATACCCCTAAAACAGCCATTTAGGAATCCAGAATTCAATAGTTTTTTTACTATAAAATATTACTCTTTGACATATAGTGATAGTCTCAGGAAACTCACATGAGGAAGTTACCCGCAGAGTTGAAATAGCAATCAGTCAGTTTGCACTATGGTGCGAAATTAACCACCTTGAAGTTAACCTGAAGAAAACCAGTTATATGGAATTCACAGGAAAATATAAATCACCTACCATTGATCCAACTATACCATTTGGTAATACAAATATACAGGCTGTAAACTCTTTTAATTTTCTGGGCACTCTAGTTGATTCAAAATTATCTTGGAACGATCAAATAAACCACCTATGTAAAAAGCTCCAAAAAACTTATTTTGCCATATTCTCTCTAAAAAAATATCTCAATGTTCAAGGTCTGATTAACGTCTACTATGCTCTAGCATTCTCAACAATAAGTTATAATATAATTTCCTGGGGCCAAGCCACAAAAATAACCAGAGTCTTTACTTTACAAAAGCGCATTATCCGTCTTATTTTCAACTTGAAGTATCAAGATTCCTGTAGGAATCATTTCAAAAACCATCGAATATTGACAGTGATCAGCATTTACATATTGAAGGTATTGTGTCACATCCATAAAAGCAAACACCATCTAAAGAAGTGTTCGGAAATTCACAAATACACCACTAGAAATCACAATAATATTTACATGGAAAAGTTTCATCATATGGAGTACAAAAAATCTCCGAAACATAGTGGGAGTCATCTCTACAACTTACTGCTTGAATCAATAAAAAATCAATCTCTGAAGAGATTCAAGGCTGATTTTAAAAAAATTCTAACCTCAAATAGTTTTTATGACGTTTCTGAATTTCAAATATATCTAACATCCATTAAATGATTACCATCTAACTGTTCATTCTCTAACTTGACTGCATTACATAATTAACTACATTATATTCAGCATCTGTCACTAACCAGTCAAAATGCCTATATTTTAATGTTCTTAAATTATAACTTATGTACTGTTAAAAATGTAACTGACGAACCTACATGTATACATGGCAAAAGGGTAATAAATGTTCTATTCTATTCTATACGTTTGACCATACCGAGTTAGAAGAAGAAAATCCATCCTTATTTCCAACTTTAGAGGGCTGTGTATATTTATAGGAGTGCAATTTTGGATAGAGGTGAATTTGGTTGGATCGACTTTTTTATATGCTCAGTACGACAGATTGATATATTTCTCGATGACACTCTGTATACACTAGTGTTGATAGCCATCACAGAACTATGACGTACATACTTCGGTCCATAAATGCCTATTTTGAGCCCTTGATACATAAAAACTATGATAAAATTTGTACGAAAACAAAAATAAACCAGTACAGATGATATAAAAGTGCACGATAACTTTTTTGTAGTAGTAAAAATAAGGAGCGTACGTCTCTACGACCTCTAGAGCATTTTGACGTCTGAATGCTCTATAGGCAATAGGCATAACTTATATCGAAAAATAAAATGAGCAACTTTTATATAATATTGTGTTATATTCACTTGAAATACAAAATACTCATCTAGAGATCTTTTCTACTGTATTATTGTCACTCGTACCCAATAGTAAAAATATGAAAAAATCTACTAGAATAAAGATAAAAACCAGTCGGTAGAACGAAAAAGTGAAGGGTATGAACTATACAGAAATCAAGACAAATTTATTTTCGCCGAAGAACGAAAAAATACTGTATGAAGTCGATGATTATTGTTGGCGGAACTAAATCTCCGAAAACACATAAATATATCCTACTGGTGGCTCATACAAAACCATAACTCCACACGTGTATATATAACGCCGACTCACAGTATCTATTCGAATCGCATTACACACTATTCATGGAAAAATTGGTCCATCACCATACGCACACACAGCCGTCAAGCGCAAATCACTTTATTCTAGGATAATAATAAAGTACCGACGACCCAGGCAGCTGCCAATTCGACGCGTGAAGCTCGATCAGCTGCAACAGAGTGCGCCGAACCGCAGGAGAGCCGGCGCTAGCCAAAAACCCATCTCTGATGCTCGCCAGCAGCTGCTCCAGCTGCAGCGGCAGCTCGACCTCCAAGTCCCTCCCGATCGACGTCAACACGAAGAACAAGCACTCCGTCTCGGACAAACACTTGATGGGCAAACTGACGCAGGCCTGGCAGCACTTCGCCAGCACCGAGAGCAACACCAGCTCGGGCTGCAGAGCTTCGAACTGGTCGCGAAGCTGGTGGCGCTTCAGCTGGCCGCACATCTCGGTGAGGAACCACATGAAAGCCGTGAAGCGCGTGCCGTCGCTGGCCGTGACGCCCCTCAAGATCTTGTCCCGCTCCTGGTACCACTGCTGGCAGGTGTTGAGCAGCGACTCCAAGAACGTCTGGTTCTTCTCCGTGTCGATGATGGAGATGCACAGCTTCGCTATGGACTCGCTGTACTTGATGCCCTCCACGACTTTCTCCAGGACGATCTTGACGAGGTCCATCAAGGTCCTGGTGGCCAGCTGGTTCGGGTCCTCCAGGGCTAGCTTCAAATTGGCTTGGTGCTCGGCCGCGAACATGCTCAGTTCCACTTCTTCCTTGGCAATGTCGCGCAAGGCTGCGGCCAGGTTCCTCGACTCGGCCGATCCCAGGCTCTTGGATCGCTTGAGCGAAGTCGGTTTCGGGCTGGGCTGTTTGTGCTGGTCGATCCAGTGGGCGTGGTAAACGGGCTGGTTGAGGCCAGTGAAGACGGGATGCGCCATGAACTCCTGCGGGAATTGGTGGTGGTAGGTGGGCCTGACCGCATGGTTGAGAATGTGGGAGGAGGAGGCGGACTGCATCAGAGGCAAATGCATGCCGGGTATCAGCGGGATGAGCCCGGCCGGGTGATTGAGGTGGCGGAGGACGTTGCCGCTGGACTTCGAGTGTTGCAAGGACACGGGGTCGAACATGGCTAGGTTCAGGTTCCTGCTGGATTTCGACGTCTGCAGCTCGTGATTCATGGTGAATTCCTTCGCGTGGACGTTGAGCTTGCCTCCGGAGGGCAGATCGGTTCTCACGTTAGGCGGCCTGTAGATTTCCAAACTCGGTTTTCCTCGTATCGCCATCATGGTTTGGCTTCGCCGTTTCAAGGCATCCTTATTAGGCCTTACGAAACTCCGTTCGCGAGAAACCATCGGCACCTGACCGGATAAATCCATTTTCTGGCTTTTTCTCGACTGGGCGTCTTGATGAGACATCGCACATGCACACTCGATACTGTTAGGTGACGTTCGGAGTGAATATTTCAACAGGGACAAAGCGGATTCCAACCACGCGCTATGACCAATTTTGGCGACGAGGTTAGGCTTCACTAATTATGTTGAGACGGCAGTACGACACTTTCGTTTGTTCCACAGACAACATGTTTTCAACATTGTTAAACAATTGAGAATGCTTCACAGGACAAACTCACATCATCAGATGCTGGAGTTGGAAACACGACTGTATATTTAGAATGCGTATATTTTTAACGAACTATGACTATATGTGCGCTGGTGGATATAAATAGTCGAAATATTACGTGTATACCAAATGTATACAATATCTTAACGATGATAATAATTATGTAAAGAGATATAAGCAGGCCCATATCCGTCAGTGACATTATCATTCGACAGAGTGTGGAGTACCTATACCTACCTATACATTCGATATACAGTGGGTGTGCTTTGACTCTTAGAGCAAATTGTATCATCAAGGTGGGGATCATCATCTTCAATTAAGGCGCTGATATCATTTCTGTTAGGATGCATGACGACTGAGCACACTCAATGGTATACAGTGTGGCCTAGAAATGAATGAAAAGCACAGACACCGCACATAAATATATGTTCGATGGCATAGATGAATGGGATAAAATTTGCGCAGTACGAGGATCAAGAATTTTGCAAAAGCTCAAATTATCTTTTTTATTCCTGCAAACGCAGTTTGACAATACTTCCTGATTCACTTTCTGATCTTAGATTAATTGCATTGATTTATTTGTAGATGAATCTGAAGTCAAAAAATAAGTTCCTAAAATATCTACAAACTCAACAAGATCAGAGGACACTGAAACAATCACCCAACAAAAGTGTCACACTTTTCAACTAATCGATTGAATAATACGAATTTGATCAAAATTCATAATGATTACTTTTACAACCAAAGATCAAATGGAAGATATCAACAAGCTGATGGTATAAAAGCGTGAATATATATTAAACAATTTTGGATTCATAAAATGCATCACAGATGAATAGAAGGAGGTATATTCATCTTTTTAATTTTTTGAGATTCTCTCACCACGTTTTTGAAAAATAAAAATATAATAGTTATTTCAATATAGTTGTAGTAAGGACAGACTTATGAACTGCCCCAAAATGTCTGTATTGGTCAGAGACACCTTGTTTAAAAAACAAATATAACAAAATAAATATCAAAATTTCTAGTTTTTCTAATGTTTTCTAATGTTTTTCTAATAGTGAACGAATTTGCTTCACTTTTCACCATAAAGAAATACTATTTCTCTCTGTAATTTTTTCGCTGGTAGTCTTTGAACTTATCACTTCAGTGTCAATTACAAAGACCCACAAAAAAAAGATACAAAGAAAAAATAGTATTTCTTTGTGCTGAGAACGGGAGCAGATTCGATCCCGAAACATCCACTACAATAAGGAGTTGATAAAATCCCAAACATCACAAACAAGTTTCTAAAATAATTATGGGGATTTTTATAAACACATCAGCACAGTATATTGTCTCTTTAGCAATATACTGTGACTTCGGTCCATGAATAAAGATATAACGGAAGTGAAGAAGAGGTAAACAACAATATTGAAGAATATATTCAATCGAATACCTATTTGGGGATAGGGAGTTGCGAATATGTGGAATCTCTTCATTAGATGCTACCTACATAAATGTATTAATATTAATCATGTAGCATCAGGTGTTTGCCTTCTGATTGCGCAGTTGTCAAATGTGTAGATGAAGAACTACACATTCTAAAGAAAAATCATCGATATCGCATTGCTTTTTTTTCTCAAATGGCTTTTCCATGAAACCTCAGAAAACGACGGAAATTATAGTTGTCATTAGAGGGCCAATATCAAATATTCTGACGTACATTATATTATATTCAGTTTCCTATAAAATCTGTAGCAACCCATGCCACCATGGTGAGTATTGAGGGTTGCATACTTAGTAGGCCTAAAAACTCATGTCACAGTTTCTAAACAGTGCAAAAAATCAAGTTTCGCAGTACCGAAAAAGGTAACTTGCTTTTTGCATTGTTGATTACGAAATCTATCACCCGTTTTACATATTACCGATCGTAGTTATTCATAGACACCAGCGTTAAATATGTATAGTGACAATTTGTAGAATTAGTTAGTAGTTTTCAGTTTGAAATCTGAATATTTTGAAGAAACACATCGAGTTATCGATTGAGTTACTTGATCGTAGGATAAATGTTGCGTGTACACGAGCAAAAATTATTTTTTCTACGAGCGTGCGAAAAGTAGTAATTCTAAGTAACGGAAATAACTATGGTGGAGCCAGTGGAGATTTTGGGGTATTATCTTTTTGCATCATTTTCACCACGGTAGAAAAGTAGTTTGGAACAAACAGAGGATATCAGAGTTTCCACCATTTAACCAGCGCTGAGAACACATCTCGTTTCAGGAGCCAATGTTGTGGTGCAAAAAAAAAATATTCAAAATGTATAATGTTTTCTATACTTCGTTTTTTCTTCATTCATTCATGTCATTCTGGAATATCAATAAAAGAAGTATTATTTTGGGCCCATCGAAAATATTTCATTCAAACGTAAAAGGAAATCATTTTTCAAGGCACAACAGACGCACAATAAGAATATGCGAAGAAATACACACATTTTCATTTCGAAATCGAAAGTTGACATGTCGGTGATGTCAAAAAGTTTGAATTTTCTATTAAGTACATTCGGGGTCGTAAGAATTTGGTCAATTCACTCATCAGTTGTGATTTTGAGGGCTTTTTTAACCGTTCATCTGATTGAAAGTAAAAAAATGTGGGAAAATGTACCAACTTGTTTTACCAACATAATAAGACACCAGGGTTTTTTTCTTCAGCTGCGTTTCGATCTGTCCTCGTACGTCCCAGATAATATAATATGTATCTTCAGTAGAGTTGAGAACATCAGGAATGTTGTTTGTTGACAAGTTATTAAATTATTCATGCAAGAACTGCGATTTCCAACACGTGTGATCTCTTGCCAATACATACCTACCGACTTGTATTTCATGAATATCTAATCGTTTTTCTTAGTTCGCACAGTATTCCGGTTTTCTATGTTGTTTGCGAAAATTTCCATTTAAATAACTGGTTCTTTCCAGCAAGACTGGCCATTCGTATATGCAAGTTGTAGCTGTTCGGTTGAGATTTTTGATTTTTCGAGTGACCAGTGTAATCAAAGTAATTTTTGGTGAGCATGCACGAGTCGAGAATAGAGAATAAAAGTGAGGTTATAATTGACGTTAAACCGGAAGTTTGGGAGGTGGAACCATCGAAGGCGGCGAGAAATTGTCGCAATCTCATCAGGGAGATAGTTGACAATTTGAACTTGGAGCCAAATCCAGATAAACCAGTTATCGCGTTGTCCATAGGTTTGTAGAAATTGGTGAATCGTCACGTACCCGTTACAGCAACATATACTCAAAATGTAACATATTTTGAACTCAGAAATGCAGACCTGGATCAGAGCTGTGTTTCATAGCCGAGAAAAACTGTGCTGTGTGCAAAATATAATAATTTCGAAGTTGTAACTGTAATAATCCAAATAGACATCAGGTACACATTGATGAAATTGGAATAAATGCAAGTCCTCATGAGTACAATTTCGAAATAAGTAGGTATAATGTACGACATAATGAGAACATAAAAATGTACCAAAATCAAAGAGTAACAATACAAACAAAATGAACCATAATAACAATTTTGAAAAAAAGCAGTTCAACATTATTATTATTATTATATTCTTGACTCTCCATCAGAATAATCTTCAATCCGTTGAGAAAAAATTAATCAATGATTAATCTTAAAAGAATTATTTTTTTTCAAATCCAATTTCGAGAAGACCTTTCATCCGATGCTATGTGGTAGCCTTTAAAAAAATGTGTCATTTCTACTGCAGTATTTGAAAAAAAAATAACCTCTACTAGGTAATTGATTCTTGGAAATGGACACAAAAGTTAATTCATTTTGCGCAGGCAAGTGATATTTGGATCATTCGATTCCTAGTTCTCTGGAACCATCCAGATTTTCTAAACAAACTTCTGGATTATTTTACTGAAATGATTGGATTTCGGACAAAGCATAAGGATTTGTTAATTTACTATACTAAGCAGTATTATAATAAATAAATTAGTATAAGTGAAGTGATTCATTTTGTCCTAATGATTTAACAAATTATCATCTGTCAGAATTGATTTCAAAGCAAACTGTTTTCTGTTCATTAATTAACTAGAAATTCGATTTTGACGGCCTATAACTTCCTTATTAGTGAGTTTTCAAAAAGTCTTGCAGGAACAATATTTTTCCAAATAGTCTATCACCCCCTCAATCATTTCATTTATAATTTTGCGCACAATTTCCGGACACCATGTATAAAATATCTTTGGATAAATATCCTGATGACTCACACAATTCTCGAAGGCGATCCCACCGTCTACGGCAACCTCAAAGCGGCGAAAGAGACCGTCCAAGCGGTCCGAAATGCTCTCGAGCAAACCGTCCACAATGGCTACGCCAACAGCAGCGGCTCTCCCGAGGCCAGGCAGGCGGTGGCGGAGTATCTGTCCCGCGACGGAGTGCACTTCCACCAGGAAGACATAATCCTATGCAGCGGGTGTTCCTCCTCTTTGGAACACTGCATCGGTGCCCTGGCGGACGGCAGCAAGGGCCACAACATCTTGGTACCGAGACCTGGATTCCCGCTTTATTGGACGCTCGCTGAACACGTTGGGGTGCAAATCAGGTAGAGTACCGAGTACCGACAACAACGCAAACGGAAATGCAAGATGCAAGTTACAATAACTAGCGTCAGTTAGGAAATTCACAAGTTGTACGGAATTCTACAGATTATAATTTGCGGTATTGTAGCAGTTTGAAATTTTGCAACTTACGCCTTCAGTCGACAACTTTTTCGATCAAGTACTCATAAATATCCTGATTACCTATTCGATACAGTCATTGTAACTACAACCGAGTTTTATCGCTATTCGAATTAACTGCAGAGAGCTCTGAACTGCCATCCTGAAAAAAACCTATTTGCAACTGTAAATAGCACTAATTTACAGGCCTGAATTGGGCCTAGTTATATCATCATCTTGAAGTTGCAACTGTGAATTTGGAGATTATTTTTTTCTAGATTTTCTGTCATCTTTCTCTCATCGGTTCTGAAAAAAAAAATGGAAATTATAATAATTATCTCAAAATATCTGTATCAAGGACAGATTTATGATCTACCCCAAAATGTCACTGCGCTTGAAATTCAACCTTCAGATACCTAACAGAGAAAATCTTCATTTGTCAGTGACACCTTGTTTAAAAAAAATAGAAATATTTATATTTTCAATATAAACAAAGTGGACTCAGTGGACGTTTCGGGAACGAATTTGCTCCCGTTTTCAATATAATTTATATATTTTTTCCCTTGAAATATTTTCGATGTTTTATCGTTTTTGACACTGTCAAAATGAAATATGATTGGAGACGATCATAAAATCAGTGGGTTGTTCAAAATCTCTCATCGAATAGTTGAATTCATGAGTTAATGATTCGGGTACCACTGATGTCTGGTACCACTGTTCCTATGAGGTCGTCAATATCCATGCGGGGTGTCACCACCAACAGTGCTCTCTCATGGGACGTTCATGTGAGGTCCATTGCGAAAACTGCTTCACAAAAACTTGGTTTTCTATTCCGAGCGAATAAGAGATACTTATTCACATCCCAGCAACTGCTTATGGTCTACAAAGCACAAATTCGACATGTCCTGGAGTACTGTTCACATGTTTGGAGCTCAGCCCCCAAACATACGCTGAAGCTCTTTAGAGCTATTCGCCTACTCGATGATACAACACTCACCAAATCATTGACCTCTCTAGATCATTGTTGTAAGGTCGGCGATCTATGCCTTTTTTATAGATACTTCCACGGTCGGTGCTCAACGGAAATATCATCTATTATGCCACCACGTGCAAATCCTAATAGACAAACAAGACGAGCTCAGGCTGGTCACCCCTACCCTGTCAGGCTCGAGACCTGTCGAACATCGCTTTACCAAGCATTATTCATCAATAGAACGGGAAAGTTGAGGAATTTTTTGCCTAGTGAAGTCTTTCCTGATGCTTACAACCTCCAAACTTTCAAGAAAAATTCCAACACCTTCCTTCTCTCCCAAAATTCCACAGCTGACTAACACGATGTTCCTTTGGTGTTGTCCACAGATAAAAAAAAAGATTATTTATGTTGTCTTATATGACGTACCAAATGATGCAACATATGAAACAACTACAAGTTTTACAAATTTTCCATGATGTCACCATAGTTTTATTGATGAGATAAGTACAATGTTTCTAAGCAGTGCAACTACCTCAGCAGCATTACAGTGACTCCATACAAGACAATGGCGACAATAAGCCCATTATTTGCCTCCTAATGGCAGAGCTCATGAGGGCGCCAATAATTGAATCGTGTAGCTTTATAATTTGAAAACCTTTTTTGGCTGCATTAAAGCAATCCACAGCTGTATCAATACTAGAAGAAGAATATACGATATAAAACAAGGTCATAGGCATGCATAATAATTTTCGAGTTGGAAATACGAATGAAAAATTTTTTATTTCATACTGCATCATAGAACATACCTTTACGTACATGATTTCAATCCGGAAAATAGACTTTTACAGGATAGGCGCACGTGATATTTCATTACGTGCTACTATCCCGTAATGAAATTTTACTGGATTGTAAATATTGAAAACTCAGTTATGCGTCAAAAGCATGAATACATTTATTGAAAATTCAACAGCAAAACAATACACAGAAATTACTTATTGCTAATATTAATATTAACTGTTAAATTTTCGTTCCCATGAATATGGATACCAGGAGCTCCATTGGATGAATTATTTATTAGGAAGTTGCTACTTGCTGATACATTCCCATTTTTTTGTTGTAGCACTTCAACAAAGATTAATATTTTATTTTTCACTGTTCATTTTTGTTTTTTGCAGTATGAAATAAAATGTTATACGTCACACGTCCGGTAAACTTTTACAGTACTCGTTTCGAAATTCATATCAATAAACATCTCACTCGTACTGTAAAAGTGTACTTACCGGACTAGTAACGTAAATATCTATTATACATATCACTCGGTTTCTGGATGAAAGCAAGTATTTGTGATATAAAATGACTCATTTGATGAGGGAAGTCATGGATATAGAAAAAACAAGATAACTCAATGTAAGTTCAAGGGAAATTTGCCTCCTAATGGCGTCAGCCAATCGAAACGCTGCATTGTCGCCACTGTCTTGTTTAAATATGGCCACTGTAAGTAGCATATGCTTCAAGAGCGGCGGATATTATTTTTTCAAGATACTACAACCTCATCCCGGAAAATAATTGGGAAGTGGACCTCCACCACCTGGAATCCCAAATCGACCACAACACGGCCGCCATACTCATAAACAACCCGTCCAATCCCTGCGGATCCAATTACACGGAAACCCATCTCCGAAACCTCCTAGAGATCGCTTACAGACACAGGCTGCCCGTCATAGCGGACGAGATCTACGAAAATCTGGTGTTTCCCGGCGAACGCTTCGTCTCCATGGCCAGCTTGGACTCGGACGTCCCCATTTTGATATGTGGCGGCTTGGCGAAACGATTTCTAGTGCCCGGTTGGAGATTGGGATGGATCGCTGTGCACGATCCGGTCGGCGCGTTCAAGAGAATCCGCCAAGCTCTCATCGCCCTCAATCAGAGGACCATCGGAAGTAATACTTTGGTGCAGGGGGCGCTGCCGGCCATTTTGAGTAACACGCCTCAGTCCTTCTTCGACGAGTTGAGCGAATTTTTGTGCAGCAATGCGAAGATCGCGTTCGAGCGGCTACAAGAGGCTGCAGGGTTGACCCCTTTCATGCCTCAAGGGGCTATGTATATGCTGGTGGAGATCCATATGGACAAGTTCCCCATGTTCGAGAGTGGATTGGAGTTTACACAGAAGATGATGGAAGAAGAATCTGTTTTCTGCTTGCCAGGAGAGGTAAATCATTCAAACTGCCTGTATATTTCCTACGTATTGTCTGCTTCGTTCTGTAGACAATAAAATTATGATGTCCATGAAAGGTCTTCACGAGAACCTACTACATATTCCTCAGGGCCAAGGTGGATATATGATGGTGACGCAACTCTTCAATTGTTTCTTTCCAAATCATATGTAGACCTGTCAAACAACCTTACTAAGGCCGCACCGCTTGAGTATAGATGGCGATACGATCGTTGATCCTGTAAAGTCAAATCCGCTTCAACTGGTATTGACGTATATTTGACAGTGACGGATAGCTAACGGTTCAATTTTTCCATTCATGTTGAATTTCGAACTCAAATCGAGTTTTCCATAGTTTACAAGAAAACCATCGAGATTTGTTGACGCCATCATGCATAGACTCACTGAGAAGGAATTTAGCCCTGTCGTGGGGATGCAAAAATATATTTTGCATATTTTTTTTTCTATTTCGATTTCAATTTCCTTGAAGTTTCATCGATCAAACTTATTTTTAGATACCATAGGTAACAAGATATCAAGCTTCAAAAATGGAATAGAATTACAAAATTGTAAAAAATGAGAATACTAGTTTTTACTATAAAATATACTACAACCTGTATGTGTATACATATTTAATACAGATTCAACCATGTACATCCTACACCCATATGAACGCACAGAGCAGAATGTTCAAAATAGAAAAACCCTATTTCTACAAATTTTCCTTTTGTTTTTGTTTCAGTGTTTTTCAATTCCTGGTTTTATGAGAATCGTGATAACAGTTCCCATGATGGAAGAAGCCTGCCAGAGGATAATCGAATTTTGTAATCGTTACTATACCAAATGAGATATTTTATTGTAAGGATATCTACCTCATAGCCTACCTTAGAGACTGACTCAGCGATATTATCGAAACTAGTTAATATAATTTGTTATTCAACAGGTTTTGAAACCTGATATTATTTCAATTGATTATATTTTATGCCTATTGAATAATGCATATCCAATACTCGTTAGGAATAAAATTATTATAGGAATACTAAATGCTTGTTTTCATCCAAGATTTATATTTTTATTCAAATGAGAACTTTCTATAAGTTCGACGAATTGGTGGAAGGAAAGAAGAATGTCTAAGTACAAGGCAAGCTTATTGGATAATGAACAAATCAAATCTGAAATTCTCCAATATTTATTGAAAAACAAACAGAAAAACAAGAAGAATGGTAACAATATTGTATGAATATTCATTCAAAAATATCAAAACCCTCCTCACTTATTCGAGACAGAATTATATAATAATTCCATTTTACTAAATGCTAATGAGCTCTCATTGTGAAATGCAATAAAAACTTGGCCCCAAGAACATGTTCAGGATGATCTGAATCATCGACTATACCGGGTGACACAGACTCATGATACTCGCCTCCTTTGTTTTCCTAGCGACATTTCTGGAATTTGGAACATCCAATGAGATCACTAGAGGACATATTTCAAACACAAGCGAGGTTATTCCGGGAATGACATCAACTTTTGACTTTCAAACGGAACAACCTGTATATTATACATTTTTGAAAAATTCAAAACTTTGTGAATCTATTGGTACTCAACTGTTGATATTTTATAGATCAGAATAAACATTTTATTTTTCGATCTACATAGTCATGAACCCACTAACTTCAGAAACTTCATTTTTCAGATGGTATCATAATAGTATTGTGGCGCCATTCGAAAATACCATCGATCCATATTATGAAGTATTCAAAAATTCGATAATATACAGGGATATTTCTAGAAGAACCGGAAGATAAAAAAATTCTGAATATGTCAAAACGTGCTCCCTAGTGAGCATGTTTGATGTTCCAAATTTCAGAAATTTAGTTATATATATAGGGAGAAATGGGTGTGTACCATGAGTCTGTGTCACCCGGTATGTAAAGGGTGTTTGGGAAAGGTGCAAATACTTCAACTGTGGATAGGGGTATCGGAGATTATTTCAAATAACCGACAGTTTTTGGATCTTTGAACTATTAATTACAATGTGTATTTTTTTTTGGAAACTGGTACACATACTCTGTCCTGTCAAATCAATTGAGGCATTTACAAAGAACTGAATCCTAGTCTTCACTTGAAATTGACAAATTATTTCTACTCGAAAAAAACACCACCACCACACCCTAAAAGACACATTTGAATTCTTTTTTTTTGCATATCTGAAAAAGCATCGAAAGTTCGATTCAATGATGTACATTTTATTTTTGCACAGAAGATTTCTACTACTCATATTATGAGCTCAACATGTTATTTTTGCTTATTTTGGGGTTCCAAGTTGAATCAAACAAGTTTCATTGATATTACTACTACCTTTCTAGACTAGTTGAGTATAAATTAAGAAGCAGAAGAACTAATATGTTACTCATTAATTTTTTTAAGATGACCCATTGCGCTTTTTCTCTGGATAGAGAACTTTTCTAGTTGTCCAAAGAGAGCTGAAGAATCCATTATTAGGTAAGTCAATTAAGCCAACTGAGATCCAGTTATGAGATTTTTGACAATATCATCCACCATTTTGTTTTGGATAAAATACTGTTATAGTTTGAAAAATTGAAACACGGTTCAAATGAGGTTCGATCATTACATTTTGAAAATCTTCCACGTTGACACTGTTACAAGAGTTAATAAACAATAACGACATGAGTAAACCTTATGGGTTATTTAAAATCACTTCAGTTACCCTTATCCACGGCTAAAGTATCTACCACAAAATTCTCTAGTTCTTCATAAATAAATAATAAAAATAAGACATCATCTATCAATAAATAGATCCATTTTGTAAAACTGACGTTATTTCTCTAAGATTCATGTCTAATTGACTTGAAATACTGAATTTCACAGCAAAGTCTCTACTTTCAGTAGATTTTGTACATTTGAATTGTACAAGTTTAGAAGACACTCATATTCCCTATCTCTCTCTCTCTCAAAATTTCAAGTTCTTGAAAAGTGAACCAGAAGTGTACTGAAACGTAACTTAATGTCAGTAATCTAGGTCTATCAAAATTTCTTTGTCTTCACGTCTTCACATAAACCTTATTATCATTATTTTCCATGAATTCATGGCTTGATAACATACTATAATATGAATATTCTACATCAAAAGATCGATATTCTCCAAATAATAAGTAGGTTTATGTTATTCTCGCGAATGCAAGGCCACAAGTTCAATAATCACAAATTGAAACTCAAGATTCCAAAACAAAATCGTTCTACCGTTTCAAAATTTCAATTCCTGAAGTCACCTACTACTACTTCACAAATTAACAAAAAAATATTATTTCTAAAAGCAACCCCCAAACATTGAACTTGAAAAACTGAAAGAACCTTCGAATTGACACCTCAACAAAATAACTATTAAAACTATCAATTTCAAATAATTTTTTGTTCTGCTAGAACCCTTCCAAGAATTATAATCACAGCCTACTCAAAACAAATGAAAATTTGGAATAGGAGACCCAACAATGTTTTCTATCCGGTATGATAGATCTACCCACTGTCATTATGAACGATTCCTTCACCTGTTGGGCCGATTGTAAAACGACTAAACTTGCTCACATCAAAGGAAATAAATAAAATTTTAAAAATAATGAAAGAAATAGTAATAGTACCTAGTAGTAGAATAGTATAAAAATAGTGAAAAATAGTGATGCTCAAACTATTTTTTGTACGACCGATAAACACGGGGCTCGGTTTTCGAGTTCCACCATGGGGGCCACAAGGGGTTGATCAAAGTAGGACAAAGTTGCGTATTTCCATGACGAACAATTAGCTGAAAGAACGTTCTTGATACCAGACACTCAACTTTGGTTTTTCTTATGGGCGTCATATTGGATTTTTGATTGATATTTATATTTGCTTCCAAATATATTGTATCTATGCTGAATGCTCATCACATTGTATTTTTATTCGGAAGTAATGAAGACGATTCATTATTATCATTATTATTGAGGTGGAGTGTTTGAATATATTTTACAACCTTGTTTTGAAAAAAAATTTGATGTTCTTTCCAAAGCACTCTTCGCAGAAACGATTTTTTCCCCAGTTTTGATCAGCATGTGAGATTTGATGATATCTTAAGCTACATTGTTGTAATCAGGGAAGAAAGACACTTCAAAAATGCAAAGTTGAGTGTTGTAACTATGGCATCAAGAACGCCTTCTGTCTAGTTCTATCGGTTTTTACTTGAAAAAAAAACCCTCAAATATCCGTTTTTCGTTCAATGTTTCAAGAACTGAAAATGACACATCAAATTCTCTGTCACCTAATTGTTCAGTATAAAAATGCGTAACTTCGCCGTAGTTCAACCGACCTCGTTGTATCTCTTATAAAAACTGACACCCTCGCGGACGAGTTCGAAAAACGGGCACCCCGTATAAACAATGTATGCGATTTCAAACCGCAACAATCTCTTCATTTCGAACCCGTTTCGAAAATAAAGAAGCTATAATATAGTACACAACGAAATAATCATATTTTCAAAGCCTACTTGCTACAGGGGTCGGAATTTCAAAAACGACTATAGGCAATTTTCGTTCAAAAAAGTGGACAAGCCATTTCGATTCGGGCACAGCTGAAATACACCCATGAAAAAAATTCAAAGCAATATCTGCTATTTGGCGTTAGTTATTCAATCACTAATTTTAAATACTGTCTGTAAGTTCTTCGAGGAGGTGGTATATTCATTTTTCAGCTTTTAATGGGATTTTCTCTCCTCGTTTCTAAAAAATAGAGTAGAAGTTATTGAAAATTATTGCAATATATTTGTAGTAAGGACAGATTTAGGATCTGTCCCAAAATGTCACTGCGCTTGAAATTAAACCTTTAGATACCTAAAAGAGAAATTCTCTTTTGGTCAGTGACACCTTGTTTTTGAAAAAAATTGGAAATACAAATATATTTAATAAGAATAAAACCTCTACTCATCTTGGTGGACGTTTCGGGAACGAATCTGCTCCCGTTCTCAACACAATTGAAATATTTTTGACACTTTTCATTGTCAAAATCGAAAACATTGAGAAAATCTTACGAAGAGAAACATATTTCGTATGTTTTGAGAACGGGAGCAGATTCGTTCCCGAAACGTCCACCAAGATAAGTAGAGGTTTTATTCTTATGAAATATATTTGTATTTCCAAATTTTTCCAAAAACAAGGTGTCACTGACCAATAGAGAATTTCTCTTTTAGGTATCTAAAGGTTTAATTTCAAGCGCAGTGACATTTTGGGACAGATCCTAAATCTGTCCTTACTACAAATATATTGCAATAATTTTTAATAACTTCTACTCTATTTTTTAGAAACGAGGAGAGAAAATCCCATTAAAAGCTGAAAAATGCACTAATTTTAAAATTTTTGTTTTTTCTAATCACTTTGTATTGAAATTTCGACCCTTTTAGATTCAATATTTTAGAACTGTACATTTTTGAAGAAAGCTTGTTAAGTATTATATTATAGATTTTTTGTTTTTGAAAAAAAAGGCCAACGGGTTTCAAATTAAATTTAGCTGTATAAACGGGTCTCAATACGTCTTATTCTTTGAATTACTTCATGTTATTTCTCATTTTATTTTATTCGCTGTATAAACCCACTGTGATTCGTAAATCGAGAAGAAGCATGAAATATCAGTAAATCATCTCAGAAAAGTCAGAAGACCACTATGAAAAAAACCTATGAGATCTTCAGATTTTTCTTCTTTTAATTTTTCACGGAAAAAAATTCTAAATTTGTGTAAAATTTCATAATGTATGAAATCAATTACTACTCAATCAAACAATCAAATGCACGTGTAGTAAATAATCGGAAATAGTCTGGTCAGACAATGAAGGAATAAATAGTTGGAAATGATTGGTACTGTCCAGAAAACTCTTGCTCTAGCTTGTTCACCACAGGTAAACATTACAAAAATCACCGAGTAGAAAACGTAAAACTCAAATGAATAAATAATAGTACCATCAAAGGAGCAAATACGGATTCCTCACGAGTAGAACTTGTCATCCTCAGCCGGCACGCACATGAACAGCTTGGCACATCCGTTGTTGAAACTGTTGAAGGCGCTGTTGAGCCAATGGGGCTTGTCCTTCCACCCGATTGTCAGATAGTACACGGGGATGCCGCAGAGGATGAAGGCGACGCCGACGCCCACCTCGACGGGGCTGACGTAGCACGGGAACGTGACCAGGAAGGCGCAGATGACGAGGAAGATGACGGGCAGCACGATGCTGACGCGGATCGGGCGCAGAGCCGTGGGGTTGGTGTGACGCATGTAGATCAGGCCAGCGACGCTCATCGTGATGAACAGCGCCTCGACGAAGGACACGTACGTTATCAGCACGTAAATGTCCTCTATCATCACCAACACGAGAGTGATGAAGCACTAGAAACAATTATTGATTAGATGTCATACGAATATTCAACGATTTTACATAATCTATCGCGGTCAGTTTCCAAAACCCACAGTGGCGGTTTGATCTTTTTAAAATCCTTCCTGGACTTGATGGGCTGAACCGGCATTTTCAACTAGGATTATTCATCAATTTTTAATATTCAAACAAGAAGTTAAACTGAGTATCTTTGTTTCCAACACACTTTGGCTAAACAATAGATTCGAGTGAACAATCTTCCAGTATGAATGCAAGGCCAAGGTCGAATGAAAATAACTTGTCCTTTATCATCACTAACTCGAGAGTGATGAAGCACTAGAAACAATTATTGATTAGATGTCATACAAATATTCAACTCTAGAGTGATATTGAAATGACAGATTTTACATAATCTATCGCGGTCAGTTTCCAAAACCCACAGTGGCGGTTTGATCTTCTTAAAATCCTTCCTGGATTTGATGTACTGAGCTGGCTGAACCAACTAGGATTATTCATCAATTTTTAATATTCAAACAAGAAGTTAAACTGAGTATCTATGTTTTAACACACTTCGGCTAAACAAAAGATTCGAGTGAACAATCTCACAGTATGAATGCAAGGCCAAGGTCGAATGGAAATAACTCAAAATTTCGTATTTCCCAATACACTGGCATAGAACATCAAAATGGTTTGCCAACAGGCAGCTGATTTTTGATCGTTTACAGTCGTTTCAAATCCCTTTTCTCTTCAAGCTAGATCTAGTAGAGAATATATTATGATATGTTTGAGTACATGTTTTGATTTGTTTGTCCAAATATTCTTGATGGTTCATTTCTTATATGTATGACAATGATGTATGCTCACCTATATGTTATATGAACGATGTACAAAACACTGGTGCAGTCACTGATGTTTTGTTTCGTCAAAAACGCTAACGCTATTTTCCGCTATAATGGCATAATAGTTCCCTTTTACAGATTTCTGTACAAATAGTTGACGTTCCGAGATTGTAATTGAGTAGTTAGATCTAAAATTGAGAAGTAACCTAAATTACTACTTTCGAATCAACATTGTTATAACACTGATTGTGCAATTACCAATAATTCTGATTTCGTTTTCATTTTTGTGTCGCCATCTAGCAACTGACATTTGAGTGATTTTCCGCTATAACGAATAAAATGCTGTTATCAAGTTAGTTGTACGTTAGAGTTCTGTTTGAAGAAGTTAGATAGGCAAATAGGCAGAATAGCTCCACCAGTGTTCTGTACATCGTTGTTATATGTTATGTGTGACAAATATTGAAAATGTTTCATTTATATTCATTGATAATTTTATGTATCATATGATCCCACTTTGTGAATGAGAATTTATTCTTGGATAATAAAGTTTATATCTATCCATATAATATCATATCTTTGGTCGAGACCCACCATGAACACTAACGAGGGTACGGGCGTCAGCCTCTTGACGTCAATGAGACAAATCGCCCTGGGCAGGTGTCCCGCCCTAGCCCCCACGAAAAACAGCCTGGACGAGGCGAATATCGCACCGTTGAGCGAACCGAAAGTTGAGCAGGCGACGAAAAACGGCATGACGAACGAAAACGAGCCGAGCATCTTGTCGGCAAACGTGACAGCCACCGCTTCTGACGACAGAATGTCGTCTCGACTCAGTACCACAAAATAAGCCAGGTTGGTGATCACGTAGACGGTTGTTACCACCGGCATGGAGATGAAGATGGCTCTGGGTAGATTTCTGTAAACGACAATATCAAATTACTACAATGTTTGGTAATTTTGCACTTATCATCCGATGGGTTTTTTTTCGATTTTTTTGTTTGGTACGTTTTTCGACCTCAGGAACCCGAATTTCACAATAAAAAACGTGCGCAAACTCATATTTTTCGAGATATTCCAGGAAAAAGTATGAAAATTACCCTTCTTGTTTTGGCCTGTTTTGGGTAGGCACTATAGCCATTCGAAGTTTCATTTCTCACATAAGATACTCTTCATATCTTCCTTATACATTCTAGAAGCTAAAAAGAAGGACGGCGCTGTCAGATGGGCATCTGTGATATTTTGACTCACAGAATTAGTGATTCTCATTTGACAGCGCCGTCCATGTGAAAAATGCTGGATCCACCTTCCTCCAAGATGCTGAAAAACGTTGATTTAACAAATTCGAGGATGTTTTCCCTTCTTTTTGACTTCTTGAATATTCAAGGCAGGTATAAAAAGTATCCTGTGTGAGAAAAGAAACTCCATGCCTACCCAAAACGAGCTGATGAAAGAAGTGTAATTTTCATACTTTTTCCTGGAATATCTCGAAAAATATAAGATTGCGCATGTTTTTATTGTTAAATTCGGGTTCCTGGTCGAAATACGTAAGTACCAAACAAAAAAAATCGAAAAAAAAACCGTCGCATGATAAGTGTAAAATTACCCATGTTTAGAGAGAAGAGTATAAAGTATAGGTGGATATTAAGGTTATTAGATCACGGTACTAATAAAAATGATATATAAATATAATATACAGACACAAAGATAGAGTTGCAATATCCAACAATCAATTGATTTCATCATCAAAGAAAATAGCAGAAATTCAAACAAATCAAGGATCAGTTCATATCTTTATATAGTTTATTCCAGTTCATAACTTAAAACTCTAGAGTTCACTTCTTTGATCAGGAGCTTCACTTACTTGTATGGTTCCTTGAGCTCCTCGGTAACATAGTTCAAATAGTTCCATCCAGAATAGGAAAACAGGCCTGAATAGAAGGCCAGTGCTATGTGCCCTGGGTCCCAATTAGTACCTTCCATGGGGTTTCGGAAATTTTCCACATGTCCCACACAGAGATAGTATACTCCAGCCACCACTATTATCAGAAGGGCAAACATTTTTGTGGCTGTGAAAATATCTTGCACCCTTGTCACCCATTTCACATTGTAACAATTTATCAACTAAAAAAAGAGATGTGTGAGATACAACATTCCAATGAAATTAATTATCTAGCATATGTTTATAGTTGAACCAATGCTGTTCTGGTTCCCAAAAATTTCAAGGATGATAAAAAATTGAAACAGTAACAAATTATGAACTGAATTGAAGTTCAAGAGGAATGGCAAAAGAGAGATTGATGCCTCAATGAAAAGATTTTTTATAATAATTTGATATTTACTGTCAAAATACATGTTGTTACTGCAGCCAATAGTCTGACGGCTTCATAGGGTGCAGGGCAGGTACCCCAAATTGGTTGTAGAATGTACTGAGCGAAAGTAATAGCTGTAATCGCATTTCCTGTTGGGACTAGAATGAAGAGGGCTACCCACAGATACAAGAATGCTGGTAGGGCTCCAAAGGCCTCCATAATGTAGGCGTAATCCCCACCGGATTTTGGAATCATGGTACCTTGAGAAAAAAAATATATGAATTAGTGTGATGCTCTCGAAATGAACTGATTTTTAACTTTTGATAACATATTGGACAGCAGTGGAAAGGGGGTTGAATTGATGCTAAAAAATCAGACAACCATCGCCTCACATAATTAGAGCCTTATTCGAGTCATAACTTGATATTTTGGTCTTTTTTATATGAGATTGAGAGAGTGTGGTAATGATGTTACAAATTTGAGCAACTTTCAAATCATGTACTGAACAGTAGAATCCATCTCATTTGATTATTCCCGATTATTTCAATTCTATTTCGTATTTGACATGCAGATTTTGTTTGTAATGAATAAGGGCAATAAAAAACCTTAAACTTCGGTGGGGTTTGAGTTATTCATATACCATAGAAAAATTATTGAAAAGTTATAAATATGTGTATTAGAATCATCCCTATAACTTGAAACTTAGGGTGGAAAGTTATGAAATGGTTGTGCCAGCTTATTTAGCTAACCATTTGAATTATAGAATTAAATTATGGGTTCAAAAAGAGTTGATAAATAACGATTGACTATTTGGTCATTTTCATTTGATTTTGCAAAAACAACTATCAGTTTCAGAGATATCACAATTTCCTCATCAATTATTTTAGAAATAGTGTTTCATAATGGAATAGCACCACCAAGAGACATCCACCCCATAAAAAAACTGAGAACGCGAAATTTTTCTTCTTTCATAATTCATTATTCGATTATTATTGAACTTGTTTTAATTGATGTTCTATCAAATGGTTCTTTATAGACCTTAATGGAAGGTCTACACTACATGATATAAATGCAGGGATTTGACCCCCACTCGTCCCTTCATTTCCACCACATTTTTACTTTTGAAAAAACCTTCCATCGATTGCAAGTACGATAATTCCGATAATCTGAAGAATTTTCAAATTTCAAAGTGATAGGAAGTGAGGTACTATAAATTTTTTGATAAATAAAGACGTCAATATAGGTTTATTAGATTCAAAATGTGTGTCAACAATTATTATTTAGGTATTTATATTATCAATTTCAGATTATTCAACAAGTGGAAGGGGAAGCCACAAGTTTGTGCAATACACATCCATATAGCATATGGCAATAAAGAACACAGCAATGATGTAATAGAGCATATGAATTTCTTTGGGCAGGTAGAATCTGATGCAATAATTTTGCCGGTTGGCAAAACATGCAACACGTTTTTGTAACGTTATCAAATTAATAGCGAAAGTTGATTGATTTTAGATCTGCATAAAGATAAACAGATGACAGAGTACCCCTGTTATAATTTTATTATTATATCCACTTGAAATCTCGATTTGAATGGATAATGTATAATTGTTGAATATTCATCAAGAGCCCTAAATATAATTCAAATGGATGAATCTCACCTAATTCTGCATAGCAAAGGGCCCCCAGCATAGACAAAAGTCCAGATAGCACCCATACAATTATAGCCTGTCCTATGGATCCAGAAAATTTGAGTACACCTTTGGGCGACACAAAAATTCCAGCACCTATTATGATTCCCACGATAATAGCAACGCCATCCCAAAGGGACAGTTCCTTTTTCATGTGAACGCCTGAAGAATCATCGCTCGTTTCACTGCCATTGATGCTGTTTTGTATCGTCTTCGGTTTGCCCATTTTCTCAGATAAACTTATAATAGCAACCTAGAAACCAAGTTTCTTGAACACTGTTCGTCGGTACCACGTCCCACGTCACAGATTATACCACGTGCACTTCACTACCTATTTCCTATTTCTGTAGACACAGGCAACAATGACCCGTACCATAGACTACACACCCATCCTACTACTGCTTCCTCGAAATACGAATGAATGAAAATGAATGAAAAATCAAACGGTTCCCTCGCCTTCGGCGGATGTTCGCTGTTTTTTGCCCTTTCTTGACTTCCGCCACCACAGTTTGTGCGACGTTGCCGCTACATCAGAATTTCTTCGATGATCTTATTTTCTATGACACTTTTTTACTTCATCCCAGTTTCTCAGAAAACTTTTGACTTGTATCTCAGAATTCTATGATGTTTGTCAGAGTCCTGACTTATACCTCAAATTCTCAGATAAAGTACTACAATATATATCACATTTTTTTTTGTTGGCACTTTGGTAAGAAGGCGTACCTATAAAGGACATGCAATATTTTTTTCGTAATTTAGGATTGTTCTGTTGATTTCGAATAATGAGTCGAAATTAGCAGCACTTTTCAGAATGTGCATAAGTAACACACCTAGAGATAATAGCTATAATCACAGTTTTCAGATTAGGTACTAAATTTATGTTTTGTTTCGTTGCCGCAAAGGATATCTTTACAGGGCGCGTTGAGTATCAACCTTGTTTTCTGGCCTATTTTCAGGATTTCAGACTGGAAATTATTTATTTACAGGACTAGTTCGGAAAATTTAAGCTTGACACTGGGAAGAATAACTGGGGCAGAAATTTCACAATCAACTCTATCCGATAATAGTAAAATGAACAGTAAATAAATAAATAGTAAATTGAACTGACGATTCTTAGAATAAAAATAGACATAAAAACTTTCCTACTTAAATTCTAACTAATTTTTTATTAACTTTTGGAAATAACAACAGTTACGATTTTGTTTTTGTTTGTATCTGTATGGGTAACAATAAAAGTATTATTATTATTATTATTAAGAAAAAAAGTTTGTATAAACATGTATCCTAACTTGCACCGTTTCCAAGATAGAGAGTGTTGGACTTTCCATATTTTTTTCGTAAATAGGTATCTCATTAGATATCCTTTAACCCGATTTTGTTTATAATTTGGCATTATTTATCGTATTCTATTTGTATTATGTTTGTTATGGTATTGTTTTTGTGTTCTATTTTATTGTACCATTTGGAATTACTACTTAATTCTGTAGTGGTAATAAATAAAAATAAATTTGTTTCTCAGCTGGTGAAGGGTCCCTTTGGATGAATCAATATTCCGAATAGTCTATTCGCTAACCTGAGCTTTCAGGCCTCGGCCTGAAATTTACCCACGCGCACTGTAAATAATGTTATTTCCGGACTTATTACGTGAACTATTAAAACAAACTTCGTGTTTATTCTTCGAATAAACTTCCCACTTCCCTGTTATTGTTAGTGGCATCCTGTGCAAAATTGCCTTGTTAAAGTGATTTCAATATGAAATTATCTACTTTACGGTCTCAATTGCCAGGGGACTATATTAGGTATCATCACATTTATTATCAAAATGTATCGCCATATATTTATTATCTGCTCCTCAGATTTTACATTGTTATTTCGCACTTATATTGCGATGGTTTTTTGAGAAACTTTTTTTGTACTTACGTACTTTGACCTCTGGAATTTGAATTTCACAACAAAAACTTTCGCACACCCATATTCTTCGAGATGATCCAGAAAGAGTGTGAAAATGCACGTTCTTACTTCGGTCCATTTTGGGTAGACATCGTGTAGCCAATTGACTTTCATGTCTCATATAGAATAATTTATATACCTCATTCAATAAAAATTCAAGAAGTCCTACAGGATGTTCTTCCTTCTTTTTGACTTCTTCAATGTATAATGGAGGTATAAAAAGTATCTTATGTGATTTGTGCACGTTTTTATCATTGAATTAGTGTTTATGAGGTCAACGTACGAGAGTAAAAAAATTTTTTTCGAAAAATAAACAACGATATCATGATATAAGTGCAAAGTTATCAAATGGTCTATACTCGGAAACTAACAGGGAGACGATTTAGTAAAATGGGAGAAAAATTGCGCGATTGGACGACCAACAAAATGAAAATTTTTGTTTTTGAGTTATTTCAATTAAGATTAAGATTTTCAATTTTTTTCTGGCGTTAATAATGGAGTTGTGGCAAAACACTGACTGAAGACACATTATCGTGGCAACTTTCAATGTTGATTGATTTCGTCTTTGAGAAACCATTATCAACTATTTTCTTTCAAAGACCGACCAGATATCTTGATATTAGATTGCTATTGCTCTCTTCTCAGATTTCGACGATAAGCTACATACATATTATGGTTTTGACGCGTTTGGACGGTTTGCTTTGACCGGAACTCAGACGAATAAAATATTTTATTTTATTCGTCTGAGGACCGGAACCAGAGGTAAAACGATTATCAGAGGACTACAATTTGTAATTACGGACCTGGCAGCGACGAACTCGATATCGAAATGAGTTTTCGTGATTTGTGATCTATGAACACTGGTATCTTATTGGTAAGTTTGAATGGTTCAGCTGCTTTGTTACCAATCAGCAATTAGCATCGAACCACCGAACATCCAATGTTGTGTTTCATGTTTCAGTGCGCTCATCATCTGTGAAAGGTAGGTTATGTTTATTTTATCTTGATTTTGGTTGGGAAGAATTTGATTGTAGTTCAATGAATTTCTGATGATAATGCGACTAATAAAGCTTTCCTTTGTATGACAATATTTGAAGTAGATTATATATCGTCTTTCCAGATTGAACTATACCACAGAAGATAGAAAAATCATCTAGTTTTCATCACAATGTCTTCTACTACTTGGAAAAGTGAATACTACATTGCACTAGAATGCAAAGATTTACAAGCCAACGCTATGGCAGTGGATTCTACAGGAAATTATGTATTACTAGCAGGGTAAGATTCGAACGTAAAATACTATAAATAAAAAAAACTAGTAAGCTGCTTTTTCAGGAGAAGGTATTTAGCGATAAAAAACTTGGAGGACCGATTTGAACTGATTCAAAAGTTTCCTAGGCAAAGTAAATACGATGTGGGGGCAGCAGAATGGAATCCTACTTCATATCATAAAGAACTTTGTGTAATTTCTGTAAGTCAAGTACTGTTATATCTCTCAGTGGTCTAAAGGTGGCTTCATAAAGCATTCAGTATTATAACATCAAAACTATGAACATATTATATGATTGAAATGTAGTGATAATGCATATTTAATGAGTCCACCTTGAGTTGATCATATTACGATGTGATTTTCTGCAAATTACCTATGCTATGGGCAATCTTCATTTACTAAGAATACTGATTTACTCAATAACTATGGTATAGTTAATGATGGAATCAAACAGACAAATTATGTCATAGTTGAAATCCATCTACTTAGGATGAATATAAAAAAACCTCAAAAAGTAATTCAAATATTATTTTCGCTATTAAAGACTTACACATCCAAATCGACCCGACATGTGATACATGGTTAGAAAGGCAAAGAAATCGGTTCTACTTGAACTGTCGCCAACTATAACTCCTAAATCAAAAAAAGTAACTAGGCCATGACTCCAAATTGCAACTTTTTGAGATTTCGAAATCAAAAGACAAAATAAAGACAAACAAAAGATGGGAGATTGTTATTTCTGTCACTAAATTTTTCCCAGAAAAAAAAAATATTGAGAATGTGACTTACATTTATGTGTATCCCCTATAGTTACAGAGTTATCATATACAAACAACAGAATTTGCTCAGGCTGTACATGTTTGAAACATCCATCCCTCCATATTATTCATTATCTCTCAATCACTACAAAGTCCTGTAGATCATTCTTGGATTCCCCTGAATATTTGGCAATCATTTGTGGGTATAGACCCTGCGTATGGTTTACTTTTGTTCCTGAATCATTTTCCTAGCAATCATAGAACTGAAGCAATCAGTGTCTGATGCCCTATTACCCCATCGTGTATATATTCGACGTGAGTAATTGGAAATAATTTTAAATAACTAAATTGACCTATTTATAAAATCAGTTCATGTTTTTGAATCTGGTGAAAAAATCCTTCACGGAAAATAGCATACATATTATTATATTAATAAATCAAAATTATTAGATTGTAAAAGACTTGAAATTTCTAACAGCAAAATCTTTTTTCAATAGAGCAATCAACGACTTGAAGTTCTCACGTGGAGACAAGATGAACTGATACAGAGCCATTCTCTGAGAGCTCATACAAGAGTCATCACTGACTTGAACTGGCACAAATTTGACTCCAATATCCTAGCATCTTGTTCTGTAGACACGTTCATCCATATTTGGGATCTGAGAGACTCAAAACGCCCCATTCTATCCCTATCAGCAATTGCGGAGGCTTCGCAAGTCAGATGGAATCGAGTTTCCCCTCATCTGCTAGCCACTGCCCACGAAGGGGACATAAAAATTTGGGATCAGCGAAAAGGCACGGCGCCTATACAGTACATCGCCGCACATTTGGCCAAAATACACGGTTTGGATTGGAGTCCCTCGTCCGAAAATCATTTATGCTCGTCAAGTCAAGACAGTACTGTCAAATTCTTCGATATGACCAATCCGAGGAGGGCTGAGTACGTCTTGACTACAAACGCCCCAGTGTGGAGAGCTAGACATACGCCTTTCGGTAACGGTTTGATAACCGCCGTGGTCCCTCAACTGCGTCGCGGTGAAAACAGTCTGTTGCTGTGGAACACCGCCAACAGAGCTACGCCAATGCACACCTTCATCGGACATAGGGATGTAGTGCTGGAATTCGAGTGGAGGAAACAGAAACCAGGAGACACGGATTTTCAATTGGTCACTTGGTCCAAAGATCAGACCTTGCTGGTTTGGCGGATAGAACCGTTTATACAGAAACTGTGCGGTCACGAACCCGTGGAAAGCAAAGACAGTATCGAAATAATCGAGGCTACCGAGTCCCTGAAACTGTACGGCAAATCGCCGAAAGTTCAGCCCTTGCAACAAGAGTTTTCCTTGTTGAATGTGCACATACCGAACCTGAAAGTGAGGAAGATGGATCCAGTTGCTAGAAACGTGCTGGTGAAAGCTACGATGAACAATTACACTGTCAACTTGAAGGTGAGTTTTCCTAGTGCCTACCCTCACGGAGTACCGCCCGGGTTCGAGGTGATCAAAGAGGACTCTAACGTCAGCGACAACATAATCGTTCAACTATTGCAAATGCTGAAGCATCTGGCCCAACAGAGAGTGTCGAAGAATCGGACTTGCTTGGAGCCCTGTCTTCGCCAGATGGTGACCACTCTAGAACAGCTGTCCTCCGACCAGGAGAGCAACAGATTCGATAGACAATATATCGAACCGTCCAGTATTTTCGGAGGTTACAACGACGCCTACATACCGTTTCCCAGGACGTCGGGCGTCAAGTTTTGTTCGGTAGGGACTCTGGTGTGCTTCGGGAGGCCGCTACATTCCAGAAAACTAGCCAACAAGCTCGACATGACTCCGAGGGCTCTGACTACGACTCCGAGAGCTTTATCAGCGCTGGAAAATATTTTCGCGAAACGCAACGACGATTACATGACGGTCTCTGCGTATTACTTCCAGAGGCAACGCTCCAGAGCGAAACATATCAATTCGAAGTCTTCCAAAGCTATGGTGAACATCTACGACGCACAAGCATTGTTCTTTTTCAATCGGCAGCTGGCCGAAGAGTACATTCTGGATGGCGATGTGGGCACTGTTTGTAAACATAATGCCGCAGCGGCTGCTGTCGTAGGCAGGCGGGACCTGGTGCAAGCCTGGACTTTGGCCGAGCTCGTGGCCGGGCCTCATAAATCCGACGAAGGTGTTTCGTGGGATAACCACCCGTTCGGGCATAGATTGATGGAATCTCTGTGAGTTTATCGACTGGCAGTCCGATGGTGAATTCACTTGTGCCTTTTGCAGGATAACACACTATGCTTCGCAGTACGACCTGCAGATGGCGGCTATGCTGTGTTGTATTTTTGGCAAAGATCAACATGTATCGGCAAGGAAATCTTCATTCAAATCGATGTTCTCGCCTGGGGTAAGTTTCAGATTGTTTATTCGTACTTGATGAAGAGAATAATACTAACTGATTGATATTGTGTTGTTTATACGATGTGAATAACAGAAACTGACACATTTCTGCAATTTATTTCTAGCAACTAGTTCCTGGGAAACGGTTGATGAAGGTAAAACATAATCCGTCAATTATATTGTGTTTGTGAATACATGTTATATGTGCTTTTTTGCGAACAAAACATTTCTAAACCTCCATTCGGCGTACTTTCTAAGGATATATTTATATACAAGATGTGACTGATACTATGTTAACCGTCATTGTATGAGGGATGGTTTCAATGTCGTTCTACTCCATTCTTAAAATCACTTGAATGAGAAAATACTTTCCTCTCAAATCCTTTTGAAATCACAAAAATTCTAATATTTTGACTTTAGTTTGGTTGTATTCATCAATACTATAAAAAAAATAAAATTATAGATTCCTTGGAGCAAAATGAAAATGGTTCTCATTGATTATTCAAAGACCTTTATTCTTGAGATATAGTGTATCAATGTTTTATTGAAAAACAGGTTTCCTTCAATTACTGAAAAATCCAATTTTATCATTTACTTGGAATTTGTTTGTTATATCAACAATGTTAATATACATGAAACATGATCATGCACAAAATAATTGTTTTGTTTTGTGTTCCTGTTCAAGGGCGTGTCGATAAATAGATTTTCTCAAAAAATACAGCAAACTATCAGTTTTTCTTCCTAGACATCAAAATGATTGGCCTCTGTGGCAACTAAATATTCACTTTCAAGGTTTTTTTTCAACTGACAGATAGAACTTGATATCAACATCAATTAATGAAGGAACATCTGTTTACAAGATTTCCTATGTTTGACACTTGTCAGTGTCAAAAACGACAAAACATCGAAAATATTACAAAAGGAAAAATATAAAACGTTCCCAGAAGTACAAATTTTGATTTTAAAATATATTCCAAATATATTTACAATTTATTAAAAAAAAAATAGATAATTCATCATTTAGGTATTTGAAGGTTAAATTTCAAATGCAGTGACATTTTGGGTCAGGTCATGAATCTATCCTTACTAAAAATATATTGAAATAATTATTATAATTTCTATTTTCATTCTTAGAAATGAGAAAAGAAAATCTCGGAGAATCTAAAAAACTGAACATAACATTTACATTTCACATAATTATTAAACATTGACAACATTTTTTAAATTTTGAGTTGAAAAAATGAGAATGATTGTGTTCAATCAGTGAAAGATGAATGTCTTCTCGCATTCCTATAAAACCTTCTTTATTTTCCTATCAATCTACTTGTTATTTCGTATCTGTAGAAGAAAATGTTTTTTAGTTGGGGTCCCTGTACCACACTATTCCGCCTGCAGACGTGATGGCAGATGGATGGGTTCTTCCCATGCTGAGGACAGTTAGGTCCACGTCTCTGGATAACCTTCGGCTCGAGGCTTTTGACCTACCTTCGCTCAGAGCCCCCTCCAATTCCCTTTATGAGTACTACAAGGTCGCCTATGCGGAGACCCTTCATCGATGGGGCCTTATCTACAGCAGAACAGAGGTAAACAAGTGAAATTTCGAATGAAATAAATTCTAGCTGAGCTAGAATGATACCGGTAGGTCGATTGAGGTTGTTCGTATTCCAATAAAATTTGGACTGAATCTCTGATTGCGGCAAACTTTTTTTGAATCGTAGAGCTCGAAAAACTGTACTTTAGGTCACAAAACATATCTATTTCTACAAAAAACAAGGCCTACTGCGTGTATGTTTAGTGTTGAAAATTGAAGAAATCATATTAGTGATTTTTTCACGAGAAATCTAAAGTCACCATTGGACACAGAATTATTGATATCTATCTATCTATCTATCTATCTATCTATCTATCTATCTATCTATCTATCTATCTATCTTTATCTATCTTTCAAGTGGATCATATCTCCGATAGTAATCGCTTCATTCTTCGACGTAGTTTAAACAGCGACCGTTCCGCAGGTACTGAAATACATGTGCCGAGCGTCGGAAACCCACCGCGGCGTGGAGTTCGTCTGCGACTGCGAGTACTGCTCGAAGCCCGTCAAGCAGAACAGCTGCCCCACGTGCAGGAAACCGACGCTGACGTGCGCCGTCTGCGACGTCTCGGTGCGCGGCGCGTCGAACGCGTGCGTCCTGTGCGGCCACGGCGGCCACACGAGCTGCCTGCGGTGGTGGTTCGCCATCCGGGACGTCTGCCTCACCGGGTGCGGCTGCAAGTGCCTCCTCGGCACTGCGGCCGTGTTCCAGCCCTAGCCCAGGAAGAGGAGGTCGGCTGCGAGCGCGACGGACTCTAACACCGTGTGAAATGTGAGGTTAGAGTGGAACGTACCGGACGGGTATGTCGGTCGATGAGGTGCAGAGACGTCGATCGATGCACTGTGGGAAGTTGGTACTGAAGGTGAATGATTTCCTACTATACGTATAATATTATGAGCGATAAGTCAACGGCAGAACAAGATAAATATGCTTGTCTTCTTTGAAATTTCACGAGGTTGCTAGAAAAGTCCGGGTGGTTAGTTGTCATTAGTCAAGAAATAATGATCTGATCTGAATCGTTAGTTTTGTGATTGAGTATCTGTCACGTTGTTATTAAATTACTAACCGATACTATAAAAATAATAATATTAATAATAATGATGAGTTTATACAGAAATGATCTGAATCTTCTGTAAGGCTTTCACACGTTGACATAATGATTCTGAGTATCTCTTTGCTCACGATGTCTTTTCAAGAGGGAACCCATTTTTCCAAGTGAAAATGAAAAGAACTAGACGTTGTCGAGTAGGACGTTCTGGACGCATTTTTTTCTAAAGTACCTAATCTTTCTTTGTATTTTCTAAGTCGTTCTTGATGCCAGAGTTACAACATTCAACTCTGGTTCTTCTTATGGGCGCCATATTGGATCTTTGTATTTCATTACCTTTCCAAATTTCACACCATTATTCCAATAAGCACTTGCACCTGTCGTAGAACAGGGGCAAGTTGCCTGTGGTAGAAGCCAAAAACGTTTATTTAACATAATTTAGTAGGGTGGTACCTACACTTCCCACCAAATATGACAATAATACGTCAAATAGTACCTGGCACAAATAATTTTTAAATTTTTAAATGTAACACCCTGTAACTCTGACAGGAGAGACATTTTATCTAGATAATTTGGGTTGAAGCTTCTTGTTTGGAGCTCAGGATTCTATAGTTCGAATATTTCCAATTACTACTGAAACACCCTGTGAAGACTATGACTTTTTTTTACAGAAGCTTCACAAAGTACCACAGTCAAATAGTAGTACAAATGGCGCAGTTTAGGTTGAATAGCTATTCAACTTAACTAATCAACCTATAACTAACTTCGACCCTTTTAGTATTCTACCATACTAATTGGAGGACCGTATTTTTCATATAGATACATTATATTTTTTCTACGATCCAAACAATGCAAGAAGTTCAATTTATTGCACTTGAGTTGTATGTTGCTTTTACACTGTTGATTACGAAATCTGTCTCTGATCAGTAACCATACAACCCCATCAATTGATTCGATCGTGGAAAAAATATTGTGTGCAGCACTGTGCAAAAATTATTTCCACTCCGTCTCGAGCTGTAACTTCATACATCGTGCGACAAATATATACTTTTTGCACTAGTTACACAAATATTATTAATTGAAAACTGCTGCCGCCTTCAGATGTTCATTCTATCTTGTTGTGCAGTTGACTAATCTCCTCTGATACAAAGTAATCAGAACTCTAGTTGGACCACTCGGAATCAGCTGCAATCCATTCTCGGAAGTAATCAATCGATTCATCGGTTTCCGCCATCTGGCTGATTTTCTCTCATCAATATAGATATTGTCGAAGTTGACAAATTGATTGAGTAAACCTGGTTTGTTATTAAACTATAGGTTGAAGCATCATGCGATCCGTTGTTCAACTAGAATTATCTCATGAACCTTCATCGAAAAATTCAGACTCAGTAATCTCGGCTTAGTTCATATCTCTGATTGACTACCGGCCTTAATAAGTGTGTTGAGTGAATAGATCCATAGTCAAGGTTATGATTTTTTGTTGAGAAATATATATAAAGCAACTAATATACTGCTCATGACTGAAGAACGCTATTTTGGTTCTAATGTTACGAATTTTTTACATGATTAGCACGAAACAAACATTCTTATTTATTTTTTTTATGGTGAAATGCTCGCAGAAGTAGACTTGACGTGAGGTGATGTAATAGGTGCGCTGCGAGCACTGAATAAATAATGATGAATTATTCCTCTTAGAGCACACAACCAATCAGGAATGCGCTACAAACTAAATCTTCAAAATTCGAGGTGGATTCATGAAACATGCATTAATCATAACTACATTATAATAACATCTCAACTCAAAAAAAATAAAGCCTCCAAAATTGATGATTGTGATCAAAAAAGTAATTTTAAATACATCTGCATCACACTAACAATGTTGAATGGTTTCATCTTTTTCAATTATAATTAATAGATTAATCGACTTACCTGAAGGAAGATCAATCTAAATTATTCGAACTCATATTCCGAACATTTTATTCACCCTGTAGTCATACTGTATCATGCCATGACCCACAAGTTGAAAGAAATACTAACAAAAAACGCTGTGTACTTCTCTGACTTATTCATTATATTGTTGAGTGCCTTTTGAAGGCGAAGAGATCGTGAGGGTATTGGGTGGGCGGGCCGTAAAATGTTCGGAATATGAGTTCGAATAATTTAGATTGATCTTCCTTCAGGTAAGTCGATTAATCTATTAATTATTCTTCACTCATATTCCGAACATTTTATTCACCCTGTAGATGTTGAAAGCAAATAGGTAATAATGAACGATCTCTGAGGAAAAGAAGAAATAAGTTTTAATAATAATAAGGTTAGGAAAACAATAATCTGAATTACAACCACAAATTCATTTGGTATTTTCACCCAACATATTATAACATAAATAATATAAGTAGTAACCATTAACCCTTGGACATAACCAACACAAGTAAAAATGTGTATACGGTATGTACTTGTATATATTCAATTCATACAATATTTTTAGTAAGTTTCTGTTATATTTTATTTCATATTATTTTCTTGAATTTGACAGCAATGTTCGTGCAAATTCCGTAGTATCGGCGGCTAGCGGTCTGTTATAAAACCTGCTGAATACTTGGGACCTTTCTGTCCAGCCGGCCGTTTTTCTGATAATTTCAATGTTGACTCCAGCCCTCGATACTGCAGAAGTTGACGCATGCCGTGTGCTATAGCCTTTGAAAATATTAGTATCTATACCACTTTTTGATAAAACCGTCCTGATCCAACGACTCAGAGTCTGCGTAGTAACTGCCTTATGTGGCTTTTTGAAGGTGACAAATAGTCTATCTTCATTAGCCGGTCTGAGACATTTCGTTCTCTGAATATAGTGAGAAATCACCGAAGCCACGCAAAGCTGAGGTTTTTCCTCGAAATAAGGAAAGGAAAGTAAAGGGGCAGGTATTGTAGGACCGGAAGTTTTTATTCTGTCAGTAATGCGAACTTCGATCAGGTTAGGTTTTTCGATAATATTTTGTATTTTCATCAATGAGAATGTTTGAAGGCGATGCCCTGATGTAAGAGCTATTAGCATGACAAGTTTTTGTGATAAGTGTTCTAAAGAAAGTTGATTGAGGGGATATTGTTGTTCCAAGTAATTGAGTACTGGTGAAGGGTCCCAAGTTGTGGAATATTTTGGCATTGGAGGGTTGAGGTTGTAAACCCCTTTCAGAAGTCGTCTAAAGATACTCTCGTCCTTTGTTGGAAAATCAATTATCAAGGCTAATGCCGATTTATGTGTATTCACTGAACTATATGATAGGCCATTATCGACCAGTGATTTTAAAAATGTTATTAGACTATTTAAATTATACTCGTATGGATCTGGAATATGCTCGCTTTTACAATAGTTCCACCATTTGCAGTAAACTGAATTATATTGTTTCAAGGTACTCTCGCACAGTGAGGCTAATAGTAAAGGTATTCCACTCTCACAGATGTTCCGTTTCACATACGACTGCCTGAGAGTCTCCCTGCAACCAGGGTAAGATGTTGGTGGCTGGGGTGCGGGTCCCTAAAGGGAGACAAAAGTAGATTCACTGCTGGGCCCAATATGACTCTTTTGCAGACAAGTAATCGATTGAACAGTGGGTACCATGGTTGGTTGGACCAATCTGGTACCACCACTATTCCCTCGGCTCTTTCTGTAATTATTTTATCGATTACTTTGGAAATTATAGAAAAAGGAGGAAATGCATAAAATTTCAAGTCCGACCAGCGAGAAGTAAATGCGTCTACTCCAGCAGATCCTGGATCAGGACCCCAAGAAAAATATTTTTCACATTTTGTATTCAGACTAGAAGCGAAAAGATCTATCTCGGGGACACCCAATACCTCCACGAGAATTTCAAAAAATTCGTTACCGAGTTCGTACTCTGTTTCAATCTTCAAGTATCTTGATTGGAGGTCAGCTACTGTGTTTTCCCTTGATCTTATATATGAAGCAAAAATGCAAATGTTCCTTCTTTCGCACCATTGCCAAATATCCCTACCTATTTTATTCAAATGTTCGTATTTTACACTACCCATTTTATTTATTGTTGCGATTGCTGTAGTATTATCTATACGAAGTAATATATTACAATTTTTATAATCTTTTGAGAAGGACTTCAGGTTGTAAAAAGCTGCTAATAATTCTAAAAAATTTATATGGCACTTTTTTTGGTTCTCTTCCCAAAAACCCCGTGCCTTTATGGTACCACAGCAACCTCCCCATCCTGTAGGTGAAGCATCAGAAAATATTTCCAAGGCATATCCATCCTGTTTGATATTTTGTGAACTTGAAGCTAAATGAGAAAGCCACCAGTCAAGATCTGCCTTCAAGTCTACCGTAATTTTCATTTTACAGTGGTAGTTGCTATGGTACCTTTCTAGGGCAAGCCATTTTTCCCTCTCAAAGTTTTTAATATATAACCAGCCATATTTCACAACTGGACATGCCGAAACTAGCTGACCCAATAACCCAGCAAAATCTTTGATTTTACACTCAGTTTTATTTCTCATCTTCTCTATATTATTGTATAATTTCTCTTTTTTGTCTAGGGGAAGTGCGAAGGTTAAATTACCTGAATCGAATAGGAATCCTAGGAATGTGATCACCTTTGAAGGTGTGAGTTCACTTTTGTTCATATTGATCGTGAATCCTAATGAAATAAGTAGTTTCATCGTGTATTGTACGTTTTCCTGACATTCTTTCTCATAGGAGCCCAATAAGAGCATATCGTCTAAATAAACTATAGAGATGAATCCTTTTTTCCTCAATTCACTCAGAACAGGTTTAAATAATTTTGTAAAAACATATGGCGCTATATTCAACCCGAAGGGTAATGCATTGAATTCGTATAATATATCATTGAATATGAAACGTAAGAACTTCTTGGAACTCTCGTGGATTGGTACAGAGAAAAATGCGTCCTTGAGATCAATCTTGGCCATGAAACAGTCCTTTCTGATTAATCTCAAGGCCGATCGGTAGTCTTCTAATTTGAAATGTGGTGCCTCGATGAATTCATTGAGTTTTTTCAAATTCAACACAAACCTATAGTCCCCATCGGGTTTCGGAACTAAAAAGTAAGGAGAAATGAACTGACCCTTCGCCTGAGAACATGGGGAAATTACCCCCTTAATCAAAAGTTTTTTAATGGATAGAGAGTAAAATTCTGCTTCATGAATAGAAATTGTGACATTCGAAATGTTACTTTGAATTGGTCGTTTGACAAACGGTATTTTATAACCTTGAACCCAAGAAATTGTTTTTCCATCAGCTATTTCCCTCCAATTCTGTTCGAAATTTTTTATATTACCGGCATAAAAATCTTTTACCTCTAATATTTCTGATGATTCCTGTATATTTGTTTTTTCTGAGATGATCTTATCTGTTCTGACACTTTCCTCCAATCTCTCTTGATTCTGGTATCTCTCATGGGCTCTTTCATCTTGGGATGGCCATAAGGGCGCCTCCAGTTTAAATTACCTCGACTACTTGTTGATGTTGGCGGAACTGATATATTTGGGAGCCTTGGTTTCACAGCTGCCTTTACTTGGTTAGAGGCCGACCTGGACGACTGAATTTGTTTCACCTTCTCCATCAAGTTAGAACCATATAGAAACTCATCGATATCAATGTTATCGATGTGCTTTCTCAGGTTAGGATTCAATTCAGGGTTAATCAAAAATCTTCGGTGTAAGGATATAGAGTGAAACATATCAGCAAAAAGTTTTGCTGTGTCTGCCAATTTTTCCAGCCCTGGTCTATTTTCATTGCCAGCTATATTGATTTCCTCCTGTATATTACCTCCAAGAGCTGTTAACCCAGCAGCAACCTGGCTCTGGAGTTTTTGGAGATATTTATCAACCCGTATTTTAGAATCTTTCAAGGCATCAGAGATTTCATCGTTCAGTCTTGGGGGCGTCAATGCGCAATTTGCTGGAGGAGGATACCTATCAATCAAGGTTTTTAAGTTTTCTTTGTCCAGGCCTTTTTTTATTATGTGATTCCACCTCGACGCGACACCCTCATGAATAGGGTCACCTTGTTTATTTTCTGAAGCAGGGTCCGCTCCGAATACGTCCAGGGATATCTCATTCGTTGCTACTGGGACAACGTCGACTTCCTGCTCGCGTATTCTAGGAGATGGTTCGTTTCCAGTTACCGGTGAATCATGTATATCCGCAGAGGTAACAATGCTGCGATTTCCCAAATTTTCATCGCCTGAAATAAAATGTATATTCCTTATACTATTATACCCTTTGTATAATATGTTGAATTCACCAAGTACGGTTATGGACGAGTCAATGACTCATAGGGCTACTTTAATAAAAGTGCCAGAGTTGAAACAGGTTGAGTCATGCAACTCAGGTGGCTATCTGGAGAGATGCCTTTTGTTTCAACTTTCAACCAACTCAAATCACTCACTTGTTTCCGATTCAGATGACGAGCATTCCTGTATTTCTCTTCTTAATTGCCTCATTTTTTCTCGAAGCTTATCATATTTCTTCTGTTTCTTTGTTCTGTAATATTCCAGGGAATCTGGACTATGTATCCTTCGTTTTGGCATTATTCACTACTTAAAATCCTCCGCAATATCTTGCAAACACTAGAGCTCAGTTTTATGCGTGATTCGTCAATGGCACAAGACAATATAATGAATAAGTCAGAGAAGTACACAGCGTTTTTTGTTAGTATTTCTTTCAACTTGTGGGTCATGGCATGATACAGTATGACTACAGGGTGAATAAAATGTTCGGAATATGAGTGAAGAATAATTTGATGGTAACGTCATATCATGAAAATGATGTTTTATGAATCCATCTCTAATCCAAATTAAGGTGGTTTCATAAATCATGCATTATCATTCACTCTCAGTTGATGATTACGTCATCCTTGGTGAATATTTCATACCAACATAACCCTACGAATAATACTAGTAACATTCGAACTCAGCCTTCCGCGCTTTCAGGTATTTTTTCCGACAATATTCAGGTGATCGGAATCCTGTTTTTCTTATGAACACATTTGCGAATTTATTGTTAGAATATTGCAAATTCATTCAAAATGCCGAAAGCATTATCTGGGGATGCACAGAAAATGACATTTATACAAATGAAGAGATAAAGAAGTTCTATTCCATTGATGGTAATTGCCTTGAAATAATTCTGTGATCGTATAATAATACAGTGAATTGCTTTTATGTTATCTAACAATTTATCTTTGTATGATTGTATATTTTCTATTTGCTGAACTATTACTCTTTGAAGGTGGCAAAACAACTGTATGAAGAGTGTTGAAGAACATTGGATTCAGATTCATCAAAGATGGATGATGGAACTGCCTTACATTTATTCAAAAAAAAAATACCTTCAATTGAAAAATTAATAAGTTTTGAGACAATTTGTTTCCCTGGATGAGACGTGGATCAATTTGTGAAGAAAACTATGTATCAATAGCTAAATTAAAAAGGTTGGAAACATAAGTTCAATAATCTCTGCTGCCAAAATAAATATCTCCTACTTTAATTTGCTTAGTTATGTACATATGTTATGCTTTCAACAATCGTCGATCAAAAAAAAAATCACTGTGTCTGAATATAAGAGCATTTTTTTCTCAACCGACAACACTGCATTTTTCAGTACACTAAAATTTCACTATAATTATAAAAAAAAGCCTACAAAAGTAATGAATGTGTTCATAGAAGTGCTTATTAATACATCTACATTTCACTAACAATTTTGAATGCTTCATATTTTTCAATTATTATTTGATGTTAATGTGATGTAATGATAATAATGATTTATTGATCCACCTTTACAGCAGGAGAACATGATCTGTACTGACCTAACCTCAATATTTGACCTGCTTTCTGATTGGTTTACCTGATCTGAGAACATATCTAATCAGGTGATCGGTTCTCACGTATCGTACTTTATTTCTTGTGCTCTTATTGTAGATTCATTCTCCTTTGTAACTGTGGTAACCGATAAACAGTATTTTGTAAATATTTAAGTTCAATATATTATACATTTTTCTAAACTTGATCACATTTTTTCAGTAATATTAATTTCTAATGACCCTAAACTGATTCAACTATTATCACTTCTGAATATTTGAGCAAATAATATCTTATAAATATAAATGAACTCCACGATTTCATAATGAATTATTTCGGTTACTGTTGACATTTAGTGTCTGACATTCTGATGCTGGACCTCTGGTATGCCGGATTAGCAAAGTTCGTTGTGGCCTCCCTGTACAGAGGGTTTGCGTTTGTACTCCACTTGAGTGCTTTCTGTTCATTCTCGAACTTGGCATATTCCCGTCGGTCATGGATTGTCGTACATATTTTCCATACGATCAGAAGAACTAGTCCAGCCACGATGATGGTCCCTATCACCCCTGAAATCCAGGCTGAAAAAAAAAATAATGATACAAATTCAGATCTTACGTTTCCTCATCAAAATGTCTTGAAGTTGATTGATTGCAATACAAATATTTTAATTTTCATTCATATTTTTTAGAAACGAGGAGAGAAAATCCCATGAAATCTAGAATAATGGATAAAATAGACACCCTCGAGAAACAAGTGGATATTTTTGAATCAACAGTCCAAACAAAACTGGCTAGTTTTTTATGACTTTTCAGAAGAGGCGCAAGAACTGAATGAAAATATTCTGATTATACTGAAGAATAAACTAGATCTAGACATTCCCTCGGAAACTGTCGATTCAACTGTCGACTCTTCAGATTAGAAAATATTCATAGAGCCAAACGGCTAGTGGTTATGAAGTTTACGAACATCAAATATAGAGTATCAATACTGAAAAAAAACCGGTTAATTTCACAAATTCTGGTTTTGCTGTATCACAGGAGCAACAACGAGCAGGATTCAAAAAATTCTTGGAGCAAGTAAATGAAGTTAGTACTGAAGTACAAATCAAACATATCTATAACTTTATCTAGCTAAAAAATATACACAATGGTATAATGTGAACTCAATTTTGGATCGGTAACCATGTGAAAGAGAACAATGAACAAAAACCTAAGACGGGTGCACACAAGCAAAACAATATCCAACAACCTGAACAAAATGCATTCCATGCCTTGAGAAACCAGAAAAGTATAAGCTAGGGTGACCAGAGGAAAACATTGAGGATTATTACCATAAGCAAAGAAAAGTTGGGGTTTTATGCATCACTGAAAGCCATGATGTAAATATAGACTGGTGTCCCAACTCTCTATACCCAGCCACGAGAAAAAGTTGTAGACTTTCGCCTACTTGATTATGTTGAATTTTAATACTTTACTAAGACTTCCCAAGATCGAAACTAGAGGGCGCCACCTATGCTGATTTCGGTGGTTATCTTGGAAAATACGACTTGAATTTCAAATTCAACACGAATGCAAGATTTGAACCATTAGCTATCAATTACTGTCTGATATCCGTCAATATCAGTTAAAGCCGATTTGACTTTAGAGGATCGACGATCGTATAACAATAGAAGTTAGTTCACTATCCTATATCCACCTTGCTGAAAGCTGAACAAATGAAATCGAAGTGTCTAGTTTGAGGGGTAAATAACTTCAAGTCAGTTTCAAATTACTGTAGAAGACTAGATATTCATATTGGAGTTATATATACGAAAATCAAGGAACTGGCATTAAAATAAATGATTCTTTGTATAATGTTGGATGGGACAGGATTTAAAAAAAAAACACATAATGCACTTCTTAGATGAACATTGATGAAAGGGAAAAAAGCGTTACTTTCCATCACTAGCCTCTTATTTTCATAAACGTGTTTTCTCGAGAACTACTGCAATGAATTCCAAAAACAAGAAGTAAGCGTTGGTATGAGATTTCGATGTATGATGTATGTATGATGTATCACTTGACCCCTTATCCCATTTGAGATTCAAGGGTTGGAGCTCACCCCTCCGAGGGGTTTGGAGTAAAAAAGTTGAAAACATGCGCAAAATATTTCCCCGTCGAAATAAAATTCCACCAGTTCAAGCGTTTTTTTTTCTGAGAACGATAACTACCTATGTCAAATCGAACTTGTTTCGTTTTCATTGGACCACCTAGTATAATGTTCTTGCAAACATTTTTTTCTCGATAAAATCACACATTTATCCTCTCATTTTTTTTTATCTGTGAACCTCACGAAAGGGAAACCTATGATGTTCGAGGAACATCGTGTTAGCCAGCGGTGGAATTTTGGGAGAGAAGGAAGGTGTTGGAATTTTTCTTGAAAGTTTGGAGGTTGTAAGCATCAGGAAAGACTTCACTAGGCAAAGAATTCCATAACTTTGCCGTTCTATTGAGGAATGATGCTTGGAATAGCGATGTTCGACAGGTCTCGAGCCTGACAGTGTAGGAGCGAAACTTGTTGTATTCATAACGTAGTTTCTTGGGAAATGGAATCGTCTGTCTGTCATGTCTAATAACAATAATTGTTTCACCTGAAACGTTCGGTGGGGGAGCACACATCTTCTCTCTCAATGCTCTGACTACCAGGGTCCTGTCCTCAGCGTAATAGTACTGGAAGTTGATGATGCATCTATCGTTGTCGGGAATCCTGCATTCCTTTATCTGTTGGCTGCTGTCCTTTTCGAAATACTCCAAAATTTCGGTAGTGAAACTGGTACATCGAGCTACACAGGTAGCGTTGTCGTAGTTACCCGAGTCGTACGCCTGACACTCCACGCAATGTCTGAGCTCTTCGCATCTGCAATAAATGTTCACACTGCATTTCCAGCTTTCAAATCGAAGAGAAGGAGTCACCTCTTGGCAGGACACGAGACGCAGTCCTCGCAATACTGCCCCGAATACCTGTTGACGTCCATCTTACATTCGCACTTGCCGCAGACGCATTCTCCCCTGCCGGAGCACACCGACCCCGTGCTGGGGTCCGTGCACTTCGTCTTGCTCTCGTCGCATTGACAGGCGTCTCCGGAGTACCCGGCCTGACAGTTCTTGCACACGTTGCAATCGCAGTCGCCTCTGCCCGAACACAACAGATCGTTGTCGCCCTTCTTGCACGAGTAATTGTCGCATTGGCAATACTTGCCGTAGATTTTCTTGTTCGTGTCGCCAGATATGGCGTTGCATTCGCACTTGCCGCATCTGCACTGCCCCAGGCCTACACCAAAAACCAATCAATTTCACTCTTAACTTGTAATTAGTTTATTTTATTCTTTTGGGAGGAATGAGCGGCCATACCTGAGCAGATTTCAGACGATCCGGACATGATGCAGTTGCCTACGTTCTCCGAGGAGCTTTCCGAACTGTCACATTGACAGTTTCTGCCGAACCTTCCCTCTGAGCAGTCACAAATTCCGCATTTCATGTCACCAAAGTGGTTGCAATCAGCGGATTTGTTGAAAAATGTAGGGTGCGAGTTCGAGGAACAACCGCAGTCACATAGAACTTCTAGCTCCACCTAGAATAATATTTCACATTGCTTCATCGGTAGTTTTCAAATTCAGAATAGATAGATAGGTAGGTAGATATATTTCAATAGTGTATCTTATAATCATTCACAAAAGTGACAGAACATTTTTGTCTTGAGAAATAAGTCAAAAAATTGTAAAAACATCAAATATGTTGACATATGAATCTAAAAAGGATATGAAACATTCAAAATGAACAGATTCAAGTTTCGAGCACGATTACAAACATTTTAAAATATGTGACATATTACAAATGATGGAAAATTAGAGACAATTTCGATAAACATGCATAGCACGATATTGAATAAAATTTGATTTATAAATTTTTTCAAGCAAATATTCATCAGTATAATAGTGCTCTAGGTTACATAAAAATTCTCTTACAGATTTCAGAAATCTGTTAGCAATCTGTTTCATGTTTTTCGGGAGGTTATTATAAAATTCAATTCCAATATAGATAGTAGGGATTTTGCAGGAAAGGGATATGAGAAGTTTTTTTTTGCCTTGTGTCATAAATATGCGTTTTGTGACGTATTTCAAAATGGCCTGGATGATTGATAATGAATTTCATCAACTCATAGATAAAGATTGCTGACACAGTCAGTATTTTGTTTATCTTAGAGGTTCCTCTGCAGGAATTTCTTGTATTTATACTGAAGATTATTCTGATTTTTTTTGTCATAGGAAAACTCTGTTCAGTCCATAACTTGAGCCCCAGATGATCATTCCTAGTTTCACAGTATAGTAGAAATTCGCATGATAAATGGAAATAGGAAAACTCTGTTCAGTCCATAACTTGAGCCCCAGATGATCATTCCTAGTTTCACAGTATAGTAGAAATTCGCATGATAAATAATTATTAGTGCTTCGAGGTCAACATTTTTTTTTAGAACTCTCATGGCATATGTTACCGTTTATATGTTAGTTTATTGCAAAGGTTGTCTATCTGACTAGCCCAACTCAAAGTGTCATCAATATATATTCCTAGATAGAAACTCCATCGAAGAGTTACAAATAATTTTGTTATTATGTCCATAATTATGTTTTTTGGTGTTTCTATACTGTTGTTGATTTTGAACATAATACAATCGGTATTATGAATATAGCAAAGAGAACATAAACAGAAGTTTTAATGACCTACATTTTAAGTTCTTATTATCTGAATAGGAATAATATTAATTCTTACAATTGGGCTGTGAACTCATAAAATGATTTTGTATTGTTTCGACTCATTTGCCTATTGCATTGTTATAAATATTTCGGGAAACTGGTTTGAATTGATACAGTTAGCTTTGAAAAAGCTTCATACTCTCCCCTTGACTCTCACACACCTTGATTATTGTATAATTTTTTGGATCCTTATTGAATTCCAAATAACTTTCGCTGATATCTCCCCTATACCTGGGTATAATAGTTTTGATCATGAAGACGATTTTGTAACATAAATGATCATGATTGAAAAACTGTTTGAGATAGGTATGGAAAAAGAAAACAAGAATAAATATCAAAATGTCGAGAGCTCACCAAATAAATGATAGGAAAGCAATTTAATATAGAGACGCTCATCAGCATCATCATCAATCTGCAATTAATTTGTAAAATCACGCTATAAAACCCGACAAACTTCAAATTCGATTCGAATACTACAGCGGTATATAAAATTGATAGAACGAAATAAGCCTTGTCGAGTTATGATAGAATTTCTGAAATCACCATAAACAGACATTTATGCTGCGTCCGAATGAAGTATTTCAAACTAACCTGTAAAGTATCACTCAATGCATCGGGTCTTATAGACAATATTTTCTTCTCTCCTTTGGGAAGACATTTCCTTGGGTGAATGGTAGCCGTGAATTCGAGAACGTCACCCACGTGGACGTTATTGCATTCGTCAGACCGATTATTGTTGTTACCTTTGCATTTCGATGAAAAGGTCACGTCTACCGTACTATCTGCAGTCGACGTGAATTTCACTGTTTGAGCTATTTTCTGCAATGAAACTCATTCAATAATATACAGAAGGGGTGCATATTGATTCCTTACGTAATAATTGTCGACAACCAGGTTGATGATATTGTTTTCATCTGCTTCGTTAATCACTCCGAAATTTGAATTTTTTATATTTTTCGACAATTGTTCGTAAGACTTGATAACGCGTTGAGTACCTCCTCTTACTATCGCGAAAATTATGTTGATGTTGTTCTCAATTGCTACATAATTTATATGCGATATCGAGGGATAGTCGTATTTCAAAAAATCGCTCTCGTTAGTGTGACACTTCCCATTGTTCGGTTCAACGACGCCCGCTAGTTTCCCATCACCCGCTATATGGAATTCGGCATCTGAAAAAAATATGCAAAGAAAGTCTTTCCCGGATCGGATTTTCGAGAGTCGGTTTTCGTACCTGTGGATACAATCAAAAGGTGTCGGGCTTGCGATCGCCATTTTATTGTATCTTTGCAGACGATCGCTTGCATGATGGCGTCCAGTCCTCCTTCGGGAGTGTCCAAGTTTCCAGAAACTTGTGACGATTTCACTTCGTCGACGAATTTTTTATAGTCAACTGTCAAGGCCATGTGGGATTTGAAACTGTAAGGGCTGGCACAACCGTTACACGGCGTTTTCAAGCTGAAAATTCTGGATTATAATGTCTATTCATTTATAACTGATTTTTGTGTTCATTCTCTTGAAACATATGATATTATATATATATATATCTCTTCTAGCCCCATCGACTTAAGGAACATCGAAACAAACATAAGAAAACGAAAGAGCAATCGATTCGTCTGGATGTGCAACAAAGTAAGGTGTAGTTTTGCGAACAGTCAGCTGATCACTGTTGGTTGCTTCTCTCTCGTTTGCTGTTTGCATTGGTTGGATTCTTCCGCTTTTCTCTAGGCGCGAACTAGGGTCTATTTGAAATTCAATTACTTCCTTGACTTGATGGGCTAAACCGGCTGAACAAACTAGGATTATTTACCGATTTTCAATATTCAAACAACAAGTATAAAACTGAGTATCTTTCTTTCAATACACTCATAGAGCAATAGACTTCGCTAACTAATAGATTGAGTGAATAACCTCACACTATAAACTCGATTCGAATGAAAATAACTAAAAATTTCGTAATACAGTGGCATGACACATCAAAATGTTTTGACCATGCCAACAGTCATGTGATTTTTGTTACAACTAACAAAGACGACATCATTTGATTTGAAAATGATAATACTTTTATGCCACCATGCATTGTAATTGGGGATGCATGAAGTTCTTCTTTGGGCCTACTTTCGATAAAGGATTTGAGACTTGATTTGAACTCACTCAGGGTGTTTTCACTTTTGACCTGCTCTGATAAACTGTGGTGGATATAGGATGGTGAAATAACTCTTCAATTGTTTCTTTCCAAAACATGTAGACCTGTCAAACGACCTCACTAAGGCCGCACCACTTGAGTATAGATGGCGATACGATCGTCGATCCGGTGAAGTCAAATCCGCTTTTACTGATAATGACGGATACCTGTCAGTGATGGATAGCTAACAGTTCAGTTTTTACATTTATGTTGAATTTCAAATCCACATCGTGTTTCCAGCATTTCCAAGATAACCTTCGAGATCGGCATAGGTGACGCCACCTAGTTTCGATCTTGGGAAGCCTTAGTAAGGTATTGAAATCCGACAAAATCAAGTAGGCGAAGGTCTACAACTTTTTCTAGTGGCTGGGTATAGGGAGTTGAGACACCAGTCTTTATTTACATCATGGCTGTTATATAATTTGAAACCCATATATAAGAAACACATTTGTCCTATATGTATTTTCATTGCTGGTTTGATATATTTTTTTTACTTCTAGTTCGATAGGGATGAGAGAGGCGCTGTAATTGACATTGGTTCTGACAAAGATGTACAAAATACTGGTGAAGTCACTGATGGTGTTTTGATTCGTCAAAAACGCTAACGCCATTTTCCGCTATAATGGCCTAATAGTTATGAAACTCCCCAGAAGATGGTGACATTTTTACAGATTTCTGTACAAATAGTTGACGTTTTGAGATTGTAATTATGTTGTTCGATCTAAAATTGAGAAGTAACCTAAATTACTACTTCTGAATCAACATTTTTCTAACACTGATTGTGCAATTATCAATGATACTGATTTTGTTTTCATTTTTGTGTCGCCATCTAACAACTGGCATTTCAGTGATTTTCCGCTATAACGAATAAAATGCTGTTATCAAGTTAGCTGTACATTAGAGTTCTGTTTGAAGAAGTTAGATAGGCAAATAGGCAGAATAGCTCCACCAGTGTTCAGTACATCGTTGTTCTGACGTTGCTCTACGTTCACCTGGTGAAAAGTAGAAACAAATAAAACTTACTAGTGGGGTACTGTGCTAGCGAAGGGCAAATCCACTTTATCTATGAAGCTTCCAAAACCTAGTTGGAAATTGGTAGTTATGTTTCTCATCGTCTCGGCCAACTTGCTTCCCAATTTGGCCAATGTCTGCTTATGCTTGAACATGGAGTTCGAAAGGTCCATGAGGTAGTACAGATCGACGGGATAATTCGCGGCGATCTTGTATTTGAATTTCAGCTCGTGTTTCTGACCCCTTCTGAGCGCCAGTTGAACCCGCTGGGGCATGAGTTGGGTCGGATTGATTTTGTCGTTGGAGAAGGATCTGTTTTCGATGATATGATATGCAGTCTGAGGAGACTCCAGCATGTCGTCTGCACACCAAGCCGAAGTGTCATTTTTCGATCGGCAGTGTTTTTTGTCAGCCTGAAAATATTAGTGATTATTTTTTTGTTCCTTCATCACAACACCCTTATTTATTCAGTTCACGATGTTGATGAAGTTGCTGAATCACTGATTCCCAAAGTAGGCCGGGTGGTGCCCAGGGGTCCAAGGGAAACTCGACGATCGTCAATGTTGGCGTGACAAAAAGACAGGGGTTCATAATTCGTGAGAGGGGTCCAGTAAAATTCATCTGGTTTCGGTAGTGACGAACTAAAATGTTGGCTTGAAAATAAAGACCCAGATTTAAAAGAAAACTTGACCAATTTGAAAGCAGACATCTTACCTATTTGACAGATTTGTCAGAAGCATAGGTCGTAGTCTTGTAAGTAGTTTGCAAAATGCCACTTTCTTCATTCGATACAAATGTTACCTATATAGAGGTATTCCAAATTTTTAATGTTTCAGGGAAGATGAACCCAATAGTGTTTAGATTTTTTTTGCCAGACTTTGAGTATCACACTAGACGTTATTGTTTGTCACTTTCATACCATTAAGTTTGTCAGGAATCTTTTCTGGCGCAATTTTTCAAGACTTGAAAGTGATTTTCGACGTAGAGAGCTGTGTTCAATGTGTGCAAGGTAGATAATTCTGTGCGAGTTGAAAGAAATATTTTTTTTATTTGTTGACAACTCGAAAAGAACACCTATAATGTTCGAGGAACATCGTGTGTTAGCCAGTGGTTGAATTTTGGGAAAGACGGAAGGTGTTGGAATTTTTCTTGAAGGTAACTTGAAGGCAACTATGCCGTTCTATTGATGAACGATGCTTGGCAGGAGAGATATCCTTTAGAAGAACAATACTATCGACGGGGTACTCTTCATCATTTCATACTTACTGACGATGAAATAGGTTGAATGCACCAAGCACAGTCAATTTGTTGAATACACTCTTCGCATGTCTCTTTTTCACAATTACTCACAGACAATTGGGCATTGCAATAACCAAAAATGAATAAAATATACAAAACACTTCCCATCGACATTGTAAAAACACCGCTTTAGAGGAAATGAACGAATGTAAGTCAGTACACAGCGGATATAACAAAAGATAAGGATATGATAAGTATGGCTCATCGGGAAATTTGATTTATTCGTTTACATTTTTCTCTGATTCATCTAAGATTGTGTTGTATATTACTCATGAGTAACCTAACGAAAACGGCAAAAAAGTTATAAACAAAGGACTATACAAGGTAACAACGAAATCGTTTTACAAGACGCCATTCATTTGTCTTCTGAGTTATAACTTTTGAAATTCAAGTAGAAGGGACCAAGGTGGTGGTGAACAAACTCTTCAATTGTTTTTTTTTTCCATAACATGTAGACCTGTCAAATAACCTTACTACAAAAAAATTAACCTACTACGGCCGCACCGCTTGAGAACAGATGGCAATACGATCGTCGATCCTGTAAAGTCCAAAGTCCGTCAATCATTGACGGACATCGGGCAGTAATCGATAGCTAATGGTTCAAATCTTGCATTCGTGTTGAATTTCAAATTCAAATCGTATCTTCAAGAGTTTCCAAGATAACCATCGAGATCAGCATTGAGGTGACGCCATCTAATTTCGATCTTGGGAAGCCTTAGTGAGGTATTAAAACTCAAAATAATCAAGTAGACAAAAGTCTACAACTTTTCTAGTGGGATTTGGGCAGTCTACAGGGTGTCCTCAAAAGGTCTTTACAAAAAGCTACCACATATTCTTCAGACCAAAACAATTCGATACAAGCAAACTTACCTCAGTAAAAAGTTGCTTAGTTTGGGCGCTAGACGGCTCTGAAGTTGAAATTTTCAAATCGATTTTGCTTCATAACTTTTGAACGGCTCATGAGATTTTTTTCAAATTTGGTACGTTGGCATAGACTCATCGGGCAATGAAACTCATATCATAATCATAATGAATATCATTCCATGGGCGTAGAACTTGATTTTTTCAGTAAATAAACATCTAAAACTCCTACGCCAATGGAAAAAAATTAGTTTCAATATGAAATCTAAATTATTCAACTCATTCACTACAAAAAAGGTACTCTTGACAAAAGTCGATTCCTCTCATGGTTTCGACAAAATTTTAATTTTAGTGATTTAGAGCATAATTAATAATAAAACGATTAACAGATATTTCATAAAAATTGTTCAAAATGTTCACCATTTTCACGTATACAAAGATTTATACGACGCAAAAAGTTGAAATGTACTCTTTGCATAACTTCTTCATCGCCTGTAAGATTATTCGTCGCCTGTTGGATACCATCGCCTGTAAGATTATTCGTCGCCTGTTGGATACGTTGCCATAATTGTTCTACAGTATTCACAGGGGTCTTGTAAACCGTAGACTTGAGATAACCCCATACAAAATAATCCATCGGTGTTAAGTCTGGAGAACGTGGTGGCCAATTCACGGGTGCATCATTACCTCTACCTATCCATCTGTCTGGGTACTGTTGGTTTAAAAAATTCCTAACATCCACCGAAAAATGTGGTGGAGCTCCATCGTGCATAAACCACATATCTACCCGATGTTGGAGTGGTAAATCTTCCAACAAATTTGGCAACGTATTTCGTAGATGTTGTAAATACATGTCTCCTGTTAATCTTTGTGGAAGTATGACAGGACCAATTTTAAAATTTCCTATTATTCCAGCCCAAACGTTGATTTTGAATTCGTGTTGAAAATGGTTTATTTTAATGGAATGAGGATTTTCAATTGCATAAACGTGTTCATTATGAAAATTAGTTATTCCTCTTCTCGTGAAACAGGCTTCATCAGTGAACAAAATATTCTTTCCAAAGTTCAGATTCATTTCTCTTTGCAAATTAATGAACCTACAAAACATCAGACGACTTTGTGAATCATGGATTAATAAATCTTGAACTGGCGTCTTGTGGTATGGGTATAATAATTGTTCTCTTAGTACTTCATGAACGGCATTCCTAGAAACTTCTAGTTCATTACTTATCCGTCTAGTACTCAATTCTGGATTTTCTTCAATACGGTCTAAAATTTCTACTTCGACTTCGGGAATCCTTACATAACGCTGTCTTCCATAATCACCAGTTCTAGGAGCAAAATGACCGGTCTCCCGAAGACGTCTCTCAACTGCAGCAAAGGTTGGGTGGCTTGGTACGCGACGATTTGGAAACCTTGCCGAATACACCCTCACACTCTCTCGACCATTTCCTTGACAATATCCGAATACCAATAACATATCGGTGTATTCTTTATTGGTGTATTGTACGGCCATGATAAATCAGAAAAGTCCGATATCAACAATCAACGTCAATAAAACTCGACAAATCAACACAGATGAAACTATGGAAACCAAGAATGTGAATATCACTGTTTTCGAGCAGATAATAATAGTCTTCAGAAAAAAAAACCAGTGCTACTTATTTTCAATAGAAATAACCTATGCAAAAAGTACATCTCAACTTTTTGCGTCGTATAAATCTTTGTATACGTGAAAATGGTGAACATTTTGAACAATTTTTATGAAATATCTGTTGATCGTTTTATTATTAATTATGCTCTAAATCACTAAAATTAAAATTTTGTCGAAACCATGAGAGGAATCGACTTTTGTCAAGAGTACCTTTTTTGTAGTGAATGAGTTGAATAATTTAGATTTCATATTGAAACTAATTTTTTTCCATTGGCGTAGGAGTTTTAGATGTTTATTTACTGAAAAAATCAAGTTCTACGCCCATGGAATGATATTCATTATGATTATGATATGAGTTTCATTGCCCGATGAGTCTATGCCAACGTACCAAATTTGAAAAAAATCTCATGAGCCGTTCAAAAGTTATGAAGCAAAATCGATTTGAAAATTTCAACTTCAGAGCCGTCTAGCGCCCAAACTAAGCAACTTTTTACTGAGGTAAGTTTGCTTGTATCGAATTGTTTTGGTCTGAAGAATATGTGGTAGCTTTTTGTAAAGACCTTTTAAGGACACCCTGTATATTTACATCATGGAAAGGATTTATAATTGTCATAAGAAAAAATTGAATATCATTTCAAATGGAACACTGAATGATTTTATACAGTTGGATAGATCTTCCCTGGAATAGAATTCCTGTTTCAATCGGGCGAATATTGCGAGTTCATTTTTTTTTCCTGAAATGGCGGCGTTAGAGATAATTGTCTCATTAAATTCAATATGATGGTAGGCTGATAAGTCCACCACTAAGATAAGTAGAAATTTTGATACTTGTTGAATATATTTTTCTTCCAAATGAGATAAATAAGTGCTCATAAATTCAATTCAAATGAAAAATTTTTGATAAGAGATATTAATCAACATTTATTTTCAGAATATTTTCAGACTTCCCATGATGATATTCTGAGAAAAAGTCAAGTCAATTAATAAACCTTTCATGCTCCATAAGATGATGTTTGGATCAACCACTTTGTCTATGAGCCACCATGTCAATTTAGGTGAATGCCTACTATTCAAAGTTTTTCATAGAGCGTAAAATATGTTATATAATACATATACATATATATATATATAAATACAACTTTCATAATCTAGCCTAAGTTTTCTCATTGAAACCAGATATCTTCTCCTTGATTTTGCTTTTCTTCTCATCAAAATCTTTCTTGGATTTGGAAATACTCTTCAACAAATGGTCTTTTTTCTCCTTGATTTCTTCCTTAGTCTCTTGTATTGTCTCAATTATATTATCTTTTTTTTCAATCAATTCTTCCTTAGTCTCTTGTATGCTCTCCAATAAATTTTCCTTTTTCTCTCTCAAATCTTCCCTAGTATGTGACATACTCTTTGATAACGTGTCCTTTTTTTCAATATACATTTCCTTCATTCTTTCTCTGCTGGGTACTGGCTTGATGTAGCCCCATTTTTTCAAATAATTGATGGAGATAGTGGTGCCACCTAAAGTCACAGTGTATCTTGCAGGGGTGGCTATCTTATACAGAGCATAGGCTACTGCTAAATAACCCATACTTGAGTCTCTAAGAGGGTTCACTACCTTCTCACTTACATGCCAGGACTCAAGAATTGCTGGAATATCGATTCCACTATAACAAAAATCTAGGTGTGAAGAACTCCAGGCAGAAAATAAATGTTTTTACCTCTTAGCCATGTAATAGAAACCTCCAAACCATACTGTTGAAGTTACAACATGAACAGGTAGAAGAACATACCAATAATCTCTATACATCTGTTTGAACTTTTGAAAAATTGATAACTTTTTTATTTCCTTTTCAAGTTCATCTTCTTTCCTATTTTTATCGGAAATGGATGTAAAATACCTAATACCCTCAATAGGGTTTGATAAAAATTGATGCCGAGAACTGAAATCAATTTCTTTGGGATGAAAAACTACTTTTTGATTCAAATTATAAGATACAAAATTGGTGTACTGGTTAGGAATGAGAATCGAAAATTCCTTCCTACTCCATATTTTTTTTGTCGAAATCAGATTGATTTTACGGGAGAAAACTTTAGCCATTGCGGTACTTATTTTTAGATGATATATTTGTTGACTGGTTTTGAAAATACCATTATTATATTTACAATATTATGAACTATAAGCTGAACTGTGAACACCGAAAATTGTGTACTTGAATTAGATCATTGATGTAAACAAACATAACCTCAACTTTCTTCTACTCGTTTTTATGGCATTGCTCAATTTTTCGGGAGCGTCCCATTTCACCCACATCCCACAAAAACATACTTTCCCGTTACTCACTCACGAACGAAAAATGGCTGAATTGTGGAGTGATTTGTTTAAGTTTATTTTGACGTTTGATGACTTCAAAGATAACCACCTCACTTCAAACATTTAACAATAATAATAATAATAATAATAATATATCCTAGGAGTATATATTATAAAATCATTTGAGACCTTGCTCTGTCATCTTTGGTTTTGTAAAATAGTACTATGCTAATATTGCTAATAACAGTAATATCAATATCCCCATTTTAGTTTTTCTGATGGATCAAGAAAACATTGTAGAAAAATTGGAATATGATGGTTTGTTTCATCTACAAACTTTTTATAGTTCTGATCATGGACCTATATGGTTCACATAAAAATGTATGATTACTGTGTATTAATATTTTCAGAATTCTATGGTAAATACTTGGATCACCATTCCAAAAATGTCCTGAATGATTCATATACTATCAAAGAACAAGTCAAGAAGCTATCTGATGGTATAGAATTATTGAATATTCAGCTGGAGAAACAAGTTCTAGAAAAGCATGAAGATCTATTACAACAAGCAAATCATGCCTCAAAACTTGAAGGGGTCTTAGAAACTATGAACACACATGTTCGAAACTTATTTGCAAATGCTGAACGTTTAAGAATGCAGGTAAATGTTCTACTACTATTGATTCATCAATACAAACTGTATTATTTTCAGATTCATATTCCTTACAATGAACTTGAAAAACATACTAAAGTATTGGGACATTTACATTTGGCCTGTCATATTTTAAGGCAAGTAAATCGTCTTCAACAGCTGAGCAAAAGATTATCAAATACCAATGATCCTGTTCAAAAAGCCACACTATTGAATGAATTAGGTGAGATTGTCCTGATTGTTTTGAAGACATTATATTATCCAATCAATTTTCTGATTCAGATCAACTTGCATCTGATCCTGAGTTGACAGATATAGATGCAGTCACTTCTGAACTAAGGAAGATTCGTAGCCACCAGCAGAAAGTTGTACAACTGGCTACAGGTTCTTTGAATCAGGGAATCATTAATGAAAATATTACTCAGACTGCAACAGCTTTGCAGGTATGGTATCATGCTGACCCTCATATTTATGTCAAAAATGATATATTTTCATTTTCTAGATATTCATAAACCTTGGTACAGTGAAGTCAGTGGTAGACAGTATAGTAGAACATAATTCATATGAATGTGTGGAGAGTTTGAAGGGTGCTTTTGCAGCTCCTTCAATAAATCCTGTAAAGTCAAAGGGTGGGCCTGGACACATAAGTCTAATGTCAATGCCCAATTTTCGGACTAAAGCATGGGTAGAAGTAGAGAAGGTTTTTTCTGAGGATATCTATCAGATCTGTCAACAAGTATGTTCCACTTGAATACCATTTGAATTCAAAAAATACTCTTTATATGTTATATTTCCTTTGTCTGGGGAAGCTACATCAGTTTCTTAAAAAGTGTGTTTTACATATTTTCAGGTAAAATTTTTGCAGACAACATTGAACAACTTACACTTGCCAATTGAAAATTTTGATATTGCTACAAATTTCTGGAGTAACTTTGGATCAGCAATGCAAGAAGAAATGAATAAATCTTCTCCAGCCATTCAACAAATGTTGGAGGAAGATTACCCAAAGCTATTAAAATGCTACTTTGAACTGACAAAGAAATTGAAATATGAGCTATTTCCATTTGAGTAAGAAGTTACTTATATTCACTGATAATTAGCCGCCAGTTGGACTGATGTTCATATTTTAGGCAGTCTGTTTTGAGAAAATTTGAAAATTCCTACTTATCCAAATCTCTTACAAACATGTTGGATCCTGCACAAGCTATGTTTAGTAGTGAAACTAATCTGCCTACACATGATCAAATAGATTCTTTGATTCGAATAATGACAAGGTAAATACTAGTGCCTAACTAGGCTAAGTACTAACCAAAAGGTTTTCATTTCAAGTGAATTGAGTGTTGCTCTTATTGAGGAGAATTTGAGTGAACAAATATCTAAAAATGTAGCAAAGTGCATAAAAATGTATGCTGTCAAAACAGAACAACAGTTAGAAACTGGTCCAGATGCAGCTCAAGTTATAGGTAAGACAATGAAATTAAGTATCAAACTATGATGATTACATGCTTTGAATATTTTCTAGCTGGAACACCTAATACTGGCCAAAGAAAAAATTTACATCTCGCAAATGACTTGTTTTACCTAAAGACTCAAATACAAAGAATGCTGTCCAATATGAAGGACAGTTTATCAGAATCATGTGCTAAAATAATTGAAGACAGTATAAAGAGTCTTGACAATCTAGTTGGTGCTATTTTACAACCTCTAATAGGTACTTTTTTTATTTTTTTTTTTCAATTTGAGATTTTATTTGCACTATTATGCAGTGAACCTGAACTCAAATCTACTTATTCTTTGCAGTTTCTATCAATTCTGTTATTGATACAATTATAGTAACTTTACATTTGGAATCTGACTGGGCCAAAGTGCAGCTTCCAAATAAAACTCATCATTCCTGCTCTCCCTACATGAGAGAACTGATTCAGTTCATCACCAGGGCGTATCAGATTTACCTAGCTGATTTCAAAAATACTGAGGTGTTGTCTTCAAAGTAAGTAAGGCTTCCTAATAGGAATCGTAATGATATAATTTTGCTAATGATATAATTTAGAAATAATTTGTCAGGAAACTGAAGGATTACTTACATTATATTGGCAATGTGGATAAAGATGCTTATATGAAATGATTGATATCATCATGCAATTGAAATGACTGTGGTTTGTGAAAAGTTCATTGATGGGGGTACAATTCAATAATGAAGTCAGTAATTGGTATGTTTACAAGAAGAGGCTCAAATGATTTCTCATTGCAAATCAAATAATAGAGGTAGAAGTAAAGAGAGCTGTATTCTGAACAGGTCGTTATCAGAGGATACAAGTTATTGGATAATTTGGTACCCGATGAAGCTGAATTTTTGTTAGGAAAAGTTGGTACTGAGAGTGTATCATAAAAATAATTATTTGTATGATACAATGTATCATATTTGGTTCTCCAGATTGGTAGAAACAGGCGATACAAATTGAAGGAAAGAACAGAAATACACTCTAGACAAGACGTGTTGGCAGCCGACAAAGTTGTTTATTCACCATTCTGAGGTCCAAATCAGCAACTGTTACAAGTTTTTCAAATGAAATATATGATGGAGCTGCAAATAGTGTGATTTCTGAACGAAAGTATTTTTTTAATTTCTTGAATATCGCGTTGTTGCCGAAAAACCTCAAACTTTTGGATTATGTCAGAGAAAAGATTCAACCACTTGAAATAAGATAATTAACAGTTGAATGTAGTAATGTCACAGGATTTTTCGAGTTTTACGTCATTAAAAACGGACCTATTTTTGGGCAGTGAACTTTTTTTGATTGTGAAGTCAATAAATTGAGATCAGAATTTCCTACTGTTTCCACTGACAAACTGCGAACCTTCATAATGAATTTTAAATCGAGTTCAGCGTTTCTCTATTAAATTCAAGGAATTGGACAGGTTAGTTGAAAATGGTATACTGAATCCAGTAGAAAACTCCAATTGGGAAACTCCTGTGACACCTATATTGAAAGATGTCAAGTTTTATTAGATTGTGTGGTAATTTTGAGGTTATGACCAATCCAGTTATTGGAAATAATAGGTATTCATTACCTCGCATTGAAGAGATCTTCTGAAGCTCAAGGATGGGAAAAATTTTTCTAAATTGAATTCGAAAATCACACACAGGTTTTTTTTACAGTATATTAGATTTTCTTGTGGTATTACAGTGGATTGTTCACTCATCCAGAGTTCAATGGATGGAATGATGAAATTTATTGAATGATTTCGAAATGTTTCAGAGAGATTACATCAAGTTTCGGAATTTCGTAGTTTTCACATTCTACATCTTACACCTCTTCAGAATGCAGAGATACTTTGATAAGTGGCTTCGACTGTTCTGGCATCGATCGTGATTTTCATATGTTAGAATAGGTAGAAGTCGGAAAAAATTAGTAATTGCAAAGAATTCCTCTGAAGGCGCTGAATAGACATTAAAAACATCAAGTCAACCTGTCCTTATCTTGTATTAGTTTATTTTGTCAATGAAGACATGACAATGTAGAGATGAAAAGTACAAAATTCATTGTCAACCTCGTGAGCTGAAGAAAAATGAAACTTCACAGGAGACCATTTTGTGAAATATGTATCATTCAGGAGGTACTCATGTTTTCTGTAAAATTAGTGCTGAACGTTTTCAATAAAAAATGTTTCTCACGAGGTCCTGCGTTGACTCCCTCTCGATATACTTACCTCATATTTGGCATTATCAACTTCAGTTAGCAGCCTGAGAATGAATATGCGATATACTTTTGCAGATGCAGCGAAATAGCCGTAAGAATAATCGAGCTGTTCGTCCGGCACACCTCCCTGCTGCGCCCCCTCTCCCTGGGCGGCCGGCAGCGCCTCCAAGCGGACTACGAGCACCTCGAGGCCGCCCTGCGCGGCGTCTGCCCGCACCTACGCGACCTAGGCCGCCCCTACCGTCTGCTCAAGTCCATGGCGGCGCTGGTCGCGCTTCCGCCCGAGGAGATCGTCGCCGGGCAGCGACAGGGCGGCTCTGTGCCCGACAGCACCGCCCTGCTGCTGCTGTTCGCGCACGCCGGGCCCGAACTGGGCTCGCCCCACCAGAACGCCGGCTGGTCGCCGGCCAGACTCTCCTCGTGGCTGGACGAGCATCCCGGCGAGCGGGACAAGCTGGATTTGGTGGCGGGGGCGCTGCAGCGGTATGAAGGGCTGGTGCGGCAGAGGAACTCCGCGACCTACGATCCGGTGTACCCGATCATGGCGCAGTTCATGGAGCGAGCTACGAAAGAGACGCCGGAAGGGCGGGAATATTGATGTATTGGTGGAGCTACTAATATACTCGACCTGATATTGGTCAACCTCGATGAAAAAGACATGGCGTAGGCGAAACTGTAACAACTGTCAGCCGAGTTTCCAACCAAATTTGCAGGAACTAGCACAGAACAATGAATATCACAATTTTGTGTTCCAAGATTGCCTAGTGTCGCCAACAAATATTTGGTATATTCTTTGAGGTTATGTGTTTTTACTGTTTCTTTTTTCCGAAAGAACAGGGTTTTCATATTTTCATTCTAATTTATTTCAATTTAAAATCAGATCATAGAGGTATGAAGATTAGTTCACTTAACTATTTTATATCATTTATCTTCTGATGAAACAGTGTTTTTGAATCCAAAAGAATCTTCAACCACAGTGCAAGTTCATAGGAAATTCGCATAGTCAAAGATTGTTTCAAAGTGATATCTTGGTTTGAAATTCGGGAAACATACATTAGCTTATTACATCACTCATCCTTATTATTATATATGCTCATAGTTTGTTTCAACAAGTATTATATACATATTTGGGTAGACTAACTTTTGGTACTGAAATCATTCTCAATTTGGAATTTTCGTGTGGTCCACACACATTGCAACAACACCGTGCACGTTGATGAATTAAATTCGAACCATTCTTGTACACAACACACAAAACTAATACTATTTCAATATTATGTCCATCTAGTGAACTGATGAATGAGTTTATATCAGAAACTAGAAAATCTAATAATTTCGTATCTGTAACCCGCCAAAATCCAAACTGTCACGAATTGACACAACTGTCATCGACGGGTATTTTTCGATTGGGATGTTACCTGCTTTGGAATAGTTTTTGAATGATTTCTCGATAGACCCATCATCTATTGTTGTATATTAGAACCCCACGCCATCGGCTGGAATTCAGTTGTTCTAGAACTTTTTAGTCTGACAAAGACCCAGTAGACCCACTAGCTAGTTTATTACATCAATGCGGGGATTATTATTGTACTATATTTTAGATAGGCTATAAACAAATATAATTATAGTATCTCAAGATTTTCAATTATTTTTTTCCTTTTTGGTCTCGAACTCTATTCCATTCCTTACATACAAATGTCAATGTTGTCACATCAATCAACCCATCGAGCACCTACCTGGGATACATTACTGCTAATGCCACTGCATAATTTCGATTTTTCGATTTCTCCATTTTTTGATATGACTAAACGACTTATGAGCATCAAGTAAATATCCGTCACATATCGAAATTCGAGCTTGACAGGTCGGAAATAATTGAATAACGCTGAGAAAGTATTTCCGGACACATGTTAAGACGTTTTCTTAATAATATTGTCGAATCACCCTTCGTATGCGACCGTTATTGTGTTCCATCAGGGAATGTTTACTAAACGGACTGAGACAAAATCGTGATGTAAGTTTTTAATTTCTCCAGAAAACACAGTCAATTTCAATGCACACTGACTATCTAGTGAACATATATTTGGAAAGCATCTACACAGCTGAGTCAAGCGACCATATCAGAGTTAGCATCTAGTCTTTTATATCTGCTTTGCTATTGTTTTCTAAACAAAAAATCAAAATTCACTGTTCAATTAGTTTTCTACTCTGACACAATGAGATTACTAGGTGTTTCAATTCAGTATCTAATACAAGATGTTGAATGGTGAAGTGCCTCAAACCAACTTAAATACCAAAGTTGGAATCTTTTCAACTATAAATCCGTGATAAAATGGCTACTTATTTATAGATATTGAAGGCCTATTTTGATATGAAATTGATAAAGTGCATGTAGAAAAATAAATTATCTGAAAATTTTGATTATTCGACAGTTTTCTAGTAGTTAATTTTCCTCTATAACGAGAGTGAAATTACCATATAGCACACCGAATTCAGACTGATCAATATAATTCATGAAAGATAATATGAAGTGAGATTTGAAGATGTTGCATAGTATGGAAAATTCATGTTCTATCTACGTGAGTCAGGAAAAAGAAAAGATAATATCCAATCCCCTATCATAGTTCTAGTTTATTTCAGATATCTAAGGAGTACAATTATTTCCCAACCGAATTAATAATAATTATACTTCCCTCAGTTCTATTTTTATCACGCGCCTTTTATCGACAAATTTGTGACAAAACCACTTATCTTCCTTATTGTTGACTTCTTTATTGTGATTGTCATCAATGTTATTATTATTGAAACCATCGGTTGAGTTACCCATCGATGTATGGGTAACTAATAACCCATAAATTAAAATACTGCTAAAAGACTGCGACTTTTGTCGAATATCCATAATTCTATGAAGATGGTTAATGGAATTTTTCGACGCTCGCAATATGTTTTTTTCCATTTCTTAACATTTTCAAACCCTACTCTATAGATCTTTCCGTGAATTTCTCAGATTAATTTCACAATTTAGATATATTATTTTCAAAGTCTTCAATAAATATAGAACCGCAAACATAGAAGACAATGAAAGTAATACAAATAATAAAATCCAATATATTTTTAATCTCAGATCGAAGTAAAAAAATGCAGAAAATCATGTCATGGCTTTTTAGAAATTCTATTGTTTCCACTTGACGTCCAGTGTCCAAGATTTCATTCTAATGGTCACATGAAATTCAATCACAATCATGCAAATTTTCTTTTTGATGCCAATATATGATACCACTCGATTCGGGAAATTTACAAAAATGCGCATATTTAAAGTTTAGTTGCACATTATTCAGTTCTCATAAATACTGTAGTTGACAATTATTGCACACCTGTCTTTTCAAATTATCTTTCTTTGGCTATTTGTTTTTTTTTCTAGGAATCCTGCATACACTCCAACGTCGCCTGAACTTGCTGCTCTAATTCCTCGCTTATCAAGACATCGTACGACGTTCTACCTTCAACCCGAAGTTTTTCAAAGACATTCTTCGAGGACTCCCATGCTATTATGTTTCTTTTAATCGAATCCACAAGAATTTTAGCGGAAGGGAATATCGTTGATAAAATCCTGCGAAACAGGAGAGAACTTCACACTACTGTTATTTTGGTTTCATACATAACATACAGGGTGTTTTACTTATGAATACAAAGATTTATTTAGTAGGTTGTTCCTACATGAGACATGAAACAAGAGAAATTGAAAGTAAATAATAATGAAAACGAAGAGGTCCGTTGCCGAGACTTCGGCGACATCTGATACGTGATGTAGGTGTGTACGACTAAAATTCTCATCGAATTTGATTCCAAACATCGTCAATATCTAGCTCTGAGTCACGATGATAGACGGGCACTCCAAATTTCATGTACCTCCACAAATGGAAATCCAATCAACATTGTCGTGTCGGATGGCGAACTCTTCTAACATATTCACAATACAAAATATTCCTGAACTCTGTACATGCGTTTTTAATCGTAATACAACAAATTCTTATTTATTTTTATAGAGATTTGTTTAGAGACACTATTGATAATCAAGTGATCAAGAACGTGATACTTTGCTTTTCAATTCAAAACAACCACGAACCAAACGGAACTGGAGATGTTGTCATCCTGTCTCCAGCATCACGTCTGCTATTCGACAATTCTTTCAATCGAACAACGGTTTCACATAAAAAACATGAGTTGGTATTAAACTGAGATAATTATAGGATATTGGAGGATGTTTTTGATTTTATCAGATTTCCAGGGGAATTCGTTCTGGATATTGATGGTCAGATTAAGAATAATTCTCTATCAATTCATTCGAGTGCTCTGAAATTTTGTGCATAATTTTTTTCTTTGTATTCTTAGGTGAATCACCCTGTTTATTACAGTGTCAGCAATAAGAACAAGAAAATATTAGAGACGAAAAGAGACGAAAACTGGAAAAGTGCAAACGAATCCATACTGAAAGTGATTAGCATTTCATTACATACATCAATTCCGAAAATAGCATACATGGATTCTTACCTGAATATACAAATACAACATTCAGTCAAAAATTCCAGTTGGTGATCTGGAATAGATGCTTTTTCTCTGTTCATCATATCTGCTGGCTGCTTGCCCATTTTTCTTTCCAAATCGCCTTGCATGAAGAATTCGGTGTAGATCAGCTGAGCGACTTTCTTAGTTTCAGGCCAATCCTATTGAGAGTACAAGGATTAGAGGAAGTGAAAAATTAATGCGAAACAAATGATTACCTTCGTTTGATCCGAGAGATCTGCACAAGTCATCAGTAAACTGCACAAATAATATCGATGCTCCAAATTCGATCTGCTGTATCCTTCCTAGAGAAAAACGTTCATTCATTATTCATTTTCATAATTTTCAATATGAATGAGGGACAAAATATTTATAAAGCACATATTCTGTTGAAACTTCTGCTACACACATCAACTTTCATGAATTTACATTGAGAAAATCAAAATTTCATTGACATGTTACATTTCCATTTCATTCTTACCTGTGCCATTGCCAATTGCCTGGAGTGCAACTTGTAGTGAATTGCCAAATCGGTAGCAAGAATCATATTTTTGATCAGATCCAAGCACTTGATGTAATCTTCCCTACTAAGCGACTCCAAAAAGTTACAGCCCTTTGAAAAAAAAAACGATGCTAAAAGACGCAATAAACTCATTTCATTCATAAAGTTTATAGATCACAATAACGATTTAGGAAGTAGTCAATCAACGATCAAACTACATAATTATAACCTCAAAACATCAACTGTGTGCAGAAATCTGCAAAAATGTCGCCATCTTCTGGGGAGTTTCATAACTTAAATGCCATTATAGCGGAAAATGCCGTTAGTGTTTTTGGCGAAACAAAACACCATGATTGATTGCACCAGTCTTCTGTACATCACAATGAAGACCAACTAAGTGGTCAATAAAAATCAATAGAATAGAATTTATTTATACCACTGACAAAAAGGTTGACATTTTTTGTATAGTAAAAGTAATTTTCCTAATGAAATAAATACGAAGGCAAAATACAATAAAACAAAACTCTGATTGACATGAAAAAAATTATAAACAAATTATAAAAAAGTGAATTCTGATATATCATCTATTCTATAGGGCTCGGCAGCAACTAATTTTTTTCTTATAATATTTTTGAAGGCTGGCAAATTGTTCATGGTTTTGAGGTGATGCGGTAGCGAGTTGAAGTATTGTATACATTTATAAAACAGCCTTTTTCGTATAATGAAGTTTTATACTGAGGATAACAGAGCGCATCCTTTCGGCGCGTTTCATGGGGGTGGTCAAAAATATGATCATTGAATGATGATTTATTTTTTTGTACATAACAAAGACACTGAAAGACGAATAAAGCGGGACCAGTAAGAAACTCGAGGCTCTTGAAAACACCTATACAAGTATCAGTGAATCTCAAGTTGGAAACTATTCGAACTGCCCTCTTTTGGACCACGAAAACCTCTCGATTCTGCTAGCCTCCCCAAAATAAAATACCGTAACTCATTATGGAATAGAAATGACCATAATAAGCTGTCAGAAGAATTGTATCTCAGAATAGAATTAGCGTTTCATGAAAAATCACTCACTTCCGTATTCAAGGTGCAAATGGTCTGCGAAAGATGGTGTCTCTCCATGACAGACCCCTCGCTAGAATAGAGACTGGCCAGCACGCTGTTTGATTGTTGCTGGAAAGCGTTAGTTGTGCCCCTGTGGTCTATGTCGTGGCATAGACACGATACTAGGTAAGCCAGGGCTTCTAACTTACTGAAAACAAAAATCAAAATACACAGGTATCAAAATTCCGACAAGAATCAGTACTGTGGTTCTTCTTTCTCCTCATGTAGTCCTCATCAGTTCTATTAGTTTCGACTGACCCCGTTTTTTAGACGCACGGATATCAATATAGATAGATAGATAGATAATACACATATAGACAGGTAGTACACAATGGCTACACATTTGCAGCACTCCACTGAATCAAAGACTGTATTTTTCTCACAGTATTTACAGTCGTTTTTAAACTCCACACTTATTGATGACCCGTTTTTGCTGTCGCCATGTTAGCCTTTTTATTTTGTTACCAATCATCGCTTACAATGACTGGAGATTTTACTTTTTTAGGTTATGCTTCCGTATTATATTTTTTCTAGTGATGGTGATAGGGTATATATTCTTGACATATAGAGGAATAATCTGATGCCCACGATAAATATATCCAAATTTGATATATATTTGCTATTTTTCGTTCGTTTCACAGTATTATCTGTATCATATCAAACTTTGAAGTTGCCAAGAAATTATCAGACTTGCCATGATCTGAATTGATGAATGACAAATCTGATGACTCTTCGATCCGGATGCAATGCACCTCTGCCGAAACATGACATACAATCTGTTACATTGACCATCTTAATACTCACGATAAATATCCTTTCTCGACGAGCTGGAAATTCCTCAAACACAAATAGGCGAAGTGTGCCACCGAAAAAGCGTGCTGCCAATTATGATAGGGTACGTCCCTGTACCCTTTTCGCGCGTATAGAATGAAGCGCGTCAAGGTTTCCTTCTTGATGCGGAAATGTTGGATCAGATCGAGTTTCTCGAACATCAGCAGTATGAAGCAGGGCGTTTCTTTGTGGAAAACTCTCCGAGGTACGAAGCTGAAGCTCTCGAAGTTCGTGAGGTCGTGAGAGTTTGAGCACATCACTACATCAGCGACATCTTGGTCGCTAACCTAGAAACAATTTCAACATAATCTAACGCAATCAATTCACGATATAGTTCTGCTCTTCTCAGAGCAATGAAAGAGGTCTTTGACACACCAATACACCTATTATATACATGGTGATTAGTCTCCCATGTCTGTAAAATTTCAGAGCAATCTAACGTAAGTGTTCCTATCGGTTGTACTAATGAACGTAAAAAATATGAACTTAACACTTTATTCTTTCCATATACAAGATAAACATTGCTGATCTGTTCGAAAAAACACAAATATACGACTTTAATAAAGTTGTTTTGTCCTTATTGTTTGTGTTCAGTAGCGTATAATAATAATGATAGTTTTCTTAAGTGATATATGTAGTCTTAAATATTCCAGAATGTGTTTCACCTTCTCCGCGTGAGAATACTAATAGTCAATACATCTACAGCAGTATGAAGGAAAAATACACCTGACCACGAAATAAGCCACGAACAAAATCATTCCGAGAATGTACAGAGTTTTTCCGTATATTTTTGCTCCATACCAACAGGGGCTATGTGAAGCGTTATATCAGAAAAGAATAGGTGAACAAAAAACATGGTGTCAGTTCCTACCATTTATGGATGGAATAAACCACATGTACATATTTTTGAAATAAAAAAAAAATTCTTTCTAGATACAGGATGTTCCATTGAAATATGTCAAATTATGACAATTGCTGAAATAATTCTGAAATTTTGACAAAAAAATAAAAAAATTTGGAACTTTTCGATTCATCACTTTTTGGTACTTTTCAAAATAATCGGGGTTGCAAAAATATACGGGAAAACACTACGGACGCGGTCGTTTCAAAGTAAACCTTCGTTCATGACAGAGTTTTATGTCAATATTTGTGTATACAGTGTGTGAGATTTCAAACCCGTCGACGATTTTTAGAATCAAAAAATCTATAATATCTATAAAAATGTGGACAGATCTGAAATGTTCATATATCCGGATCCTACTATGGGTGGAAACTCCAAAAAATTATTGTTAGGCAATTATTATTCGTAAAAAGGACAGCCTATTAGATTCAGGCACAGCTGAATCACGAAAAATGTAAGGGTGATTATCAGAATCCTCAATCTTTCTAAAATTTTTCAATTTCACATTATCTCAACTATTGTGGATTTGTGCAGTATCAATTAACAATCATCAATTTACAATTGGAAAAGGAATTCATTTCATTATCAAAATCTGATGATTTCTTCCAATCAGATTGTTCTGAACAAATATTTTTTGTTACTGATTTCGAATCTTCTTGCTTCAGTTATATTTTTTGATTCATTGTCAAATAATCATACATTTGCATACTTAATGTAGTTGTAATTGAAATTTAATGTATTGCTAGATGTATCAGGCGAATTTTTTGATATGTACATGAAGTTGTAATGAAGAGTTAACTTATGAATTTATTACAAAGATGATAATTTTTTTTAAACGCTCTTTATATCATCATTAATATCATAATTTTTCGAGAAATACAATCAATGTTGTATCACCTGCAAATAATTTTAATTTCCCTTTCAATTCTCAAGTAAGGTTATATTCATCATCTGTCAGACAAGATTTGTGTGACCAATCACTTGCTTTCTTAAGGAGTCCTAGAACCAATCAGCGGTCATCTGCGTACTAGTTGCGCAATAGAAGTAGAAGAGGTTCAATTGAAGTGAAGAGTTGAAAGTGTGCGATCTTCTTACTAGTTACTTGTTAATTGATAATATTTGAATGCATAAACATAAAAGCAATCGGTATTCCGTGATGGAATAATTTCATACTATTGTGAACAAACATTATTTATTCTTCTTCAATGTTTCATTCATGTGTAAATATGTATACCCTATTATAAACAATAATGTTTCTTGACTAATAAAGACAATAAAATCAATCAAAGTTACAATTGTAAATTGTCAATTGATAAATGTTTGAATGTGACTGCATAAATCCACAATTATTTTGTCGGAGACAACCTACTGAACTATCATCCGCAATCTGAGTGCATTATAGGTAGCTGTCCAGCAACTACTCCCATCGGTATGATTGAAGCGTCCAGCAAAGATTGCGCACCTGCATGTGGTACATCATCAGCTCGTTGGAGAGCTGGCTCCTCGCCTGCGCGTCCTGTACCCTCTTGTAGACCAGGCTGTGCATGATCGAGATGCCGCAATAGATGCTGAACGCGTTGGCCACCTGCTCGTCGAAGTAGTCGAAGTGGCCGTCGACCTTGTTGCACAGCTGCGCCACGCCGACGATGGTGTCCTCGTCGCGGATGGGGAAGCACAGGATGTTCCTCGTCTTGAAGCCGGTCGCCTCGTCGATGCCCTTGTAGAATAGAGGGTGCTTATAGGCGTTTTTGATGTTGAGGATCGTACCGGTGGCGGCAACGTGACCTTCGAATTGACACCGAATATACGGTCATTATTTTTCCAAGAGTTTGAATTGAATATGAATTTGGGATCCTGGCGCCGTGGTAGTCTCTCAGGCAATTGTAACTGTGCAGGACAAATTTCTGGGGTTCTTGTATCGCGAAAAACATAATGAATATCCCCAGTATCATCAAAATGAGGGAGGAATTCGAAATAGTCGAACTATCCCTTAAGCGAACCTATAACAATGTATTATTTGTAGCCAAGATTATCATCAACTTCATCTCTGCAATTGATTTTTTTGATTCCATACAGAGGTAGTAGACCTACACAAATCATATTTCACTTGAGCTATAGAACCAACCTGGGAAAGTACTATCCGATTATAAGAATGGACAGGTGAGAGAACTCTGTCTGTTCTGCTTCTAAATTGAACATATTCGAAGTATCATTTAATAAACTCAAAATGAGCTGTTACAAATGAGTTACCAAATAAAGACATGAAAATATTCTAGAATTTGAATAGCATTCACCATAAGCCTGCTTGAGTTCTAACATGGGATAGAAATACAAAATATTTACATATTGAATGTATAATTTTATTAGGTTTGCTCGTCATTCATATATTTGTGAAATTATTACTATGATGTAATTATAAATCTAGTTATCCATGCCTGTATTACGTCAAATACATAAATAAATAAATTTGTAATTCAGATACTACTCCTCGACTACAGATTCACACTTGGCACTCTCATACAGTTATCTCCATTGCAAAAAAGTTTTCGTGAGGTTTCATGATGTTCAGTTTTAATAAAAAGCAGAGTAATCTACATTCATAAAACATTCATTAACATTTCAGAAGAAGAAAGCATACAATCTTGTTATTGTAATGTAAATATCTAAAATATAAAAATATTTACAAAAGTTATTGGACAAAGGGAATATTCTAGATATACTTAACACAAAAAGAATGAAAGACAAATACTTTCTAAAGCCTGCTGAAAAATTTACTGTCTGACTTCTTGAAGTAATCATATAATTTTGGCAAAATGGAATGAATTCGCCAAAGTTCAAGATGATTTTATGAAAATGCGCAAAGAATGAAGAATTTTTCTTCAGATTGATAACTATCATTTATAATTCCAAAAAAATCTAGATCATGATAATACTTCCTTGAACTTTAGTATTCCTGATTTTCCGCAGACCTAGAGACATCATGTAGAAGTTGTCAAGATGAAACAGTGGATTTGAGGATTCAATATATGCTTTCATTAAATGATCACTCCACCGGTTATATCAACTCCTCAGATATTGATAGAGGGTGCAAAAATTCTTAAATTTGCCATTAAATAACCAACACCCTACATGAGATATTGCTAAAAAAATGATTTGAGTAAATTTTAGCAGTGCCTGAATCGAATAGGCTATCTATTTTTTAGCTAGAAAACAATATGAAATTTTCAATTCTGTCCACATTTTCCAATTAGGAAAGAGGGTGTTGTGGTTTGAAATTGCTCACAGTGTATAAACTCACCAGCAATTCCTTGATCCTTAGCTATACGAACTTCAGTGTTCTTCTCAGCTGGACTCATTCCATCGAAAACTTTAGCTACCAGATGCATGTGATCTGGATCCAACAGGAACAAACTGCACCTGAAAATGTATTTTTGTATCAGGGTTACTCAGAAGTTAAAATCGGTATTGAAAAAGGTTGAATTTACATTTGGCATGCAACCACCAAACAAACCTCTCCGCATTTGTCAATCGCCTAGCCTCAGACATAATCTCTTTCAGCAAATCACTGAGATCTCCCAGATGGGAGAAGAGCTTTCTTGCAACTGCCAGCAGTGACTGGCATTGCTGTTTGAGTCGACGCTCCTCTTCACATTCTCTTGTATTCAATAAAATGGCAAGGCAGTATTTGAATGTCTCATGGACTAGAGCTGTTATGAAGCCATTATCTCTGGTAGAATTCACAAAACAAATTAAGTATACTGGGCACACAATCATCTTCTTTGGTATATTAGCTACAACACGAAAATAACAACTATAGGAATTGAACAAAATGCATAAGGTCATATTAAATTCTACGACATTTGTGAACAAAAAACCAAAAGAAAACACAAAATTACCTTCCTACCTCTTCTTTCCTTGGCCACAACTGGTACAATAATGAGCCCCCCTGCATCCTTACTGACAACTTCATCTATTAGAGTTTGCAGTTTTGGATCAAGCTTTTCTGCACATTTCAAATTGTTATCTTTGTACTCAACAATATTACTTATGGTATCTTCAGAAAGAGGGGTACGTATGCTAGTCTCTAGAACTTTATCACCTACCACTTGCACTACAGCTTCTTCAGACACTGTCAAAAGATTTATCAAGAAGACACTGGCAGCTTCAGTTTCGGCTTGCAACTAAAAATTATAACAGGCTCACATAAGAATTCTAGAAAAATAAATACCCACTCACGTATTTATTGATCTTTGCTTCAAGTTTTTTCGTTGTTCGATCATTGAGGCCTTCACAGAGCTGTAATATCTTAGCAGGATTTGAAATTTCCAATTTTTGTAAAGGAGTGTCTTCACCAATAGATCCATCTTCAGAACCAATAATTGTTTTGCAGTATGGTGGTATAGGAAACAGCTCATTCATATCTGAATCCATATTTTAGCTATTTGAGTTGATTTCCAGTGTATTAATTACAGCAAATTTTGATATGCTCCTGATTTGGATTCACTTGATGTAAAGATTAGATAAATAATATTCTATTACTGATAGTGTCATGGTAATGTCACATTATCGTATACCAAATGGCTCAGTTCACTTTATATGGGAAATTTATTGCCTTATCAGATTAATTAAATCCATTAAAATATTGAGTATCATTATATCGGATACACTCAGGAGTATGGCTAATATTCATCCTTGATGGTAATTGCCTTGTTTACTTTGATATAGTCAATAGGCAAACAATCGGATTAGTACATGTTTATTATATCAGTACAAACCACAGACTACTTATATATACGAAGTACAAACCCTTCATGTACAAACAGTACAAACCATGTACAAACAGTACAAACCATGTACAAACCAAAGATGTACTTCTGTGTACAAACACAACAGAAAATTTATTTGGTTCGGTTAAATCATTTTATGACAGGGTTCCTGCACGACTGGCAGATGATTGACCCCATACAAATCTGTGGAGTGTTTTCTATGATTGACCCTCAGAGAAAACACTTCTGTGAGCGTTTTCTATGTTGACCCTGTCCACGGTTTATCTGTTATCTATATCCCAGTGATGATAACTTCTGTGCCGTAGCACCGTAGAGAAGTGAGAACCCGGCGACCGTAGGTATATTAGCTACACCTAGGAATAATTTTCAATCGAATTTTGGGTGTATAGAGATGTAGGGACAGATTATTGGGAGATCAAAGCTAACTTATGGAATAAATTTTTTATGCAAACAATTCATTTTAGACAAAAATCCTGGAATAAGTCAATTTTCTATATTGAATGCCGTTTTATTTCAAACTGCGAAAGTGATTACGTGACCAGTTTTGGCACGGTGAAGTAATCGTTGATTTTAGGTCTCATGCAAGGATATAGGATGGTGAAATAACTCTTCCATTGTTTCTTTCCAAAACATGTAGATCTGTCAAACAACCTTACTAAGGCCACACGCACAGCTTGAGTATAGATGGCGATTCAATCGTCGATCCTGTGAAGTCGAATCCGCTTTTACTGATAATGACGGATATCTGCTAATATCTAATATAGCTAACGGTTCAATAATATTTGCATTCGAGATGAATTCCAAATTCGAATCATGTTTTCAAGGTTTTCCAACAAAATCACCGAGATTGACAAGGATAAGTCATCTAGTGTCGAACTTGGGCAGCCTTAGTCGGGTATGAACTTTTGATTTAATCCATGAGAGATAGATTTTTTAATTTACAATTCACAATTCAATTTACAACAACAAGTATACAAATAATGTATATTATCAAGGATTTTATGAAGTAGGCAGCAGCAGCAGTCAACAACTTTTTCTAGTGGCTGGGTATAAGGAGTTGGAACACCAGTCTTTATTTACATCATGGGGTTGTGATACCTCTTTTGAAAGGTCTTTAAAATACTGTAATGGCATAATTTTGTAATGGCATTAGGCCATTATAGCGGAAAATGGCGAAACAAAACACAATCAGTAACTGCACCAGTGTTTTGGTACATCGTTAGTTTAAGGAATTGCTACTACTACTACAGTCATCTTGAGCGGCGAACTATATTGTGGGAGTCTATATTTACTTCATGGTGGGATGTATAAGAATACCTTGTTGAAAATCGAATTCAGTATGTCGGGGTGTGAAGGATTATAATCTGTGAAAATAATCTAAATATAAGTACCACCCGTGTTGTTGATGATGGGGTATACACACCTATGGAATTTCTAACTGAAACGACCTTTGTTATGATGATCTCACAAGCTTCATTTTCGAATTCGAATCACAGCCCTATCAAAATGGTGTCGTAATCATGATGCTGATATCGTTCATGTTCATGTATTACCACTACTCTTGTCAACGCTTCGTCACGCTCCTAGCCAGCCGTTTCATGCAAGAGTAACTGCTATGTCTATCAGGAACTATTAGTTTTACATATAAACTTAGTCGAAACGTATATCGTGAGTCGTGATAAATGAGGGATTTCTGCAAGTTTTTCGAGTGGTTAATCTATCAGTTCATCTCTGTTTGAGAGTGGCAGCCGATTGGCTCGTCTATTGACGTCACTAGATCTGTTTGATTTATGCTACTGTATACTTAAGATAACCATTGAGGTCAGCCGTCTGGTTTCGATCTTGGGAAGCTTTAGTAGTAGACCACTCTTCTGTGTCAGAAGCAAAGAGGGTCAGAATCAGAATCTTCGATCATAAAAAGCGTTCGTTATTCTGAGGTCAGAATACAACTTTTTCTAGTGGCAGGGTGTAGGGAGTTGGAACGTACGCCACAGTTTATTTACATGAATGTCCTCATAGAACACAACTCACAAAACTTCTACGAATGTCCTTGTACTTTTTATGTGTGTGTAGAATGAATTGATTGGATTGATTTGTGGATTGATTGTTGAGCTCTTTTTTACTACGAGCAGGTGGTTCTCACAGAAAAAAATGTGAAGTATTCACATTGATGTGATAAGAAATTGATGCAAAAATTAAAATTGTGTTTCAGTTAGAAGTGACTGTCCGTTTTGTCTAAGTACCTATCTACTCAAGTTTCAGCCAGTAAATGAAAATGGAACACAACACACCGAAATTCAACCAGACTTATGTGCAAAAAATGCAGAACATGTCACTAATTGATCAACCAACCAGATCTGGGGCTCAGAAGAACTTATCAAAAGCTGAGCCCCAAGGAAACAATGATTATAGGTTATATGAGCGGAATAATATCATTGCAAGCTCAAGATTTGCAACTCCAAAACAAGTGGAAACCTTAGTTCCCAACAGAGGGTATGAAGAAAATGATGTTTATGTCCAGTGTGCAAAACCTCAAGTACCTTCTAGCCCCACCCATTCCTTAAGTGGTTCTTCAGTACATTCCATGAGCCCTAGAGCTAGTATGGCAAGCAATTCTAATGCTGTCTATGAAAATATTGATTATTCCAAGACCCCCTATTATTCAGGGCTCCATGAGCATTCCACTGTGTATAGAAAAGCTCAACCACAAGTACCAGTAGGAAATAGAAAAGGCACAGATGTGGAAGTACCTCCAGTTTATGAGAATATACAGCACTTATCCCATAATATGCCTGGTCCTCAGGTGCCCCCAAATGCACCTCCCCCCTATAGCAATTCCCTTTCAAAAAGTCAATATGCCCAGCAGATTTATTCAAGTAGGACAGCCCAGCCCCAGTCTCCATACACATTCAACAAATCACCTTCAAAGAGTTTCACACAGGAACAGCTTGATGAAATCAATAGCAGTGACTATGTTTGTATGACTGGCAATGTTGTCCACACTACTCTCAGCACAAATATTCCTTTCCATACAACATCTGCAAAAGACTATGATAGATCTATCATGACGGGTATTGCTCAAACTCCCTCAAAGGTACCACCCCATGAGGTGAAATTGAGCATGCCAGTACCCCAGAAGGGAAAGAGGCCGTCACCTGCTCCTAGCCCTACCCCAAGCAACTTGAGTACTGGCAGCATGAAGATGAAAATCACAGGAAAGAATCTATTGCCTTACAGTATAACTCCTCCTAAGCCTAGGGGACCCACAGCTGCTGAAAAGAAAATTGAAGAGATGACAAGGCAGATTGAGGAGGAAATGGAAAAGCATGAAGAGGAAGGAGAGTATTTTGGTGAGATATTCTTGCTTCTATCATATTATATCTCATTCTCAATGTCATAACCATGAAATCTATTTGTATGTCTTTTAGGTATTTGCCATACTTGTGGAGATAAAGTAACAGGTGCAGGGCAAGCCTGTCAAGCAATGGGAAATTTATACCATACCAATTGTTTCATTTGTTGTTCCTGTGGAAGGGCTTTACGAGGAAAGGCTTTTTACAATGTCCATGGAAGGGTCTACTGTGAAGAAGACTACCTAGTAAGCCCCACACCAAATGTATTATTGATTTTTTTGTTTATTATTTTTATTTTAATATACATTTAGTGTTTTGTTACTAATATATCCTTGACCCTTTCAATATGGTGGAGAATTTTGGGAAATGAAACAAAAGTCTTGATTTGAAAAGGCTATTGAACTACTGCAGAATTTCAGTACATAGTGAAAGGGTTTAGGTACTCAATGTTGAAAAGGGTTTAGAAACTCTACATTTCAGGGCGGTTCACTGTGGACAATTAGTTCTTAATTCAAATATGTGAGATGTGATGTGTCTTATTAATTCAATGATGAATTAGATCATTTTAGAGTTCCCAGAATATCATGTAATTCATCTGAATAAGTGTTGAGAGCCTGTTTGAATTTGCAAATTTAAAAAACTATATATCAGAAGAGGGACATCTTTATGATTTCCAACATATATTATATATTCATTCAATTTTCTCCTATATAAGAAGTTTTGAAATTTTTTAATATGGTCATAAATAATTTTAACAAAAGCAATCCATTTGACTCCCAGAAAATTTTCATTTATCAGGAGTATTCCATATGAATATTATATCACAAGTACAGTCAGATAATCATTGTCTTGGATATTTTCTGTAAAGTATCCATAATTATGACTCAATAGATAGTTTAGGTAATTAATTGGTGTTTGCAAATATACCCTTAATTTTAATAGATTTTGAATATTTTTTCAGTACTCTGGTTTCCAACAAACAGCAGAAAAATGTGCCATCTGTGGTCATCTCATTATGGAAATGGTAAAAACCTCTAACAAAGAAAAACATTTTTTCATAAACTTTTCTCGACAGATTCTTCAAGCCATGGGTAAATCGTATCACCCAGGATGTTTCAGATGCTGTGTTTGCAATGAATGCTTGGATGGTGTACCCTTCACTGTTGATGTTGATAATAAGATATACTGTGTTAATGACTATCACAGGATGTTTGCCCCTAAATGTGCAGCTTGTGGCACAGGTAAGCTTGTCATATTAGTATATGGTTTAACAAGTATGGAATCATAGTCATTTCCCACGAGTATGAAGAAGCAAATCATTCATGTCAGAAATGAAAGTTATGTGCTGGTTGTACACTACACTCTATAGCAAATGATTCGATGGTGAATCATATGAACTTCAGATTTGATGGTTTTTTTTTCTTTATTTGTCTTTCGATATTCCTGAGATCAAACTTACACATGCCTGGTTTGCAATTTTGAGTCAATTCAAGTCAATAATATACATACCTATGTCACAGACCCCTAAGTCAGAATTCCGACGTAGTATCTCAGAATTGTGACAATGGAAAGATATTTTTAATTTTCATAATTCTGAACATAACATAACAGAGGTTTCACGCATGTCCATGAGAATAATAATAATAGGTCTTTATTTTTGAGAAGTACAGAGTAGGTACACTAGAAAAACGCCAAAGATCAGATGGTGTCACTCATTATTATTATTTACTATGTTCGAATTCTGACTATGTCAGTCTTATGATGCTCTCATACCATTCAGTTTCGAATATTTACAAATAATATTTTTTTCTGATATAATACTGAACCTCAATTGTTTGAATCTGCATGTCTTTCACATCAACAAAAATTAACACGTGATATCAGTTTCATTGAAATTAACGTGGATACATATCATTTCGCGGGTGGAAAGGCAGTTTAAATATCATGATATCAGATTTATCAGAAATTGACACAATTTAAGAATAGTCTTGATAAGTTATAATGAGTCTTAATGTGAGACAAGAGAAAATTATTCAATTGCAAGGAGTCTTGAAGTTAGTTTCACTTAGTATTGGCGGTAGACTCAGGGTCCCATTCTCTTGGAAAAATAATATCACACTGGGTGGTGTTGTTTTGTAGGTATTACCCCTGTGGAAGGTACTGAGGAGACGGTGCGCGTAGTTTCGATGGACAAAGATTTCCATGTCGATTGTTATATATGCGAGGAGTGCAACATGCAATTGACGGACGAACCGGACAAGCGCTGTTATCCTCTCGACGGAAGACTGATGTGCCGAAATTGTCACATTCAGACGCTGCAGCACATGCCGAGTCACATGGTGCCTGCCTCCTATCAGTATACAGGTTGAGAAGGAAGTGTGGCAGTGCCATGGCAGGATTCGGACGGTCTGTCAAAATATTCGATTTGCTCAACTCACGGTGTGGACCCTATCGGTCGACTGGACAACCACGGTCGGAACCCTGTCGGGTTTCGAACATCGAGAATTTCTGATGAACAGGTTACGTAATAAGCCCTGTATATAATATATGGGTTCGGGATCATTTATGATACTCCGAGATTAATCAAGATTTTGAAAATATATGAATACTCTTGAAAAAGTTCAGCATTCTCTAGTCACAAGGTCTCGGTATTCGAATCTCCGAAAAATTTTCAAAAATTAACTTTTGAGTAGTTGCCTTACTTGGAGTAGGTGTAGAGAAATTGTTTGAAAGAGATTGATTCCTTTAAGAAGACAGAACAACGATGCTATTAGCACATAACCTATTTGTGGAGTTCTCTCTATTTGATTGCAGTCAAAATGCTGAATAAAGCAATGTAATTCAATTGTCACCATAATCAATAGGTTGCTGTGGCACTGCCAAGCTATGACATTTCGTCAGATGTAGATATTTAAATTTTTTCTGGTTTTTATATTATATTATTTAAGTGGTGTATATTCCATGTGATTTCCTTTTTATGATGGTTAGAATGACAGTAGTAGATATAAAAGATGACTAGCATGCTACTAGTTTCTTGTGCTTTTTGTAAATTTATAGTTGTATACAGTCAATGACAACAAAGGTTGAGCATATTAAAAAAAAAGTGTGGGTCCTGCCAGTGCTACAATTTTATGAAATGGCTCTATAGGTTTTTCAAAATCACCTGTGTTAGAATTTTCAATATGTGATTCATGAACTATTCTGTTATTTTGCTCGAACTCAACAATTCATACAGTTGAATATCTTTGCATATTGTTGATCTACACAAATATATTTATATTCAGTTTTGATATTGATGATGACTAAAAGTCTCAACTACATAGTAAATATATTGATGAAAATGAATAATATCAGACAAATTGACAAGGATATTTCCCTGAATACAGTGAAAATTGATTCTCTTCAATATATTGTTATAGGTGGAAGTTAGTAGTTGTGATTTGTGGAGACTTTCTAGTATTGCTAAGTTTTGAATTAGGATGAAGTAATCAAATTAAAATACATTCTGTATACTGCATTTTTTCTTAATATTTTTTTTGGGATTTTCAAACAGTAAGTATAATTCTCCTAATATGTATTTTTTAAATCATTGAACCATACTTGTGGTAAAAATTTCCATGACCTATGTCTCAAGCTAGGATGGAAAATGTTATAATCAACTTTTTGCAACCTGTTCAAGTAAATAGAAACTGGTACAGCTGGCAACAAAGCTGGTCTTCCTTCCTTTGGTATTTTTTCTAGAAGGCTCCTAGACTTAACTAAATGTTGATGAGCCCTGCTAGCAATTTCAAAGATACATTCTGACAGTTGGTTGCTGGATTTTCCTCTTATGACTTCTTCTTGACTCACTTTGTGTTTTACTAAAATCTCTTGGGGTATTGAGAGTAAATTCAAATGTTTTGCATGAGGAATACTCCTGTAAGATGTATACATAACTTCGACAACTCTTTCTGCTCAGAAAATATTTTTTACCGTAATTGCTGAACAATTCCTTGTGCTTTGCCAAGGTGAGAAGCTGCATGATCTGCTTCTATATTTTTAACTCCACAACCTTCCAGAACCAAATATAATACATTTGAGGTACTCTGTTCAGCATATTTTTCCAAGTCATCCAAGGTGTTGAAGCTTGACAGCCTTAAGCTATTTAACCTTGATGAAATCAAGTTGATAAAGTATCTTTTTGATAGTTTTCTTCTCATGTTGGCCTGTTGAGAAAAATATGAAAGAGACATTGACCTATTACATATTCCCTCACTTTGTATATTTCAGCAGCTACTGGGTGATTAGGTACTCTATCGCCCTTCAGGCAACTATCTATAGTTTCTTCCCAGAATTTGAGCCTCATTTGGCCTGTGTTTGCTTGCGTTACTTGTTCAGCAACTTTTGCAACTTCTACATTGAAACTCCGAACTGCAAAAGCACAAGATCTGGCAATATTTTTGAGCAAGAGGGTGCAGATATAATTCTCGTAATCATTTTTTCTGTAACGAATCCAGAAAGTGGTTGGGATTGATAGCTTTGTTATCACAGTTTTACCTACTTGACTGAATTTGCACAATATTCAACAGAATTACTAATCCTCCGAGATATCAGAGCAGGTGAATTGTGAAGGTATTTCGTTAGAATCCCGAGGTTGTTATTCATATTTTGATATCAAAACTAAACAGGACGTCTTTAACCTTAGACATAACCAACGAGATATTGGAAATGACTTGACATGACATATGAACGAATGGGAAGGTGATCATCACCCTATGAGGGCGCTGTTTTTCTAACAAAAGGCTATTTGAGAAGTGGTTCGAGTTCTATGTAACCTTAAAAGAAGAAATCCGATCTGTGCCAAAAATGAAAGATACGAAGAAGAACCTGAAATAATATGATAATCCTAAATGATCTCAAGAAGGTTTTTGAAGATTTTCAATTTTATAGGTACTGCCCGAGTATTAGAAGTCAAAAAATGTATTGGTTCTACTCGTATGTTATTGGGTACTTGTCCGGTACAGAAAGTAGTAGTTCAACCTCCTGTGTACATCAAAACGGACCATCACTATAAAATCTGTAAACAAGATGCCATAAGGAAGCTGCAGAGTCTATTAGGGCTTCGAATATACGAGGCCAATGAAATATTTATGAAATTCAAGAACTTTTCCATAACACCAGCATACAAAATAGGAGAAAATTATTTTTTTTGCATCAATCATGGGATGAAGAAGGACACTTTGTTGAAGTACCCTGAGATTTTAGCTGAATCTGATGTGGAAATGAAAATAAAAAAACTCAAAGTGCTGAGAGAGGATATCAATATTTTAGCTCCTCTAATTCTTCTGAAGCCTTATAGTTTGACTAATTTAATACAAAATGAGGTTAAGGAAAAGAGAATTGAACAACTAGCTAAAATATTTGAGGTATACATACATAATATCTCTACTTTTTATATGTCAATTGTTCTCTTTACTTTCAGGTTGAAGAGGATACAGTATGTCAGTGGTTGATACAAAAACCTTTTCTCATTACTCTAAATTTTGATTATCTACTAACAAATTTTCGACTCCTCACAGGTATAACTGATTTGATTCATTCCTTTAGGTCCCTCAGTCTGATAGACATGTTTTATATCATTTGAGGTAATTCCTTCAGCTTAATGATACCAAGGGCAAATTTGGGGTCAGAAATTATTTTGGATTGTAAGCATAACTAATGTATCAGCCCACAGCAATAACAGGCCATATTCATGACAAAATTTAATTTTTGGTGATCTGCCATTTTACACTGTTACATCTGAGGATCCTAAAAGTAGTTCACTTGGTGGGCAACCTGGGCACCTATTAATTGTGCCAACAGGGTCAATGCTGGTTTTGCTGATAACTTAGAAATATTGGTCTGATCCAAATCTGGGGGGGACCTAAATGAAACGGTTGGTTTGCAACTTCCTGAATATTTAACTAATACATACTATTCTCAGCATATGGGATTCCTAAAGATGACATCAGTAGAGATCTTTGGGTCCTGAGATACAGCTCTGCACTAATATCAGAAAGGATGGAACTAGCAAGGAAAAACAAGATTGAAAAATTGAAGACCTGGATGGTTAGGGCACAGCAAGATATATTAGACAAGTGAGACATTTTCAACTCTTTATCTGTCCTGTCATGTTTACAGTATTTCAACTAATGTGATACCTGTATTTAAGCTACATGAAAAGAAGATCAGACAACAAATCTATACTGGGTAATAACTCACTGATAGAATATCTGTCAGAAAGATTAGACACCACAGAAGAGGTAGCCAGGTTTATAATATCCAAGCAGCCAGCTTTGCAAAAAAAAAGTTTGAAGAAAATGAATGAAATGATTGAGTTTCTCTTGATAAATGGTTTCAAGACAATCCACATATGCAGGACACCAAAGATTCTACTGCACAAAGTTGATACAGTGAAGAAGAGACTTCAAGAGATGAAAGATAATGACATGCAGCTTGATGCTTTATCTGTTTTGACTAAAAGTCAAAAACAGTATGCACAAGCTCTGGAATTACTCAAGGCAAATAAAAATAAAGCAAAGAGTTGATATTTCATTAGATAAGAGTCAACAAATTCTGATTCAGAATTTCTTAATTTGTAAATTTACCCTTCAAAATACAATAAAATTAATCAACTGGTTGTTTTGGCTTGTGAAGTATGAAACTGTGAATTTAAATAAACAAACAGTACAACAGCTGACATCCTTGCTTGTAGATTCTGTTGACTGAGATCATGAGCCCATTCCACTCTTCCCCAGTGGCCAGTCTGATACTCTTCTTCCAAGCGGGATAGTAATACAGCTTTCTCGGTTGATATATACCTCTCAGTACATGCTAGTGTTAGCACCACAGATTTCAATGTATCTACACCATACATAAAACCATTCACTGCAGCAAAATTGTAGGACATCAAATGTTTTGCTAATGCTGCTTTATCATTTTCACTAACTGGTGGTAAGTCCATCTGGACAGATTTCTGAACATTGACATTGAACCTATTGTTGAACCATTCTATAACTGGATCCCATTCATTAATTTGGAATTGAAATAGCTCTTTATCTTCCTGAAATGCAACAGATGTTAGTTTTCCTTCAACACCTTAATAACAACTCACATTTGCTTGGAATAAAACTGTGTCAGTGTCCAAGTAATTAGTTATGTAACTCACAATATCATATTTGGTGAAATTATTTGGATTATCAATAACAGTATTACACAAAGTAGTCTGGAAAAAATGTGTTGAGTGGAATTGATTATTCGCTCATTTCACTTACGATGTGCATTTTACTTCTGTGAATATTTTGTTTTTGTGCTTCCCATTCCGTGGCAACAGCTAGAGCTAATGGTTCACTTTCAACAGAGAAAACAGCACCTTTAGGAGTTTTCAACCTACGCTGATCCAATGTTACTTCAAATTTGCCATCACTTCGTAGAATTCCTGTTTTTTTATAGAATCTTTTTGGAGCAGTACCTAAATTAATTGGATATCTTCAATTAGCAGAATTGTGTTCTGGACAATTTCTACTTACTGTAGTTTCTAATTCGATTCGACGATATTATATAACTACTAGCTTCATTGGGATGTAAAGTATTAGATATACGTTTCAAGTTTTGAATTGTTCGATTCATACTTTGCATTTTCCATAAAAATATTCAATAATTATAAGGAACTTCTACTCAGATGATTTCATAACATAACCTCAACTATCAAAATTTGAACTAATTGTGGTACTATTGTTACTCATAGAAATCACAGTGTTTTCTATGCTGACACTGTCAGTCAAGGATTATACCAAAGAGTTGTGTTCCGTGACTATACAACAGACTACTCATATAAGGACCGTCACTCGATTTGCGCGGTACTCGATGTTCAAAATTTCAGAAATGTATCTATTTTCGCCTGAATCGAAAAGGCTGTCTAATTAAAAAAAAATCCTAACAGTCGTTTTCGAAATTTTGACCCATTCAGACTTGTCCACATTTCCAAAGAACGTTAAGTACTGTATGAAAGAATTTATGTTTTTGAAAATCTTGTCAACGGGTTTCAAATTGAGAGGGTGCGTACACTGGAAATATGAATTATCCAAAAAATTGTCCAAGACGCTACGAGAATATCGTACTATGGCAGTTTTCGGATTGTGTTTGAACTGAAAATGAAGCAGAGGATTTGATAATAATTGAAGCTCGACGTCCAACATATATTGACTTTTATTCGAATATTACTATAATCTCTGAGAGAAACTATCATTTACAAACCTAAATGACAACAAAAAAAGGAAACAGCCATAAGTGTTTTTGTAAAAATAATATTTTTAAAATTACCACTAAACAATTACTTTAAAATAAACATAAATAATAATTGATTTCTTAAAAATGGCCTAAGTGGAACGACTATCGATTTTTAAGCAAATTGACCACCGTCCGCATTTGAGCCGGCAGCGATGTGCTAGTATCCTTGTTCAACGTCTCTAAAGTTTCATGCAAGATCAGTTGCAACGTTGCCGTGTCCGCCGGACCCGTATGCTGATTCAACAAGTTGCTGAAGAACGTATTCCACAGGTCCACCTTGAATATAACAAAACAAATTTTCATTAAAAATGCTGCCACTTCCCGAGAAATCGTAACTTCACCGTTTGAAAATTTGGGAACATTTGGGTTTTACCTTCGCAAAATACATGAAAAATTAAAAACTATATTTCTAATTTTTGTTTATGCGATGAAATTTCTTCCAGAACAGATAGTGGCAGAGGATTGCCTAATATTTTTTCAGCTTGCCCAAGGATAACAAAAGGTTATTATTATCATTATATGATATAGAAATTCAATGTTGTTTACATTATTATATATCCATGCAGTTTGCTTTTGAATTGTGTTATTTTAAAAAAAGCACAAATTCAAGTCCGTAATGCAATGCAAAGTGTCTTCATAATGAATAAACTTACGATTCCGAAAAAAAAAAAAACGGAGGGTTGCTCAAGTGACCATTTGTAACGAAAGTTTAAAACTATTTTCTCTGTTTTGGCTTCTATTAATACAGAATACATATTTTTCCATCAGAACAGTTAGTGACAGTTACGGAATTGTCACACCTAATATAATGTGGTGGAGACTTTTGTATGTGTTTCAGGTTTCAACTAAATTCAAAATTTGATAGCTTGTTATGTGAGTGTATTATTATCATCGTTCCCAATTGGAGCTGATGAAAACGACAAAAAAACAAAGGTGTATTAATGAATAAGCTCATTATCGAACGAAAAAACATGATGCCTTCGAAGTGCCGAAGCAGAGATAAAAATATAACTTTCTAGAAGAGGTAAAAAGATGATGGATTGTTCTGGTACAAATTAGAAGGATAAAATATCTATAAAGAGGAAATTGTAAGACAATCGGTGATGTTTAGTTTAGTTAGTGTTCTTGAATAAACTATGATAGTGTTTTAAGTAAGCAACGTAACGATATTATCATCATTTTCGAGTTGCCTTCTAATAATAATAAGAGAGTATTGCAGCTCATCTTGTTTTTTTTTTTATTTTTTTATTTATTCAATCGCTTCTTCTACGTCGGAATCCAACGTCCCATAAGCCGAAGCTTGAGTGGGTTGAGAAGAGCGGGAGGAGTTTTTATAGTGGACTCCGCCAACCACTCCTGGGGGACCGTGTATCGACACTACCAAATCGATGTCAGGATTGAAATCGATGAACCATTTAATTTCAATGAAAAATTAACAACCGCGGCCGGGTTCGAACTCACTACCGTTCCGGCAGCTCGATCATGGTCAAACGCCTTGACCACTGTGCTACGGCCCCCTCTTGTATTTCATCACATGAAACAACCTTCAATCCGTCAAACGAATATCATTTATTTTGCAATATCATCGAGTGTTTTGGAAATTTCATGTGGCAAATCCAGCGAGCTGCCGATGAACCACCAAACATCGAAGGAATCGTCACAACTGTCGCCTCTCGTTGCTACTCGCAAACCTTCGATCTTTGCATCTTATAATAACTAACCAATCACCTTCAAGTATCTACTCAAACGCTGCCATATCGACCACACGCCGTCCTTCTTCTGCAACTTGATGTACGCCTCGAACAGGAGCACGTGCGCCGTGGAGGCGACGCAAAACAGGTCCGTGTGGTAGCTCCAAGGTAGGTTGTCGAGCATCTCGCAGCACACGAAGTTCTCCGTGGTGACCTTGCGCTTGAAGGTCGCGTTCGCCGGGAACAGCGTCATGTCGATGCTGCACCCGAAATCGATCAGCTGCAGCCCCACCGTGCTGTCGGGCTGCACGAACACGAGGAAGTTGTCGGGCTTGATGTCGGCGTGCACGATGCCCACCTCGTGCATCGCCTGAATGATGCGCAGCATCTCGATGCAGAAGTAGATCACGAGGCATTCTTTCATGCCCTTGCCGGTCTTCTGCTTGTGGACGTTGGCGAGGTCGAGCAGCGACCCGCCCGGCATGTATTCCGATACTAGGATCGACATCTGTTCGCCTGTGAATTCATTCGTCGATACGTTATTCGAGTCGAGATGATCGGATTTTTTTTTTCTGACGAATCAGAATAGTGGTGGATTATTAGTACATCGACGTTCGGGGTCTTTGCGTTTTCAATATTAGGTCAATGTATTTTGTAACAACTTTAGCATTGTCATCATTGTCAACAAACATTCAACAACAACATGGTTATATCGCTCAAGATTCAAAATACCTATATGGCTAAAAAATTAACACTAATATCAATATGATGGTAGTGAGAATTACATCAGTGAAGTATTTAAAATCACGAGGAAGAATTCACATGAATATAAAACTGATATTGTATGCTCAATAAACAGGATTGGGTTGATTTCTGATGTGTGCAATTAGTTTGTGTTTAAACATTGATACTGCCCTTACATTTTTCATCATGAGACACATTGAACCAGCTACTTACCAGCTTAGTCACCGTTTTGTTTCATACACTCTATCTAAAAATCATCATTTATTACCTCTGCTATTCGAAAATGTCGAAAACCTCAAGAAATTCACTTCAGCCATCAAACTATATATATATATATATATATATATATATCACATAGCAACTACAGGGATTTCTTAAGAATTAAAGAATCATTACAATTGTTACTTCCAACCATTATAACTGCGCTAATAAATTTTGACACAATAATTGTACATTATTTATAGTGAATTTTCACTTTGTATTTGTTCAATTACAATGTTTACGTTACAGGTTACGTTCTATAACTTGACATCCTCGTATTTATGAAATTGCTTATGAACGTGTTAGTTTCAGTTGCTCCGTTCTTTATGCTCAGGTTGGAACGAAGAAACAATTTTTTCTGCGACCAACTATGAAAACAGCACTTTCAACATTTCACTATGAAAAATCGAAAATAAAACGCGCTAGTGTGGAAATATCCAAAAAACGCACGCTTGCGGTTATCAATGAATGTAATGATATTTCACATGGAACTGTACTTTTCAATATAATTTTACTGCTGGTAGCATTGATTTTGCATCCTAACCTTTCGCAAAATGATTGAATCCACAACCTTCTTCATTCTTCGAGATGCGTCAAAAGGTTAAAAAATACTCAGGAAACATTATCATTAATGACAATGACAAACAACACAGTTGACGTTGACTCAGTTGACTGAAGTTGGTAACCAAAGATGATATCTGAAATATCCGAAGGTTGCCGAGTTTGTAACAATTCATAGGCGAACGCATATATGTTCATGAAATCGATAAAGGTATTGTCTATCAAACTATCGAAAAGGTATCCACCTCTCCTGACTGCTGTATTTTAGTGGGTGAAACTTAATGGTGTAGAAAAAATAATGTACATATCTCGTTGGAAAGCTTATTTCAAGCACTCGATAACTTATTGGCACTCGCCGCTACACGGCTTGTGCTAAATGTCAACTCGTGCGAAATATGTCACTTTCCACACTAGTTATGTGATATACTATTGTTGGCCTTACTGAAATATCCTTTCGAGACATCCATGAACCTGTCTCTCAGAGGGTGCGTCGATAATCTCGCTTGCAGCTCCCTACAGATGTAGAACTCCCATTTGTTGGCAGGTTTTTGGTATTTGAGCGCCACTTGGACGTTGTTGTCTATATCTAAAGCTTTGAAAACTGTTCCGAAAGTCCCTTTTCCCAACTGTTTGTCTACAATATATCTCTCCAGTCCTATAAAGAAGATAACCACATGAAAATTGCCTTTGAATTTCTATCACATTTATCATTTTCTTCATTTCATTATTTTTTCTTCAAAGATTTCTAAATCAATCTTTTCAATAAGAGTTCAAAAATGATTGAAACTACTGATCATTGCCAAGTTATGACCAGAGTATTTGAAGTATCTTCAGATTTGATTCCAATCACATAATCACCTGAGACATGTAAACAATTCTGGTGTGGAAATAATATAATAACACAGGCTATCACATAGATGGAAATATGTACAAGGTGATTCATGAGAAGTCCCATAGTCAGATGGTAAATAGAGTGGATCAAGACGAGAACGGTGTGATTATATTGAAAGTTTTTTTTGCCATCCATTTTTTTTTTTTATCCATCCACTCATAGATATCGCTTGGTGAATGCTTAGTTTTTCTGAATTGAATTATCGTACTAGTTTGATAACTTGAGAATATTATATATGTTACATATCATATATATAAATTATATATAGAAAGTATGTATACAGGTACTTTACTATACCTATACATTCACTATAAACATTAGGAGCGAATTGAATTGAGACAAAATGATCCCTAATAAATTTTCTAACTTCTGGTGAAAAAAAAAATTCAATCGGTTGAATCGTTGCAAAAAAATTGCAAAAAAAATCCATTTCAATGAAAATCAGGACGTTGTTCTAAGAAACACTATGCCAACCAAACCTCTCAAAGTGCCGTGCAAAGTGGAGTGCAGTTCCTTTGACGTTTTGCCTGTCTTTCAGAATTCAACAAATTTTCTCCAGACGATCAGAATGTCAACTTTTTTGACATTACAATGAACCCCTCCGAAATTTTGTTTTCTTCATAGTAAAAAGATAGATAACACCATTGAGAAAACGTCACTGTCAAATTTAAGCAGATGACAAAGAATATCTAGTGGCATATCGATCTTCCAAGTTATACGACGATTTTATGGATGGTAAAAAAAATCCTAACGACTTGTCTCGATCCACCATTTGACCATGGTAATTTACTACAAAATAATGTCACCTACCTATTTGAATAGCTTCTTTCCTAACACATATCCTAGGCAGCGAAGGAACGTCAATATAACCGTGAGTGTGGTGGCCGGGGAAATTCACCCTCTTCAACAGATGACTGATGAGATTCGGCTTGAACGGATCCGAGGGGACGTAGTCGATGGGGGCGACAGCGGCAGGCGGAGGAAACTCCCTCATCGGGCTGCCGAGAGGACTGCCTGCGAGTGTCAAATCGTGCATTTGAGTTTTATGTAACATTGAAACATTACTAGGCGTTGTTCGAAATTTCACATTGCTTATATGGTGCGGAATAAAGTAGTTCAACCTACCCATAATAAATATTGTGGATGCATCCGGGAATTTCATGCCGTCCGATCAAAACCGATTCATGATTAAAACAGGCCTAAATTACATATTTAATCGCTTATAGCAGAGAGTAGTCTTAGGGAGTGGCAAAACTTCCATAATATATAGTGTGTCGAAGATGAAGATACATGATGATATCGGTGATGGAGGGAGATACAAATAATGATGAATGGGAGAAAAGTTGCGAATTCAGAGGGTTATTCCAACAGCTTTCAGAAATTATCAAATTAATAGTTTTTCATTCGTCGAAAGAAGTGATATTTTTGGAAATAGTGAAATACTGAAAATGATTCTTCATAGCCACTTCTGATATGATTCAACGTTGTGATGTTGAGTTCTTCCTCCGACGTTTCATATTCGTGAAACTATCATCAACCTAATTTTGAAACAACTTATCTCCCATTTGACCAAACGTGTATCTCCCATCGTTTCCGAGATCCTCATGCTGTGCATTCGTATCTTGGACATACTGTATACTTTTATTATCCATAAACCGTAGGCTACCTTGTAAATAAATTCTGATTGTGGAATTCAAATACGCTACATTTCACACTAGAAATGATTTTTAAGATCATCTATGAACAGCGAATAGCACACTGTTTTTTTATTTAGAAAATAGCCTATTTCACAATGGCAAAATGAAAGTGGAAAGTGAAATGCACACGTATTGGCATTTTTTAAAGCTCTCGCACGCAGTTATCGATAAATGTTATGATATTTCATCTAGAAATAATCCTGCTTGCACCATCACATATGGTAATTATCGTATTCATTTCGGATTTAGCATCCTAATATTTCAAAAAGGATAAATCCACTACGTGATAATGACATAACACAGTTGAGCCTATTGAGTAACCAAATGTTACAGCGGAAATACCCGAAGATTGCCGAGTTTGTATCAATTCATCTGCGCACACATTCATTGTCATGAAACCGACATAGGTCGATCAAACCATCTCCATTTTCATTTCTGACTAGAAACATTATTATCGTATACATACTCAGGTCTCATAAATATTGAAAATGCACATGATTTATAAAGATTTATGATCGTAAGAAAAATTGTTAGAAACTGTATTTCCTGCTCCCAATACATTTATACCTATTCATGCGAGATATATCACATATCAGCACCATTATTCAGATACTATCCACATGACGGAGGAAAATTTCAATGATTAATCAAATAATGAGCGTGTGATTAATATCGTGTGTAAACAAAGGACCCGGAGCTCACCCTGCATCGGGACGGTCCCGATATTGACCACCTCGGGCTGCGTGTCCATGAGACTGGCCAGCAGACTGGAGCGTAACTCGGCGTTCGCCTGCATGTTTTCCGCCAAATAATTGTTATGCTCCTCCAAGATGGTGCCCATCTTGTTCGTGTGGTTGTTGAAGAATTTAGTGGTGGCGCCGCTGGAGCTCGAAGATGCCGACCTATCGAAAATAATGTATTTTATGATGATAATAATAATGATGAGTTCATTCAGAATATTTACAAAATATAAATTCAAATATAAATTTCTAATGAATAAACCTTACAAAGTGAATAACTTGTAGCAAAGATTGAAATAAATTATACAGGGTGTCCTTAAAAGGTCTTTACAAAAAGCTACCACAATTTCTTCAGACCAAAACAATTCGATACAAGCAAACTTACCTCAGTAAAAAGTTGCTTAGTTTGGGCGCTAGACGGCTCTGAAGTTGAAATTTTCAAATCGATTTTGCTTCATAACTTTTGAACGGCTCATGAGATTTTTTTCAAATTTGGTACGTTGGCATAGACCAGTGCTACTTATTTTCAATAGAAATAACCTATGCAAAAAGTACATCTCAACTTTTTGCGTCGTATAAATCTTTGTATACGTGAAAATGGTGAACATTTTGAACAATTTTTATGAAATATCTGTTAATCGTTTTATTATTAATTATGCTCTAAATCACTAAAATTAAAATTTTGTCGAAACCATGAGAGGAATCGACTTTTGTCAAGAGTACCTTTTTTGTAGTGAATGAGTTGAATAATTTAGATTTCATATTGAAACTAATTTTTTTCCATTGGCGTAGGAGTTTTAGATGTTTATTTACTGAAAAAATCAAGTTCTATGCCCATGGAATGATATTCATTATGATTATGATATGAGTTTCATTGCCCGATGAGTCTATGCCAACGTACCAAATTTGAAAAAAATCTCATGAGCCGTTCAAAAGTTATGAAGCAAAATCGATTTGAAAATTTCAACTTCAGAGCCGTCTAGCGCCCAAACTAAGCAACTTTTTACTGAGGTAAGTTTGCTTGTATCGAATTGTTTTGGTCTGAAGAATATGTGGTAGCTTTTTGTAAAGACCTTTTAAGGACACCCTGTATATCAATATTATCAACAATTTTATGAACAATATACATTAAATTTATTACACATTACACATTAAATTCCTGCCCTTTACATCCACTACTCTTTGATTGAAATACACAACCATATCCATTGATACAGCAAACACAAAGATTTACATAGCTACAGCATCTGCTGTAACACAGCTTTTACTCGGTAGATGAATTTCTGTCAAGTGATTCAACAGAATATAATGTGTAAACACTCTGATATATGAAAGTACACCCATCTTACTACTTTCAGCATATTTGAAAAAATGAAACAGTGATTCTATTTAGATATCGCTTCTATTTCGATTCATCGACCTCAATTTAATGGTATTTCAAATCAAAAAAGTTATTCGTGAAGTCAGCTAGGAAGCCCTGAAGGAACGAGTTTCATCTTCAACCATCTTTGGGAAAAACTACTGAGTGAGGAATTGCTCCCAACCTCTTCTAATCGATTAAAACATTGATACACGTTCATACATACATACATGACATACATTCACAATACAACCAATATTATCTGTCGAAATCGAAACCAATAAAATTTTTAACGTTTTGAAAACATCATATTTATTGCTGATTTCGAAACGACAGAGAGTGGATGAAGCTACATCTTAAATTTGAACTATGTCTAAATCTCTCATGCAAACACCCCTGTGTGTAAGACGTCATAGCGGAACAGACAACTGGAATTGTGTGTTTGAAATTAATATCATGCTATTCGTTCAATTTCTCCTTCTAGAACAGATATTCTGCAATAATATTTATATATTCTAGTAGATCGATCTCGAAGAGAGACAGGAATAGACACGACCATGAGAAAGAGACGCAGCGATTAAAAATCACATGGCTGTTGGCATTGTTAAAACATTTTGATGAGTCATGCCATTGTTTTGAGAGATACAACATTTTCAGTTATTTTCCTTCGAATCGAGTTAATTGTGTAAGATTATTCACTCAAATTTATTGTTTAGCGGAGTTTATTGATCCAGAAGTGTGTTAAAACAAAGAGATCCAGTTTTACTTGTTGTTTGAATATTGAAAATTGGTAAATAATCCTAGTTCAATCAGCCGGTTCAGCCCATCAAGTCAATAAAGGATTTTTAGATTAAAAAAAGATCTGAATATATCATTTCATGGATAAGGGATTAAATCATATTGAACAAATTTCAAATAGAACCTACTTTGCATCTAGAGAAAGGCGGAGGATCCCAAACAATGAAAAAAGCAAACGAGAGAGGGGCAACCAGCAGGTGGCAAAATTATACCTTTTGTTGTTGCACATCCAGAGGAATCGATAGCTCTTTCTTTTCCTTATGTTCTGTTCAATGTTCCTCAAGTCGATGAGGCAAGGAAGCATATCGTCTTTCCACAGTTTAAAATACCGATATTTTTCAGAAACTTCAATATGAAAGAGCCATTGGTGAAGTCAAAGGAGAGCTAGGATCACCCTGAGAAGATGAATCTCACCTTCTGTCATCTATTCCTCAGGTTGCCAATCTTTCCCAATCCAAACTTTCCTAATCGTTCAAATATCTCTTTCATTTCGATTCCACGATCTAATCAGGCGTTTTTTTACTCTAAAAAAGGGCCCGTCACATTCATCCCCATGATGAGAAGAATATGAGAAGATAGGATATCCTCACTTTGAAGACTTACCACACTTCAATTCTTCCCCAAAGACTCACCCATCACTTTTGGTTTCTTCGAAAATTGTACTTAGCGCCTTGGGCTCTACAAAAAGCTGCTTCCTAGTATTTTCTAATTCTTCTTCATTGCAGTGAATATTTAAAGCTGGTCTTTTGTTCTGTGGTGTGCTCACCTGTAGAGATTTCAATGCAAGGCATTATTATTATGGCAAAAATGTTATCGATTTACTTTATAAATACAGGGTGTCCCGACCTGAAGTACGAAGAAAACTTCATATGAACATGATAAAATTATGCAATTTTGTGTAATCTATTAGCGTTCCATACTGTTTTTGAAAATGCGAACAAAAGTATAAAATAATAATTCAGGGTTATCCAAACAGGGTCATATTCACATATTTCTTCACTTAAATAGGTTCACCCTATCAAATTCAACTAAGACCACCTTTTTTTCATTTTTCTAGTAGTTGATATAGATAGAGCTTGGCATTCACTTCTTGAAACTGAGTATGAAAATGGTAAATTTAAGATCAATTGAAGGAAAAAACACCTGGTATCCAAAAATATTTCTATCTGACTACTATCACTTTTTTGTGTCAAAGAAGAAAATCACGAATATTGCGAAGTAAATATTATTTATTCATTGAGTTGAAAACGGGAGCAGATTCGTTCCCGAAACGTCCATTACATCAAGATAAGTAGAAATTTTGATATTTTTTGAATATATTCGTCTTCCAAATTTTTTTTTGCAAACAAGGTGTAACTGACAAATAGAGAATTGCTCTTTCAGGCATCTGAAGGTTGAATTCCAAGCGCAGTGACATTTTGGGGCAGATCATATATATGTCCCTACTACAAAAATATTCAGATGATGATAATTTTGATTTCTATCATTTTTTGAAAACGAGGAGAGAAAAACCCACAAAAACTAGAAAAATGATTATAACATCTTCTCAAATAACTCACAGTTTCATAATCTGAGACCGAATTGCAAGAAAATAGCGCACATAGTAGTTAGTGCAAGCAGACTCTTTTTAAATATCCCTGGATGATTATTTTCTTTTTTACTTTCGTTTATGTTTTCGAATTCAGCATAACACGTTAGATGAGTAGACAAAAATTGAATTATTCAAACCATTTCTTGAAAATATTGGAAATCCATCTTCAAGGGCGACCCTTCAAGAGACTGGAGCTTTCTTAGGAATCATTCACCGACCTATGTTTACATTTTTTTTTTTTTTGACAACACGAAAGGGAAACCTATGATGTTCGAGGAACATCGTGTTAGCCAGCGGTGGAATTTTGGGAAAGAAGGAAGGTGTTGGAATTTTTCTTGAATGTTTGGAGGTTGTAAGCATCAGGAAAGACTTCACTAGGCAAAGAATTCCACAACTTTGCCGTTCTATTGATGAATGATGCTTGGTATAGCGATGTTCGACAGGTCTCGAGCCTGACAGTGTAGGGGTGACCAGCTTGAGCTCGTCTGGTTTGTCTACTAGGAATCGCGCGTGGTGGCATAATAGATGATATTTCCGTTGAGCACCGACCGTGAAAGTACCTATAAAAAAGGCAAAGATCGCCGACCTTTCTACGATGATCTAGAGAGGTCAATGATTTGGTGAGTGTTGTGTCATCGACTAGGCGAATAGCTCTCTTCTGAATTGAATCTAAGAGCTTCAGCGTATGTTTGGGGGCTGAGCTCCAAACATGTGAACAGTACTACAGGACAGGTCGAATTTGTGCTTTGTAGATCATAAGCAGTTGCTGGGATGTGAAGTATCTCTTCGCACGGAAAAGAAAACCGACTTTTTGTGAAGCAGTTTTCGCAATGGACCTCACATGATCGTCCCATGAGAGAGCACTGTTGGTGGTGACACCCAGCATGGATATTGACGACCTCATAGGAACAGTGGTACCCGACATCATCAAATTGGGCATTGTGTGATCAGCCTTCTTGGTGAACATACAAGCTTGAGTTTTAGTTGCATTGAATTGTACTAGATTCTCAGATCCCCATTTCAGAATTCTTGTCATATCCTCATTTAAAGCATCAACCTGTCTTCGCCTTGCACCTCTGGCCTCATTGGATGATATAGGGGCTCTAGAGGAAAAGGCGGAATGAAGTGTACTATCATAAAGTTTTCTTCATATTTCTGCTCCTAAACCGCTGGTAGAGTATTGCATACTATTCTCGGGACACCCTATATCGTTATATTTTATTATCATGGCTTCGTTAAGAGATTTGTCATTATCTATTACTTTCCTGTGACTATAGGTATGGTTTTTAAAAGAAAATTCCACACCTAACATTCGATCAATTGAAATCCAGTATTTTGTATCGTTACCATACAAAACAAATTTCAGGAATTTTTTTCCTCGGGGAAGGAGCATGAAATTACACATGAATTGTTTTGACGTTTATCGGGTAAATGACATTTATATTCAACTTCATATTATGTCGAGAGATTATTTCGGTGTGAAATTCATTACCGAATACCACTTTAGCTTCAATTGAATACCAGAAATTCAGTGAAAATTTCATCCATTCATAGAATCTCTGCGGTTTCACAATCGACAAAATCGACAAAAATGAAAATCAAAATTAGGCGACAATTTCACACAAGTGAAATAAACTTGATGTAGGAGCCAATTTTCTAATTGAAATATTTTTTCCATAAAAACGTAAATATTATATTATAAAACCGATACAACGTGAATTGAAATTCCAGAGAAGGGAGACTCTCTCTCTCTGTTACCTGCATGGCGTTGAGGTTGAAGTTGAAGGCGTACGTGTTGAAGGTGTCTTCGAAATCGCTGCGTTGGTCGGGCGGCGACGCCATCATGCCCTCGGACGCGACGTCCTCGAACGACGAGGAGCTGTCAGTGAAAAGCGGCATCGGTTTGGCGCTGTCGCCCGCATGGGCCGTCTCCGCCACGTCCATGCCCCCTCTCGACCCCGTCTCGGCCAGCTCGTCGGCATTCAGCATTTTGAAAGCCGTTTTCATCGCGCTACCTGTCGAGACGAACGCGAACGTCGCTTAGCGGAATCCCTCGTTTCTCATTCGACAAAGTCTCATCATCTCATCCCAAGATTATTTTGAATTTACGGTACTCATTTTCATTTTCGAAATTCGAAGTGGTGACTCGCCGAACTATTTGGTCAATAAGATAATTAATACGGTCAATAAGATAATACGAGACAGCAGAAACACTTCTTCATTCCACTAAGTAACAAAAAAAAGTGGTCAAAATCTCAGTTTTCTTCAATGGATTGAAACAATTCAATGATTTGCCTCCCCCTCTCCCAATATTAAAGATGCGCATTCTCTTCGAGTATTTTAAGCTAAACTGAAGACTTTTCTAATGGAAAAATTCATTCCAGTTCCTTTACAAAACCAAAGTGAATTTTGAACTGTGGCGTGATTATTTTCATCATTTTCAACTGAGAGTCAGAGTTGTCGCCAGCGAGTTAGGCTGCAAAATCGCTAGAAATTTTTACTTCTTAGTGGTCGAGACTCATCTAAGATACGGTATTGCTTTCTGGGACAACTGTACTCTTCAGCTTTTCCATATGATGTTTGCCCTACAGAAACGTGGGGTGAGGTATATTTTAGTGGACGCTTTAACATCGTGTAAGACTTCATTTGTGAAGGGGAAGATTCTTACATTACTATGTCATTTTATATTGGAAACCGTGTGTCTAATTCATAAGTATCAGTATCATTTATATAAACAAAATCCAGTCAATACAAGACTTCGTCAAATTCCCTTGCCTCTGCCGAGATCACAATTGCTAAAAAATTCTTTCATTTACAATGGAGGAAAGATGTTTAATCACCTTCCACTTTCGGTGAAAAATATAGGAGCCTATGTACTATTCAGGAAAGCGGTTAAAGAATTTTTACTTTGTAGACCATACAATGAGATTCGCGAATTTTTTGAGGAAAGAATTTGAGATGTTTTCTGATTTTATGAATGCCTATTCTCTGTGTATTTTTATTGATTGACTATTATTTTATTTCAAAATTTTAATCTGTATTACCTTGTATTGTTTGTTCTATTGGCACTTAGTTTTATATTTGCTTTGTCCATAAGATGTATCAATCTTTGACAATAAAGTATATTTGATTTGATTTGATTTGAATATATTTTAACCACAGTTTCGTAAATTATTGAAGTAGCTATGATTCAAGTGATCGGCGATGCGAAATGATCGATACTCGGGAAATTAAATAAATTTCCTCTTGCCGTTCTCCATCTCGCCGTTATTTTCTTCGGCGGGGAATTGATTTCATTTCGCAGAAAGCTTCTCCTTACACACAGTTCGCCCTAGTGAATGATTTCCGCTGTTAACGAATAATATTATCAAGTTAGTTGTACGTTAGAGTTTTGGTGGAAGAAATTAGATAGGCAAACAGACAGAGTAGTCAATGTTCTCGTTCGTTCTTCAATCGTCAAAGTTCTCATCGTTGTCATGAGATATGGGCACACTATCAGTCTAGATTAAAGTTATGTCATGAGTCATAGATGCTAAAAATCGACATTACCTTTCGGATGTACTTCTGGCATGCTCTCTTCGAAGACGACGAAATTATCAGCGACCGCCTTGGCCGGACTTTTGCCCCACAGAGAAAAGGAATTCTGCGACTCTTCTCTCATCGACGTCCTCTGCGGGGCCTGGCCGTTGCTGCCCGTCGCCGGAGACGCCTCTGTCTGCAGTTGCAGCGTCTCAGTATGAGCGTTCAGAGGCAAAATTACGGAGTTGTTGTATTGGGCTGGTACAGTCGGCAACTGGTGGACTTCCATGGTACGGTGGAAAGTGTCGTTCTGCTAAACGAATATTTCGATTTCATAATAATATTCGATTATCGTTGAAAGGATGTTTTTTTTTTTTTTTATCTTTGGACAACACGAAAGGGAAACCTATGATGTTCGAGTAACATCGTGTTAGCCAGCGGTGGAATTTTGGGAAAGAAGGAAGGTGTTGGAATTTTTCTTGAATGTTTGGAGGTTGTAAGCATCAGGAAAGACTTCACTAGGCAAAGAATTCCACAACTTTGCCGTTCTATTGATGAATGATGCTTGGTATAGCAATGTTCGACAGGTCTCGAGCCTGACAGTGTAGGGGTGACCAGCTTGAGCTCGTCTGGTTTGTCTACTAGGAATCGCGCGTGGTGGCATAATAGATGATATTTCCGTTGAGCACCGACCGTGAAAGTGAATTATACACGGGCTATAATCCTATAATCCCTAATGGCTAGAAAATGGTTAATAGATTCTGCTGATATTTGCTGCTCCAAGTTGGAAATGCAAAATACTTGAAATTGATTTATTTTAGTTTGATTTACTCTAAACTGCACTTTTTTTATATCAATTCGGGGTACCGCAAAATAAAGCCATATTTTTGAATGACTTGAATGAGTCTCTCTTGAATGAATATTTATGACAGTTTGCCAAACAAAATAAAATCCACCAATCTCGTCACAAAATTCAACATTGAACTGACATTTATACAATCCTACTCTCTGAGTTTTCCTGTTGTCAATTCGGTACATCGATTTCATGTTCATAAAATGTATTTTCGAATAACTTACAGATGGTATTTACCATATTTAGAATCAACATCTAGTCTACTCAAACCAAGGGTTCTGCCAAATATTGAGTCTCTCTTGAATAAATATTTATAACAGTTTGCCAAACAAAATAAAATCCACCAATCTCGTCACAAAATTCAACATTGAACTGACATTTATACAATCCTTCTCTCTGAGTTTTTTTTTGTTTTTCTGTTGTCAAGCTCCCATTCTGATTCGATATTTTAAATTCGGTACATCGATTTAATGTATGGAGTCTCAAGCAAATAATTAGTTCTTATATTACTTTCTTATTTTGTTGATGTCTCTAGTTCTTTGGTATCAACAACAGCAGTTTTCGTCATTCTTCTCCTAATTTATTCTGTTTTTTCACTTATGTGGAAGAAATAAATGATTTCATTTGGAATTTTTGAGAAAAAGAAAATGCTGATGCTACAAATTTCACCTTCTAGCGGTCATTGAATAATCTCGATCGATTTTTTTTGTCATTCATTCGATGAACTGAAGAAACCCCTTCCGAATAAAACGAAGTTTGTCAAAATCTATCGTACCAAACTCGAGTTATGAGTATCTTTCTATAACGCTTTGCATCGATAACCCTTCACTCATAGAGTCCGAATTCTTCGAAATCGGATGGAGATAACGGAAATGATATTTTTATTAAGTATACATTTCAACTGTCAAATTTATGAAAAAAAATCAAGGAAATTCAATTTCCTAGGATGACAACTGTAATCAACTGTTCCAGAGCTACAACCTACGTAAGCAGTGACTGTTCTCTAAAAACCAGTTAATGATGTATTGCTATAGGAAGAGTATCATCGTACGATTTGTAATAGTTTATTTATGAGATATACTATCATTAACACTCACCTCATGTACAGATTCTTGCATAAATTCAACATCATTGAAAATCTCGATGGGTTCCTGTTGTTGCTGATGAAAATGTTGTTGTTGAAACTGTTGCTGCATAATCTGCTGCTCAATTTGTTGCTGCTGCTGTTGTAGTAGCAGCTGTCTCTCTAAGGCTTTCTGTCTATACCTTGCAGCTCTCAGCTCCTCAATACTGTATTCGGTGTTCGGGTCGATATAGACCCTGTCTTTGGGGTACATGGGAATCATTGCCGCATTCGGAGGCTCCATGAACTTGATGCAAACCTTAAAGTCCGAATAGTCTTCCAGGCAATGCGTCGGGTGGTTCTTGGGAAGCCGAATCCCTTCCGGTTCAGTATTTGTATCCAAGTTGTCTTCGTGCACTGACGAATATACAGAAGTGTTATCTCTTCGACTTCCAACAAATATGAGAAGACGGTATGATGACATATTAGATAGAAAGATAGATAGATAGATACTTAATTAATCTCAACAGGTCATTTTCACATATAAGTACATTATTACTACATTTAAATAGACAAAAAATTAATTAAAATTAGAAGCTGTTAGAGGACAGAGTACAAAAGACAGAATTTTGAAAATCTTGAGATTTGGTCTCACAATACTCATCTAAGGAGTAGAATGCATGGTGGATCAGAAATTTTTTCAAGTGTACCTTGAATGTCTTTGTACATCAAATAGATTTCATGTTATCGGGAAGCAGATAGAATAAATAGCCTCCAGCATAAAGTGGAGATTTTCTGTGTTGCATTCTGAGTGGAAGATGCAAACGGAGATCATTTCTTTTTCTAGTATTGTATCCGTGGTAGTTTCTATTCTTGTTTAGTTTTTCCATATTATTGAAGGTGAACATTAATAATTCATATAGAGTCTATGCATTGAGATCTCATCAAATGGGGGCAAAATTGCATATTTCGACATGCGATTACTTCCTTTAGCGGTCGTTCTATAAACTCAAAAGTTATTTCCAGTAATAGATAAATAGTTCATTTCCCAGAAATACAACGCACTAATACAAAGAACATAGTAATATACATTCAGCCATGTATTTCAGCCCCTTATAAAGACGTGTGGAAAGCAAAAATACAACACAATAATACAAAGAACAAAGTAATATACTGTTTACGAGATCACAACATCAGGAGAAGTTGACCTGCGCCCACTATGATTGTCGGCCGACCGAAAAGGGACAGAATCATCGCGAAATACTAGGAATCAACCTGAAGTTCGCGAGGGTTCTAGAATCATGTATATCTCGATATAAATAGGGGAATGATGTGCCGAGAGAGTAGTACGATTTAGAACTGTGAATCGAGCAATAATATAAGCGAGATCGAATTAGTCTAGAAGTGAATTGTTATTGTGTTTTGTAGAATTCGTTGAATAAATCGTTTTAAGTGTTCTACGGAGTGTTTGTAGAAACCGAACCCGGACTATAACGTAACAATACATCTAGCCCTAGTATTTCAGCCCCTTATCCTCATTTTTCACAGCATCTTATCGATAGATTTTCATGCAATTCTCGTGGTATAGGATTATTGACGAAAAACTCGTTGCAAACATCAGTAATGATATCTGCATACATAATATGAAGTTAAAATATGTTATATTGTACACTGATGGAGATTGTGTAGCACTCTAACTGTTTGGTGATTCTGGTGTACCATTGTTTATAATAATAATAATAGTTTATTTCCACAACATAATTACATTCAATATAACATAATTATACGACACAATAAACAGACTGTTTTTTGTCCATAAGAACCTTAGATTGGTTGTGTATGGACAACTTTAAAACTCTGGAGGAAAAATAAAAAAAGTGAAACTTTAATTGATGGCGACTATTAGAAAGAAAAAAAAAGATGTTACTGAGAAGTCTCTATCAATCGTCTTGTTTCGTCTCTACCTAGGTTAATGATGTAATTTTTAAATATGTTCTTCACCAAATTCATTGAATTCAATTTGTTCAGATATATTTTATACATTTCTGGAAGATGATTATAAATCTTGCGTGATAGGTGAGTGTAACTACGTAGGCTGATGTTCTTTCGGAGACTATCAGTTTTTACAGAATATTTTTTTTTAGTCTAGTGTTACGTTCGTGGTCATTTTTTTCAAGTATGTTTCTATTCTTGTAAGTGAATAAAATGATTTGGTGCATGAAAAGTTGTCTGATATCAAGTATACTAGATTCAAGGAATAATGCATTAGATTGGTATGTCGGTTTTTTGTTGTGTATGATTTTGATAATCGTTTTTGTAATACGTCAAGTTGTCTGAGATGGCACTGATTATAATGTTGTAGTGTGCAATACAATTTTCATGCAGATTATACATTGCGAACATAAGTAATGAAGAGTGGCGATGGACCCCGATGATATTATAGTGTAATTGATCTTTAGACATCAGTTACACTTTGAGTCAACCAAAAAATTCTTCTTCTTCTTCTTCTTAATAATTTTTTCATCCTAAATCCATACGAGAAACATTCGGCGCCCTTCCTTAGTTGTACACATGAGGAAAAAGATTCCGACAACCCGGATGATTTACCTGTGAACGCGGGCGCGGAGCTTCCGCCCACGCTCCGCTTCGTCACCGGCACGCTCGTCCACGGGCCCGGCTTCATCGCGTTCTCCTTCCTAACCGCCTGGCTCTTGGCCGCCGTCACGATACTCAGCGGCGGCTCGCCGGCCGCCCCCATGCCCAAGCCCGACGCCTCCCTGTCGCGGTACACCTGGACGGCGGCGTTGGGCCGGGCGGCGGACGGCAGGGAGGGCGGCAGGGCGGGCGGCCCGGCGACGCTCGGCACGCGCACGCTACCCACCGCCCTGCCCGAGCGGAACGTGTGCAGCGCGGTGAGCGCCTGCCGCTTCTCGATCAGGCGCGACTCGTCCCTGCCGAAGATGCACTGAAACGAACGAAGTTGGATCTTTATTTATTTGAAGTAGGCATCCTAATAAACATAATGTTTAGACATAATATGCATAAATATAAAAAATAAATAAATTTAGGTATGATATATATAAAACATTACATGAATAAAATGGTAGAACATTTGAATACAAAAGAATGTAAACTAGAAATAACAAATAATAATAGATGATATGTAAATGAATATATATGAAGATTTTGATTATGGTATACTGTAAATGGGACTGATATAGACATGAGATATAGACATGACATGATATATGGGATTGATATAGACATGAGAAATATTATGGATGAAAATATATACTTATATACACTCACTTAGATACACCAAAATACATATATATAACATGCATAATTAGCAGGACAAATGATGTTGGTAGTTCACTGATTTTTAATGAGGAGTTTGATATTTTTTTTGAAAGTAGTAAGAGTAGTGCTGTTTTTTATTGAATGAGGTGGACGGTAACTCACAAGAGTTATAAGAAGTTCGACACCGTATATTTCATAAACAATAGTCCTCTCAGATACGTTTCAACTGTTATTGATCTAGGGGTCACTTTTGATGAACAAATGAGATTTGTAGCTCACATAAACACCATTTCAGTGAAAGCATCAAATATTCTAGGAATAGTTATTCGCAAATGCTCCGAATTATCAATGGATTCTATAAGATTGTCTGGTCTCCTCTTTATCAGGTTCATAATATAGTCATGGAGAGAGTACAAATCGAATTTCTGAAATATCGTGCCTTTAAATTGAACATTGGTTGGTAAAACCATCAATATATGCATATTATGGATGGAATGAACTTAATTCCATTGTGTAGTAGAAGACTCAAGTTAAACCACATTTATTTCGAATAACATTTCATGTCACTAACTATGGACAGCATAATCCAATAGAAGGGACATTGAAAATCATAAATAATAGTAATTTAGACGTATTAGGATGCTCATTTAATAAGTTCAAGGTGTCTTTTTCGCGTGATATAGAGAAAATTTTCACATAATTCAGTAAGGGGTATTAGCGAATTCAATAATCTTCCAATAGATATGAAGGTTTCATCTACAGTAGCTGCCTTCAAGAGGAAACTGAAGGGGTATTTTATCTTAAGGATTTATATATAGTGTATAATGTCTTTCGATACCTACCTACTCGTATGTGATTCAAGTGTTACCTTACTATTGTTTTGTTTCACGATATTTTTATTTACATCTAGATAATTTATAACTGAGTATGTGTTGAGATAGGGGATGTTTATTATATTCATATTGTATTTGGGGTTTCCCGTAAATAAATTGAAATAAAAATAAAAAAAATAAAATGTGCTGTGTATAATTTCAGAAATCAGTTCGAATATCACGTCGGAATTTTCATTTTTTTCGCCTAAAAAAAATGAGGTGTCAAGTATTTATGTTCAAAAATAAATGATTGCTTGAAGTCTATCTATCACTCATATAGGACTTATTAAGTATCATAAAAACATTTATCTGTACCTTTCTCTCAAAAAGACTCTACTCAAAGGTTTGCAAAGAGTACAGCCCAGCCCCAGAATCTATAATATACTTTCCAGAACTCAGAAACCCTAATAAATGTAATATATTCTCAAGATGATAGATATAAGACAGCTGGAGTATTTGAAGAAAACCTGTCTTTGTAGCTATCAAGTTTTATTCTATAATAGTTATGATTTGAAAATATCAGTAAATGAGCTAAAAAATAATGCACACACAGGTGCAACTTAGGTGCATGTTGAATTGAATAAATCGTTCACATTATATTCTTTATTTCTAGACATACCAATATCACGTATTTATATCTCTGGTATGATAGGATAATTGAAATATAGCATTTGCTTGCAAAAATTAATGTAATGGTCTCAAGACAAAATTGCATTCTTACAATACCCCATTATTGACTTACATGTTGTCCAGCTGCCATGATGAGATTTTTGTGAGCCATTTCCAATTCCTCATAGGGCTGTGCCATATTACGTTTGCCCTCCTCAAACACATTATTAGCAGACTGAAAATCTCCAGCAGCCTCCAGATAGTATGCCCATGCTCTGTACAAATCAGCACAACCAATGCAGAGCCCTTTAGCTCTAAGCATTTGATATAATTCTAAAGGGTTTTGTTGCAAGTCGAACTAAAATCAGTTGAATGGTAATTTCAACTCCATTATATTTTTTTTATGGTGTTAGCCCATTAATGGACAATTAATTGATAGATATCTCAACTGTTTGGCCTCTACTGTTTGTTATAGAAAGTGAATCATTTCTTGTGTCTCTAAGTTCATCCTAAGCAGGAAGGCACTAATTCCACAAATGTTTGTTTCCAAACAATAAGATTTTGTAAGCAGGCAAAATATCCAATAACAAGTTGAGTTAATGCAATTCATATAGCTTTTTGATCTCTGGGAGGTACCATAAACTAACTATAAGTAACCTAAGTGGAATAAGAAAACCAAGAATGGCAATGGGTGGAAATACTGCCTTCCTGATTAGGACAGTGGTATGTTGCAAGCATAGCTACAGTAGTTCTCAAGTACTTGAGCCCTCATTATTTTCGAATTATAATCAACAATGTTTTGACTTACATATTTGATCCATAGTTTACAAAACCTTCTGTCATTTGTGTACCTCTTATCTTTCTCAAATAGACCAAGGCAGTGTTCTAGCAAAGGAACTAAATTTCCTTCATGGCCATGTTTAGGGTAGCTCTGTTCTACCCAAGAGATGAAATTGTAGTGATTTTCCAAGGGATCATCTCCATCGTATGTCCTGATCAGATTCTCAAATTCCCTGAAACATTTAACATTTCAAAAAATGAGGACCAAAATTTCAAAAGGTGTGAAGTTGAGTAGCTGCAATTAGAATTCTACAGAACACAAATATTCTACATTTGATGCTTGTTGCACCAAAATCAAAGCTAGTTCTTTGAACACCTCTTCACTTTTGCAGCACGTCAGTATGGTAAAGTTGACTCACTCTTTCTGTTGCAATAATTCCAACTGCAATTCTCTATTTGTCTGAGCTTGCAGAGCCATTCCAAGTTGTTGCACGTTTCTTCCCCCGCGAAGGGGTTGAATGTTTTCTTTGCTCAGATCAAAATCCATGATGATCAGTTCATGAACTGTCAAATCACTGCATAAAAAAATCACCTATGCTTTGCGCCGCTGCAACAATAAAAATCATCTGAATTTCTGAAGATGGTAGATGAACTTGAAATAACTGAGATGAATCGAGCTTTCCAAAGAGGCAGTTCAGATAAATATTGAAAAACAAATATTGAATAATAGAAATAGTTACCGTGAATAACGATCAAAATTTGACAGGTGACAGGTGAAAACTGACCATAGAACACAACAATGAGGTGTTTCCTTAGTACATCTCCACTAAGGGTGTGTTCTATGGAACTGACAAATCCTTATGGTAAGTCTCCATTTTAACATCTCGACTGCGGACAATCCACCAATCACAGGCACGACATTGGCTTAGATGGCGAAAAATTGATGCGTTTGAGCAAGACGCACGATCGAACTCCACAGGTAGATTCGTTTGATCGTTCGATAAATACTTGAACGGTCGAACAGTAAAATGAACAATTCATAGGTAAACAAAGAATGGATTTACTTTTGAATCATTCAATACTTTTGGGCTGGACTGCATTAACAAAACATTTAAATATTTCGTATGGTCCTCGTCTTATAATATATACATATATGGTCTATCAAAGGAATCGGAACTGTCGTCATAGAATAACTGTTTACACATATATACTCATTGCTGTCGCCTCACAATGACTGTAACCACACTGACTCTATCCATGGAGCGACAATGGTATGACATATTTTCCATTGATCGTTTCAGTGGTGTACTATTCTCGAATTGTTTTAGTTTGATTCGTATACGAATGATGAGAGATGGATATACATAACCAGTGTATGGAGGAGGATAATACAACGATTCCTCAAACGAAGAAAGTCGTGAATAGCAAAGTTACAAAATTTTGAAAATTGTGTTGTTTATATATGAATGTTTTGACTTTAGTTTTTACTTTTGTAATATAATAGGTTCAACGTTTTGTGAAGTAAGTCCTACATCACATTCATCCTGAGTACATTCATGATGAACTCCCGAAATGGATTGAAATACAAACATACCCATCATAAATCTCTATAATGACAAAACAAAGGTATCAGGGATAAAATAAATGTAGTCCATGAGTCTTATTACTGTTCGAAAATCAAAACATACTAATGTACATGATCCTCCATTAACTTGCAAATAGATTATTTTCTGAAAACTGAATATGCCTTTTGCCTAAACATGGCGGATTTTTGACTCGTTGATGGTTGTCGCCACCAGTCTACTCACGGTCTAATTCCACTGCTCGGTTTATAGAAAGAACTGTTGTATCATATAATGATTGTTTATATACATACTCTTTGGTTGTATCGTTGTCGCATCGTCACTATAACCAATGGATAACAGTAACGTCGCTCTTGGGTATACGCTTCCTATATAAAGTCTCACTCACCAAGTCTATGATCTAGATCATATGAGAAAACGACCACTTTTCAATGCGATGCGACAACCGTTTTTTCTATGAACCGTTAGTCTACTGTGGCTCATAGTCACTATTATTACTCTGCTGGAATTTTGATAACAGCGACTAATTGTTAATAGAGTCACTGTATTTTCGATCGCCTAGATCCTGTTAGTTACATCTCAGAATAACGAACCTTTGAATGACCGAGGGTTCATGCATGATGCTATTTATAGTATCATGAGGTTCATGTATATATACAACGTAAACAAAAACATTTTAGAGGGTGTTTCAGGAACTGGTACTCTGTGTTCATGGTTCATATATATATATATAAATCGTAGATCGTAGTGTGTGATATTTATTTCATTAGTCTGTAGATCTTACATCATATTTCTCCATCATGCATGACGTATTTTATCTACAAAACATCATATTTACATGTGATAGATAAATAATAATGCAATGTAAATAGTAAGATCTTGACCTAATGACTCATTCTCTATTTAGTATTACGTGGAAACTTATTAGATCCAAAACCCCTCACAGGTTTTTACGAAAAATGACCCATTCTCCTAGAGTCTTATCGATCCAAAGCCATGTCGTTTCCGGATATGTCGGTAATAAAAGCGCTGTGTTTCCAATGCAGGTATTTATACCAAATCCTCGTATTTGAATTTTACAAGTACAATCCTAGCAACTTCATTATTTCAGTTACTTGGCCTTGAGGTAGACTTCATCAATTCTGTTCAGCTTTCTACTCATACAGGTTACAAAACTGTTAAGGGACAAATTCTTTCTGAAAAAGACCTAGCTGATTTAATAGAAGGATTGTCATCCAATGATATTGATTTTTATTCTCACCTTCTGACTGGCTATATTGGATCAATGTCATTCCTGAACCAAGTTGCCTCAGTAGTGAGGCATTTGAAACGAAAAAATCCAAACCTAGTATATGGTACAACAATTAGAAATGGATAACACTTCTTCATGAAACTCATTTATTCTTTTGATAGTTTGTGATCCAGTACTTGGAGATGATGGTAAACTTTATGTACCTGAAGACTTGGTCAAAATCTACAAGACTTCAATACTGTCTCTGGCAGATATCATAACTCCAAATCTTTTCGAAGCTGAATTATTGACTGACATTAAGATCACAGATGTAGTCCATGTGTGGAAAGCTATTGACATATTGCACGCAAAAGGTTGTAATACTGTAATCATCTCCTCAGCTGAAATATCTCAAAATCCAAATTGCTTGTCAGTTTATGCAAGCAGTAGAACTGGTTGGTAAAATTCTGACAAATTGCTGACCATCAGGACCTGCAATAATATCAATTATTAATTTTTAGGTGAAGTCAAGAAGCTGTCGATGGAAGTGAAAAAAATTCCATGGAATTTCACAGGAACTGGTGATTTATTTGCAGCTCTATTTTTGTCATGGATGCATAAAAGTTCGAATGATTTGAAAAAGTCACTAGAAAACACTATTGCTTCCTTACAAGCCATTCTCGAACGTACAGTTGAAAGTTTCAACTGTGAAGGTAAATATAAATATTTTTGCTTGATATTTAATGAGTTTACATTTAATTTTCTATAGATGATAGAATAGTAAGTCCACATGAGAAGGAATTGAAGCTGGTGCAGAGCAAAGGTGATATTGAAAATCCTAACGTCATTTATAAAGCCACAATTGTTGAATGATCAATTTGGTATAAACTTATTTTCAGTCATGTGAAGGGCAAGTGCAATCAGTATTTTCTTAGTTTCAATTGAGACAGTTTCTAATGTAATTACGTGAAATACACATAGCTGTGTGTTATTAAATGTCTTCCAAATGAAATAGTAATCTATGTGAATGTATTGTAATCCTTTGATTCAAACAAGCCACAGACCATGTTAGCCTGTTTTTTCAAGTATGATGAATTTGATAATAAAACAAATATATTTATATTTACCTTTTATTTCATTAGTCTTACATTAAATGAAATCATCTAATTTTACAAAAATATTCAATTATATGTTTATGTATGTAATTATGAGGAATAAATTAAAAAAGATAATGGATCTACTCAACTGAAATTGAGTATTATTCATATGAGTCCTAACATTCAAAATTAAAATGGTCAAACACTTTCACTCACACAAAATTTCACAATTTGTGAATTCAAATCAATGAAAACTCAATCCTTACATTTTTGTACTGAGACAATGTTGGAAATTACCGAGTTTTGCATTGTTAATATTTCATAAAACAGACTCGTGGAAATTGATATTTATGGATATTGAATTATACAATAAGATCTCTTACTATAGAGGGGAAGAACTGCAGATTCCTGAATCAAGTTGAAAGTATATGTACAGGGTTTGTCACGGTAGACGTTTGATAGAGGGTTTCATGGTTTGAAAAAACTTTGAATTCTGAATTTTTGGACTTGGGGTTATTCAAAATTCTCTTCAATTTTAGAATGATTTCAAGGTGTGCATACCAATTCCGGTTACTCCCATTGTCACCATCAACTTTCTCATTTTAAATAACACCGGTTTAATCATTCCATTTTTTGAATCCTAAGAAGATTCCATGATGAGTTCCCTCAGGTATCCCTAACCTATTTTCAACTTTTTCTCATACATCTAGATTCTTTTGAAATTTTTGATGTAGCTATATTCTGAACACTGAGCTTTTCAAACATTTTTGCTGGTGGTATCACTTTTCACACAAAATTGAATTTCAAATTTTGATAAGTAACATTTCTTGCAAAAAACACACTTCTATAATGCACAATGGCGTCGCTGGAATTCAAATTTGCTGACTAATATCACAGAACCTTTTTCCTCCATTTATCTACAACTAACAGAATATTTATGGAGAACAGAAGTTTTATGGAGTTATTAGGAAAAAATTTTTTCTCTTCAATCCAAATTACTTCTCATCTCGAAAAACGAATCTTACTTATATGTTTCCAATTGGTCTAATTTTGGTTCAGGGATCTGAAATTCTTCCATTTCCCATTTAAACTGGGACACAAAATATAAACATGATTGAAAAACAATAAAAATTATAGCATCAAATTCAGCAATGGCTGGTTTTCAATAAAAACGTACCTACATCATTTAATGTTCTGCATTCTTACATATTGTTATATCAGCAAACAGACAACATAAGAATGTGCAAGCTTCGAAAATCCATTGTTCTAGAGAAACGCAGACCCATGAACTATCTGATCTGTCTTTTGTTGTGCTAGTTGAGCCTCTAAAAAAATGTCACTAGCGCTAGCCAAATGACTATGTGTGCTTTCCACTAGGCACACACAATGCTCACTCTCACAACTGCTAGTCTCATGATAGCGTATATAAGCTTTTAGGTAGATTCTAAAAAATGAAGTGGAATAGATTTGCTTCAATCCAAAAGTTGAATAGCGATGCCAATCTGCTTCGTTTTGATCTGGTAATATTCATCAAATATCAATTCACAATAGGTATACTTTGATGAAACACATCAACAAATGTTTAATCCAAATAATAATGCCACTATTGCACTAATGGGACAAAGAAATGCATTTTAATCATTCAGTTCATTTAATTCAGTAAAAAATGAAAAGCCATAGAAGTGAATTTCTGTCTGAATCATACATTTCAACACACCTTGAGATATTTTCAGGATGCTCATAACAACCGTGGTCATTATGTGGAACAATGTGTGATTTCACACGTTTTCTTGACAGAGTTCTTTCTTTACCAAGCAGGTTTCACGTCATTTTAAGCTTGCACCTCCTTTATGTATCCTCTAGTTGCTGGTTATGCTAAGAAAATCTTTCAAATCAGACCATATCTTTTTGACATTTCTAATATGAATAATGAAAAACTAGAATGAAATATTTATATTTTTTGAATATGGAAACACCTGTATTTTATGGGTTGGGTTATGAGAGTCAAACCTACAAAAATATTGATTTTGCTCCAAAAATATTCTCAACAGTCCCTAACACTTTTTCAACACACTCAATATGAACCAGTGCAGTGTGTCCAAGTTTGCTGGATATGTTGGTTGTCTTTGGAGATAGAGAATTGCATTTCTCACATCACTGTCCTAATTCTTTGTGAAACAAATATTTCCGCAAACAAAACTTTCATTTCATTCGCTTTTTGAGATTTGTAATTACATGGAAGGTAATAACTGATAGAAGGATATGACTAATAGAGGAGGTGGTATATTTATTTTCACAGATTCTCCAGAAATTTTCTCCTTCTCTCTTTAAAACGGAATATGAAAATGGATAATTCAAGATGAGTTGATAAATAAACAATTGGTACGCAAAATTAATTCTGTCTGTCAAATTTTCACTCTCTAGTGTCAAAAGACTAAGCAGTAAAATAATTTCCATGAAAAACATTTTTTCCACTGTGTTGAAAACGGGAGCAGATTTGTTCCTGAAACGCCAATGCTAAGATGAATGGAAATGTAGATATTTGTTGAATATATTTGTCTTCCAAATTTTTTGAAAAACAAGGTGTCATTGACAAATAGAGATTTCTCTTTTAGGTATCTGAAGTTTGAATTTCAAGCTCAGTGACATTTTGGGGTTAATCATTAATCTGTTGGTACTGAAAATATATTGAAATGATTATTATATTTTAATTTTTCAAAACAAGAGAAAATCCCAAAAATCTGTGAAAAGGATAAAAAAAAATGTCAACAATATTGCTGATGGGCTTGGAACAATCTGAATTGAACTGTAGAGCAATTTAAAAACATATTTTGGATCACTTTCTGAAATTGAATTCATAGAAATGAAATGGGGTGTATGTATTATACACAGCATAAATTTTATTTTATGTAATAAGCTATGAATTGTCAACTTTCCATCTTGCTGATGGGGAGAAAGGTCATCAAGATAGAGGATGTTCTCAAAAAGTGATAATTTTCAATTTCATTCAAATATATATCTCAAAAACATTGGGGGCGGGAGGGTGGTTGTGTAAGAGTGTTCCTGACACTATTCATTTCTAAAAAAGTAGGGCAGTGATCTGGAAACCCCAACTATATATCCTCAAAGATATCTGAGATATCTAGCAAAGGTATCGAAAATTGACACATTGTACAGTGAACAAAATCTGTGCAAGAAAATTAACAATGCTTTCAAAACTCATGCTTACCATTTTTCAATGTACTATTTCACAAAAGAGAAGGATATCAGGGCTTGATAACAGCCCAATCCCAAATTTTTCATCAAGTTATGGAATACTGGGGCTGTCAGTGCCACTACTATTGTTGTCCCCAGAAGCACTAGTCACAAGTGATATTCCCTTGCTTTTCTTTGCATTCTTCGAAAGTCCAGCCACTTCTTTGAGAAGGCTTGATATTCTATTGTTGAGGAAATCTACTTTGTCTTCTTGTTCTTTCTGGATGGATTTCAGCTTGGATCTCAGCTCATTCTCTGTTGTGAAATTATTGGCTTTCAGCTCAGTAATCTGGAAGAATAAAATGAATACATATGAAGGAGAATATTGGAACAATCGAAATATCATTACTGTTTTGTCTTTGTTCAATAGCTCTGAATTTTTTTGAGACAACTGTTTCTGAAGACTAGCAATTTTTTCTTTGAGTTGAGTCATTGCTACAACATGATCTGAACTGTTTGGATCCACATCCCCTCTCATTATACCAGGTGCCTGGTTATTCCTAGCCACTTTGTTTGGAGGCTCTTCTGGAGGAGGAATCTTTGTAACATCTGGACGATTTGGTCTCTTATTATGACTGCGGAGCCTTAAAAATACAAGATCTTGAAATAGGTAATGAAAAACCTGAGCTGTTAGACTGACTTGGGCTCCTTGTGTTTCTTATGTAGCTGGGACATCTTCATATGTGCCCTTCGTTCTGCATCACCTTGCTTGGTTTTTGCCAAGGCTCTCTTGAAAGAAAGTGTACATAGCCAACATAGGAGTTTACCATCAACCTGAATCACAATAGGTGAGACACAAAAAATGATAAGTCAATGAAAAATTTACTTTCTTGTCATCATCATGTCTGTCAAATGCACACTTTTGCTTGCACTGCTCACAGTTGACAGGAGGCCCATATTTTATCTCAGAGTTTGTGCAGCGCTGACATTTATTTCCGATGAAAGCAGCTATGATATTACAATACTCGCAAGCAGTTGGTTTTCCATAGGACTTGACGTTTTGTTCACACTTTTTGCAAATAGTACTTGTGTTACCTTTAGACACTTGCTGGAACTCAGAGCGGCAATATGTGCACTTCACTACTGGAAAGGCCCCACGACACTCCTGTTTAGAACATATTTTCCGTTACAAATTCATTTGATCCAACTCATGACAGAAGAAAAGAGAGGTTAAGAAGAACTTACTTTGCACAGCTGCTGTCCAACGGACAACTCTTCATAGGGATGCCGGGTGAAGCATCGGGAACATGCGAATAATAATGGAGCACTCATATTTGTACAGGTAATAATGAAAATATTAATAATGTAATGGCTGTAAAGAACGATCAAGAAAAGAATATTAACAACTGGTATCAACACAACGTCACTCTAGGAAGATGCACAGTACAGATTGGACGATGAAAGAGAGGCATAGAGCACAAAAAACATCTCACAGACATATATTTAAAGCTGATGTAGGAGTCGCGAGTTTTCCTGAAGGTAGCGCCAATATTTTACAACTATTTTGTGTTTCAAATTGAATGGTGTCTAACAAATTTTTCGATTTCACTCATTCATTGTATATAAATATAGAACAATTTAATTCTTGCACATGCAAAAAATCTATTTGTTTCAATTCTATTGTATTGCAAGTTTTCAGTTCTGCCACCCTAATTTTATTAGAATAAAAGTGCCCTCTTCAGGTAAATCAGTAACTACTTCAATATCCAGGCATAGAATAAATGTTTCATCGTTACATATATATACTCTTTATCCAGGTAAATCGATGTATTTTAAATTTTTAACATTGCATTGAATAGGAATGCGCGCACCAATGCTTAATGAGTATATGAACGTGTCATTATGAAATTGGGGAAAAAGTACCATGTCGGTGATTATTATATTCTTTAATTCACAAAAAATTATAAATAGGTATTTCAGAACACAAACAAGTGAAACAAGATAATATTCATTAAAAGATGTTTAGCTACCTTTTTCTTTCTCCTTTAACTGTTTTCCGCTTTTCTTTCTTTTCATCTTTCAATTGTTTCTGTTTATCCCTGTAAGTAAAAGAAAATTCACACTGTGATCCATAATATGTACTGAAAAACTTTCAGGGGTGGTAGAGGACATTTATTCTATTACATTGACTGTATATAACACACAAATAGACTGACCACATTCATAAGAAACCATCCGAATGCTACTAGGAGGAAATTCATGAATTATATAAATGATGATTAATTGAGAATCAAACAAAGAATAGTCCCATACACAGAAAATTGTAGATAGCTTCAGGAACCATCAAAAAGGACCCCTTCAATTTCAGTCTGTTTGATGTTTGGTCGAAGTGATTGAAGAATCAGTTTGCAATCTTGCAGCTCTGGTCTCAGTCCTATGAAAGCATGGCACTACCTTTTGGTTTTAGTTATACTAGGTATATACACTATAGTAGATTCTTACCATATGGTTGATAAATTGATCTTATCACAGACACCCTGTATAGTGTTGTAATATTTAATCAAGATATTAGGAGAACAATATGCTTACCTATCTTCCTTATCTTTTTCTTTCTTCTTCTGACTATCTAATCGAGCTTGTTCTCTTTTATTTTTCTCAGCAGCAGCCACAGTTTGGGCATTCAAATTTTTCTCTAAGATAGACTCACTTTCATGAGAAGTGCAATCATCTTGCTCATTTTCTTCATCAGTCATTTCACTATACTGGGAAAGAATAGCTTCCTTAATTTTTTTATCCTCTTGTGAGTATTCTTTCTGTTTCACTGTAGGCAAACACTGAGATTCAAGTAGCTTAGCGAGTTTATTATTCAAATCGTCGCTAGACATTTCGAATAAATGTTCTTCTTTGGGCTTCAATATTTGCCACTGTTCGAGGATTTCATTACATAATTTGGTAATATCGTATTCCTGTAAATGAATCGATGAGAAAAATTTAAAAAAAGGTAGACACTCTTACCCACATTTTCGACTATTTCTGAGAGTATCCCTTGCAGAGCTTCAGTTTTTTCTTCCGTGGTATCATCGCTATCAAGTATTCCCTCGATGTAGTGGCCAAAAACGGTCTCATCTGTGTTCAGTTCTTTCAACTTTTCATTCAGCCATATCAGAAAATCTTGAATAGCCACCGCCATATTGTCAATTTTATTGGTATTGACAATGACAATGTTGAGAATATGAGAACAGAACACAAAATATGAATTCATGAAATGGAAATATTTTGCGCGTTTAGTGAAAACGTCACAGCCGCCATACTTCAATTTTGGATGCAGACTTTAGACATTGATGTAATAAACTAGCATTACATCAATCTTTAGACCATGAAGAAGTTAGATGTTAGATGCATGGAATACAGTGGATGCACTATGCCATTGATGCCATGATACTATAATGCATTGATGCAAATGATGCACTCTCCATGATCTAATACCTACCTATTCAATATACAACAGCATAACCAAAGAGGAATCAATGGCATAGCATTCGTGTTGAATTTCGAATTTGAATCATGTTTTCAAGAGTTTCCAAGAAACTTTTCGAGATCGACGGAGGTGATGTCATCTAGTGTCGAAATTGGGCAGCCTTAGTAAAGTATTAAAATTTAATTTAATCAAGTAGGCAGCAGTCCACAACTTTTTCTAGTGGCTGAGTATTTCGAGTTGGGAGTTGGTTTATTCACATCATGTTATGCTATGGATGAAAATATCCAAGATCAAGTGGGAATTTGTCAACTTATTCTTGAATGAATATATTATTTTTTGTATACATAGTGTTCTGTTAGAAAAAAAAAATTGATGACCCACGCTTTGTTAGGTCACATTGTATAGTATATAATATAATTGTCCATCCTGTGTGCAAGCTATTTCTGTTCCAAACAATCTGAATCATAATTATTCAAAATTGATTCGATGGTACTTGTTTTTTTTTTCAACCACAAATTACGACACTTCAAAAGTTTTGTCAGTACCCCACTGAGAGGAATAACGATAATCACTTTGTTTTCAAGTAACAAATTTATTCACAAAAAAATTACGGCATGAATTCAAAGAAAAATCTATGGGAGGCTGACTATCTGATATGGAGCCGACTTTATGCTCATTCGAATTATATAGTATCTCTAGAGGATTGAACATCTTGTGTATTGAGAAACAAATGTAGTAGAATGGTCCGCAAAATTGAGGGTTTCACTCTATCACCACTGCAAGCGCTACTCAACACATCAAGCTAGACTTATAGTCTTCTTGAAACAATGAATCAACACTCGAATAGTTATAATATTATGGTTATAGAGTGTGGCTCATTGAAGCAGACCGAAACAACTTCATGATATCCACATTTTTCAACCGATTTCGATTCAAGTTTTTTCAGTAGAGTATCAAAATCATTAGCGACTGGATTCAGCATCCTTCATTTAGGTTGATCCCAAAATTTCATTGAAAAATATGCATTGGTCTTCTAGGGTAGGTTAGGTCAATACAAGGTGTGTAATATTCATGCAGTCTACCAATTTGTTATAATTTTCTTGGTTAACATTGAAGTTGATTGTATTTACATTTGTATAAAACATGGACGTAAAGATTAAGCAGAATTTGTCGAAATCGAGAGTATTTTCACATGTCATAATTCTTAGTTATTAGGAAATCAAAGTGAACTTTCTCACTTTACAGATGGATTTGGGTCAGGTAAGGTATCTGCAAGATCTAAACATGCAAGATCATCACATGACGTCACAATTTCTCTCATTCAGAGATTGTGCAACAGGCCTCTTCATTCAGTTGGTTATGCAAAGCCAATGCGCTAGTTTCCTGAGCCAGATTCTGATTAGATATTGTGAAGGTACATAAATTATTGGATAGATTCGACGAAAATATGTGCGATTGTCATTTCAACACTGGAGGTATTTTATTGACATCTCGTATTCTCAATTCCGTTATAATCGTTATCAACCTTTTTTATTTCCTTTCACATGACAAATCAGATTATATATCATTTCTTCTGAAATTTGAGGGGTCGAATGAATATCTGACCCCTAATCGGAAATTATTGCAATATCTACTCAAACATAACATTGTATTTGTATCATTTCTGTTGTCTATTGTTGGTCTATGCTTTTCAGACTGTGCTGACGTACTCTACCAGATCTTGTTGAGTAGTTTATTGATGGTGTACAGGGTGGGTATCTGGAAAGCGAACCCTTTAACTTTTTGTATTTGAAGAGAAGAAAAAAAGTAAAAAGTTGGATGAAATAATTCGAATTTTTTGAAAACAAGTTACCGACGATTAGATTAGGTAATAGGTGTTTTACTCTGTCAAACTAACCTTTGTAGATCTGACAACGAAAATTATTCGAGTCAATGAACATAAGTGATAGCAGTAGAAGAAAAAATAAGAAAAAATATTCTGTACAACTCGAGTGGATATCACACACGAAACATTGACCAGTCAATTTCTGAAAAATAAAAGGACCCTGTTGTATATCAAAAAATATCTTGATATTGAAATGCTAGTTATTTGAACCAACTTTTGCATTCACTATTTATTCATATCTTCAAAAACAAAACAGTTAAGGGTATGAATCAATATTAAGAGAGGCACCCTTGAATAAAACATGGAAATTATTCGTCCAGTATAAAGACACATGGAAATATATGCTCGCCCCTCAAATAACCTCTGCAAAATTATCTCATCAAATGAGAAAGCAATAGAACGCCTAGATAATGACGATAGATATTGCTTATTATCTAGTAGTTTCATCCAAAAGTGAAAAATATTAGTTTTATTTCATACCCATGTCGCCACTGCCGTAGGATCCTTCATTTAAACAATGATCATCATTTGTCAACTAAATGAAAAGGCTCACTGCAGAACAAGATAGGCGCAACCCTTGGAAAATGGAAAGATTTTCCATCAGAAACAATACCCATGTGGCGCTACATTTCCAAAAGTGGATTGAAATAATTGGAATGGTAATTCCAGTCAATTTTATTATTTTGTTTATGCACTCGTTTGGGAAATGTATCATATGGGGAATGTACGATCGACAAAAGTAATCAAATGAACATTATTCATTAGTAGATCTGCACATCGTGTTCTGCTGTTGACTTATCTTTGCACTCAGTTTCCTCTTTCATTTCCAGATGGTAGAAATAGGACAAAAAGCACCATTGCGATGATGAAATGAACGATAACACGATATTATTTATCGGGAACAGAAGCGACAGTCCAGTGCTATTAGGAATCCAAATTTTTATGCGCATCCGCGAGATTCGTACAACCAACAAAATGGCGCCGTTGAGAATTACAAGGTTATATGTCATTGTGAATTTGTGAGATATTTTCTGTTATTACCTATCACAGCAATTTAGTTTGCATTATTCATGATTGACACTACCAAAATGAAACCCCATGGTGGTAAAGGTTGTGCATATAAAAATTTTTGCTGTGCTACGAATCGTGGTGAAAAAACGAGTTTCTTCTGCCTTCTCTGCTATTTTCGAGTCTCGAACACCAGTTTTTCTTCTTTTCAACCCTATCGCAAATTAGATTTTGCAATTGATGATATTCACTTCCGCGCGTAAAGTACTATCCACAAAATGGCTGCCTCTGTTGGAGGTCATTTCAGTTGACCCCGAAAACTCCAACGGAACCGATTGAAATGTCGCTTCTGTTCCCGCAGGGTATATATCCAGTGACCTCGAGGTTTCTGTGAAAGGTCGCGCCACCACCAGCCGTCTCTTCGTCTTGCAACTTCCATTCCTCCGGACCGGCCCGGCGTCGAATCAGAAAGCGAACGCTTCGGCGAAGCGCAAATAGTCCCTCAACTACCAAACGCGGTTCTCCGTCTGCGGCGCCCTCATGACGCCCACGCCGCCCCCCAGCCGCCTGTAGTTCATCGAGCCGCACAGCCGCCATTGGTTCTGCTCGGTGTCGTAGAACTCGATCGTCTTCAAGTAGGCCGTGCCATCGAAGCCGCCGACCGCGTACAGCTGACCGTTCACCACCGCCAATCCGACCTGCCAAATGTCAAAGATTCAATTCAATTCAAACTATGCTTTATTGTCGAAGAAAAGAATATTCTCATTGACCAAGCATGAATATGTCTCGAGATTCAAGTACAAAGTGTCCTGAAATTTTGAGCAAATAATCAAGGGGTATTTGAAAAAGTTCCCTCGAGATTTTTTTGAAAGCTCACTAATAAGGAAGTTATAGGCCTTCAGAGTTAATTTTCTTAAATGAATATTTTTTTATAACTTGTTTTCTAGTCCATGGGTTTCTTTAATATTTGGCACACTCAGTACTGTTGCTGCTCTCCATTCTTGGACCGAATCAGACTCGAATTCCTCAAACGCAAGGGTCTTATCTGCACTTCACCTTAAAACGAAGCCCATAACTTTTCTCTCAATATTTCTTTTATGAATTGTGAAGACGTAGAATAAAAGTACATACAGAAATACTCGACAAATCTCCTCATGTTTGATCTTGATAAAATGAACCCTTTCCGAGAAAACGGTTTTAAAAATTTGCTTGCACTTAATCTGACCACCATAAATTCTTAAAATTTTCATCAATAGCAAAGCATGCATTGGAAACGATAGCGACAGTTGCCAATGACACAGGAAAAAAAATTGCTTTGAAATGAATTCTGACAGATAATAATTAATTAATTAAAATGAATCATTTTACTCATACTAATTCATTATAACTTATGCATATAGCGGAACATAGTGTTTTCGGTGAAATAAAACACCATCAGTAACTGCACCAGTCTTCTGTACATTATTAACTCTCCATAAACCACAGTGGCGACAATGATAGGACTTTTTTTTCTATTAGTCGTTTCAGGAGTTCAATTAGTATACAAATAAAAAGTGATGTTGTAGAAGGATAGTATAACGAATCCTCGAGAATAGTACCCCTAGGTCGCAAGAAATCCGCCATGTTTAGACAAAGTTCTAATATTTGAATTTGAAATAAATTAATAAGAAAACACATGAAAAGATCAAGATGAACAATCAAATCAGATTCATCGATATGAGTGAGTTAAATTGATTGAATTCATTTCTTCAGTTCAATCTTGAATTTTGTGATGTTATTGATAGTTTTTATTCTGTTGGGTAAACTCATTGCTTTCCTATATTTTTTGTACCTAAAATAGTTATGCCATCTATGAATTTGAATATGAATGAATATGAATGTCACCACTGTTTAATAAGAAAACACATAAGAAGATCAAGATGAACAATCAAATCAGAATCATTCAATATGAGTGAGTTAAATTGATAGAATTCATTTCTTCAGTTCAATCTTGGATTTTGTGACGAGATTGACAGATTTTATTCTGTTGGGTAAACTCATTGCTTTCCTATATTTTTTGTACCTAAAATAGTTATGCCACCTATGAATTTGAATATGAATGAATATGAATGTCACCACTGTTTAATAAGAAAACACATAACAAGATCAAGATGAACAATCAAATCAGAATCATTCGATATGAGTGAGTTAAATTGATAGAATTCATTTCTTCAGTTCAATCTTGGATTTTGTGACGAGATTGACAGATTTTATTCTGTTGGGTAAACTCATTGCTTTCCTATATTTTTTGTACCTAAAATAGTTATGCCACCTATGAATTTGAATATGAATGAATATGACTGTCACCACTGTTTAATAAGAAAACACATAACAAGATCAAGATGAACAATCAAATCAGAATCATTCAATATGAGTGAGTTAAATTGATAAAATTCATTTCTTCAGTTCAATCTTGAATTTTGTGACGAGATTGACAGATTTTATTTAGTTGGGTAAACTCATTGCTTTCCTATATTTTTTGTTCCTATATTGTTTTTGGTCCGTTGTCACCACTGTGCTCTATAGAGTGACCGCACTTCTGTACATCGTTATCCGAAACGGTTCATCTCACCCCGCTGCGCCTGGACGTCATCGCGACGATGGGGCTCCACGAGTTGGTGTGCGGGTTGTAGCGCTCCGCACTGCTCAACTCCATGCAGTCGTCGCGGCCGCCGACGGCGTAGATGAGGTTGTTGAAGACGGCGCAGCCGAGGTGCTTGCGGCGCGTCGACATCGGACTCACGAGCGTCCACTTGTTGTGCCGCGGGTCGTAGCGTTCGACGGTGTTGAGCGGCGATTGCCCGTCGGAGCCGCCTATGGCGTACAGGTAGTCGCCGAGGACAGCCACCGCCACGCCCAAACGCCGGGTCGTCATCGGCGCCACTTTCATCCATTTGTTCTCTTTCGGGTCATATCTGGAAGGAATCGATCAATATATTTTATTGTCCAAGAAAAAATATTCTTATTGACAAAGCTTTCTATAATCTAAAGTGAGCTGTTGATATAGAGTACAAAAACCTCATAAAATATGTGATTCAAAGTGACAAATGACAAATCGGGAAACGAATCGACCAACAGTGTGTCAGAATTATACTCTGTGCAGGTAGTTGTTTTTCATTTGTAGAAATACATATTTTCATATTATCACAAATATAAAACCTAACCTAACATACTGTTTGTAAGTTCTTCGAGGAGGTGGTACATTCCGTAGAGTTATTGATTTCACGGAAAATGAGAATGAACAATATGATTATTTAGGTCCATTTTTCAGCTTTTAATGGGATTTTCTCTCCTCGTTTCTAAAAAATAGAGTAGAAGTTATTAAAAATTATTTCAATATAATTGTAGTAAGGACAGATTTTGTGATCTGCCCCAAAATGTCACTGCGCTTGAAATTAAACCTTTAGATACCTAAAAGAGAAATTCTCTATTGGTCGGTGACACCTTGTTTTTGAAAAATTTGGAAATACAAATATATTCAATAAGAATAAAACCTCTACTTATCTTGGTGGACTTTTCGGGAACGAATCTTCTCCCGTTCTCAACACAATTAAAATATTTTTCTCTTCGCGAAATGTTTTAATGTTTTCGGTTTTGACACTGAAAAGTGACAATTTGGTAGATGGAGGAATTCTGGTTACAAGGTGTTTTCATTAATTGATATCGAATTTTCCAATTTCATATTCAAGTTCCAGAAGTGGATGCCAAGTTCTATCTATATCAACTGAACAAGAAGCAATATTATTGTCTCCGTTCAGGAGAATGCAAGCAGACTCTTTGATTTTCCGTTTTTGGTTGTTGTCTTCTTTTCCTATGATCTTAATATTACCCCAATCGGCCATATGTTGTCCATTTTCAGTAAGGATATGTTCAGTTAATTTTGATTTGTCAGTATATCTTTTCTTTACATTGTTCTTATGCTCTTTCATCCTTACTGATAGAGGCCTGCTGGTTTCCCCCGTATAATATTTTCCACAAACATATGGTATACTGTAAATACAATTTTTTGATGATTGTTCTTCATTTTTCGGTTTTGTATGAGTCAAAATCGATCACATTGTATATTCTGTCTTGAACACTGTTTTCACTCGAAACTTGTCACCAACACGTTTAATTTTTTCAGATATTCCGGGAATGTATGGGATTACATTTGTTATCAGTGTTGGTTGTCTTTGTGTTTGTTGTATATTCTGTCTGTTCTCAATTTGGTGTATTGTTTTATCAATGAAATGTTCTGGATAAGTGTTGAGTTGAAGAACAAAAAAAAAAAGCCTAACAGTTGAGTATATTTACCAGAAATACCAAAACCAAAATTGGAATGGACAAAAAGAACCTAGTCGCATTGCTTCTGGAAAAGGCGACAGAGTTAGCAGCAGCAGCAGCTACGAGAAAATCTTTGCTTTGATTGTCCATCTTGCTGCTTTTGATCAAGATCGCGGCTCAAGAGATCATGCGAAAGAGAGTGCAGAGTTTCACTTCGAGAAAATTCCATAAACTCACTCGGATTTCTTAAAAATTTTGCTGGGACTTCCTTTGGTGCCATGCTAGTACACCATTTTTTCGTTGCATTCTTATGTGAATCACCCTGTATTCGATGAAATTCTGATATCAAGGAGGTTATACTGGTAGATTGTTGAACAAAAATAAATACCCATATGACTGTTAGTTCATATTGCTCCACCATCTTGGGATCGGGATTGGGCATTGTCATCCTGAGGATGACTTCAAAATGTCGGAACGTAAGCAACAGCTCCATAGACGTTTCAGTTAATTTGACCTTTACCCAACCAACCGTAATTTTCAAAATTTTATTCTATTCACAGAACATACATACCTCTCTACATGATTCAAGCACTGGACGCCATCTTGTCCTCCAACTGCATACAGCAAATTATCTAGGACTGCAACTCCTACACTAGTTCTACAAGATGTTGTTGGGGCTACGTCACATGACCACTGGTCAGTTTGAGGATCATACCTGTGAAGAAGAAGAATTATATAATAATAATAATCTTTATCCAGATAGGAAATCCTAATTTACAAACAGTGTGGTAAAAGTTGATGTTATTTCTCACAAGCAGTATAACTATATGAAGAGAAAAAAATAGGTATATATATCCACATCAATTAGATTTGAATTGACTAATCAATCAAAAAAGTCTTCAATCTGGATTTGCATACATGGATTGAAGTACTTATTTCGATTTCCATGGGTCGATCATTGTGATTAAATAAATAAATCCTGGTTAAATAGTGAATTTATAGTTTTCTTTGTTCTAGTGTGGTTGATATATAAATCATACCTGCCTCTAGTCTCATAATTCTGAATTTGATGATTAAATGTTATGAATTTGTTGAAGTGGGTAAATCTCATTTTACTATTTTATAGAGGAATATCATGGAAAAGTATTTAATCCTGTTTTTCAATGTCATCCATTTGAACATAGATAATATCAGATGGATCTGTTACACTGTATAATTAGTAATAATAAGTTTAATTCTCATTCCACGGTTTTGGAAGCAAGTAATAATACAGTAATAATAAAACTGTTTTGAAATAAATGAAGAGGTATATTCAATTTTGGATTCTTCACTTTACTCCACTAGCCCAGTTTTTGCTAATTTTCATAGTGTGTTTTCATTTGAGGAGTACTTTCGTAAGTGAAATTTTTTTATTTTCCCAAGCATCTATCGAATATCACGAAAATATGTCGTCATTTTCATTAAATACCTTTCAATACTGTTCAAGTAACTCTGTCCATCATGGCCTCCAACAGCATAGAGAAGATCGTTGAGTACAGCGACGCCTACTCCACATCTTCTCTTGCTCATGGGAGCTACCATCTTCCATTCCATCGTTTGCGGGTCGAACTTTTCAACAGAAGCTATAGCATCGCCGCTACACCAACCTCCCACAGCAAACAGTACCTCTCCTAGAAAGATTTGAGACATTTTCATTCCTGAACACGTACACAAATATTTATTGATCCTTGAATTACAATACAATAAATTTCAACTGGAGAATATCATGAATAATCAAAAAGAAATGACTGGTATAAGATTATATTTTATATTTTGTAAATTGAAATAAAAAATCGATCTATTTTGGGAATTTCTGCACATGCCGTCCTGTACATGTGAGTTACACATTATTTAAACTTAAATTTCAAGTCCAAAGTTTGCTTTCAAATTGTGTCTTTTTCTTTTCTTGTTTTTTCTTTTTAATTTCAAGAGTGTACCAATGTATGATGATTGTAAAATTTATGATTTTTTTTATAAATAAACCTCTCTCTTTCTATTCACCTCTTCTGGTAGGTTTCCGAGGCCTGGTCCTAGGCCCTTGCATCAGCGGCCTCTCCTGCGGCAGCAGCAAATAGTTCTTGGCCTCGTCGACCAAATCCCTACAAGATTCGTCGGACCTGACCAGCAAATCAGAGCCGACAGTTCCCACCAAGAACTTGGGACTCAACAGAGGCAGGCGGACGTGCTGCAGAACTTGCGGCAGGTGCTGCCTCCTCTCGGAAACGTTGTACTTCACCCAGGACATCACGGCGTTGAAGACTTGTTCCTCAGTACGGACGTTCAACTCGTCGCTGGCTATTATATCCACCAGCTGTCCCACCGGCAGCAGCAGGAACTCTTCAGACTCCATTACCTGAGATCGGTGATGGGTCAAATTCAATTTCAAAATAACATTTTCTTCTGTAGGCGAGTGTACTCGAATTGAGTTTTTCAGAATTCGATTTTTTGATGCCGTTTTGAAATCCCCTATAAAAAATGCTCAATGCCAATCAACCGTTCACTGTGAGATATGAAACCCACCAGTCACATTCTTTGTTCTAACCATAACAATGGTAACAACAACTTAGTTTTTTACCATTGGCTTCCAGGATGAGAAATGGGAAAAAACTTCATGCAAACATAGGTCGGCAAATGGCCTCTAAGAGACCTACTGCCTCTCTTGTGGTCCTGAAGATATTTTTTTAATCATTTCTCCGAAACAGTTTGAGATGATATAGTGCAATGTAGTGTACTTACCTATAGTTTCATGATGAATTTGAAAATGTGAATGAAATTAGAAAAAATCAATCAATAATTAGAGTTTCATACATAAAAAAGGTAATCTTGTTGAACAATGAAATGCATAATCTTTGAGTAGAATCAATTTGAAAATTTTGTTACAGTATGAGATGTTTTGGGAATTTATATCAACAATTTTGTTAAAGTTACCATTTGGAGACTGTGGTTAAATTCTCAAATACGAAATGAATGTATACCCAAAAAACCACAACAATAATTAGAAAAGTCTGAATACATATTTCGGCAACTGAGTTATAATTGTGAGTTTGTGGAGAAAATTGATCAGATGTATCCCTTAACAAAAGTTTTAAAACTGTAATGAATTCCGAATTACCTCTTGGAAGTTATGTTGTGTAAACTTGTCAGCAATCCTCAATAGCTCACGACAAGAATGTGTATCAGCAAATGCTCTTATACCCAAGCAATTTGAGGGGTCCAGTTGTCTTTTGAGGAACTCACAGCAAATATCCTGTATCTCAGTGAGCTGTAGAAGACAGGCCGCTGGTAGCAACATCTGCACATTCGACTCCTCAACAACAATGTGAGAAGTATAACAAAAGTCAATCAGCAAATCCATAGCCAACTCTTCAATATCCCTGATCGTCACTTCTGTTTGCCGAGACTCTGCAAGTTCTCCAGTAAACATAGCCCTGAAATAAGGGCTGCAGGCGCTGAGTATGACTCTGTGTGCAAATATTTTTCGATTGCCAATGTTTAAAACTACATCACATAATTCCCGATGTCTACGGAGTAAGTTGAGTTCTGTCAGGGTATTCTTAGGGTGCTTTTCAGATGAGTGGGATAGTCGAGCTGGAGAAGGGGGCCTATCGCCCCCTGTCATCTCCCCCATCCTGCAGGGACGCAAATGGGCCGCCAGTTGGAGCCGTAAGGGCGGCGACGCCCAACCCCACACTGAGTCTATCTATAAAAACGTAATACAACTCAACAAATCAGATAAATGTGTATGGCGAAGATTACCTTTACTTTTTTCTTGGACGCAGAAGGAAACAATACGGCTGCGATTTTTATGGGATACTGTATTTTAATATTATTCAATTAGATGTTGACATGGTTTGCTGAATTCTTCAGATGTTCTCTATATTCCTCGAACGATCTTGTTAATGTTGACGGCTCACAAAATGGAGAAATGTCTCTTCATTCGAGTATTATTTGCCTAGGTAGTAATATTCTCTGCAGATACTTTTGTTTGCCTACTTCACGATCTTCCCAGTTTTGACAGCGATGTACTTACAGATCGTTCATTTGACACAGTATTTCTGAAGTGTGAAGTTGACGTTGTAAGGATATGATCTTAGGCACAGATCATCTACTAGATAGGTAATCTGCTTCTAAGGTTACACCGTAGAATAATTGATAGTTGTTTGTTATACTCTTTGATACGAAAGCACCGTGGTGTCACGCACACTTTTCTTTTTTCCAAAACTCATTATAATGAGTTTTTTCTCATTATAATGACTTTTTTCTCAATATCATGACTTTTTTCTCATTATAATGACTTTTTTCTCAATATCATGACTTTTATCTCATTATAATGACTTTTTTCTCATTATAATGACTTATATTTTATAGGTTATGTCGGTTTTTACGCTGTAGGACGTCGTTGCTGTAGGGTACTTTTTTGTTGCTTTTACATATAAATATAATTAATTATGAGTTCACTCATAAAGTTGTAAATACAGGTGAGAATAACAATTGGATTTGTAGTTTTTCTGTAACTTTTGCAGTAAGGATGGACATTTCAGGAAAAAAATAAAAAGAAAGGCTTGCTTGGAACCATAGGAAGGTAATGGGTACTGTCGTCTGTGGTAGTGCATAACAAAGGTATATCAATCTTTTAAATGATATGGAGGAGTTCCTGCAAAGACGCGAGATTCCCAAAGCAGTCATCGAGGAGATTATTTCTCAAAAAGTGAGGGTAATGGAATACTGGGATATGATCTGTTTGTATTCACTCGGTGACCACTACCACATCATAACTAGGTACCTACCACGAAAATAATAAATTTTTATTCTAGATCGATGAACATGTTATTCTCCTAATGGAAGATAGGGAACTAGAAAAATTCTTTCCAAAATATGGTGATCGGATGGCCATTAAAGATTATTGTGCCAGAGCATGTGGGAAAGGTCAAGGCTCTTCTAAGAGGAAGATGTCTTTATTGGAGAAATTGAGGCTAAGACTTTCTCCAAACCATGATGCTGACGAGGAGAATCAATCTCCTAATATTAGAAAAAGGAAGTATAACTCTGAAAAAGATGTTCGTATGGTAGAATTGGGTTGGCTAAATAAAGAATCAGGGAAAAAAAACCTTCAAGTGAGAGCAAAGAAAGGAGGTGGTACAAGAAAATTGGAACTTCCAAAATTATACAGGAAATCTGATATTCTGAAAGAAGGTATCATGTTATTTTTTCCCAATGGATTCAATGATAAAGGAAAAATAGACGATTTTGTATTCACCATATTGGATTTCCAAGGAAACGAATTACCTGATGATGTTACTATCAATGATATCTTAACATTGACTAAGGTGAAACAACTACGTTTCTATTTACAAAGCACACCTAAAACTAGTAATAATGGTAAATTTGGTAAGAAGTAGGTAGTGAGCATGATATTTTCTGCATGTTTTGAAGTAATAGGTATCAACCAAGATAACTTACTTTAACATACAATATGACTCACTAAATAAACAAAAATATATCCATAAATATTTCAGTCATTATGCTTATCAGGCACGAGTTGCGATAGGGTTGAATCAAAACAAGAATGTTGATAATTTTTGAGGAAAAGAGTTCACTCTTGTTTCATATTCTTTATATTTACAATTTCCTAGAAAAAAAATAATTTTGGTTTAGTTGGTACCTACTGATTTTTTTTTATTATATCGAGTTTATAATAAAAAAAGACTTCACCCAAATGTCTTTGTTGTGACGTAATAAAACAAAAAATGTTGAACATGTCATCATTTCATCTTCCTAAGTTAGACTCCTGAAGCAGAATTGTTATGAACTTTCAATTTTGCAGTTATGTTGAACCATTTATGAAATAATATACTTACATGGCGTTGCATTTGGAAATCAAAAGTTTGTTTCTTCTCTGTTCTTGCTGTCCAAAGTCATGGATGATATACCACAAAACTATTTCCCTCACAAAACTAAAATTGACTTAACCGAGTGTTTTTAGTTTTATTTCTTAACAACAAAGACAACCTGAGTAGATCACACATCATCTGCTTAATGCATGACCCTGTATATTTTTCTCTGTGTAAAATTAACTTTTCCTTTCAAAGATCTAGATTGTTATAAACATGTAACTTTTGTAGAGTGTATGTACATTAGGAAAGAACCATCTTCTGGCACCAACATTCAGGAAATCCTAGCCTCCTTGTAGATCATGTTCATGGAATTTTTTTTTGTTTCATTAGTACAAAAAATTTTTTGGGGGTTTTGCGTCGTCCAGCGATCTTAATACCAAAATCTAATTTTTCATATGAATGAAACACACACATAATTAAAATAAAACATTTCTATCTACAAGAAAAAAAGAGTAAAGCAAATTGTTGAGGAATCAGAGTAAAATATTTATCACTGTCATGAGATAGTAATATCTATATAATCTGTATAATCTAACATTATCATGACATACCTATACCCATGTTCTCCATTTTTGTTTAATTTGCATGGATTTGTCCAACGTTTTTTCCTGGTACATATTTGAGTTGGGTGTTTGGTATTATTATTATTATTTGAGTTTGAAATTGATTGAAATCCATTCTCGACTCTTCTTCCTTCGACTCAAAATTAATTATTATTACTATTTCAGCTGAGAGTTGCCAAGCATCAGTATTGTCAATCCAGCAGAATGAAACTAGGGCAAGTAAATTGTTGAATGAAAATTTTGGATTGAATACAGATAAATCTGAATCTCCTTCCCAAAATATTAGATGTGAGTCTCCTACTGAAAATCTTGAAACGAGTACCACTCCTACAGTTTCATCTACAAATTTTCTTCAATCTCTTGAGGATGATTATAACTTGGAAGAATTACTTTATTTACACCCATCAGTTGAAATATATAATATAGAGCAAGAAGCACCTCGCAAAGTCCGAACTTTAACAGTCCATAGAGGCAAGATCTTTGAAGAATTTTTGAAAGCTGCAGAATATAACTTCTTTGACAATCAGCAAATAAGAATTGAAGTTATTCTCCCAAATGGAGAATTGGAAGGTGGGGAAGATTTTGGAGGTGTTTACAGGGATGCATTGTCCGAGTTCTGGAGTACATTCTATGAGTTATGCACAGTAGGAACCAATCTCAAAGTGCCGTATTTACGTCACGACTTTGGAGAAACTGAGTGGCAGAATATTGCGAAAATTTTTGTGAAAGGTTTTGAGACCGAAAAATACATACCAATAAGATTGGCACCAGTTATAATTGAGGCCTGTTTTGGTGAGGAGGTCAAAGAAGATGACATTCTCAACAATTTTTTCCAGTATTTATCCGAATCTGAAGCAAATATTGTCAAACAATCGCTGGAGGATTTTGAAAATGTTGAAACTGATGATTTGATCGATTTCCTCTCTCTATATGATAGTAAATGGAATCCTACAGAACAAAATATTAGACAACTTATCAGAGATATTGCTCACAAAGAGCTCATTCAAAAACCTGCTTTCGTCATAAAGTCCTTTGGTAACATATTCAAGACAAGTACATTGACTTTATTTGAAATGAAACAATTAAGTGAACAAATAAAGCCTACAGCAAAAAACTGTATAGCCAGAATTGAGGTACAATCAGGACAAGAAATTAGTACAGATGCGACTAGAGTATATGGATATTTGAAAAAATTTATAAAAGAAGCAAATGAAAAAAAACGATCAGCATTTTTTCGTTATTGCACAGGGTCAGATTTACCCATTCAGAATATCAGTGTACTATTTACCAAGACTGCTCCTGGTATTGGGCGAGTTCCAATTGCCCATACATGTACATGTATTCTTGAAGTGCCTGTTACTTATGAAAATTATGTCAATTTTAGGAGTGAATTTAATGGCATATTGTCTTCCAATATTTGGGTGATAGACATTATTTAAAAAAAAAGATCAGTACTGAATTTTGTACCTATTGAATTAGGAACTAATATGATACAGGGTGATACATGACATTAGACATTCTGGCGAACCAGGAAATAGTATCTTGGTGGTGGGCATGAACGGATATGTCGTACTTACCTGTCATATTTTTGATAATGCCGAGTTGTGGCTTCTTATGAAAAGTAGCAGAAACGATAATCCATATAGAACATCTTTTGTGGAATATAATTTAATGAATACTCATCATCATGTTCCCAACAATTTTAACCAATATTTCCTTTTATCTGTATTCGTTTTTGATGTTATAATTAATGACATCCTTAAAAAGGTTTTTTATGTAATGATAATTTCTCAAATTCTCTCTAGTGAGTAGAATATTTGTATTTTCAACCTCCTTGTAAGAAACGAAATGTAACTGGAATTTCATATCTTCATAGGAAAATAAGTGAAGTTGTTGTCAAAGTTGCTACTACTTTCTAAGACATAGAAGCGGTGATGCTAGGTGGAATAAAAAGTACAGGGGAATAGCGCATATTCATTCATGCATCTTCAGATCTCTGTGGTGCCTCCAAATTTTAGGAGAGATCCATTGCCTAGTTCACCAGAAATGTTCAAAATACCATGCACTGTGAGTCACTCGGTATTTATGGGCCTTATTCTTTTGCTTTATGAATTCACCTATATGTATCACATACCAAATAAATCCTTTTTTTTGTATTCAGATGAGAAAATGTATTTTTTTTAATGATAATAAATTTTATAAGATAGTTCAAGTTTAAATAGCATTTCTTCTGGAACCAAATATCATAAATATGTTCAGTATTGTCAGGTATACTTTTTAAAAAAATATTTTCTTAATTTCACTTCTGAATCCAGCTTATGTTGACTCTGGCCTTTATTATTGAAACCCACGTATACCTACCTATACCTATACACTCTGATTATTATGAAGCCTATAAAGGGTGTTGTGTAATAAGTGTCCGATATTTTACAGGATGATTCCTCAGTTATTTATAAGGTGAAAAGTTCATATAAGCATGGGTCTGTATGGCCTTCATTTTTGAGATACAGGGTATGAAAAAATCATTTTTATGTTCGTTTTTCTAAGTAATTTTTAAAAACAAGATCAAATTTGAACTTCCCATATTAAAAAATCCCCAAATATCAATTTTACTCCAAATGTCAACATTATTTTAAAAATTATCTCAAAAATGAAGGCCATACAGACCCATGCTTATATGAACTTTTCACCTTATAAATAACGGAGGAATCCGTCCTGTCAAATATAGCTATAGATATAGTTGTAATTTCAAAACAAATACAGTGTTCATTATAAAGTTAGTAAAAAATAAAAATTTCGGGAGTAAAGATATTTTTTATTCAATATGCCTGTTCTAAAAACACAATTTTTTTTTCAACTGAAACTGGACATTATCTCATTTCTCAAACTAATATAATGATCTACTGCCTCATATGGATTACATGGCATATTTAAATTTTTTTCTTGAAGTATGATTTTACATAGCTCAAATATATCTGTTTCACAAGGTAAACGATAAAACACGCATTCTTCTTTGCAAATCTTGACTCGCTGTTCAGGTATATGTTTCAAGTAGTCTTCTGTTCCATACAATTCTGGCAAATGGAACATGACTGTAGGTCTACCTCTTGGACTAATTGCATTCCGCGATTTAGCTATAAGATGTGAATTCCATTCTATCACTACTTCAGCAAGCTCATCCTGAAAATAGAGGAAATTTATATTAATTCATGAGCCATATGTGGCTCATACGAAACAATTCAACCAAGTTTTCTAAATTGTATAATGAACGAAAAAAAAAGCTGCACGTCAATTTCAAATTTGGGAATAATGGAACATTTTTAATTTTCATATCATTGTCAAATTTTATCTTAGTTCAGCCCTTAAGGGCTAATGATGTTTTAATAACAGATATGAATGTGTATCAATCAAAATGGCCAGCCTATAATTTTCAAAGTTCAATAATTCAAAAGTGGTAACGAATATCGATAGGGATGTCGGAAGAAAAAATGTTCGTGTTTCAACTTTACATCACATGGTCAAAAAAAAAACGGGGTATTCCTTTTGAAAAACTCGAGAAGAATCACTTCAAAAAGTTCCGAATTGAAAAATTATTTATAGCCACCCTGTATATTCGAGGGCATGAAAATCCGTCTGAAATATTGCGCATCTAATGACATTATGATTATTTCCTCTCAAGTTTCATATAATTGCGACGACAGTGATTTTTTCGGTATGCTTCTGCAGATGACATTATTTCGACAAAAAAATTGTCACTCTGGTGAGATCGAGATATGGTCAATGATATTGGAGGGGTGGATGGAGGTCACTGGGATGCTTGAAAAAATGTGGTAATATACATGGCATTCCATTTAAAAAAAATGCCCCCGACTTTCTAGAGCTTTTTCGGTGCTCCTTGTATATGTGGCAATAATTTCCAGTTATGGACCTTGTTACCTCATTTACATTCGTTTTTGAATCATGTTTCTAGCTAGCATAGTGCTCGAGCAATCGAGCACCGACGCACTATTGCCGCACCCTGTATCTACATATACTGACAATAACCTGCCAGTGTGAAGAGACAACATTTTTTCGTTTTTTTATATCTGAATGAGTAAAGTTCTTGTTGAATTTAGTTAGTTTTCTCATATTACTGACCCTGAAAATGTCAATTTTTGTTTTTCTTTATACTGCCGTTTATATTATATATATACAGTGAGGACCAAAAGTCCGTCCCCCCACCGTAACTTCTTTATTTAATTAAATGAGTGGAGTTGTATTTCGTGTAAAAATATTCGATTTCGATTGCAAAGCGCTTTCGGCTATATGAAGCCATCATCAGTGCGATACCTGCAAGTAAGTAATAATTGTCCAAAATAGGTAGTTCAAATAAGCCATTACTTACTCGTCAAGTATTTACAAAAAGGTCTCAGTAAATTTCATAATGCAATCCATATGGTACAAACTTTGATGTGAACACATATATTCAACATATAAAAAAAGGCCAAAACCAATTTCCAAACCATTTTTTATATTATTTTTTTTGAAATTATATATAGGTATATATATATATATATTTTTATCATGTTGAATGTACGTCTGTTCACATCAAAGTTATTTGTACCATATGGATTGCATTATGAAATTTACTGAGACCTTTTTGTGAATACTTGACGAGTAAGTAATGGCTTATTCTCATTCAACACATGGACATCCGATGGATGTCCACTGGATATCCATTCAGGATATTTTGGATATCCATTGGACGTCCAAATATTATCCAAAGGATATCCCATGGACGTCCAGATGATGACCTTAGGCCACCAACCTGGTCGTCCATAAGACATCCTTAATGGACGTCAGAATATAAAAAAGCTGGTATCACTGGAAATCGAACATCTCAATCTTCAATCTAACGTCTTGACCAATATCCCATGGATATCCAAAAGTGGTCCAAGGATATTCCGACATGAACTCCACTCATTTAATTGAACAGTTACGTGTACACAGCCAATACAAACTTCACTTCTTCATTTCACATATTAGGAAAAATGTTAAATGCAAAAGTTGTAGGGTTGTATTAGATCTCTTTAAATGGATTGATTTTCATTTATACAGATTGTCTCAAGAAAGCACAGCGATTCGCCGGAAGTTCATATTTTTAAATAGGACATTTTTAGATTCTACGTTGAATTTTGAACATTTTTGACGAATGGTTTCATATCCCATGAAATAATATAAGTTTCAGAATTATGAATACTTGTAAATCACTGCGCTTTCTTGAGACACTCTGTATGAATGAAACTTGAACCATTGAAGAAATCGAATGAAACCCTGCATTTATGCATTTGGAATTTTTTTGTAACACGTAAAATAAAGAAGTTACGGGGGAGGGGGAGACGGACTTTTGGTCCTTAGCTAGCCTCATATTCACGTCCATCGCTTCTAGATTCAATAAATCTCCATAAATGAATAGAAAAAAAAATCTCTTTAGGCACATTTATCAAAGCGTTATTTTTGAGAAGTCTTTTATATTCTTGGTTCATGATCATGAAGAGTAGAAACCTGCAGGTGAAACATTGTATACACGCTGTATAATGTGAAACATTATATACACCCCTGAATATTCTCTCCACTCACTTGAATCAAATGAAGAAAGCAAAATTGAATGAGGGATTTATCAAGAAATGTTCCAGAATAAAATCCATCCTCCTTCATCTGTTGAAACAAGTTCATCCAGAATTGTGCACAGTGTTTCCGTAGTATGGACCACCAAGCCTCTATTCGTTGGTTCAATTGACTTGTTCCATAAATGAAACTGTTATCTCTATCTCTCAAAAAGTTCTGGAATGATTCAACATGCCCGTTCTCTGTACCAAAATCACCCCGTATCATACAAGGTACACCTTTGAATTTTTCTATTGCAGTGATGAAATATCCCCCAACTACTTTTGGGTCACTAGCAGTTCTACCTGCTTGTAGCCAAATTATATATCGGGAGTAGCCATCAATTGCACCATTAATTGCAATGCCATATGGTTTCAGTTTGTCGTAGGAATCTAAATGCCACAAGAAATTTGGTCCAGGTGTAGTATACTTTCTTCTTCGGAGTCTTTTCCTCTACTTCTGAGACTAACACCAATGGGGTCCAGTTCTTTCAATATAATTCTCACACTTCTGTTTGTAATTACAAAACCTTGCTGGATGCATTTCAAATGCATCCATCGATAGCCATGTAATTGTCCGTACTTCTCAACTTGTTCTGTTATAAAATCCAAAACTTCTGGCAACGGAGTAAAATATTTTTTTCTAAAGAGTCCCATTATCTTCAATTTTCTCTTCACCGTTGATAAACTTACACACTGTTTGTGAAATAAATTCAAGAAAGCCGTAATTTCTTTGTAACTAAGGCCCAATAAAAAGTAATATGCAATATAATAGTCCATCAGTTCCATTTTGAAAAAAAAAAAAATCGTAAGAAATATAATTAGGTAATAATAATGATTTAAACCAAACAAATTATGTTCCCGTATCATCACAAAGAAATTAGGGCAGAAATATAAATCATTATATAATGAGAAGAAAGTCATTATAACGAGAAAAATGCCATTATAATGAGAAAAAAGTCATTATATTGAGAAAAAAGTCATTATATTGAGAAAAAAGTCATGATATTGAGAAAAAAGTCATTATAATGAGAAAAAACTCATTATAATGAGTTTTGGAAAAAGAAAAGTGTATGTGACACCAGGGTGCTTTCGTACTTTGACGCATGTTTCTCTGCTTTTCAACCAATGATTTTTTAATGTACTAGATTAATCTTTTAAGATTTAGATCATACAATGATGAACCAACTGATGGTGTTATGAAACTCCCTGAAAGATTTCTGTTCTGATGAATATTGATGTTTTGAGATTGTAATTATGTAGTTTGATCATTAATTGAGAAGTCCCCTGGAATCACTACTATACTATAATACTGATCCTAATGTTATTTATGTGTCGCCATCTAGCGGTTCACATCCAAGTGATTTCCGCTATAATGAATAAAATCCTCTTATCAAGTTGGATGTAGGAGCTTTGGCAGAATAAATTAGATGGCATTTGGACATAGTAGATTCACCATTATTACCTACATCGTGCTCAGATTCAGAAATACCTCATGACCTATCTTTATCATTTTTGCGAATATATTTCAACCTATTGAAAACCACTGTTTCAATGCACTGTGGTTGCAATGGAATTCGGTCGCTATTTTTTAAAATTCAGATTTAATTTATTGAAAATGATTTCAATCAAAAAAAAATACGCACCTAAACAGTTATTACACAAATAATAGCTTTATCTATCAACTGCTTTCAGAAAAAAAACTTGTAGTTCCAAATTTCATACATTTATTTGAAAAACTATTTACAAGAGAACTTTTCATAAATCCAGAGTTATTTATTCGTTTAGCAAATATTCGAAATAATCATATTTTCATCATATCAACCTTTGTATACCTTTTCAAATTCGGCACAAAAAATCATGGTTTTCAATACATATTTAACTATTTTTCTCCTGAAAGAATTTGAAATTCGTCACCACAAACATTTCTACAGGAGTGAAAAACTATGACAAGTTAAAATTTCGAAGATTTCATGAAACCATAACTGTTTAAAATCATTGAAAAAATGCGAACCAGAAAGTTGAGAACGATCAAGAAATTGTTCATAACAAGATATAAGATTGTGACAAGAAAATTCAAAATGAAATATTGTATCCTACACTACATCCAATCAGTTCAATTCAAAAAAACCTGAAGAAATGAAGCATGTTGAGAACTATTCCAAAAAAATTTTGATTCAAGTATGTTGATCTAACAAAGTGCCCAGCTTCAAATAATTTGAAAGTGACAATTTCTTCAAGTTAGATAATTCCTGGAATTGGCAATCTGTTCGACCGAGTCAAAATAAGTTGATTCAATTGAATTTGAATATATACTTGCAGAAACTTTCCATCATACAATAAACTGACCAAAGTGTATCGGAAATCCCTGATAAAATTAAATAATTTCATCATTGGCTCAAAGTGCAAACAATCTTATTCATCCAGGGAGAATATTTTTTCAAATAATGGAATTTTCACATGCTTACAACTGCTGTTATATATATAAATATATATAAAAGAAAAAATGAATTTCAATAATATCAGAGAATTCCGAAAAGTGATTGTTGAGTTCGATCAGTAATCCTCATATGTACATACCTACGTATTATGTACATACTTAATACAATACATAATGCACAAGAACGACATTAAAAATATGAAATCACGTCAGCTTTGTTGGTGTTAGACGTCACTAGACAAGGAAAGCTCACATCACAAACCTAATTTCCGTTAAAATTGTTTGGAAATCATACAAGAACGACCTCACTAATCAAAAAAAAAATCCCCGAACGGAATCGAATCAAACCAACCTATCTTCCTTCATCCCGACAACAATCATCTGTCCTACGTCAAACCGTCCGTCGCAAATCGAAAAAAAAAAAAAACAATAATCTGGAATAATTTAATTAACTTTACGTTTATACGAATATGAATTATTAATCTATGAGGATTCACTGAAGTCTCATCCATCGAGTCCGTACATCACGCCGGGCGAACGACCTCGCGACCCTTCACGCCACGTACGTGTACACCTTCCTGTCTTCGGGCGTGCGCGCCAGGTACTCGCGCTCGATCAGCCCCTCTATTCGCTTCTTGATGATCACCGGCGAGGGCAGGAAGCGGCTCTTGAGTTGTTCCGTCACCTCCGTGACGAGGATGTTGTGCGCCATGCGCTTGCGCGACTTCATGATGCGCACGATGGCCGCCTCGATCTCGTGTTTCCGGTCTTCGTCCACCTGCGAGGAAATTACTGTATTTTTGATCGCGTATCGCACAACCGGCTCCTAGACAAACTAACTTCGTTTGGACTTTCCGAAAACATGATCAATATTTTCAAAACGTATTTGAAAGATCGCAAACTCTATGTTGACTATGAAGGAGTGAAATCCTATGAGTTTATTGCAACTTTCGGTGCTCAAAGTTGGGACCCCTACTTTTTTTGCTATTCGCAAATGATATCAGCACTAATATCAAATCCTCTTTGCATTTGCAGATGATATGAAATTATTCAGACGGATTGATAGCATAACAGACTCTATCTCACTACAAAATGTATTGAAAACGTTGAAAGACTGGTGTATAGCAAACAAACTATCACTTAATGTTAGTAAATGTAAAGTGATAACCTACTCACGAAAAAACACCCCTTTAATGTACAATTATACTATTAATGAGGAGTCACTATCACGAGTCACACAACATAAGGATCTGGGTGTCACATGCGACTGTAAACTAACCTTTACAAATCATTTTGAAACAAAGCCATGAAATCATTAGGTTTTATAATTCGTACATGTCATGAATTTAAAACTTTAGATGCATTTGTCAATTATATTATACTATAGTGAGAAGTAAACTGGAATACTGTAGCCAAGTGTGGAATTCGTATCACCAACAATTGAGATAGTTCAACGGAAGTTCTTAAAGTACTTATTTTTCATAAGACATAAATGCTACCCCGAAAGAAATTACTCTTACTATCTCCTGCTGAGTGAGTTTTTTTACAATTGGGTGAGTTGTTTTTACAATAAAATTCCACAGATACCAATTTTAATTTTTTTAAAAAAATTAAACATCCTGTATCTCGAAAACGAAGAGTTTCCGGACATATGTTTATCGAGCAAAAATGTTTATTTTGATGTCCTCTACCATCCCTTTGAGTTTGTCGGTATGTTTATGGGACACCCTTCATTTGTCTATCTTTCAAATTGAAAGAAGAAACAAAGTGTCACTCAGAGAAAATTTCTCATTTAGGTATCCGAAGGTTGAATTTCAAGTGCAGTGACATTTTGGGGCAGATCATAAATCTGTCTTTACTACAAATATGTTGAAATAAATTATTATAATTTCTAATTTTATTTTATGAAACCGAAGAGAGAAAATCCCAGAAAATCTATAAAAATGTATATACCACCTCTTCAATTGATCTACAGACAGTATTTATTTTCACTGTTCCAAATGTTTTGTAGTGGTAGAAAACCAAAATCAAAATTCTACTCTCCCATAAAAGGCATCGAGTGTATAAATTTTCTGTACCTTATTCCTAGTTTCCCTTCGCTCCGGTTCACTCTCACCCTTGGCGGCGACCGTTTGAATTTTAACTCGGTGCAGCTTGGAGGTGAAGGAATCGTTGACGAAGAACTCGTGCGACGATTCTATCTCCTTGGTCTTGGGGTTCTTGATGAGGATGCGCTGTGTCGCCTTACCCATTGCCAATGACTGAAAACACAATTTCTCTCCGTAATGATAAATAGAAATGGAATAGAAATGGAATAGAAATAGAATAGAAATAGAATAGAAATAGAATAGAAATAGAATAGAAATAGAATAGAAATAGAATAGAAATAGAATAGAAATAGAATAGAAATAGAATAGAAATAGAATAGAAATAGAATAGAAATAGAATAGAAATAGAATAGAAATAGAATAGAAATAGAATAGAAATAGAATAGAAATAGAATAGAAATAGAATAGAAATAGAATAGAAATAGAATAGAAATAGAATAGAAATAGAATAGAAATAGAATAGAAATAGAATAGAAATAGAATAGAAATAGAATAGAAATAGAATAGAAATAGAATAGAAATAGAATAGAAATAGAATAGAAATAGAATAGAAATAGAATAGAAATAGAATAGAAATAGAATAGAAATAGAATAGAAATAGAATAGAAATAGAATAGAAATAGAATAGAAATAGAATAGAAATAGAATAGAAATAGAATAGAAATAGAATAGAAATAGAATAGAAATAGAATAGAAATAGAATAGAAATAGAATAGAAATAGAATAGAAATAGAATAGAAATAGAATAGAAATAGAAATAGAATAGAAATAGAATAGAAATAGAATAGAAATAGAATAGAAATAGAATAGAAATAGAATAGAAATAGAATAGAAATAGAATAGAAATAGAATAGAAATAGAATAGAAATAGAATAGAAATAGAATAGAAATAGAATAGAAATAGAATAGAAATAGAATAGAAATAGAATAGAAATAGAATAGAAATAGAATAGAAATAGAATAGAAATAGAATAGAAATAGAATAGAAATAGAATAGAAATAGAATAGAAATAGAATAGAAATAGAATAGAAATAGAATAGAAATAGAATAGAAATAGAATAGAAATAGAATAGAAATAGAATAGAAATAGAATAGAAATAGAATAGAAATAGAATAGAAATAGAATAGAAATAGAATAGAAATAGAATAGAAATAGAATAGAAATAGAATAGAAATAGAATAGAAATAGAATAGAAATAGAATAGAAATAGAATAGAAATAGAATAGAAATAGAATAGAAATAGAATAGAAATAGAATAGAAATAGAATAGAAATAGAATAGAAATAGAATAGAAATAGAATAGAAATAGAATAGAAATAGAATAGAAATAGAATAGACAAGCATATCATGAGTGAAAATGGATTTATCATCAATGACCGACTTGGATTCGAGAGAGAATTTCACTTGCCTGCAGAGCCCTTATGAGATCCCTCTCGGGTATATCGGATTCGTTCAGAATCTCCTCGTAGGTCAACTTGTCGTGATTGTTGAACAACATGAGCACCACCATCTGGTAGGTCGACACCTGGATGATGTGCTTCCGGGGACTAGACTTGCCCACCATCAGGCTAGTGGAGGACGAGCAGGCGCCGTCCTTATCGCTGTCGTCTTTGCGGGGGCCGTAAAACACAGCGTTGAGATCGGCGTTGCCAAGCTGCGGTTGCAAAGTTAGCTGTCTGCCGCTGTGTTTGGCTAGATAAAACCTGAAAACGACGTAATCATTGGCGTGGCTAGGCACGAATAGATTTGCGAATGCTAGCGGTGCAAAAGTAAGGTTCAAAATATTTTTCGAATGAATTCTCACTTATCACTTATAGAATCTCCAACTAGAAAACAACCTTTTTAATGATGTTCTCACATGAAAACATCATGTAACGGCATCATTCGTTCTGAAAGTAAACTCTAATGATTTATTTTCGAATTCAAATTACATTCATTTGATTTCAGCCATTTCTCCCCAAAAAAAAGTTGTATGGTTTTATGAAACCGCGATGCAAGTGAAACTTTTTTTCGGATCGTATCTATAGGGGAGACACAGGATCTTAGCGATAGCATCAAATCTATGCTCGCTTCAGAGATACCATAACCTCATCTCATGTCTTATGTGAGTCGCATAATATTTCAATTGTAAAAAAGTTCCTCATAGATACTGTTGCATACATTAATATCACCTCCGAACAACAAACCCACTTAATGATCGAAGGATATCACCGTGACAAAATAATTTAGATGAACAAACATTTTGGTACTTCGATAATGTCAAAACCATACATTTGTTTGTTTGATTCAGGGAATACGATATATCCTATCGCATTTCTGCTCTCCTGATACGAATATCCGAATTATTCCGTTCTCGAAATTTGAGGCAGTGTGATTAACGTTTCACTGAGAAAAAACATTTTTTTCGTAGACTATCCAGTGGAAAAATCAATATTCTAAAATCTTCCTCATGATGCCATAAGGGCGCATTCTACTGACAAATTTTAATTTTTCATCTGCTCTGAAGACATACATAATGAGAAAAGTGAAGTAAAAATGTTTGCTTCAATTTGACATTAGCTGTTAGACCCCACCTTCTGAAACTCTCAAAAGCAGCCAGGGGCACAGCTGGTATGTGACACTTGGGTGTGGCGCTCTGCGTAGGCCAAAATCCTGTGGTCAGGACTCGCATGAAAAGATCAACTCCTCCCAAGTTCGTCTTGAAAAAAAAAATAACAACGATAACATATGAAAAAGGAGAACAGGTGAACAATACAAACCTCTGATTTGGAGATGTGATCTTTGAATTCGTCCATGATAGTATTTGACACAGTCATATCTTTGAACATTCCTTCTAACTTTGAAGTGAATTGACATCCACATTCAGTCTATAGGAAAATAGTATTATCATTAGTGTCCTGACCCAACAATATTCGAGATTTGAATGCTTACTTTCAGTTTAGAGATCATGTTCTTCTCCCAGTCATCGCTGACAGATTTATTTAACAATAATCTTTTAGCGAGATGCTGTTTATAGTATCTCTCAAACACATCCTTTTCTTGAAGGAATCTGAATAAAACCATGGATTTGTCCAAAACCAACTCAATCTCTTGTTCTGACATCTTGAAGGAAAACAAATATCCAGATTAGTTCAAAGAGTGGGCCCACCTGCATTCCAAACTATTTTTGTTAAACTTCAATAATAATCGAAGATGATAATAGGCAGTGTTTCCTGGATTTCAAGATTTCAGATGAGAAAACCTTCATATTTTTTTATACTTGAACAAGGTGTCCCAAAATAATGCTAGCATGCACTTGAAGTGATTCAGAGCTATAAAATTATGATTCCTATCCCCATCTAACAATCTGAAATCTGATGGCTAACTGTGAAGAGGGAAACACTGAATTTATGACCTTATGGGTTGAAAACACTATATAGATCCAGTAATACAGAAGATGCTTGTATGTAAATCTAAAAGAAATCTGGTCACTGTTGGACAAGCTTCATAATATGTTAGGTAAGTTTTTTGTTGTACCCCAATAGAGTACTTCTCGAGATAACTTTCTCAAATCTCCTAAACATAGTGGAAATTAATTTGATCAAAAATCTATATTCTCACCCCTTTTACTCCTTTTTTCAACTTGTCATCGATAAACAAAGACAAATACTCTGGAGACTTGGGATTCAAATTAAGGAAATGCTCAAAGTCTGAGGCAATCATTTGTTTGAATATCTTATCATTGTTGAAGGAATTCTTCAAGAAATGATCAAAACCATCCTTCAAATCCAACAGGGACTGCACAAAAGTGATGGCATTTGTTGTAGGCTGATGTTCTTCCTCTTGAACAAGAGCTTTTCCTTGTTCTCTGAGGTACATGCTAACACAGTCTGCCATAGTTTTTAACCCATCCATTACTCTACCAAACAGCTTGTACATACAAGCCAAATCTTCAGTTTTCTGATGTTTCAGCATATGTACAACACCAGAATTTTCCATCTAGAAACAAAAATTCACATTTAGTAAAAGTAAACTCTCTTTGATCTATATTCTACCTCAACAATAGTCTTCATATGTTTTTTAATCAGCTCCTCCTCAACTACTTCTACTATCCTTGGTTCTGTTGATTCATCCAAATAATGTTTGGCACGATCAGATTCTTCATTTATCCTTGCCTCAACTTTTTTTATATACACAGAAGCACTATTTTCTGCTAAAAACCTCTGACTTTCCACCTTTGAGAAAAGTTCAAATTCATCATATACTGGATAGTAAGGTCAATTGAAATTCAAAATACCTTGTAGAACTCTGCTGATTGCTGCAGAAATGGCCTTTCAAAATCTTCTTCATATACTGATCGTGAATTGATACCAAGAACCATCAACATCTGACAGGCATTTTTGATAGATATTCTATCCACTTTTTCACCCCTCCTTTCCCTCATAACCATATCTAGAAGAGTCTCTCGCAAATGGTCTCTTATACAACCATACCTTACCACCTTCAAAATCCACAATAGAAAAAATAGCACATGAAGAGGAAATGAATTACCTGATCACGGAATATTATCAGTCCTAGATTATAGACATTATCTACATCATTTTGTTGAACATAAACTCTGTCCATGTACATAAGAATGTCCCGTATCATGACCATCGATGTTTGATGATCATTCCAAGCTTGGTTTAGTGTCATCAGAAAGTTATTGTGTAAAGACTTGAGAACATCTTCTCTAACCTTGGAATTAAAATGAAAGAATTTCAAGTCTATTGGATTTATGAGAAATAGGTAACATACCTTGAGTTCTAAGTGATTTGTAACAACTTCTTTTAATCCAGTATACAACCTTTCTCCATGCTTATGAAGTACCATAGTGTAAGCATTCCTATACAGCTCTTCAAAACTCAATCCTGAATTATTCTTTTTTTGTATTTCTTGGATGGCATTTTTCAACAGAGCCCATATGCTCTCGACATACTTTTCATCCATAGTCATCTAGTAACATAATAATCATGAGAGTGGCCATAACAAATAGTTTATAAAAGTACAAGTACATTGTCTCCAGGTGTTTCCCAATGGTCCCAGTACTTGGAGAAATATGAGTTGATATTCATCTTATGATCACTGATCTTCATAAGAGAAAACTCAATGAGAATAACTGTATAGTGGACATGCCGTTCGCTTGGAAATATTATGTGAAAATACTTAGTTATGCCTTATAAAATGTAATAAAATGACAATGAATTTGAATTTTCAGATTTTGAAATGACAGCTGATTAATATTTGTTTTTTATGTCATTTACAAAGTTAAACAAATTTCTGAATTTTATTATGCCAATAGTGATATTATAAGTAATATCAGTAGGGGAATAGTGTAGGTGTCATAAAGTACCTATATTGAGAAACTACTGGAATTATTATTTAATTACTGTCAATATCAATGATGGACTTACTGGAAAAGCTCTAATTCTCATTTTGCCTTCCTTTTTGGCTAATCCGCCACTTTTCATAGTTGACATTGTTATGCTGTGTAATAATGTTCTCTCTTTTCACTCCAAATTCGGCAATTATCAAATATTCATTACGTGCAATGGTAATTAGAATAAATTATTGAGTCTCAACCTTTTTGTGAAGACTATCATAATCGTAATAGACGTAAAAAAATCACCAATTCCAACGGATTAATCGAAGACTTGTTTTTGTGTTTGTACTAGTTCATTCATTTTCAGTGGACATCAACGACCTTCGATAACAACAAATCCACGCACTTTCACTTCTCCCTGGATGAATATTCTAGAGAATCATATATTTCAAGAGAAATTACATAAAGCTGATTTATATTTATCAGGTTCAGACAATTCCTTCGATTTCTTGTAGGCAGACAAACCAAGAATTCATTCAGCTGTTCTTTCATCGACATTCGACTCGTCATTTATGAATTATGATTTAACCCCGTTTGAATGTTTTGTGTTTTGACTTTCGGAACACGTTCGGTGTAACTCCGAACAGCTCTGGTCAAAGATGTATGTATATATAGATATACAACAGTCCAAATTTCCGAACTTTGATTTTTTCTTGTGGAAATAAATGAATTCCAGTTGTAATCTTGGACTTTCAGAATAAAAATGCAGAGAAAATATGCTTGGTGTGATACCAAAGAGTATATATGTATATAATAGTCAGTGGTAAATACCTATATATACTCTTTAACCATACCATAAACACAGCATAAGTGTCATAAGTCAAATTAAATCAGTCAACAATGTCAGTGAACAGCGATAACTGACAACTGTGACCTTCGACGGTACAATGTACAATTGATCGATCTAATTTAAGTGTACATTTCAATACCAAAATTGGAAAATGATCTATTTCCTATATCCTCATGCATATGAACAGGAATAACTAACTCTGCGGGTTATGAATCATAGGTTGGTGATGTGGATACAAAATTCAATATGAGAATGAAAATTTAACATAAATCATCATCAACAGAATGAGTACTGAAGCAACAGATAACGTAGATGCTGGAGACTGCCTTCAGTCTTTGAAAATTCGAACCGAATCAACAGATTCAGATGAACAAAGCAAGTGCACAGAAAAACTGAAGGTAGACATACTGTTGAAGCCTACTGGAAATGCCCCCATCATGAAGAAGAAAAAATGGACGGTAGACAGTGACAAGAAAATAGGTTGGGTCATGGAGTTCATCAAGAAGTACTTGAAATTAGAAGCCAATGAGAAGCTGTTTTTGTATGTTAACCAAACATTTGCACCATCTCCAGATCAAATCATTAGGAACTTGTATGACTGCTATAGTACAGAGGGCAAATTGGTGTTGCATTATTGTAAAACTCAAGCTTGGGGATGACTTTCTGGATGTAGCTGGATGCGATTTTGTGCATTGTAACATACCCATTATGGTTTGTGATTATCACTTTATTCCCAAACTTATAAACTCGTTACATGTTTCAAAATAATATCATTAAACAATATGTGTTTATATTTTATATGAATGGTTTGAGGTGAAAGACATGAGTCATTGTGCTAAAACATAATTTGTATTTAGGAGATGAATAACATCAAATTTTGTCATCAACTTCAACTACAAAAGAAACATTTCTTTTGGATGTTTGGTAGACTTCTCTTTATGTTCTACTTGCTTCCTCAAAAATCTCAATCCTGCTTCAATTGAATCTTCTAATGGTTTAGGCTGTGCAGAACTTCTTGAAATTTTACTGCTAGAAGGGCCATAATAATCAAAAGTAGGGGGTGGGGCAATTTCTACCCCCTTTCCTCTTCCTGAATCATCAGAACAATCTGGATCAATTATTGTGTCTGTGATTTGATTATAATCTTCAAGGATCTCATTTTCAAAATCACCAGGACTTCTTAAATCTGCAATAGGAGTTGGCTCAATAGGACCACTTTGTTGAATCTCCTCATAACATTCATCAACATCAATCACATTATTTTGTACATTATTTGTATTTATAAACTGTAACTTTCTTTTCTGTTTGTTCATGTTAGAAGTTTGTTTTGTGGAAAATTTCAACTTTTCTTCTGTTTCATCCATGATATCTCTCTTCTCTGTACTTCTGAAATTTTTCCTAGTGTATGATTGGGGAGGTGCAAACATTTCAGGCCTCTCTTCCCTCTGTTTCTCTACCCATTCTTCTTGTGTCATGATTTTTTTCCCTTTCAATCCTTCTTTGCCTACGTCCCAAGGTCTTATGAATTTTTTTCTTGCCTCATCTAGAATTCTTTCTCTTTCTTCTTCTTTCTGCTTCATTTCCTTTTCCTTCTTATCTTCTTCTGACACTTCTGGCTCAACCAGGACCTCAGGTTCTGAAATGACTGTATCAAAAGACAGAACCATAAAATAAATTTCAACCATTTACCATCCTCCAAAGGTGGCAAGCCAAGCCTCGCCCTCTTTCTCTGTTTTGCAGCCTTTATTCGTGCTGCTAGAAGCTTTTCTCTTGCTAATTTCAAATCTTGAGCTTTTTTCTGTTTTTCTTCTGTTTCTTGCCTCAGCTTCTTCAATGCTTCCTGCTGTTTTCTCCTTTCTTCTTCATCTTTGGAAAACCCATAGTAACCAACACCATGAGATCTTGCCTCTGAAAGAAATCTATTAGTAAAAATTTGATAATTTTCATTTCAATGATATTACCATTGAATAATATATCTTGATAGTGTATATCTGACTTATTTCTGAGTTCTTCCTCTTCTTTTTCCCACTGCATCCTTGACATTTCTCTTCTCATATCACTAGATAGTAACTCAGATTCTTCTCCTATTTTATTGGTGAATTCATCCTCGGCACATATTGGGTCAGTTTGTATGTAATCATTTTTGTTAGTAATGGATTCTTCATTTTTTTTATTTTTTTCATCTACAATTGCTCTGAGCTCATCATCCTTCAATTTCAAATATTCCAGATCTTTTTGCATGCATTTCCTTGTTCGTCCAAAACAATCAACATAATCCACACTGGAAAAACAAAATTATGAATGCATCACTAACTTTCCGAAAATACTAACAATTTGTCACCAGGGTCTCTGTCATTTGTATCTTCATCAGAGTTATAATATTCATCTTCACTTTCTGGATACGTATCATTGGGTTCAGAGTCTGTGGGTGGCAAATCGGGAACATTGGATTTGTTCTTTCTGTCAAATTGAACTAAAAATCTCTTATTGTTCCTCATTTCTTCCTCTGTTAACTTTCCTGATGATAGCTGCTCATATAATTCACTTTTGTACTCAAGAACCGTCCTGAAAATAAATAAGCATATATTTTTTCAGGGAGATCCCCTAAAATTTTTGCCAATATGAGATGCTTTTGCTAATTAATCTAATAATACATATTCGGTTTTTGCAATTTCAATTTATAGCGTTATCTACTTTGCTTTTTTGTGCAACATTGGCATCGCACCGATTTCAACCTGAATCGCTATACTCGTAGAGGCTCAGAGAGACAAATTATTGTTAATAGATACTCTGAAAGGTTATTGATTACGAATAAATTCATTTCGAAATTTCATTTTTTATCAACCATTCTCCAGTAGAATTTTTTTGTTATAATTTACAATCGCACTCTTGAAGAATTAAAAACAAAATTATGCAAATGATATCCATAAACATTCTGCTTATAGCAAAAATGTAATCCACCAGCATCAATATGTTTTTGACTTCTAATGCTATATAATGTTGATATTCTGGTAATTTTTGAAAAATGGAAATCAAAATCAGAATCCAGGTCCGTCTTCAGGAAAACTCACAATTTATTATTTTTTTTATCTGCCGACAACACGAAAGGGAAACCTATAATGTTCGGGGAACATCCTGTATTTCTTCTTCTTTTTTAATCTCTTCGATATTTGGAAAGAACAGAAAAACCTGAACAAAACGTCCTACATTCAATCATCGCGCATCCAACTGGAGATGTGTGAGCGAAAGTCTCAAAAATTTGATTAAGGCAACAGAGAAATTTTGTTTGTTTATGGTTTTCGATCTTCAACCACATTACATCGAATTCTTTTGGTTCTAGTTCCTCCTCTCCATGGAACGAAAGATCATTTCTGGAAAAGAGACATATACCTCCTTTGAATCTGAAACGGGCATGGATATTATATGATTTGCATGGATTCTGAAAATGATATTTGATACATGGTGTTCAATATAAAATAATCAACTTTCAGTGACTTTTTCAAGCAAGTAATCGTATTTTTGAACCACCCTGTATTGAAAAATCTGAGATAAAGCTGAAGTCTGAAGAACTCCTAAGTATCACCCAACGCCAATCCAAATTTTGATACCATATTTCTGAATGGATTGAAGATTTTTAGAAATCATTATTTCATAAATGATATTATATACAGGGTGTTTTTATGACGGTTTTAAGAATACCGAAAGTCGATATCACCACGTTGAATCAAATTAAAAGTTGATATGATCAAGTATTTTGAGTTTTTCTCTGTTTCTAATAAGAACCTCTCGAAGACCATTGGAATGGCCCACTGAATGCGCAATTTTTTCTTATTCAACCGAATTTGTATGTCCCGAGATCCGTTCCGAGATCCTCATGAACACTGTATGGTATATCCACAATGATAAGCAAGCGCTTAGCATATTATTCATGAAATATGAAATGAATAGTGGCTAACACAAACATTTCTCGGTCCCATTTGCAACTTCTATCGATCCTATCTCCCGTGCTAAAATTTTGTGACCAGCATCTCGGTGCAGAATGTACCTAACAGTGAAAAATGTCCAGAATACACACAGAAAAAATATATGCTGAAAGCGTAGCGTATCTCTAGTCTGAGGCATAATATGAAATTGTAGCTGCACCGACGAGTGGAGTAGAATATTAGTGTTCTGTGATATTCTTTAGTACATTCCTACAATGATTCTAATGAAGAGAGCTGGCAACCCTGCTAATTTCTACTGTCAACAGTCTCAGCTGATTTGTCACCACTCCTTTATCAGGTGACTGGAAGCTTCACATAAAAGTTGATATTACAAAAGTGATCTCCAGGGATTCAAATTTTTAGAAGCAAAATGGCACTACATTCCGCAGTGAAAGGAAAATTGATCTCAGTTATCGGCGATGAGGTAACAAACTAACAAATCAATTTGGAAATTGTGAAAATGATTATTCTTTTCCAGGACACTTGTGTTGGATTCCTTTTAGGGGGTGTGGGTGAAATAAACAAAAACAGACACCCCAATTTTATGGTTGTGGACAAAAGTAAATAGAAGACATGCATCTGCATATCATTTTATTTTTTTTTGTTTCAGACACTGCTGTTAGTGAAATTGAGGATTGCTTCAAGCGCTTTGTCAAAAGGGATGATATTGACATTATTTTGATCAATCAGAATGTCGCTGAAATTATACGGCATGTAATTGATAGTCACAATTCTCCTGTACCAGCTATACTGGAAATTCCATCAAAAGATCACCCATATGATGCCAGTAAAGATTCAATTCTCAGACGTGCCAAGGTAAACCTAACCCAATTTTATAATTTATATTACTGATGAGTGTATTTTTGCAGGGAATGTTCAATCCAGATGAAGTGGCATAGGGATTTCCAGTGAAGTATAATATTAGCTGAAGCAGTATATATTGTAATTTGAAATCATAGTGTCCAATATAACTATTGTAATTCATTCCACTACAAGTATTAATTGAAATATTTTTATCAGATGTTTCACTTCTATATATTATACCAGAATGCTGTACTGATAATAATCAGATATAGAACAAAACACAAACATTAAATGATAACATTCTTCTCACCTGGACTGTTTAAGTAGATCTTTTTCTTCTTCAGTTTCATCATTTTTGGTTCGATCTTCAACATCTTTATTTTTGATTTCTAGAGGAGTTTTCTTTCTCAATACCTTGATTTTCACTTCATTATCAGCTTTTGCTTTGATCAGCTCTTGCTGTTTTCTTAAAATTTCAGCTTTGAGGCTCAATAACTAAAATTTAAAGAATAATATAACAACGCAAAGACACTATACCATATGTAATATGTACCGAAGATTTACTTATTTCATAGGTACTCATTTTGATTGGCTCCTATTAAAATACAAAGATATATTTAGTATTCGTAACTTGATAAGCATTTTTAACATGCAATCTAGAGTAATAACAAACATTGAACATTGAAGTAACAACGTCATTGAAGTGAAGGAACAGTGAACACAACCTTCCAGTGTTGCCATATTATTTGGTACATTACATGTCCCACAAAAGAGTATGTGTTAACAATTATTCTATGGTACCAATGTTCGACATTACCTCAGATCATATTGAGATGGTGCTTTTAACCATCTTCTGAGAACATTACCGCGAAAATGTATCAGATTTAGCGAAAATGGTACCAAAACTTGTCACAGCTGGAATTCAGAATGAATATATAAGCGGTTCGCAGCTCATATATACGCAAGGTGGATATATGATGTAGTCCTGCCTAACAACCTTGCTGAGGTCACACCGCGCTTGAGTTTAGATGACGATACGATCGTCGATCCTGTGGATTCAAATGCACTTCTACTGATATTGACAAACATTTGAGAGGTAACGGTTTAATTTTTGAATTCTTGTTGAATTTCAATTCCAAATCATGCTTTTCAGAATTTTCAAGATATTTTTCAAGATAGGAAGAGGTGATGCTATCTTATGTGGATCGTGGGAAGCATTAGGAATAATCAAGTGGGCAGAAGTCTACAAGTTTTTCGTTGCAGTGATTGAGAGTGGAAACATCATTCTATATTTAATTCACATCATGTATATGTGTATGTGCCCGTCACGCGAATGATCTGTGTCGAATAAGAACCGAAATCCATTTGTTAAATCCGCCCATGATCTAAGATTCGCACATCACATTTCTCTGTTGCGTCGTTCTGACACAGATGCGTTCTGATCATTCATGTGAGTGTCACCACGGAACACCAACTAATGTACACTGACAGTGACATATAGGAATATCGCCTTTTTTGTTGGGTACATTGATTGTCACGGTCACAAGTCACAGATTACCTGTCTGTAAAGTCAGTCACAGACTCTGATAAAGTAGTGAAGTAGTCTGTGTATTTCAGTTTCTTAATTTTTGTTTGCAGTGTAGTTGTTTTTCCATTTTGAATTCTTTTTTTGTATATTGCTTCTATTTTGAGTGCAGTCAAGAATGCATCAAACATCACAGTAACGTTTTATGTTCCAGCTGTAAGTGTATTTAGTTTAATGCAAACCTGGTCATTCTCCAAGTTGTGAAAGTTTTTGACAGAGTGTTCATTCCACATTTTTCATGAAATGCTGTCCGTTTTTGGTAAATTTACCAGCAATTCTTATTCGAAGAACTGAATGACCTAATGATCTGAAAAATCTATTCATCATTCTGTTTGTGAGGAATCTATTCATATGGGATACTTCGAGGAAATTTTTTTATAGTATAGGCGAAGAATCTCAGGAATGCAATGGAATTCTTGGAATAACTATTGCATTACATCATTGGGTGAACACTTTTATACATGTATTGTACGCAAGTTGGCAAAAACAATATAATGATAACAATATAACTTATCACAATGACCGTCTAACCTCAAGCACTTGTAAGAAAAAGTATTGTTTCCATGTAGTCACTTTCATTTCAACTCATACATTACTTCGAAAAAATAAATATTGAATAAACATCGATGAATAAACCTCGGAATTAACTTTATATTATGATCATTCTGTTGCATCTAAAGCACACTAAGACTAGAGTTTGTGTGGAAAATCACTGTCAATAAAATTGATTTAGTCACTATTCATATTTAGTACAGACCAAATAACACCTAACAATATATATTCTATATGGATATTGGTGAACCACAAAATATGATGAGATGTTGCTGAACATCATAATATTTCAGTGTAGAACAAATGACACAAGGTGTCTTTTATGTTATATATGTTTTCTTGATAGAATCATTTGATTTCTTCAACATACATCCATACTAAGGTCTTCTTGAATTTCAGTGTATTGAACTTGTCATTCTTCATGAACTGTAAATAGTGCATCTTTTCAGTGTCTTCTGGTTCCTTTCAAAATATGTTAACCTTTTATTCTGATGGGGTGAAATATGCAGTCCAACAATCGCTACAGACCTTTCAAACAGATAGTCCAAGGTAATAAATGTCTAAAACTATTCTCACCTAGCTGTATTCATATCATTCTCTCCATCAGCAAACTTCCCACAAAGCTTGAGTGGTAGTGAAACCGATATTTCCACTTCAAACGAAAATTTATCTAATGAAGAAAAGTACGTCATCAGACACACCCCAAGACAAGAACCTCAGGGGCAAGAAAACCTCAGTGATTCAAAGAGAAGTTCGCTCAGAGATAGTTTGCCGTCAAATCGCAGCTCATTAGACGTTTCCTCGTCTTCCTATAACACTTTGATTATACACAGTGCAGGAGATGAACCGTGGACAGGTAAATGTGAACATATTTTCTGTGTTTAGGTGGATTATTATTGATGTTTTTAGGAAGGAATTCTGGCCCTAGGGACGGCACAAACATTTCATCACCTAATTATTTATCTCATAATTCAAGTTTGTTGAGTAATGATCAAAAGTTGTGCCCAAGTACCAAGAGAAACTCTGCTTCTCCCTCACCTTCTTTAAGTAGCACAGGTAGGTCAAAATGAGAAAGCTGGAACTCATTTCCAAGGGCTTATTTTTGTTCGATTTAGGTGTACAGGAGATCACGGAAATTCCCGACGACTACCTCTCCCAGTCCTCCGTCCTGAAACACCTCGCCAAAGAGGTTAAGGCGCCCCCGTCTCCGAGCTGTACTGCTAAACAGCAGCACATCGAGAATCTTCTCAACTCCTTCGACCCCGCCCACTTCGATTTGAACAATCTGTCGCCACCACCGCCGGACTACCCCAAGTGGTCGGAAAAGTCGCCCCTGCAACAGGCAGTCGATAACCGCAACAAAGGTATACGGGGTGTCCCAGAAATATCAATTTTTATAATATCGAGATTTATTTTCTTGTTCAACAAAATCCCGACAATAATAATATCAATATGATATACAGGGCGAAGATAATATACACCATCATCTTGTACAGATTGATTCATTAGTGACTGACATTATGGTTATGAGGATAGCTTGATGTGATCTACTATTCTGAAATATTCTCAATACATTTTCAGTTCCGGTTGAACCGGAAGTGACATCAACTTTTGTATTATTGCATCTTTTAGTTCTACGCGGATTTCCACGTGGACGTCCATTCGAGGCAGAATTTTAATCTCTACTGATATATTGTAGTAAACCTCATACTGTTCTTAGATCATGTGTCATAGATAAGGAGTGCCAATATGGGTATCTCGTAATGTACAAGAGATACAGATTTGGTTAAATGGGAGAGAAGTTGCGCGTTTGAAGGGCCAACAAAATGGCTTTCAAAAATCTTTGATTTTTTGTTATTGATTATTTGAAAAAATAACGAATTTTCGACTCATGTTTATTGACACAAGTGTACAGATGTTTTTGAATTCCGTATTTTATAAATATGAATATTTATCAAGTGATAGGGGATTATTTTTACTTAATTTTTGGATATTTTCACACAGAACATCAAGATCATAAAAATGAGCAGAATGAAATTAAAAAAAAAACAGTACCACAATAATCGATCAGAATGACGACTGTCGACGGGATTAACATTTTTCGGATACCTTCAGTCGCCGATCTTAGGATTTCTTCTTGCGACGATTGTAAAAAGGCTGGTCGCACTTTCTGGTCAAGAGTGTTTGGTAGACTGAACTTTTCATGACACCCCAAAAAGAGAAATCGAGAGTGTGTCTGGTCAAGTGATCTTGCAGGTCCACCTCTGCAAATCCATCTGTCATCAAACTATAGGCTCAATTTTTCTATTATAATTCTAGCATAATGTGATAATGCACCGTACAATTGATACCAGTAGGTAGATCTTTCTCCGTACAAAAGATCACTCGACATTTAATTTCAAGAATATCACAAGCATACATCATGACACAAGCATGACAATGCACACAAGTCAAAGGAGCGTTTTTCACATTTTCGGCAATGTTCCTGTAAATATTCATTTCAGCTATAGGATATGCTTCAACATAGTAAAAACGTAAATGGAAATACCAATCATCGTGTTTGAGTGTGGATTTATGCAGTCACGTTTAACAATTATCAAGTAAAATTCATCAATTAAGAATTAACATTATTATAATTTAAATTGCTTGTTTTCAATGGCTGAGTTTATGCAAATATTTAACAATTATCAATTAACAATTAAGAAGATGGCCAACTTTTACCTTTTTACTTCAATTGAACCAGATTTTCTTCTAGTACGCAACTAGTACGCAGAAGACCGCCAATTGGTTCAAAGACTGGTAGAGAAACCTTGTGATTGGTCAGACCTTGTCTGAGAGATGATGAATATAACCTTACTTTTCATAGGTTACATCATTTTAGGGAAGAAAATCATTTTATAAAACATATCTGGATGATACTAAGCTGAGTCGATCTCGTTCGATTTACGTTTAAGAAAATAAGGAATTCGAAGGCTTGGGACTGACTTGTGCGTCTATACGTATCATATATTTCTACTCGTTAATTTGTTCTGCATTAACGGTAATGTTTTCACTTGTTACTTGCTTATTGGTAATTGACAATTGTTACTCGATGATTGTTAATTGGTGGTGCATAAATCCGCACTGACATCTTGAAATACTATTGAGGGTTCTCGATAGGATACTACTTTATCAACATGTATGTTACGCTGGCATAACCACTTCAACAAAATCCAAAAAATTTTATACCAGAATTTAGTGCTTTTTTGTTTCTAATTTGTTCCCCTTTTCGAAAATTTGTTGCTTGTGCCGAAACAGAAAAATCGAGTACTTGCCATCTTCACGATAAGCTGGCACGACAACTTTTTCATTCCATCACCGAATTCAAAAACACATATACCAAAATGTAGCACTAATTTGTTGTTAATTTGTTCCCCTATTCGAATATCTAAATTGTCAGGTGGTCGTGAAGCTGGCAAGACATCTTTTTTTTGTAACGGTCAGAAATTTAGATAATCGAATAGGGGAACAAATTAGCAACAAATTAGTGCTACGTCTTGGTATATTTGTTTTCCAATTCGGTGATGAAATGAAAAAGTTGCTGTGTCAGTTGATCGTGAAGCTGGCAAGACATCTTTTTTTTGTAACGGTCAGAAATTTAGATATTCGAATAGGGGAACAAATTAGCAACAAATTAGTGCTACATTTTGGCATATTTGTTTTCCAATTGATGAAATGAAAAAGTTGCTGTGTAAGCGGATCGTGAAGCTGGCAAGACATTTTTTTTTAACGGTCAGATATTTAGATATTTGAATAGGAGAACAAATTAGCAACAAATTAGAACTACATTTTGGTATATGTGTTTTTGAATTCGGTGATGAAATGAAAAAGTTGTCGTGTCAGCTTATCGTTAAGCTGGCAAGTACTCGATTTTTCTGTTTCGGCACAAGCAACAAATTTTCGAAAAGGGAAACAAATTAGCAACAAAAAAGCACTAAATTCAGGTATAAATTTTTTTGGATTTTGTTGAAGTCGTTGGGCCAGCGTAACATACATTTTATCAACGTGTATACAAAGAATGAATTTTTCATCTTTGAAATCGTTGATTAGACGAACATTTTTATTAGTCACTCCATCTGTCATGATTTCTCGAAATAAGTACATGTATAGAATAGAAAAATATTTATTTAAAAGTGATACATCCGTATAAACACGTTCATCAAAGATGATTAAAAGATCTTTATATTTCAGTTACTTTTTCCTGGATAGCATTGTTGATATTGTAGTTATGTGAGGAAGTGATAATACGAACTAAATACGATAAATACGAACGATATCAAGGTCGTTTTGAATTTTCCAAATGTTCAAATTAACACGAATTTTGTCTAGTGGTGGTCGAGAAACAGCCGCTTTCCAAGTCGCAGCCTGATCTGTCCAGCACGGGCACCCTCAAGTGCGATGTGGGGTTCTACCGAAGGGGGGTGAGCGCCCCGCGACCACCCACCAGAGGCAGGGAGGAGAATGAATCTAAGGCAGAGGAGGTCTGGCCCAGTTCCGAGATGGTGGAGATACTCATCAAGGAGAACAGCGCCCTGAAGCAGGAGTTGGAGAATTGCTATATGAGGGTGGAGAGGACGCAGAGGGTGAGGATGATGATAGAATTGAATGGAATACATGAATATTTCTTCGATATTGTCGTCTAGGTGACTACGACGATCTCTTCAAATTAGATGCCCCTTTGGGAGTACATACTCGATTTATATAGGGTGTTAGTAAATAAGTGCCACAAACTTTAGGGGGTGATTCTGCATTAAAAAGTAATGACAGTTTGCTATATAAATTTTGCCCGCAAATGCTTCTTTTTCCGAAATACGGGGTGTTGAAGTTTTTCTCAAAAATTGACTATTGACTAGCTCTGAAATCGATCGTCATGGAAATGTAATTTGGTGGGTTTCAAGAGGTAGTTATTCAGTATATCTTCAATTTGCTAGATAAAATAGAAAGTTTTATAATGGTCTATGAGGCTCTGGCTTCATTGGAAAAAATCTCATGTTTTTATATATATATCTCTTTATTTAGCTCAAAAAACTAATTCATTTACAGTAAATAATTTTTATAATTCAGTATTATAATAAGCAAATGAATATTTCACAAACTAAAAACTTATAACTAATTAATTCAGAGTACATAATATTAAAAAAACAATATCACAAAATCAAATAGCATATATTACAAACTAGGAACTTAGGTACATACACAAATAATAAATAAAACACTCATGTAGCCAGAAAATAATCCTTCAGTCGGTATTTAAAACTATTTAAAGATGAGCTATCCTTTATATGTTTTGGTAGGTTATTATACATAATCATGCCCTTATTAAAAATGGAATTAAAAGTACTATTTTTCCTACACGTTTGTATATAAAAGTGAGGCCTGGCTCTAGTCTCATAGCTATGAATTTCATTGTTATAAGTTAACTTATTCTGTAGATATACTGTACACTTCACTTCAACTTTCCTTGTCCAACAAAGTCATTCAGAACAGACTACACAAAATTCAGAATAGTTGTTGTCGTTTCGTCTGTTGTATTCGGAAGTATGAAAGAGTATCTGCCAGACTTAGTCAATCAAAATGGCTGAAAATTGAGAATCTGTTCAAGCTTCATTTAGCTGCCTTCATGTTTCGTATCATTTCCAGCTCCCTCCTGTCTCACCTTAGTCAGAAGTTGATTTACACGATGTCAATATCAGAAATAAAAAAACATTTTTCATCTAACAGTTTTCACGTTTTCACAAGAAATCCATGAAAATGACATCTGCGTTCATTTCATACATACATTTACATACATATACATACATTACATGACATGAAAATAACTTTTATACTCCTTTTTCACTTCATTGAGCGCATCAAATCATACGAGGAACGATTAACGAAATCTTTTCCCTTTCATCCCAACCAAATCGTGAAGTATATTGCCGATACTCTTCTCCGAGACTTAGAAATCCCTTTTCCAGATGGAGCAAGACATATTCAAGGTGCACAAGGCGCACGAGGAGCTGGTGCAGTCCTGCGAGAGAAGGGAGCGCCTCGAGAGGGCGGCCAGAGCCCGGCTGCAGTCGGACTGCAGCAGGTATCAAGAGCTGAACAAGGCGCTGCGCGAGCAAGTCGAGCTGCTCTCCACGCAGATGTTGTCGCGGTCGCCGGTGCCCGACTACGGCGTGCCGGAGAACCTGCGCAGGGAGTTGGCCAAGAGGGAGGGGCTCATCAAGCAGCTGATATCGCAGAGTGAGTGGACGACTGCGGAAATCGAATAGTTTTTTTATAAACGGAGAATTTTAGTATTTTTCGTTCACTACTGAGCTGTTGTGGACGTTCGCAATGATAAATTGAAATGCAACTCAAAAAACCTAAAAAGAATTCATCAGTCAATAGTACTAACTCAAACTAGCTGCTCGGCACGAGTCAGTTTTCTTGAGTTTTTTTTTAACGAGTTATTAATTTGTGATTGATGTTATTCAACAGATTAAATGTTCCAATCACAGAATTACATTTATACAAATATGGCGGTGAATAGGTGAATCGTCTTGAAACTATACTAAGACTAACTTCAAATAGCTATTTATAAATGGAGAAATTTAGTATTTTTCGTATACTACTGAGCTGTTGTAGACGTTCGCAATAATAAATTGAAATGCATCTCAAAAAGCCTAAAAACAATTCATTATTCAATAGTACTAACTCAAACTAGGTGCCCGGCACAAGTCAGTTTTCATGAGTTATTTATTTATTTTATTTATTTCAGCAGATTAAATGTTCCAATCCAGAAACGGATTTATACAAATATGGCAGTGAATAGGTCAATCGTCTTGAAACTATACTAAGACTAACTTCGAATAGTTATTCATGAATGGAGAAATTTAGTATTTTTCGTATACTAATGAGCTGGTGTGGACGTTCACAATAATAAATTGAAATGCATCTCAAAAAGCCTAAAAAGAATTCATTTTTCAATAGTACTAACTCAAACTAGCTGCTCGGCAAGAGTCAGTTTTCTTGAATTTTTTAAATGATTTATTTATTTATCTCATTTATTTGTGATTGATGTTATCTAGCAGATTGAATTTTCCAATCCAGAAACACATTTATACAAATATGGCGGTGAATAGGTGAATCGTCTTGAAACTATACTAAGACTAACTTGGAAAAGTTATTTATAAATGGAGAAATTTAGTATTTTTCGTATACTACTGAGCTGTTGTTGACGTTTGCAATAATAAATTGAAATGCAACTCAAAAAAGGAGTATACCAATTCTAAAAAGAATTCATTAATCAATAGTACTAACCCAAACTAGCTTCTCGGCACGAATCAGTTTTCATGATTTATTCATTTATTTTATTTATTTGTGATTAATGTAATTCAACAAAACAAATGTTCCAATTACAGAATCACACCATTGCATTTATACAAGTATGGCGGTAAATAGGTGAATCGTCTTGAAACTATACTAAGACTAACTTAAAACTGAAGAAGAAAATATAAGAAAATTAAGCAAATAACAATAATCATACATTGAAAACACGAAAAGCTTGGTTTTTGACTGTAGCAAATGATCGACTAAAAAGGTCAATGTCTGAAGTACAGATTGTTTATTGTTTGGATCGCAATTTCTGGTGAATTATGTGCATAGTTAGTATTGAGATTGGGTGTGTAAAACGAATTTGGTGATATTTGTATGTTAATTGAAATGAACTTCAAATTCTTGCGTCGTCCAATTTCATTCACTATTGGTCAAGTGGGGTGTGACGTGATACTGGCTGCATTTTTTTGTGAATATGATGAATATGATGAATATGATGAATATGTTATATTTATTGTAAAAAAACAAAATTGGTCAATCAATGCAAAAGCTGAATTGACAATGACCAATCAACCCTGTTTTTGAAGGAATATTTCTGACATTCTTGGACGTGTATATAATAGTGTTTCTGAAACTGCTGTTTGGTATACAATTTGGTATTCATACATGAAATAGCAAAAAATATCATTCTAGCAAATACAGCTGAGTGTGATATTTTTCCTCGAAATATTTGTCGATTCGTACTCGATACTATTCTCGATATCTCCGAACAAAGGCCGTTGATATTTATCTTGAGAACATTTGTTGCAGATAAAGAGTTGTCTGCTGCAAAAGAAAGACAGGAAATTGAGCTAGCCGCTCAAAGAGCAACTCTACAAGAGCAAAGAACACACATTGACATTTTGGATACTGCTCTAACAAACGCACAAGGGAATGTTGTTCGCCTAGAAGAAGAAGTAAGCGCCATCATTCATATTTATATTTCACGTATGTTTGTTCTGTGTGAACGAGGTATTTTGTGGAGTAGCTATCCATTTTTCTGTGATATTTTCAGACCGATATGAATTGTCCTCCTAATTAGCAGTTCTCGTCAATGATCAATAGAATGGTTTTAGACTATCAGACACACAACATAGGAATTCATTTATTTATCAAACTCCTTGCCTAATTCATTGAATTGCTGTAATTTTGAATTATTTAAACAAAAAATCGGAATTCACCATCTCTTAGCTGCCTTTTATAACATTGATTCATGCAAAATAATATAATATAATAATATGTATATATCACTTTATTCCAGTTTGTTTGATATCTAATGTTCTCTTTGTAAGACATGTGTACTCGTGTAGTTACAAATCAATAATTGAAATGATGATTTCAACTTTGTTGATTGATGTATTTTTTTCTTTATATTATTTGACCTAATATTTCAGTACATCTGATATTGAATGTTCTTTCTCTTTGTAGAACGTGTGTACTTGTGAATTCTCAAATGTATTTTCATCTGACTTGTCGAAACACCATGGTGTCCTAAAGACCAATAAAGACATTATCATTTTAATTTCATTAGCAATACACAATGTGATTCACCTAAGAATGCAAAGATTCATTCAGTAGGTTATCCCTACTAAACGAAGCGTAAAATAGGTTAAATTGAAAATGTCCATGTCGACAAAAAACGAATATTAGTGTTTCCTTCCCAACTCACCATTTTCGGGTAATTTTTCCAATCGCATAATCCGATTGGCTCTGTCCCTGACACGCTCACTTGATGAATTCGAGTTTAACGCGGACTTTCGCCCGCAGTGCCGCAAGAAGCAGGTGTACGTGGATCGGGTGTCGCAGCTGCAGCGCGCCCTCTCCTCGGTGCAGACGGCAAGCGAACGCCGCGAGCAGACCGAGAAGAAGCTGCGGCTGCAACTGGAGCGCGAACTGCAGCGCGCCAAGGCCGCCCAGGGCGACCGCCGCGTCAACGGGTGGGACTCGCCGGACGGGTCGGGCGGCGAACAGGTCAGTGTCGCAGTTGCCGCAGAGCGAAAGTGTTTCGTACCAACGTTACCGATGAATTGTGTCGGATTAAGATGAAATCGAAGATATGATATTATATTGTCACAAACGGTGTTTGATCAACCCCACGTTTGAGCTCTACATCCTTGAGGGAATAAACAAAGAAAACAAACGTTTTCCAAAGACATTCATTCATCTTTGAACTAACATAAATAATTCAAACTAATGCTTACCAACTGAAACTCTATATAAAAAAGAATGTTTTCCGACGGCATTGTCCGAGCTGTCTCGAACTCCGTGAATTCGTGCACAGAAGTCACTTGTACTCACATTCCTATTTTAAACCGAACTGATACTCGAACTCATATTGACCTCCCCGTGAACCGGCTCCACCGTACTTTTTAAATGAATGAATTATATTTGGAAACGTGAGAAAGTCCGGTTACTTCAACCGTTGAGTCAATGTCGTGCATTTGACCTCCACAAATTGAACTCGAGATGGTTCAATAGTTTTCAAAGTTTGAACAAGGTCCCTAGAGCTCATTGACTTGATAATTTTTCGAGAGAAATCTTTGTATTTCTTGGAAATATATTCTCTGCTAGATCGAGCCTAGTCCAAGTCTCAATTAGTGAAAGGTGGGGTCCCACGAGGATCTGTGCTCGGCCCACTCGTATTATTAATATATATTAATGACCTAGCAACTGTCAAAATCATAGGTGAGTTTACTATGTTCGCAGATGACACAACAATACTGTGGCAGAGCAACAATAAGGAGGAACTCAGTAACTATGTCGCTGAGGACATATTGATAGTCAAAAATTGGTGTCATGCGAATAAATTATCATTCAATATTTTTAAAACATATATCCTGTGCCGGAAGCTAGTGCCGATAATCGAACTGATGTATTTCTTATAATTAATTACTGTTTTCAAATCTGCACTTGAAGTATAAGAGCATTTTCTTTTTCAACCTCTCTGTCTGAAATACAAGTTTCACTCCTTGATTTATAATTGAACTGTTCATGTTTAATCATACAAACCGAGCCCTTGTGATAAAAATGTAACTTTTTATAACCCAATAAATAAAAAAAAAATTAAAGATAATCGAAAAAAGGGTGAACTCAAAATTACGTTGGTTTTTGTATTTTTTTATACATATAAATAGCTATAATAGAGTGTATTTTCGAATCAGGTGTCCGATCTAAAAAGGCGTCTGAGGGAAAAAGATGAGCGTATCATGATGCTGGAAGGAGACTGCTCCAAATGGGAGCAGAGGTACCTTGAGGAGAGCACCCTGAGGCAGGCTGCGATAGATGCGGCTAGCATTCCTAAGTGAGTTAGTTGTTCATCAAAACAAAGAAGATATAAAATGTCCACTTCAGATAAATCCGTATGAAATTATGTTGTTCATTCATGTCTCTCAACGGTTTTATATTCATCACATCTGTGACTATTTAAATTCACAATATCATTTTCTATCTGAATTTTATGAGCATTGCAAATAAAGTGTTTCGATATCCAACCCACTTGTCAAACTATTTGAAGCATTGCAAGAAAAATAATGTTTTTCCAAACTTCGAGTCAAACTCGTCGAAATATAGAAACCAAAATTCAGAGAATATAACGCATGGAAGCTTTTTGAACTTGCATGTGACGAATAATTTTGAACTGAGTAGCTTGGAGAGTATTTCCATTTGTCCTAATGAGAACCAAATATTAAACCAATTACTATTCAATATTCTCGGTCATTCCATTTTCTTCAAGGAGACGATCTTATTAAACTGAGTTGTGACGATTCATTGATCCATGATACTTTTATGTATAAGAAGGCTGTCCTGTAGCAACAATGGTAATTTCTGGAAAATAGCTTATCTAACAATTAATGATGTTTTTTGGGTGTTTATTTTTTTGTTTATAATGATATATATTTGTATCCTTTATCGCAATTTACTATTCGTTTGGCCGCTGTGTTTCTTCTTCGAAATACCTTGTAATTTTCATCAATTATGTTTCAGGGACGCTAAAATAGCGGCTCTAGAAAAAACCAGTCAGGAGACCGAGAAAATAATTACCGAAGCTAGAAACGAGAAAATTCGCCACATGGACGAAGTGCACGCTGCTCAAAAAAAGGTTGCGGATTTAGAATCAAGGTCGGTTTCTCATGTGCTTCTTCAGATCCATTTCTCAATTAACTGTAATATTGAATATGTATATGTACATTTTCAAACAAAACCGAAGAAGAAATTATTATGACCATGACTAATTTTTTTTCAGGGTGAAAGATCTTGAGTCGAAACTTGCGGAGCGCGATGCAATGATCAGGGTGCTGCAAAAGCATACCTACGACAAGGACGTGTCGAGCATGTTGGGGCGATCTCCACACCATACGCCCCATCCTAGCATCGGGGGGAACGATATGGACCACTGCTTGGGGTCGACAGTATCCCGAGAAGAATTAGGTATGATCTTCCAGTAGACAAGACTACAGTTCTGCAATTGTATTGGTTAGGGTCATATGAAAGGGAGATTCTCCAGAAGCAGTTTTTCCTTGTTAGTTTCCAACGTTATGGCACTTGCCATTCTTTCCGTTCAAAAAATGCCTGTGGCGTTACAGACAAAAGTCACGAAAACCATCATTACAACCAACAGGCTAGAAAAATCATGGACAATCATATCCAATATGTCGTGTTTCGACATATCAGTGACAAGTGTCAAAATATAGAGATATTAAATTTTGATTTCAAACTGTATAAGTGAGTATGTGAGAAAAGTGCGATAGAGCGACCTGAAGTAATTTTTATTTGTTCTGAAACCTATTGAAACTACTATATACTTATCCTGTTTTCAAAACTCCAAGAACTGTCAGCCGAGTAACTAACTAAATTCGCAGGCACTGGCAGAGATGGACAAAAATCAGATATTATATGTTTCAAGATTTCTCAGTGTCGCCAACAAATATTGGTATATTCTTTAAGGTTATGTGTGTTTTTTTTTCAGAAAGTACATGGTTTTCATATTTTCATTCTATTTTATTTCAATTTAGTATCAGATAATAGAGGTATGAAGGTTAGTTCACCGTACTATTTCATATCATTCATCTTCTGAAACGATGTTTTTGAATCTAAAAGAATTAAGGACAGTGCAAAAGCTGATAGAAGTTCCTAGGAAATCCGCATATTCTAAGATTGTTTCGAAATTAGGAAACATACATTCGCAATTTGGAATGTTCGTGTGTTCCACACACATTGCAACAGCGCCGTGCACGTTGATGAAATAAATTCGAACGATTCTTGTATACAACATACCAAACTAACACTTTTCCAATATTGTATTCACCTAGCGATCTGAAGAATAAGTTTATATCACAAACTAGTAGATACAATAATTTCGTATCTGTTCGCTCTGTTCTGCTCATCGTCGCTAGGAAGAATCTCCTACCGTTTCCTAAGCGAAAATGATCGTTTTCAGTGAGCAGTGTCTTGACGAACTCGACTGCGTACGGTTCCGGCAACTCGTTTACGGGCAGCGAAACGTCCTATCACATGCCGTCCTACAGCAAGTACGAGTCCAACAAGACGTACGATTCCACGAAACAGAAGCTCGACAGCCAGCTGAAAGAAATTGACAGCCAGCTAGATTCCCAGCTTCTTAGTAAGGTAGGAGAGACTGAGACCTTTTATTGACTGTCGAAGTGAATGTACACGAAATGATGAGTTTTTTGATCGGGTCAGGCGGTAAGCAGAGAAGGGTCTAAATCTCAATTTTTGTCGGGTGGAATCAATTTCAGATATTCCCAAATTGTTTGCAATAATATTTTTTGTATTACGTAGGGTTTCTGTATAGTTAGTCACGAAGAAAGTTTAATATAATTAATATAATATTTATTATACCTAGAACATGCCATTTTCACAAGAAAACGTTAATCAATCGATTTTCAAAGTGATTATTAATTTAATTCGATCTATTTGATACGGAATGAGACAACAATTGCGAAGGAGAATATCTGGGAAGTTCGAGGAAGTTCCGGAAAGTTGGAAAATATAAGGAAGTCCGAGAAAGTTGGAGAAAGTTTGGGGGAAATTAGTGAAATTCAAGGGGGTTTGTTATTTTAATTCGAGAAAGTCCAGGGAAGTTCCTGGAATTTTTGCAACAGGGAAAGTTTGGTGTACACTTTTGTCGTCGTTATTATCTCTTCGATAAATTCATTTAAAAAGTATTCATTGCTATTGCCACACTTTCCTTTATTAGAAGTTTATTTGAAAATTCACGAATATTGCATGAATTCATCATTTTGTGTACAGAGCAACTGAAGTTTAGGCACAAAGTGATACAGTTAAATAGTGAGTCTTTCATTATGCTTTTTTTTGAATGGTAGTTTTGACAAAGTAGCGTTGTTTTGTTTTTATGTACATAACAGCTATGTATTCAAATAAGCTGATGTATTTAACCATATATTATTTAAATTTTTTTCAATTTCAATGAGACAATTACAAATGATGATGTTTCTTTATTCATTCTTATTTAAATTGTTATCATCAACTGTGAATTATCGATATTCAGATTCCTTATTGATGGAACCTCTTTCCATTTCAAAATATTTGAACAACTGCATGTTTTTTAACCTTTTTTTTTCTTATTTTTTATGAGTGTATGCATGGTTATGAATAAAACTATTATTATCATAATTGTGTTCAAGTTTGCTCACTTACTAAATTGATGTGGAAACCCTTTCCCTGCTTTCTTATCCCAAGAGATATGGAAATATGTATGTATGAACTTGATAGTTTGTATTAATTCTCAGATATTTGAAAAGTATCACTCCTTGACTTTAATGACAGCAACTTCAACAAAATTTCACAACGGTCTCAGTAAAACTTACAATTCATGATTCATTATGAATTGATTTTATTTTAACAATATATGGTTAGGACCCTTCACTGAGTTTTTCAAAATATATTACCAATCCTATCTTAAATGTGTGCTAACTTCTTCGCCCTGTTAGTTTTATAAGAAAGAAGAGTTGAACGAGGTAATTAAAGGACAGCAATTGAATATACCCAAATTCAACGAACTCTCATCGACTCTACTTTTACTACATTATTCGTATACACGGCGAACAGGGTGTCCCATTGAAATTGAACGTTATACTTGGTTTGTCCTGCATTCGTTGGAAATATATTAAAAAATAATTTCAAAGTATGACCCGCTGGTGGTCAATATTTCTCTAACTTGAAGTTTTCTTCTGTATCAAATAACTATGGAGATATTGGACGCCACTAATTGGCCACTCTGTATTTGAGATACTTATAAATAGCAATTTCCGCTTTCAACTATGTTTCTCTTAGGATAATGGATTTCCAACCTTCAAGTTACATTAGATTTCATTTCGTTTTGAAGCATATGTTTGGATTTGGAATGGAATGCCCAATTTGAATAGTAAAAAATATGAGTTTTTTATTTTAAGTTCGAAAGTTGAAGAAACCGGACGTAACAAATGTCGTTGTCACTCTGAAAATGGCTTTGGTCAATTTACTGAGACATCGTTTTAGCTGTTGAAGGAACAATTTCCCAACTATGAAAATTGAAGAATAAAATAGACATTCCATATAATCTCGTCGAACGAACGAACTCAACTCACCTAACCTAACCCCACTTCGGGCGTCCCAGCATGGCGTTGCCCTTCCCGGTGTGCCATTGCCGTGCGACTAACACGCCTTTCAGGTCCCGATCGATCGAGTCCCCACTGTCGCATTCTCTTCCTTGTTTTCAGCGGGGTCTTTGCTGTTTTCCAGGATTCGCTAATCCGGTCGCTGCACAACGAAAGGGCAAAATACCCAAGCCGCTACTGGCGAACGTGAGCCGCCCCGGCTCGGCCGCCTCGGGCGAGATCTCGCTGCCCGCCGACCGCGCCGCCTCGGGCGAGATCTCGCTGCTCGAGCGGCAAGGGCGCGCCTCGCAGCGGCAGCGCTGCCCGGCGCCCAGCTCTCTGCCGCGCCCGCCCCGGGCGGCGCCGCGATCCGCCCTCCCGCGCCGCCTGGGCGACTACAGCCGACTGCCGGAGGCCGAGAAGAGCGCGAGCGCGGGCGGCCGCAAGCCGGGCGAGCGCGACTCGGGCGGCTCGCTGCCGCCCCGCTCGAGGGTAGCGCTCTTCGCGGGCGGGACGGCCCGAAGGGGCGCCTCGCTGGGCCGCGACGGCAAGTCGTCCGCGGCCGACGCGGCCGGCAACAAGTACAGGATACAGTTTTGAAAGGGCGAGAAGATGTTGGTGGGGGGGTATCGAGGAAAGGATAGATCGGTGGGGAGCGAGGGAACAACTGCGGGTTGGGGAGCGGGTAGGAGAGTGCTACAGTTCTTGTCGCCGTTCTTGGCATTCGCGTTTTGGTGGAATTTTTATTGGCTGTGTACACGTGACACTTCAATTCAATGAAGAGAGCTGTATTTTACGAATATTTAATTTCAATTGCAATACGCTTTCGGCTCTCAAGCCGTCATCACTGCGATACCTGCAAGTAACTAATAAAAGTTTATTCAAAAAAAACCATTATTTACTTGACAAGTATTCATAAAAAAATTCTCAGTAAATTTGAAATAGCTACCCATATGGTACACACACTTATGATGACCAAGATCAGTCTTTGCTGCTGGACCAACACCCATCATCAGAACTCTGTGCTGGAGCAATGGAAATTATATCAAAACGTAACTTACAGAAGGCAACATATTCAAGCACTAGTCTGAAATTCGGAAATGAGCTGAGTAGCAGCGAATTTCCGCACGGGCGAGTGCTTGAATTTACTTCTGTAACGAATGTTTTATACTATATTCTCTGTTTCGGCTTTTTTATACGGTTTTGTTAATGTTGAATACATAACATATAATTCAATTATTATTCAGTCATATTTGATCAAGTGTTTTGTATGATTCACGCAATTGGTCCCAACATAAGTAATTCCTCTCAGCATTGGTCCAGACTCTTTTGTCTCCATATCCGTTTTCGCCAATGTAACGATCACATTAATATTGACAGATTCCCCAGACTGAATCTGTCGTATTGTATTGACAGTGATAAATCAGGAGATAAATTCGTCTACAACGTATCTGCCGATTTTGGTTCGGTTTGGAAAATTGTGAAACGTGGATATATAAACTGACATGCAATTTCGTTCCAAACTGCATCAAAAAATTTCAATGAGATTGGAGTTTACATATAATTTCAGACAATAACTTCTTGCAGTTCTCTCACCACTGAGTTTCCTTATTATCTTTTGGTAACACGAGAAGAAAACCTATGATTCTCGAGGAACTAGTCGGTACTTTCCAGAAGACATCGCATGTTATTTCAGACCAAGAACGGTGACATGGACTACACTGGCCTTTTTTTTATGTCTCATCATTGCTACATTCTGAACCGTGAGAGATACGAAGACGACTAAATGGACAAAAAGGTAACTATTTTGGAAAAAATTTCATTGATCGTAAGAATCTAAAGCTTGAGTTATAAAAGGAAATCATTTTTTTTCAAGCATTGAATTCGTATTAAAAAAAATATCGAAAAATCGTAGAGAGAATTTTTTTAGTATATGATTTTTTTTTAATACGGACCTGTCATTTTTTGTAACAAATATTGATGAAACGATAAAATCCAAATCCAGTGATGTACGACACTTTGTCATTTTAACGACGTTTCGTCTGAAATAACATCAGTGACAATAATTTTTAATTACGATCTTTTCGAAGTTCTTTTGTGAATTCTCTTTGATTTCGTCATAACAATATTTCCTAACAATTTCGATAGTTGTCATACAAATGTCATGAAAAACAGGTGCGTATTAAGAAAATAACTTAACAATAAAACTTTCTATTCCCATTTTACATGAAGAAATTTTATTTTCAGTTTTACCTGTATATCTAGAGAAGGGCGAGATTCCCTCTCGATTTTCTTCGACCAAAATAGTTACCTTTTTCACCATTTTATCATCTTAAGGTAATCTGATAGTTTAGAATATAGTAATGTTGGGTCATGATACAAGAAACGGCCACTGTGAAATATCGAAAATCGGAGACTCAAAATTTATTGTATCATTGGGACGTTTTTTTGGAGGTTTTTTTTGCTAATTCGGTGTATAAAGTAGATATACCACGTGAACTTCTCAACTCAGTCGACCCTGAGGCCTGAACCATTCATTCATAGTACCTGAAATGACATTAATTTGAATGAAAATTAGATTCGTCTAAATTCTCTTTTTTTATCATTATTTTTTTATGATTCTCATTCATGTATTCATTCCTCGATATGCTAGACTAGTTGTTGTATATTACCCAAGCCTGGGAGTGTCTCTGTTGTCCATGTTTTCTGTATGCTTTGAGTATTCTAATTTGTATAATTTGAATATTTTAATTATTCTAATTGATGCGGGGGGAAGGTTATGTTTTAGTAATTTTAATTTGAAGCGAAATAACTGTAATTATTGTGTGCCTTATTTATTATTTTAAATTACAGACGGTTTTAAATCATGCTGAAAGTTTCTCCAGTTCATTATAAAAATATGGAGAAATGCACGTTGAATAACTTTTTCGACAACACCTGGAGGATATAATATTTCTCGCCAAACTTTTATAAATTTGTAATATTCATGTATGGTTCAATAATAAATAGTATCAGAATTCAGTATTTTTATTTCAAATCTACTACCTTGATGGTTCAACTGGAATGAATCCAGAAATAATGATGCGCTACACTCGAATTATATAGTGAATAAATTTTTTAAAAGCTTCAGAGTACTTTGTTTTCTCTCTGGAATCAGTATCATCACGTAAGGTTCCAGTTTGGGCAGCAACATCTCCATTATACCTTTCGATATTTCGCCGTGTTTTCCTGCCCACCGAATGAGAGAGTTCTCCGCCTTCTTCCACATATCCCGGGCAGCGCTACCGTGCGGTACCGTCATCCTCAAGAGCAACAACAGCGAGTTCATGAATTTCGACTCGTTGCTCGGCATATCCCTCAAGGCTCCATCTACTGCCGCTTTGAAGGATTCAGGACTGCTCAAGGACATCAAGATGTTGACCAAGCGTTTCTGGATTCCCAGGGACGAGTTGAGAGCTGGTGATGCTTCAGTCTCATTCTGTTTTGGAACCGATTGATCTGTAATTGAATGGGCGGGGAACAGAAACTCCAGATTCGATCAGGGAATGCGATCAGGTTCAATCCTTCGCACCCTGTTGCCAGGGCATTTTTATTCTAATGAATTCATATTAGGAATTGCAAGGTATGAAATACAATTGAAAGAGCGATGAAAATGAAATTATTCTTTCACTCCACTAGTCTATTCGGAGCTACAAATTCACCAAAAAAAACTTACCCGTTCTCAATTTTTTTATACTACTCTCATCAACTAATTCATATTTTTTCTTCGAAGATTTACTCTGAGTAAAAGTAGGGTCTGGGTTACTTTCATTGGTATTTACTTTGGACTTTGCTAATGGGATTACTCCTCTTATTTTACTAGAGACCTTCTGAAGTATTCCTAGAAAATTGTGAATCGTCTGGAAAATAATGATATGTAAAGAACAATCTCACTTACCAGCAAATCTGCTTCTGTTATCTGCTTCCCTGTTTCCTTCTGAAAAAATGAAATTATTTGCTAATGAATATAAAATTATTCGAAAATTTTTGTGCTGTCTTTACGTTTTGTTATCCGCTTTTGGCAAAAACAAGTATTGCATAGTAAAACTAAAAACAATATGAAAACTTTTGAAATGGCCATTTTCATGAGGAATGAGTTTCTTACCTTGATATTTCATTATATCGCATTTTTTCAGCGTGGGATTTTTATTGCCTATTGAGATTTTCCGAATCGAATTTATACAGACTGATTCACAGTGGATTACACATTACCGTTTCTAGTGAACCATATAACGGATCACTTTGAAAATTTGATAGAGAGCATATTCGCACATTCTTTAACGAACTAATATATTTTCGACAACACGGTGTTTCCGCTTCTATTATAAAGCAGTAGCAGCAGCAGGTATAATCTCAATGCATTTCCTAACACCCTCTCTTGATATTTCCTCATACCTGTGTGCAATCGAAATGAAAAGTTTTTCATCATTTTGTTTGAAAATCATGACCTCTGCAGAAATAATACGATATAGAAATCCCAGTTGCTGCAATACGGTTATTTTACTTGCTTGAAAAAGTGACTGAAAGGTGACAATAATGAAACTGTATATTGTTATCATTGGTTTGGAAGGCTGTTGAAATGTTTGCCTCTCGTGTATGATTATCATACATACAGGGTAGCCCACCTTCCTGCTCGCTCGGACCATACCTACTATTAGGCTAATGCCAATAGCATTGACAACTTTTGAAATGAGAAAGAAAAATTGAAATATCATCTAATTCAAGTTAACATTCTGATGTTCTACTAGAATTCGTTGCGAAGTTGCTCCAGCCACGTTCTTTGGTGATGAAACTTGATTTCAAAATATCTGTAGAAAAGAATGATTTGGTGCGAAACTCATTCAACTCCTGTTATGTTTCCGTAAAAGAGGAATAGTTTGTTAATAAAAGGGAATGAAATAAAATATCGTACATGGGTCTTTTGTGAATGAAACCGAAAAAATCTAATAGGTGGCTGTTACGTTTTGTTTGCACGAATAATGACTGCAATCAAATATAGTACTTAAAAATTTTTCCGCTTATTTTTACTTTTAATGTAGGCATGTACCAGTCTTGTATTTGTATATATTATTAAAATTATAAATACATACAAAACAAAATTACATGTGTCACAACAAATAATAAGACGACCAAATCAAACGGAACAGAATTAAAAGAATATATATATATATATATATATATATATATATATATATATATATATATATATATACAGGTAGACTTTTTATTGGTAAAACACGCCCACTACAAGCCATGCCTTCCAGTCTATGAAAGTTTTCTTTATTGCAATTTATATTTCTCATTTTTTTGAAGCGTTTAACTTTTCAAGGAGAGGCCCAAGAGCTTTTGTTTATACGCATTCACTCGGAAACGCCTTGTATAGTGTTCGGTGATTGATGAAAATGAAATATGTTGACCCATAATAAATGTTTCACTTGAAATTCTCTTCGTCTGTGTTCCTTATATGGATGCATGTGACCTGCATATTTGATGGAATAAGGTGAAAACGTGAAGAAGTGCGTTTTATTCTATTCGTTACCATTTTAGTGAGATTGTTGTGCGATATTGTTGGGAGAAATTTGACTAGATGTGCGCCCGATGGATATACGAAACTTTGATATTATTCGGGATTGTTTTAGGGGTGTGGGTGTACAGATTAAGGAAATTTATTTTCCTCTCGTGGAACCTACCGGGGCCAGTCTCTTTTCCTTTGATCGGAAATGCCTTGGATTTTCTTTGTAGCGATGACGGTGAGACGACTGAAAAATATCAAAATCTAACAACCGAACTTTCCTCTAAAACATTTTTAGAACTTTTGGATAGAGCTGCGAGCATTTGCAAACGTTACTCTAGTCCGTTTCGACTTTGGTTCGGTCCCAAATTGGCGATTATGATAACGGATGTAGAACGTGCCCAAGTAAGTGAAAAACTCTTTTATTTCATACTGCATCATAGAACATACCTTTACGTACCTGATTTCAATCCGGAAAATAGACTTTTACAGGATAGGCGCACGTAATATTTCATTACGTGCTACTATCCCGGAATGAAATTTCACCGGATTGTAAATATTGAAAACTCAGTTATGCGTCAAAAGCATGAATACATTTATTAAAAATTCAACAGCAAAACAATACACAGAAATTACTCATTGCTAATAATAATATTAACCGTTAAATTTTCGTTCCCATGAATATGGATACCAGGAGCTCCATTGGATGAATTATTTATTAGGGAGTTGCTACTTGCTGATACATTCCCATTTTTTTGTTGTAGCACTTCAACAAAGATTAATATTTTATTTTTCACTGTTCATTTTTGTTTTTTAGCAGTATGAAATAAAATGTTATACGTCACACGTCCGGTAAACTTTTACAGTACTCGTTTCGAAATTCCGGACTCGGCTTGCGCCTCGTCCGTAAATATCTCACTCGTACTGTAAAAGTGTACTTACCGGACTAGTAACGTAAATATCTATTACAAATACATGTTTTCATGGGTATCAATCTGCCGCAGAAAATAATGTCGACGACGAAATTTTCTACAAAAGACGATGTGTACCGTTTCTTGGAACCGTTTGATGGAAAGGGGCTAATAACTTCTTCAGGTATGTGAAACTTCGCAAAATAAAACACTGTAGCAAGATTCATTTTCCAGCTTTTTGTGGGATTTTCTCTCCTCGTTTCTAAAAAATAGAGTAGAAGTTATTAAAAATTATTTCAATATATTTGTAGTAAGGACAGATTTTGTGATCTGCCCCAAAATGTCACTGCGCTTGAAATTAAACCTTTAGATACCTAAAAGAGAAATTCTCTATTTGTCAGTGACACCTTGTTTTTGAAATAAAACTCAGAAATACAAATATAATTAATGAAAATAAAACCTCTACTTATCTTGGTGGACGTTTCGGGAACGAATCTGCTCCCGTTCTCAACCCAATTAAAATATTTTTCTCTTCCTAAAAGTTCTTCAATATGTTGTCGGTTTTGACACTGAAAAGTGACAGTTTGGTAGACGGAGGAGTTCTGGTTACGAGGTGTTTCCATCAATTGATATTGAATTTTCCATTTTCATATTCAATTTTCAGAAGTGGATGCCAAGTTCTATCTATATCAACTGAACAAGAAGCAATATTATTGTCTCCGTTCAGGATAATGCAAGACGACTCTATTTAACTGTAGCAGGAATCAACGTATTTTTTGTTTCACTCAGTATATAGAAAGTGACTTAGAAAAGAGTCCGTTCCATAGTGCCACACAATAGAGGACACTAAAATAAGTAAAAAGGGTTCCCATGAACACGGGTTCGCAAGGCCTTCGCTTAAAAGATACGGGGTGTTGAATTTTATTTTTTTTTTGTTTTTTTTTGATTATCTTTAGCCAGAGACGCGAGAAATGGATGAAATCTGGTATTCAGGAGTTTTTTATCATGCTGAATTCAAATATGATCTTAGTTTTGTGATATCTGATAGAGGGCGCTACATATAGGGTTCCATTCCTATTGAATCGGTCGTAACTTTTTTGCTATACACTTGTTGTCATTTTCGACTGAAAAAATTTCGCAAAAAGCAATGGTTTCAGTACAAATGCATCTAAAAGCTGACAATGCACACAAATTATTCAAAAAATGTATTGAAGTACAATAGCGATGCCTTTTAATTTCTTTTTCGATGAAAGTAATAAAAACAGACACTGATCGCAGCCTTTTTTGGTGATTAGTTTGACGACTCAGATATTGCTTTTTCATGTAAACTGACCCAAATATTTTATGGCCCGGTATTCTCTAACGTCGGCTTTTTCCTAATTTATATTGGTTCCCTATAAATCCTCCTATTGAAAATTCTGCCATCTTTGCATCTGACATCATCCCAGATTTAATCTTCAGTTATTATGAAATTTTCATGTACCTAGTCATCCAATGTTGCAGGGTATTTGGGGTATTTCGATTATATCAGAATATCTCTAATCCATTTTCTTGTTACATTCATGATTTCCATGAATATACTATGAATATATACCTTCTGAATCAATTCTCAGTTTAACTGACTGAAATGAATCTGTTTTCATTACAGTATAGGTGTATACATCAATTTTCATAGAAATAATCCTACTGCTTTCACAATGTTCAAATGATTTCTGGACTATATGGGTTTCCTTTGGAAAATCCGATGGTATCAGAATCAAATTTGGCAGGCGTGTTGGATTGAAGTATTGACTTTTTTTTGAAATATTTCATATACTGTCCCTTCACTTCCGGTTCCACCAGAAACCCTGTATATTTCTATTCCTTTGGATTCTGAGATCAAGAATTGGTAAAATTGATTTTTCAGAAGCATTTCTATTTTTGCGTGTTGGACTCACTTCAACCAATCTGATTGACATGATAAAGCAAAATTGAAGATTTTCCAAATTTTGAATCCATTACCCTAGCCAAGTTTGAATCTCAAGTCTTCCCTAAAGAATACGTTATCCGAATACGTAGGAATGGCTTGCCTAAAGAATACTAAAAATACAGTTCATGGAATATTATTTCTTAGGTAGTAGATGGAGGAAGGATAGACGCCTCATATCACCATTGCTCGTAAAGAAAAACATTCTGAAATATTTCCCACACGTCCTCAAACACACGAAAATTCTAGTTGGGATTCTCCAAAACGAGGTGGACGGTCAATTTTTCAATGTGGAACCGTTGCTACACAAATGCAGCGCAGATTTCGTGAACGGTATATAAAATTGCAGAATATTGGAAACAGAATGTACAGATTGTCTCTTTCAGAAACTATTTTGGGCGTTTCAACTAGAGCCCAATTTGGTGAAATGGATGAATTCATCAAAATGCTGTCGAGGTGTGTCTTTTCTCATAACAATATGCTTCCCGTATCGTCCATAGATATCCTAACAAGTCCGCTCACTCTCGAATCGCGCTGAAAATTTACACAGTGAGTACAAGAACATTGCTCCTATACCGAGTTTTCGGACATCAATCGTTATTTTGATGACTTCTCATGCACCTTATTGTTGTGTTTTGGGTTGTGGAGAAATATACTTGATAATATTATATTTTTTCGATGTCCCAGAGGAGTGAGCGGACCTAATTAGGATATCTATGGACGATGCTTTCGATGTCTGATTAAAACATATAGGATGACTGTTTACAACGATTTTATAGGATGTATACAATCGTACATGCGAGGATTGTCAAAATATGGCTACAAAACGAGGCATTTTTTCGTTTGACCAATTATTATAAAGAACAGGAGGAAGGTATACAAATTGTGGTGGGATTCGTCAGGAAAGTGAGTTATTTTTCAATCAGTCTCCGGTATTATAACTTTTTGGCATTCAATTTATTCGAAGGTAGTAAAAGACATCGAGGAAAAATATGCAAACTCCGAGGATGAATCCTACAAACCCATCATATGTCATCTCTTAGATATACGGGGTGACGTGCCCGAGTTTGCTACAGATGAAGATTTGATCTATCATCTTATCACTTTATACACAGCAGTGAGTGATACCAAAACGACGCCTCTTTTTTTTTTCAAGTAACTAATAAGTCATGAACGTATTTTTAGTCTGAGGATACTATGACCTCGATAGTTTCTTTCACTCTCGTTCTCCTTGGGATGTATCCCCACATCCAGAAAAAGGTATTCGAAGAGATATTCGATGTGATTGGTGGAAAAGAAAAAGATATCGAGGAAAGACACCTGGACAGTCTCGTATACTTGGATATGGCCATCAAAGATGTTCTGAGGTTGTTTCCCATAGCTGCTTTTATAGTGAGAAAGTCTGAAGGAGATTTCGTTTTAGGTAAGGTTTGTCAAGAAAAAAGGAGAATACTTCCGAAAATGGTACTATTTTTCAGATGATTTGCTGATTCCTAAGGACTGCTCAGTTATGGTTTCGATATTCAACATCCACAGAGATGAGAAACTTTGGGAGAAACCTGAAGAATTTTACCCTGAACATTTTTTGCCAGAAGCTGTTCGCAAGAGACATCCTTATGCTTTTCTACCATTCAGCGCTGGCCCTAGAGGGTGTATCGGTAAGCCAAGGTCACTGTGGCGACGCCCATGGCTCGCATCAGCTAACCGTGCAGCATTCATATTCTCACTCATTCGTGCAAGTGCTCCGCGGTATTTGTTTGATCAGTGTATTGATGTAAATATTGTTGTTTGACTTCACAAATCTACATTGACAATTATGAAATGTTATATATTCCCAACTCTAATATGCAGATTGTCTACTATTGTATTGTATACTATTGATTTCACGTTATCATTCCTATTTTCCAATAATTATTTTAAGATTAAAAACGCGATTTCAATTCCCTCTGAATCGAATGATTGTCCGATAATTTTCAGATCCAAAAGAAAATTTCACTTGCATCGTGAAACGTTTTTTCATGGTTATGATTGTTGTATTGTTTCAGGGAAACCGTATGCTTATATGGCCTTGAAAATAATGTTGGTGACGATTTTGCAAAATTTCGAGGTACAATCCAAAGGCACGATAAAAGACAAGAAACTGAAGATGGATATAAGCGTGCGATTCAAGGATGAAAGATATGAAATAAAGCTGAAAAGTAGATGATTCTGTGTTCAATACATAATTGAAATGCATGACCTAGACTAGATAGATGACCTAGATCATCATTAGTACATATTGAAATCATCCGTCAAAAAATATATTTGATTCATCATGAAATCAGAAGAATATTTTGTTCCTGAACTGTGTCTTTAATCACAATAAGTCGGTATTGAGTTGACCCATCATCCCTATGGAGGGAGGGCACTTCGAACTGTGAACATCTTTGTGAATAAATATTATTATTTTTTTTCGCATTGAAAAATTGTTCTAAACCCAAAACGGGCCGTTGCTACAAAGCTTTGCATGTTTTGCTTCAATCACCGCCGGACCTACTACTAAGAGCCCTCTGGTCGGATTAGTAGTCACCCTTCTGGCGTCATCAGCCTTATAAATTCACTTGGCGCATAAATAACTATCATATGATATGAACAAGCTTCTCAGTTTCATTCGACATTGTCGATTATAATTCAATTAGCAATAAAAAATCTAATAATAATTTTCAGACATGAAACACAATACTATTCCAACAATAGAATGGTTGATTGAAACAAATTTAATAAATGGTATATTAAAGTAATGTGTTCAAAGCATGTCCCACAGTGAATAAAGCGAAGAAGACTATGAGAAATATTAGAATTTAGAAGATATCATATCAACTCTTTGTCAGAAAGTGTGAGCCCTGCTCTAACTCATCAGTAAATTCAAAAAAGAAACCATCACCTATTCTTTGCGATCAAAAACATTTTTTTGTCCAAAACAAAACAGTAGAAGGTTTCGAGAAAATATACTCCATATACCTACAAAGTGACTCAAAATTTCTAGCTGAATTAAGTTAAAAAAGAATTCTCAGCAATTCATTCACATAAAACATATTTTGATTTGATATAGGTGATCATAGTGGGATTTTATCGCACAATATAAAAGAGATCTATGAAGAGATTTATATTATGTATAATTAATTATAAGTAATGGACAACATCATATTATGCTCCCATCACGTCTAGTTTTCGAGTCACCAGCAGATCATTTTCTTGACTACTATTCTTACGCATATTTTTTTATGATTGATTATTTTTTTATCCAAATATTTTTCTCTAGTAATACCACTAGAGGTCAAATTATTTCCGGATTTAATTTGAACTCGTGTGGTATTCGGTAAGAAAATTCGTCTTTATCAAGTTGACAAAACCTGTCATTATAAACGTCAAAAAAAATTCCAGTATAATTCGCTGTTGGGTACCCACCAGGAAAAAAATTCCGATCTGACAGAAATACACGTTCTGATTGGTTAAAAATCACATGTGTGGTGTTTTCAATAAAATTTCGAAAATTTGGTGTTGCCACATTTACTGAAACGCATCATTCTTTCAAAACAACTTCTTTTGATATATTCTTACACTTATCTGAACCCGTCGGAAATCATGACATCTAAAAATGCTCCAAGGTCAAAATACTATGGTATCGAAATTTGGTTTGGAGGGAGGTGATTCTTCCCACTTTTCACTCCATCCCACTCCATCTCCGTGACTCCGGTACAGGGTCATCAAAAAATACAGTTATTTCGTTTGCGTAAACAATTACCGAAGTTATATAATAATAAACCTAAAGGAATTGTTCCCTCGGAAGTCAAGGCCACTAATTAAGAATGGTTAGTGTTATCGAAATTTGGTTTGGAGTTAGGTCGTCTTTTGGGAGTTCCGTGATCCTTGGGAGAATCCGGCACATTCCTGCCAAATCTCAGTATCTTCAATAAAAGGATGTTCAAAAGTACGGTTATTTCGTTTGCTTAAAAATGTTATAGAAAGTTGATGACTGGTCAATTTTCTGATTTATGAGCATTTATTTGTGAAAATTTCTATTATGATCAGTAACCTTGTCTCATTGTCGTATAATAATAATGACATTTTCATCTCTTCAAAAACAATCGATTGAAATTATTAAGACCTCATGAAATTGTTTGAAAAAAAAAATACAAAACACCCGCGCGTTCGAGGAACAAGTTTTACAAGTTGTTGTACCCAAGACAAATACAGTCACCACCGGTTTCAATTACTTTTCGTCAAGATGTCCATTCCTGGCCCGAACGTCCAGGACATATATCGGACGTTCTGAGAACGTCGATTCATGGACATTCTCGGGACGTCCATAGAAGGACTTCCTGAAAACGTCCAGTATCTGAACATTTCCTGTGTGTCCTCGAAATATCAATATTCACATTGAGTTCAGTTCAGTTGCACTTTTTGCACTCAATCTGTACTTCAGGTTACTCTGTTGGATTTTTTACTGAATATCCTTCTGAGAATAGTTTTCATCCTTCTCTTATTCAAAATATTTCCTCTGAGTTTCTGAACTGTAAGCTGGCGCTGGAACGCTACGCGTTCCAATATCTAGACAACCATTGTTGCATCTGCAGAAATCAGGCTAGTACGGAACCAAAGATTTACAGTTTTCTGTAATCCAATGTTTAGAAATCAGTTTCAATCAGTTTTTTCGAATGTCAATTGAAGAATCTATTTTTCCCAATTGTCACTGATGTTATAACGAGTTTTTCTGGGTTTTTCACGATTGCGAAGAAACTGTGAGCTCAATTTTCTTTTTTAATCATGATCATCTCTTACGATGACACTAATATGCCTTGTGAAATTGAAAGAAATCTGCTATACAGTTTCTGAGAAAAATCGAAATATCATCAAAAAATTTCATTTACATTTTCAGTGTTTCATTTGTATCCTCAAATAGCTCAGATAATTTTTGAACTTGCCGTTTATTTTTCCGTGGGTTTATATGAACCTTTAATTCAAACTGAATATTTCAAGTTGACACGATTTGACGCAGGATATTTGAAGAATTACACACAAGCAGAAAAATGGAAAAATTAAAAAATTCAAGTCGGAACTTTAGGATTCTTCTACCAAATAGCTACCTAATATTATTATATTTGTACAATATTTACATATAAATAATGGAGGTATGTATCGATCACTTCGTAACGATTGTCAGGATTTGCTTGTTAATTACTATAATGAACGTTTAATTTTCAGGAAAAAGCTATATTGATTAGACATCGAATACAACTGCTGGATAGAAAACTGCAAATAGTCCCTAAGAGAAAAGTCAAGGTTCAATTTTTCATTCGCTTCTGACTGTGATGGTCATGTGGACTACAGGATGAGGAAGGATAATATACAGTGTGTGTTGCGTATAGATACATCATTCTGAACTTTGTCAGAAATGTTCAATAAATATATCTAGGTTTGAAAGTGTTCATTTTGAGAGCTTCATCAAGTTGTAAAGAAGATTTACGAGAAAGGATACGTTCACTATAGGCAATCAGTTATATCGGCAAATGAAAATTTTTTTTGTTTTATATTTGTTAATTTCATATATCATCATCATGATACCACTCCATTAATACTTTTCCCAATAAATACACTTGATGAAATACGAATACAAGAAATTGTTAATCGTTATGATTGTTCTTGGAATTTATTTTTCCTTTCATTTGGACAAAAATTCTCTTGACAACAATAATCTGCTCAGTACACCATAACATATTTTCACATCGAAATAGGACACTATTTTATATAGTTGTTGATTCAAATTCAAATTGTCTTTTGATTATTCAAAAACTTTTATTTTTCTCAAACAAAAGCCCGCAGATTGTGGATAAAGTTGCGAACAATAACAATACCGTTCATGCAAGATTCAACGTGAAAAAGTAGACCCCAAACTATCTTGATAAAGTTCGACAACACAGGATTGCCTTTCTCAGTTACTTGCGTGTTATGATCAACAGATGTGGGCTCTATCGGTTTATTTTCTTTTTCATCGTCCATTTCTTCCTCAGAATCAACTTCATCTTTCGTCGACTCTTCATCATTTTCCTTCTTCTCCTCCTTCTCTTCCTCACTAATCTCCTCTTCTTCGACAGGTACATTTTCATTCGTGGGTTCATGTTCTTCTTCCACCTTTCTTCCTTTCTTCTTCTGGTTCCCTTCAAATTTGTTTTTTCTCACAATATCCTTCGGTTTCTTCAATTTTTCCCTCGGTGTGGCTAATCGTGTTTCAACATGGCTTGGGAGTTTTTCAGAGATCGCTGAAATAGCTACATTACGCTGTGTCAGCCACTTTGAGATCGGGGCACCCTTATAAAATCCAATTTTCAACTGTTTCCAATTTTTCATTTTTGTTTTTCAGCTTGAAGACTATCGACAATTCTAATGATGCAGAAATTTGCAGAAAAAAATATAGCGATTTGTTCGAACGAAGTTATAATAACAGTAACCTAATACCCTATGAATATTCCAACACAAAATTGTTCTGGAAGCTCCTTGATGATTATTTTTTTTTTTGGAAATTCGAAATCATAACATGAATCATTCTCGGATTAAAACATACAAAACTTTTGTTATAAATTCTCATAAGCCAATGAAAACCAACAAAAGACTCGAAATTTTTTTGTTCTGGTACACTCTACAAAGTGTTTCCTCGTTCGTCCAAGGAATTCAAAATATGATTGTATTGAAAAGTTCAAAATGCATCTCGCCCCCTTCGGTGGTAAAAGCACAACGCACAGATAAAATGAATTTTCAATACGAACTAAGAACAAAAACAGGTTATATTGTATAGATTCAGGAATATCCTTAATGCCAGTTACACAGTGGCACAGTATTTGAATTCAATGATGATAATTTACGTTTTTTTAAGATACCTAAAAGAGAAATTCTCAGTGTCAAAACCGACAACATATCGAAAAATTTTACGAAGAGAAAAAATTTCAATTGTGTGGAGAGCGGGAGCAGATTCGTTCCGAAAACGACACCAAGATAAGTGAAGGTTTTGTTCTTATTAAATATATTTGTATTTCCAAATTTTTCAAAAACAAGGTGTCACTGACAAATAGAAAATTTCTCTTTTAGGTATCTATAGGTTTAATTTCAAGCGCAGTGACATTTTGGGGCAGATCCTAAATCTGTCCTTACTACAAATATATTGAAATAATTTTTAATAACTTCTACTCTATTTTTTAGAAACGAGGAGAGAAAATCCTACAGAAAAGCTGGAAAATGGAAAATGTACCACATCCTCGAAAAACTTACAGACAGTATTTAACATTTATTATTATTCATTTACCTTATTGAAGGATGCTGAGTCCAGTAGCCGAGTTCGAACTTCACAAGAAATGTAATGGCTAAGAATAATTTGCATTTTTTAGCATGACTTGAGAACTGGATAAATTATTTCTTGCAAATTTGTGAATACTTAGAATACCTACAATTTTAGCTTGAAAAAGAAATATCTAAATCGGTTGAAAAATGTGGATTTTATAGTGTAGCTCCGATTCCCAACAAGTGTGTTAAGTCTTCATGATTCCCTTGTGTATACAGGGTGTTAATTAAGTATGTACAGTAAATCGAACAGACGATTCTTTGGGTGATATCAAACAAAAAAAATACATGAACATGTGTCCTAATGTGATTACTTTTCGAGATTTTTTCAAGGCCTTAAACATTAACAAACGAACCGTGTTTTCGTAAATATCTTGAAAATGTCTACCAAATTGCAATTTGGCATAATTTTTCGTGATAAGGGACTATAATTAGTTGAAACTTGTTTGACTCCTCAGCGAAAAAAATGTACACTACTAACTTCATTGTAATTTTTATCATTTTTCGGATTGAGCACCTGAAAATATGTTTTTTTTGTTAACCGATTTTTTTCGTATCATGCTTAGTTTCTAGAAAAAATAAAATAAAATCAACTGAATGGCATATCCCTGGACCACACAAAAAATCAAAGGTTGCCTCGAAAAACGGTTACAGCATTTGGTAACGAACTTGACAGTCATTTTCAACTTATTAATAATAAGCTAATAATTCGAGATATTCACGACAATCCATTTTATCCTGAAAACGAAAGTTACAACATATGAACATCTATATGAACTTTTTGTCTTAAAATCACTCAAAGAATCGTCGGTGGAATTTATTGTACATACCTTATCAACACCATGTATAATAATACCTACTTATATAGGGTGTCCAAGATAAGGATGTAGTGGTCAATATATGATACTGAAAGATCAGAAATCGTTATGCTGCCCCATTTTTATTCAAAACGAGTGGAATTGATGATATTTTTGATTTGGTTTTGTGGAATAAATTGATGAAAATGAAAACTAGGTCGAAACACATTTGAACCATTATGTATAAAATATAAGTGTATCCAGAATAAAAAGTGCTTCCAGAATTTATGAAAACTTGATCAGGACCGTACTTGAGAAAATGAAGTTGTTGATGGTTTCACGAGTACGAAACGTCGGAAAAATAAATCTGTATCACCATGTTGAATCAGTTGCTATGGAAAAGTGTTTCCATTTTTTTTCTCCTGTCTCTGAAAATAACGGTAAAAAAATATAAAATAGATTGTTCGAGAATTCAATTTTTTCGATTTAACTGAAAAACTATAGGTCATTTGAACAATTTTCGAGAACTGTTGGAATGGCCCTTTGAATGAATGCGCATTTTTTTTTCCTTTTTAACCGACTAAATCCTCATGGTGGTCATCCTTATCTTGGACATATCGTATAGGTATTCCTAAAATATAGCAATCAGATCATCGTGGTATAAATAACATGAATGTTCACTAATAATCAGTTGAATACTCAAGGCTAATATGCATTCATCATTCGTGTTATCTCTATCAAGGTAACGCTAACGCTGTCATAGTGAAAATTGGTATAATTCTACCTCGGTTCACGTATTTCGATGGCTGAAGTCCGAATAAACTGATTTTCCGATTCTCTCCCAGTGCCGGTTGGTTTTTTTCCACATATCGCGTTGTGACATTTCGTTCCGAGTTCGATGTTCTGTTCGAAATATCTGAAAAGAAAATGTTTTCATGACATGGCCGGCATTGCTGAAATTGAATATTTCGTATGGTAAGTGGGAATAAACTGATTTTTCGCGAGATAATACTTACCACGACCAAATATGTTTTTTGTGAGTGGTGAACATGATACACTATGCAATGCTAATACAGATATTATCACAAGAATCTTCGAGATATTCATTATGCATTCGTCGTGGATGATCAGACGTGAATATGCATTTTTTTGTTCAGGTGTGGGGAGTTTTTCTCATTTTATGATTAATCTTTAGTATATAGGTATGCGTGGGAATCCAGTATGTACTTATTTTTTATTGTTAATTGCATTTCTATTTACAATTTTATAAGCAAACGTGGGTATGTATAAGGCTGAAGATATCACAGTTGTAAATATAACAGAATTCATTTCCTCGAGATTGAAAAACCTGGTAATATACAGGGTTGTACAACAGTGCGTCGAAAAAAAAATCTATAGAGTCGAGGGTATTTTTTTTTAATGGAATGCCTTGTATTTCAGCATATTTTTTTCAACTCGTATATGCTTTCAAACTGTATATGCTGAAATGATGACACTTTTCCTATGTCCTAGTGAGAAAAAACGCAAAAATGTCTGACACTTTTAGTGACATTTCAGTATCTTTCGCACCCCTACCAAAAAAATATGTATTTCATTTCATTCCTACGGGCTTAACACCTATTATTGCACGACCTTGAACTAGCAAATCTGGTCTAGAGTTATATCAACAAATATTTGGAAAGTGCGTTTTCACGTGAAACTCTTTTAAGATGATTTTGTATTTCGAGCCATTCTTGCAAAATTACGGCACGTGAAGCTATGACAAAATTATTATACTAGCGAATCTTGGTCTACACATTTATATGCGAGACTCGATCCAGAATGAAAGCGAGAGTATATCGTCGGTATGAACTGTTGCGTATAATTTTTTTGTGTAGTATGTTTCTAGGCAGTAACACATATATTACAGATTGTTGACTGAACCTACGTCTTATTCTGTGTTTCGTGAAATAACAAATGTATGTGATCGTTTTTGATTGGTGATTAATGTTGTTTTTGTGCTGACAGGTACCTGCCCATTATTCTTTCAAAATGCGAACTTGATTATATAGAATACTAATAGATATTCATGTTTGAGGATCATCCATGAATTTTTTTCGACACCGATTCCTAAACCTGCTTTTTGGGAAATCGTAGATAGTGGAATTGGTCAGTTCATTTTCGGGTGCTAACGCAGCTTATACAGGGTGTTACAGAACTATGGGATCAAACTTCTAGGGGTTATTCAGTGCAACAGTAGAAAACATTTGAGTAGTGGGTCCCATGTCCGGAAAATTGCCACTACGGCCCTAAAACGCATTAAAATTTAGAGAGACGATGAATTGCCTAAAAAGGATTCGATGCAATTAATTTTTGCCTTTTGTACATGATATCATCACAACAATTGTTCAAAATGTCTTCCTCCAACCTGATTACACCGATTCAAACGACGCACATGATTTCGGCGGACTTGATCAAACATTTGATCCTCGTTTTGAATTATTTATTTAATTATTATATTTATAATTGAGTCTTGCTCTGTTTCTACTGGAGTTTCGTAGACTGAAGACTTTACACAGGAAAAAATCAGCGGTTTGGGCACCGTTGGATTGCCAGAGGTGGAGCATTTTCTTGGCCTCCTAGATCACCCGATTTGACGTCGCTAGATTTTTTCCTGTGGAGACATGTGAAGTCTCTGGTCTACGAAACTCCAGTAGAAACAGAGAAAGACTTAATTGGACGAATTACAGAAGCATTTGAAAACATTCAAAACGAGGATCAAATTTTTAGTCAAGTCCACCGAAATCATGTGCTACGTTTAAATCGGTGTGTTCAGGTTGTAGGAAGACATTTTGAACAATTTTTGTGATGATATCATGTACAAAAGGCTAAAATTAAATACCATTAAATCCTATTCTGGCAATTCATCGTCTTTCTAAATTTTAACGCGTCTTAGTACCGTGTAGTGACACTTGCACTGAATGAGCCCTTGAAGTTTGATCCAATAATTCTGTAGCACCCTGTATTCATCGTTTATTCAAAAGAGCTTCAACGTTCTACGTTTCAAAACGTTCAACGTTTTAAAAACGTCTAATGCTTTTGGTTTTCACATGAAAATGACCTTAATTGACCGACCTCGCGTCTCTCGTAATAACTGAGATCCCCATGGCGGGGCTCGAAAAACGGGCTGTAAACCTTGTAAACACCCTGTATACAAGGTTGACTGACAAAGAACGCCCTTAGCCATAGAGTAGCTATTTATTGCCCGATTTTCAATAAATGAAATGACTTTCGGTAAACAACAAATGAAATGACTCCTCAGGTATGCATAAACGTTCTGAATCCAGTGATGTGGGCATAATAAGATGACTTGAGAGCATTGATCTTGCGCGAGAGTCAACTTATGAACATTGCTGGATTCAGAAAAACTATTGGCTATCAGGAAAAATTCAAAAAAATAATAAAATAAAATATTACTGTCGCTGTGGTTAGAAGGAAAGAAGTGTTAGTGCCACCTTGTAGTACATGAATAGTCATTTTTGCTCTGTTATTTTTTTTTAAATCAGACAATATAAAGCAGACGTCAGTCTGTATATCAGTACGGAACACCCTGTATAATGAAAATGATCTGATTACCATAAGTTAGAGGATAACTGAACAGAGAGATTGTTTGTTGTAACCTTGTGCAAAATACAAACAAAATGTGGTTTTTCTTATTTTGTTACCCGCTACTCGAGTGTTCTTCCTCAATTTCAAGTGGATAGAAATAAAATCATCAGTTGGACAATCAAGAGAGAGTTTTTTTACAAGTATTCACAATTAGCCACAACGTGTCTAATCATATGTTATTTCCGATTTTTGCATCACAGCTCACTAGATAATTGTTGTTATCATTGAATTAGCAACAGAATTAGTGGTATTGTACGATTTCTGTGTGCGCACTCAGTTTACTTCGCTCAGTAGCTCTTTTGTTTTAGACTGAGAATATATATCAGAGATGACTAGATGGTCCGGTATTTGTTTCTGCGTTATTCTATTGTTCCTCGGGTGCGTCAAGAGTCAAATTAATGTAGAAATCAAGGAGCCCAGGATTACTAGTTTCTTGAATCGGATTTCTAATACAACGTTCGGTAAGTCAGTCAAGTCAGTCTCTTGGGGTATCCCATTATTTTCAGAATGAAATACCCTCATTGCTCATTCAATTTTCTCATCTAATCAGCAGCTCGTATTCTTTTTCATTGCCATTGTAACACAAAAAAAAAATCGGAAATTTTCATCCTCATTTTACATTATATACAGGGTTGGGATGAAGTATGGAACCAAGTAGATATCTTTCAAAAGAAAAAAACGATATTTATGAAAATTTGCAGGTAAGTCCAATGAAACAAAATGCATCTGATGTAAATTTTTTTGTTAATAATATACTTCCGGTTTAACCGGAAATGCCATCAACTTCTTCAATTTAAATGAGACACCCTATATATTAAATACTGTCTGTAAGTTCTTCGAGGAGGTGGTATATTCATTTTTCAGCTTTTGATGGGATTTTCTCTCCTCGTTTCTAAAAAATAGAGTAGAAGTTATTAAAAATTATTGCAATATATTTGTAGTAAGGACAGATTTAGGATCTGTCCCAAAATGTCACTGCGCTTGAAATTAAACCTTTAGATACCTAAAAGAGAAATTCTCTATTGGTCAGTGACACCTTGTTTTTGAAAAAATTTGGAAATACAAATATATTTAATAATAATAAAACCTCTACTTATCTTGGTGGACGTTTCGGGAACGAATCTGCTCCCGTTCTCAACACAATTGAAATATTTTCTCTTCGTAAACTTTTTTCGATGTTTCCGATTTTGACACTGAAAAGTGACAATTTGGCAGACGGAGGAATTCTGGTTACAAGGTGTTTTCATTAATTGATATCGAATTTTCCATTTTCATATTCATTTTCATTTCATACCCTATATATTTTTACAGATTTTGAAAGAGCTTGTTATTTCGAATTCATACATACTGAGTTTACCATAATGAAAATTTGTAAAAACAAGGAATATAGCACTTTCATTAAACTCCTTTGAGTTATTTGCATTAGAGCAAAAAACTGTTTAGATAAACTAACTGATGTTGTTTGTATGTATAGTAATAAATAAACGTACAATTTACAAATTGTACAATTTAAAATGGTTCAATTGAGTGAAAAAGAGCGTATTGAAATTTTAATGATGATCTCGGCTATGGTGATTGTAAAATTTATTTCCGTCAATTAATATTTGACACTTGGAGAACAAAAGAGTACTCGTTTATAAGCTCTTTCAAAATCTGTAAAAATATATAGGGTGTCCCATTTAAATTAAAGAAGTTGATGGCATTTCCAGTTGAACCATAAGTATATTATCAACATTTTGTTGCATTTTGTTCTGTATAGAAATGAAGTTTTACAGCACGTAGAAATACAGCAGTGTGTGTTACGTCGAGCTTAGACTAGACTTTAGACTAGAAATTTCAAAGTTGATGCTACTTTTGGGTATAAGCGGCAACGTGAGTTTTTATATGATCCATTTTTGCTCCAAGTGTAAAAACACGTGGTACTCTAATGCTATGGAGGGATTATTGCTGAACTTTCTGAAGAATGAAGAGATCCACAGAGCCCTAACCAGAGCAAATAGTAGATAGTACAACTGATAAGTAAAATTAACACCATTTTTTTTTTCAATCCCCTAACCTAATATTCAACACAGAGCACAGAACATCAGAACAACAGCCAAGTGCGGGGTTATTGACAGACAGCTTACTGATAGCGCCCGGTGATTGGTGGTGAGAAGAAAGAGATTGCCATTACTACCAACATAGGAAAATATAATTATGTATGCTTTCCTATTAGTGACAATAGGTTTATATTTGAGTTTAGTATTTTTTGTGCTCAATTTTTCCAAAAAAGTTTTTTTATAATGTCACGATATTATCCATATTCAGATATACGCGATACTAACTTTTTTTTCTTGCCAATTTCATAGCTTCAGAATTTAGATAGAGCATTCCTTCTATCATCAGATAACAAGGAGATCTTTTCCTGTAATTTTTTTTACTCTTATCCACAATAGGCGCCAAATAACGAACACAAAAATCCTAAAATACAGTGAATATTTATGAACAATTGAAGTTGGCTAATTCGCATACAAATTTCTCCCGATTGCAAATTTCGTTAAACTTTGTAACAGTCGCTAAATTAATCGAATAACGCAATCAAACTAAACAATTTGTCATTCACTCTTAACTCATCAATTTTTCATACGAACAACTCATGTTTCCTTAGTACCAATCAATGATCGAACAAATATAGCATGTATTGAAAAACATATCAAAATTTCATTCCTCAATTTATGACCAATTAAAAATGCATGCAAATTAAAACTAATGAAAATCATTCATTTCCGTCATCACGATCTTTATGACTCACAGGCGAATTAGATGTGGACAACAGTTTTCGATTAATGAAGTGAAAAATCGACATCAACATGAAAGAAAAAAATACCTGAATGAAACGATATCAACTGATGACTTTTAACTCATACGGTTTGCAGGCATAATCCGAACAGGAGTAGACATATTCGGAAACACCGTCGAAAGAATAATAAACAGCTTTGCGACTATCGAAGACAGATTGAGTGCCATTCTGGAATTGGTCAGAAAACAAATCATCAAAGGTGTACCCGAACTGAGCATACCCGTATTAGACCCTTTGCATATAGATAAAATTGAATTTAACGTCAATCATGAAGCTGCAAGGTGAGTTTAAATAATAAATCCGAATATTTTTCAAAACTGATATGTATTTTCCAAAAAATTGGATTTTCAACACATGAAAATAGTTTTTCAAATGAAAATAGTTTTTCCAACGAAAATGGATTTTCGAAAAATGAAAATAGTCTTTCAGATGAAAATAGTTTCTCATTTGTTTACATTACAATTATAGGTGAATTATTCCTTTTTAAGAAACCGATAAATTTTTAAACTTTCGATTTCAATTGTTACTCATCATTTATGAATCAATTTAGATCGTGAATATTATAGATTTTTTTAAAAAATACCAATGTCATTTACGTACAAAAAAAAGTAAGTTGACCGTTAATTTCTTTACGTACGTACAACGGATATTTGGAAATGAAAACTGTTCTCCAAAGATTTCCAAAATATCTACATCTTCCTTCATTTCCTTTTTTTTTTATCTGTTGACAACATGAAAAGGAAACCTATAATTTTCGAGGAACATCGTCTTAAAATATTGAATAGTTATTACTATTTTTTTATGTTATTTTTATTATTATAATAGTTATAACTATCATTTTATTTCAATATTCCACAGCAGAATATTTTTCCGCCTACCTCTATCCAAAGTATACATTTCTTGGCCTCATTGTAGAGAGCAAAGTCGTACTTTTCCTCACTACTATCAGCCAAGTATAAGGAATTGCGGGGGATACCAGCTGTAAAATGATGTTGGTAATGAAAATATCACTACTCAAAACTGCACGTTCAACATTAGTATAAATAATTACTCTACCACAAATTAAAATATGTAGGATTCAAGAATAAAATTAACGTGCCCATATGTTATACTGTACTTACTTACTCCTCAGTTTCAGTTCTTTGATAAATTTTGTTTGTTTCACGAATAAATGATTCAAAAATGAATTGTTATTTGAGGGAGGCGGAAAAATTATATGTAAAACAGGGGGGTAGAGTGCATTTTCCTCTCTTATTATACAAATAGCTATTGGAACATTATTCAGGAAATGTTTCATACTAATTATGTTTCAGTATGAGAGGAAAAGCAGAAGACCTCACCATCAGACACATATCCAAATTCTTGGTGGACAAAGAACGCTTTTCTGATTTGGGAAAGCTCCGTTTCAAATTAGACCTGAATCTCACGTTTCCCTATATCAAAGTAAACGGGACATATGACGTAGACGGGGACGTAGGAGGAACTGTCAGGATATTCGGAGACGGGCCTTTCACGTAAGATCATCTTTTGGTATGCCAGAAGATTATACAACGATCTTTGATATTCCCGATGTGAGTTCGATTTTCTTAAAGGTTGAATCTGATAGATTTGAAAGTGGGGACATCTACTATACTGAAATTCACACTGCCAGCAAGACTGAGAGTTGAAAGTATCAGCCTCGATGTCAAGTTGAAAAAACTAGAAGTAAGTAGATCGAAGAGATGAATTTGCAGTGTAGAATATGCTGAATGTACATGGTTTTATTTTTTCGATGTATAATCAAATCATACCTATCAGACTATACTGTCTGTAAGTTAATCAAGTAGGTGATGAATTTATTTTTCTAGATTTTTTGGGATCTCCTCTTTCTCTTTCGATTTATGATCTGCTCCAAAATGTCACTGTCACTTGAAATTCAGATACCCAAAAGAGAAATTCTCTATTTGTCAGTGACACCTTGATTTGATGAAATGTTGCTTCAGAAATGATGTTAGGTTACTTCTCTAATGATGATCAAACTACAAGAATGAAATCTCAAAAAAAATGCAAATGCAATAAAAATAAATGTCATTAGCGTCTTGACGATTTTTGAGTACTTGTTGTCCAAAATAATCGCTAAGTACCTGATGGAAGATGATCTTTCAATTGTATCTGTGTTTATTTTTATAACTTTAGAATTTAGTTCTGCTAGCAATTAGTTTTGATTTATTGACCACCAGTCATACAGAACTTGCTACTGACAGATACAGACAGATCATCTGCAAACAAACTTTCAACAAAAATTAATTATTGAAATATATTGGGGCTCTATGAACACAAACTCTCTGAAACACGAAAAAAAGTTTTGTGATAGAAGATGAATCTACGATGAAGAATATCTGAGTGTCCATTTTTTTTCAGAATAACTTTGAGAATTTGATGAGGGAAAAAGATACCGGGTCACTGATCAACAAAGCAATTTCAGTTTTGGCTCCAGAAGCTTTGAACATATTGTGGCCTGAGTTGAAGCCTTCAATTGAAGCCCAAGTGAAAGAGGTGAACTAGTAAGGAAATTTGTGAGCATTATAATCTCTTTTCTTTCTGTTTTTAGTACATCAACGATATTTTGGAAAATACCACTGTTGTAAATATGGCAAAAAGATTATTCAATATCACATAGGAAATATCAGGAAGGTTTTCAAAAACTACATGCATATTCTCAGGAAAGTTAATAAATATTTATTTCACTTCTTTTTTTCTCAAAGAATATTACAGAAATCTATGGTAGGTATGACCATTTATTGAAAAAATATATTATGTGAATATCAACAATTAAAATATCAATCTAAACATTTGGTATTAGCCTCTTGTACTGAATATTTTCAAACAGAGTTGAAATAGACACATTTGTATTATAAGGCAGTGTTATTCGCATTCAAGTCTTTGAGAATAAAATGAGATTCACAATATCAATATAGCCTATGTAAAATGAGTCTTTTAAAAAAATGAGTTTGTTTAATGCAACTGCATAAATATCACGTTAATAAAAGAAAGTTTCAGGTAGAATCTTTATAGGGATAGAATATTAAGGAAGAAAGATATAGAAGAAACTATCAGTAACAATTTTTTTGGTCACTGAAGACATCAAAAAAATTAAAATATCTAATGGATCCAGCAAGACATTGCATAACCAGGCAACAAACCAGTATTCATTAAAGTTCATCATGGTCATATCTTTGATCTCTTTCTTTTATAATTTTTTTGACTTCACTAATGAGTTGTGACGCTTTTCTACTTTCTAAGTTATGAAATTCCGTCGGGCCAAAATAGAGTCTTACTGTCGGATAACCAGTCACACCTTGCTTTCCACAAAAAATTCGCTCTGCTTCACAGTCGATTTTGGCACTCCTCACGCTTCCTTCTAATATCTGCATAGACACGAAATTTCATAAATGGGGAGCCTCAAAATACATAGTATTCATTGTATCACTCAACACAACAACTTCTTTTGTATTATTTTATAAGTTTTGAAATATAAAATCACATAAAAAAACTTTTACAATTGTAGTTCAAAAAGCGTTATGTTGATTAAAAAATTATCAATTGTATTTCAAATTAGTCAATTGAATTACAAAAAATGTTTTTCAGAATAATCAATTCTATTTCAGAATGCGTCAGTTGTATTCCAAATTAGTAGATTTAAGTTCGAAATGTATTTCAAAATTATGATTCCAATTCCAGAATCCGTCATTTCATTTTCCAAAAAATTTCATTTTAATTTAAAAATCCATCATTTCAATAGCAGAACTTCTTATTTTTATTCTAAAAGCGATCTACAGTAGTCTTAATACTACTACAATCTGTATATGTAGTAAGTACAGGGTAATAGAATATTACATAACAACTCAGTCACATATTATACAGAGTATCTTACAAAATTTACTTACTTTATAGAATACATTTGACATATTTGGACTATTGACTAATGAATATATTGGAAATTGAACTGTTGTTTCTTGAATTCAAAATACAATTGATACTTTTGAAATTCAAATGACCATGTTGAAATACAACAAACAATTCTGGAATTGGAATGATGCTTCTTGAAATCCAAATGACTATTTGAAAATACAACTGGCTCTTTTTGAAATACAATTAGAAAAGGTCTAGAGTTATGTTTTTGTTTTGACATCTTTTGAGGAAAGTATATTTTTTTGTGTACATCATATTTTTCAATCAAAATGTAAAAAGATCTCAAAATTCATAAATTTCTTTCAATTATTTTGACAGGTACAATCGGCAATACTATATGCCCCAACAAATAATCATTTTTTTTATTCCTAAGCACTCACCCTAGCGACAGTCCTGTACTCAGATTCGAAATGTGTGCAATGTGCACACCACGGAGCATAGAAGTCAACTATCCAAGGCAAAACATACTTTTTCGACAGAATGTTCAGCTCAAAATCTTTGGCATTGAAGTGTTCCGCTGGGGACGGCAAAAAACTGAGAACCCATCTCTTCAAATTTATGGCGTCTCTATTCCCATTATATATGCTGGAAAAATATTTTGTTGCGAGAGATTTTCGGAAAACTCATCATCACTTACGTCTCTCTGCCTAGCCCTTTGCTGCCTATTGGGTACAGTTTTATAGTCGGATAACTCCTGACATTCTGGGAATCACATAGTTCTGCACTTCTTACACAATCAACCTGTGCTACTTTGATTTCTGAAATTTCTGACACCTAGGCAAACAAAAAATAAATTTATGGTAGTTGAGATTTCTACTGAGATTCTTCAACTTTGTGCTCTGTTCAATAGTAACCTATCAGGGCCTACTCTAACTCACTGGGACAGAGCGTCGCTGTCAATCACGGCAGTGGAAATTTGCTCTTCCAATGCAATGATGTAAGACGAGAAAACGGTTATAGTAAGAAGAAAATGAAGGGAACAGAATTTGCTAAGATATGAATCAACATTGACTAATCAAAGTGATGGTGTGGGAAATATCGCGTATCCAAAGGAATTGACTAAATCACAATTTGTCGTTTTTTACACGGCTGCCTAAATTTGAATCCTCCATTAACTCAATTCGCAAATATTCCAATTTAGGTTCTGATGCCTCCCACGCTGAACTGTGGATATATGTGCTGTCACTGACTTTTTGTAGAAAATTTTATTACATATAAATCGATAAAATACACTTCATAATTCATTAAGACCCATATTGTATGCATCGCAACAAATTTTTCAATATTCAATTGATGTATCTTCCGAGTTTTTCATACTCAGTCATTTTCATAATGCATCGATTTCAAATTTGCAAAAAATAGTATCTCGTAGATCAACGTCATTGAAATGGAATTTCTCAAGAACGCAATGGCTTAGTAATGATTCATCCTATGAATCTTGTCTCGATTGAGTATGTTTTCAATGTTTATTATAAATAAATCACGGACGCACCGATACGAATCAATATGAAAACTCAACCCACTAATGTGAAGTCAGCATCGAGATAGAGGGGATGGACTGCGGCCCGATGAGATAAGGTAGACCCTGATTTGCAAAAAAGTTGTAGCATAGATTAAAATGAAGATATTTGATGAGCAACTGACCTGCTTAGCTAGTTTTCTCCACTGGGGTCCCAACTTTTGACAAGGTCCACACCAGGGCGCATAAAAATCAACAATCCACAGTTCTTTTTTGGGTTTTCTCATCAACTGAATGAAAGAATCTTCATCCAGGCTCATGACTGGAATTGATTTATTACATAGCAAGTGGGTCTGTTGATCAAGCTGAAATATTTACCAATGGGGTTCATCATGTCCTCCACAAATTCAGTCATGCTGTCCGCATCATGTACACCATGAAACCGATGAATCTGAGATCTGTTGTACAGCACGGTAGTTGGATAAGAATGGATGTTCTCCTTTTGACAAAGGTTCCTATGCAGGGTGCAATCAATGGTACCAAATTGTACATTTTCTGGCTGGAAATTTTGACTTGCTTTCCTCAGTTCTGGAAGCATTCTTCTACAGGGTGGACACCAGGGTGCATACCAATCAATAAACCAAGGAGAACCTATAAAAATATCATAATCAAGGGGCATTTAGTAATTTTCAATACTCATTTCATTCACCTTCTCTCATGATGTTTTGAAAATCTGCAGGTGACAGAGCATGTAAATTTGTTGTTTTAACACTGTCTTTGGCAAAATTAGCAACCTCATATAAAACATCCCTTCCTTGGTGTAATTCAAAAGCACCACCTACTTTGAGAACACCCCAAGTAGGATATCTTACAACATGTAGACTTGAACATAGAACTGAACTTTTTCCACAGTGAACCAAACCAATATTTATACTTGGTATCAATGGCGGAAGACGTTTTAGTTGTAAATTCAATTCAGTAGCTGTTCCCAGGTAGAAACATAATAACCATGGTTTTTCTGTTTCACTTCTCAAATTTGACCTTATTTCCTAAAAGAAAAAAATATCAATGCATTGTTGCTACAGTTCAAAATTATGGATAAGTATTCTTATAAAGCAACTAATGAATTTTCTACTTCACCTACCTTGAATCTATCTTCATCTATGACTTCTGGATTTGGCAAGTTCCCTAAAACATTTTCCAAAATTTCCCTAGCATCTGATCCTGCAATATTATATAAAGCTATAGGACTACTAGAATTAAAATTAGATTCTTGAGGCATCCACATCACTACAGATTGATTTTCATATAACTTCCCACACAGTTGTTCATCTGTTATCATTCCTACCAAGAGCAGACCTTCCTAAAAATATCAAAGTAGTTGAAAAAGAAAACAAAGACAATGAATGTTCATTACCAAAGATGCTGCTAGTTTGATCATGGTTTTTTTTTCTGGACAGTTGAAAGATTCTTCAGGACATAAAAATAGCAGCCAGTGTTTTTTATCAACTTGTCCCCACTTTTCAGGAGTGATCTCTTCAATGTCCACATGTAAATTTGATAACACATATTCTTCCAAAGCCTCCACTGATCTTTCACCAACATATTTGATGCCTTCATAGAGATGTGACTACAAAAGTTCCCAAGTAAGATTTTTGTTCTATATTATTATACATGTTGTCAAATAATTTACCTCTTTTTCATAGTATAATAGAGTTGGGTATGACTCAATACTGAGCTGGTAGCACAAATTATAATCATCCTCACAATTCACTGCAGCAATGCGAATGACACCCTCCAAATTTGTAGCTAACTTTCTCCAAGTAGGTGCTAACTCATGACAGTGGTGGCAGTTAGGAGAGTAAAAATTTATAAACCATGCCTGGTTGGTATCTAATATATTGAGTTCTGAAATATATTTCATTCAGTAAGTGAGTGATTTGATAGGCATACAAAGTAATACTCACCATAATCATTCTTACTTAGTGTAACAATGATAGGATCATCATCATATATGCCAAACTGATCACGATAGTATGTGTAACTATGATACTGTTTCTTGAATTTTTGTGAATCAGAATCACCATGTATATCATAATGTTTTCGGGTATCTGGGTCTTTTAGAATTTCATATGCTCTAGCTAGTTTAATGAAAATGGCATCTGCATCTTTTGTATCCTGAAAGGTCAGCTTCAATTCAATGTGTTCAAGATATATAACAAATTATTACTTTGTTTTTATCAGGATGCAGCTTGACAGCAAGTGTTTTGAATGCTTTCCTAATTTCTTTGACTGTGGCATCTCTATCAACACCCAACAGTTTATAATAATCAGATTCATCTGCAAGAATTTCATTGTTTATCATAAGAACGAATGCGGCCAAAGAAAGTACTCTGAAATTAAGATTATTCAGTGGTGATTTAAAATTCGATAAATCCAAACTCCAGAAAACTCACGTGAATTTTCTCATGATGCAGTATAAATTGCTTCAACTTCCTAAAGCACAGGCCTAGAGCACATTAGAGTATATTATTATTTTAGACATCTATGGCATTAATCAAGTCTGAGATGTTTAATAATCATCTCAATTCTCGATCAAGTCTCTACGGATACGGAAATCCCACGCGGAAATCCGGTCGTACCATTCACCAACCATTCAGCCAAGGTGGATGTGATGGTAAAATACTTTATTTCCAAAACATGTAGACCTGTCAAATAACCTCACTAATCATAGACTTATTATAATAAGTCTATGTTACTAATCTTTTCTTGTATCATATAATGAGGCCGCACCGCTTGAATATAGATGGCGATACAATCGTCGATCCTGTCAAGTCAAATTCGCTTCCACTGATAATGCATTCAGAAGAATTCAATTGTTGAATATTTGATGAAAATATGATGAACGAGTGAATGATTCAAATGTATAAATTCGAAACATTTGTCAGACACAATGAGATTTAAAACGCATAATAGTTGTGAAATAATGGCGCCATCTTCAGGAAAACTCACGACTCCTACATCAGCTGAATAATGCGTATTGGTCTCAGAGCAATAAAGGATATCCTTTTATTGCTCTGAGGGATTGGTTGAAACAAAAACTTTTCTCAATCCATTATGCACAGAACACTACATTGTGCACTACACTGACATTGACATTAGTGCATAGATAAACTACTCTTTGGTTAGCTTATGCACTATTGGTCCGTAATATATGATCTATGATTAGTGGCTACTGATAAGAAAGGAAGAAGGAATTTAACATTGCTGATTAAAATATTTAGAAAATTCATCATCATTATTATAATCCTACATATATCTCATAATGACCAGTCTCAAGGGTTAGTAATTATATCCATTATATCAATTATATATGGTCTCTTCATTTGATTTTAGAAAACATGGCAAAACTAAAATTGTATAGAGAGCATAACATCCGAGATAGCAGAGAAATTGTACAAATATGGAAGGAATCGATATCTTCTAATATCGAGAATTTGGGAAAAGAAAGTTAGTAAATCATCCGCCTGTGTGAATTCCTATCATTATTGGAACATTTTCAGAGCACATCATAATGGAGCAAATATGTATAGCATCTATTGATTGCTACCAACTCAAAGTTGCAGAACAATGTATCCACGAATTATTCAAAGAGTTCCCAAACAGCTCCAGAGTCCGTATTCTGGAATCTATGTACTATGAGGCTGATGAAAACTACAACAAGGCCTTACAGATTCTCAATGATATAGTGAAAAAAGATGTAACCAATAGTGCTGCCAGAAAACGAAAAATTGCAATCTGCAAAGCACTAGGAAGGCATACTGAGGCTATCAAAGAATTGGTGGAATACTTGAAGGTGTATGTGTTCTCATTATCCTAGGTGTAGAAGCACGTTTTTTTTTTATTATTTGCTCAAGAAAATAGAAGAACATCATGAAATGTACAGTACCCACTGCAGATTTGTCATAAATATAGAATTCATCAAGAATTTAATTTGAATGGTAATAAGGTGTTCTAACATGCTAAGTATTCATTCAACTTTGATTCATTTAACAGTTTGATTTTGTTTTATTGTTCACAGATTCATGGCAGATGTTGAAGCTTGGCAAGAACTCAGTGAACTTTATCTCTCAGAACATGAATATAATAAAGCAGCATTTTGTGTGGAAGAACTAATACTGCACAATCCACACAACCATTTATTGCATCAAAGATATGCTGATATTAGGTACAGTCAAGGGGGCATGGAGAACATTGAATTAGCGAAAACATACTATAATCAGTCATACAAACTGAATCCAAAAAATATAAGAGCATTATATGGAACTTATTTGGTGAGAAAAATGTGATATCAAAAGTTTAAGGTATTCAACAGTTTGTTATGTTGTGAGGTTATTTATATTTACAGACAACTACAGCTTTATTGAACAGTCAAAAAGTATCAGGAAGAAAGAAAGATGCAGCTATCAAAGTCGTGGATTGGTGCTTGAAAGAAATAAGGAAGAGGTATTCTGAAGCAAAAGTGTCAGGGATTGAGGAATCTCTGTCAGCACTAGAAATCTAGGTATCTAAATTTTATAGACAAAATAATTATTGTAGATCAATTTGCACTTCATGCTTTACAACTGTTGAAATGTCTGATTGTGGTGAAGTAGGTAATTGTTGAATGTGTTGGTATTGAACAATATATTACACAAAATATCAGGTTTTTATTTACAATTCTAATGAAGCCTCTGCTTGTTATGAAGATTTTTCCAAATTGATCATGATAAATTCTAGTTGCTTGCTCATATTATTCAAGTTGCTTATGATATTATTGTAATTTTTTTCCTGGGCAACTTTTATTTCAGTAAGCAATCGAATTTTCATCAACTCTAGTGTTATATGATTATTCAATTGTCGTCCATTCCCAGAATTTGGTTCTAATTTTTCATTCTCAGCCATATCTTCTGATTCAATAAGCTCACTTTCTAATTTTGTCATTTCTAGATTCTCCCCAGATTCTCCTTTCATATTTCCTGACAAACCAATAGTCTGGAACCATTTTTGCATCAGTTCAAAGTAAGGCCAGGTAATTTTTTCTGTTGCTTCAGTCTTTGATAGCTGTTTGTATCTTTGTACCAAATTTTGCCATAATTTGCTCAGTTGGTTTATTGAATACCTTCCTTGACATTCTAACATGGATTGTATCACTCTAGAAATAGTATTCCGGAGATATAAGGAAAATCATTGGACCTGATGAAAATTTACTTACAACCAACCATCTCTTGCTGTATACTTCCTTCCAGTGAATACATGTCTATGAGTGCATCTGAGTTCTATCAATTTTTTAGTGAAACTTTGCTTCTCATCTGTGAAATATTTGATTTATATGAATTGATATGATTGTGTTGGATTATAGAATATATACCATTTGTCATTGACTGATTCATAGAATTATCAGGAATACTAAGATCTGCATCTGAATCAAAATCTTTACCCAAGGCATTGTTCATGTGCTCATAATATGGCCATGTAATAGAGTCTAAATTCATTGTCGTATTTTTTATTTGCTGTAAAATTCTATAATTCTGTATGGCCTGAAACAACATCAAGATGAATACAACACTCACCCTATATCTTGTCATCAGATTCATCCATTTCTTTTTTATCTTCGATATAGTCACATAGTCAGGGGCTCCTGATTCTTTGAGTTCCTCAAACACTAGCCTGAAAAATACAGATATTGATATAAATTCCTCTACATTCTCATTGAGAAATTACTTCCATCCTTCAGAAGCAGAATTTCTGCGCCTTGTGAACATTTTCGAATGCTTCATTCTCAAATTTATCAGTACTTGAACCCATAGTGGATCAACTATCAACATATAAAAACATTGTTGAAGGAATCCCGATGAAATTGAATACTTACACTTAGTGCATTTAAAATTATGAGTACTTGGAACTCTAGTTTCTGAGAGTTTTATCGTATTTTCTTCTTGGCTTCCCATTTCAACTTTTCCTAAGTTGTGAGTCAAGTAAATAAACTTTTTCATTTTTTTTTTTAGATGTATCTATGGAAATGAAATTTGAATTGAGTAAAAATCAGGAATCCCATGAAATTAACATTTAATGATGAAACCATCGCAAATGAGTATGTGTGTACTACATTTGAATTGTTACGTGTATATTTCATTGTGCAAGGCACAATTTGCGCTATAGGTCTAAAAGTCAAGAGAGAAAATGACAAGTCATAATTAACAAAAATGAAGAAGAAAAATTTAACCCCTATGCATTTACATTTATTTGCTTTCACTTTTGGAGCTAGTCCATGAGCTAAATCATTACATCAATCAAACTCATTACAAAAGTTATGGGATTTTGATCATCTTTTTTTTCTATGGTTGACCTACATGAGGTCTTTTGTTTCATATACTCATATATATTATTAGTTTATAATAATTTCAACAAGAATACTTTATGATGAGCTGAACTGAACACCTGAATGAATATGAATACTTCTTGGAGAATTTACCTGTTGTGGTTTGCCCAGGAACATGTTCAATTTAGATTTGAGGTAAGTATTTGAAACAGCTTCATCAGTTTCTCAGACCATATTCTTCAGGAAATAAAGTCTCTACTTTCAACATTGAATATTAAAATGAGGTTCAAAGAAAAACCACGAGACATTGAACCATACTGGTTAGTTGAATTCGTATCAGAAAAAGACGTCAAGCTTTTGGCAAGCAGAGCAGTATCTGTGAGAAGTTGCCTTGAGTTATGGGCACATGGAAAAAGCATCCCAGATCTCCATGAAAAATTGAAATGTTATCCACATCATCTGATGGAATCATACTTCCAGTCGGACAAGTCTTTCAAGATAGAAGTTGAAACATTTTGTAAACATTTCACTCAAAAAGAAAAAGTTGAAAAAATAGAAACTTTTAGTTATTTACCAATAAAGGGACCTGTTAATCTCCAGAAACCAGATGTTACATTACAATACATTGAGTATTATGGAATAATAGCAAATGATCCTCCAGATTTGCCGTATGATGTGTTTTTTGGAAGATGGGTAGGTTAATTATCTCAAATGACATAGTATAGTTGATATACTAATTGAATTCCAACAGATTGCTAATGGCTTACGCCAATTGATCCAGAAACATTCTTTGAAAACTAGAAAATTCATAGGAAATACAAGTATGGATCCACAACTAGCCCTGTTGATGGCTAATCAGGCTGGTGTCAAAGAAGGTGATATAGTGCTTGACCCTTTTGTGGGAACAGGCTCTCTATTAGTCGCAGCTGCTCAATTTGGTGCTTATGTTTTTGGTACAGATATTGATTATCTGATGCTACATGCCAGAACTAGGCCTTCAAGGATAACTCAACAGGTTAACCATTGACTTACTAGAGATGAAGTAATGCCTTAGTTCCATTTTCAGAAGAGGGAAAAAGATGAAAGCATAAAAGCCAACATGAAACAATACAACTTGGAACATAAATATTTAGATGTGCTTGTTAATGATTTTTCAGTGCCTTTTTGGAGAGACAACATAGAATTGGATGCCATCATAACTGACCGTGAGTGGAACCTGAGACTAAGTTCTACAATTACAACTGTTTCAGTATTTCAGCACCATATGGTATTAGAGAAGCCACTGAGAAAGTGGGAACTGGTAAAGGAAGCTATACTGTAAAAGATGAACATTTGTCCACTCACATACCATCAAAAATAGAATATGGGATATCCAGTCTGTATGGGGATCTTCTGGCATTTTCTGCAAAACATCTGAAAGTTGGAGGAAGACTTGTTTGTTGGTTTCCAATATTCAGGTGAGATTATAACTTCTGTTCAACCATAAAACTTTTTCAGAAATTATTGAAAAATGAATGATGTAAAAATTTATGAAGTTCTGTTATTGATTTATTCTTCAATACTGCAATTTATATTCTGTTCCACAATTTTCATTTTCCAGAGAAGACTATGAGGAAAGATGCCTTCCAGCACACCCTTGCTTAGAACTGGTGGCAAATGATGAACAAACTCTAACTAGAATAACATCTCGGCGTTTATTAACTTACAAAAAAATCAAGACCAACAATATTTCACACAGCATCCACAATGAAATTATGGATTTCCGGGAGAAATACTACTCAGCAAGAGAAGAAACTAGGAAAGAGAGGAGAACAAGAGAAGCAAAAGTGAGAGAAGAAAACAGATTGAGACATGAGAAAGTAACTAACATTGAAACAAATATATAATATTCAATAAAACACAAGTACATATTGAATCATCATCTTTTGTTTGATTTATTGTGAGTTTTTTTCATGGATTTCCTTATGAACTTTCCCCCAATTGGCCTTTGGTCTCTATTTTGTGAATTCGTCTTGTCAACCTTCTTGGACTTTCCACTTCCTCTTTTAGTATCATTTTTATTATTTCTCCTTTTATATGGTGAGGCTGACTGATCTACTTTCTTGAATTTACTGAATTCTTTATTATTTTCACTGAATTTTTTACTTTTGTTAGGAAACTTTTTGAATTTTCCATTCTGATTTTCATGTCTGGCGTCATTATTGTCATTTCTAAGTCTTTTAGAATTATGGTGGGGGCCATCAAATTTTCTTTTGATTCCAGTTCTGACTGGAAACAAATCTGAAATACAAAAATGTTTTAACCTTGTTCTTATCTTCATTTTTGATCTGAACAAACTCACCTTTTTCAGGTTCTTCTCCAACATCTTGACGGTAATACTCTGCATCATTATCTGCTTCATAGGTGATACCATCTTGATTCCCAGACACTTCTTTCCCCCAATGAGAATTATCATCTTTCTTCATGCCTTTCAAAGATTTTTCTTTATGATCTTGCTTCACCTTTTCTTTAGCTTTTTTATTGGCCTCCTGAACTTTTTTTCGTTTATCTTTCAACTTCCTGAAAACAAATCAAAATGATTATTAAGCAAATATACTCAATTTCAGTGATAAGACTCAACTGTTTTGTTTGCCTCTTCTCATCGATTTCAAGTTTCTCTTCATCAGTTTTATGGATCAAGTCATGATATAAAACTTCTCCATCTAGTAGACCATCCTCTATTTTTATCAACTGTAATGTTAACCTGGGTCCCAGCTCTGTCAATCTAATGCTAGATTTTCCTTGTTCTAGATTTCCCCTGGAGATCATTTTTTGAGGCAAAGTTACATGGTTTTGAGGATCATCCTCAGCTTCACTTTCTGACAACATTCCAGCCCTAACAAATCATATTGTTGAAAAAACCTTTTTTTATCCCAATCATACTTTTGAACTCAACTGAAATGAACTTACTTTGTGAAGAACTCTGTAATGTCTGTACAGTTTGCCAAGTTTGGCACTTTTCCTTGCACAACTTTCTTCACCCCTTTGGACACCCCCACTGGTATTATCTTGATGTTATAGTGCCTGAAGTCTATAAGTTTGGTAGCGGCATTGTAACTAATAAGTACACAACGACGAACAGTATTCAAATCAACATTTGTGAGATTGATATTAGGATACATATTCTGGAACATAGAAGCCATCAGTTTGAAATGCAGTCCTTCCCCACTAAAACTATTCAAGACAATGAGTGGTGAGTGTTTGAATGCATCCTCCACTACTCTCTGCTTTTTGAGAGCAGAAACTACATCTCTTGCTAGAGAGAAGTTGTGAATTTTGAATGTTATTGTAGGACCTCTAGGTAATCGTAGTATTTTCAGATACATGCCCAGCTCAGTTCTTGAGAAAATTGATAAGTGTGAGACATGTAGAGGCCCTGCTATGGATACAAAGTCTTTGATGGTATTCTTTTTTCGTTCCTAAAACTAAAATATAAAAATGTGTTCTGTTGAGTAACATTGCAGACAAACTTTTAAAGCAGAAGCAGTGTAGGGTTCCATGACTCTTCTGAAATCTTTTGTGAGTTCTAAAATATTTCCTCCAGGAATTCCTCGGTGAATTACGAAAGAATGTGGGGCTTGTACAACTTCGTTTGCTTCTAACTGACTGTTGGTGTTCCTCTTTACACAACGACCATGTTTGCGTTTACCCATGGTGATTATTTAGTCAATTAAGGATGAGGGATCCTTCAAGAAACCCAGACGAGGTAATCTGTGATTCGACCACTTTTTGATTTTCAATGGATCAGATCTCATTAAATTGAATCACCCGCAATGAACAGTGCATCACAACAGTGAAACTGTGCAACATACAGCATACATAACCTTTAAAAAATAAAATAACATGCTGCAATGCTGCTTCTTCTCAGCTGTGTTATTCTAGGCCACAGATCATACATTTCTAGTCAGGGTTGCCAACCTTTTCTAGAAGAAATTGGAAAATGACATCTGATGGGCATTTTTGAAGTAACTTATGGAGGGCATGTAATCAGCTTATATATGAGGTAAACATACCAATTCAAGATGAATTTGGCGCTTTTGGCAACTGATTCACAATTTTGTACTCGTCTTAGAACAAATTTCAAGAATTCATTTTGAATTTGAATGTATATACTTGATACAACTAAATCATAAAAATAACTCTTGAACATCAAAATAAACGTAAACAAGCCACTCCACAAGTCGACCATTTTGTTAGAAAAACAGCGGCCTTATCGGTTGATCATTTAAAGAATAATACCATAGTCTAATTATTTCTAGTATATATATACGCGTTGATAATACCATACAATAATTGTAGTATATATATATACTCTTTGATAATACATTCTATAGGCTGTATGACACGATGCAGAAAATGGATGTTTCTGTATGAACATGCAAGAATACAACTTAAATCCATCAGAATATTGTGCAAATATGTCGAATTTCACCCGATTTGTGTTGCAATCTTGTTATTTCTTATTTCATACAGAATCTGTAAACAAATTCTACCTCGTGCTATACGGACATATGATAATACCCTATGTTATCACAACGATGTACAGAACACTGGTGGAGCTATTCTGCCTATTTGCCTATCAAATTTCTTCAACCAGAACTCTAACGTACAGCTAACTTGATAACAGCATTTTATTCAATATAGCGGAAAATCACTCATATGTTAGTTGTTAGATGGCGGTACAAAAATGACAACAAAATCAGTATTATTGATAATTGCACAATCTGTGTTATAGAAATGTTGATTCAGAAGTAGTAATTCAGGTTACTTCTCAATTTTAGATGGAAATACATAATTATAATCTCAAAACGTCAACTATTTGTACAGAAATCTGTAAAAATGTCACTATCTTCTGGGGAGTTTCATAACTATTAGGCCATTATAGCGGAAAATGCCGTTAGCGTTTTTGACGAAACAAAACACCATCAGTGACTGCACCAGTGTTTTGTACATCGTTGTTATCACCAGAGAGGCTATTAGAATAAAGCCCAATTTATTAACTCCGCTGCCGCACACGATTTACAGTTCTCTTTTCGTTCATCTCTTTTTTCCAAAGATTCTTTTTGTCAAAGTTGCCAAGTTGAGAGAAATTATTTTCACTTTGTATAACAGTATGTTTCGTGTTGGGAAATGGTATATAACATTATGTATAAAACGTAACGAGAGTTGTAAATTGCATATCGGACACGAAATGAAGAGTTATTACACGTACACGCAAGTGTATGTCCATTTGAGCTACAACCGTATTTTTCTAGCTTCTTTTTAAATGATCTTTGAAATTCACGATTTCTACATTAGCAGCAAACGAACAGATCTAGTGAAGTCGAAATTCGTGCCATTCGGCTGCCACTCTCAAACAAAGATGAACTGCTTGAGTAATCAATCAAAAGTAATGCGAAAATTTCTCCACTACCGTCGTATAGATTATAAAACCAACAGGTGATCTGTGCCTCCATACTTACATAATTATAGAACGATGTGCATTAGTAAATATGAATGGAAACTACTACTTATTCACTTTTAAATGTTTTTCAGGAATTCAAGTTCACTCAATTCATTATTTATATAAATTTTTCTTATGGATCAAGTCATGATATAAAACTTCTTCTAGTAGATTTTCCTTGTTCCAAAGAAGTTAACTCTCTTTGTCGAGCGGCAATCTCACTTTGCGCTTTAAGAACATATATAATATTTTTTTCTATCATGAAAGCGGGGACATAAAAACACGAAATCTTGTTTGGTGTTTATTTCATGTAATAATGAAAATATATTGACTTCACAGAGAACGATCACAATCATCAACGGAAAACTCATTAACTCTATTACAAAATGGAAAAATGAGTTGGGTCATGGTCCGAATAATAAAAATAACACAATTCTCTTCTGCGGTTCTGCACAATTCTCACTAGACTAAAATGTTACAAAATTAGTGTCTCAGAAGTACAACCTGGCGTCAATCATTCTTCCATCTATACGGGCCTTGTCCAAATTTTCTAAAAAAAAATTATTAAGGATAACACAATTATCATGTATTGAATTAAAATAAACTGGGTACTCCATTCAAACGTGAGGCAAAAAAAATCTCTCATGATAGCTACAGGGTGTTCTCAAAGCACCAAGAAAACAACGAATTTCAGTATGTTCTGAATAGTGATTCTATATTTTTTGCTTCTCTCTGATTGGTTTTTGTATATCAGATATTTTCAGCAAATAATTACTAATTTTCGCAACATAATAGATACTCAATTATTATTTGAAATTTTCTTGATAAAAAACAAGTCAATAGTACGTTACATTAGGACCTAAAATATAAATCAATGACACATGATCCTGATGTCCAAAAGGAACGAATGTTATGAAATTTGAGACTGCACAGAGAAAACAAAATATTTTCATGAGCTCACAGAACATCCTGTATGAAACAATTAACATCTTTTCTACTAAAGGATACTGATTGCACGTTCAGCTTGCCAATCTGATCCATAAGTGACAAGTATGTTTCCGGTACCCTTTTCTTCGAATGATAACACCTCCCCAAATTCGGTAAACTTCTCGTGCAACATTTTGTAACTAGCAGATGGAGGCAACTGAAAATATTTATATCGAATTAAACTCAGAGGAAGAAATTAATACAGAAACATTATTTCAGTTAGCAACTACAGGCTGATTTATGTTCCGGACGGAGTTCAAAGTGTCCCATTGAAAAAATAAGGTTTTTCGAATAAATCAAAAGCGCAAAACTCAATTAGTTTTCTGTCAGTACTATTTTTATCAGCAGAAGAAATACAAGTAGTTCCCTGATATAACCAATCTCGTATCTTTAATAATAAAGTTAGCAATAGAGCCGACTCGAGTTTGATCAGCCTGTATACTTCAAAGCTATCGACACAGAAATTCGTTAGTTATTAAATAAAAGTCCGTCATATATGAGAGTTACTACAAATAATATGAGCAAAATTCATGACTGATGAGTGCTTCGAGAATATTATACTAAATTACCATCAACATATGAAGCATAATAACTAATGAGTGATGAAAAAAAAAAGAAAAGAAGGTTATTCGTCAGACAATGAATGATCTGTTCATGAAAGTATATTCAGTACTTTGTATCTCTTGTTCACAGATCAACAGACTTTATTCAAATACATTTGGTGAATAAGATGTTTACAGTTTTTTCTCTAATATTGTTTGGACAGTCAACTCTCATATTTCAAGATAAAATTACACAGAATTGAATTCGATAAACAACTTAGGAATTTTGTACAAACATTCAAAATCAGCTCCTTTTCTTGATAATGATGATTTTAGATTGACACCCCTTTATCTGTGAACCCGCTACATATGGGATCGAATCGGATAGAAATTTCCAGATCGCTAAAACTGATAATGTTATGCACAAAATGTTTTTTTTCTGGAGTCAGCAGTCTCACAAGCCCCCAGAAATCATGTATTTTTTTTTCTTTTAACCATCATAATCAAACATCAAACCTATTCATATCCTATTTCCTATTTATATACAATATTCAACTACAGTCGAAAAAGTACAAAAAAAATATTCAAAAATTCTATGTTTCAAGGTTGATGGATTCTATCCCTCGAGAGGATGTGATTATATGAATTTACTTCGTAGATTTGATTTCATATCTTCAGAAAAACGCAGGCAGCAAGCGGCCTTAATATTTTTGTACAAACTCTTAAAAGGCGAAGTGGACTCACCACTATTATCTCAAATTGACTTTCATGTGCCAAGATTAGAATCTAGAGCAAATACCACTTTCAAGTGCAAAAGAGCTCAAACAAATATTATGTCTAAAGCTCCGATTAATGTGACGTGTTGTAATGCTAATAAGCTATCAAATATATGTATTTTCAACTGCAGTCAATCTGAATTATGCAATAAAACTTGTGCATATTTATAGGTTTTTTTTAATATTTCAAGCACGTATGTATTAATTTATGTTTTATGTTACTTATCCTTCGTATCGTCACTAGTCAATTCTATTGTATGTCGTTACACTGTTACTAATACTATTTTATAATTTATCAACTGTATCATTAAACTGCCTCGTAAATTGTTTCTGTTGGGCAATAAATGCTTTATTATTATTATTATTATCGAACAAAAAAATAACATTGACAGTCTGTATGCTCTCAACTTGTTCCTAACTATGTATACTCATCGCCTCGTCAACAACGTCCACCTAATTGAAACTCAAAGAAAAACCGTTTGACTTACGCTGGAAACCAGCACTTTCCTGGAGAAGCTCTTGCCGTCTTGCCTGTCCACATTGCTCTGCCTCATCGAGCTGTTCTCCGTGAAGGACATCCTGTCCATCCTGTCGTTCCTGTCGCCGCCGTAGCCGCCTCCGCCCGCCCCCGAATTGCTCTGGAACCCTCTGCCTGCGTTCGACGATTGGCCATACAGGCTGTCACCGCCTCCTGCGAATCACAAAAAACGATGACATCGAGGTCGGGCATTCCGATGACGCAACATTATGCGAGAGGATGGCAAATGAAGGATGGAAAGTGCTGACCAAAGATATGATATTATACATCCTCTACTAGATCGAGCTTGAAGGGGGAGGAATTGAAATGACTATGAGAAAAAGACGCAGCGATCGAAAATCAGCTGACTGTTGGCAAAACATCTTGATGTGTCGTGCCATTGTCACATTGTATTGAGAAATACAACATTTCCAGTTATTATTATTTGAATCGAGTCGATAGTTTATGATTATTCACCCAAATGTAGCAAAGAGACTCAGTTATACTTCATTTTTCAGCTTTTCAATGGGATTTTCTCTCCTCGTTTCTAAAAAATAGAGTAGAAGTTATTGAAAATTATTGCAATATATTTGTAGTAAGGTCAGATTTAGGATCTGCCCCTAAATGTCACTGCGCTTGGAATTAAACCTTTAGATATCTAAAAGAGAAATTATCTATTGGTCAGTGACACCTTGTTTTTGAGAGAATTTGGAAATACAAATATATTTAATAATAATAAAACCTCTACTTATCTTACTACATTTTGGGGCAGATTACAAATCTGTCCTTACTACAAATATATTGAAATAATTTTTAATAACTTCTACTCTATTTTTTAGAAACAAGGAGAGAAAATCCCATGAAAAGCTGAAAAATGAATGTACCACCTCCTCGAAGAACTCACAGACAGTATTCAGTTATACTTGTTGTTTGAATATTGAAAATCGGTAAATAATCCTAGTTGGTTCAACCCATCCAGTCAAGCAAGGCTTTCAAAACTTTCAAGAGACAGTTTGGGAAAATCCCACTCAAAAATGATATATTGATTGCCTCAGCTGAAAGAAGACATAAGCTGAGATCTCTTTTCTTCCAAATGTATGTTTGTTTTTCAAATCTTTCGTTTTCTTTTTTTTTATCTGTGGACAACACGAAAGGAAAACATATAATGTTCGAGGAACATCGTGTTAGCCAGCGGTGGAATTTTGGGAGAGAAGGAAGGTGTTGGAATTTTTCTTGAAAGTTTGGAGGTTGTAAGCATCAGTATAAAGACTTCACTAGGCAAAGAATTCTATAAATGTGCCGTTCTATTCATGAATGATGCTTGGTAGAGCGATGTTCGACAGGTCTCGAGCCTGACAGTGTAAGGGTGACCAGCCTGAGCTCGTCTGGTTTGTCTACTAGGAATCGCGCGTGGTGGCATAATGGATGATATTTCCGTTGAGCAACGACCGTGAAAGTATCCATAAAAAAGGCAGAGATCGCCGACCTTTCTACGATGATCTAGAGAGGTCAATGATTTGGAGAGTGTTGTGTCATCGACTAGGCGAATAGCTCTCTTCTGAATTGAATCTAAGAGCTTTAGCGTATGTTTGGGGGCTGAGCTCTAAACATGTGAACAGTACTCCAGGACAGGTCGAATTTGTGCTTTGTAGATCATAAGCAGTTGCTGGGATGTGAAGTATCTCTTTGCACGGATGAAATTGAAAGATTTGGAGCTTATATCACTGAGCATGCTAAATGGCTTGAGAATATACAAGAAGATATTATTTCAGGGGACATGTCTTCTGATCTCCTTCCGAAGACATCACTACCTGTTAAAAATTGAATCTGGGATGACTCTGTTTTTGTAGAAATGATTCATTACTCCAGATTGGTATCAAAACAGTTGCAGAAATATGTTTACATGAACTTTCAGTCATAAAATAAGCCAAACAGTTACTCCCTTCCGCATGTACATAATATTTGGGTACAATAATTTTTAGTACTTATGGTTCATAAGGGCGCAAAACACACGAACTGCTCACCTCTGTTGAAGGGCTGCATGTTACCGCCCGAAGACAACCCCGAAGAGGTGTTTTGGGCCGCGAAGGCGGCCAATTGTTGCTGCGTGGCATTGTTCTGGACTGCCAGCGGATTCTGGACCAGCGAGGACAAATCGGAGGAGCCGAGGCCGTTGCCCGGCAAGTTGGAGGCCAGGCCGGAGAGATTGGCTGCTTGCAGGACTTGCTGGTTGGCCAGGCTGCCTAGACCACCCACATTGCCCAACCCTGAAAATGGGGAGAGTTCATAGATAGATAGATCTTTATTTGAAATAGGAACGTCCCTGTGTGAAACTGTATACGAATGGAAATACATGGGACCCAAATCAAGATCAAATCAAATCAAATATTGTCAAAGATTGATACATCTTATGGACAAAGCAAATATAAAACTAAGTGCCAATAGGACAAACAATACAAAGGTAATACAGATTAAAATCTTGAAATGAAATAATAGTCAATCAATAAAAATACACAGAAAATAGGCATTTATAAAATCAGAAAACATCTCAAATTCTTTCCTCAAAAAATTCGCGAATCTCATAGTATGGTCTACAAAGTAAAAATTCTTTAACCGCTTACCTGAATAGTAAATAGGCTCCTATATTTTTCACCGAAAGTGGAAGGTGATTAAACATCTTTCCTCTATTGTAAATGAAAGAATTTTTTACAAATTGTGATCTCGGCAGAGGCAAGGGAATTTGACGAAGTCTTGTATTGACAGGATTTTGTTGTCTATATAAATGATACTGATGCTTATGAATCAGACACACGGTTTCCAATATAAAAAGACATGGTAATGTAAGAACTTCCCCTTCACAAATAAAATCTTACACGATGTTAAAGCGTCCACTTTAAAAATATACCTTACCGCACGTTTCTGTAGGGCAATTGAGTATTTGATCTGTATGACTGAATACCATTCTAGTGTATTATGCATCAAAACAATAGGAGTCTCATAACTTTTATTGAAATCAAATTCAACATCGAAGCACAGTAGTCAAAATGGGGTTGAATAATTGTATTATATATACGTGTATACATAAATAAATAAATAAATTATATATGGTTATTTTGGTATCAGCTTTTTTTGCAATTCGGGTACAGTTTTTATGATATCTTTCTGTAAATTCATTCGAAATGGCTAGCGACGATAATAATTATCCAACTGAAATACCAAGTATTTAACAAAAAAACAATTCATTCATTGTTTACGACTGAATTTATAACATCAATATTATTTGGGTTATATTTATATTCCGTTATGATCATCCATTTGTTTGCCCAACGTTTAATTTTAGTTTATTGATGTTGAGGTAATTGAAAACATTCAGCAACACTATTCATTTTTTGAATTGCATTTCCAAACTTGTATCACTACATACTATCAATGTATCATCGGCAAAGAGGTTGGTAAATTTACAATTTGTCAAAGGACTTGAGATGCCGCCTTTCTATTTACGATCATTTAGGTAATTCTTTAGCAAATCAACTTATTCGTATTGGGATAATTTTGACGTTCAAAAATAACGATCGACGTGGACAAGAATGAATATATAATAAAGTAGTTTATTGAATCAATATTACAATTCAATTCAAACGGCTATCGGCCGAGGTCCTTCTGCCAATGAGTACAATTTTTTGTTTACAAGTGCTGTGTGTTGAGAGATTTATCATTTATATTAAAAAAAAAACAGATATCAGTGATTACACTGTGAGAAAAAGTATGAGTGGAATTGTTATTTATTTATTTATTTGGTGTGGTTTGATATTATGGTGGATTTGTGGTAGTAAAATATAATGCACATTCAGGTTTCTTCTGAAGGCATATTTGGTTATTACTTCAATATTTTCTTGTTTTTGAGAGAATTTTCTGGCGAGATGTAGTATACATTCTTGTATTGGCATGATATTCGAGAGTTGGTAAAGTAGAGAAGAGTGAAAATATATAAGTTTCTTCAATATGGATACCCAAGACATTTGTTCTCGACGGAATATAGGGTGCTTGTCTAGGGTGCAATTGAGATTTCTAACATTGCAAATATCAAAAGTCTTCAGAACAGTGAAAACCACAGCTTGTCTCTCTACTGTATGAAAAAATATATATTTTTCATCTCATTTACCTTGAAGGGCTGTGGCTAACTGCAGAGAGCTGTTTGGAACTGCGCCTAGTAAACCAGCCCCAGCTCCACCGCTCTGAGTGTTGGAGTTCAGTGAAGGCAAATTGTGGACGACGTTCCTCAAGGGCTCCCCGTTGGGCCCCAAACCCATACCCACGGATTTCAAACCATCCGGCAATTTCATAGCGTCGTTCACCTACAACCAAATGCGAATTCAATTTTCCTAATACACTTCTATCATGATCCAAGATCACAACCAACAATTTTTTTTAATGGAATTTTCACAGATTTCCACTCAGAAATGGAGTTTCAGAATGTGATGTGAAACATAAATAGAATTATTTATTTGAAATATCATTACCCTGTCCATTCTGACAGCCATTGTGCGATCATTCAATTGACGGTTGTTCAGCATAGAAATAGCTTGCACTGCCTCAACAGGGTGGTCATACTCGATGAGGGCGAAGCCTCGGCTTTTTCCGTCTTTGTCTATGGGTAGGTCAACGCGGATAACACGTCCTGCTAGACGAAATACTTCTTTGATCTTCTTCTTGTCTACATTGTATTCCAACTGTGGAGTTTAGATAAGTTTTTTTAATGCAAACAATGCATCGGAAGGAAAGCTTCTAACTACTATACTCACCAAATGGAAGTTGAATTTTGGAATTTTTGAGATAATCAGAAAAAATCTGCTTGGGAACAATAAAAAACACAGAGAAATGATTGAGTATTGAAGATGGATGTACAACTTGGAGTAATATATCATTGTTCTCGATATTTCTAGTATATCCAGAACTGAAAACAATTGTTTTCTGAGTTGAAGAATTGTTTGTGGTATAACCTAAAAATCTATGCCAACAACAAAAATTGGTGGATGATAATCTTACAGAGTTCACAATCAGAGCAGCTATCAAATTTGTGAATGGGTTTCTTCAAAATTCCATTCGACTGCAATGTTAGTTTTCAACATATTCAGGAATGTTGAAGAGATAAAATAATGAGAACCACCAGTGACCTGTGTCTTTTTACATTGAATTCATAGAAAATGGTGGAACACAGGATATCAGGAATACACAAATAACTATTGTATCGAATAGTACATTTCTCTGTCTATCCCAAATTCAGACCGACCATATTGCTGTTCATGTAGGTTCCAATAAAAACCAGATGAGGTCCATCCAGATTTTTTGGTTGAGTACATAGAATGATGATGAAGCCAAGATGAAGGCATAAAGATAAATACTGATTCCATAATAAAAATAACAGGCATATTCCTTTTTTTTTTATCCAAGGCCTCATCCAATTGTATGGTCACTTAATCTGACCAATGATTGATTATAGGAAAAATAACGCCCTTTATTGAAGACAAAATGTTGTCTACTTCTTTAACAAGCAGTTCAGCATAGTATTTTGATAAACACTAAAAAAACCTTTTTGCAGATGTTTCAGCAACAACTCAAGGAAGCAGGCTTGAGCCTAATGGACCTCAAGTATTCCTGTTCAAGATGATTTAAAATATTACAAGAAGTCTGTGTGTTTCGTAAGAAATTCTTTCTCATTACCTTTATATTAGCCTTTCCCATTTTTAGTTTAACACAAACAGTTTGGTAGAATTAAAAAAAAAAATCAAGTATTACTTAGTTCAACTCCATAATCCAGATTCAACGTTGCTATCACACAGGTGATTGCCTAATAAAACATCCCAAACAATGCGTTTCTCAAAATATTCTGATGCAATTTTTGGTAAAACAATAAAATTCAACAACTATCCCACTGGTGATAACTATATAAACCATCCCAAAAAATGGGTGTCCCAAAATATTCTGATGCACAATTCAGTAAAATAACGAAATTCAACAATAAATATGTCCAACAAACAAATGATGAAATGTAGATTTTCAGATCAGGGCATAAGTTTCAGAGGGCAAAGCACTACAAACCAACATATTTTGGTACACCCTAAAATCTTAATTGTCCTGAAGCCTCCTGTATTGTCTAAATAATGAATTAGTCCAATCTCCAACAATACCAATATTGAATACCTACATCATGCCAAGTTCAAAAGCAACTGAATTATACATTAGACAAGATCCAAAGAATGTTTATCTTCAAAAAACAAAGCTAGTCAGAGGCACAAGCAAGACACAAATGGAAATGTTGAAGTATTTCTTTACACATAGGCAACATTGCTATTCAAAGTTGAGTCTAAGTATTGGGATCTCAGAAATGGTAAGATATATCTTTTTATTATGCAAAATTCTAAGACATCTTTTGAAACTTTGCTATAGCAAGTTCCTGTGGACTTTCCAAACTTTCTTGGATTATAAGACTAAACATGTAAATGATACAAAAAGTATTGTACCATCTGGACAACAGTTATTATTTAATTTCAAATTTGGGTGGATTCTACAAAAATCAACAAATCTATGCAAAATGCAATGTTCCCATGTTTCATATGTACGTAATATTGTCCAATTACCAAGCTGTTATGCAAGTGAAAAAAGATGATAAGCCAACATGTTGATATCATGGGAAATACAATACAAATTTCAAGTATTTGAAAATAAGAAGCTGAGAATGGCAAAAAACTTTCAATATTTTGCACTTACATTCATGTTTGGATAATCTGCAGAAAACAGGAAATTGCTATGGCAAAGAGAATTTTTTTAAAAAACATCCCTGATTGAACAGATATAGACAGAAGAACAATTTCGGAATTTTTACCTGAGAAATATGATAATTGCCCCCACTCAATCAAGTGTATTAGTTCATACATGTATCATTTCTGATATTCTAATGTACAGTCTTGAATTTGATTAGACTTGTATACCACCATTTTAGTTTGAAATATTGAAAAGGATTGCTTCCTAAGAACTAATCACAGTCCAACTTCAGCCTGAGAAAACTGACTGAAAAATTGATCATGAACAATTGAGATGTGAACCTTGATGAACAATTTTGATTTAATGATGTGATGCGAGTCCCAAAGACATTGAAATTCACCAAGAGAACTATACCACCACATATTCAATCCATTTGACAATGGATCTCAGAATAATAGAAACATTATTCCTGTAGTATCCAATTGGTATTTGCAAAAATGCATATTCACCATGCTTTCGTAACCTTGATGACATTTGAATCAACCATACCTGCTGAAACCCATGACATCCCACAAGTTTATCCATCATTATTTTAGACTACATGAGGCCTCTCAACAATACAGTATATCTCAAAATTATACTTACATTAGCAACAAACACCCTATTACAAAGAGGCCCATCGATATTCAGAGACTCAAGGAAATGAGGACTCAACCCATAAGTGTTGCCCCACTTGTCATCACTTCTTAGTGACAGTGAACTACCTCCCACGCTGTTGTTCCTGTGATCATCTCTGAACCGATCACTGTCCCTGTTCCTTCTGCCCCCACTTCCGCTAACTATGGCCCCATGCTTGTCTCGAGTGACACCAGCGTCATCCTTAACCACCAATTTACGACCCTTGACTTCAAAACGCTGCATGATATCCAGAGCTTTATCAACAGAAGTAGAATCCGCAAATTCGACGATACCAGAACCTTTCGGCTTGTCATTATCGTCCATAAACAACTCTACGAACTGAACATCACCCACTTGGTCTCGAAAGAGATCTTTGATGTCTTGCCACCGGTATTCGTAAGGAATGTTTGATACGTACACTCTGTTTTGAGAGGACTTCATACTGCGTAGCTCCCGACCACGGTCATTGCTTCGGTCTCTGATGTTGTCGTTGTTTCGGGCGCCTCTGTCTCCGCCACCCCGCCTAGAGCGGTCCCTGTCACGGTCTCTCGCACGGTCTTTGTCGTCCATTGTGTTATTCATGGGCATTTTTACCACAAATAGCCCTTTTTACAGTTGCTGCAAGTAGAAACAACAGATTATAACATGCCTATAAGTTGAGGAAGCGGGATTGATAAAAAACAAGATGTCTGCGGGGACGCCGAACGAAATCATACGGGTTTGTAAAATTCACAAATCGAACCTTCAATATTTTGATAAGAAATGATAAATACAATATTGCTTACCCCCGAAAGTCACTAACGAATTCCCAAAAATTTCACCGGTAGAATAGTATGAGCCAACAGTCGCAATCAACAGCGAGAGCAGAAGAAATAAAATATTGGCGTGGTTTATTTATCCTGTTGACTTGTTTGTGAACCAGTGTTGCCAACCCAAACCTAAACTTTTTACAAGAGTCTGGCGGTAACATATGAAGAGGAACGAGAATATTCCACTGAACATATATATTTCTGTGAGGTATATTATCATATACATATGAATTCAATGTAGATTACATATAATATACATTGTATTAGCATTAAATATAATATATAACGCGAATATTGACGATGATGATACGTACGTATAATAAAGGCACAATCAGGCAAGTGAGTGTAACGCATTTCTTTCAACTCATCAATTTATCAGAGTAGGGGCATTCAATCCAAATGGTTTGATTTCTGATATCGTTTGGTTCGACTCAAAGTTATATAGACAAATAGGATATTCCTTTCGGAAACAACTATGAAATAAAATCGAATTTAACGCAGATAGCAATGTGGTCATCTAATGGACATTGCAGTTTGAGCCATCCTCCTCCTATACAGATACCCGAGATAAGTAAACGTGGTTAAGCCTCAGATTGCATGTTGATGGCCCAACAACATCCATTGGGCGTCCATGGGATATCCTTCCGATGCTATTTGGACGTTTACTCGATATCAGAAATGCAAGACCACTGAACCATAGAATAATTATAGTATATATATACTCTGACTGAACCACACTCACCACTATGATGAAATATATAATATCAATGACCACAGATCATTTGTGCTATAACTATGATCGAGTCGTCCCGATCCAAATTAATCAATCCATAGCAATGTTTATAGTATACAGGGTGCTGATTGATTGAGTGCCGATAATGTCCTAAAAATCTCTCAGATTCCAGGCTAAAGGGTGTTGAAATTTTAAGAAAAAAGTGAGTTCTTCATCATAATTTTTTATCAATCTTAGATATTTTATGAAATTTTGTATGCACCTTGCCATCCTCAAGGAGCATTTTTTGACATAGAAGATTTTTCAGAATTGACGTCTGTACGGAATTTGAACTGACATTTTTTTTCTAAAAAATGAATTTTTTTTGAAATCCCCATTCATTTTGGAGCAAATTTCACAAGGTAGAACAAACAAAATGAATAATCCAAATTATTCACAGTAGTTGTAGGAAGTGTCGACCCACATGTATGAAAGCAACTCTTCTTCGCACAGACTGACGCACTTCTTCAAAGATTCCTGGAGTGTTTCTTATGGTTTGACAGTATTCTTATAACTGTCACAAACATTTCCTTTCTGAATGCTACACTAAAACGTTGAATTATTAATGTATAAGCTCTAGAATCTTCAGTAGATTCAGTCATTATTCTTTCAATTTCTTCCAAAAGATCCGAGGCATCATGTGGTCTGATTCCGTAGGATAAAATGCAACGAGATAAAAGTGATGAGAATGTTAGTTTCTTTGACAGTAGAACCACATCTACATTGGTGACTTGCGCAGATCGATGCACTCCATTAGTGTCTCATGGATGTACCCAAGCAGAGTCCAACTCCATTCCTATATGACTGGATTGTCTAGAATAGTCTCCAAATAATTGATCAAGTTCTTTCAAAAAGTCGTATTTCCATATGACTATAACGTCATTCATCATGAGTTGAATATATATATATATATATATATATATATATATATATATATATTATGAACTAAAGAACAAATATATATACAATAATTATGACTGAAGGACCTCGGTCGATGGCCTTTTGGTAATTACCAATAAATAACGTTTATTGTTATTATAATAATCATCGAGGCGGTTTGCCTATACGCGGTATATGTCCAACAACACTATTGGTCCTCTTTTGAACGTTATCGATAACATTATTTCCGTATTTCATTGTATTACTAACAGCACCTAGTAGTCCTTGAACTAGTCTTTTTGAATGGGAACCTTCAACAGTTCTATCAATAGATTCCACTTTTTTTGGAATCAAATATTTCATCAAAACCTTGTTGAAAGTATTGGGGTTTTCTTGATGTGGAAAATGCTCACAGCCTTCTATTATTTTCATTTGAAACCTTTCACAAAACTCTGTCGACTTCACAACACCTTCTAGTTTCACTAGTTTGTCTTTGTTTCCGGTCAAAAGTATGACAGGTGTGGATATATTTTCGGACTCATCGTTGATTTTCAAGAAAGGCAAGTTCCTGTAATAGTTGATTGGACCAGTCCAGTCTTCTTGTCTAGAAAATGTGTATTTGTATGCTTCGAGGTAAATGTCATTGGCTGGTAGGTGTTTGTGGTACTGGTCGATGATTTTCACATCATCTTTCAAGGCGTCTATTTCCGGTAGATAAGGAACCTATAAAAGTTAAAGTGAATTATAGTTTCTGTTAACGGATGTCAAATTGGTTCTCTACTATGAGCTATTTCCATTGATATTCGCGCTAAGAAAACTGACCACGCATCCCTTAAATAACTTTGATACTGATTTTATATCCTGATGTAATTTCAAGGTTAGCTTCATATTGATAGCTGGTTGGATATCAGTTGTGTATCTATAGTCGTAAAGATACATCGAAGAATAATATACTATCGATATTTTGATTACCATTCGTATGTTGCATGTGTACTCTTGGATATTTCAGATTTTTACAGTGATAATAAAAATTGTATTCTTTTCGAAATACATCGAACAATTTCACGAAATGATAAAGCTTTTAATCCTGTAAAACGGCAGGATTTACCTTAGTTGATTCTTTGGTCTATTTCAAAACTATTCTTGCATAGACTTCGTCTGAGTTTGTGTATGATGAATTTCTGATTCGATACTTTTCTCTGGTATGAAGGGTTCGTGTTGTATTCACATTCTTTCCACGGACTTGACATGCATCATCGTTGTTTCAGAATTAAGAGAATTTCTCATAATGAATCATTATGAGAAATTCAAATTGCAAATGATGAAAAACAATCAGTGAACCTAATTGTTTGCGGCGCAACAATTGTGCATACAAGCTAGAATACCGAACCGAATGATGAAAACCATTTTTTTTAGTGAAATTTGGGTAGATATCGGTACCTCACGGATTCAAAAACGTTTATGAGAACTATTCTCAGATTTTTCACCAAGGAAACATTTTCTATTTCTATTTTGCGTACTGCATATTGCTCAGGTTCTTTTATCCATATAAACATAATACACATTCCGGACTCGCCCACCTTGAACTTTGAGTTTGAAAATTGTGTAGAAGTATAAAATATCATTCTATGGTAGGTAGATGACAAATGAAAATTAAGTTGCCTATTGTATTCTCTTCTTCTTCGTTACGGTAATAACCCTATTATTAACCTTCGGTCATATATGTAATAATAATATTATTACATATATGCCTTCGGTACACTACTGCAATGTATAATATCAGCCAGCGTATGCTAAATTTACCGAGCGTTCTGTGCTCGAACTGTTGACATTCCAGAACGATGTACAGAAAACTAGTGTAGCCACTGATGGTGTTTTGTGTCACAAAAAACGCTAGCGGCATTTTCCGCTATAATGGCAGAGAGGAAATGAGTCTGGTAACTTATCTCCGATAATGGCATTCTTCCCAGGAGATGGCGACAAAATACTTGTGCAGTCACTGATGGTGTTCCGTTTCCTGGCCTCGTATAATGGCCTGATAGTTATGAAACTCCCCAGAAGATGGTGACAATTTAACAGATTTCTGTACAAATAGTTGACGTTTTGAGATTGTAATTATGTAGTTCTATCTTAAATTTTCATAACACTGATTGTGCAATTATCTCAATGATACTGATTCTGTTTTCATTTTTGTGTCGCCATCTAACAACTGACATTCGAGTGATTTCCCGCTATAACGAATAAAACGCTGTTAAAAAGTTGGCTGTACGTTAGAGTTCTGGTTGAAGAAGTTAGATAGGCAAATATATAGGCAGAATAGCTCCACCAGTGTTCTGAACATCGTAAACAGAACAGAATACTCCATGAACAAGTAGATAATGCACACAAAACTTGCCTGTACAAAATTTAGCCATTGGTAACTCCTAGTACCGGTGAGATTCTGCCAGTAAACGTTTGGATGCGGACAGGAAACTGCGAAGAACTTTTTCACCAACATCGAATTGTGATGCACTAAATACCATCCGATCAAAGCTCCAAGGTCGTGTCCGATAATGGTGCATTCAGACACACCGAGCGCATGCACGAAATCTTCGATCTCCTCCAATATTTTATCGATTTTGTAACTGGTTCTCCAGTTAGGCTTATCGGAATCTCCGAAACCCTTCAGGTCCAGCGCTACCACTCTGAAGTGTTGCGACAGGACCGGGATCTGATATCTCCAGCTCAGCCAAAAGTCCGGGAAGCCGTGCAGCAACAGCACCAGTGGTTGGTCTTTTGGTCCTGACTCGATATAGTGGAATTTAATGCCCTGAAAATGTGAATGCATCAATCTGGAGCCCTTTCTTTGTAAGGGTATTGGATAGAAATAGAAATACAATTTACAAAGAAATTACATATACAGGGTGGGGCCCAACGAAAACGAAACAAGGTATGCATTTTGCTGAGAGATCAAAGAACTGACGATGAAAATAAATGATTCTTTATGTAATGTTGGATAGGACAGGATTTAAAAAAAAACACACAAGGCACTTCTTAGATTAACAATCGTTCTAACTACAAAGGGAAAAAAGCGTTACTTTCCATCACTAGCCGATTATTTTCATGAACGTGTTTTCTCGAGAACTACTGCATTGAATCCCAAAAATAAGGAAGCGTCGGAAAGAGATTTCGATTACCTTCAAAATGATGTATCACTTGACCCCTTATCCCATTTGAGATTCAAGGGTTGGAGCTCACCCCTCCGAGGGGTTTGAAGTGAAAGAGTTGAAAACATGCGCACAATTTTCCCCCCTCGAAATGAAAATCGACGGGTTCGAGCGTTTTTTTTTCTGACAACGATAACTATGTCAATTCGGCCTTGTCTCGTTTCGTACAATTTAAAATTTAAAAAAATACATACTTGCACACAATTGGATTGAAATTCTCTACAATGTAGAACTTTTCAATGGAGTAAAATGATTCTTAGCTTCAAAATGAGTCACTTTAAATATTGTGATTTCCTTTATGGATCAGGCCTAACAAAAGTCGATAAGGATAGCATACAAAAAGTGCAAAATAGCTGCGCAAGACTGATTTATGGTATCAGGAAATATGAACATAAATTTCACATAAAATTGTTGTACAATAGGAGGCAGGTCCATATGGGTACCTTTACTCACAAACTTTCAATGGTCCTAACCCTCCAGCATTGATCAGGAAATTCATTCTCTGTTTCGAAATACATTCACAAAATATCAGACGCAAATTTACCTTGACCATGCCACAGCAGAAAACTGCTTATTTTCAAAGGTGTGTTATCCTTCAACACATCTGAGCTGATTATTATTATTTCAGACAATTTCAAAGTGATGAAATGCTTTTATTTTAACAACAATCGGAATTCGGTTACGCATTTGGGTGTCATGATGATTTCAATATTCAGTAGGTATAAATGCAAAATAGATGAAGTAATGACTGATGTTGATGATGGTTTTGAAGTATCTGCACCAAGTATAGCTATTTTGAAATTGAATGAACTATGAAAGTCTCTCAAGGTTACATAGTCCTAATAATATTGCAATGATCATGACCTCAAAATGACTGCAATCAATCAATTTTCACAATATGACAAAATTGATTCATCTCGAAGGGTCCAAAGTATTCATAGAAAATAGAATAGGAATATTTCATCTCAAAGCAAATATTATAACGTGAAAAAAATCTAGCACTAATTTATGCTTCTATGATGCTATATCGAAACATACTTATATTGGTAAAAGTAAAATCTTTCGGAAATGTTACTTTTGGGGTAGGTGCCATTTTGATATCTGGTTATTTTTTTGGGGGAATTGGAATGTCCTTGTACCCTGATATTGCGCAATATCTGTAAATTCGTTGATGTGAAAATACACACTGACCTTCAATTTCACATATTTATGTTGCCCTAAGGAAGTATCAACTAGACAACTAGGAGGGTTATCACGTTCCAGTGCACCACTCTTCCTTTTGGGGTCCCAGAACCATTTCACTAGTTTTTTGAATACCACCCATGTACCGAACACGAAGGAGAGTACGTGTATTTTCACAGAATCATACACGGATACCGATTGGATACATTTTTCTCGGGTCATGTTTGGACTAACTACACTTCAGAATAAGATGGAATCCCTCATTTACCTATCGAAGTTATAACGTTGTATAAACATATTGTATTCATTCTTCTCAAGCACACTAGCACTTCTCTTGCTCATGATTCAGTGGAAAAAATCATTATCACTATGTGGGCATAAGCGTACTTCGTGATTCATTACAAATCAATCAAGTATTGATGCATAGAAAAGGTAGGTACACAGATTTCGACTTCGACTTTTCTTTCTATAACTCCTTCTTCAACCTCTCTGAATAATATCGAATATATCATTATATATAATGAAATAATAAAAATATGCAAATTTTGCTTGATCAAATTTTCGAAGTGCTTTCCTTGTTTTTTCTTAATGTACCCTTGTTTATCGCTTCCTAGTATGTATGTTTTTTTATTCATCGATAGTGATTATGCTCCTCCTACCAATGCACGAAAACTATTGAAGACATACAACATTATGTACAAAAAGGGAGACAACTATAATACATAATCGGAATTTCTGAAGAATCTGGACCTTGCCCAGGATGATGCATTCAGGAGGAATTATCTAAGGAAATTTCCAGATTCGTAAAAAGAATGTCGGTGTCGAATCGTTCGAGTTTCATTGGTAATCATAGACTCTGGAAAATAGTACCCCTGGGTTAAACCCAGTCGAGTCATTTCGGAGATAGCCATAGTGTACGCAATTGAAAATAAAAACACCCTGTATGGGAAGGCATGCTCCAAAGATATGATATTGAATATTTTCTAGTAGATCGAGCTTAGAGAGGAATATCACCTGCCATTGTATTGAGAAATTTTCAGTTATTTTCATTTGAATCGAGTTGATAGTGTAAGATTATTCACTCAAATCTATTGTTTAGCGAAGTTTATTGATTCATAAGTGTGTTGAAACAAAGAAACTCAGTTTAACTAGTTGTTTGAATATTAAAAAATTATTAAAATATATACATATATCTACTATGTGCCGCCTATGTTTTTCGAGGTACTCTTGATAAAACCATAGACGATCATCCCAAAGGTCAGACAGACTTCTGAGTAAACTTTGTTATTGACGAATTATTTATTGATATCAGGAACAGATAGCACTAGTAATTGAATTGAAAACTAGGTTGACATTGTTAGTCATAATACGATAGACACATTTTTACTATGTTTAGATTATGGATTATATTTTATCTAGATATTGGGTGAGTATGAGTGATCAATTTCCTGACAATGAATGAAATATAATTATAGTCATTCCATCCGAATTAATTGAGATTAGATTAGAATACTTCGAATTCCATTATTCTCAATATTTTTTTAGTTTTTGTGTGGGTTTTTCTCTCCTCGTTTCTGAAAAACGAAATCGAAGTTGTCATGATTATTTCAATATAATATGACTGTCCTGATCTACTTTTTCAAATCAGTTTAGTAGTCCCCACTCGTCTTACTAGACAGATAGCTACTTTTCATATTCCCTGCCATCATATCAACATTGCTTATTTCAGCTATATCCCAAGATCCCTTAGAGCAGGCTAATCACCTCGATATTGACATCTTCTCAACGCCTCTTCATAAGTTTAAAAATCAACTGTGTCAGTGACCATCTTGTCACTTTATCTTCCAACTTTTACAATGACTGTACTTGTACTTTCACTTTTCATTGATCTTTTTAATGTCTTCAATATTATCAATATCATATATGTTGTGTCTGTTGTTGTATTACTCACTTAATACACAGTGATATTATTTGTAATCGGGCTTGCCCGAATTAAACTAAACTAAATAATTGTAGTAAAATGCATATACTCTATGAATTTCAAACTATCTGAGAAACTCCTGGTATTTTCAAATGATGGCGAATACAAGCATGAGTTAAATTACATTTTTTTAATTTGAAGAGACAAATTACAGAAAATTTTGAATATTTTTTTAGTGCTGATTGCCAGTTAAAATTGACAATTAAGCCAAATCGCCAGTTTAAACTGGCAATTAGGGATAAATGCCAGTTTAAACTGGCAATTAGGGATAGATGCCGGTTTAAACTGGTAATTAGGGATATATACCAGTTATAATATATAATATACAATAATAAATATACAATAATAAAATAATAAAATGAAATAATAATAAAAATACAAATAATACACAATATATAATTGCCAGTTCTGACAATTAGACCTAATTGTCAGTTTAAACTGACAATTAGTGGTAATTGCCAATTGGCAATTATGAAAAAAAAGTCATCATGTCCGCTCAGCGCTTTCGTACCTTGTGAACTATTGCATTTCTGAAAATTGGAATGAATCCCCCGTTTTCAGTAGATTCCAAAATCACGTTTATCTTTTGTTTCTCGACGATACACCTCTATATAGCGATGGCGATGACGGCCAATCAGAGGCGAGCTCGTCAGTTTATTGTTGGTTAGGCGAGGACCTCCTGCCAGACTACGTCTTTTGTTATCGTCCTCGTAGCTTTTTGATTTTTTATTTTAATGCGACCCCCTCGTGCACCCTTCGCCTCTCAGGCACCCCGCCGATCGGATTGTGCTTCGTACGATGAAACACGTCCCAATGGGGCACTCAAAAGAATTGGGAAGTGTGTATGTGCACGAGCGGACGTGAAGGTATTTATTTTTCAGGGACTCATTTCAGGTTGGTTCGTATTGAGGGATTTGCTGTTGCTTGGTTATTTTGATATCGAGATAACACTACTTGAAGCTCTGATAACCGAGGGAGGGTGCAGTCGGTTAGGTGGTTGAGATATTTGTTTGTTAGTTAGATACCAGAGATTATTTCCATCATTATTTTTTGAACGGAATCAATGTTTAACTGCAGTATAGGCAGTCTATGTTAATACATTGGTATCTCAATTGCTCTTTACGATCTAATATTGATTTCAATCAGTGAAAACTCCATTTGAGATAGATTTTTTATACGAATAATTCGACATAAATCGATGAAAATGCGTCAGAATTTGAAATATTTTCATGCACACTTTACGTAACCAAGGTAATTGCAACACAAACATCATCATTGGGCATGCTTAGCAACAAAATTTCATAATTTAATAGTACTCACTTCCTATATACGTTTTTTAAATAATTATTGAAATTCGCGATTTTCCTAGTAATAGCAGGAAACGAACAGATCTAGTGACGTCAATAGCCGTGCCATTCTGATAGATTAACCACTCAAAATACGACTACATTTGTATGCCATACTGTTAGTTTCTGACGGAGATAACAATTACTCTTGTTTGAACACGGCTATAGAAGCGTCACGAAGCGTTGACAAGAGTCTAACACATGAAGAGGAACGACAACAGCAGGATACTCACGTCACCAGTTTGAATGGGTTTTTGGATAGGACTGTAATTTGAATTCGAAAATATATCATGTGAGTTACTTTCGATGCTGTTACATGATGTATTCATATTAGAACATCATTGCGAAGGTGGTTTCAGTTGGAAATTAGGTAGGTGGTATTATCACGTAGCAGCTGATACTAATCCGGAATACAATACCGTGATTTATTGTCTTAGTAATCTCCCTAGGAAATTCAATTGTAAAGAAATCAAATTCATCATAGGACAGAAACAATTTGTTGTTTTTCTCTATTAGAAGCATGGTGATGCACGGTATGTTTTCTGGAAATAAATGTTGATTTCTGCACTATTTCTTCGAGTTATGATGCAAGAAACAAGATGATGAAAAAGAGAAAAAATTGCCTCACTGCTATCACAAGAAATTTGGTTCTGGTAAATCAGTCGGTTATGTTAGGTTCCAAAAAAAAAATAGCAACTTCAAACCGCTCCAATGAAACCATCATTCACAAGTTAATCAGTTAACGAACCTAGTGAAGTGTATGCTCACACATTTCAGGATGACAGCTTCAACAAAGAATTCATGAAAAAAAGTAGTGATATCCACATCAAGGCTCTAAGAGGAACAGGCCAACAACTAAGAGCCAAAAACAAAGAGAGAAGAAGAAGAACAATCATTTTCGAGCGCGGCCACAGAAATATAAATACACAGAACGGTTAGTTGCTATTTGACGCGAGCGCTGTTGTGAATAATGTAAGAAACTAATTTGTCAGTTGAATCTTGGCCATCTTTCTTAGCTATAATTTTTGCTTGCATGTTTTAAAATGTTCAGGTTTGGCAAAATGCACCTCTATTCGGTCACCACCTTATCAGAGATCTGGAATATCCTTTCTTCGACAGAGACGTGGGGCATTTTGCCGCAACGCTTCCCGGAGTCGACCCGTAGCGGAATACCCAAAATCCCGGACTTTAGCTCGCGTACGGTCGAACTCCCGAGGGCGGACCGCCCTGCGCCCTCTGCCCGCTTCCCCCTACCGATGCGACATTGTTCGCGGAAAGTTTTTAACAAAATTAGCCCGAGCTATTGTCGCCAAATTGACCGAGCACAGCTCGCAGCAACAAACGTGGTGCTCACAAATGGTATTCGAATGAGATTTCGATTCGGATAACGGCCCCGTGAATGCTAATTGAAGGAAAATAATTTTTCTCTCGGCGCTACCCGAATGTTTTGTAAAGTTCATCGGAGGGAGTCGATGCTAGGACGATTGGACGTGATGCAGTGTAGAAAATCGTCAATGGTTGATCATAATAGTATTTTACGTAACGAGAATGCATGAAAAATAAGAATCGAATGACAGAAAGTTGTCAATCATGAAACCGAAATATTTGATAGTGTATTACGTAACAAGTGCTGAAAATCGCATATTACGCACGAAGTGGAGATAGTTACACACGTAGGCGCTTGGCTTACATATTATCATCAATGACAAAATAATCTTTTGAACGAAAAGAACGATATTTATGGAAATTTGCAGGTGAGTGCAATGGAACAGAATGCATCTGATGTACATTTTTTGTTAATAACATACTTCCGGTTCAACCGGAAATGCCATAAACTTCTTTGATTCAATTTTTTTTTTAACTGTGGACAACACGAAAGGGAAACCTATGATGTTCGAGGAACATCGTGTTAGCCAGCGGTGGAATTTTGGGAGAGAAGGAAGGTGTTGGAATTTTTCTTGAAAGTTTGGAGGTTGTAAGCATCAGTATAAAGACTTCACTAGGCAAAGAATTCCACAACTTTGCCGTTCTATTGATGAATGATGCTTGGTATAGCGATGTTCGACAGGCCTCGAGCCTGACAGTGTAGGAGTGACCAGCTTGAGCTCGTCTGGTTTGTCTACTAGGAATCGCGCGTGGTGGCATAATAGATGATATTTCCGTTGAGCACCGACCGTGAAAGTACCTATAAAAAAGGCAAAGATCGCCGACCTTTCTACGATGATCTAGAGAGGTCAATGATTCGGTGAGTGTTGTGTCATCGACTAGGAAAATAGCTCTCTTCTGAATGGAATCTAAGAGCTTTAGCGTATGTTTGGGGGCTGAACTCCAAACATGTGAACAGTACTCCAGGACAGGTCGAATTTGTGCTTTGTAGATCATAAGCAGTTGCTGGGATGTGAAGTATCTCTTCGCACGGAAAAGAAAACCGAGTTTTTGTGAAGCAGTTTTCGCAATGGACCTCACATGATCGTCCCATGAGAGAGCACTGTTGGTGGTGACACCCAGCATGGATATTGACGACCTCATTGGAACAGTGGTGGTACCCGACATCATCAAATTGGGCATTGTGTGATCAGCCTTCTTGGTGAACATACAAGCTTGAGTTTTAGTTGCATTGAACTGTACTAGATTCTCAGATCCCCATTTCAGAATTCTTGTCAGATCCTCATTCAAAGCATCAACCTGTCTTCGCCTTGCACCTCTGGTCTCGTTGGATGATATAGGGGCTCTAGAGGAAAAGGCGGAATGAAGTGTACTATCATCCGCAAAGCTATGAACTGGGCTGGAGGTCACATTCAACAAATAATTGATGTGGAGCAAAAACAAATGGGTAACCCTATATATTTTTACAGATTTTAAAAGAGCTTGTTATTTCGAATTCATGGTAGTTTAACCAACTAACCTCACTCTCAGATCAGTGTCATGTTACAAAAAATACTCATACACGTTGGCATTTCACTGAAAGATAGAAATGGCAAGAAAGCGTGGAAGGTTGCCAATCATAAATTAAAACGAACATGGTAACATAAGCGATTCACGACATACCAATCAAGCAAGTATTGACACAAGAGGAGGAAACTTCAATGTGTCTTCGTCGAGGTCTGCATGTATGGGTACCTTCATTGAATAATCATCTGAAAGACGAAAAGAATCAACATATCTTTGGAAACCGTGCGCTTTTCGCTCATATTTCTCAACACGTTTGGCAAACTGCGTGTAAGGAAAAGCTTTCTGCGATTGTTTTTCTTTCGTAATCACCAACTTTCATTGATGGTCGTGGAAAACTAGTTTACAAATTCTATATTTTCATTGTCGATGTTAAGCGAACAGTTGTTGATATCGATAATAATATTATTTGTATGACATTTCTTGAAACGACTTCTCCGAAGTTTCGTATCGTAGTTAGGAAAATAATGATCTCTCGTGTAACTAAACTCAGAAAAGAATCGCGGATTGAGGCTTATTCATCTCAAGGTGGATTCATGCACAACTTAAGAATGACCTAATTTAACCCCAATTTATCCCTAATTTAATTTTGTCCTAAGTATCCTAATTGAGTGGTTCATGCAGAACTTGATTTATGAATTTACAATGAATGAGATGGTACTCCATGCATTTCCTCTGGACAATTTGTTCTTGAAATCTTGATTTTCTTTTTATCATACAAGAGTTTGTATTGCTCTACTAAAGAAACTAACTCCGAGTCATTCATCCTCAGAAAGTTGTGATATGATAATTCAAGTATTAATAAAACCTTCGATCATAGAACAGACTAGATAAGTAATCCACACCCCTGGCAATACAGTTTGTTTGGAAGCAACATCTATAGTATATATCTTTGTCTAAACAAGGATAGCAGAACCTGATTCTCCCAGCACCAGTGCCGTGTTGTCAGAGGGGGTCGAATTTATTATTAATTCATGATGAAACCAAATTGAAAATCCGTAACAATTTCAGTGGTACTTTTTAGCGTTTCATGGTGGGAAAATCAACATCTTTATACTTCCTTCACATTGTTACGAGAAATTCGAATACATACAATCCTATGGTGATTTTTGTAACTTGCTTGTAATCAATAAACTTATTATGACCACGTCACAAAAAAAGTTCAATTCTCAACGCCATATTAAACAATATACTTACTATTGAGTATACAGTTGTCTACTTATACGTTATCATAAATAACGTTCAATTTCAATGATGAACATTTATATCTTTGGCGATCAGTGACAGTGCATGTAAGTATATTTACGATTTCAAAGTTCAGTACCTACTAGTGAAATAATTTTCAAGAAAGTGAAAAACTCGTTTTCAAGGCAAATAGATATGATTGCATATTTGAATGTAATTTTCAAATCTGAAGATGAAACTTGTTTATATCATTTCACGATATCGTCAAAAATGAAGGAGGTTTCATCTTGAGCAGAATTCATATATTTTGACGCAAAAAATTAATGTCTGATTATTTCATCTCATGTAGATAGATGAAAATCGATAATGAATATGTGTTGACAAGTATTATGAAGAAATGTTATATCAACAATAAAATCATGAATCATGTGAAGATGTAGCAAATAGCAGTGTTTCTTATTTAAAACAGGACTGAAACGAAAAACAACCATGGATAATCACACAAATAATTTATTGATTTTTGAATAGGATTGTTTTTGTTAACATACTTCTTACTCTAACTTCCGTTGAATCTTTCAATTTATTTGCCTCATGATGAAGTCTTACAGTGAAATATTTCTCCAAATTAGTTTGACTAGTTCCAAAAACAGTCAACGGTAAATTTCTGATTGTTGTGTGTAGAAGAAGTATAGAAATATCCTTATATTTTTAATCAAAAATATTAATTGAGTTCATCATTATTCTCAGTGATTTTTCAGCAGCTTCGCATATTTTGACTACAAATAAGGAAGCATATACAAATAAGCTACATATTTTACCACAAGACACTGTCGCAGCTGACCTATGGGTATAATCAATATAATCTAATCAATTCAATTTAAATTCATTTTTATCCATTCCATTTGGGAAAATGCTTCAAAATCTCGAATGATACGACAATGGTAACTCACCTATGAAATGACGTGTTTTGATCGCCGGTTCAAATTGTCTTTAACACACCTCACAACGTCTCACCATATTATATCAAATCACCAAAACAGGAAATGAACTGAGTTTCTGATGAATTCTGAGTACACAAAACTGAACACAAGTTGAATAATATCGATAAATCAAAACGTAAATAATGACAGATACCAAACAAAACAATAATCGCCGTCGACTGTCAATATCAAATTGCGGTGTTGCAACGTTGAGCAAAAAGTATTCACGATACCCATGCTGGTCCTCGAGCCCCCAAGAAAGTAAAAATGCTAAAGTCTCAGAATAATGTAGCAATCTTCTATTAATCAGAACTGATTCATAATCGTCATGACCCAAATTTATTATTATATTTGTGCATTGAACTACATGAATTCATAAAGGACTTTAAATATTATGGACTATTTATCACTTTTTGATGATTGGATATGACAACACTGGCGACGATTGGGTACTAACATTATTATAATTCTGGGAATTCATGTTAGCATCAGAATATTTGTTTTGTGATCCTTCTAGTGGGTTTGTTGTTCGGAGAATAAAACTATATTTTCACTCAAAACTCAACAAATAACTCATAAATAACTCAACAAATAGGTTAGGTCTAGGTGATTAGGGATTTCCATTTTATTACTACAATTGTCTGTTGGCAACATCAAACAACAGCTGATTTCCTTTAAGATTCAAGAAACAAGATAAAAGTTGGCGAACTTCTTAAATCCTTAAATTATGCTAAAATTACTATTAATCCTTGAGGCAACTGCAAGAACCAGTGTATGGGGAAGGCGTTATTCAACTTATAAAGCTTAGGCTCAAATTAAATTCGGGCTAAATTAGGTCGTGCATGGATCCACCTTCATAGATTTTTCACAATCGTTCTGGTGATCATCAAGCACAGGCCATGATGAATAATTTTGTTCTCAATTTTGACGTTCATGTCATCAACATTCGAGTCAACATTGTTTTTCTGTGTCATTTATCACTGCGATTATCAACTGAGATTTTAAGAAATATGGCAGGTTATTCGTTCTCTGAACAAACTAATATGCTTCTAATGCTTGGCGAGTGCTTCGGAAATGCAAATGCTGCTGAAATATCGTTATACCGATGAATCTCGCGATGAATAAAATCAATCTGCTGATATCATGTAACTACAAAAACTCAAATATCTCACGAACGGCTCAATTTTTTGTATTTGAATAAGTGTACCTTTTTCATGTAATTTTCTTCGCTCCATCGAATGCTCCTGTTTTTTCACCGAAAATAAAACAGGGAAAAAAGTTTTCTACAAAAAATCATGACTCACCCTCTGAAAACACCCTTTATAACAATATCAGAAATGTGAAAGTGTGACGAAAAAATGTATTTTGACAACATACATTCATGCACAAAATTTCAATCGGATGGCTTTCATCGTTCAGAAGTTATGCGGAGAAATCATTTAAATTTTATCAACTTTGGAAGGATATATCTCCCTTAATATGCATTTTGGGCCATGAGCTCAATCATCAAACTACACTTATTTTTCAATGTTCTATCACCCCCAGAAAGCTCGGTACATATTTTTGACTCACCCTGTATAATATATAGGCTGCTAATAAAGCTTCCTGCTGAAGCTGCCATGCCACGGCACTGTTGACTTTGTTCAACTGCTTCGCAAATCTCAAATTCTTAACCTATAAAATTGATGAGAATTTATCATTGAATTCGTGGATTCGTATGGGTCGCATTCGACTTTGATTGTCGATTGCTTTGAAACCATTCGACAATGTTTCCATAAAAAATTTTCGAATGCGACATTTGAGAATAGACAAATACAATTCTTGTTCGACAAAGTGAATATCTCGCATGCGACATTAAATGTCACAGTTTGAGAATAGACCCCCAGCAGTGTAAAATGCAAATGAGAGAGAGAGAAAGAGAGGCGGCTCGAGCATGGTCGCTATAAAACAATTTCCTTTCGGATTACATTCACAGCCGAAGCACGTTCCTCGATGACATCCACAAAATTGAGCCCGCAGAAGAGAGAACCGAAAGCGGCAACCGACGCACCCCTCGGAGGGGTAGTTCGAGCCGAATGCGGGGCGAGTTTCGGACGCCATTGTCAACGTCGTCGGATCCGCGAGGGGGATTGTTGCATGATATAACGATGGCAGGGGGCGGACTTGCGACCGATCGAGGGATAATATTCTACGAAGGTGCTCGAGGGGGTTGCATATTATACGCGTGAATCCGAGGGTGCGCGTATACAGGGTGTGCCGAAATAACATTTGAGTTGGATCTACATTCGAAAATGTTGTCACGAAACGACAGGTCGAAAATAACTGGACTTTCCACACGGATTTACTGAGAAATGACAAATTATTTTCGGAAACGCTGAAACACGTCGATTTTGATTTCTAGGGGGACACATGTCAGTGATGAATTTAGTCACGCAACTTCATCCCCCTGACAGGGGCGGCTACCCCATTGCGAATCATCATAGGGGACTTGGGTCGAGTGATACATCATCTGAAAGCTCTCTTCATTCTCTATCCGAAAGTTTATTATTTTTTTAAAATCGAATGACTGATACTTGAGATTAGTGTGGTAATAGGTTCAATTTAAATAATCAATATCGTACCTGTTCTTATCGAAATTCAATTTATTAATTGCTCGAAATGAGCCCCTCCTACTTTCGAAACTATTAGGAACGTTTTCCAATACTTCTGGAGTTATGCTGCCGCACTCGTTTACAATTCGACCACGTAGATCCTCTAGTGACTCTGGCGGAGTGGCAAAAACTTTGCTTTTGAGATGCCCCCATCAAAAATAATCCAACGGGTTGAGGTCCGGTGATCTAGCTGGCCACTCAATTGGTCCTCGTCACCCTATCCAATGATTGGTATATCGTTCATCCAGAAACTTTCTAACCGCTACTGCATAGTGAGGTGGTGCTCCATCTTGTTGAGAATGGAGGTTGTCTGCCGAATAATCTCCATCGTTTTCGATAACATCCGTTATCATGGGATCGATGGCATTCTCAAGAAGATGTAAATATATTTGTCCATTCAAATAAATAAATAAATTGAATTTGAATAAGAACAGGTAAGATATTGACTGATTACATTGAACCTGTTAACAACACTAATTTCAATTACCATTCATTCGATTTTGGAATAATTATACACGTTTGGATAGAGAATGAAGAGAGCTTTCAGATGATGTATCACTCGACCCACGTTCCCTATGATGATTCGCAAGGGGGTAGCCGCCCCCGTCCGGGGGATGAAGTTGCTCGACTAAATCCATTACTAACATGTGTCCCCCTAGAAATTGAAATCGACCTGTTTTAGCGTTTCCGGAAATAATTTGTCATTTCCCAGTAAATCCGGGTGGAAAGTTTTCGTTGGGACACCCTGTATGTACAGTGAGCATGCGCAGGTTTTTTATGAAACAATCGAAAAAATTACTGAGATACTGCGCAAATTTCGACTCATGAGTTCTTCATGTGACGTCGTCGGTGTCGTAGATATGACGTCATCATTTTTTCGAATGGCAATTTTGATTTGATTTTGATAGTGCCATTAGAAAGGGTTCATTGTCCTACATACAGAAAGATGAGAATTTCGATGGGTTACATTGAGGAAAAAATATTTCTATTCTTTTATGGATATAATATCAGGCATTAGATAACAACAAGGAATAAGACATTTTAATCATTGAAATCAATCAATACCTATATTACCTATTTGTGTAAAGGGGAAAACTAAGTGAAGCCGTTAGTATATATTGAACATAAATTTTCATCAGGACTAGAGCCAAGATTCAGTCTAATATGATGCATGAAAGTGAATCATTTATATTTCTTTAATAGAATGTATTATAGCAGCTCATTTTTCATGGATAAACTGAGTCATCTCCTACTAATCTGTCTGTGGAGTTCAAATCAATACAACAGCATCAATGAATCGAAAAATTCATTAAAATCTCTATATGAGAAATCATTGTTTTTTTTATAATTTCGTAAGATTCTCAATTTTGGATTCTCCTCATTTATGCATTATGCATTTATGCATCAGGTTTGCAAATTTCAATGTGAAATGAATCCTATCTGTCTTGTATGAAGTGAATAATTGTAAGGAAGGTTTGGACATGGGGTGATTGATTTCTACATCAGAAGATTCCCTCAGATTTTTCTGCTCAAAGTTATGCTGATGAATAATTCATATCAATTTACTGTGTAGCATCTTTTGGGCATCGAAAAAAAAAAAGAAAGAATATTATAGAGTATGAAGTGACAATAAGTGCTGTCTTAAGGCACACGCCAGGAAATATTTCTGTTCCGAATGAATTATATATTCATCAAGTTGACTATTATATGTATCTAAAACACATTCTGATGTAGAATAATGTTCATTTACAGTTCCTATACCTATCGAAGAAATGTTGGAGCTGAAAATTGTGAATTATAATAACCTCCCCAAACTATCTTGAACAGATGTTTCAATATTAACATGATCCATTCAAATAGGACCGTTTTTCTCACATGAAACATATTTCTGTTCATTCATAATTGTCACGAATAATAATTTCTGACCTCGAAGTTGTCAATTCGATCCTCCGAACAATAAACCCACTAGAAGGATCACAAAACAAATATTCTGAAGCTAACATGAATTCCCAGAATTATCATAATATTAGTACCCAATCGTCGCCAGTGTTGTCATATCCAATCATCAAAAAGTGATAAATAGTCCATAATTTTTAAAGTCCTTTATGAATTCATGTAGTTCAATGCACAAATAAAATAATAAATTAGGGTCATGACGATTATGAATCAGTTCTGATTCATAGAAGATTGCTACATTATTCTGATATTTCACTTTCTTGGGGGCTCGAGGACCAACATGGGTATCGTGAATACTTTTTGCTCAACGTTGCAACACCGCAATTTGATATTGACAGTCGACGGCGATTATTACTTTGTTTGGTATCTGTCATTATTTACGTTTTGATTTATCGATATCAATCAACTTTTGTTTAGTTTTGTGTACTCAGAATTCCTCAGAAACTCAGTTTATTTCCTGTTTTGGTGATTTGATATAATGGTGAGACGTTGTGAGGTGTGTTAAAGACAATTTGAATCGGCGATCAAAACACGTCATTCCATAGGTGAGTTACCATTGTCGTATCATTCGAGATTTTGAAGCATTTTCCCAAATGGAATGAATAAAAATGAATTTAAATTGATTTGATTAGATTATATTGATTATACCCATAGGTCAGCTGCGAAAGTGTCTCGTCATTGTTCATTTTCCCACCAAGAAATGCTGAAAAGTACTACTGAAATTGTTACGGATTTTCAATTTGGTTTCATCATGAATTAATAATAAATTCGACAACACGGCACTGGTGCTGGGAGAATCAGCTCCTGCTATCCTTGTTTAGACAAAGATAGATACTATAGTATTGCTTCCAAACAAACTGTATTGCCAGGGTTGTGGATTACTTATCTAGTCTGTTCAATGATCGAAGATTCGATCGGATACGGATGCCTCGAGTGTTTAAAAACACCTTGTAAAACATCGTCTAGTCGCTCACGAACCGAATGTGGTGATCGTCTCGGTGTTATGAGAGATTCTCATCGGATTAATGGACTTTTGTTTGCATGGCGTTAGCTAGCAAGCCATTTATTCAGTCTTGATGCACTCTCAATAGGTGTGGCTTACCAATCATGTCAGACTGATCCTAAGCCTGCTAGATCGATGTTATGATATCAGCAGACTTAATGGTTGTTTATAGTTTTTATGTTGATAAATGTCGGTGCACAGATATAAGATTTCATATGTGGGTTCGAGAAGGATTAGAAATCATCCGAAAGGTGTTATACAAGAACAAGTTTCAGATATTAGGTAGTTATACATTTACAGCATAGTTATGAACATATACAAAAACAGATGTTGTATCACTCTTATTCCACCGGAAAAAAAACCTAAGTATTCGTAAGGCGAACAACTCATAGTCGTATTTATAATAGTCTGATAGAGGGTGATCATAAAAAGTATTTAATGAATGTGCATGACTCGCTGACTATGGTTAGAAACAATTTTTAAAATTATGTTAGAGATATAGAAACAATGTAAAAAATATTATTGAAAGTTGCATCAATATGAATATGCTCAACCTTAGGGTTTCATTTGTAGTAAGTCTGTATATATATATATCGTGCTCGATCATGTTTGTTATATTTACCTAGACAAATAAATGATGTTATTATTATTATTGATAATATTTTTAATATCAATACACATATCAGTGAAGGGTGAAGGAAGTTCATTCTGTATACCGGGTAGCCCAATGAAAACGAAACAAGGCCGATTTGACATAGTTAAAGTTCTTAGAAAAAAAAAACGCATGAACCGGTCGATTTTTATTTCGAGGTGAAAATACTTTACGCATATAATCAACTTTTTCACTTTGAACCCTTCGGAGGGGTGAGCTCCAACCCTTGAATCTCAAAAGGGATGAGGGGTCAAGTGATTTGAAGGTAATCGAAATTTCTTACCAACGCTTCCTTGTTTTTTGAAATCAATGCAGTAGTTTTCGAGATAACACGTTAATGAAAATAATCGGCTAGTGATGGAAAGTAACGCTTTTTTTCCTTCCATCACTATCTCTTTCTGTATTTAGAACGATGCGTCATGTTAAATACTGTCTGTAAGTTCTTCGAGGAGGTGATACATTCATTTTTCAGCTTTTCATGGGATTTTCTCTCCTCGTTTCTAAAAAATAGAGTAGAAGTTATTAAAAATTATTTCAATATATTTGTATAGTAAGGACAGATTTGGGATCTGCCCCAAACCTGTTCTCACTACAAATATAATTTAATAACTTCTACTCTATTTTTCAGAAACGAGGAGAGAAAATCCCATGAAAAGCTGGGGCAGATCCCAAATCTGTCCTTACTACAAATATATTGAAATAATTTTTAATAACTTCTACTCTATTTTTTAGGAACGAGGAGAGAAAATCCCATGAAAAGCTGAAAAATTGATGCCTTATGTGTTTTTTAAATCCTGTGCTATCCAACATTAGATGGAGAATCATTTATATGAATGTCAGTTCCTTGATTTCTCAGTGAAATGCATACCTTGTTTCGTTTTCATTGGGCCACCCTGTATGTGGAGTTGGTAGATTAGAGTTACAGGCACTTTCTGCACTCTAAACCTCACATGAGAATCATGCTCATCCTATTTTTTCCTTAAGATATAGGGCCTCCGTTCCTGTTGAAGGAAGTTCCATAATGTCCAAGTCCTCATCACTGTCAAAGCTCCGCAAAATCCGTCCTTCACCATCTTATATATTATTTCAGAAATATATTCATACAACAATAACAACACATGGAAAACAGCCATAAATAATTTCAGTCTTGAACAGACTTCCTATTGGTCGATGAAAACAAACAAAATTATTTCCTATATTGCCGACATACCTCACTTGTCAGTTGACAAAGTAGTGTATGGATAGTATTAGAAAGACCAAATTACCGAACATTGTGCGGTGACCAAACTCTCACTTTATATTATTATTGTTATTATTATTACTTATATCTGACGGGATATAATTCATCTGAAGACTAGCGATATTACATTTTTTGTCCTGCTGATTTATCAGTGTTCGATTTCTACCAACCAAATATATAATCACTTGGATTGATGAATTATTGTATCAAATTGATAGATACATGTTGTTGATGTGACATAGAATTTGGTCGATTCAAACATTTTCCTCATTCCGATCAACAAAATAATGAATTGGATCGAATCAATTTCTGCATTGAAATAAAACATAATGTAGTTGGTTGGACATGATATATTGTTCATCCAAAGAATATTTAGTTGATTGAAACCTCGAATTTGCTCTTGAAACAAGATCAGATGTTACTCGTTTAAACATTATATTTTGTCGTGCATATATGACACTTATATGCTTGAATCAACGAATTCTTTTTTTCCGTGTATACTAATACTATACTTATAACCGAACACATTCGGTATTCAGAGCATCTAAATCAAGTTTCCGGTATTTAATGAGCCAACACAGGTGTAATTCCTAATCACAAATGTTCCTGTTCCTTCAAGTTTAACTTCCTGAGGAACTTTCACAAATGATATATAAATGAATTATTGGTATAGTTATAGTGTCATCACGCTGTCATCATAAATCTAATATATTCCATCTATCCACACATTTTTGTCATAATTGAAGAGTACGCGTTTTGAGAGCAATAATGTTGACCAGATTGAATCCTGCCGCTTACACAAGCTGAATTTTCGGTATGTTTCATTTTGCGTCTATATAATGGAACATGTGTCAGTCAAGACGTATAAGATGGCCGTTCTTCGAGAGAATATCCGTTTTTCCATTGTTCGTGTTCGGGGCTCAGCAGCCCTGGGGGTGTCAGCAGGGGAGAGTTTTTTTTTCCTAGCTGACACACTGTGTGACAGAAACACAGCAGCGCGCTACCCTAGATTTTTTTCATGAAATTATTTCATTCTCAGCGTTATATTGACTATCATCTGATCTTCAATGATTTAAGATCGATTAGAACTTTACTTTATTTTCAATTCCTCAAGTGAGGCCAATGAAATACAGGGTGGCCCAATGGAAACGAAACAAGGTATGCATTTTACTGAGAGATCAAGGAACTGTCATTGAAATAAATGATGATAGGACAGGATTTAAAAAAAAAACACATGAGGCACTTCTCAGATGAACATCGTTCTAACTACAAAATGAGAAATAGTGATGAAAGGGAAAAAAAGCGTTACTTTCCATCACTAGTCGATCATTTTCATGAACGTGTTTTGATGAGAAGTACTGCATCGAATTCCAAAAACGAGGAAGCGTTGGTAAGAGATTTCGATTACCTTCAAAATGATGTATCACTTGACCCCTTATCCCATTTGAGATTCAAGGGTTGGAGATCACCCCTCCGAGGGGTTTGAAGTTGAAAACCGGTTCGAGCGTTTTTTTTTTCTCTTTGAGAACGATAACTATGTCAAATCGGCCTTGTTTCGTTTTCATTGGGCCACCCAGTATATGTCCGAGTTAAAGTACCTTTCCCTATGAATCTTTCACGAGAATTTGTATACACAAAGATGTGCCTTTCTTTAATAGAACCTTCTATCTGATTTCTACAGCTAACCTAAAAATAATAGCTATCAATAATAATTATAACTGAGTATAAAATAATAATGCGAATGAAATAATATCACTCATCTTGAGCCTGCTGATATGCAGAAGTTCTGGGTCCTCCGAGTGAAAAAATACTCATCTTTCTCGAACCAAGGCCATCGGTGAGATGCATTTCTGGATAATCCCACTAAATAAAACTCACAGAACATTCTAGAAAGTTATGAAAGCACATTACCAGCACATTAAAGCTACCCTTTAATTTTTCAATCCATACTGCTCAGCTTCACATCAGGTCAGACATACCTGAAGGCGTCTTGTTCATATATATAGTTTACCAGAATAATTGCACAAATCAGAACTAGCAGTAGAAAACGCTTAAAATTCACTTTCAATAGTTCCTGTTATATCATTAATGCAGAAGAGATCTGTACAATTTGTAACTCACAACAACAGGAAACACTAGAACACCTACTCCATTTCATTTAGAGGAATAAGGGAGTGTGAGATATTTCAACAATTCCAAGATCTGAATGACCTCATAAATTTCCTCAATTGTGCATCTTTTCAAAGCTCGAAACAGCTGGTCTTATCTCTGATATGAATATGTTGAAATTGCCTTCGTTTATTATCAATGAGTGAGCACTATAATTGCCAGGAATAACAATGTCACCAGCACAAAATTTGAACTTCTGTATATCCTTCTTTTTCTACATTTAATTTTCCTAGCGTGTAATCTGATACTCTTGTAATAAGAATTACTATTATTTTATATACAATAAATGTTGATTGATTCGATTGATTGATTGATATGCAGAAGTTATGGTAAACTAAAACAGACTCAGTACATGCGCTTGGTCTACATCATCATCATATGCAGATAAGACATCATCATATGCAGCGCATCACGAAGGTAACATCAGTAGTAGCAGAAATACCGTGTGGTACCGAGAGGTCACAACCTCCGAACAACAAACCCACTAGAAGGATCACAAAACAAATATTCTGATGCTAACATGAATTCCCAGAATTATCATAATATTAGTACCCAATCGTCGCCAGTGTTGTCATATCCAATCATCAAAAAGTGATGAATAGTCCATAATATTTAATGTCCTTTATGAATTCATGTAGTTCAATGCACAAATATCATAATACATTTGGGTCATGACGATTATGAATCAGTTCTGATTAATAGAAGATTGCTACATTATTCTGAGACTCAGCAATTTTACTTTCTTGGGGGCTCGAGGACCAGCATGGGTATCATGAATACTCTTTGCTCAACGTTGCAACACCGCAATTTGATATTGACAGTCGACGGCGATTATTGCTTTGTTTGGTATCTGTCATTATTTACGTTTTGATTTATCGATATTATTCAACTTGTGTTCAGTTTTGTGTACTCAGAATTCATTAGAAACTCAGTTTATTTCCTGTTTTGGTGATTTGATATAATGGTGAGACGTTGTGAGGTGTGTTAAAGACAATTTGAACTGGCGATCAAAACACGTCATTTCATAGGTGAGTTACCATTGTCGTATCATTCGAGATTTTGAAGCATTCTCCCAAATGGAATGGATAAAAATGAATTTAAATTGAATTGATTAGATTATATTGATTATACCCATAGGTCAGCTGGGACAGTGTCTTGTCATTGTTCATTTTCCCACCAAGAAATGCTGAAAAGTACTACTGAAATTGTAACGGATTTTCAATTTGGTTTCATCATGAATTAATAATAAATTCGACCCCCTCTGACAACACGGCACTGTTGCTGGGAGAATCAGCTCCTGCTATCCTTGTTTAGACAAAGATAGATACTATAGATGTTGCTTCCAAACAAAATGTATTGCCAGGGGTGTGGATTACTTATCTAGTCTGTTCAATGATCGAAGGTCAAAACTTACGCACGCCACTGTCGAGGAAGCTTGTAGGGGTAACATAATCTGCTATCACGTCGCTGGCAACACGCCCCTGATGAATTCTAATGAACGATTTTCTATTCGCAATCGATAACAGAGTTAGCGAATAGAAGCGATATTACCATGTCGATAATAGGACCCCGTGGGGGAGAATTGAAAGCAATGTTATGAGGGGCAGGGAGCGGTATTTCAACGAGAGGTTTTGTCTGAGTAATATATAATGTTACAGGGCTCTTTCACTTGGCAATATATTTATCAATATTTCGTTCGAGATAATTTTGCCATCCTCCATACTCGATACTCGTCTCGGACTTTTCATTTGATGTCACATGAACGGTAACTTTTCAACCCCAGGATGTCAAATTGACTGATGAGAGGAAGCCGCATTTTTGAAGTGAAACTTTTGATAAATCGCCCCATCACTACAAATTTCTTTAGGTTTTTTTAGGGTTAAAGCAGGAGACGGTCGGCAAAGCAGCCGAGGCCAATATGGCGGCGCCCATGGCTCGCATCAGCTAACCGTAACCGCGAAATTTGTGTGTTTTTATCAGTGTATTGATGTATTGATCTATCTAGATTGTATTGATCTAGCAAATCTATATTTTCCAATTATTACGTTATCACATTGAAGACGTGATTAAATACCCTAAATCGAATAATTTTCCGAAAATTTCAATCAAATCCCTACGGTCCACAAAAAGTTTCATTCGCATCTAGGTTTCATAAATCCACACTATATTTTTTCATTTCCTATCAATCATTAATATAATTCAATTATACATATGTTTTATCAACAAATATATAAATATAAATATTGAAAGTGACAAAGTCAAAACTAATTCGATGATAATGAAGGTCTATCATTATAAACGTATGTAGGACATTTATACGAGAGAAATAAAGATACGAGATAACCATAATAAATATCAAATAAATACGACGCAAGATTTTGCCCGTAGATTTTTTAATGACAACCCTATATTTTTGGTGAGTACTAGGTGCATGATAAAACCACTTGAAGATCTGAAACTGCAAATTTTTCTATCGCTATTTTTCATCGATATGAACAAGTTCGATAGACTGTTCAAAATGTAGGTTATCCTTAGAGATATGAACACAGAATCTGAATATAGGAATAATCATTGTTGTATATGAATTCATTACTGTTGGCTTATATACATCCTGGAAACAATAGCTCTGATCCAAAAAAAAACATTGCTGCCTAGGGCTTGTTTCGTCACATCACAATACAAGACAGAACGGACAAGTATGATCAAAGACTCCATTATTTATACCGGAATAAGGATATTCAATCATTTGCTAAGTCATATCAAAGAAATTACGTGTAACAAAAAATTCAGGGTAGGTGAAAATATTTCTCGTTCACACTCCACTTTACAACCCTGAGGAATTTTTTCCCAGAGACTCTGAAACTATGTTTTTCTTTCCTTCTTAGTTCGTTTTTAGAAGGATCGTTTCATACATATACTATATACATATATATTGCGTGATGTCAGTAAGCTCGTTTATAGCGCAACATAGGCGCGAGCAACCCTGCCAACTTTACATCGTGCCTGTCAATAACCCTGCAGTTGTTCTGATGTTCTGTGCTCTGTGTTAATACGCCTTCAGAACATTAGAGTACCATTCCTGCGGATATCGTTTCATAACAGGGACATGAAGAGTAGGTTGATAATGATAGGTGGCTGTTTATGAACAACTAGTTCATGAAACGTATAGAACTCCCTTGGTGGTGAAGAATATGATATATGTATTATTATTTTGAAGCTAGTAGTAGTTAGTAAGTATAGTAAGTATAGTATATACATGGTGGCTAAATGGAAGAAACGAAACAAGGTATGCATTTAAATGAGAGATCAAGGAACTGACATTGAAATTGATGATTCTTCATGTACTCTTCGATAGGACAGGATTTTCGAAAAAGCACATAAGGCACTTCTTAGATGAACATCGTTCGAACTACAAAATGAGAAATAGTGATGAAATCGGAATAAAAATCGAACGGTTCCAGCGTTTTTTTTTCTGAGAACGATAAATATGTCAAATCGGCCTTGTTTCGTTTTCATTGGTCCAGCCAGTATAGTAAGCATATTCACGTATGGTTCACATATCATCAGCTATTTCAAATTGATTGATCGACATTTGTTCGCATATCTACAGTTTTTTAGAATCGATTGAATGACAATATATACAAATAGAGAGCTACGAGATCAGGCTGAGCTACCTAATTGAGGACTGAGTTGCAGAAATTGTTGAAATAATTGATATATCAAGGTGGCAAACTCGTGATCATTTCATAACAACCCCTTAGAGGAAAACAGAGTCGTTGGCATCGATGAAAAGTCGCGAAGTCGGTGTGAAGGAAAGCAGATCTATCCATCGATCTATCCATGGATGATCGGCACGTTCAAAGGGCTCTCGAAACGAAAGCGGACTCGTCAAGGGCTGCCCTTCATATAGTCAAGAGGGTGCAGAGGACTCTCAGGGTGACGGGGGGTCAGGCAGCTTCGTGCCTCCCTTCCCCAACCCTTACTCCACCGAGATTGACGAGGAAAATATGCGGGTCGAGTGGGTTCGGATCCGGAGAAATTGGTGACAGGAGCGGATTCTAGGAGGTACATGTGTGGGCCCCTAGTCTGATCTTATGACCTGCATTTTTCCCACATTTATTTTGCTTGTTTACCTTCACACTATAACATAACCGTCTTGTGAAATTCAGGTGAATACTGGTGGATATTTTATAAATAACGTCAATAAAACCTGAATTTCACCATCGTTTCTGCGAAATGATATTCCAGCACCAGTACTGTAATTTTACTCCAGTATAAATACTGTACTTTTACATTATGATTTTCATAGTTACTTCATGTCTTTCTACAAAATCAAAAGGGTGCTTTTCCAGATGAATTTTAGTGTGTTTTTTTATATGATCTTTCGACTATCAATATGTATTATTAGAGGAATATGATAATTTCCAAAAGTAAAATTATGTTGTAAGTAGAGTTGCCAACTTTCGGATACATCATTTTTCAGCTTTTTGTGGGATTTTCTCTCCTCGTTTTGTAAAGAAATAAAGTAGAAGTTATTAAAAATCATTTCAATATATTTGCAGTAAGGACAGATTTTGTGATCTGACCCAAAATGTCACTGCGCTTGAAATTGAACCTTTAGATACCTGGAAGAGAAATTATCTATTTGTCAGTGACACCTTGTTTTTTGAAAAATTTGGAAATATAAATAAATTCAATAAAAAAATATATTCAATAAAACAGTATTTTCGGATACCTATTGAAATAAAGGACAGATTCGGCAATATTTTTGTACCATCACTGTGCCACTACCAAAAACATCCATTCTGTGCTCCCGAATACCATTTTTGGGTTATAAAATTCAATTTTAGGATAATCCACTAAATTTTGATAGGTATCTTTATCAATTGTACGTAAAAGTTCAACACAAAGATATCGCAGAAATGAACAGATTACCTAGTAGATGATAGGTGTGACTGAAAAAAATCAAAGACTAACATAAAAATTCCTTGACCGGAACAAAAAACATGATCACGATTTCTGCATTATATTCATCAGTTGATTAACTTTTTCGAATTTGTATTTGTCTTTTGACATGACGAAGTAGATATTTGAAATTTCAAGCAGTCATCATTTATGTTGAAAAATATACCTATTCAATTCAAAATAGTCAAAAACCGTGTTCCGTTCAGTTTATCACTCAAAATATTGAATGAAACGATCCCTAACACATTGGAATACTTCTATTAAAGACCTAATGATGAAGGAATAAAAATTACAGGCGAAAAGCTATTCAACATTCGCGCTCTATCATCCAGCATTTTCAGCAGTGTCTGCTCAAATCTGGCTAATAATTACTCCATAATGCAGTATACAGGATAGAACGAGACGAAAATCGTTAATTTCACATTTCATAGTGCACATCACAGTCTATGCTACCTCAGCGTACAGTACATATACCTAAAAGGACATTATTTGCAGTCCTTTTACACCTTTGAAAAGGACAAAGGACATTATTTCAAAATAAACGACTTTTTCCCTTTCAAATCAAGGACAACCCTAGTCTTAGGTGAAAAAGTGAGAATAAAATAATCATTCAAAAAATCACTTTCACTCACAGAATACTTGAACTTGTTTGAATGTTTTGTACTGGTTACAAATACTGGTGATCGAAATAAATCTTCACAGCACATATGTCTCACAGCTTGAAATGAAACCTAGATTAAATGAAGACATGATCAGTTGAACTGAAGGAAGAAGAATTCATCAAGATTATAAAAACAATTGCTTATAAAAAAATGTTTTACATTTCTTTTGAAGTCCTTGTAGGAAGGTATATCTCTAATGTACACTGGTAGTGCATTGTAAAGAGTGACACAGTTGTAGAAAGGAGATTTTTTGAAAGTGGATGTTTTGTATTTTGGTAGGTCTAAGTTATTCGATCTTGTGCCATATCCATCATGGATTATAAAAATTGATAGATGTTTTTTGGTAACAGTGACACATTTTAAGACATAGATGGATGTAAAAGTAAGAATCTGTTTTCCTATGAAGGTATCACGGCAGCTTTGGTTGTAGCAAAAGTCAAATATTTTTCTAATAATTCGTTTCCGAGAGATGGAAACTCTACTTACCCCTGAAGCTGAACCTCAGGCCATTATGTTGTAAGATAAATAGCTATACACGAATGCAAAATAGAGACTCATCAACCCGTTCTCATCCCAGTGAGGCTTCATTTGGAAGATTGCAAAGAAAGCTTTATTCAAATTTCCACAGACGTGATTGGTATGGTGATCAAAGGTCAATGTTTGAATCAAGCCAGGTTCCAAGGAGTTTTGAATGTGGAACCATGTCAAGCTCCAACATCAGTGAATTCGAAACAGATTTCCTTAGATGAAAATTCATGCAAACTGTTTTAGTTTTGTTCAAGTTCGAAGAATTTCTCTGGGACCAAGTGTCCATCTCTTCTGATGTACACCTTTCTTGGATCTGCTCAGGAGATTTTCCGGATACTGTTATTTATTAGCTGCGAATTTTTATAAAAATGCATCACGGATACAGTAATATTTCGCAGAAAGAATATTATTCCTTTGTACCAGATAGATGTCTTCCCTTGAATTGATGTCGAATGAATTGTTAACTATGAAAAGGTAAGGAAGGGTCAACTCATTGTGTTGAAATACCTTTATAAATCAAATGAATTTTACTAAACTGCATACATACGTTATTTAATCAGAGGATGCATATTTCGTTTGTTTGATAATTTTGTTAACATAGCTAGTCCATGTCCGTTTTTTTGAGAATATAGCAAATTTTGATGACATGTGACTACACCTCAGTGAAATCGCACCCTCCTTGGCTCTAAAACCAGAATGATTACGCTATCGCTTCGAATTCGTGGAATATTTCATATTTCCCATTGTGCGACGGGGTTTTTGTGATACACTCACGATATAATATTGTATCGAGTTACCGCTAGTCTCAACCATTCCAGTGAAAGGCAGCTGTGAATTATAGAATTAAATTGGATATAATGGGATTGCGTTCTCGGTGCTGGGATAACCGGGAACGCCCAGTATATCGAGTTTCGGATACAGTGTTCGTTTGACGAAATTGGGCGTCGAGTTGCACGGTTTAATAATAATAAGACTTTTTGTTGCGGACGTTCCAGTGACGTGCTATACCTACCTTTGGGTGAATACTGCTTGTCTAGGTTAATCGAGGAGATGTAGTGTATTCATTTTTCTACATTTTTCTCAGATTTCGTTTCGTTTCTAAAAAATAAAAATAGAATTTGTTATAAATATTTTGATATAAACGTATTTTCATATTTTTCGAAAAACGAGGTGTCACTGACAAATAGATAATTTCTCTTTTAGGAATCTAAAGGTTGAATTTCAAGCGTACTGATATATTTTGAGGCAGATCATGAATCTGTCCTTACTACAAATACAGGGTTGGGATAAAGTATGGAACCAAGTAAATATCTTTTAAACGAAAAAAACGATATTTATGAAGATTTGCAGGTAAGTGCAATGGAACAAATGCATCCGATATACATTTTTTTGTGAATAATATACTTCCGGTTTAACCGGAAATGCCATCAATTTCTTTAATCTAAATGGGACACCCTATATATTTTTACAGATTTTGAAAGAGCTTGTTATTTTGAATCCATTCATACTGAGTTTAGTGTGAAAAAATTTGTAAAAACGAGGAATATAGCACTTTAATCAACCCCCTTTGAGTTTTTGCATTAGAGCAAAAAACTATTTAGATAAACTAATTGATGTTGTTTATATGCATAGTAATAAATGAACGAGTACTCTTTTGTTCTCCTAATAACAAATTATAATTGACGGAAATGAATTTTACAATCACGATAACCGATCATCATACCGATCAATACGCTCTTTTTCACTTAATTGAACCATTCTAAATTGTACAATTTGTAAATTGTCCGTTTATTCATCACTATGCATACAAACAACATCAATTAGTTTATCTAAATAATTCTTTGCTCTAATGCAAAAAACTCAAAGGAGGTTGATAATATTGCTATATTTCTGGTAAAACCGGAAGTATATTATTGACAAAAAAATACACCAGATACACCAGATGCATTTTGTACCATTGTACTCACCTGCAAATTTTTAAAAGATATTTACTTGGTTCCATACTTTATCCCAACCATGTATATTGAGATAATTATTATTACTTCTATTTTCATTCAATAGAAACGAGGAGAGAAAATCTAGAAAAATAACAACCTGTGGTGCATAATTCACTACAAGACAAGAGCTCATTTTTGAGGTTGAAGTAAAATATTTGCTCAAAACGCGTCCTTCCGAGCCAAAATTGTTATCAAAAAGTCATAAAATCCACAAGAATCAAATGATATATATATATTTTTGGGAAGTGTGCAAAATACTGAAATATCACTTGTAGTGTCAGATATATCTGCGTTTTAACAAGAACAGAAAATATACATAAAAATAGGTTGAGAGAAATAAAGAAACAGTATTTTCAGTTATACAAAATGATTCATCATGAACATACCTACTTCAAAAGCTTCAACTCAAACTCAGATTCGATATGATAGAAAAAGCTATTTATATATGCAATTTGGTGAATATGAATTTAATGAGTATGTTTATGGCAACATGTTCATCGTGAAATCATCAAACATTACTTTCCATTTCTGAAAAGCCAAGATCGCTACTTACAACGAATGCTGTATAATTACAGATATTTGACATTGAACTGAGATTCCAACCACGCGAAAAATTGAGTTCAGTGGATGCTCTATCTAAAGCTCTCTATCTTGATGTGGAGCTAGAAATATGAATAGAAAATAGTATGTTGCATGAAAATGTATTGAATCCTACTTCTAACAATATCAGAGTTTCAATCTTATATTATATTATATTTATATATTATATTTTACTAGTTTTTTCAAAGTCATTAGACAATAAATTCCCGGTATAGAATTCATTATAGTCAACTTGGCATCACTAAATGTATGAAATTGGTATCCATTCAGTATAGATTCAGGTGATAATATGGCATTTTTGAAGAAAGGAGAGCCTATGTCATAGTTTATAATATGAATGTCATGTGACATTATGATGATTTGCTGTTCGAGAAAACTTTCAAGCCTTTGAGGAGATATAATGAGAGTGAAGATACAATTATTTGTAAAAGACGATGCCTGTTGCAAATCTTATACATTCAACATATATATATACATATATTTCCTACCCATCCATTTAGCATGAAGATAAAATCGTTCAGACAAAGCAGTTCTCATGACATTATGGTAATTTTTGAAATACAGGACAATACAGAAAAGGTTCTGGATTTGACGAAGCTACAAGTAGAGTTCGCAGCTTGATTATAAAAATAGTACATTGTACATGTACATGTACAATAGTACATTCAGCGGTCTGTTTTTCCGTAGAACAGAGTGTGTAATCAATCGAGATATTTCTTGATTCGTCAAATAATAATATACCGTTGCCTCGAAAATATTATATCTCATTCGTGCAGAAGATCATCTTTTTTGTTTCTTTAACATCCTAACGAAGAAGCTGAGAGTAATCATCATATTTTTCATCTTTTCTCGTAAGTGACGACACGCCACTGTCAATTCTTCGGGGCCGAAACGATAGGTAGGTCCTACGGTAATCTGATTATAAAATATTTGGGTATTGAATTCGTTCGAGGAAGGTTGCGATTTGTTGGAGATGATTGTCAGAGGAAATGTCACACGTTGAAGGTATATACCTTCGGTTGATGGGTTTAACACTGAAGACATGACAGGAGAGTGGATCTTTATAAAAGTGGTCAAGTATTTCGTTGTGTCTGTACTTAGACACTTTTTCAGCAGAACGTTAAAGATCAATTTGTGTGATTCACTGATGTTATCACTATTCAATTACTGTGTGATACTGTCTAAGGTCTGTGCCTTGACATAACAATCGGCGGGAATTCAAAAAAAAGTCCAAAATGCCTGTGTGAGATTAGTTTTTGGCCTCAGGCCTTGTTACTAACCAAATTGGGTAGTTAAGTATGTACAACAGAAGGAAACTGAATTTTGCTAGCATACTTCATAAACTCTTCATAATCAAAACTCCCACTTATCTCTTAGGGAAGTTTCAGTATAGAAAAAAAGCTCATTAAAGAATTCAGAAAATACATTCATCATTAAGAAAATTGATCGTTTTGTCAAATTTTGTCAAAGAGACTGCAATAGCTCCGAAAATATTAGACTATAGTATATGGAAATATTTATTCATGCTACTTTTTTGATGGATTCACCAATTACAAGTAATTACAATAATTATAACATTACAGCGAACTAATCTAAGAATCTAATCATTTCTAATTGAGTTTTCAAACATACCTACTTGAAGAGTTAACAAATGTATCAATATTTATCAAACCATCTTGAACCTCTAGAAACAGGTGAGTTTTAACAGTGATTTGTGTTATGATTTTTTTTTTAAATAATGGATGGTTCCTAGTTCTATGAGAAGTAACAAGTAGATTATTTTGAATCAAAAGAGATGGACAATCAACTAATATAAAATCAGACGTGTAGTGATATCAGTTAGGTTTAGAGTGTTCAAAATATTATGGTAATCAAATTGTAGACATGTACCAATTTTGAATGAGATATATTGTAGAAATCTGATTTCAAAATTTTCAATTTTAATATGGTATGGATTGGAAGGGAATTGAATTTTGCATTACTGTCAACGAAAAAGTACTGGTTGTTCTATTGAAATGACAGAGCTATTGCAGTTTTTGAAGTTGAAGTGAGTGTACCTGACAAAAAAAAATACCCTGTGTAATATTCATCGACCACTTGCGCCACAACTCTTAGCACGAAGGATACAAAGTACACTGTCAAAAATTGGTACATGTGAATTATTGCGGTTCATTATAATGATATCTTACATTTTTAGAAAAATGAAAGAATCTCGAAAACTGAGAGAGTTAGGTATAGGGAAGATTCATAAGAGTTAGTTCATCAGAAATGCAATAAAATATAGTGAAGTCTTTCCTGATGCTTACAAGCTCCAAACTGTCAAGAGAAATTCCAACACCTTTCCTTCTCTCCCAAAATTTCACCGCTGGCTAACACGATATTGCTCGCACATTGTAGGTTTTCTTTCCGTGTTGTCTACAGATAAAAAAAACTTTGATATGCCACCCTTTTTTGAGACTCTCTGAATTCATCACAACATTTTCAAAATGTAGTCTAGTTCGACCATTGTCGGCCCACTATGGAGGAAAAAAATCTAGTGAGCTGTATATATGTTCTGGTCTGATCTGTCACTCAGTTGATTGTTTGATCACCCGATGGCGTTTCTGTATCGGACGAAATGATTCTCACTTGTTTCTAGAAAATTTTCCAAATTTGTGGTTATGTATAACAACGATTGAGTTGTCAAAAGCTGTCGTTTGATATCAAAATCGTGTTTTGTATAGTGTTTTCGCTTCAAAAAAATTCATTCTTTTCCAATTTCTTTGTTCTAATAATCCTTTCGTTGTTACATTTTCGTTGTGTTCCTAGTATAGTAGTTTTATCATGATATTTTGCTCCGCTGTTTTTGTCGTTATTATGTCTCCTCCTATATTTGTGCCGTAACTTTTTGTCTATCCAGAAAGCTTGAAACCGTCTCCATTCATGGATTTCCTAGTGATATTTCTTTGCTACGTGAGTGGATACATTCGATATCAAAAGCTAATAATCTATACTAGTGATACTGATACTACCTCTTATTCAATTCAAGTGTTGAGCGTTACGAAATCGGGGACTCTTCTGATGTCTGTAGCAACCATTTCGAGGAGGAATACTTCAAGGTGACAAAACACTGGGAAGGGTTGCTCAGAAATTCCTCATTTCGTGAACCTCTCATGTATCATCTAGAGCTGTAGGAGGGCTCGGTCTCCTCATAACTATTGCATGAACTATTTATGAGTTCTATAAACTCGGGTGACCGTGACTATGCCGTGACTGAACCACGCTGAGTGTAGAGATACTGTATACATTCGATTTTATAGGTTATATAGGTTTAACAACTGAAATTATTGTTTCATCGAATCGACCGTACGATGGCAGCACTGTATCGGCTACGGAAGCTTGTGGTTGATTTTCGCAGGTCGGGCAGACCAGACAATAGACAGCAGTTGGCCCTTATAGCCCGATGCGTTCAGCTCGACTCACCCTGTATATCTGTTGCAGCCCCTGTGCAATTATCGTCGCCATGACAGGCGTCTCGAGGAAAGCCGCAGGGGTCTGCTCGCAGGGCCCTTCTGGCAAAGTCAAGGGCGTGTCGCTGCTCCTGCGATTGGCTCACAAGGAGGGCCCGGGTGTCCCTTTCTCTGAGCCCTGCGTCCCTCGTTAATTCCACATGTTATACTTTCAATTTGGCCCTTTCGCAAGGGCGCGTAATTGGGGCGAGCGCCATTGTCGGGCAGTCAATGGCAAAAATGGAAAATCGATCCGTTAAAGTAATGTTATTATTTTGCGAGAGGGTGTGCGAGGGGTGAGGGTGCTCACGTGAACTCTCAGAATTATCATATTAGTAGTAGATAAACAGTCCATCATATTATAACTTCATGTAGTTCAATATACAAGTATATTCATTGGTTTGGGATATGATATAATCCTGAATCTGTTCTTCTCAATGGAGAATTGAATACTACATCATTCTTTGATTTGGCAATGTTGATTTCTTGGGATCTCGAGGACCAGCATGGGTATCATCAATGCTTATACCGCAATTCGGTATTGACAGCCCACGGCGATTGTTTGGTATCGATCATTATTTACGTTCCGATTTATCGATATTTCTATCAGCTTTGTATACTTATTCCGATTATCAATCAGAAACTCAGTTCATAACCAGTTGTGGTAATTTGTTACAATGGTGAGACATTTCGATGCATGTAAAAGACCATTTGAACCTCGTGATCGAAATCATGACGGACTCGTCTAAAAATTGATCTAACTAGAATGCATGAGCTCAGAAGCAGGAGTTCCCCAAGGAGCTGTACTGGGCCGCAAGCTGTAAACTATTTACGCATCATACACCCCGAAGACAGATCAAACCTTCCTATCGCTATGGACGCTGATGACACAGCCAGATCAACTCAGTCAGCGATGGTAACCCGTTTCCTTCAAAGAGCTGCTACAGAACTCCAGGACTGGTGTATGAAGTGGAAGATAACCATCAACCCGGGCAAAATGAAGACTGTTCTCTTCTGTGGAAACAACCTGCAGGTCAAAAAATAGAAGTGGGAGGACACAACATCGAATGGTCAGATCACTACAACAATCACCGAGCATGTCAAGTGGACGTAGCTAATGCTACAGCTGCAAAGCAAAAACTTCGTCTCATTACAAGTAGGAAAAGCAAGATATCCCTCACCAACGAGCACTCTCTGATCCGGGCCGTAATTCTGCCCATACTGACCTACCCCTCACAGACAGACATGCAAGACTTATCGAAAGAAGATGCAGGCGCATCAAAAGAACCTCGCCTTTAGGTAAGAAGGTAGAAAAGTGATTTCCATCTGAATAGAGGACAACGGAAGATGGTGAAGTATGATCCCAGGTTCAGAGAGATGTCCGAACGACCACTGATCAGAAATGCAATACACGATATGGTGAAATACATCGAATAAGTGAGAATCGGAAAAAAACGAACAAAGTTTAGGCTGATGAAATTGGATCAATCACACACCCAGGGTTACTCCCTAAAAAGCCCCACACTGACACACTACACACGTCAGTACTAGCCTCTAGATACGTTCCATGGAAAGCTCCAGTGCGACGACACAGACAGACAACAACTGTTTACAGTTATTGCTTGTTCCAAAATCATCCACTCCACAACAATGACGCTGTGAAAGCCCACAGGATGACCACATCAGTAGCAGAAAGCGCGACCGTAAAGGTCGAAAGCTCTTTAACCACATTCAGGTTCATTGCGAAAAATATTCGAAGAAAGATGACGTGTGGACCACTCCAGGAGGACTGGAGGTTAGATGGCAAGACTTTGAGGAATCTTATCCAGCTCGATGGATGGAATTCTTTGAAGATTGGAAGGGAACAGAAGGTAAATCTCGGCTTTTTTTTCCAGATCTGCCTCAGCTCTGATCTGACCACTTCGCGATATATCTTTCTGCCCAAAAAACCTGCATTTACAGGCTGAATCACGGCGGATGTTACATCAAACGTTCCTGGTGAATCAGATAGCGGTTCTACTAAATATAGCAGATGCTTTCAATACTAGGAATATATAGTCAACAAATAATTCATAACTTGACAACACCGCAACAGATTTTCAATTTCTTGGCACGGTTCTGATGCCAATGAAGAGAGGAATCATTAATAAGGAAAAGTACATTCTGCCCTGCCCTGTAGAATCGGAAATATTTTTGGAGTATGTAGCTCAAAAAGCTGAAGAACTAACTGCTTGGACACACTGTATAGCCACTATATTAGGTACTTGGTTCACAAAGAACAATATATCATAAAACGATGACTCGACATCCTTCTCTTCCAACGCTTCAAACTCGTTATGACAAGTGACTCGGCAGTCTCGAACTTGAAGAAGTCATTTGAAAAATATTTAGACATGCTTCAGTTCTGGTGTATATTAAATTAGTTAATAGCTATACTTCCAATGCGAAAACTTTTTTTCTGGAAGTGATCGTTAAGCAGAAACGTTCCGATTATAGAAATATATTCATAATCTCAGGGGCGCTTTTCTTGACCGTTTGCCTCTTTCAAGGTCGTACGCATCTCATTTTGCGAAAGATATTTGTTTTACAATGAGCAGAGTTTGTTGATCGCAAATGCCTTGCGTATATATGCGTAATAAAACATAGATCTCTATGGTTTTATCGTAGTAGTACACGAGCACCGTATAGAGATAGTATGACGTGAATATTTCATGGGTTGAGTTTATTTTGTGAATTTGACGACATACTAAAATTTGTTTTTGAAGAAAGGTGATACAATATATGTGTTCAATATTATGTGTATGGCGTTGAAACATGAAACTGATACGACAGTGAGGTTAATTGGTAAAACTACCATCAGCTATACATACTACATTCCTACCATGATATCGATAACATTTGTTTATGTACATACCTACTTATGACAGGTCATACATCACACAATATAGATCACACAATTTGATGATGTCGGGTACCACTGTTCCTATGAGGTCGTCAATATCCATGCTGGGTGTCACCACCAACAGTGCTCTCTCATGGGACGATCATGTGAGGTCCATTGCGAAAACTGCTTCACAAAAACTCGGTTTTCTTTTCCGTGCGAAGAGATACTTCACATCCCAGCAGCTGCTTATGATCTACAAAGCACAAATTCGACCTGTCCTGGAGTACTGTTCACATGTTTGGAGCTCAGCCCCCAAACATACGCTTAAGCTCTCAGATTCAATCCAGAAGAGAGCTATTCGCCTAGTCGATGACACAACACTCACCAAATCATTGACCACTCTAGGACATCATTGAAATGTCGGCGATCTCTTCCTTTCTTATAGATAATTCCACGGTCGTTGCTCAACGGAAATATCATCTATTATGCCACCACGTGCGATTCCTAGTAGACAATCCAGACAAGCTCAGGCTGGTCAACAGACCAAAAAAAAATTACAGTTTATTTGTGTTTTATATCACCGATGATTAACGTTGAATTATTACTTGATGGATTCGGTGATTCAGAGTCGTTCTGGTAATCCAATCATCATGAGTTAAAATCTCATGGGCCTTTTTTTCCTAAATTTATCTAATTTTTTCTGGTGTATATAGTGGGCTGATATTCCTAACATGAATATTTCTTGATATGTTTATGATGTTTCCAATCATAAGCAACTTTCTTGAATGAAGTCTTCTGATAATGTCCAAAATATTGATACTTTACAATTGATCAAACTTCTGATATTTTGTTCTCCCTTGCATACCGTTCTGAAATTTTGAAATTTGATGACAAAACTGTAAGTTTTCTGCAATGCAACAATCAAGAATAATTATCTGACGATTCAATGTTAACCATATGGCGCCAACTTTTTGACACTGATTGTATTCGTGGTCGTAGAAACAATATAGTACACAACTCGATTACGCTCGCAAGTTGAAATAGGTACCTTGATTATTAATCGCATTCAATAATGAACTATAGTTGTTTATATATTTATTGGCTACGAATTTATTTATGTAACCATCGAGACGATCTCCAAATAAACTGTACTGAATTTTCTCATGGTTTATGTTTACAGAACGAATCGACCAAGAAGATATTTGCCTTGTTTATTCTATTCTTCATATCATCTCAACGAGATGCTATCAACGATATTTTGTCCTGTCATTGTCGAGGATATCACGCATTTAGATCTCTACCAATGGCGTCTATTTCCACTCGAGACAGTCTGATGGGTCCATTATGTTGTTAGACCACCAGACACAAAGAACGGAGGACTGCTGCTATATTGAACCTCGCTACCGTTGGAGGAATCGACAATGATAGCCTTTTCCGTTTTTTTTTTGTTCAATTTTTTCGTTTGTCATCGTGATTGTTCCACGGAAATTATATGTTTACGGCGTGGTGGGTGCTTATGATGATAGGTCTCAGACGGATTGATTATATTCGAGAGTAAGAAGAAAGAGGACATGCATATAGTTGCGCTCTTTATTGTTTAGTAGATTTTTCAATAGTAATACCACTAGGGGTCAAATTATTTCCGGAAATTTTTTCGAGCTCATGAATATTTTTAAAATTTTCCCGAGTCGAAGACGAGGGTTAATTTCCGGATTCAATTTGACCTCGTGTGGTATTCGGTAAGAAAATTCCACAATAAATGTGTTTCCAACAACATCAATTTTCTTCTTTATCAAATTCTTGCAAGACAGAATTGGAGAACAGCAATTAATTAAAATAACAGGGCATGGTAGCAGTCACTCCATTAAACCATATATCTGCAAATTGACTCGGGCCATCATCAGGATGAAATTGACGCAATGAGATCTGCTTCAACTTCTGCAAAGACAGTCCAAGAATCTCTAAATCAAGAGCAAGCAACTTCGAATCAACCTGCCATAGTATACAATAATTGCGTTTTCAATATAAACATCAATCATAATGGTCCATGAATTTAGAAAACATCCAAGCTCTTTGTTGAAATTAATAAAAAATATTATGTGTGAAAACAAATGAAAATTAGATTGCCAAAAAAAATATTCTGTCATTATAAACGTCAGAAAAATTTCCAGTAAAATTCGTTGTTGGGTACCCAACAGGAAAAAATTCCCGATAAAATTAATCCGTTGCTATGGTGATCTGACAGAAATACACGTTCTGATTGGTTAAAAATCACATGTGTGGTGTTTTCAATGATATGTATTGGTTTCGGTCCGTATCAGTGTAAGAATTTTCGAAATCGATAGATATACTCACCTACGTTTGATTTCTGATAGGAGTGCAAAGGTTATTTCACTCATGCTATACCTTCACGTTTTTGATTGGTTGAAACAGTTAGATTGTGTTGATAATTATTGAAAACACCATGTTTTCGATTTTGTATTTCGGCTCCTGATTGGCTATAATGAATACCTATAGGTATTATGCTGTGTTGTCGTTTTTTTCATTGTTTGGGTAGTTCAATTGAAAAATAACATATAGATACAAACTACCACAATATCTTTCATTCTCCTGATGGGTGAAGAAATGAAAATACATCAAATTTCAATCAGAGTATCGTGATAATCAAGCACACTATCAATATCTATCAACTTCAGAATTTTCCACGATTTCTGGATAGCATTAATAGAATCACTTTTGGACACAGCCCAATCACAAACTGTGACCTATAACATGAAATGTCATTATAGATCAGTGGTGCATTCCGCAAGGTATTGTTGGTTGCATACAAGTTGCATAACTAGTCATCTTGCGGCGAACTACAATGTGAACAAATACCACTCGTGTTATTGATGTTTATCGAAAATCCTTTCTCTTTTTCGAAACAAATCGTGTTTTACATTCGAAAATTCATAAGAGCCTGTTGGAAATCGTAAAATCTGATTGTGATGACCTCGAAATGAACATCTGCATCATGGATTTGCTTGAAGTAAATTATCGTTTCATCGAAGGAAAATAGTATTCGTAAACAGCAAAATTATCCAAATACTGAACTGTAGATTGTATTTTTTCTTTCCTGCAAATAATAACTTGAATATAGAGATGGGTATGGGCATACAATCTTTGTGTTGAAGCAAATGGTCAACAGTGTGAACCGTAAATTAATTTTTCATGAAACGAAAAGTGATATTAATAACCCTCCGAATAACATCCCTCTGAATAATTTCTGTTAATAATTCCATTTATACTATAACATAAATGAAAAATTTCCTCGATGTATCGAAATGTATTGATATCTTTACCTTGGTGAGAAACTGTACTTTGCAATAACCTCTGCAATAACTTATATACGTACATCGAAACGATATATACAGGTTACAGGGGGAGGAAATGTCAATAGTTAGAGTATACATATTTGGGGACCCAAAATAAACAAAAAAGTTCCTACAAACATGGGTTCTATTCCCCGCCATTTACCGAAATATACAGTGTGTCCCATAAACATACCGACAAACTCTAAGGGATGGTAGAGGACATCAGAATAAACATGTTTTCTCGATAAACATGAGTCCTGAAACTCTTCGTTTTCGAGATACAGGGTTTTTAATTTCATTGCTTTAGCACCCTTCATTTGTCGGTATCTTTTGGATACTCTTTCCAAGATATTAAAAATTACGAATATTTTCCAATTAAATACAAAACAAAAAAAGGTTAAAAGTCATCAATAATAATTAATGATTAGTAAAAAAAAGTTATTGGAAGTCTTATTAGTTTTTCAATATTTCAATAAACGCATTGGTAAAATGTAAGGTATAATTTTTTTTTTCTTCAAAACGAAGCTAGATACGGAAAAATTTCAAGGGACGAAAAAGTTGCATTTTCAGTTGTTCATTTAAAAAAAATTATCATAATTACAAAAAATCTACTGGGCGATATTTTTTTTTGTGCAAAAACTATCCGACATAGCCCGTGGGCACGCCCCTGAAATTATTGGGCAAATTCTAATAGCTCCAAAAGATACCTTATAAATGTATCAATAATCTGGGAAAATTTCATCGAATTCGACCAAATCGTTTTCACGATATTGATAAAAAATCGATTTTTTAAAAAAAAAAATTAAACACCCTGTATCTCGAAAGCGAAGAGTTTCCGGACTTATGTTTATCGAGCAAAAATGTTTATTTTGATGTCCTCTACCATCCCTTAGAGTTTGTCGGTATGTTCATGGGACACCCTGTATATAGATACAGAGGGTGAACAATATTCAAAGATTAGAATTATTCATAACAGATAGGCTAGGTTTAATTGTGATTTTTCGAAGTGTATGCTGGCCAATCTGAATATTGTTTACCCCTGTATTTCGGTGATGGCCAGGAATAAGAAATTTTGTGGCCCAAAATATATTTTGGACTCGCAAATGCGTACTTGAAATATTTACATGGCCTCACGACTCGCATCAACCAAATTTTTTCATCTGTGGACAACACGAAAGGGAAACCTATAATGTTCGAGGAACATCGTGTTAGCTAGCGGTGGAATTTTGGGAGAGGAGAAAGGTGTTGGAATTTTTCTTGAAAGTTTGGAGCAGTTGAAAGCATCAGGAAAGACTTCACTAGGCAAAGAATTCCGCAACTTTGCCGTTCTATTGATGAATGATGCTTGGTATGAGCAAAAATATCCTGGAATTTCGGCTTATATTCACCCTTCTGAATCAAAGCGAAAATAATGTAGGTATATTTCCTGCCTCGCCTCATCAGCTATTTCCCTTCCTCCCTTTTTCTCCTCCGAATATAGATCATCTTCAGAAAATGATTGCTCCATCAGCATCTCACAGATATTATTTGTCTGCTACGCCTTCCTCTCCCTCGGGATCAAATTAGAAGCATTACTGCCGCCTATATAGCTGCCGGGGCATAATAAGATATCTCCTATTATCTGTTTCAATATCAGAGACAGTTTGCCGGCAGCCATTACACTTCCCCCACCACGTCAGTTCAGGTCGAAACTCCGCCTCGTTGGCTATGAGGTGGGGGGACGGTGGGCGAGGCCTATGTCCGGCCCCTCCCACGGTGGGGGTAGTTTGGTGTCCGTGCGTCAGATGGGGTTGAGGGCATCGTTTGTGATCGATAGAGGGTGTAAATATGAGAATCTGGTTGATACTCGATTGATTGATTTGTTACTATAATTATTTCGTATTGTTGCCATAACCACTGGCGGATCTGAGGGGGGGGGGGCCATGGAGGCTATTCCCCATTTCCTAGAGTGAATAGCTGATTTCAGTTGTTTTCAGTATATTTGTAAACGGTAGCCGAAAGCAAATTGATTTTGTTCCATGAAAAATAATTCCATCGCGTTTTTGTTTCAGTATAAGTTTTATTCTTGAGACTTTTTGATCAAAAAGAATTGTGGAATTGTGTCTTCATTTATTTGATCATACTTATTATTGTTCACTGGTGTCAATTGTTCTCAGTTTTTCGTATGAATATTTTGTTTCATGGAAAATGATTTATAGAGTTTTTCTTCCATGCACATATTCCATTCTTGAGAGTTTATTATTCGAAATATTTGTCTACTTGTATTTTTTTTTGGTTTTCCATTTATGTTATCCATCATCTTAATAATACTATTCTTCACCGGCTTCAATTGTTTCATTCCTACTGATTATAGATATTCAATTACAAATTTCCATTAGCTGAAGCCCCCCTTTAGATCCGCCAGTGGCCATACAAAATATCTGCTGCTTCATTCGTAAGTCTGATACCTTCTCATTGAAGTACTATGGGTATATTATGAAAGTGTAAGTTATCAATTCGGTTTGGATGAACCTACTTGTCAATACTACTATACTACTACTACTACTCACTACTTCTATACTAGTCAAATCACCCGTGCAAAAAAAATCGAGAATCAGTTAATTTTCTAGAGTGACATAGAGTTTGTGTTTTAGGTACTAGTGATGATATAATAGATAGGTTACCTAATAGAAAAAAGGATCCACTATACAGGGTGTAACTAAATAAGTGTGAAACATTTGAGGGGGTGATTTCTCATTCCTTCATTTCATCATTTAATGTAGGTAGTAACTACAAGACGACAATAATAATTTTTTGGTGCGAACTGGTTTATTTTGGGCAGAGCATTCAATTTTTCTAAATGGTAAAAAAAATAATAAGATCAAAAGTTACATTTGGGAATAAATTCTAGGGGTCGCGTTTTCCACCCCTTGCAACCATGGGGAAAACCAAATGAATTACAGGCTGAGTGTCCCTTCGGTATAAGAAAATATCAGGTTAATTTCAATACTGTAACTTTTCTAGTGTTCGTGAAAAAAATTGTTAAACAAATTTTATGTACCCTCTTCAAGGGGCTGTATCTCAACATAGGATGCTGTAATGAAGTTTCTCAATATGAAAGATCATATCTTCTTTTCGATGAGAAATCAGCCCCTCAAATGTTTTACACTCATTTGGTTACACTATGTATATAGGTAAGTACCTATCTGATTCATGTTTCGAGCCTTTTTGTAACAAAATTTGTATAGACCTCATTTTATTTGTCTTTCAGTTATATACTCAACTTTTTTACCATTCAACCAAATTGGTATATTTTGTTTCCTGATATCCTCACAGTGGCCCCTTTTTTAACTCGAGTATACCTGCAAGATGTTTCGTCATGAAACGAACACTTCAAAATGAAAAGTATAAGCGTACACATTTATTTCCATCGATTTAACATCGACAACTATCGAAAGGCTCCGTTTCAATTCTATCCTCTCGATCCTGACTACTGTATTTTGGGTTGAGTTGCTGTCGACAATAAGCGAAACTTTGAAAAACTTTCGAATTCGAGTAGGCGTAGGATTTCGTGAAATCTCAACGAATGACAAAGGACAGTGGGTGAAACCTGGAATAATCGAATGATTCGAATATTTCTGGTCGTAGGAAAAATACTGTACATAACTCGTTGGAAAGTGTGTTTCGACATACTAGTCGTGTAATATACTACTTTGAAAGGAAATAGAAACAGTGCTGGATGAGACGAAAGATGGCATCAATGAGGTCGAAATAAAGGTGTCATTACAGCAACACCGTTCGATGGCAAATACCAAGATCGGCAAATACAGCTGTCGTAATCGAGCAAGAGAAATGAAATTCAATATGAATTGGCTCCGAGCTACACGTAAAAGGGTTACAGCTATTTCTTTATTCTCGGTTTATTTGGCCAACATGCACAGACCCTTGGGCTGGAGTAAATATGGAACCGCAATATACAAGGATTTTCTATCTTCACCCTCTCCATTGTCGATCATATTCGAAATCTCCCTTTCTTACGATATAAACGATATGCCAATTGAGTCTGTGTCTTGATATATGGAGGTAGATATATGATAGATCACTTATAGAAGCATAGAAAATCGAGACCTTCAATAATAAAATATTAGGAATATCTTGTCAGCCGTGTATACTTTCCTATGGTGCTGTTTTCGTTCACCTATGGAGTTCTTGTAATTTTTTTCTCAAACATGTATATGACTCAAAGGCATTGAAACACAGGAGACCAAATGTTCCATTGATAAAACGCTCTGAAAGCCGATCAGACAATTTTTGGATGTATACAACGAGTGCGAGTGAGACAAATGCACGGCGGCGGCTATTTGGCAACAGTGTATGTTTGATCGCCTTCTCATGGCCAGTGGCGTGCTCACCTCCGACATTTTTGATTATCAACATTAAATAATTTTTTCTTGATTCCTCGAAAAAAATAACTCCGTATAGGATTGCACGAAAAATACCAAGCAATGTTTTTGCATGCGTCATAAATGAAGGGATGATAAAAAATACGAATTTAGACTGCATTACCTATAAATTTGCCGGTATCACGAGTAAGTACATTTTTTTACACATCACATTCACATATTTTCAAGATTTCATAACCTTTTCTTGAAAATGGGACCGTCGAAATGGAAAAAAATGTTGATGATACCTAAACCAAAATTTATACAAATCAATGTGTACTATCTATTTCAAGTGAAAACCAGCCCATATTAATGAAGACAATTCCAAAAAATGCCTATATCGATTATCCTATTATCCAAAAAAACGTTGTTTATTAAAGGGACAGTACAGTATACGAGCATAGGTAAAAGATTATATACATAACAATAATACCAAAAACAAAGTGAATCCTGAAAAGGTAGCGAAAAATCCCTGAAAAACGATGATAGAGAACAAATATGTAATTTCAAAAAATCAGGTTCGTCGCAAGTATTTCATTACAGAATTATGAATTCCTGTTTCAATTCCTCGCGTTTTGAGTTGTATAAAATCATTCCATTATGGAATTAGTACATATGACTATATATGTACCAAATCAGATTTTCAGATATTTTTATAATGAGATTATTATAGTGTTCAATTCTTGAATTATCAATCGAATAGGTAGGAAGTCATGTTGGAGAGCGATTTCTCATTCTATTTTCCAGTGTTTTTTCAATTGGAAATGCCTAAATGAATAAGTCCAGCATTCTTTTATGAACGTTAAATCAATTGAAGAGGTGAATGAACGAAATTTCCAAACATCCACGAGGCAGAGGCAGAGGGGTTTCAACTGGGACTTTCGGACGCCTCTGTCTATTGAAGCAATACACTATAACATAACCTTACTTAAAGATGAAATGTTAATTTTGGGTTGAGATGATCCACCCGTTTGCACACGATACACGAATTCACCATAATTTTCTCAAAAATAATGTTCAAAACTCACCAAAAAAGGTGAAAAGACTAATTATACCACTAACACGACGACGACGTTTTGGCAACCTCGCAATGTATAGGTTCATTCACGGGACGTGAATCTCGTACAACTTGCAAGTGCGGCGTTGCCAAAAGTGCTGATCTCTTTGTTGAAAAGTTTGGGTTGATTTTAATGAAATCATCAAAGTAATAGGACTATAACTCATGGAATGGGAATCTTAGGAAACAATTATACTTCGGTAAAAGTGTATATTATATTTTTTGTGTTGAATGAGTTTAAAGTATTCAACCCATTGTGAGATATCTTAACGTATTTGCAAAAATGTACAGTCTGGCAAGAATGTATTGGGAGGAAAAGAGATGGAAAAAAAGGATCGAATGATGACTGATCGGGGTAAAACTCCGAACAACAAACCCACTAGAAGGATCACAAAACAAATATTCTGATGCTAACATGAATTCCCAGAATTATCATAATATTAGTACCCAATCGTCGCCAGTGTTGTCATATCCAATCATCAAAAAGTGATGAATAGTCCATAATATTTAAAGTCCTTTATGAATTCACGTAGTTCATGCATTGGGTCATAACGATTATGAATCAGTTCTGATTAATAGAAGATTGCTACATTATTCTGAGACTTAGCAATTTTACTCTCTTGGGGGCTCGAGAACCAGCATGGGTATCATGAATACTTTTTGCTCAACGTTGCAACACCGCAATTTGATATTGACAGTCGACGGCGATTATTGCTTTGTTTGGTATCTGTCATTATTTACGTTTTGATTTATCGATAGTATTCAACTTGTGTTCAGTTTTGTGTACTCAGAATTCATCAGAAACTCAGTTTATTTAACGTTTTGGTGATTTGATATAATGGTGAGACGTTGTGAGGTGTGTTAAAGACAATTTGAACCGGCGATCAAAACACGTCATTTCATAGGTGAGTTACCATTGTCGTATCATTCGAGATTTTGAAGCATTTTCCCAAATGGAATGGATAAAAATGAATTTAATTTGAATCGATTAGATTATATTGATTCCACACACAACAATATGAGAAATTTACCGTTGACTGTTTTTGGAACTAGTCAAACTAATTTGGAGAAATATTTCACTGTAAGACTTCATCATGAGGCAAATAAATTGAAAGATTCAGCGGAAGTTAGAGTAAGAAGTATGTTAACACAAAAAATCCTATTCGAAAATCAATAAATTATTTGTGTGATTATCCATGGTCGTTTTTCATTTCGGTGCTGTTTTAAATAAGAAACACTGCTATTTGCTACATCTTCACATGATTCATGATTTTATTGTTGATATAACATTTTGTCATAATACTTCTTGTCAACACATATTCATTATCGATTTTCATCTATCTACATGAAATGAAATAATCAGACATCAATTTTTTGCGTCAAAATAGATGAATTCTGCTCAAGATGAAACCTCCTTCATTCTTGACAATATCGTGAACTGATATAAACAAGTTTTATCTTCAGATTTGAAAATTACATTCAAATATGCAATCATATCTATTTGCCTTGAAAACGAGTTTTTCACTTTTTTGAAAATTATTTGCACTAGTAGGTACTGAACTTTGAAATCGTAAATATATTTACATGCACTGTCACTGATCGCCAAAGATATAAATGCTTATTATTGAAATTGAACGTTATTTATGATAAAGTATAAGTAGACAACTGTATACTGAAAAGTAAGTATATTGTTTCATATGGCGTTAGGAATTGAACTTTTCTTGTGACGTGGTCATAATAAGTTCATTGGTTACAAGCAAGTTACAAAAATCACCATAGGATTGTATGTATTCAAATTTCTCGTTACATTGCGAAGGAAGTATAAAGATGTTCATTTTCCCACCAAGAAATGCTTAAAAGTACCACTGAAATTGTTACGGATTTTCAATTTGGTTACATCATGATTTAATGATAAATTCGACCCCTTCTGACAACACGGCACTGGTGCTGGGAGAATCAGCTCCTGCTATCCTTGTTTAGACAAAGAGAGATACTATAGATGTTGCTTCCAAACAAACTGTATTGCCAGGGCTGTGGATTACTTATCTAGTCTGTTCAATGATCGAAGGTTCTGTCTATTGAACCAATACATTATAACATAACCTTACTTAAAGATGAAATGTTAATTTTGGGTTGAGATGATCCACCCGTTTGCACACGATACACGAATTCACCATAATTTTCTCAAAAATAATGTTCAAAACTCACCAAAAAAGGTGAAAAGACTAATTATACCACTAACACGACGACGACGTTTTGGCAACCTCGCAATGTATAGGTTCATTCACGGGACGTAAATCTCGTACAACTTGACAGTGCGGCGTTGCCAAAAGTGCTCATCTCTTCGTTGAAAAGTTTGGGTTGATTTTAATGAAATCAGCGAAGTAATAGGACTATAACTCATGGAATGGGAATCTTAAGAAACAATTATACTTCGGTAAAAGTGTACATTATATTTTTTGTGTTGAATGAGTTTAAAGTATTCAACCCATTGTGAGATATCATGATGTATTTGAAAAATCGTACATTCTGGCAAGTATGTATTGGGAGGAAGAGAGATGGAAAATAGGATCGAATGATGACTGATCGGGCTAAAACGTAAACAATGCAGTCTCCTATGTTTTATTTCTTTGATATGACTAGTCGAATTGGCAGTACCTACTAGGAGTAGCTATATAGTTCCATTGTAAACGATATCTCTGACCATCTTTTAGGTCCAACTCGGTAATAAGCGACGGTGTCATCTCGGCATTATCATTCTCTAATTTAGTGTCAGTAATGCTAGGGATCGAGAAATCTGTCGCCCTCGAGGTGTGAATCCACCGGGTGATACATCGAACTTCCAGGATAATTATTTCAGTCACACCCATTTAACACCCGATGCCACATCGATAGCGCACTAATAACTGTAGTATCGTGCAGGATTTCATCTAAACGTCGGGGCCTAATTAAAGGATTCATTTGCATCTGTTTTTCGATACGGATTTATGCGGCCAGTTGCTCCAGTGAGAACGCCTCGAGGAGTGCTGCATGCATATGCATGATAATTCTCTGATAATTCTAAATTGATAAATGAATATGATATATCTATACTGAAGGAGCAATCGAAAGAACTCATTCAATACCCGTACACGTGCAAACAATTATTTTTATAATTTTAAATCGATATGTCAGTATATACCATCTACTGAAGGACAAATCGAAATAGTTATTCAAACAAGACGGTAAGCGAGGAATGCGTAAGAGAGAGAGGCTTATTCGTTTGAAATTTCAGAATTTTTCAATCATCATCATACATATAGATATAGGTCAAGATTAGGAATGAAAAACAAAAAAAAAAGAGAATGACAGAAGACTGGGAAACAATTCCAAAGCGAACATTTCACTTGAAATTGAAGTTTGAATACTTTTAGAGCACATGTACAGGGGGAGCTCCTCAACTGGGTAAAAACAATACACCATTAATGAAGTGTTGAATCTTCTTTTTGAATAAAGCAACGTCAGACCTTCATAGCTTTTTGGTACAGTCATGAAGCTTAGCACTTATATATCTATATGAATCTTGAGTTTTCTTGATTCTAGAGCCCTTATATCATCCAACGAGGCCAGAGGTGCAAGACGAAGACAGGTCGATGCTTTAAATGAGGATCTGACAAGAATTCTGAAATGGGGATCTGAGAATCTACTACAGTTCAACGCAACTAAAACTCAAGCTTGTATGTTCACCAAGAAGGCTGATCACACGATGCCCAATTTGATGATGTCGGGTACCACTGTTCCTATGAAGTCGTCAATATCCATGCTGGGTGTCACCACCAACAGTGCTCTCTCATGGGACGATCATGTGAGGTCCATTGCGAAAACTGCTTCACAAAAACTCGGTTTTCTTTTCCGTGCGAAGAGATACTTCACATCCCAGCAACTGCTCATGATCTACAAAGCACAAATTCGACCTGTCCTGGAGTACTGTTCACATGTTTGGAGCTCAGCCCCCAAACATACGCTAAAGCTCTTAGATTCAATTCAGAAGAGAGCTATTCGCCTAGTCGATGATACAACACTCACCAAATCATTGACCTCTCTAGATCATCGTAGAAAGGTCGGCAATCTATGCCTATTTTATAGATACTTTCACGGTCGGTGCTCAACGGAAATATCATCTATTATGCCACCACATGCGATTCCTAGTAGACAAACCAGACGAGCTCAGGCTGGTCACCCCTACACTGTGAGGCTCGAGACCTGTCGAACATCGCTATAGCAAGCATCATTCATTAATAGAACGGCAAAGTTGTGGAATTCTTTACCTAGTGAAGTCTTTCCTGATGCTTACAACCTCCAAACTTTCAAGAAAAATTCCAACACCTTCCTTCTCTCCCGAAATTCCACCGCTGGCTAACACGTTGTTCTTCGAACATTATAGGTTTCCCTTTCGTGTTGTCCACAGATAAGAAAAAAGTGGTGTACAATTACAGTGTGTCCCAGAGCTTTTAAGCCAGCAGATATCAAGGTTATTTGCAGAGGAGAAAATTAAAAAAAAAATACCTGTCGTGGGAGACCATGAGCTCGTTCATGCAGCATAGCAAAATCCACCCCTTGGCAAACAACCCTCGAGAAACCACCCCTAACTTTTGTTTTTCAAATTGCACCCACATGCTTGTTGTTCGTTCAACTCACAGTTCATCTCATTCTTTATTCAACGATAGTTAATCGAGAAAATTGAATTCGTTAGTGGGTAGATTGGAAATAGTGGACTTGTTCGTTGGCCTGCACGTTCTCCTGATCTCACACCACTGGGCTTTTTCCTACGGGGATATTTGAAACGAGTTGTCTTCCAAACTCAATCAATAAACATTGAAGATTAAACCCAGAAAATTTCTGGGTCAACTCGGAATTCAATCGGAAAATGAAAATAAGATAATACTGACCCTTCTACGCTTATTCCGTCATTTGTGTTTTTATTTGCCATAATTCTGTATTCAATTCTAGCTACCATGATACGTTATAGAATGAGAAAGGAAACCTGCTGTGAGCTGAACCAAAACAAACATAGCGGTGCATTGAAAAACAAAAGTTAGGGGTGGTTTCTCGAGGGTTGTTTGCCGGGTTTGCCACGGTCTCTTACGACATGAATTTTTTTCAATTTTCTCTTCTGCAAATTCTGAGATATCTGCTGGCCTTTATAAAAGCTCTGGGACACTCGGCATTCAGAAAGAGTTCAGTGATCTAGAGAGATAATCTGAGTTTTATATCTCATCACGCTGAGAAGATTTATATGAAAATGAAGTTCATCTCTCATAATCTCTCCAAAACTGAGTCAAAATAATGAAGTTATAACTAGAGGCCAAATTTCAACACAATGCTATGGAGACCAAAATCGCCGGCATAGTTGAATTTACGTCCTTTTCGTAAAATGAAGACAAGGTCAGCTAAGTTCACACACACAAACTTCAAAGAAAGGCACTGTGGATGTTATAACACGTCCACAGTAACTCAGTCGATAATATTAGTAGGTATAACTGTTCCAAAACCTAAGAAGATTTGAAAGGAATGATTTTCCATGCATGAAACGGTCAGTTAGGAGCAAAAAATATTTTCCTGATTTCTCTATATGTATATTCATTTACGACCACCTGGTGAGTTCTCGGTTTCACCTCACCTCATTGTACATACACATTCACTAATAAACGTCAACAAAAACGCATCGAAATTATCGAGAGCGGACACTGACGATCATTATTATCACATTACCGAGATATCATTTCATCTTCATTCATTTTTTTCAAATAGCGCAGCAGCTGTTTCTACCTACCGACAAAGATGCTGATTCGACATGCTAGATTGGAGCCTGAAATGAAATTTTATGTTTGATTAGGGCGTAGGTATACGTAACACTCGAATTTATTGGAGCAAGGTGTGAAGGTTGATTTTTGGCTCATCCTGAACGGGATACGGGCAATTTTCAATTTGGACGGATTAATTTTGATATGGTTAGTTGTACAGGGCCTTATATAGGTATTCATAACTTCTACAGAGGATATATTATTATACAAATACAAATGTGAGGGATGAATATAAATTTCGAGAGGTCGTCACGTGAAAATGCTCACGTATAGAATAGAAAACTTGCTAGTCATTTTTCTATACTGACGAAGCAACATTCACAGACATCAGTTGTATTTTTTCATGAGTAGATCACAGCGATATAATACTCTCCAGATCTAGCTCCATCATTATTTCAAAATTTTCACTTCCCATGAATTCGGTTATTATTTTTTTTTTATTTTACCTATCGACAAATACTTTGATAATTTACTTCGGTCGTAACATTTGTAAAAACGAGTAATATGGCACTTTAATCAACCTCCTTCGAGTTTTTTTGCATTAGAACAAAAAACTATTCAGACTAATTGATGTTGTTTGTATGCATAGTATTAGATGAACGAGAGCACTTTTGTTCTCCAAGTGTCAAATTCTAATTGACGGAAATGAATTTTACAATCACCATAACCGATCATCATTAAAATTTCAATACGCTCTTTTTCACTCAATTGAACCATTTTAAATTGTACAATTTGTAAATTGTACGTTTATTTATTACTATGCATACAAACAATATTAATTAGTTGATCTAAATAGTTTTTGCTCTAACGCAAAAAACTCAAAGGAGGTCAAAGGAGTGCTATATTCCTCGTTTTTACATTCTTCTTACACTAAACTCAGTATGTATAAACTCACAATAACTACCTCTTTCAAAATCTGAAAAAATAAATAGGGTGTCCATTAAAATTGAAGAAGTTGATGGCATTTACCTGCGAATTTCCATGAATATCGTTCTTTTCGTTCAAAAGATATTTACTTGGTTCCATATCATCCATATTTATCAATCATTATGGTGATGATCTATAGATCATTCAACCCTATTAAATATATTGGAGATTTATCGGATGTTCATAGAACGAAATTCATATATACCTTCTCATCAGAAACACAGAAATGTTTTCCTACCTATACATATACAGGGTGTTTCAGTTTTTTGTAGCAGGACTTCAACAGCTTGAAGAAGACATTTTCTCAAGATGAAAATATCATACAAACATACAGGGTGAGTCAAAAATGTGTACCGAGCTTCCTGGGGGTGATAGAACATTGAAAGTGTAGTTGATGATTAAACTCATGGCCCAAAATGCATATTAAGGGAGATATATCCTTCCAAAGTTGATAAAATTTAAATAATTTCTCCGCATAACTTCTGAACGATGAAAGCCACCCGATTGAAATTTTGTGCATGAATGTATGTTGTCAAAATACATTTTTTCGTCACACTTCTGATATTGTTATAAAGGGTGTTTTCAGAGGGTGAGTCATGATTTTTTGTAGAAAACTTTTTTCCCTGTATTATTTTCGGTGAAAAAACAGGAGCATTTGATGGAGCGAAGAAAATTACATGAGAAAGGTACTCTTATTCAAATACAAAAAATTGAGCCGTTCGTGAGATATTTGAGTTTTTGTAGTTACATGATATCAGCAGATTGATTTTATTCATCGCGAGATTCATCGGTATCAACATTTTAGCAGGCCATGATGAATAATTTTGTTCTCAATTTTGACGTTCATGTCATCAACATTCCAGTCAACATTGTTGTAGTCGATTTGTTCGTGTGGTTTTTCTGTGTCATTTATCTCTGCGATTATCATCTGAGATTTCAAGAAATATGGCAGGTTATTCGTTCTCTGAACAAACTGATATGCTTCTAATGCTTGGCGAGTGCTTCGGAAATGCAAATGCTGCTGAAATATCGTTATACCGATGAATCTCGCGATGATTGAAATCAATCTGCTGATATCATGTAACTACAAAAACTCAAATATCTCACGAACGGCTCAATTTTTTGTATTCGAATAAGAGTACCTTTTTCATGTAATTTTCTTCGCTCCATCGAATGCTCCTGTTTTTTCACCGAAAATAATACAGGGTAGAACAGATTGGTCGGATGGGGCTGGTTGGGTGGCTTCCACGATCACCAGACCTGACCCCTTTAGACTTTTTTGTTTGGGGATATTTAAAAGAGAAAGTTTATCGAACCCCGGTTCAAACAAGAGAAGAACTTATCGATCGAATAAGAAATTCCTGTCATGAAATAACAGTTCAGCATTTAAATAACGCGAGACGTTCAATTCAGCGCCGGTTTGAAATGTGTCTGGGACAAAACGGTCCATACTTTGAGCATTTACTGTAAGATATTTTATCGAAATTTATTGTGTTTATTCTTTTATTTTGTTCGTTTTGTTCGTACAACTAATTTATTCTTGGCATTCATCTCGAGATCCATACAGTTTTCGAAAAATTTACATGAGGGCAAAAAGATTTCGAATTGAAAGGACAAACTGAATCTAAGCCCATTGGAAGCAGAGACGGCACGTAAAAAAGTTCTACAGGGTTAAATTGGGTACGACCCCTGAGAGTCTATCACCCTGTAGGTATTCAAAAACGCTCAATAGCCTCAAATATTGACTTTTCGAAGTGTATCAGGTGTACAAAATTTCAATCCACTATTCCGAAAATTGTAGGAGAAAATTCAAAAAAATCTGAAACTTTGACACCCTGTAAATCGGAAACGAAGCTCCCACGCATATATGTTTGTATGATATCTTCATCTTAAAAAAATGTCTTCTTCAAGCTGTTAAAGTCCTGCTACAAAAAACTGAAACACCCTGTATATGTCTGAACACGATACGTTGTGAATTATAGACTCAAATGCGACCCTTCTCCTAATTTTTCTGATACTTGAACGGAGATCGGCGATAAGCTCCCGTCGCACGTGTCTGCTGCCCTTTAATCTTGCCCTTCGATTCATCAGATCGCGAAAAGCGAACTGCCGCGAACCGAACAGAATGAACTTTACACCCTTTAATTACCGTAGGTAGATATTTAACCCACGGATAATGATTGGCTTTGCGTCACCAATGTGAATGTATCTAGGACACTGCAGAGGAAATCAATAAATGATCCCTACCGTGAACTCATCACTTTATTTTAGAAAGTAAAGGTACTCAATTTCCACGGCGTTTTAGCGCCATAGTAATCGATTTATATTTTACCAGATTTTTCCTCGAAATTTTGGTCTCCAAGATTACAACATTACGTAGGTATGCATTCGGTTAGGGAGTGGATTGTGGTTTGCGAAAGCTGTCACCAACTTGCTCACCTAGTAGACCTATTTATGTGTTGATATGATGAATACCTTCGATCATTGAACAGACTAGATAAGTAATCCACGGCCCTGGCAATACAGTTTGTTTGGAAGCAACATCTGTAGTATCTATCTTTGTCGAAACAAGGATAGCAGGAGCTGATTCTCCCAGCACCAGTGCCGTGTTGTCAGAGGGGGTCGAATTTATCATTAATTCATGATGGAACCAAATTGAAAATCCGTAACAATTTCAGTAGTACTTTTCAGCATTTCTTGGTGGGAAAATGAATATCTTTATACTTCCTTCACATTGTTACGAAAAATTCGAATACATATGGTGATTTTTGTAACTTGCTTGTAATCAATAAACTTATTATGACCACGTCACAAGAAAAGTTCAATTCTCAACGCCATATGAAACAATATACATGCTATTCAGTATACAGTTGTCTACTTATACTTTATCATAAATAACGTTCAATTTCAACAATGAACATTTATATCTTTGACGATCAGTGACAGTGCATGTAAGTATATTTACGATTCCAAAGTTCAGTACCTACTAGTGGAAACAATTTTCAAAAAAGTGAAAAACTCGTTTTCAAGGCAAATAGATATGATTGCATATTTGAATGTAATTTTCAAATCTGAAGATGAAACTTGTTTATATCATTTCACGATATCGTCAAAAATGAAGGAGGTTTCATCTTGAGCAGAATTCATATATTTTGACGCAAAAAATTGAGGTCTGATTATTTCATTTCATGTAGATAGATTAAAATCGATAATGAATATGTGTTGACAAGTATTATGACGAAATGTTATATCGACAATAAAATCATTAATCATGTGAAGATGTAGCAAATAGCAGTGTTTCTTATTGAAAACAGGACTGAAATGCAAAACGACCACAGTCTCACAGTGAAATATAGAAATATCCTCATATTTTTTATCAAAAATATTAATTGAGTTCATCATTATTCTCAGTGATTTTTCAGCAGCTTCGCATATTTTGACTACAAATAAGGAAGCATTCATCAGTGCTACATATTTTACCACACGACACTGTCGCAGACCTATGGGTATAATCAATATAATCTGATCAATTCAATTTAAATTCATTTTTATCCATTCCATTTGGGAAAATGCTTCAAAATCTCGAATGATACGACAATGGTAACTCACCTATGAAATGACGTGTTTTGATCGCCGGTTCAAATTGTCTTTAACACACCTCACAACGTCTCACCATTATATCAAATCACCAAAACAGGAAATAAACTGAGTTTCTGAGGAATTCTGAGTACACAAAACTGAATTCAAGTTGAATAATATCGATAAATCAAAACGTAAATAATGACAGATACCAAACAAAGCAATAATCGCCGTTGACTGTCAATATCAAATTGCGGTGTTGCAACGTTGAGCAAAAAGTATTCATGATACCCATGCTGGTCCTCTAGCCCCCAAGAAAGTAAAATTGCTAAGTCTCAGAATAATGTAGCAATCTTCTATCAATCAGAACTGATTTATAATCGTCGTTATTATTATATTTGTGCCTTGAACTACATGAATTCATAAAGGACTTTAAATATTATGGACTATTTATCACTTTTTGATGATTGGATATGACAACACTGGCGAAGATTGGGTACTAACATTATGATAATTCTGGGAATTCATGTTAGCTTCAGAATATTTGTTTTGTGGTCCTTCTAGTGGGTTTGTTGTTCGGAGATGAATACTAATACCAATGAGCTTATATAAAGTGATAAAAAGTTTGTTCGCGTTCACTTAATGAAGGGTCCGAAACCGTCACAAGCATGCGCAGTTTCACAGAAGTGTTCGCGTTTTCTCAGGACTGTTTCGTGTTCCACAGGTCGTGTGTTTTCGTTCTAGTGGATTTAGTTCGTGATGGTTCGGGACAGTTGGAAATCGCTTCAAATGAGTACGAGCCTATAAGCGATATAACTGTTTCTGACGTCTGTGTACAATAAAACGTTATTTTTCTTGATTCTTGTGTTGATCGATTTGATAACCTCAATCCTCAATTTGACATTTTGTAAATTATCATTGAGTCTTGAAACAGTGTAGTAATGATGATATTTCTCAATATTCATTACTTTAATCGGTGACCAAACTACCGAACATCAGATGGAATTATTTTTCATATGCTGATGAATACTAATGAATGAGAATGATTAATTGATGATTGTATAATATCTTCTGGGATTTCAGAAAAAAAAAGTTTCAAACATAACCTAAGTGAACTCGAACCTACGAAGAAGAAGATCAGATCATTATCAAAGAGGACATGAAACGCGTTTTCGTTTTCGTGTTTTCCGGACTGTCATAGAACTATCTTGGATTGAATTTGACACGCATCTGGTTTCGCGCAATCCTAGGAAAATGTTGAACACGAACAAACCTATAAGCTTTGTTCGCGGATGCGATTCCGAACCAGTTTAGGGACTGTTCGCATGCGCAGTCTTGAAAACGGATATCCTCGAACTTGCGAAAATTCCGGGTATTTGGCAACACGGCATCAATATTTCTACTTCCACGAGGAGTTTCATAGAGGTGATGAAACTTACGATATTTTATACCAATTCTTGCTCCATAACAAATTAGAAAAGAATTATACATAATGAGTAATATATAAATATGATGAGTTCGAACCGGTACGAACCGGTCCGAACTCGCAAATTAATGTTTTCTACTTCATCTTTGAACGAAATTCCTTCAGAATCTAACATAATAAACCATAAATAGCGTCCTTGTGTCAAATTTCAGATTCAAACATACTTTTAGTTCGAAGGAAGGCATTTCAGATGCTGATATTTTGGTGAAGCATTCCTCAATTTTGGTTCCATAGAATGAGGTAATTTCATTTGATTCTGAGACACAAATTTTACAATGTTTACATTTCTCAATGACCCATAACTTTTTTAAATGGAAGAGTTTTGACTCCAAAAAATACTCATTCCCTAATTTGAACCTTCCTCTTTACAATAATTCAATTACTTTTGGGTTTGAATCCATGACAAGGCCGGAAAGCATGCTGAAAAAAGGGTCTGCCAAACCATTTTAGTGAAACGCCCGTCTTAATGAAATTCTGAATTTTTAGTAACAGTTTTGTATTCCCAGGTGACATCGGATCGTTTCCTGATTGATTAATTGCCACTTCAAACTGGCATTCATCCCTAATTGCCAGTTCAAAATGGCATTTATCCCTAATTGTCAGATTAAACTGGCAATTAGCCCTAATTGCCAGTTAAAACTGGCAACTAGCCATAATTGCGAGTTCAAGTTGTGCAATATACTATTCCATAGTATATTCGAGCAATTTTTATATTTGTATACTGGTAATGCAATATGAAATTGATTATTAGTCAACATGGACCAAGAAAAAAAACTTTATTACTTTATTGTGTAGAAAATAATGTTTCCATATATACCTATCTACAGTTAATGGAGGCGCAAGAGAGTTTTTCTTTACACTGTCGTGTAGAGAACATTCGATTTCCGTTCTCTCACTTCTTCTACTCGACAGCTCATTCGTTTCTGAACAGTGAAAAGAGTCCAAAGATTGATGTGCCTACAGAAAATGTACAGTTACAATAAATAATATGTCACTTCGCCTGACTGAGTGATCTATCTCGTGATATGCGGCTGGGTTATTATTTTTGTGGTATTGGGAAGGTGTGAATTCTCGGGTGATTTTAGGAAAAAAATCAACATATACATATACATAAGGTCATGAAATTTCAACAAAAATATGAGTTTTTCTTATCACTCTTACATATTTTCTTTACACTTTGTGCACACCTTTTCATCATTGAGGAGAATTTTTTGACGTGGAAGATTTTTTCAAATTTCTACCAGTGACGTCCGTACGAGCAACCAGTATGAGTAGAAAAGCTTAGTTTTTCTGAACAAACTTAATTCTCTAATTTCACCATTGATTTTCGCGTAGGCGTGATCAAAAACTATGATTGGAAAACTCACTGTTTTCTTGAAATTCCAACACCCTATAGCTCAAAAACTAAGAGGTTTAGGACATATATGTTGATATGTATTTGCTTTTCTCCTTGAAATTGATTATTACCCTGTATATATTTACATGAGTGAGTCATAACTATATCACTGTCGTTAGAGTTTGAGTTGTGAAAGAAAATTTTTGGCGCCACTTTGTAGTAACAGATTTCATTTGCTTTTTTTTTAAATCGAATGATAAAAAGTGCGTTTCTTGGCAGTCGGCCTGTATAGACGTATATGTACTCATATATACAGGGATCAAGGGATGGTAGAGGACATCAAAATAAACATTTTTGCTTGATAAACATAAGTCCGGAAACTCTTCGTTTTCGAGGTACAGGGTGTTAAATTTTTTTTTAAAAAATCGATTTATTATTAATATCGTAAAAGCGATTTGATCGAATTCAATGAAGTTTTTACAGATTATTGATACATTCATAAGGCATCTTTTGGAGCTATTAGAATTTGCCCAATAATTTCAGGGGCGTGCCCACGGGCTATGTCGGATAGTTTTTGCACAAAAAAATATCGCCCAGTAGATTTTTTGTAATTATGATAATTTTTCTGAATAAACAACTAAAAATGCAACTTTTTTATCCCTTGAAATTTTTCCGTATATACGTTTTGAAGAAAAAAAAATAAAAACCATCTCTTACATCTATGAAAAAAAAAATTGAATGCTTCAAAATTATACCTTACATTTTACCACTGCTTTTATTGAAAGAAATGACTTTTGATCATTTTTTGTTTTGTATTCAATTGGAGAATATTCGTAATTTTTAATATCTTGGAAAGAGTATCCAAAACATACCGACAAATAAAGGGTGCAAAAGCAATAAAATGTTTTGGATAAAATAAAAATAACTGAATTAACTCTTAGTTTAGTTGAACACCACTAACTTTCGTTTACATTTTTTGATTTAACTACGTTTGATGTTGGGAACAAACATTGTTTTTACAATAAAATTCCACAGATACCAATTTTACTGTATCTCGAAAACGAAGAGTTTCCGGACTCATGTTTATGGAACAAAAATGTTTATTTTGATGTCCTCTACCATCCCTTAGAGTTTGTCGGTATGTTTATGGGACACCCTGTATATATATATATATATATATATATATATATATATATATATTTTCCATTCACTGATGGTCATCGCATCGAAACAAAATGCCTTGAGTTATAAAATATGCAACTTTAAATTATTTAGGCAGGAAAAAATGGCGACGTTTCCCGTATTATGACTAGTACACTTGGCTTTCGAAATACCTTGCCTACATTTATCCAAATCTCTACCTATTCCTCACCATCTTATGAAATCCTAATTCGTATCATCAGGCAAAAACATGTACGGGCGATGTTTTTGTTTTCCCTGATCATTCGATCTTCCGAAACAAATTTTCACACGATGAATGAATGCCTTTGATTCTTCGGCTTCATCCATCATACGTATAAACACTATTTCTAACATTTCCTCACAGAAATCCAACACGGAATAATTAGCGATAGCGATCAGTGTCGTGCCTCGTGTATGATATAATGACACCGGGAGGGGGGCGAGTAAAACCCCACGATGACGCTTACCAAAGAACAACATATACGAAGAGGTGATCCATTATGGCAACGATATTGTTTCGTGTATACGTCATTGCTGGCCGGTTGACAGTGACTGATGTTCGTTGGTTCATTATTATTTTGTTGGGGCTCACTACAAATGGAGAGTAATCTGCCTCACGGTTTCTCATGAGTCTTTAGAAGAATATTATATAGAATGGTCTAATTGAAACACTGTCGTGATGTAATCAGCATAAATAACTCTGATGGAGAACATAAAAAAATCGATTAACTTGAACTTATGAGATATTTTCACCAAAGCGTATTGGAAAATGAGCACTCAAGTTGATACTGCCGCTTCTCCTCCCTCAGAACCATGATGAAATGAGACAGGTGCGCGCATTCCTATCCAATGCAATGTTGGAAAATTATATCAAATAGAAATACCTGGATGATGTAGGAGTCACTAGTTCGCTAAATTTAGGGTGGCAGAACTGAAAACACTGAGAACTGCAGTTCTACCAATCCTGCAAAAAAACAAAATTGAAACATAAATAGACTTCTGTGTATCTAATTGTTGTATTTTTGATGAAATCATGATGAAAAGATTCGAATGAGTGATGAAATCAAAACATTTGAAAGACACCATGGAATCTGAAACGCAATTTTTTGCATAATAATGACGCCATCTTCAGGAAAAACCGCGACTCCTACATCACTTGGAGGTAAAGCGGATTGGTTTAAACAAAAGCACATCAAGAATTCGTTGTGAATTATGGACCAGAATGGATTGAGAGAATGATGCTTACTGTATAGTTGATGACTGCAGTAGCAAAAAATCGAAAAGTAGGAACATTCACTTTACGTTCAACTAGGATCAAAAGATTGGGTCTTACAAGAAATATCACGAAAACAAGTCGTATCCGTTCATTGCAAAGGTATTTCACTAAGGACCAATTTGTTTCACCGAGTAGGTAACTTGGAAATTTGGTGAATATATTTATAGGTCGACATATTTTGATCAATGTTCATTTAACGCAAGAAAAGTCCTTTTGAAAATGAGTCCAGCGATTGAACGAACACTGGAACACTAGCACTAAAGGGAATGGAACGACCAATGATGAAAGGCTCAGTAGAATTTAAATGATAAAACACTATAATGAATTACAAGTAAACGCCAAAATAAACGTAAACATACCACTCCACTAGTCGGCCATTTTGAAGAAAAACAGCGCCCTCATCGGTCGATGACCTTCCCAATTGATATATTGCTGAAATACCGATTCCAGTTACAACTGACAGATTTGGCATTTTTGATAGATGCCACGTTATCGATCGATATTTTTGGTGTCTCATTTGTTTTGTGATAATCTGTCTCGTATTTACATTCTTTCGTATTTACATTCTCATTACATTCACGTTATAAAGATAATCGAATACCATGAGAAGCTTACCAAATTATCATTGACATTCATTCTTCAGATTGGTATTTTTGCACTTATCATGCGATGGGTTTTTTTCGATTTTTTCGTTCGGTACTTACGTAATTCGACCTCAGGAACCCGAATTTCCCAATAAAAACGTGCGCAAAACTTATACTTTTTGAGATATTCCAGGAAAAAGTATGAAAATTACCCTTCTTTCTTCGGCTCGTTTTGGGTAGGCATGAAGTTTCTTTTCTCACACAGTATACTTTTTATACCTTCCTTGAACATTCAAGAAGTCAAAAAGAAGGGAAAACATCCTCGAATTAGTTAATTCAACGTTCTTCAGCACCTTGGAGGAAGGTGGATTCAGCATTTTTCATATGGACGGCGCTGTCAAATGAGAATCTACGTCAGAATCACTAGTTCTGTGAGTCAAAATATCACAGATTGACATTTGACAGCGCCGTCCATATGAAAGAAGGATTCATTCAAAGATGCTAAAGACGATGAATTCAACTTCTTGGAGGATGTTTCTCCTTCTTTTCAGCTTCCAGAATGTATAAGGAAGATATAAAGAGTATCTTGTGTGAGAAATCAAACTTCGAATGGCTATGGTGCCTACCCAGAACAGGCCGAAACAAGGAGGTTAATTTTCATACTTTTTCCTGGAATATCTTGAGAAATATAAGTTTGCGCACGTTTTTATTGTGGAATTCGGGTTCCTGAGGTCGAAATACGTGAGTACCAAAAAAAAAAATCGAAAAAAACCCATCGCATGATGAGTGCAAAATTACCAAGAGATTTTTTCTCGTTTCTGAAAAATAGAAGTAGAAAATTCAATGATCATTTTACAATATATTTGTATCGAGGAAAAATATAACACTTTGGGGGATTTTATCCAGCTCGATAGACGGAATTTTTTAAAGATGGGATTCACAAAAGGGAAAGAAACCGGCGAGGATAAGGACGGGGTGCATTAGGAAGTTAGGATTTTGGTTGGCGTTCCCAGCATTAATTCGATTCTCGCATACGTCTTGACGGCATCAGCGAAGCGTCGGTTGTCGGATGATCCAGCCGCCGACGCTGATCCCCGGTCGGTAACGCAATCAAGAGGACTGCCGACCAGTGTTGCCAGATAAGATTTCCATTTAGTGCCAATTTCGCGAAAAATAGCTGGAAAATTCGAATAGTAACGATTCATGGTGAATTTAATTCACTTTCAAACCTCTTTCATACGGAGGAATCTGAGACAAAGTTTGTAGTTCAGATTCTCAAAAGATGTATTCGAGAAGGTGGTATAATCATTCTTCAGGTTTTTTGTGGGATGTTATCTTTTTGTTTCTGAAAAATGTATTTACGGCATATATGTGTTAACTACGAATATTGAAAATAAGGACAGCCTATCTGATGTCAAAATAAAAGAGTGCAATTGGCAAGGATTCATTAATGCGCATGCGCCAAAATGAAAGTGGAAGATGACAGACTCTCTTAGTGTTGTTTCACTCTTACGCCTGTCGTTGCTACTCAAATTGGGAATGATCGTGCGTCGTGTCTTATACCTAATACTTTTTGTGTAGCGCAATTATTCAAACAACCAGATTCTTTGAACTGTCATCTTGTCTATGTTTAAGAATTGAATATTTTTATTACTCGTTATTAGCGTTATTGTTAGTGATTGTTCTTTTTCGGTTCTGGATTATTCAGTGTTTGTGTTTAGACGTTAGTTTATAGCTGTTGTTTGTGGTATTCGTAGTTTAAGTTTGTAACTTTTCATAAAATGCCCGCAAAAAAACGTACGTATTTGATTTCTCTGCGACTCCAAGAGCTCCAACTCATATCATCGGTAAGAAATTTATCACACAGATATGTGTTGCGTCAATGATGAATGTTCATTTACATCATTTCAATACTGAGGATATCTTATATTTCTACCGAGATTTCTACCATTTTTTAAATATTGATTGCTCCATTCTATTCAATCTGAAAAAAATGTACCTGTATAACCAGATCACTCTATATCAAAGCTAAGTATATGTTATGTTGTCTACCATCAATATATATACATATTCAAATAAATATTTTCCAAATAACATGATTAGTTTCAGATACAATCTTAGATGAGGATGATCTAAGGAGAAAATAGATAAGTAGTACAAACATAACCTGTAACCTGAAGAGATTGACACATCACACATGAAGTTTCAAAATTTGAATTTAGCGCATGCGCCCTCGATCATCGTTGCCAATTAGACAAGGAAAGACGTATATAATGAAGCATCACTTTTCTAACATTGCTCTTATGGCGTTTGGTCAATATTGTAGTTAATACATATATGATTTACGATACACCATGTGTTTTTGGAAAATACTATACAGGTGAAACACATGGCAGACCTCTATTAGTAAGGATGGAAGATGATAGGAACAATATGAATAAAATATATATACCGACAAATCAAAATTATCTGAACATATTCTAACTGAAGATGGACAACATATGGCCGATTGGAGTGAAAGTAGGATCATAGGAAAAGACGACCGAGATAGAAAAATCACCTCCACTCCTCCTGGAGTTGTCCTCACGTCATCTTTTTCGAAAACTTTCTCGAGGCAAACTTGAATGTGGGAGCAGACCTTTCCGATCTTCACGGTTTAGTGGATCAAAAAGAGTTGATTGGTGATGGGCATCTTGCTTTCCAAGTTCTTGCTTGACCATGCTTGGTGAAAGTCAGTCACCCCAAGATATCTGGCGTGATCTGAACATTCGATGTTGTGTCCTCCCACTTCTATTTGACCTGCAGGTTGTACTCTCTTGTTTCCACAGAAGAGAACGGTCTTCATTTTGTCCGGGTTGATGGCTTTCTTCCACTTCACACACCAGTCCTCGAGTTCTGTAGCAGCTCTTTGGAGGTAACAGGTTACCATCGCTGGCTGGGTTGATCTGGCTGTGTCATCTGCCTTCGGGGTGTCTGATCTGTGAATGGTGGTTGAAGATGGTCGCGTTGGAGAAGTTATAAGGAGCGACGAGAGCCCACCTGAGGACAAGGTTCTCTTACGCTTGTATTTTCTTCCGGTTAGTCTTACAATTCTGCCAAACAAGTGGAAGGAAGGAGAGCATCTTCTCCTTTACATCCACCGTCACCTGGGTCTTGTTCCCCACCTACTTCATCTGTGTCTCCTTCATCAACACTTCTCCGTATTCTTTTATTTCATCTCCGCCTTTGCACTTTATGTTTCTCTGAGATCGAATCCAACTATTGCTCTTTTCGATGTAGCATAAGATGAAGCAACGAATACCACCGGAGAATTCAACAATGATAACTTGTCCATCATCTCATTCGCTTGTCGATTATCACTTGACAGGTTTCGTAGATGTTTGTATAGGATCTCGATCGACTGATGTGATTCCAGTGTAATTGCGGAAAGCAAAGGAATTATTCAAAAGGTGATAAAAATTCCGTGAACACGTTCCAATCCTACAGCACGCAAGATTAAACGTGATTTAACTAATTGTTATAATGCAATCCTCGAGCTGAATTTTCTCCCTGCCTCGAAGGAGGTGGAGATTCGTCAGCGATCATCAAAATGTTCTCCAGTAGTGATGAAATACCTGTGAATAATAATAAATAAAGTTTGTCAGATGTTCTCCATACATAAGTGGAGATGTTTTCTTTCAAGCTGGATTAATAAACTTGACGGTGAGGTTTCTGTTGCTGTTGACGTTGCCGTTTGCCGTTGCAGTTCGTCTGACGTTCATCTGATTCATTCATAAACTTGACGTTGTAGTTGTGCACAATTTTGACATCGACGAGAGAACAATATAACGTACAGAGGTTCAAAATTCCATCCCATAACCGATTGACGTAATGAAAAATCTTTTCATCTTGAAGGGTGTAAAATTCTGCTAATATTCATACTCACATTCCCTATACCTATCTATTTCCTATTTCTATCATATCTATACCATAGCAAATAGCAAGATTCATAGGTTTTTAGTAGTTTGTTGGAAGCCTACCTCACATATTTTGCCGTTAGATGGCGTTGAACATGCAACACCATATGTTACACCCAGAATTCCAAAAATTGGAGACTTCTATTTTTTAATGAAGAACCACTTGACTTAGTATATGTTTGGAACATTCAACAAACTTCAGTGAGAATCATTCAGTGAGATCAATGAACATCCGAAGAAGTTAAAATATCCAAGATGCTTCATTTGAAATTATCGTGATCCATCGACAAGAAAACTTCAGTCGATTCTGCCATTGTTTGTTGCCATTGTTGCCAAATTTCAAAATTCTATTTTGAATACTCTGAATATCTGCAGATACAAGTCTGCACTCAGGAAGAATAGTCTAGGGCTCTTCGAATGTTCGTGTGGCTGAATTCCGCCCTTTTGTACAATTCGTATACATAAAGACATATTATTATTATTATTATTATTATTACTACTATTATTATCATTATTATTATTATTATTATTATTATTATTATTATTATTATTATTATTATTAGGATTATTATTATCATTATTATTATTATTAAGATTATTATTATTATTATTATTATCATTAGAGTTTCCGAGGAACCTGTGAAGGGAGTTTTCCGTGAACAAATCTACTTGATAATATCTAAATTTTTTCGTTACAATCTTTGTTTTGGGACCGCTGGAATCATGGCCGTGTAATGGAATTATCGTTTAGCCAACTTGTAAAACGCCCTGCGCCAATGTTTGTCCCGCTCGTTATTTTTTTTTTTCGGCATGGACTTCTGTGCAGAGGGTGGCACCCTTGTTATTACACAACTGCATACGTCTCAGTTGTAATGGTCCGTATGGTGTCGAGCTTTTTTCTTCGTTTACCACTAGAGTTTGTTTTGTTTTTTAATCAAATTAAAAATTACGCGACTACATCTATGGGAGTGGGTCGGGTTTGTTTGTGGAGAAGAGGAAGTACGTCCCTGGAGTGGGAATATCTCGAGTTTTCCGTGGAGACTGCATACCTACTGAAAGACACCGACTTATAATATTCAGACCTTTCAAACGACATATCACAAGCCTATACAGTGCTTCTCAAAAGTCACTTTCTTCTCTCTTATCCTCGGAACGAATATCATGCTGAATGGAATTTAAATTTTGATGTGCACTAATGAGCCATTGAACACAAACAAAATCCATCAATATCCATGCTGGGTGTCACCACCAACAGCGCTCTCTCATGGGACGATCATGTGAGGTCCATTGCGAAAACTGCTTCACAAAAACTCGGTTTTCTATTCCGTGCGAAGAGATACTTCACATCCCAGCAGCTGCTTATGATCTACAAAGCACGAATTCGACCTGCCCTGGAGTACTGTTCACATGTTTGGAGCTCAGCCACCAAACATACGCTAAAGCTCTTAGATTCAATTCAGAAGAGAGCTATTCGCCTAGTCGATGATACAACACTCACCAAATCATTGACCTCTCTAGATCATCGCGTAGAGAAGTCGACGATCTCTGCATTTTTTATAGATACTTCCACGGTCGGTGCTCAACGGAAATATCATCTATTATGCCACCACGTGCGATTCCTAGTAGACAAACCAGACGAGCTCAAGCTGGTCACCCCTACACTGTCAGGCTCGAGACCTGTCGAACATCGCTATAGCAAGCATCATTCATCAATAGAACGGCAAAGTTGTGGAATCCTTTGCCTAGTGGAGTCTTTCCTGATGCTCACAACCGCCAAACTTTCAAGAAAAATTCCAACACCTTCCTTCTCTCCCAAAATTCCACCGCTGGCTAACACGATGTTCCTCGAACATCATAGGTTTCCCTTTCGTGTTGTCCACAGATAAAAAAAAGTATCAATGAGTATCAGTAGAGTTCCATTTGAAATTATTGGTCACAATAGCCTCGTTATCTATCATTACTAGTGCGTAGTTTACAATCTTCAATATTAGTTTCCAAATTTCACTTGTTTATGTATGATCGTTCTAAAGATAAGAAGCGGGGAAGGGAACTTTTGAGAAGCCCTGTATACTTCCCATTCAAAAAATTGGGGGTTGTACCTGTCATTCGAATGGGGTTGAAGGTAGAGATCGCATTTTGACGTTGAAGTAAGTCAATTTATGATTTAAATTTGACGTGCTCCGGCATTTTTCATAAACATGACAGTAACCGAAATAATAAATTTATTCCGTTTGGCATTTACACGCTGTATATTATGTACTATCATTGTGTACTCGTCAAACCATGGTGAATAAAGACGCTTTATCATTATCATTCAGTCTATAGGTATCTGCGTTTTGAACGATAATTCTGTTTGTTCTATTTCCCACATACCTATATCGTTTTACAACTGTTTCGAAGTATTGCACCTGCGGCAAACAAGGACTTGATGTGTAAAAATGGTCATTTAATTAATTTTAGAGGCGATTAAGGACGGGAAGTGCCACAAAAGTCGTCACAATGAAGAAATGTTAGAGCGGAGGCCGAAAACTGACTGAAGTCTGACAGAGGCAGATGGCAGGATTATATAAACGAAATAAATGAAGACACGTAATCATTCACCTTTTATTCCATTGAATCGAAAGCGGGGAGTTGATTAATTATCATCGTCTGACTTATTTCTTGAATAAAAGTGATTTGTGTTCGCAGAGGAAATCTGGTCCTAGACAAAGGATTCATTCAAATCTGTCGAGCACAAAAGTAAATGAATTGGTATTTACTTGCACGATGCTGTCAAATATGTTTTTCAGAATATTTTCCAAATGCAAAATGAAGAAATACTCAATAACCACAATAATATTCAGAAGAGCTTGATGACGTATTTCGGCAATTGAGTTGCCATCTTCAGTAAACCTGAAAAGTAAAAGAGACTCAAGAGACTCCTGAGTATCTTTCAAAATATTCTCCAGAAATTATTACAATCGAGAGTGATTGACCGTATTCATGTCAATCTATTTTACAAGTACATTGAATTATTTTCCAGCTTTTTGTGGGATTTTCTCTCCTCGTTTCTAAAAAATAAAGTAGAAGTTACTAAAAATTATTTCAATATATTTGTAGCAAGGACAGATTTTGTGATCTGCCCCAAAATGTCACTGCGCTTGAAATTAAACCTTTAGATACCTAAAAGAGAAATTCTCTATTGGTCAGTGACACCTCATTTTTGAAAAACTTGGAAATACAAATATATTTGATAAGAATAAAACCTCTACTTATCTAGGTGGACGTTTTGGGAACGAATCTGCTCTCGTTCTCAACACAATTAAAATATTTTTCTCTTCGCAAAATTTTTCAATATGTTGTCGGTTTTGGTAGACGGATGAATTCTGGTTACAAGTTGTTCTTATTAATTGATAATAAATTTTCCATTTTCATATTCAATTTTCAGAAGTGGGTGCCAAGTTCTATCTATATCAACTGAACAAGAAGCAATATTATTGTCTCCGTTCAGGAGAATGCAAGCAGACACTTTGATTTTCCGTTTCTATATTTTAGAAACGAGAAGAGAAAATCCCACAAAAAGCTGGAAAATGAATGTACCACCTCATCGAAAAACTCACAGACAGGACATTAAATTATGTCATGATTCAATGATTGTCAACTCATCAAATCGAATATTCCAGAGTATGGAATTGGTCCTAGTTCTTGGTTCATTATTTGGTTCTTATTACGATGGATGAAAATACTATACAAATTATCCAATTCTCGATTATTCGTAACATGTTCAAAAAATTTCAAATTATCTAAGGATGCTGGATGAGTCTCAAGAATAAGTTGGACAATGCTTGGTCTGTCGAACCGATTATACCTGAAATGAGCAATGTGTTCTTTGAATCTAGTTTCTATGCTTCGACTTGTTTGTCCTATATATTTCATGTTAGATTCATCGCAATGTATTTCATATATTCCTGATTTTTCTCTTTTTTAACTTCGTCTTCAGAGTTAGGGTTACCCAATTTGTGTTTTGGGTATTTACTCATTTTGTATTCGAGTATTTGTTCACGACTAGTGAGTCTTGAATCTGATTTCACTGTACCGACAATGATAATGTAGTTTTGTGAGTAAACGGATAAATCTTGTTGTATAGAGTGCGAACGTTCTTGCACGATCAAAAGCCCTGCACATTAATTAGTGTAATAGGATGTAAGAAAAAATTCAATGTTGATGGTTGTATTACCATTATATGCTATTAACACTACAGCCTTATCACGTTAACAGGTCGAATAGGTTAATTTTAATGAAATCATAGTGCGTGTATATGTAATTATACACACGAAACCTCATAATGTTTCAAATTATGATATACATGTTCCGATATAATTATGACTGGCGAAACTCTTATGGTGGATTCAAGTAGACTTCAACTGAGTTTGAGATTCATATGAATTTCAAACTGAGAAATAACTGGTGTTCATGCAAAATTAATTAGGAAAATTACGAATCACTAGAGAAGGAAATGTATCCAAGCAGGCTTGTATCGAAATACCAGTATCCGAATAAATGCTCAACTGAATTGAAATATTCATAGCTGAAAAAGAAAAAAATAGTACCCAAATATCTAAATAAGTCAACCAATAACCAAACAGTCGGAAGCATGCTCTGTATGGCCTTAAGAATAAATTAATAATTTCTTCAGTTGAATGTTGACCAACTTTCTGAATTTCCAAATTCATTTTGATTCCTTAGTTTCTTGCATGAACACTTCCACTTCATCACAAGATTTCATCTTATTGAATACTGTCTGTAAGTTCTTCGAGGAGGTGGTACATTCATTTTTCAGCTTTTGATGGGATTTTCTCTCCTCGTTTCTAAAAAATAGAGTAGAAGTTATTAAAAATTATTGAAATATATTTGTAGTAAGGACAGATTTAGGATCTGTCCCAAAATGTCACTGCGCTTGAAATTAAACCTTTAGATACCTAAAAGAGAAATTCTCTATTGGTCAGTGACACCTTGTTTTTGAAAAAATTTGGAAATACAAATATATTTAATAATAATAAAACCTCTACTTATTTTGGTGGACGTTTCGGGAACGAATCTGCTCCCGTTCTCAACACAATTGAAATATTTTTCTCTTCGTAAAATTTTTCAATGTTTTCGATTTTGACACTGAAAAGTGACAATTTGGCAGACGGAGGAATTCTGGTTACAAGGTGTTTTCATTAATTGATATCGAATTTTCCATTTTCATATTCAAGTTTCAGAAGTGGATGCCAAGTTCTATCTATATCCACTGAACAAGAAGCAATATTGTTGTCTCCGTTCAGGAGAATGCAAGCAGACTCTTTGATTTTCCGTTTTTGGTTGTTGTCTCCTTTTCCTATCATCTTAATATTACTCCAATCGGCCATATGTTGTCCATTCTCAGTGAGGATATGCTCAGCTAATTTTGACTTGTCAGTATATCTCCTCTTTATATTGTTCTTATGCTCTTTCATCCTTACTGATAGAGGCCTGCTGGTTTCACCGGTATAATATTTTCCACAAACACATGGTATACTGTATATACAATTTTTTGATGACTGTTTTTCATTTCTCGGTTTTGTATGAGTCAAAATCGATCTCATTGTATTTTATATCATTGTATTGTATATCGATCTCATTGTATCTCATTGTATTAAACGTGTTGGTGACAAGTTTCGAGTGAAAACAGTGTTCAAGACATTCACGTCTGATGAATATACCTCCAAGATATTTATCAACCACTCAAAATTATTGAGAGAAATAATTATCAGGAAGAAAATAGGTGTACCCAAATGCTTTAATAGCCAACAATTTTTTTCTGGTTCAGCATTTTCATTTCTCGTTTTCAAAATCAATTCCATTGATTGTGGTAATCAAAAAAGCATGACCAGAAACGTTTCGCATGGACTCTATGGGTAATCAGCGTGATTATAATATACCAGAGACTGGCTACCGGATACTGCTGGATTCTTTTCGATCGAAAGCCTTAAAAAATAAGACATATAAATATCTCATTAGGATTAACGTGTTGCTATTGAAACTGTCTGCGGGCCGTTCAAAAATATTATTCTTTTGGTGTGGTGACTATTGACTAGAAGATTGTTAGTCGGGGAGCAAATCAGAAAAAGTACCATTGGCAGGGTGAGATCATAGAGATTTTACTTGATTTCTATTGCTTCGAAATGGAAAAATGTAACTATATAAATTGGTCAAGTTAAAATAGCAATAATTGACCGTTCGATGGAGAGCTGTAAGAATTGGTTTATAAAGTTCAATATATTAACTCTGCCATCATGTGTAATATACTGCAACTTGATACACATTCATGAAAATTCACAAAAGTGTACTAGAAATGGAACCAACCACTCGTATAATACTAGGAATAAGGATAATATTAGAGCACCACAACAAAGATTAGAAATAACAAGGAGATGTAACTCATACATACCATTGTACAACTCACTGCCCCAATCAATGAAAAATGCAACCCTCGTTAATTTCAAAAGGAAACTGAAAAAAACACCTCTCAGACAATGCTTACTATGATGCGTCTGACTTCAGCTTAACTAAGTGAATACATTTACATTTATATATTTATTTACAATTTACCGAGTGACCATTGTCAATGAACCGTCTCTATATGTATTTCTTTTTTTTACATTTATATATTTATTTACTTTACTCTGTGCTCGTATCATATACAAATTTTATCGACTAACCACCGTTTCTCGGTTTTTTAATATTCATATTGTAATTTACATTTATATTATACGTAGCTTTATTATTGACCTGTCATAGCACTAAGGTGTAAAAATTTGACCAATAAAATCTAATCTAATCTATATTGAAAAATAGAAAGACATTCCTGAATTATAGCCAGATAATTCTCAGAACAAATTTGGCACAAGTGCTCATGAAATGGGTAATAGTTACTTGACGCAGATACAGGGGATTCATTTCACGCTTACTGCCAATTTTCTATGCCACTGTATATTTTCCTCCGTTCAGTTTATAAAAAAGGTAACTTTTGTGAGATTTTCATCTTAGATTTTTTTCGAAACGATACATACTAAATGGATCATAGGTAATATCAATGTTTCTATATCAAATTCCAATAAACAAAACATTCACACGATCTAAAAATAAGCGTTCTGAACTTTCAACTATGTTATTATCTCGTAAACGAAGCCTCAAATCGAAATATGACGAGAATGCCTCTCTCTCCAGATTAAATAGGAAATTCCATGAAATATGTTAGGAAAAATATGGGAAAGGAAAAATGAAAGCACCCTCCTGTATCTGAGCCACTGTACAATTTTAAGAAAATTCACCCACGTTAGTGGTGAAAGTAAATGACCAAATCTTGTGGAAAACGATCCAAGTTCTAGCAGTTTTGAAAAGAAAAAAAGATTTTTGAAACTGAACTTCCAAGTGCTCTCAAAGAGCGATTTCGAAAAAAAAAACATTTTACCATGCGTGTTGATTTATTTTTCGATGGATCATCGAACGGCGAATTATTGCTTCTATAACCTGTACCACCCCGTATATCTGACTTCACAATTGGAACACTGACAACGTTTTTTGAAACATCACCTTGCCTTGGCAGTTATTTGAACTTTTCATTTTCAATTTTTTTTTGTCTGTGGACAACACGAAAGGGAAACCTATAATGTTCGAGGAACATCGTGTTAGCTAGCGGTGGAATTTTGGGAGAGAAGGAAGGTGTTGGAATTTTCCTTGAAAGTTTGGAGGTTGTAAGCATCAGGAAAGACTTCACTAGGCAAAGAATTCCACAACTTTGCCGTTCTATTGATGAATGATCCTTGGTGTAGCGATGTTAGAAAGGTCTCGAGCCTGACAGTGTAGGGATGAGCTCGTCTGGTTTGTCTACTAGGAATCGCACGTGGTGGCATAATAGATGAAATTTCCGTTGAACACCGACCATGGAAGTATCTATAAACAAGGCAGAGATCGCCGACCTTTCTACGATGATCTAGAGAGGTCAATGATTTTGGTGAGTGTTGTGTCATCGACTAGGCGAATAGCTCTTTTCTGAATAGAATCTAAATCGTATGTTTGGTGACTGAGCTCCATACATGAGAACAGTACTCCAGGACAGGTCGAATTTCTGCCTTGAAGATCATAAGCAGTTGCTGGGATGTGAAGTATCTCTTCGCACGGAAAAGAAAACCGAGTTTTTGTGAAGCAGTTTTCGCAATGGACCTCACATGATCGTCCCATGAGAGAGCACTGTTGGTGGTGACACCCGCATGGATATTGACGACCTCATAGGAACAGTGGTACCCGACACCATTAAATCGGGCATTGTGTGATCAGCCTTCTTGGTGAACATACAAGCTTGAGTTTTAACAACAATGTATAATCTTATTGGTACCTCCAATATTTCTTCCTCAATTTCTGTTATCATCACCAACTCACCTTAGTAACTATTTTTGATGACATTGTTGTAGCAGAATTTTCTGAAAATAGGCTCAAGATCCTCTCATGAGTTGATATATGACATATTATGCATCCAATTGAAAATGCATTTTGAAATGTCAACCTATACTCCAGTTGAAAATTGTGTGAGAATGTACGAGTACCCATATCTGAATGAAAGATTATTGATGCTTGTTGCCTCCCGACTATTTCTCGACTCTGAATAGCATATATGAATTGGACGGACAAAGGCGAGAATGTTTTTTTCGTCAGAAGGTCCTGATAATGGACCAACAATGCTGCCTGGCTACCGACTAAGTAGCAGGTTGCCGGCCATTTGCTAACGTGACGAGCAACTTTTCTAATGATACCCCTGAGCTCGTATCATATGTCGAGTCCCATCTATCTCGATTCGACAAAAGTCATTCCACGTAATATCTTCGTACCAGGTAATCCAAAAAGTTTGTATAATCCGGAAGCTCAATTCTACGAAAGCGCTGAACGGACATGATGACTTGTTTTTATAATTGCCAGTTTGAACTCGCAATTAGTCCTAAGTGACAGTTTGAACTGGCAATAAGCCATAAATGCCAGTTCAAACTGGCAATTAGTCCTAATTGCAAGTTCAAACTGACAAATAGCCTCAATTGTGAGTTTAAAATGGCAATTAGCCACAATTGCCGGTTTAAACTGGCAATTAGCCCTAAGTGTCCGTTCAAACTGGCAATTAACCTTAATTGTAAGTTTAAACTGGCAATAAGCCATAATTGCCAGAGTGAACTCGCAATTAGCCCAAGTGTCAGTTTAAACTGGCAATAAGCCAAAAATGCAAGTTCAAACTGACAAATAGCCTCAATTGTGAGTTTAAACTGGCAATTAGCCATAATTTTCGGTTTGAACTGGCTATTAGCCCTGAGTGTCAGTTCAAACTGGCAATTAGCCTTAATTGTAAGTTTAAACTGGCAATTAGCCATTATTGCCGGTTTCAACTGGCAATTAGCCCTAAGTGTCAGTTTAAACTGACAATTAGCCATAATTTCCACATCAAACTGGCAATCATAAAGAAAATCATAATGTCTGTTCAGTACTGAACGGACATAATGATATGGTTTTTATAATTGCCAGTTTGAACTGGCGATTAGTGCTGATTGCCAGTTTGAACTGGCAATTATGGCTAATTAATGCCAGTTTAAACTGACAATTAGGAATAAAAGCCAGTTTGAAGTGGCAATTATCCATAATTGCCAGTTTGAACTGGCAATTTAAAAAAAAATAGTCAACATGTCCGTTCAGCGCTTTCGTAAAATTTCTGTCATTTCAATTTCAGAAAAGTACTTTTTCAGTGAGATTGTGACCACCAACTTTTATGCGGCATTATATTATCTCCAAAGATATAATATTATACAGCGTGTAACTTAGATGATGTCATTAATTTCAGGGGGTGATTCCTTGACATATTTTATAAAAAGAAGTTCATGTAAACGTGTGTACGTTTTCTTGTACGTTGGTACGTTTTCGAGTAACAGGGTGTCCAAAGTTCAATGAAAAATCGGATTTTCATTGAACACGATGTTCGTCGAACATCATAGGTTTCCCTTTCGTGTTGTCCACAGATAAAAAAAAATTCTCCATTTTTCCATTGTTCCATTTTTGATACGATGCTTCTTGTCATGAAATTATTTGAATTTTGTTTCCAGTAGTGTCGCAGAGGTTAAACTGATTGATATTTACGATAAAAAATATCGAACGATAATGTTCTCGCTGAGTTTGATATTATTTGAAATTGATGGCTGAACAGTGGAGTAGAAATGAGGGGCTACAAAGCTACCTATTTCCATCAAGATTACCAGACCGAGCTTAGAGAGAGAGCAATTGAAACGACCAAAGAGCGCTTGAAAATCAGCTGACTGTTGGCAAAAAATTTTGACGTGCCATGATATTGTAATTGAGAAATATGACATTTTCAGTTATTTTCATTCGAAACGAGTCAATAGTGTGAGATTATCCACTCAAATTTATCGTTTAAGGGAAGTTTATTGATCCATAAGTGTGTTAAAACGAAGAGACTTAGTTTTACTTGTTAGAATTGATGAATAATTCTAGATTCTTCAGCTGGTTTAGCCCATCAAGTTAAGGAAGGATTTTGATGTTGGATAAATTTCAAATAATAAGAACCAATAAGAACAGAAAACGAGAGAGAGAGAGAGGCAACCAGCAGTGATCAGCTGACTGTTGGCAACATTGTATCTTTCTTTGTTGCACAGCTAGGCGAATCGATAGCTCTTTCTTTTTCCTATGTTTGTGTCAATGCTCCTCATAAATCGATGCATCTAGTAGAGAATATTATTATCATATCTTTGATTATCTCCCAATAAATGTCACCTATATGTCATTTCAATGAATGTTCATTCGAATCGATTGATATATAGTTAGATATTGATTAGATCGAAAAGAAAAACTGTGGATTATTCGTATGTATTCGTAGACGAACATCATCCCGATTCACAAACACCTCAGTATCAGTTCCAAGAACTCCTCATACTTGACATTGATATGGCCAGAATAACTAGTGTCCCGTGTCTTGAATTCGTCGGTGAACTTTTGTATCTGGATGCAAGTGATGAGGTACTGGTCCAGGGACATCCTGGTCGCGTTGGGGTTGCTCCTCTTGATCAGGAACCGCACGAAATCGCTGGTGAAATGAATGTCCATTTGTCTGAGCGCTTGGTCCAGCGAATGTTCGTCCAAATACCCCGATCGCTCTCTGTCGAAGATGTTGAAGGCGTTCACCCACAACTTGATGTGGTAGTAGAGCGATTCGAACTCGTTTATGTTCAAACCGCCGTTTCTGTCGAGGTCGAAGAGTCTAACGACGAATTTGCACGTGGAGTCTGAGAAGTGCTTCCCCTGGAAGATCTCGAAAGCTTGTTGCAGCTCCTTGGAGGTGATTCTGCCTTCGTTTTGGGTGTCCATGGATCTGAACCATTTCTCTACTGCCGGATGGATCTTGTCGCCTTGTCGGTAGATTTGGGAGAAGATGAACGATGGGTCTTTTATTGAGCAGCCATAACGCTTTTCTATCAACTCTAGAAAAGAAATAATGTTGATTATGATAGACGGAAGTATTTATGGAACGAGATCATTAGGAACAACTAAGCACTGCCAACTGACACAAGATCTCTTCCTGTCTAATTCAAAGATAATAATAATGATAATAATAAACGACTTCATTGCTTTCCATAGGTAAATACAAAAGAATACACATAATAGATGAAAGTCAGTTTATGAGATGATATAAAATCATCTTACAACCCGTTCTTCCACTTACCCTCTAATATATCGCTAGGTATGTATGTTAAACTTGAACAAACAAAAAACGTGAAGAAGATTTATACATTAAGATCTGAAATTCATCGTACGGGTATTAAGGTTGCATTTTTTTCATCTGGTGATAACACGAAAGGAACATCGTGTTAGCCAGCGGTGGAATTTTGGAAAAGGAGAAAGGTGTTGGAATTTTTCCTGAAAGTTTGGAGGTTGTAAGCATCAGGAAAGACTTCACTAGGCAAAGAATTCCACAACTTTGCCGTTCTATTGATGAATGATGCTTGGTATAGCGATGTTCGACAGGTTTCGAGCCTGACAGTGTAGGGGTGACCAGCTTGAGCTCGTCTGGTTTGTCTACTAGGAGTCGCTCGTGTGAAAACAAATGTTCTTTGTTTTGAACATGGAAGGGACCTCATTATAAATTGAACATATTCGATAGGTATAACTCGCGCCTAAAAATTTATAGTCTGAAAGTTGGCGGCGATAGGGTTCCTTCATATCGGATATTTAGGTTATGAATATCGGATCGATAGGTCATTTTTCTGTGCAAATATGAGGGTGCTTCATTGAAAATTATTCTTTGAAAGAGGAGATCAGCATGTGACATCCTTCTGTTGGTCATATTTACACAACCATTATCTTTCAATTTGTGTGATATATTTTTTCTCCTGCGGATACCAAATACTATAGTGATGAATTTTGTACTTTATGTATTTTTCTCTGATATAAGCTGGATAAAATAGACCATACAGTACATCTGCATGATTAAATATGGACAGTATTACCGACTCAACACAGATTTAATTTTACATTCATTGGTAGAAAATGTCTTCAGTTTTAAGAGTAAAGTATGCACGTTGTATAAGTAATTTCATGTATTCTTCTAACTGCAAATCAGAATCCACTATTATATCTAAACTTTTGGCTCCCCTTACGTTTTGAAGATCTTCATTCTTCATTACGACACGAACACTATCAGAAATCTCATATCGTTTATTTTTATTGCCAAAAATAAGTTATAACCTCAGATTTACTACAAATAATGCTTAGACAGTGATTTCTGGGGCTTTAATGAAACTATTAGGATCCTAACAGGATCATTTTATGACTGATTGGGCTATAAAAAACTATTGAGTGAACTCTTACACACATGGCAAGAGATATCTCAAGTGAGTGAACTATCAAGGTGGTTTCATGCAACGTCCACTGAATTACAATGAATTTAAGATTCAAATGACTTAAACTGAGGATATATTGTGTATAGTGTTCATGCAACATCAAATAACGAAATTAATATACATCACATAACCTTCAATTTGGCCAATTCTCTAGGAGGAACAGACCAACAACTCAGAAATTGATTAACATTTTTGTTAAATATTGTCTGTAAGTTCTTCGAGGAGGTGGTACATTCATTTTTCAGCTTTTAATGGGATTTTCTCTCCTCGTTTCTAAAAAATAGAGTAGAAGTTATTAAAAATTATAGCAATATATTTGTAGCATTTTTATTTTATTATTTTCAGTGTCAAAATCGAAAACATTGAAAAAATTTTACGAAGAGAAAAATATTTCAATTGTGTTGAGAACGGGAGCAGATTCGTTCCCGAAACGTCCACCAAGATAAGTAGAGGTTTTATTCTTATTAAATCAATTCGTATTTCCAATATTTTTTCCAAAAACAAGGTGTCACTGACCAATAGAGAATTTTTCTTTTAGGTATCTAAAGGTTTAATTTCAAGCGCAATGACATTTTGGGACAGATCCTAAATCTGTCCTTACTACAAATATATTGCTATAATTTTTAATAACTTCTACTCTATTTTTTAGAAACGAGGAGAGAAAATCCCATTAAAAGCTGAAAAATGATCAACATTTTATCCATCAAAAAACAAAAATCTGAAGAAAAAGAATAACTTGGTGGTGCGATCATTTTCGACCTACTAGAGCGTAAAAAGTGAGAGTCCAAAGGAGAAAAGCAAATATATTTAATGTAGTCTCTATATATGAGAGCTCCGAGATGCTGTAAAAAAAGATTTATGGAACTGAAGTTCAAAGTTATAGATTAGATATTACAGTTGAAGCGATTATATGGGAGTGAGAATCTGTTCAAATGATACGATGGATTGAATGAATCAGCTCGATATTCACTGGATTCTCGGAATTTTTTCGCTTCACCTTATCCGATTCAGACTTACTTTTTTCTTCTTTGGATGTCGAATGGTCACTCATCACTACTCATGGGAATGGATATTTTCTGAATGATTTTGCTGGAATTTTGATGAGTGATGATGCAATTTTAAGGAAAATGTGACACTTTTGATTGACAACCAGTATGACAATTCCAAAATGGTGTTATACTGGATGATTCATTACATCAATATATAGGGTGGCATTGAAATGGTGTAACAAATTTTTGGGGGCGATATCATGAAAATTTGAAAATATTCAATTGAATATAGATCTGCATAATCTCCAATATTCGCATTTCCGGATCCATGCTTTTATTTGGTATGTTGTTACATTATTTGAATGACACCTTGTACAAGGATATAATGTGAACCAATTCTGATGAAAATGACCCCTTTGTTGCCTCATGACGTTTTGTGATTTGTCAAGTGAGAACATTTGCGATGTATGTACATACATGTACCTAGTTAGTCCAACAGGATGTTATTGTTATTATGTTATTCATAGTTCATCTGTCGGATAATTTTGTTACCTTGAATAAATAAAAAAATTGAATTGTAGATTTTGCAAGAAGTGTAGGTACCGTTTCATTCTCATATTCTGTCTAGGTACCTAGTGAACATGTATACTTGTATGTGTATTTTCTTCTCTACAGCCTATAATTATATTGCTAGTAATATTCATGTATGTAACTGATGAAGAATTGGGTTAATCGGTCCCACCAGGAATTCCACTATACGCATCACAATAATATCTTTTGTTGTGACAGTCTCGTTATAATGAAACGGTCTCTCGAAATTGTACAAGTCAACGCTGAGGAGAATGACTGTTTACATTTGTGCTTTGTTTGATGATGGGAACTATGTGAAAGAGTGGAATGATCATTATCCATCAATTATTATGCCCTTATAGTTGCCTGTTTACCGAATTAGATAAAAGCAATAGTGATGCGTCTAACTCTTCGATTACTGAAGATCTATGATAGCTATTGAAAACTAATTCCATTATCCCATGGAATCATGTCCAATTCATGTGTGAATATCCTTGGATTACTTTTGGATATCCATGGGATATCCATGGGATATCCAAAATTTACCCAAAGAGGATAAGGAAATTCAGAAGTTTGAAAGGGGAGAAATATGTGAATCAAAAGGATAGTAGTTCAAATTCATATCTTATAAGGTACTACTGGAGAAGAGATAAAACATTGAATTAGGTCTCGATAAGCGTTCATTCGGACATCCATAGGATATCCTGTTTGGACCTTTGAGGTATAACATATCCTCATATATCCGGAATTAGGTTAATATCCCAATTTTACTACAAAAAATAGTCCCAAATCGGCCTTGATTGGTCGGTCTCGGAATTACAAAATATTGACATCAAGTGTGATATACAGGGTGTCCTTAAAAGGTCTTTACAAAAAGCTACCACATATTCTTCAGACCAAAACAATTCGATACAAGCAAACTTACCTCAGTAAAAAGTTGCTTAGTTTGGGCGCTAGACGGCTCTGAAGTTGAAATTTTCAAATCGATTTTGCTTCATAACTTTTGAACGGCTCATGAGATTTTTTTCAAATTTGGTACGTTGGCATAGACTCATCGGGCAATGAAACTCATATCATAATCATAATGAATATCATTCCATGGGCGTAGAACTTGATTTTTTCAGTAAATAAACATCTAAAACTCCTACGCCAATGGAAAAAAATTAGTTTCAATATGAAATCTAAATTATTCAACTCATTCACTACAAAAAAGGTACTCTTGACAAAAGTCGATTCCTCTCATGGTTTCGACAAAATTTTGATTTTAGTGATTTAGAGCATAATTAATAATAAAACGATTAACAGATATTTCATAAAAATTGTTCAAAATGTTCACCATTTTCACGTATACAAAGATTTATACGACGCAAAAAGTTGAGATGTACTTTTTGCATAGGTTATTTCTATTGAAAATAAGTAGCACTGGTTTTTTTTTTTTCTGAAGACTATTATTATCTGCTCGAAAACAGTGATATTCACATTCTTGATTTCCATAGTTTCATCTGTGTTGATTTGTCGAGTTTTATTGACGTTGATTGTTGATATCGGACTTTTCTGATTTATCATGGCCGTACAATACACCAATGAAGAATACACCGATATGTTATTGGTATTATGAAATGCAATTGAAAATCCTCATTCCATTAAAATAAACCATTTTCAACACGAATTCAAAATCAACGTTTGGGCTGGAATAATAGGAAATTTTATAATTGGTCCTGTCATACTTCCACAAAGATTAACAGGAGACATGTATTTACAACATCTACGAAATACGTTGCCAAATTTGTTGGAAGATTTACCACTCCAACATCGGGTAGATATGTGGTTTATGCACGATGGAGCTCCACCACATTTTTCGGTGGATGTTAGGAATTTTTTAAACCAACAGTACCCAGACAGATGGATAGGTAGAGGTAATGATGCACCCGTGAATTGGCCACCACGTTCTCCAGACTTAACACCGATGGATTATTTTGTATGGGGTTATCTCAAGTCTACGGTTTACAAGACCCCTGTGAATACTGTAGAACAATTATGGCAACGTATCCAACAGGCGACGAATAATCTTACAGGCGATGAAGAAGTTATGCAAAGAGTACATTTCAACTTTTTGCGTCGTATAAATCTTTGTATACGTGAAAATGGTGAACATTTTGAACAATTTTTATGAAATATCTGTTAATCGTTTTATTATTAATTATGCTCTAAATCACTAAAATTAAAATTTTGTCGAAACCATGAGAGGAATCGACTTTTGTCAAGAGTACCTTTTTTGTAGTGAATGAGTTGAATAATTTAGATTTCATATTGAAACTAATTTTTTTCCATTGGCGTAGGAGTTTTAGATGTTTATTTACTGAAAAAATCAAGTTCTACGCCCATGGAATGATATTCATTATGATTATGATATGAGTTTCATTGCCCGATGAGTCTATGCCAACGTACCAAATTTGAAAAAAATCTCATGAGCCGTTCAAAAGTTATGAAGCAAAATCGATTTGAAAATTTCAACTTCAGAGCCGTCTAGCGCCCAAACTAAGCAACTTTTTACTGAGGTAAGTTTGCTTGTATCGAATTGTTTTGGTCTGAAGAATATGTGGTAGCTTTTTGTAAAGACCTTTTAAGGACACCCTGTATATATATATATATATATATATATATGCATACATCATTACATATTACATACATAGCTTCTAGAGTTAACCGATATTCCTATTACATCTCTTACTTATAGATAATATTTCAAGACCAAATAAAAAAGAAAATATATAAGAAAACAAAACTTTCAAAAATCTTTCGTTATATTATAATAATGAATGAATGAAGCATACTAACATCGACTAAGACTGAAATTTGCATTGGTGTGCAACAATATTTGTTGATGTTACACGATGGTTGACTGGGTTCCGTCCAGTATATTTTTATGTTCTATATTTTCTGAAAACTTGGAACTTACTACTAAAATGAGAACCATAGTCAGACACCCTGAATATTGGTTAGGATATTCAACAAGTGCGATACATAAGCGGTAAAGGCAAGACTGATGATCGAGAGCTCGCAAGTTCAATTTCTCGTGACACCAGTTTTTTTTTTATTTTCTGACGCTCATGAAAGATGTCTTATGGATGTCCAGGTTCGTGGTCTAAGGACAGGACGTCCACGGGATATCCTTGGACAATATTCGGACATCCAGTGGATATCCACTGGATTATGGGAAGCGAAAATATATTTGTCAGTAGTAACAAGTATAGTGACAAGAAAATGTTATATCTGGCGACTGAAAGTGGTGAGAACAAAGGAACAAATCCCTTCCGACGAGAATGATTATGAAGCCCTTCCTCGGATGACTAGATGATTGTAACAGAGAAAACATTGGTGGGAAGAGCAGCAGGTGCGAGAACGCAGATTTAATGCAAAACCACAACATCATACGCGAAGTTTACTTTTATAATCTGATTTGCGACGGATTATTTGAATATTTATATACATAAAATGCGAACGGAGTGCCGCCTGATGCATTAGCAAGTTTTCAAACCGACTTTCTAATGGAAATATGCGGCGGGAATCTCGCCTATATATACCATCGTATTCCTCGTTCTGTGTATACAGGGTTGGGATAAAGTATGGAACCAAGTAAATATATTTTCAACGAAAAGAACGATATTTATGAAAATTTGCAGGTGAGTGCAATGGAACGAAATACATCTGATGTACATTTTTTTGTTAATAATATACTTCCGTTTTAACCGGAGATGCCACCAACTTCTTCAATTCAAATAGGACACCCTTTATATTTCCACAGATTAGGAAAGAGCTTGTTATTTTTAATTCACACATACTGAGTTCAGTCTGGAAAAATTGTGAGAACGAGGAATATAGCACTTCATTCAACCTCTTTTGAGTTTTTTGCATTAGAGCAAAAAAACTATTAAGATAGACTAAATAATGTTGTTTGTATGCATAGAAACGAATAAACCTATAATTTACGAATTGTACAACTTAGAATGGTTCAATTGAGTGAGAAAGAGCGTATTGAACTTTCAATGATGATCGGTTATGGTGATTGTAGAATTTATTTCCGTCAATTAGAATTTGACACTTGAAGAACAAAAGAGTACTCGTTCATTTATTACTATGCATATAAACAACATCAATTAGTTTATCTAAATAGTTTTTTGCTCTAATGCAAAAATTTCAGAGGAGGCTGATTAAAGTGCTATATTCCTCGTTCTCACAATTTTTTTTGCACTCAACTCTCAAAATAACAAGCTCTTTCAAAATCTGTGAAAGTATATAAGGGTGTCCCATTTAAATTAAAGAAGTTGGTGGCATTCCCGGTTAAGCCGGAAGTATATAATTAACAAAAAAATGTACATCAGATGCATTTTATTCCATTGCCTTACCTTTAAATTTTCATAAATATCGTTCTATTCGTTCAAAAGATATTTACTTGGTTCCACACTTTATCCCAACCCTGTATACCTACCCCTTGCTCGCGCGATGAACAAGTTTTAAATTATTCATTTTGTTTGAGCAGATGAAATCGTAGATGGAGACCAGAGGGTATTTTTCTTCTTGACTCATCATCAACTAGTGTTGATCGATGTAAATCCGAGAAGCGTACTTACTGAAATTCGCACCAAAAAAAAAGTGTCACTGATTGCAAGTCCTGGAAATCATGATATCATGATATAACAAGTGTATGGATGATTACCGAAACACAAATTCATTCGATTTTGAGAAAGAAAGAATGTTGCTTGGAAAATTCCTCACATGTGATTTTCAACCAATCAGAACGTGTATTTCTGTCAGATCACCATAGAAACGGATGAATTTCATCGGAAATTTTTTTCTGGTGGGTACCCAACAGCGAATTATACTGGAACTTTTTCGACGTTAAAAATGACAGAATATTTTTTTTGGCAATCTAATTTTTATTTGTTTTCACACATAATAATTTTGATCAATTTCAACAAAAAGCTCGAATGTTTTCTAAATTCATGGACCATTATGATTGATATTTATATTGAAAACGCAATTATTGTATACTATGGCAGGTTGATTCGGAGTTGCTTGCTCTTGATCTAGAGATTCTTGGACTGTCTTTGCAGAAGTTGAAGCAGACCTCATTGCGTCAATTATATCCTGATGATGGCCCGAGTCAATTTGCAGATATGGTTTTATCGAGTGACTGCTACCATGCCCTGTTATTTTAATTAACTACTGTTCTCCAATTCTGTTTTGCAAGAACTTGATGAAGACGAAAACTGATGTTGGAAACACATTTGGTGTGGAATTTTCTTACCGAATACCACACGAGGTCAAATTAAATCCGGAATTTTCGGAAATAATTTGACCTCTAGTGGAATCACTAGTGAAAACACGAGCGAGTATCTCGATTGATTTCCCACTATCAACACAATCTGAACCATTCGAAAAGTGTATATTCGCAACGGCTTATCATTATTCCAAGTAAATGGCATTTTTAGAGTTGAGAAAAAGACCACGGAGCGAGAAGCATACATTTGGGAAATACATATTGAACTCACAATGTGCATGGGAAGTCCGGTAAATAAAATCGACGCATTCAAATCCATGTTGATCTCAGCTAGTTGGGCTAGGAGAATAATTCAGTCCATAACTTTTTGTCAGTTTTAAGAAGCGTGGTTCATTAAACAAGATGTCAGTCTTCTGTGTGTATCTGTCTAAAATTCTGGAGTTGTAAAGAGAATCGAAAGACGTTTCAAATGAGTTATATCACTCAACCCCCATTACTTTCGAAAACATCTTTCAGTTATTCATATTTTTTAGTGGTAGTGCTCTGCTCTGGTGTACGAGAACATAGCTACCCGAAAAAAATTGTATTCATGAGAAATGTAGGATGAATACAGTTTTAATTTGTTCTCTCCTCATCTTCATTCTCCATGTCTTCGGAATAATATGGTTATCAAGACTCATTCGACAAACCTCTTTGCAAAGTAATATTCTCGTTATGGGCGTGAGAAACTAATATATAAACAATGGTATATAGATGTTTGTTTTTTCATGATTTGATGACCAACGTCATGAACCCAATGGGCTCCTTACAATCTATGCAAACACGACCAACTTTATTTGAGCTCACCTAATGTAAACACTTCTAGTATAATTCATATGGGAATATGATTCTTGTGAATACAGGCCGTATTGATCACCATGTCAATAAAGGAATCTGTTAATGGTGAAAAGATTGTCAATGTTTGAATTTTTCTCAGGACGAGACACTTGCAGAGGGACACTTGCGGATCTAGGGAGTTTTTCAGGGGGGGGGGGGGCATGATTTGATGAAAATTTGTAACCACCAAAGGTATAAAATCCATAGGAATGAAATGAAATGTATAAATTTTCGGGGGGAGGAGACAAGATACTGAAATATCACTATTAGTGTCAGACATATTTGCGTTTTTTCATGAACAGTCGAAATATTTTATTCATTTCATGCTTTTTGAAGACGAAATATATTCATTTTTCAGCTTTTCGTGGGATTTTCTCTCCTTGTTTCTGAAAAATAGAGTAGAAGTTATTAAAAATTATTTCAATATATTTGTAGTAAGGACAGATTTTGTGATCTGCCCCAAAATGTCACTGCGCTTGAAATTAAACCTTTAGATACCTAAAAATTAAATTCTCTATTTGTCAGTGACACCTTGTTTTTGAAAAATTCGGAAATACGAATATACTTAATAAGAATAAAACCTCCACTTATCTTGGTGGACGTTTCGGGAACGAATCTGCTCCCGTTCTCAACACAATTACAATATTTTTCAATATGTTATTGGTTTTGACACTGAAGAGTGACAAGGTGTTTTCATTAATTGATATAGAATCTTCCATTTTCATATTCAATTTTCAGAAGTGGGTGCCAAGTTCTATCTATATCAACTGAACAAGAAGCAATATTATTGTCTCCGTTCAGGAGAATGCAAGCAGACTCTTTGATTTTCCGTTTTTGGTTATTGTCTTCTTTTACTATGATCTTAATATTACCCTAATCGGCCATATGTTGTCCATTTTCAGTAAGGATATGTTCAGCTAATTTTGATTTGTCAGTATATCTTTTCTTCATATTGTTCTTATTATGATCTTTCATTATTACTGATAGAGGCCTGCTGGTTTCACCGGTATAATATTTTCCACAAACACATGGTATACTGTAAATACAATTTTTTGATGATTGTTCTTCATTTTTCGGTTTCGTATGAGTCAAAATCGATCTCATTGTATTTTTTGTATGTGTTTCAGCTACCTCAAGATTTTGCTGCCTCTACGATAATTTTTCTTTCGGCATTCGGTATTCGGTGTTCAATCAAATCAAAAGTGCGTTGGACTCGTTTGAACTCTCCGATGTACTTACGAAAAAAGTTATCAGCCGTCAAAGTACTCGGCCAAAAGTTTCCTCTACGCGTGTAGCTATTTTCCAGTGCATAGAGAATACTAAATATCCAGTTCTCCTAAAATACCCACAGAAAAACAGTATACAGGGTGAGTCAAAAATGTGTACCGAGCTCTCTGGGAGTGATTAAACATTGAAAAATAAGTGTAGTTTGATGTTTAAACTCATGGCCCAAAATGCATATTAAGGGAGATATATCCTTCCAAAGTTGATAAAATTAAAATTATTTCTACGCATAACTTCTGAACGATGAAAGCCACCCGATTGAAATTTTGTGCATGAATGTATGTTGTCAAAATACATTTTTTCGTCACACTTCCACATTTCTGATATTGTTATAAAGGGTGTTTTCAGAGGGTGAGTCATGATTTTTTGTAGAAAACTTTTTTCCCTGTATAATTTTTGGTGAAAAACAGGAGCATTCGATGGAGCGAAGAAAATTACATGAAAAAGGTACTCTTATTCAAATACAAAAAATTGAGCCGTTCGTGAGATATTTGAGTTTTTGTAGTTACATGATATCAGCAGATTGATTTTATTCATCGCGAGATTCATCGGTATAACGATATTTTAGCAGCATTTGCATTTCCGAAGCACTCGCCAAGCATTAGAAGCATATCAGTTTGTTCAGAGAACGAATAACCTGCCATATTTCTTAAAATCTCAGTTGATAATCGCAGTGATAAATGACACAGAAAAACCACACGAACAAATCGACTACAACAATGTTGACTCGAATGTTGATGACATGAACGTCAAAATTGAGAACAAAATTATTCATCATGGCCTGCTAAAATATTGTTACCGATGAATCTCGCGATGAATAAAATCAATCTGCTGATATCATGTAACTACAAAAACTCAAATATCTCACGAACGGCTCAATTTTTTGTATTTGAATAAGAGTACCTTTTTCATGTAATTTTCTTCGCTCCATCAAATGCTCCTGTTTTTTCACCGAAAATAATACAGGGAAAAAAGTTTTCTACAAAAAATCATGACTCACCCTCTGAAAACACCCTTTATAACAATATCAGAAATGTGGAAGAAATTATTTTAATTTTATCAACTTTGGAAGGATATATCTCCCTCAATATGCATTTTGGGCCATGAGTTTAATCATCAAACTACACTTATTTTTCAATGTTCTATCACCCCCAGAAAGCTCGGTACACATTTTTGACTCACCCTGTATATCATGTGACTTTCCTGATTTTCATTCCGTACTGAAACAAGAACTGCACTGCACTGAATCCTTGATTTTTCAGGTCTATTGTTTCCTATATCGTATAATTCACGAAACGTACAAAAAAATATCATGAGCCGAGAGCATAATAGGACGGGCATATCCAAAAACATAACGAGAAAATATCTGTATTGATCTGTTGACGTTTATGACATCCATCAAAACATCGGAAAGACAATTTCCGGCTGCAGCTATGATTGAGGCAAATGAGCATCGTGATTGACCTGAACAGAAGCCCGGCGACTGTCTTTTGTTTGTTGTCACAACGTGCGGGCAAATTATCATATACAATGAAATTTGAGCTTTCGAACCATAACAAAGCGTTCATATGCCTGTTGATTGATATGAGGGTACCTACCCGAAACAACATTGAAAATCATGTTTTACCATTGCTTTATGATTTAATTTATAGGTTTCATCGTGAGATGCAATAGTTGAACTAATTAATCATCTTATTTCGAATTCGCTTAACAGGATTCTCTCGAGAATAATGTGTATACGACGCATATAGGATCTTGTATCTTTAGGTCGGAGACAGACATGGACGTTTGCCGGATTCTTCTTTGCATTTATTGTCAATGAAAATGAAGCATTTCATTGCTTCATCTACATAGTAACGTATATAGATAGATAGATAATTATTTCATTGTCGGAAGATTATACATGCTTATTGACACAGTTCAAAAGTTCATAGAAAGTAAAATAAATATACAGGCCATACACATTAGGGGTGGGCGATAACAGTTTTGAAATATCGATTATCGATAATCATAATGTATCGATATTATCGATATTATCGATATTAAATACTGTCTGTAAGTTCTTCGAGGAGGTGGTATATTCATTTTTCAGCTTCAAATGGGATTTTCTCTCCTCGTTTCTGAAAAATAGAATAGAAGTTATTAAAAATTATTGCAATATATTTGTAGTAAGGACAGATTTAGGATCTGTCCCAAAATGTCACTGCGCTTGAAATTAAACCTTTAGATACCTAAAAGAGAAATTCTCTATTGGTCAGTGACACCTTGTTTTTGAAAAAATTTGGAAATACAAATATATTTAATAAGAATAAAACCTCTACTTATCTTGGTGGACGTTTCGGGAACGAATCTGCTCCCGTTCTCAACACAATTGAAATATTTTTCTCTTCGTAAAATTTTCTCAATGTTTTGGTTGTTGTCTTCTTTTCCTATGATCTTAATATTACCCCAATCGGCCATATGTTGTCCATTTTCAGTAAGGATATGCTCAGCTAATTTTGATTTGTCAGTATATCTTCTTTTTATATTGTTCTTATGCTCTTTCATCCTTACTGATAGAGGCCTGCTGGTTTCACCAAAAACGGAAAATCAAAGAGTCTGCTTGCATTCTCCTGAACGGAGACAATAATATTGCTTCTTGTTCAGTTGATATAGATAGAACTTGGCACCCACTTCTGAAAATTGAATATGAAAATGGAAAATTCGATATCAATTAATGAAAACACCTTGTAACCAGAATTCCTCCGTCTGCCAAATTGTCACTTTTCAGTGTCAAAATCGAAAACATTGAGAAAATTTTACGAAAAATATTTCAATTGTGTTCAGAACGGGAGCAGATTCGTTCCCGAAACGTCCACCAAGATAAGTAGAGGTTTCATTCTTATTGAATATATTTGTATTTCCAAATTTTTTCAAAAACAAGGTGTCACTGACCAATAGAGAATTTCTCTTTTAGGTATCTAAAGGTTTAATTTCAAGCGCAGTGACATTTTGGGACAGATCCTAAATCTGTCCTTACTACAAATATAATGCAATAATTTTTAATAACTTCTACTCTATTTTTTAGAAACGAGGAGAGAAAATCCCATTAAAAGCTGAAAAATGATTATTGATATTATCGATATCATCGATATCATCGATATTATTGATATTATCGATATTATTGATATCGAAATTATCGATATCATCGATATTATTGATATCATCGAAATTATCGATATTATAGGAATTATCAATATTATCGATATTGTCAAAATAATCGATCTTATCGAAATTTCGATAATATCGATAACTGCTGATAGTTTTGATAATCTCAATATCACTGATGATGATTTTCGGCGACTGAGTATTACTTCGACCCATGGCATTGCCCAGCTATTGTAAATCTTCCTTCGATTACAATTTCGGTAATATCGAAAATATTGATGATTTCCAAGATTATCGATGATTATCGATAAAATCGGTGAAACTGAAAGTGGAAAAGGATTCGTTTGTATGTCAAAACACGTGACGTTTATCAACTTTATGGGTCATTCCGAATTTCAATCATTCATCTCTCGAACTGCAGAAAAAAAAGGGGGTGTACCATGATCCTGTTACACCCGGTATACCGGATATCAATAGATTAGACTAGCACTTTTGTTTTGATCCTGTTTTTAGGAACTATCGGAATGAAAAAAGAATATTCAGACAGTAATTGTTTCAGTATTTCTGTCTTCACTGGCTGACTAATCTTCCACATTCAAAATGGAACACTGATATCTCTGATAATATCGATAATATCAATAATTTCGATTATATCGATAATATCGAAAATGTCGATAATATCGATAATATCTATAATATCGATAATATCGATCGATAATATCGGTAATATCGATAATATCGATAACATCGATAAATCGATATTTATTTTCCAAAAAATTATCGATACCATCGATAATTATCGATAATTATCGATATATCGATAAATTTCCCCACCCCTAATACACATATATAGTCCCATAGTCGTATAGTATAGTATAGGAATATAATAATGATAATAATTGAATGTCTTAATTTCCTATATCCTCGACGAAGTCCACACAGAAGTGCTCTAATTAACAAACTACCAGTCACATGAAATTTAATTCGTGAAAAAATATTGTTATTTGTATACCTACATTTTAGTATCCGTCAGACTATAGGTACTTACAAACTATCCGAGGTTAAAGTTCACATTACAAAATATACACGAATCAGAAACACTGAAATTACAGAAGAATTGAAAATCAATTAGGGAGTAAGAATTGAAGAGACAAAAGATATTCCCTATGAGATTTTTTGAAAGCATTGAAAGATTCATTTTCAATAGTCTTTGGGATGGTATTGATTATATTCACTTCAGAATGAAAAAATTATCTTCGAACGCAGTGGGTATCAAAAGAAGATGCCTGTTTTCCACATGAAAAACAACAGATCTATATTTTCAATTTTTTTCTGATGAATGCAAGTTGAACTGTTTTATTCTGTCTTCCATATTATGCCATCCATTTAAACCAATAACGTGGTCTCAGATTATCAATGAAATGAAGAGAATGAAATCATTTTGGATTCAATGAATTCTAGCTGAGGTTGAATTGATTAAGAGTAAACTGGACTACATGTTTTTATATGAGTTTCAAAACATAGATCACCATCAATGAATATTCTCAATTTTTGTATTGTTCGATTGGGCTCAATATCAATAATAATATTGTTATGATAAAATCAAATACAGTTCAGGTTATATTACTATGAAGTCCATATTACATATTGATTCGCAATGATAAGCTCTACATTCAATCAAATTAAACAACAAACTATAATGAAGAAAAATCGTACGTTCATTAAAGTATAAGTTATTTGTATTGTTTGTATATCAAGTAACAAGATTAGTAAATCGCATATCACACACGCAGTGTAGGGAATCACGACTGCGTGATTGCATCACAACTCGAGTTGTGTACCATACTTTTTCTACGACCACAAATACACTGAGTGTCAAAAAGTTGCGCCATATGGGTAACATTTCGTCAATGAGTAACTACCTACCACTGTGTTGTAGAAGTTGAAAAGTATAAAGTGATTTAATCTGTCGAATCGATCATTATCAATTTGAAATATCTAACTACTGAACTAACAACTAGACTTGACTTTCATTCATTCTCTTTTTCCACTAAAATGAAATAATGATAATGACTGATCACTGTCGATGAAGAATATGCTGTAGAAATTGAGTGGATTTGCCAACAATTTGCAACAACGATTTGCTAACGTGTTCATATACAGGGTGTTCCGGTGATCATGTTACAAACTTCTAGGGTAGATAAAACACACGAAAATAAAAAAAAAAGTGAACATGTGAACATGGGTCCGGAAACGCTTCTTCAGGGAGCTAGGGCCCTTCGAAGATGACCTTCAAAAACTACTTTTCGTTTTGATAGCTTCGGTACTACTGCAGCTATCTCAACCAATTTTGGGACATGAAATCTAGTTCGTAGGTTCATCAATTTGAGCCTTCCGGATTTTGTCACCTTTAACCAGGGGCGTACAAACCAGGGGGGTATTTGGGTAAATTTGACCCTACTCCTCTTAGGCTTTAATTTCTTACCATTTTTATATCTGATTATGATTTTCCAATGCCTTTTACATAAAAAAGGTACTCTTGTTTTTCATTGGTGCTCATGAATGATTTATTGCAAATTTATTATTAGTTTTGCTTGTGTAGGTTCAATTGTTTTTTTTTCTAATATTTTGTATACGTTCCCTTTTACTTTTTATACCCCCAATTTCGAAAAGGCAGTAAATTTCTCTAATCTAATTCATTTCCATTGAAGAAGAAGATTCGACTAACTAATAATGCTCACTATCTGTACTGAACCTCATTTTCATATTTCAACGTAATAATTGGTTAAAGACCAATAATTTATTATTGATTGGATTTAGCCATTTTCGGAGGAAACGGTGAGAGATAGCGATTTTTACAAGAGTACCTTTTTTATGTTATAGGCATTGGAGAATCATAATCAGATATAAAAATGGTAAGAAATTGAAGCCTAAGAGGAGTAGGGTCAAATTTGCCCAAAACCCCATCTGGTTTGTACGCCCCTGGTTAAAGGTGACAAAATCCGGAAGGCTCAAATTGATGAACCTACGAACTAGATTTCATGTCCCAAAATTGGTTGCGATAGCTGCAGTAGTACCGAAGCTATAAAACGAAAAGTAGTTTTTGGAGGTCATCTTCGAAGGGCCCTAGCTCCCTGAAGAAGCGTTTTCGGACCCATGTTCACATGAACTTTTTTTCTTATTTCCGTGTGTTTTATCTACCCTAGAAGTTTGTAACATGATCACCGGAACACCCTGTATTGAGATTCTTTCATATGTGCTCTACATATATACATTCGAATACCGAACTTTCCATCTACACTCAGTGTTATCCTCATGAATCATACAAAATTACCTTTGACGCGTTGTTCCTCGGATGTATTTTGAACAGACATATAAATATAACCTCAAACTCAAATCTTGTTTCGCACCTCGATCGGATATGAGGAATGGAATTTTCAATCTGGTGAATCCGGAAAATCTGGAAAGGCAGTTAGACATTATTTGCTCGAGGATTCAAAGAAAACGTGACTGGTGGGCCAGGATCGATCGGTAATCAAATTATCTGTAACACCGGCATTTCTTAGGTGGGGTTGCTCGAGTTCTGTTTAGGGCACAAGACAGATGATCTGGATGACGGACGAATCTTTTTCTGCCTTACAATACCGAGGGTAGCCGATTGGTGGCTCTGAACCAGTCATTGGCACTTTATCCTTATTCCACTGTTTTTAAGAACATCGAACATATTTCCCGGGAAAATCATATCTCAATTGAAAGTGGCAGCCATATTTCAGTTCGAAAGCATGGATAGTTCAATGCATTCCATTTTGGTTGCGACTGACAGGTTTCTCGGTTCCTATCGAAGATGGAGCCTTCCGGATTTCACGTTCCTGTCCTACTCTTTTCGAAATTCAAGATCTTCGATCACATTTTGCTTAACTGTTCCTGTTACAGATACAGATACAATGTTTTTGGACCTTTTCGGTATCCACGGATTCATTGGAAATACTGTTGAACTATGAGCTTCGTCCAATAGGGGCGTACTCATTTTTTTTGGTATGGTTTCGGAGATACGACACAAATTTATATCTTTCCAATGGATCACATTGTATTTCATTATCTCATTGCATTCTTTATTTTATTCCCTTCAAGATGATGAATAATACTTACACTCTATAGATTCTCAGAAATGGTAAAAAACCACTCAATCATTAGGTTATATGAGTTGAACATAACAGAAACATCGTATAAACAACCAACGAAGGATGTAGGAAGGATAAAGCAAAAGGCTGGAAATTATTCAGTTTTTTCAGTCATATCGAAAAAGGTAGATTTTCGGAAAATCTCTTCTATTTTTTTACCAATATTTTTAGAGATGACTCATTCATGCCACAGTGTAAATTCTGAACGGTTTCCTTTAGCAATTCATCTCGAAAAACTGTCAACCTGAAAATGTTGAAATAAAATAGTCGACTGTGTTTTTCGTAGTTGCTAGGCAACAGTTTTTCATTGAACAACCCAAATTGTCCCAATGAAATACAAACCTCTTGTCAAGTTATGAGTGAAAAAAGCTGGAAATAATCCTTCATAGCAACTTTTGATATGATTCGACGTGGTTACATTGATTTCTTCCTCCGACTTTTCAAGTGTGGAACAATCATCTCAGATCCAATGTATTCGATAAGATATTTTGATTTATATCTATGACATATATATACATAACATAACTCAAAATCGAATATGTTTATAGTATAATTATATAATATAGTACAGTACATAGTATGATATTTTTTTTCATTCGTTCTATTGTATCCCAGAGACATTTTTCTAATTTATCGAATATGAACAACGTCCATGAGTTTGTAGTCCAAGTTTCCTTTCTTCTTCTTCTTTTTTATTTTCGTTCTTGTCTTTTGTCTTACAGTACATGTCAAAAATACATTTCCCGTTCCCATATAAAAAAGCGACCCTGCATTTTTCATTCTACTGTCACTGAAGTGCCAATGATTGGGTTCTGTACCAACTTATATTATTATATTATTATAGTTATACTTGTTTCATGTCATATTTTAAATATATTATGCAACAGGTTTTTTCTGACGTTGAACATCTGCAATGCTATCCATTGTGGAGCAATGACGTTTTTATGACGTCATTAACAGCTAAACGGCCGACAGTTTAATTAAAACGCACGTAGCCACGACGGCTGAATGACATGAGACGAATGATGTTGAATACTCGTAAAATGTCAAAACTCAATCTATACGACCCGAACCGGGCATAATATTATTGAATACTCGTAAAATGTCAAAACTCAATCTATACGACCCGAACCGGGCATAATATTATTCCAATTATTCGGTTTTTGTGTTTTGCATAGAGTTCAATTGACTGATGGACTTCAATTAACTGATGGACGAACGACTCATGGTCATAAAAACATTATGTAATATAAGTACCATCCTTTTTATTTTGGAAAGCGATCTCGGTTTTTTTGTTCGCTTGACTATCGGTGATTCAACTATTCTCCGTTGATTTTTACAGATTTTTACGATTTTCTTCCTCGTTTCTAAAAATGAAGATATAAATTATAATAATTCTGTCAACATATTTGTAGTCGAGACAGATTTATGATCTGTGCCAAAATGTGACAAGGTGGTTCGGAACTATTTCTATACGATTTCGGAAAATGGAACTCTAGAAGACGAACTACTGACTCTATACTGGGTGGCCCAATGAAAACGAAACAAGGCCCCGATTAGACATATTTATCGTTCTCAGAAAAAAAAAACGCTCGGACCAGTCGACTTTTATTTCGAGGGGGAAATATTTTGCGCCTGTTTTCAACTTTTTCACTTCAAATCCCTCGGAGGGTTGAGCTCCAACCCTTGAATCTCAAATGGAATAAGGGGTCAAGTGATACGTCATTCTGAAGGTAATCGAAATTTATTACCAACGCTTCCTCGTTTTTGGAATTCAATGCAGTAGTTTTCGAGAAAACATGTTTAGGAAAATAATCGACTAGTGATTGAAAGTAACGCTTCTTTCCCTTTCATCATTATTTCTCATTTTGTAGTTAGAACGATGTTCATCTAAGTGTTTTTTTCCAAATCCTGTCCTATCCAACATTACATAAAGAATCATTCATTTCAATCTCAGTTCCTTGATCTCCCAGTGAAATGCATACCTTGTTTCTTTTTCATTGGGCCACTCTGTATATTTGCTGAAGTACAAGCAATCATCAATGCACGACCAATCATTAAAGTTTCGACTTCCCAAACGATTCGAAGGCGCTGACGCCCAATCATTTTATCATTGGTTCGTCAAATCTTGAGGTAAATTTAGTGATTCCAATCTGAAGTGTTGATGAAGGTAACACACAAATTTGCTAATGAATATTGGAAAAGGTGGATTATAGAGTATTTGCCCAGCTTGACTGAAATGAGAAATTGGTGTGATGACGGGAAACAATAGAATTGGATGATTTTTTTTTTCATCATACAATTGTCCATGGGTTAATAGGAAATTTCGAAGAATCGAAAAAAATTTGTCCAGTACCTGCTGGACGGATCAGAGTTGTTGACGTTAGATCAGAATCTGGCACATTCAGAAGATCAGCACAAACTATATAGCCAAGATTAAAATTAAGAAAAGTAGATATATTTCTTCATGGGAGTAAAGAAATGTAAGATTGACATTTATTTTGTTCAATGACTGAATATAAATTCGAGAATTTCAAAGAGCCAATTCCATTCGATAGAATTAGTATTCAAACGAAGAAGCATTGATTTCTTTTGAAGAACAAAATTTTCCAAGTAGCTCTCAACACAGTAAAAAGTTTTTGCGACAACTTGTTTACGTACTGGGAGGTCACTTTGAGTAGTAATTGAAAGTATTATCATCACTAATCATTTCGAATCTCCTATCTAGCTTATTGTTGTTGGTCTGTTCATATTGTAGTTATAACTCGGACTTTTGGAATTCTGATTTATGAGTCGGAAATATAAATTATTTCACTAAACCAACGAAATCCGGTTGGAGATTTCGTCCATTCTAAAACCTTGATAATGGACAAGCTCACTCTACAACAGCATATAAACTGTTCAAGAAATGAAGAGGAAAACAATTGGGACACAGTTTCATCGTTAGCACTGTGAACGTGTAAACAGAGTAAGTCAGGACCTTCATCAAATTTATTGAAATGTTCAATCACTGATAATTTCGATATCATCCTCAATATCAATCTATACGCGAATTTGGTCCTTCTCTTTGGTACCAAGTTCAACATCCTGATGTGGAAGTGCTCATTTGAGAACATCCTGTACAGATATTTCGTTTTTCTTCTTTGGAGAATCTATTATGGAGTTGTCATATTTCATATTGGTAAAATTGGAACCGAAAGTGATAAATTATTAGTCGATTAATCATGATATAATAACCACTTGTGCAATTCGAAATCACCCATGTACGACCTTATTAATTTCTATAACCAGTGAACATCCGTTTACGTGGTAAAATTATAGCGGAAACTGTCTTATGCTGTTCCGATACTTGATCAAGGAAAATTCCAACAGTTATAGGAAGTGACTAGCGACAATCCATCATTGGAGCTTATTAACACCGCCTACGTTTCCCAACTGTCAAGTCTTCCTTACGAATTCATTAGGTAAGATAATATTCACTAGAAACGCTTTTATATTTTTTATTTTATTTGTACGGATTGACAGTTGAAAAAAGGTTCAGCTAAACGCATCCTGTTCCTTTATTATAATGAATCGAATAACTTCTTGAACAACAACATCAATTGCTGTAAGTTTGTGTGGATTTTGGTATTATAGTTAGTGGAGATACTTTCTCTAAGACATATCTCACATGTAGGTCATCTTCTGGAGAATTAAGGTCATCAATCAGAGTCCGGGGGTCAGAATATATTCAACCCAGTTACCCAGTTGACCAAACCATGCTGCAGTTCTATCACTGTTCTCTTATCTCTTATCTCTTATCTCTTATCTCTTATCTCTTATCTCTTATCTCTTATCTCTTATCTCTTATCTCTTATCTCTTATCTCTTATCTCTTATCTCTTATCTCTTATCTCTTATCTCTTATCTCTTATCTCTTATCTCTTATCTCTTATCTCTTATCTCTTATCTCTTATCTCTTATCTCTTATCTCTTATCTCTTATCTCTTATCTCTTATCTCTTATCTCTTATCTCTTATCTCTTATCTCTTATCTCTTATCTCTTATCTCTTATCTCTTATCTCTTATCTCTTATCTCTTATCTCTTATCTCTTATCTCTTATCTCTTATCTCTTATCTCTTATCTCTTATCTCTTATCTCTTATCTCTTATCTCTTATCTCTTATCTCTTATCTCTTATCTCTTATCTCTTATCTCTTATCTCCCATCTCTTATCTCTTATCTCTTATCTCTTATCTCTTATCTCTTATCTCTTATCTCTTATCTCTTATCTCTTATCTCTTATCTCTTATCTCTTATCTCTTATCTCTTATCTCCCATCTCTTATCTCTTATCTCTTATCTCTTATCTCTTATCTCTTATCTCTTATCTCCCATCTCCCATCTCTTATCTCTTATCTCTTATCTCTTATCTCTTATCTCCCATCTCTTATCTCTTATCTCTTATCTCTCATCTCTCATCTCTCATCTCTTATCTCTTATCTCTCATCTCTCATCTCTTATCTCTTATCTCTTATCTCTCATCTCTCATCTCTCATCTCTCATCTCTTATCTCTTATCTCTTATCTCTTATCTCTTATCTCTTATCTCTTATCTCTTATCTCTTATCTCTTATCTCTTATCTCTTATCTCTTATCTCTTATCTCTTATCTCTTATCTCTTATCTCTTATCTCTTATCTCTTATCTCTTATCTCTTATCTCTTATCTCTTATCTCTTATCTCTTATCTCTTATCTCTTATCTCTTATCTCTTATCTCTTATCTCTTATCTCTTATCTCTTATCTCTTATCTCTTATCTCTTATCTCTTATCTCTTATCTCTTATCTCTTATCTCTTATCTCTTATCTCTTATCTCTTATCTCTTATCTCTTATCTCTTATCTCTTATCTCTTATCTCTTATCTCTTATCTCTTATCTCTTATCTCTTATCTCTTATCTCTTATCTCTTATCTCTTATCTCTTATCTCTTATCTCTTATCTCTTATCTCTTATCTCTTATCTCTTATCTCTTATCTCTTATCTCTTATCTCTTATCTCTTATCTCTTATCTCTTATCTCTTATCTCCCATCTCTTATCTCTTATCTCTTATCTCTTATCTCTTATCTCTTATCTCTTATCTCTTATCTCTTATCTCTTATCTCTTATCTCTTATCTCTTATCTCTTATCTCTTATCTCTTATCTCTTATCTCTTATCTCTTATCTCTTATCTCTTATCTCTTATCTCTTATCTCTTATCTCTTATCTCCCATCTCTTATCTCTTATCTCTTATCTCTTATCTCTTATCTCTTATCTCCCATCTCCCATCTCTTATCTCTTATCTCTTATCTCTTATCTCTTATCTCCCATCTCTTATCTCTTATCTCTTATCTCTCATCTCTCATCTCTCATCTCTTATCTCTTATCTCTCATCTCTCATCTCTCATCTCTTATCTCTTATCTCTTATCTCTCATCTCTCATCTCTCATCTCTCATCTCTCATCTCTTATCTCTTATCTCTTATCTCTTATCTCTTATCTCTTATCTCTTATCTCTTATCTCTTATCTCTTATCTCTTATCTCTTATCTCTTATCTCTTATCTCTTATCTCTTATCTCTTATCTCTTATCTCTTATCTCTTATCTCTTATCTCTTATCTCTTATCTCTTATCTCTTATCTCTTATCTCTTATCTCTTATCTCTTATCTCTTATCTCTTATCTCTTATCTCTTATCTCTTATCTCTTATCTCTTATCTCTTATCTCTTATCTCTTATCTCTTATCTCTTATCTCTTATCTCTTATCTCTTATCTCTTATCTCTTATCTCTTATCTCTTATCTCTTATCTCTTATCTCTTATCTCTTATCTCTTATCTCTTATCTCTTATCTCCCATCTCTTATCTCTTATCTCTTATCTCTTATCTCTTATCTCTTATCTCTTATCTCTTATCTCTTATCTCTTATCTCTTATCTCTTATCTCTTATCTCTTATCTCTTATCTCCCATCTCTTATCTCTTATCTCTTATCTCTTATCTCTTATCTCTTATCTCTTATCTCCCATCTCCCATCTCTTATCTCTTATCTCTTATCTCTTATCTCTTATCTCTTATCTCCCATCTCTTATCTCTTATCTCTTATCTCTCATCTCTCATCTCTCATCTCTTATCTCTTATCTCTCATCTCTCATCTCTTATCTCTTATCTCTTATCTCTCATCTCTCATCTCTCATCTCTCATCTCTTATCTCTTATCTCTTATCTCTTATCTCTTATCTCTTATCTCTTATCTCTTATCTCTTATCTCTTATCTCTTATCTCTTATCTCTTATCTCTTATCTCTTATCTCTTATCTCTTATCTCTTATCTCTTATCTCTTATCTCTTATCTCTTATCTCTTATCTCTTATCTCTTATCTCTTATCTCTTATCTCTTATCTCTTATCTCTTATCTCTTATCTCTTATCTCTTATCTCTTATCTCTTATCTCTTATCTCTTATCTCTTATCTCTTATCTCTTATCTCTTATCTCTTATCTCTTATCTCTTATCTCTTATCTCTTATCTCTTATCTCTTATCTCTTATCTCTTATCTCTTTTCTCTTTTCTCTTTTCTCTTATCTCTTATCTCTTATCTCTTATCTCTTATCTCTTATCTCTTATCTCTTATCTCTTATCTCTTATCTCTTATCTCTTATCTCTTATCTCTTATCTCTTATCTCTCATCTCTCATCTCTCATCTCTCATCTCTCATCTCTCATCTCTTATCTCTTATCTCTTATCTCTTATCTCTTATCTCTTATCTCTTATCTCTTATCTCTTATCTCTTATCTCTTATCTCTTATCTCTTATCTCTTATCTCTTATCTCTTATCTCTTATCTCTTATCTCTTATCTCTTATCTCTTATCTCTTATCTCTTATCTCTTATCTCTTATCTCTTATCTCTTATCTCTTATCTCTTATCTCTTATCTCTTATCTCTTATCTCTTATCTCTTATCTCTTCTCTCTTCTCTCTTCTCTCTTCTCTCTTCTCTCTTCTCTCTTCTCTCTTCTCTCTTCTCTCTTCTCTCTTCTCTCTTCTCTCTTCTCTCTTCTCTCTTCTCTCTTCTCTCTTCTCTCTTCTCTCTTCTCTCTTCTCTCTTCTCTCTTATCTCTTATCTCTTATCTCTTATCTCTTATCTCTTATCTCTTATCGCTTATCTCTTCTCTCTTCTCTCTTCTCTCTTCTCTCTTCTCTCTTCTCTCTTCTCTCTTCTCTCTTCTCTCTTCTCTCTTCTCTCTTCTCTCTTCTCTCTTCTCTCTCTTCTCTATTCTCTCTTCTCTCTTCTCTCTTCCTCTCTTCTCTCTTCTCTCTTCTCTCTTCTCCTCTTCTCTCTTCTCTCTTCTCTCTTCTCTCTTCTCTCTTCTCTCTTCTCTCTTCTCTCTTCTCTCTTCTCTCTTCTCTCTTCTCATCTCTTCTCTCTTCTCTCTTCTCTCTTCTCTCTTCTCTCTTCTCTCTTCTCTCTTCTCTCTTCTCTTTTCTCTCTTCTCTCTTCTCTCTTCTCTCTTCTCTCTTCTCTCTTCTCTCTTCTCTTTTCCTCTCTCTTCTCTCTTCTCTCTTCTCTCTTCTCTCTTCTCTCTTCTCTCTTCTCTCTTCTCTCTTCTCTCTCTCTCTTCTCTCTTCTCTCTTCTCTCTTCTCTCTTCTCTCTTCTCTCTTCTCTCTTCTCTCTTCTCTCTTCTCTCTTCTCTCTTCTCTCTTCTCTCTTCTCTCTTCTCTCTCTTCTCTTCTTCTCTCTTCCTCTCTCTTCTCTCTTCTCTCTTCTCTCTTCTCTCTTCTCTCTTCTCTCTTCTCTCTTCTCTCTTCTCTCTTCTCTCTTCTCTCTTCTCTCTTCTCTCTTCTCTCTTCTCTCTTCTCTCTTCTCTCTTCTCTCTTCTCTCTTCTCTCTTCTCTCTTCTCTCTTCTCTCTTCTCTCTTCTCTCTTCTCTCTTCTCTCTTCTCTCTTCTCTCTTCTCTCTTCTCTCTTCTCTCTTCTCTCTTCTCTCTTCTCTCTTCTCTCTTCTCTCTTCTCTCTTCTCTCTTCTCTCTTCTCTCTTCTCTTTTCTCTCTTCTCTCTTCTCTCTTCTCTCTTCTCTCTTCTCTCTTCTCTCTTCTCTCTTCTCTCTTCTCTCTTCTCTCTTCTCTCTTCTCTCTTCTCTCTTCTCTCTTCTCTCTTCTCTCTTCTCTCTTCTCTCTTCTCTCTTCTCTCTTCTCTCTTCTCTCTTCTCTCTTCTCTCTTCTCTCTTCTCTCTTCTCTCTTCTCTCTTCTCTCTTCTCTCTTCTCTCTTCTCTCTTCTCTCTTCTCTCTTCTCTCTTCTCTCTTCTCTCTTCTCTCTTCTCTCTTCTCTCTTCTCTCTTCTCTCTTCTCTCTTCTCTCTTCTCTCTTCTCTCTTCTCTCTTCTCTCTTCTCTCTTCTCTCTTCTCTCTTCTCTCTTCTCTCTTCTCTCTTCTCTCTTCTCTCTTCTCTCTTCTCTCTTCTGTCTTCTCTCGTTTCGTTTGGTAATAACGCCTAGGATGCCTCACGCAATCACGTTGATAAAACGTGTGATGAAACAAAGTTCTTCGACTGATCTTTCTTGCGATAGAGCTGAGACAAGAATGGTCAACTGATGAGAATACTTGACAATCAATTGCAAGACAATGATTTTTAGGATTCACGGGCTGTGACCAATGATGATCCTGCAAATATCGTTAATTGCACTCACCATGCGATGAGGTTTTTTATTTTGTTTTTTTTTGGTACTACTGGAAGAAAAACTACCTACATTTATCGAGATAATCCAAGTCGAAGTATGAAAATTATTCTTCTATTTCCAACCCGTTTTGGGTCATCATATCAATGAACTTATCCAATCATTCATGAAATTTCATGTTGAAACTTGTTTGACACAAAGTTCTCTCTTGTGATGGAGTCTAGGATGGGTCGATATGATCTCAGTGATGAAACAAAGTTCCTTCTTTGGTCAATATAGTGATGACTCCTAAGATGCTGCACAAAAACACTTTTCTCTAGATCAACCCTAAAGAGGATGAGTAACTCCCAGAAAACTGAACAACTTTCAGGACACTAATTAAATACTCATTGACTCAATAACTCTCAGGGAGATCTTTTCAAAGCCCGGTTATATGGGCCAACAATATGAATGCGGGAATTACAAGGCTTGATTCTGATATCTCAAATTATCGACTCCTATAGAGCCACATACAGAAGAGACGATATTTACCAACATTGTCAGTACGAATTCAATATTTATATTCAATATTATATTTAATGTTAACTTTTTCATGTTCGTGTTCGTGATATCTTTTCAACTGAAACTCTTTCGCTTGAAAGTGTTTTACGACTGCAGTTACTGTTAATCTTCTTCTTTCTTCTTTGTTGCACTTAGGATAGAGACGAAAATTAAAATGCTGTTAAACAAACCTAAATCAAAATTTATCGCTCTAAAGGTATATCTCGCGTACGAGTAATTTTATACAATGTAATGTATTGTGGTAGGTATAATGAATAGTTTCGAAATTGCACTCCAAGAATTTCTCATGGCCGTATTAAAATTACGAAGAATAAATAGTAGGTTTCGCATAACGGTACATCATCAGGGGCGTAGTCACGCCGTATATCTAGAGTGGGGGGTATTTGATTTTGATTCACCCAATTTTCAGAGATCGGTATTAAATGTTAGCGTATGTCGAATAATGGCTTTTTTGATGAAATATTACACCAAAAATCATTACGGAATGCTAAGAGGTTCAAAACTTATACAGCCATTTCTGAGGTTATGTCTTCGAGACATATGGTTCAAAAGCTATATGACAAACTACTGTTATTTTTGACCTCCCATGTATGCCGCCTTAGTTATGGGACACCCTGTATAGTGTGTCAATTTCAAAAATTTGTATCTATGTGTTGCCATCTGAAATTTTGGAACTGAAGAAGGCACCGCGCTAAGGAAACTGGTACTACTGACGCAGCAGTTTTTTTTATTTTCCAACACAGAAGTCAATGTCAGAGCTCTAGTTAATACAGAGTATATCATCATGAAACAATTTGATTTATTGGAATGATTATTGATAGTAAAGTTTGAACAATTACTTCCAACATGAATTCACGAAGATGATTCATGTTGCTGCTGATCAGAAACGATATTTTTAGAAGAGTTGTTGATTCCACAATTTCATCAATTCGTTTGGAAGCAGATGAACAATTCGATATCTCAATTTCATTTCAATATTACTATGCACAGTTGTACAAAAAATATTTTCAGGGCACATTCTAGTGAATTTTTCCTTGTGATTAAAAATTAACACTTTCATGTGCCATTAAAAAAACCCTCATTTCTCAATTGAAAAAAAAATAGAAAATGAAGAAAATATTTTTGACGAACATTATAAAATGTACACATTGTAGGTAGATGGAGGAATCTTAAACAAAATAATCGTCGAATATTACATGTATTGAGTCGATTTGAGAATCGATCTCCATGTTATCTGGTATGTTACACGGTTCAATATCTAACAGAATATAGAATATATTTTTTTAGTACAGCTTAAGGTTTTCGATTATTTTTGTTTCTCAAGGCAATTTATTGTAGAATTTTAGACAATTAAAGAATTCTCCCTTTTCTGTAATGGTTAGTCTATGTCTTGGATACTTATAATCGATATTTCTTGTCGTATATTCAGTTTTGGTTTGGAATCATCAAACAGATATTTATTCTTAAAGAAAAAAAGCAAAAATTCTTGGATATAGATGGCAAATACGGTGAGAATTTTACTTTTCCTGAATAATCCTTTGCATGATTCAGTGGTCTTCACTTTACATGAAATTCTCAGTGATCTTTTTCGTGATGTGAAGATTTTGTTCATATCTCTACAGTTTCCATAGGAGACTATTCCAAATCTTACAACTGATTCCATATTTGCGTGATATACTATTTTGGTATTTCAAAATTTGTGTAGCTGGATAATACTATCATAGCTTTTGTTTTATATCTGTTGATAACATGAAAGGGAAGTCTATAATGTTCGAGGAACAACGTGTTAGCCATCGGTGGAATTTCGGGAGAGAAGGAAGGTGTTGTAATTTTTCTTGAAACCTTGGAGGTTGTAAGCATCAGGAAAGACTTCACTAGGCAAAGAATTCCACAACTTTGCCGTTCTATTGATGAATGATGCTTGGTATAGGGATGTTCGACAGGTCTCGAGCCTGACAGTGTAGGGGTGACCAGCCTGAGCTCTTCTGGTTTGTCTACTAGGAATCGCACGTGGTGGCATAATAGATGATATTTCCATTGAGCACCGACCGTGGAAGTATCTATAAGAAAGGCAGAGATCGCCCACCTTTCTACGATGTTCTAGAGAGGTCAATGATTTGGTAAGTGTTGTATCATCGACAGTTCAATTAACTTATTCATGTGAATATTGATTGTATGCGAACAATTACGCACTTGATACAAAGTAGCTATTTTCGATGATTTTGACATGGCAACAACTGTAGTGAAAAATGCTTGAGAAGGAATGCCTATGTCTCCCGCATTAGGAACGCTGAGAGAAAAGGTTATGGCACCACTGATTGCAGTCAGTTAGTTCATTTGGAATGCTAAACGCGAAAGGGCTGCAAACTTCATTGATTGCACGGCCAATTACCCTCCTGATATCATGTTTACCTAAGTAATCAGCGAACTCTGGGGGAGGCGCAGTTGACACTCCACCGCTCTCTCGCTTTTGGCGGAATTAACCGATCCCCGCAAACAGTGGCGTACTGCCTGGAATGACAACAAAAAGGGAAGGGGTGGATTTTTAGATCGGAAATTGATAATCGTTGAAAGGGTTTTATTATTTTCAGTTTTCAAATATAGATATTGTAGGTCATCAGACATTTTGTGAAGATGAAAACTTCTTTGTTCTTCCACTCAACCAAAAAAATGTTCCCAGTGTTCCTAAATAATATAATCCAATCAGAACTCAAACGAGCCTAATGAAAAAAAAAACAAGAAATTCACTACGTTTACGATTCCTTATTGATTTTCTACGAATAAATATCTCTTCAGTCCAATCTTGAATGCTTTTTCTATTTCTATCCTGATGTACTGGGGGATGAGATTATAGATTTTAGTAGCTGAAATAAACGAGCACTATGAAGAACTCTTTGGTTTTCCATATTTAACCAGCCAGCCTCACGTATTTTATGTGAAATCCGTTCACGTTCTCTCATTCCTTCGACTAAACGAAGACAAGAGTTTCATACTTCTCGTATTTTATTCATATACATTCATATACAAGGACCATTCAGGCTGTCTGCATTGTTGAATGATGATAAAACAAGTGATTGGCAGAAAATTATATCACTGAGGACAATAGGATATGTATATTGCCATATATGAATTCAACGACGAATGAGCACGTTGTTTGAGTTTATTGGTATGCCTTTCTAATTTCAACTCAACAACTGAAGGGATACCAAGACTTCTTGCCTCGTTAATCGAAGTAGGCCGTATACATTGTGAATTTCATATGCAGTAAAATCTGTATTGGTAGTGAATATCATTAATTTGACTCGGTCGAATTTATCAGTTGGCAATGATGAATGTGCAGGAATTTCCATCCACATGATCTACAATAGATTTGGGTTCCATCTGCATCGGCACAGAATTTATCGAATACATTGTGAATATCAGCGGTCCCAAAATTGACCCGTGAGGTACTCCCGATTTGATATTTGGAACTTTTTATCGATACTCACTTCTTGTTGCCTATCCAAAACTTATGACCTCTTCAAGCATATTGAATTTTGTGAGAGCCCTGAACAGTGACAAATTTCTAGCATGAAGTCATGGTTGATTGTATTGAATGCTCGACTAAAGGCAAGTATAACTATAACTAGAGTAGTTGTGCAACTATATCCTTCACGGAATCCTGATTAAATTGAAGATAATAAAGCAAATGCTTCTCAAATCTTCATATTCCATTGGATTTTGTTATTGTCTTCAGAGTGTTCTAGATATGTTTTCATGATGACTCTAGGAGTTTTCCGGTTGTCTTGGGCATGTTCTCAACATGTCTTCAGGATGCCTTGACCAAGCACAGTCTCAATCTTCCGAGAATCCTCAACAGGACTTTGAATGTGATACCTCGTCGTCCTTTCTTCAGATCGCACGTGATGCTTTCAACAATTTTGTAGGTTACAATATGTCAGCAAGTCTTTTACTATTTCTAGTGATCGAAGCTCTTCCAGTTGATGATTTGTTTTTGTCTTCAGAGTGTTCTAGATATGTTCTCATGATGACTCTTAGGAGTTTTCCGGTTGTCTTTGGCATGTACTCAACATGTCTTCAGGATGCCTTGGCCAAGCACAGTCTCAATCTTCCGAGAATCCTCAACAGGACTTTGAATGTGATACCTCGTCGTCCTTTCTTCAGATCGCACGTGATGCTTTCAACAATTTCGTAGGCTATATTATGTCAGCACGTCTTTACTAGTTCTAGGGATCGAAGCTCTTCCAGTTGATGATGAAGTTGCAGTTGATATGGAAGACGTTTTATCCATTTGCTTTATAAATTTTTATTGTCTGGTCGTCAACTTTGATGAAATATTATTGATGCTGCTCTCTCTCGTTTGCTGTTTTCATTGGTTGGATTCTTCCACTTCTCTCTAGGGTCTATTTGGAATTTGATCAATATTATTCGATAACATACCCATTGAATGATATTTTCTGATCATTTTTGAATTGATACAGTCATAAGAACAGGACAACACCACTTCGAATGCAGTTTCGAAATCCTTCCTTGACTTTATGAGTTGAACCAACTGACCCAACTAGCATTATCAATTATCATTTTTTTATTATTCAAACCACACGTAAAACTTAGTCTCTTTTTTTAACACATTAATGGATCAATAAACTTCGATAAACAATAGATTTTAGTGAATAATCTTACACTATCAACTTGATTGGAATGAAAATAATTGACGATGACTTATTTCTCAATCCTTAGTCATGGCACATCAAAATGATTTGCCGACAGTCAGCTGTCTCTTTCTTATGGTAGTTTCAATTCCTCCCTCTCCAAGCTCTAGTAGAGAATATACAGGGTGAGTCGAAAATGTGTACCGAGCGTTCTGGGGGTGATAGAACATTGAAAATTAAGTGTAGTTTGATGATTAAACTCATGGCCCAAAATGCATTTTGAGGGAGATATATCCTTCCAAAGTTGATAAAATTAAAATAATTTCTCCGCATAACTTCTGAACGATGAAAGCCACCCGATTGAAATTTTGTGCATGAATGTATGTTGTCAAAATACATTTTTTCGTCACACTTCCACATTTCTGATATTGTTATAAAGGGTGTTTTCAGAGGGTGAGTCATGATTTTTTGTAGAAAACTTTTTTCCCTGTATTATTTTCGGTGAAAAAACAGGAGCATTTGATGGAGCGAAGAAAATTACATGAAAAAGGTACTCTTATTCAAATACAAAAAAATGAGCCGTTCGTGAGATATTCGAGATATTCGATTTTATTCATCGCGAGATTCATCGGTATAACGATATTTCAGCAGCATTTGCATTTCCGAAGCACTCGCCAAGCATTAGAAGCATATCAGTTTGTTCAGAGAACGAATAACCTGCCATATTTCTTAAAATCTCAGTTGATAATCGCAGTGATAAATGACACAGAAAAACCACACGAACAAATCGACTACAACAATGTTGAAAATTATTCATCATGGCCTGCTGAAATATTGTTACCGATGAATCTCGCGATGAATGAAGTCAATCTGCTGATATCATGTAACCACAAAAACTCAAATATCTCACGAACGGCTCAATTTTTTGTATTTGAATAATGGTACTTTTTTCATGTAATTTTCTTCGTTCCATCGAATGCTCCTGTTTTTTCACCGAGAATAATACAGGGAAAAAAGTTTTCTACAAAAAATCATGACTCACCCTCTGAAAACACCCTTTATAACAATATCAGAAATGTGGAAGTGTGACGAAAGAATGTATTTTGACAACATACATTCATGCACAAAATTTCAATCGGGTGGCTTTCATCGTTCAGAAGTTATGCGGAGAAATTATTTTAATTTTATCAACTTTGGAAGGATATATCTCCCTTAATATGCATTTTGGGCCATGAGTTTAATCATCAAACTACACTTATTTTTCAATGGTCTATCACCCCCAGAAAGCTCGGTACACATTTTTGACTCACCCTGTATAATATCTTCGATTCTGATTCAACATGAGAGAAATCGACCTAGTATCGAATAGAACGTAGCCTTGCAACCGGAAACACAACGTACCGGAATAAAAACAATCGAAGAAATTACTTCCACAACATACTTGACTGGACGCTGTGACGCTATACCTATAAATAGTTCGGACGGCGGCCGTTGCCTACAAAAACGCCTAACAAAACGCATTCAGAATTCGAATAAAGATTCCGATCTCGTATCAGCAACGAGCATCGGCCGCGAAATGAAACATTTCATTGAATGCAAACAAGTCGGAACGAGAATTCGTTTTGCGTTGTTTAGTTTACGATGTTCCAGTGCAATCTTGACTCGAGAGTAGGAAACGATTCAGCAGACGTTTTGCATAGAGGGCGCCTCATGAATAAGAATGACGTAGGAGGCGTTAGGGGGCCCCTATTTATTACGTGTCAGGCGTCAGGGGTGGAGCGGGACGCGGCATTGTCTCTGTCACCACAGCGACGATTTCTTTCGATTTGGCTGACGCCGAAGTGGTCTTTGCGATTTTTCTATCCTCTTCAGAATTGGCATGCTCAGCAAATAAATGTTGTTTCTTCATTTGACAGCTTTCACCCAAACTAACTTTCTAGGTTTCTTAGATAATTATTGAAATCGCGATCTTCATTTTTGCAGAAAACTGCTACAGTAATCAATCAAAAGTTATGCGAAAATTCCCCAATAATCACGACATACGTTTCGACTATATCTGTATGTCATACTCATAGTTTCTGACCGAGATCCAGAAGAGTCGTTGGAACAAACATAAGAAGAAGAAAATTCACTCAAACTCCGACCTGCAGGATAATTACATAACCAGTTTGAATGTGTTTTTGGATGGTGCTGTGATTTCAAATCGAAACTAAATATTGTGAGTTATCTTTCAGAACGAATGATGTTAGTTAGAAATAGTTATTCACCTAACCAGTGCGGAAAAGAGGTTTTCCGCAAGAGTTAGATGCAACGTTTTCCCTACGAGTGTTTTTGTCCGTCTTATTTATGAAAAAAAAACAAGGTTTTTATCGAGCAAGATTTCATAATAATGATACAAAATGACACATAAGACACGATAGTTACATAGATCATGCATCAGTTAGTCCTGAATATCCTCATTTTCAATAATATCAAAATCGTGCGGGAAAGTAACTTTCCCGCATGATTTTATCTTTCCGCGACAATTTTTTTATGCACTGAAAAGACATTATCAAAATAAATAGTGATAATTAAAATTTGACAGGATTTCATATGGTATGGTAGCAATTAAATTAATATCTTAAATAGCTCAGTTGGCGAAGTAAGGGAGCAGTCGTCCTACAATGGTATCCTGGGGAAGTTACTTTTCTTTTGTTTTATTTTTTTGAAATCGATGAGAGTACTTATTGTTCAATTTTCGTTATATTTTTCAATATTTGTATATTCAAGACGACATGAGTGTTTTTGATAGAATCTGTTATGAAAAAAATTATTCGCTCGTACTCCAAAATTTCATACACCTACTCATTGTTCAGTATACTAATCTTGAATTAATATATTGTGCTTCAAAGAGGAAATCTTACATGAGAGTTAAAATCGTGCGGAAGAGTGAAAATCGTGCGGAAATGTAAAAATCGTGCGAAAAGTGGAAATCGTGCGGAAAAGTAGAACTTTCCAAACGAAAAATCGTGCGGAAAAGTTACTTTTCCGCACACTCATAGGAAAACATCATTACAAGGGTAGTTTCAGTTGGAAATTCGATAGGTATATACACCCTCATTCATGTTGTTGATTGGTTGTATTATTCGAATTGATATTTAAAAACTATGATATCGATTTTGTATTCCTGCACCTGATTGGCTACCTATATACCCACGTATTATTTTACTTTTTTGGCATAAATGAAAACTGTCGTGATATTTCGGATTTAGGAAACAACATGACTTCATGATATGCCTATATAGTATGAGTGGCTCTGGAAGCAATGCAAACTATGTATTGTAATCTCGTGCAAAATATCTTCCGTCTTAAACATGAATTATCACCGACAAACAGATGCCTCAATTCCAAAGATTTGAATATGACCAATCCGCACTGAATACATACTGTCAAAATTTGTTGATCAACACAACGGTGTACAAAACACTGATGCAGTCACTGATGATGTTTTGTTTCGTCAAAAACGCTAACGCCATTTTCCGCTATAATGGCCTAATATTTATGAAACTCCCCAGAAGATGGTGACATTTTTACAGATTTCTGTACAAATAGTTGACGTTTTGCGATTGTAATCATGTAGTTCGATCTAAAATTGAGAAGTAACCTAAATTACTACTTCTGAATCAACATTTTCATAACACAGATTATGCAATTATCAATATTATTGATTTTGTTGTCATTTTTGTACCCTCTAACAACTAACATATGAGCGATTTCCCGCTATATTGAATAAAATGCTGTTATCAAGTTAGCTGTACGTTAGAGTTCTGGTTGAAGGAATTCGATAGGCAAATAGGCAGAATATAGCTCCACCAGTGTTCTGTACTTCGTTTTCAACACTGAATATTTCTAAATTTGACGTGATCCTCGCGAAAATTCATTCGCTAAGATGATCGTTCACTAAAGATCATCACATCATGTTCAAAAATCACTTTATTCATTAAGATATTGAGTATAAATGGTTTCACCTGTCCTGGTAGGACATGTCTTACTGAAGATAACTTAAATGATATTCACCTACCAAGTAATTACTTGTGGGTTCGTTCTCCAAATCGAATTTATGAAATCTTGCTGACTAATCTGACATTCATATGTCAACGACAGTCCTGATTATGAGAATTCAATAACTGAGTCTTCTCCAAGTCTCGGATTCATGTTGCCCATTGGACTAAATAGGCACCATGATACACGCCATACTAAGATGTATATGAACTGTCTGGTGTTCTCACTAAAGCTCAACATATTGAGTGAATGCCTTAGAATCGATAAAAGATGGAATTTAGGTGTTCAATGTCAAACACGCTTGAAAAATCCTGGATATGAATCTGGTAACTAGAAAGAATATCATACAGGAAAAGTTTAACATCAAATAAATGACAGCTATAGGGGAGGCGTATGTACATACCAAGAAACTTAATTTTGGAAAATGAAGAAAGTAAGAAAATTTGGCATCACTACTCTATTGGGAACAACTTTAAAAACCATCGGTATCCCTTGTCGTTAAGATCAATTTTCACCACGCTCCTTTCTATGCACTTCAGTTCCTGAGATTGCTACTGAAATTCATTCATTTCGAGTTCGACGAAACTGAGTAGTAGTGTTGGACTATGAACATTGAAAAGCTTCAAAAAATGCACAAATGCACATAAGAGCACAAGACTATATACATTTTTCAGCTTTTTGTGGGATTATCTCCTCGTTTCTAAAAAATGAATTAGAACTCATTAAAAATTATTTCAATATATTTGAAGTAAGGACAGATTTTGTGATCTGCCCCAAAATGTCACTGCGCTTGAAATTAAACCTTTAGACACCTAAAGAAGAAATTCACTATTTGTGAGTGGCACCTTGTTTTTTGAAAAATTTGGAAATATAAATATATTTAATAAGAATAAAACTTCTACTTATCTCAGTGGACGTTTTGGAAACAAAACTGCTCTCGTTCTCAACACAAATTAGAACACTTCACAAAAATTTTCTATGTTCAGTTGTTTATGGCACTGAAAAGTGACATTTTGTCGGACGGAGGAATTCTGGTATCCAGGTGTTTTTTATTTATTGAAGTGGATGCCAAGTTCTATCTGTATTAACTGAACAAGAAGCAATATTATTGTCTCCGTTCAAAAGTATGCAAAGCAGATTCCTGGATTGTCTTTTTTGGATGTCATCTCCTTCTTCTATGATCCCAATACCACCCCATTCTGCCATATGTTGTCAATCTTCAATAAGGATATGTGCAGCTGATTTTGACTCGTCGATATATCTTTTCTTCATATTGTTTTTATGCTCCTTCATCCCTACTGATGGAGACCTGCTAGTTTCACCTGTATAGTATTTTCCACAAACACATGTTTTACCGTAAATACATTTTTTTTTTGATGATTGTTCTTTGTTTCGTACGAGTCAAAATCAACCTTGCTATATCTTCAGAATTGAACAATGTTTCTACTCGAAACTTGTCAGCAACACGCTTAAGTTTTTCGGACACTCCAGGAATGTATGGGATTATATTCGTTATAATATATTGAAATAATTATCATAGCTTCTATTTTCGAGATAAACTCCCAGGAAAAATTAGTAAGCATCTTGTTCTTCCGTATTCTGTGGTCAATAGATTCATCAGGATTGAATTTTTCTACTCATAGAATCGGTTTTGAACTACATCTAGAATAGGCACCATCCTCTCGCATCCATCTTGATCGATCTGATGGTATTTAGATCGCGTCCATCGACGGGATACCTACCGATTCTGAAGTGAGTTGAGTTGCTCAACCATCGTTGGCTCCTTGGTGAGGCCAAACAATGATTTATGAAGAGCCCGAAAGATATTCCACAAGTCATGGAGCCCATAATGAAAACATCTCACGGACAGATCGCTAGTCATTTCACCGCCTTCTTCGTGACTTTTGACGCTAACTCACGTCGATGATGGATCGATCTTGGATCTCGTACTCCGTAGGTGAAATTGTTTATAAACATAGGCGGATGTGTCTTGAGAGTTTCGAGAGGTAAAAGTTATGAGCAATAATGATCTGTTCCCTTTTTGCTGGACAAACGGTAAACGTCTAAAGTAAAACCTAGATTTCCTACAAAGGTTCAGAATTGGAACAAGAAGTAGGTCCTATTCGAGAAGATTCATTTTGGCAGAACTTCGTAACTACCTGAATAGTTTTTTTCTACGACCACCTATGAAAGAGCGCTCTCAACACTGTATTAAGTCGACAGTAAAAAGTGCTAGTGTAGAATTATCTGGAAGAAGCATGCTTGCAGTGGTTGATAAATGTATCTTATAATATTTCATCTGGAAATTTCACTGCTGGTACCATCAAATATGACACTTGAATTTAAGAACAATCCTGTATAACCTTTCGGTAAATTGTGGAATCCACTATCCTCCTTCCTTCTTCGAAATGCGTCTAGATATATTACCATGACCGTCTTCGTTTTTATGATTTTGATCCCTGTAAATATTATGAACCCACTACATTATTTGTTTCAAATTATAGTAATACTACTCAGGAAACACTGTTCATGATAATGACAAATAACAAAGTTGACGTAGACTCAATTTAGTGAAGTTGGCTACCAAAGATGATAGCTGAAATATCCGAAGGTGACCGAACAGTTCATAGGCGCACGTATTTTTATTGAATTGACATAGCTATATATGTCTCTCGAATTATCAAAAAAGTCTCTCTTCGGGTTTTCTCGTATCTGACTGCTGTATGTTGGGTTGCTTGGTAGCTGGTCGTAGGAAAAATAGTGAATATAACTCATTGGACTCGTTATATTACGCAGCTCGGCTAATTCACACTAGTTTTGTAATATTCTATTTTGCAACATTTTGATGCTGGGTATGTTTAAAAGTCGACACCCTTGGATTTCTTTGAGTACGACTATGTGAAGTTCTCGTGCATATTGTTTTTAATTAGCATTTTGTTCCATCATGCTCTTCGATGGGTTTTAATCGAGTCCCAGTACAATATTTTTGATGACGCATGGTATTTGGTTACAGGATTCAATTATCATTTTTGCTTTTGAAACTCACCTGCGATAGTAGTTTGATGGATACATTATTAACTCGTTCGTTTGATTGTTTCTAGTAGTCATCAACAAATTTCATTCTCAATCAACTGAAAAACGTGAAAAATACTCTGAACTATATTATCAATCAGTATCAGTGAAGTATGTGAATATCACCCTTGGGAAAATTACTCAAAACTTCTACCTGGCGCACCTGTTTGTTTATTATTTCTTCGCATACTGGGTGGCCCAATGAAAACGAAACGACACCGATTTGACATAGGTATCGTTCTCAGAAAAAAAAACACTTGGACCGGTCGATTTTTTTTTCAGGGGGAAATATTTTGTGCATGTTTTCAACTTTTTTACTCTGAATCCCTTGGAGGGGTGAGCTCCAACCCTTGAATCTCAAATGGGTAAGGAGTCAAGTTATACATCATTTTGAGGGTGATCGAAATCTCTTACCAACGCTTCCTTGTTTTTGGAATTCAATGCAGTAGTTCTCGAGAAAACACGTTTATGAAAATAATCGGCTAGTGATGGAAAGTAACGTTATGTTCCCTTTCATCACTATTTCTCATTTTGTAGTTAGAACGATGTTCATCTTAGAAGTGCCTTATGTGTTTTTTTTTTAAATCCTGTCCTATTCAACATCACATAAAGAATCATTCATTTCAATGTCAGTTCCTTATTGATGTCTCAGTAGAATGCATACCCTGTTTCGTTTCCATTGGCCACCCTGTATATTCTCTAGAGCTTCTCAGAATAATTTACGTAGTGTAGGCTTGGACAATTGAATAGGCTTGACCATCTCAGCATATAAATTCTTCTCCAATATTATTGAATGTGTCCATTACTAAAAAAATATTACAGTAGTACAGTACTAGTAGAGTACAGCAAAAACAGGACGATTTTTGACAGCAAGGCAACTAGTTTGGATTCTCTAGAAATGCCTATTGGCCTCAAATGATCAGGTTGGTTGATGCTTTCACTAGGTTTTTGTGGTAACCAATCAGTCTCAGTCAGTGACAATTATCCTTTTCAGTGAGTCCTCCTAATTAGTTCTGTCGTTGATTGTTACGAGTGTTATTAGTGTGTGTTAATTATTATTATTCGTGTTCAAGAAATGAAAACTGGTCCGAAACCATCAGAACTAAACTGGTACTACAAAAATACTGACTAAGGTATTGAAACCAGTTTATCTCATTTTACTCTTACCATTCGATCTGAAACCAAAATCAGGCCGTGCTTCCAGGTGCTATATGCCACTTTAGAGTAATATTACATGATCGTATTCCACATATTTGCCCGACATTGATACAGATTGACCAGTATCCCGCTTGTGCAACCCTATCACCTGTAAAAATAAACGCAAGCTGTTGAAAAGAGTTACTTTTATGGGGTCCATCGCAGCATCTTCTCTGGAATACAATACATAGTGCTGAAACGGGTTCGTTTGAAGTGTTGATTTTGAAGGGAATTAGATGTGCTGATGATGTAGATCCTGTCGTATTCGATCGTTTAAAAGGTATAACCTCTAACCCCAGATGACCGACTACAGTCATGGAAATGTGAATGAAAATGATGGAGTTCTCGTTTGTGTTCATAGTGATATCAGTTACGTGATAGTTGTGGATCACTCAAATAATTCTATTTGAGTGATTGAATTGAATGTGACGTTCAATAACAAAATCTTCAAATTGTTAGCGATATTACGAGTCTCCTAACCTAAACCTTTTTGTGTTAACCTTCCTGGCCTTGTCATGAACTCGATCCCGAAACTAATTGAATTATCGTAAAGAGAAAGGTTCAAATCGAGGACTCAGGAATCAGTATTTTTTGGAGTCCAAACTCTTGCAAGGAAAAAATGGCATGGAGTTTTTGTGTCTCAGATTTTAATCAAATCATCCCAATGTATAGAACCATTCATGACAATGACAAACAACACAGTTGACTCAGTTGAGCGAAGTTTCTTATCAAAGATGATTCCTTAATTGGAACCTTTCTTATATGAAAAATCCATGGCCTACTAGCAGAAATCCATCATAATGCAATGATTTAGTGTTTTTTAGCATTTCTGAGAAGCCAATCTATATATATCATTTTGAAGGGAAACAAATAACTGATTCAATGAGATGATAAAATACAGGGTGTTCCATTGAAAAAAAATATAAGTTTGTGTCGTATCTCCAAAACCATAAACCGAAGAAAAAGTTGAGTGCGCCACTGGATTCTGCGCTGAATTCTCTATCAGACGTAGTTCTGTGCTCGACAGTATATTCTTGAAGACTCGGAAAATCTGATTGGACCATCTTGGGTTCCAAGAAAAAGTAGGACAGGAACACGAAATCCGGAAGGCTCCATCTTCAATAACAACCGAGAAGTCTCAACCAAAATGGGATGCACTGTATGAAAGGGTAGCAAAATCCTATGGAAATACTAAAATATTTCCTAACTATATTCCGCCATTTTGAATTCATAGTAATCTCTTTGAATCTTCAAGGAAATCTAGATGGGAGTGAAATGAAACATGAGACTCGGGTCATATCATCAGTAATGTTTTAATTAAACTCTGGCATGGAAATCGGCCCCTTTCAATATAGAGATCACAATCGCTGGAGGAAAATTATTTTCGATGTGTCAGCCGCGTGGCGGTCACAACTGATGAGATGTTTTTTTTTTGCGGTCGACATTAGTGAAATTCATTAATAATTCTCGCAGAGCGGCTGTTTTTTCCCGTGAGTTGCTTTTTTATAATAAATCGACTAATTAAAGAAGATATGTCTACGTGGCGGGTGTATTCTCGAAGAAATTACGCTGGTCAGCAATGAAGGTGGTCTAAAGAACTATTCAATGAGAAGTTTACTACTTCAACGCCCTATATCTCGAAAAAGACATACGTTTATATGTGTTTCTTTTTTCTTGAAATGACCTAAAGAATCATTCTCTGAAGTTTAGTACCTTAGGAAACACTTTGTGATTTCAAACTCTTTGTTCAATCCAACTTCACCGTCTCCATCAATCTAAATGTATACAAAAATGTGTACTCAATCCATAATATCATTCCGAAAATTTGCAATTTTCAATCACAATTAATAATTGAAAAATTACAAGTTGAATTGGAGATAGTTTCGAATAGGTTTACGATATCGCTCATTTGCGACAAGACTATCATTACCCGAAGTCCTCAACCCCACAGTAGACTCGATGAAATTTTTCGAATCAATGTAACTGTGTGAACCTGGCAATTTGAAATTCAAAATTCATTGTCCAGAAACCAATAATTTGGCTATTATTCAGATTGTATAGCATTCACTTCTATAGTCTGATCGTTTATGTATAAGGAAAAATTAATCGAATTCTGAAAACGATGCTCATTCACATAGATATCCAACATAGACACGGAATCTTACTCCAAATAAAAGCTCATGGAATTAAATTTCATGAAAGTTGTCCTATTCATATGGGATCTGAGTCATTGCCTACCCGACGAGTTGAAGTTAATTATCGTTAACCCCTCCATGAATCCATCGAGCTAGATGAAATTCCCCAAGACTTGCCATCCAACTCCCACTCCTCCTGAAAAGGTCCTCGTGTCATCTTTTTCATGAAACCTTCTTCACGATGGACCTTAATGTGGGAGCAGGGCTTTTCGAACTTCACGGTCGCGCTTTCTGCTACTAATATGGTCAGCCTGAGGGGCTTCCAGAGCGTCTCGTAGTGTGAAGTGAAGGTTTTGGGAACAAGCAATAACTGTAAACAGTTACATGCATTTGAAGCTGAAATCAAAAGCTCACCATCACCATAGCAACGAATGAATTCCATCGGAAATTTCTTCCTGGTGGGTACCCAACAGCGAATTATACTGGAAATTTTTTTGACGTTTATAATGACAGAATATTTTTTTTTGACAATCTAATTTTCATTTGTTTTCACACATAATAATTTTGATTAATATCAACAAAAATCTTAAATGTTTTCTTAATTCATGGACCATTATGATTGATGTTTATATTAAAAACGCAATTATTGTATACTATGGCAGGTTGATTCGAAGCTGCTTGCTCTCGATTTAGAGATTCTTGGAGTGTCTTTGCAGAAGTTGAAGCAGACCTCATTGCGTCAATTATATCCTGATGATGGCACGAGTCAATTTGCAGATATGGTTTTATGGAGTGACTGCTACCATGCCCTGTTATTTTAATTAATTGCTGTTCTCAAATTCTGTTTTGCAAGAACTTGATGAAGACGAAAATTGATGTTGTTGGAAACACATTTGGTGTGGAATTTTCTTACTGAATACCACACGAGGTCAAAATAAATCCCGAAATTTTTTGACCTCTAGTGGTATTACTAGTGTTTTTGTGTATTTTTGAATGAATATTGAGTGCTCTATACGTATTATACAAATCGTAGCTATCGTTTGTTGTTGAACAAGTTGTGACATTCTGTGGGTCTGACATGACCTAAATCATCGTGATGATCTATCGGCCTGATGAATATTCTAATCCATTCAATTCAAATGCAGTGGCAACAACACTCTTTTGGAGCCATCCTGTTATCATCAGTTTCTTTCTGTAAACATATCATAGTAAATAAAGTTTATATTCCATGCCATCACCATATCGCTTGTGGCAACATTGAATGTCTTGTAGGCTTCTTAAATGAATACTCTAACCAAAAATATTTCTCAATGAAACATAGATTGTCATTGCCGCTGTTGACTAGTTTATATCACGATGTCGAAAATAAATAGTCGTAGTAAAAATATCGTTATGTCGCTGCGGAAAAAAATGGTCGCGTGCGAGCTGCGATATAGGGAATCTCCTATTCACCCACAAGGTGACAACTATGATTGATCACGAAAAAATGCCTTTTCCCTCTCCGCAAAATTTCGCTCGCTGCGGCAAATGCCACCTGTAGGGCCATTAACCAACAGTCGTTAATCTTGAATGACTCTTGTAATTTCTCCTTAGGTTATAGCGAAGAAGTTCCGCTGATATTAAAAATTCATTAGCCCCAAAAGTTGAAATATGCCGGCACGAATTTTCGTCTTTGCATTATTTTTTCGAACTTCTCATGAGCGAAAATATTCCTGACCAGCCCCAAACAATTTTCGATTCGAACATTAAATGCCCAGCAGTGATGGCATTTTATGTCCTTAGGGATCATTGAACTTTTTTCACAATTTGATCCACCCAAACAGCTAGTTTTCTCTCAATTCAATATGGGTTGATTGATTGATTATAGTGAATACTGTGATGTAATGTATAAGAAATTTCGAAATTCATCTCGGGTGTTTCATTTCATCAGAAATATACATATTTCTCCAAATGACATTGAAAGTGGCTTTTTGATGACACTTGACAGGCATTAAAGGTGTAATTTCACTGCCTGGTCAGAAAAAGTGGACTTTACTGCCTATGCATGCAGAAAAAGTTTGTCTATAATCCATTTATGATATGATTCAATTCCACATCTCGAAATCCATTTCGAACAGTCAATTGACAAATTTTTTGAATGGACAATAACATAAAAGTGAACAGAAACAATTCAACGAACGTCATCAATATTGTGTGAATTTAATTATTTGGATTTTGCGTGAAATTGGAACGAATTTCACGCGGCTGAAAAAAAAATTCAATGCTTTGTACTTCTCTGCCTAGTAGAACAAATAACTATTTTTGTACAACTGTCGAAGAAACCTGACGTTTCTGCATATCTTCTTTATTTTACTGAGAAAAAAAAAGACTTTTTTTCAGTGCCAACATAATTCACAAAATACGCATGGAATTACTTTTTGGTAGATTTTTTTTAATATGGTTAAATTATTACTTGATTATTTATCATAAAACAATTTCAATTATTGGAATAATAATCGAATAATAATTAGATGTTCCTTGAAGAGTTGATTCTACCGAGTTTTCTTAAGTTATCACAACCCGCAACGCTTCACAAGTGGACGTAGTTCTGCTTTGTAATTGTCTAATTGATTTTTCGAAGTCCAGCAGCGTTTTGACGTCTCTGCTATGTATACGAACCAATAGGTTTATGACAGGGCGATAATCCTTGTCGAAAAATCGAATTTATGCCTGTCATCAGACAGCTACAACCTAAGATGCGATTGATCGTAAACGATTTATTAGGTATACGTCAACGCAGCTAGAGGAGGTGTTGCATTTATATTCTCCACTCATTCGTGCAAGTGCTCCGCGGTTTTTTTGTGTGTTTTGATCAGTGTATTGATGTTTGACTACACAAATCTACAGATCTAGGTACATTCACAATTCTAAAATATTATGTAATCTGTACTCTAATGCGCAGATTGGAATTAAAATTTATAATTGGATATCTTGTCCATACTATTGATTTCACATTGTCATTCACTTTTTTCAATTATGAATTCAAGATTGAAAACGCGATTTTAATATTCGTTGAATACTGTTATTCGAGGAGGTGGTCAGTCATTTTTCCAGCATTTGTGTGGGATTTTCTCTGGAAAATGAAATAGAAGTTATTATAATAATTCCAATATATTTGTATTGGGGACAGATTGTGATATGCCCCAAAATGTCACTGCGCTTGAAATAAAACCTTTAAGATACCTAAAAGAGAAATTTTCTATTGGGGAGCAGATTTTTTCCTGGAATGTCCACTAAGATAAGTAGAAGTACTGTTTTTATCAGAAATATATTTGTATTTACAATCAAAAGAATTTCTATTTTAGGTATATAAACTATAATTTCAAGCGCAGTGAGAGAAAATTCCACACAAAAGCTGGAAAAGCGATTTTAATACCCTGAATCAAAAAATTATCCGAATATGTTCAGTTAAATAAAAAATTTCACTTGCATTGTGCCTCACAAAGATTTTTTTCTTGGCAAGCTTCCAAAAAAGATGATATTTTTTAATAGTATGAGCAATTAGGGAACATGCTCTTCCAAATTGGAAAGTAAGCATAAGAGATCTATATCTGATAATAATTATAATAATAATAATAATAATAGAAGTGTTTATTCCCATTTACAGAGCAATTTTACAAATCACAATACAAGATTTAGGAGCATCGATTTCTAACTATGAACAAAATGTCACTCACAAACCCTATGTGAATACTAAGATAAAGATTACTAAGATGAAGAGTATAAAAGAGGGTAGAAGTAAACAAAAAGTATACAAAAGTAAACGAAAATTAAACTAAGATTCAAGATGCGCACGAGATTTATTCTGAGTTCACAAACATTGCACGAAAAGAAGTCACAGACACTGGAAAGATTGTTTGCGTTACTGCACATAAAATTTATTATCGCCTTCAGCATTAAATTTGTTTGAGCTCTTTTGCATAAGAAAGTAGTGTTGTGTCTAGTTGTTATTCTTGGAACAAAAATATCAAGAATAAATAATGAACTGAAAACTAATAGAATTATATGGAACAAAAAAAAAATAGGGAACTGAAATAAAAACTGGAAATGCGAGATATAATCGACGTATAGTCATCTTCGATTTTCATTCCAGCTCCGCCTTCCTAACTCTTTCAGGGAACAAGACTTACCAGGGAATTTTGTATGTAAAAAGTAATCCCTGAAGATCGTGTGAATAAATGCAGTAGGCACAAATCCCGATAATTGGCCGTATAAATCTTTATTTGGACAAATTTTCGTTCTCACACGTTCGACTACCGCTGTCCAGTTCTAGTGGCCTAATAGAAATAGAAGTAAAGTAACTCATTACTAGGGCTGACGGTTACAAATGTCCCTTGTGAAAACATCCAATAAAGGGTAAATAATAACAGACGCGTTTTCCAAGGGGATTGATTCATTGTAAGTAAACTGGTCACTCTCCGACAAAAGTGTATTTGTTGGATGTGTTTTCAAAGGAAACACTATGAAAACTCAGTTGCTAAGAGAAAATGAGTGAAATGATAGTCGTTTGGTGTCGGGAGTGCAGAATCGATTCATTCCTATTTTTAGTTCTCTCAAAAAGTAATATCGGCGATGGATGTCATGAAATCAAAATGAATCGAGATGCATAAATATCCAAAATGGCCTTCTCCGAAATACTGGTCAGGTGCTAATAGCACGAAATTATAGCAGAGGTTAATATTTTTTACGTTAATTTCTTCCGTATATTTTTGCACCCCACCTACAGGGGTAACTTCAAGAGTTATCAAAAAAAAAATCAGACTCAAGAGTGATATTTTTTTGTGAATCATCAGAATTGTCGAAAATTCAAAATTATCACGGCAAATGTTATATTTCGAAAGGTTGTCAATTTTTCCGAATGGAATACCCTATATATCATTTCATATTTGATCTGATTGATCTGATTTCAGAAATATTTACATGCTCTATTTCATACATCGGTTTTTCGAATATAAGCGTTAAGAAATTTTAAGGAATGTGAATTATCATTCATAGTCAGAATAAGTAGCTCTTTTCAAATATCATATGATAAAAAGGGTGGTCCATTGAAAATATTTTCGAATTTTCGGTGGGGACAAACATACAGTTAGGATGAAATTTAGGTCATAAAATAACTTACTACATTATAAAAACTGAGATATAGATAGATAGATAGATAGATATATGTTTATTGACATTGATAATATGTTACAGTAAAAGCAACCATACAATAAACAATAAACATTGGAAAAACCCACAGAAGTTGTTGACAGAATCAACAACTTGTACGTGGTAACACAACCTGATAATTACAACATTATCTTAAATATATATAAATATAAAATAAAATTAAAATCAAAAGGCAGGAATAAAACGATAGTAAAATTGAATTGAACAGATTAAAAAAATAAAATAAAAACAAAATGATTGATTGCGAAATCTGGAATGTAAAAAGATAGCAACACTTTGATTACAATTCATCAATAATCATGGCAATCCTCTAAGGTGTGAACTTCATAATGTTCATTATTATTATTTTTCATTATATTATAAGTATTAGTGATTCTCAATTAACTCTTTTTCTCCTGGATGTACTTCTGATATGGGCTATGAGTCTCCTTTTGAACTCTATCAAAGTATTCTCGTTTTTGACATATGAGCAAATATTTTTCAATTCGACTACTCGTATGAGGAATCTATCTATCTGTGATTTTTTTCATGTATATAGCATTATGATAATCAATGATTCATTTTGAATAAACATTAGATTGAAATTGTTCCCCTGATACATCATTCCATAAGCTAATTAGTCTACTTTCAGTCACACAAAATGTCTTGTGTTTGACAGTTGACGGATGTTTGATTTCATTGATTTATTAATGCATAAAATGTCAACTCATCTGTGGATTTCCTACTTCGTACTATCAACAAATTCGGGTCACAGCCAAATGCAATATACAGGAACAGTCGAAAAGAAGTTCGGATTACTGACGGTCCAACAGGTTGAAAAAAATCGAAGAAAGCGCTATCATGGATCACGTGATGTGAATTTCAAATGTATATCTCCTGAGGGCTGCACCAGGTATCCTGAGTCACCCCGTATACGTGAAATGAAACTCTACATTTCAAATCGAAAATGACAACGGTGACATTCAAAATTCCGACCAGGCGCCACTTTTGTTTATTTTTCCGAATGTAATAGTTGGGTCGAGTGACGAGTGACTGCGGGTAATCAACGTGAATTTCTCTTGTTTATTTTGTTTCGAAAGACAAACGATGTTTCGTTTTCTGCTAAAAACCACATCAAAATAGGAAATATGAATTTACAAGAAAAACGTTGGTCATCCGATTTCGGATATCCTGTATGCGATAAATCAATTGGTAATGTGGATTTTCAAAGGATCATTCTTGTGATTACACCCTATTGATCATTTTCCCATTATTAAAACAAAAATCAGAATTAACAAATTGTCTTTCATTGACATTTCTTTTTGACGGATTTTTGACAGAGTTCTAGTTTGCAATTCTTGGAGGGTGTAACCAAGGTGGATATAGGATGGTGAAATAACTCTTCAATTGTTTCTTTCCAAAACATGTAGACCTGTCAAACGACCTCACTAAGGCCGCACCACTTGAGTATAGATGGCGATACGATCGTCGATCCGGTGAAGTCAAATCCGCTTTTACTGAAAATGACGGATACCTGACAGTGATGGATAGCTAACAGTTCAGTTTTTACATTTATGTTGAATTTCAAATCCACATCGTGTTTCCAGCATTTCCAAGATAACTTTCGAGATCGGCATAGGTGACGCCACCTAGTTTCGATCTTGGGAAGCCTTAGTAAGGTATTGAAATCCGATAAAATCAAGTAGGCGAAGGTCTACAACTTTTTCTAGTGGCTGGGTATAGGGAGTTGCGACACCAGTCTTTATTTAAATCATGGGTGTAACTAAATAAGTGTAAAACATTTGAGGGGGGGATTTTCCATCGAAAAAAGATAGGATCTTCAATATAAAGAAACTTCATTGGAGCATCCTACGTCAAGATAAAGCCCCTTGAAGGGGGTACATATAATTTGTTCAACAATTTTTTTCACAAGCACGAAAAACGTTTCAGTATTGAAATAGACCTGACATTTTTCACTACCAACAAGACACTCAGCCATTAATTTATTTGGTTTACCCCGTGGTTGTAAGGGGTGGAAAACACAACCCCTAAAATTCATTTCCAATATAATGTAACTCTTTGTCTTATTATTTGTTTACCATTCTGAATAAAAAATGTCGGCATGAGTTTTTTGTCCAAAATGAACCAGTTAGCAGCAGAAAATTATTTTACGAACAACTACAGAGATATACATCGTCATAAATGCAAACTGGATTTATTGTTATTTTGTAATTACTACCTTTAATCATTCAATGCAGGTAGTAACTACAAAAATGCATTAAATGATTAAAGGTTAATGATTAATCCTATCTTTTTATCAATATGGAATCACCCCTTAAATGTTTTACACCCTGTATAAATTATAATACTCTCATCAGTAATAAATTCCACTCAGAAGAGTGCCTTGAGGACGTGGCATTCATTTTTCGATTCGACTCACGGAAATCGACGATGAATGCTAAAATTTCAAAATCGCTCTGTATAGTCAGGCAGCCAAAACAGATAGACAATCCAGCTTGCGCTATTATTTTTTTTTCACGAAAAAAGAGCCGAAAACACCTTGGTCAGTTTTGTGTCTAGCACTGATAGTTCCAGAGAGGACCCCAATTCCTATCGAATTTGGCTCACCCTGTATATTATTTAGGTACTATCAAATATGATATTGAATATTACGACAATTCTAGCTTTTGCATTTCCGCAAGTTGTCATTCTGCCTGTCAGCGGAATCGACGAACGTGTTCTATCAATTATATCGGACTAGTGTTGTTAATTAGGAATTTAATCTAGCGCGGTTTGGTTCGATACAGTCTCCGTATACGGATAGATAGAAATGTTGCGGCAGTTTCTGGCTTCCTGTGCTGCTGATTACAGGATGCGAGAATGTCGATATACCCATAAATCGCCTCGGATACGTGGTTATTATACTGCATTTTCAGGGCATTATGGAAATGGAGATCCAGTTCATTTTTTGGTTTATTTTATCATGATTCTCGTATTCGAATACCGGAGAGGAATGGAATGGATGATAAACCCGATAGTTGAACAATTTCTCTATTCATGCATGAATTTAGTATAGGCAACCAAACATACGTCGTGGCGTACCATTTTGAAACTGATATTACGTGAAATCCGTATTTGAATGGAAAACTTGGATAATAATCGAGATTTTCCATGTTCAAAGAGCTTATAGGACTTTCATTTTTCAGCTTTTCGTGGGATTTTCGCTCCTCGTTTCTAAAAAATAGGGTAGAAGTTATTAAAAATTACAAAAAAAAACTTACAGACAGTATTTAGCTTATAGGACGTTTTGGTGATTCTCGCTGATCAAGTTTTCAACAAAAAAGGTGTTTTGCATACAAAGTTTTGACAAATATCAAAGTTATATACAGGGTGAGTCAAAATTACACCCTGTAAACTGGCTGACAAGTCGATGCACCTACTAGATGCACCCTTGCCCAATCGACATCGAAAAAAAAAACAACAACAACAAATAAAAGTGCGATTTTGCCAACAGTGAGCTGATCACTGCTGGTTGCCTCTCTCTCGTTTCCAGTTTTCATTGGTTGGATTCCCCAACCTTTCTCTATAGGCGCGAACTAGGGTCTATTTGAAATTTTGTCAACATTATTCAATAACTCACCCATGATATGATACATTGTCATGTTTTTTGAGTCTCATATTCATCATGTTTTATTCCGTGATGTTTTAGATTTTTTCTTTTTGGTTGTTGGGTGTTTTGAATCGACTGATACGTAACGATAATCGCTTTGTATTTGCTATTCTGTTGTATTCTATTTCATTTCTATTTTAGTTTTTTCACATTTTAATTAAACGTAAAGATCAGAATTCTGAATTCTGCATGTGTATACCCTTCATTTTGATTTATACCTTTGTACCATAAATAAAACCTCCAATTTTAATAAACTAACGTCTAGTAACTTACATTACTATTGTTCGAAATTCATTTAATGTATTTGTTTTTCGTATATATTTATAGAAAGAAAGAAAGAAAGTTTATCCGCCACTATAATATGGTATGTCAACTTAGAGTTATAAACTTATAAACAAAAATATAAGAATAAAACATAAATGAAATATGAAATATCTGCAAATGGAAAATATCAAATAGGCCACTCTCACACTCCTGAATACATATGTCATACATATATTCAGGATCTGTAGCAGACATTTGACTTTCGATGTTCAATTTAGAGTATCGTCCAAGAATTCATTTACACTATAGTAGCATTTTTTTATTAGCAATTCTTTCACTCTTCTATCGAATATATTATCAGAAGTGATTGCTTGATGGATATAGGCGGTTTATTGTAAAAATCTCCGAACAACAAACCCACTAGAAGGATCACAAAACAAATATTCTGAAGCTAACATGAATTCCCAGAATTATCATAATATTAGTACCCAATCGTCGCCAGTGTTGTCATATCCAATCATCAAAAAGTGATGAATAGTCCATAATATTCAAAGTCCTTTATGAATTCATGTAGTTCAATGCACGAATATAATAATAAATTCGGGGCATGACGATAATGAATCAGTTCTGATTAATAGAAGATTGCTACATTATTCTGAGACTAGCAATTTTTACTTTCTTGGGGGCTCGAGGACCAGCATGGGTATCATGAATACTTTTTGCTCAACGTTGCAACACCGCCATTTGATATTGACAGTCAACGGTGATTATTGCTTTGTTTGGTATCTGTCATTATTTACGTTTTGATTTATCGATATTATTCAACTTGTGTTTAGTTTTGTGTACTCAGAATTCCTCAGAAACTCAGTTTATTTCCTGTTTTGGTGATTTGATATAATGGTGAGACGTTGTGAGGTGTGTTAAAGACAATTTGAACCGGCGATCAAAACACGTCATTTCATAGGTGAGTTACCATTGTCGTATCATTCGAGATTTTGAAGCATTTTCCCAAATGGAATGGATAAAAATGAATTTAAATTGAATTGATTAGATTATATTGATTATACACATAGGTCAGCTGCGACAGTGTCTTGTCATTGTTCATTTTCCCACCAAGAAATGCTGAAAAGTACTACTGAAATCGTTACGGATTTTCAATTTGGTTTCATCATGAATTAATAATAAATTCGACAACACGGCACTGGTGCTGGGAGAATCAGCTCCTGCTATCCTTGTTTAGACAAAGATAGATACTATAGATGTTGCTTCCAAACAAACTGTATTGCCAGGGCTGTGGATTACTTATCTAGTCTGTTCAATGATCGAAGGTAAAAATTGATCACATTATATAACGGAGAGTTCTCTTATCTCGCAAATTCGTGTAACGGAGTTCATAATAGGTTTCCCTGTCGCGTATTGTATAGTTGTGCACACTTGAACTAATCTCCAGTTCATGAAAATCAGTTCTGGCGAATCTAATACATTTCAAAATATATACTGAGTAAGCTGTCAGTAGATTTTCACGTATGAATACTGATTTGCAACTATCCAGGCGATTCATATTGAAAATTAGTCTAATGGTTAGTTCTTGTGCAACAAAGACTCTATACTATTATATTGAGAGATATGTGGGAATATGCCATAGCAAAGTAAATATTCAGTAGACCTGATATATCTAAACAAGATTCATTTGTTTTATCGCAAAGAATACTTTCTTCAATTTATCACAGACATCATTTATCTGCTTTTTCCATAGACTTTTACAAATTTTATGTTATGAATGGCATGGTGAATTCAATATATTTTTGAATATGTATCCTAGGTATGTATGAAAAATAGGCATATATTCAATTGTTATTGATTCTTTCTTTTTTACTTTTCTGTCAATTGTCTGTCTGTCAATAGCAATTATCATCCTTCAGACAATAATAGATATTTACGTTACTAGTCCGGTAAGTAAAAGTTTACCGGACGTGTGACGTATAACATTTCATTTCATACTGCTAAAAAACAAAAATGAACAGTGAAAAATACAATATTAATCTTTGTTGAAGTGCTACAACAAAAAAATGGAAATGTATCAGCAAGTAGCAACTCCCTAAAAAATAATTCATCCAATGGAGCTCCTGGTATCCATATTCATGGGAACGAAAATTTAATGGTTAATATTAATAATAGCAATAAGTAATTTCTGTGTATTGTTTTGCTGTTGAATTTTTAATAAATGTATTCATGCTTTTGACGCATAACTGAGTTTTCAATATTTACAATCCGGTAAAATTTCATTACGGGATAGTAGCACGTAATGAAATATTACGTGCGCCTATCCTGTAAAAGTCTATTTTCCGGATTGAAATCAGGTACGTAAAGGTATACTATGATGCAGTATGAAATAAAGTAATTTTTGATTTGATTATTAGTACACCCATAGGCTGAAAAGGACTCCACACATATCAAACAAAGTTTCATATCCTCCTTGATTCGATAGGCTGAACCAGCTGATATCAACTAGGACTTTTTACTCATTTTCAATATATTTTTTTTTAAGTGGACTCCGCCAACCACTCCTGGGGGACCGTGTATCGACACTACCAAATCGATATGTCAGGATCGCTGAACCGAACCCACTTAATATTTAATGAAAAAATTCACAGCCGCGACAGGGTTCGAACTCACTACCGTTCTGGCAGCTCGATCGTGAGTCAAACACCTCGACCATTGTGCTACGGCTCCTCTCTTTGTTTTAACACACTTATGGATACATAAACTTCGCTAACCGATAGATCTGAGTGGAAAATCCTACACTATTGACTCGTTTTGAATGAAAATAGCTGAAAATGTCGTATTCCTCACGTCGTTCACGCCATGTGATTTTTTTTATGGCTGCGGGTCTCCTCATGCGGTCGTTCCTCTCTCTCTCTGTCTCTCTAAGCTCGATCTAGTAGAGAATATATAACATCACATCTGTGATATCCCATCATCTGATATCATCCACACAGCAAACGCCATCACGAGATTAACATACTTATCTCGACCGATGTCCAAGTCCAATCCGAAAATACGATCGATCTCGTCGAGGCGAAGATCTGCCTCGGAAATGAAGACGTGCTACATGCACGCATAGTCCCCCCCACAGCGAACGACAATGCCGTGTAATAGAGTTGTCCTAATGAGCGATGAGGAGCCGGCGGGGTGCCTCAGGGTTCTGTCACTGGGAAGCGCTTTCTCCGACAGCACCGATCGGGACCCGAGACTCGCCTCGAGATCGATCCTCCGACTGACATGAGAATCGGGAAGGAATCTCTGTGCAGGGTGTTTCCTTAGTACGGCACGAAACTCCAGAGGATGGGTCGTTCTGCGAGAAAATGTTCCGACGAACGTATATGTCCGGAATTGCTTTTGCTGAGATACTTTCTGAGAGCTTTTTACGAAAGCGATGAACGGACATGATGACTTTTTTTTATAATTGCCAGTTTCGACTGGCAATAAGCACTGATTTTCATTTCAAACTGACAATTGTCTGACTCATCGTCAGTTTTGCCACTTCAAACTGGCATTTACCCCTTATTGTCAGTTCGAACTGGCATATATCTCTAATTGCCAGTTTGAACTGGCGATTAGACCTAATTGTGAGCACTAATTGCCTCTTGCAATTGCCAGTTGAAACTGGCAATTATAAATAAACATATCATGTTCGTTCATCGATGAACGGACATTATGAGTTTGATTGCCATTTCAAACTGGCAATTAGAGCTAATTGCCAGTTTGTACTGGCGATTAGACCTAATTGTGAGCACTAATTGCCTCTTGCAATTGCCTGTTGGAACTGGCAATTATAAATAAACATATCATGTTCGTTCATCGATGAACGGACATTATGAGTTTGATTGCCATTTCAAACTGGCAATTAGGGCTAATTGCCAGTTTGAACGCAATTATAGCTAATTGCCAATTTCAACTGACAATTAGGGCTAATTGCCAGTTTAAACTGGTATTTAGGGCTAATTGACAGTTTAAACTGACACAAACTGGCAATTAGGGATTGATGTGAGTTTGAACTGACAATAATGGCTAATTGTTAGTTGGTTTATAGCCAGTTTGATCTGACACTTTGGGCTAACTGCCAGTTTGAACTGACAATTGTCAGTTAAAACTGACACTTGGCCATTATTGTCAGTTCAAACTGACAATCAGTGCTGATTGCCAGTTCAAACAAGCAATTATAAAAATAAGTCATCATGTCCATTCGTAGCGTTTCGTTATGTGGGAGGAAATTCGCCTGATTTTGGGTGGCTGCTAAATTTTGGGTACTGCATTATCTGAACGTCCGTTTACAGTTTCATTTAATTGAATCGGCGAAACGAAGCGCTTCCAATATAAAATGATCCTGTGTGAAGGACATAGTTCGACTGTTCACTACTAGGTGGCGCCATGAAACTATGTGTTTATTTGTGACAACCAGTTGTGTTGTTGCTTCAAACAGTTATTAAGAGGTAAGTAATCAGCGTAGGATAGTGTAATTTGTCCCGGATACATCAGAATGGTGATAGAATAAGCCAACGTGTTTGAAATAAGTGATACTCTAATGGACTTTTTGATTTTAATCAGATAACTTAGAATATATAAGTGACCTTATTTTAGATAGGGAGGAGTCCCTAAAATTTTTTGTTTTGAATCTTATTTAATATTTTTTTATCATTCTTCTTTCAGTAAATTGCACACGAAGACACACACAAGCAAAAGCTCATTTGTGTGATTTTTGTTTCGAAAAATAGTTTCTCAATTTTAGATAGGGTATCTAATTTAGGATAGGGTATATCCAATTTTGGGAATCTTTTTTTCAAATACTGCATTTCACTTTCATTCATTATGTTCCTTAGAATTGAAATAAATATTTATGTGAACGTATCCTATTTTTATTGAAGTAATATCAAATTTCAGCCACACAAGAATTATTGAAATACGGTTTTTCCACACAAAAAAGTTGAATAAAAAGAGCTATCGTATCATGAAGTGTCTGTGAATCGAATGAAATTCCAATTGTATCGATTGATCAATAAATATGAAATATTCTGTATTTTTCATTATTGTTTCTCAATTTCACTTAATTCACACTTCAGTTGGAGGGGGGGGGGGGGGGGGGACAACTCACTGAATGAATTTCTGCATTCTCTGGTGAATTAACCTTTCTATGGTGTTCCATCATCATCATGAATAATTTCTAGAGTTCCAATCTCCAGTGCAGAAAATAAAAATATCTTGTTCCTACCACCTTCCATTCAGATAAAAAAAATGTTTCAAGAAAGAGGACTCATTATTTTCTGTTTTTCTTTGATTCCATTTGAATTCGAGCTTGTAACAGTGATAATGATGATTATTATGACCAAATAGAAATGATAACGAAATTGCTTCGCAACGTTTTTTCTCGATTGGATGGCATATGCAAAGAATTATTCATTAGAACTTTTTTTGCTCTAGAAAACCAAGATAGGAAACATATTCAAGATGCAATTTACATTTTCAATCAGCTCCAAAAAATCGAGGCAATCATTAAAAAAATCCGATTGCTGACGTTGATACGTTACATCAAAAAAAGAATCTCTGATATTTTTTCACACTCTGGATGTATATGTATAGGTACATCTATCCGCTATAAATTCTTTCAAGATCAACCGAATGCAAGTTCTTGTTCACTTTCATCAGAAACAATGTCGGTTTATAGAGATTCAACAGGATGTACATATTATATCCAGTAAGCGTGGGGGCGAAACAAAGGAACGAATTAACTGTCAGTGGAAGGTCCGCAAATGACGTGTCCCTATATTTCGGATCAATTGATGAATTCAAATGAACCCACACAACGATTAGACAATGAAATAAATTAATTCATGTCGTTCGGTTGCGGATGGAGTCTGATGCATCGACCACAGTGCACTTACGACAGAAAATCATCATTCTTGTACTTTGATTATACAGGGTGGCCCAAAGAAAAAGAAACAAGACATGCATTTTACTGCGAGATCGAGGAACTGACATTGAAATGAATGATTCTTCGTGTAATGTTGGATAGGACAGAATTTAAACTACAAAAAAGAGAGAGGGAAAATAGCCGATTATTTTCATAAACGTGTTTTTTCGAGAACTACTGCATTGAATTCCAAAAACAAGGAAGCATCGGAAAGAGATTTCGATAAGCTTCAAAATGATATATCACTTGACCCCTTATCCCATTTGAGATTCAAGGGTTGGAGCTCACCCCTCCAAGGGAATTGAAGTGAACAAGTTGAAAACATGCGCAAAATATTTCCCCCTCGAAATGAAAATAGACCGCTTCGAGCGTTTTTTTTTTCTGAGAACGATAACTATGTCAAATCGGCATAAATTCGTTCTCATTGTGCCACTCAGTATACACGGTGTTTCATTGGGAAACGTAAATATTTCAACTGTGGATAGGGGTCACTGAGGTGATTTCAAAGAACCCATGGTTGATGGGTCTTCGACATCTTATAAACGAGATACGGGATGTTTTATCAATTTTGCCCATTTCTTAATTTTCTAATAACTTTCCAACCGACCTGTATATTTTTTTGGAAATTGGTACACTCACTCAATCTATCCTGCTGAATTGATTATGGTATCGAAAAAATATAGAATATAGGTCCGGTTGTTCAAAGGGCAAATCTATTGATTTATTTAGTTCCTAATACGGACCTGCAACTTTTTCTGGTATTCAAGGTAAATACAACAACTAATATAAAATTTTTGTTTCTGAGTATTCAAGGAAAAAAAAACGAATTGCCGTTGGTAATGAAGCTAGGACGGAACTGATAGAGAAACATTTCCATAATGGCATCAACTTTCGATGCTCATTGCATGATTTGGCATTATCGATATTCTCATCCAAAACGCTTCGTCTTTGAGCAACCATCATCCGGGCGAGATACCCATCCTTATCTTGGACACGGTGTATATTCATATAGAGGTATACAAGGCGTCCAAGAATATGCAGTTGCCCCGATTGATATGATACAATCGAGGATTTGGTATGTCACTTTTTCAGACTCGACATATCCTCTTCTCTTTTCTAAAAATATATAATAAGTATTGATTTGATACAATACATTTGTAGTGAGGATATATAGTTAGTCACTATTATACAGGGTGGCCCAAAGAAAACGAAACAAGATATGCATCGAGGAACTGACATCGAAATAAATAATTCTTCATGAGATGTTGGATAGGACAGGATTTGAAAAAAAACACATAATGCATTTCTTAGGTGAGCATCGTTCTAACTACAAAATGAGAAATAGCGATGAAAGTGAAGAAAGGTTCACTTTCCATCACTAGCCGATTATTTTCATAAACGTGTTTTCTCGAGAGCTACTGTATTGAATTCCAAAAACATGGAAGCGTTGGTGAGAGATTTCGATTACCTTCAAAATGATGTATCATTTGACCCCTTATCCCAATTGAGATTCAAGGGTTGGAGCTCACCCCTCCAAGGGGTTTGAAGTGGAAGAGTTGAAAACATGCGCAAAATATTTACCCCCCGAAATAAAAATCGACCGGTGCGAGCGTTTTTTTTTCTGAGAACGATAACTATGTCAAGTCAGCCTTGTATATATGGTTGAATTAACAAACGTTCATTGCTGTAGCCTCCGAACAACAAACCCACTAGAAGGATCACAAAACAAATATTCTGATGCTAACATGAATTCCCAGAATTATCATAATATTTGTACCCAATCGTCGCCAGTGTTGTCATATCCAATCATCAAAAAGAGATGAATAGTCTATAATATTAAAAGTCCTCTATGAATTCATGTAGTTCAATGCACAAATATAATAATAAATTTGAGTCATAACGATTATGAATCAGTTCTGATTAATACAAGATTGCTACATTATTCTGAGACTTAGCAATTTTACTTTCTTTGGGGCTCGAGGTTGCTCAACGTTGCAACACCGCAATTTGATATTGACAGTCGACGGCGATTATTGCTTTGTTTGGTATCTGTCATTATTTACGTGTTGATTTATCGATATTATTCAACTTGTGTTCAGTTTTGTGTACTCAGAATTCATCAAAAACTCAGTTTATTTCCTGTTTTGGTGATTTGATATAATGGTGAGATGTTGTGAGGTGTGTTGAAGACAATTTGAACCGGCGATCAAAACACGTCATTTCATAGGTGAGTTACCATTGTCGTATCATTCGAGATTTTGAAGCATTTTCCCAAATGGAATGGATAAAAATGAATTTAAATTGAATTGATTAGATTATATTGATTATACCCATAGGTCAGCTGCGACAGTGTCTTGTGGTAAAATATGTAGCACTGATAAATGCTTCCTCATTTGTAATCAAAATATGCGAAGCTGCTGAAAAATCACTGAGAATAATGATGAACTCAAATAATATTTTTGATAAAATATATGAGGATATTTCTATACTTCTTCTACACACAACAATGAGAAATTTACCGTTGACTGTTTTTGGAACTAGTCAAACAAATTTGGAGAAATATTTCACTTTAAGACTTCATCATGAGGCAAATAAATTGAAAGATTCAACGGAAGTTAGAGTAAGAAGTATGTCAACAAAAACAATCCTATTCAAAAATCAATAAATTATTTGTGTGATTATCCATGGTTGTTTTTCATTTCAGTCCTGTTTTAAATAAGAAACACTGCTATTTTCTACATCTTCACATGATTCATGATTTTATTGTTGCTATAACATTTCGTCATGATACTTGTCAACACATATTCATTATCGATTTTCATCTATCTACATGAGATGAAATAATCAGACATCAATTTTTTGCGTCAAAATATATGAATTATTCTGTTCAAGATGAAACCTCCTTCATTTTTGACGATATCGTGAAATGATATAAACAAGTTTCATCTTCAGATTTGAAAATTACATTCAAATATGCAATCATATCTATTTGCCTTGAAAACGAGTTTTTCACTTTTTTTGAAAATTATTTCCACTAGTAGGTACTGAACTTTGAAATCGTAAATATACTTACATGCACTGTCACTGATCGCCAAAGATATAAATGTTCATTATTGAAATTGAACGTTATTTATGATAGAGTATAAGTAGACAACTGTATACTGAATAGTAAGTATATTGTGACGTGGTCATAATAAGTTTATTGATTACAAGCAAGTTACAAAAATCACCATAGGATTGCATGTATTCGAATTTCTCGTAACAATGTGAAGGAAGTATAAAGATGTTCATTTTCCCACCAAGGAATGCTAAAAAGTACCACTGAAATTGTTACGGATTTTCAATTTGGTTACATCATGAATTAATAATAAATTAATATTAAATTATAACAGATTTTGGGATATGTACAGGGAAATAAAAATTTTTATAGCTCCTTCCCATGAGATGTATATTAATAAGTAGTGTTTATGTATTATTTGTTAAAGTTTATATTCTTGTGGGAATTGGGTTCGTCCCGTTAATAAAGATTATATTATTATTATTATTAAATTCGACCCCCTCTGACAACACGGCACTGTTGCTGGGAGAATCAGGTTCTGCTATCCTTGTTTAGACAAAGATAGATACTATAGATGTTGCTTCCAAACAAACTGTATTGTCAGGGCTGTGGATTACTTATCTAGTAGGCTGTAGCCGAGAGGCTAAATCACACTAGCCCACTTCGACATATGTCACAGTGACAATTCAATGATCGTTCACTTGAAATCGTCCAATGAAAACCGATAGATTTCGACTTGTATTTCCACGTCTAGGTACCTCCTTGTTGGTGGCGTGTCAATCATCTAGATTCATCATCTTGATTAGGTAAACCTAATGGTGGAATGATCCACCCAAATTCTTCTCTCGATCGTTCTGGAGGTTGTCGGATGTTGCAGGCCACCAGCAGCATCTACTTCGGCGCGGTCGTTGTCGTTGGCTTCCACGAACACACCCGTATCAACAGACGGACTCATAACAAAGTCAAGTTGTGTCTCGGATGATGATTACGAGGGGCGGTGCGAGTGGGTAGGGATCCGACCAATAGCTTCGTCGGCCCAATGAAAGTGATACCTCGGTTGCCGGGTCTTTGTTTGCTCACACATTAGGCGCGCACATCACTTTTTAGTGGCTCCGAAATGGACGGAAGCGGAAAATTTCCAGAAATTGACTTTGACAATTTGCATGAGAATGTGTGAGGAAAATCAATATTTCGACAAACTGACTGGTACCTACTTTATAAGATTCATAATAGGAACTTCAAATAGGTATAAACAATTGATATATTTTCAACTTTATCCACCACTAGCCGCAGATTCTACTCCTTTTGTTTGTTCCTGTTCATTATTTTGTGTCACTGTCGTGATACGAAATCCGCAGGATTGGTACTCTCATCAGCAGAGCACAGAACATCAGAATACGAGCAACTGCAGGATTATTGACAGGCACGATGTGAAGTTGGAAGGGTTGCTCGCGCCGATGTTGCGCTATAAACGAGCTTATTGACAGCGCGCGGTGATTGTGATTAGAAGAAAGCGATTGTCACTGCTACCAACTTTTCGACCAGTAAAATACCCTTACAGTACATGTGAATCAACAGAATAAAAGTTCAAATACAATAAAAATAAAATGGAATGCACGTATTTTTAAAATGATCCATCAAAATACTCTTGTAGGCTATAATAGGGTCTATCAGCTAACAGATTTGCAGACCTTACATCTATTGGTATAAGTGATTGAATAATTTTCCACCATTAGAAAAAATGGAATCCTTGATTAATGTTGAGTTGGGTATGGGAAGTCTTATATTAAATATGCTATTACGAGTGGCATAAGGAGAAGAAACAAAGTCAAACTCCGTTTTATGTTTGTACACCAAGCATACAGTTTCAAGAATAAAGAGTGCAATGACAGTTAAAATCTTATTGGCCGCAATATATTGAACATATTGATTATATTGAACATTATTGATGCAAGAGCTCATACTGCTCAGTGTTTCATCCAATATTATTATTACTATTTCAATTTCAACTTAATTTTAATTCATTGCAATATTATGGTAATATTATAATTTTGTAATTGTCGATATGATATTCATGTTTGTATATTAGGGTTTCCTACTTCCAATAAAGATTATTATTATTATTACTGATTCTTGTTTTATAAAATTTACACCTTTAAATGAGCGTAAGCCTGTTGGATTTTTTTTTATCTGTGGACCACACGAAAGGGACCTATGATGTTCGAGCAACAACGTGTTAGCCAGCGGTGGAATTTTGGGAGAGAAGGAAGATGTTGGAATTTTTCTTGGAAGTTTGGAGGTTGTAAGCATCAGGAAAGACTTCACTAGGCGAAGAATTCCATAACTTTGCCGTTCTATTGATGAATGATGCTTGGTATAGCGATGTTCGACAGGTCTCGAGCCTGACAGTGTAGGGGTGACCAGCCTGAGCTCGTCTGGTTTGTCTACTATAGGATTCGATCGTGGTGGCATAATAGATGATATCTCCGTTGAGCACCGACCATGAAAGTACCTATAAAAAAGGCATAGATCGCCGACCTTTCTACGATGATCTAGAGAGGTCAATGTTGGATGTTGGATATATCAATAGATAAATGAAAATAAACGCAATTTTCCCAAAATTGGGAACATCAGTGAGGCAGGCGCAGATCGCATGATGAATTTCTCTTATTCAGTGATATTCAGAATGAATAAGCTCAAAGTAGTCGACTGATGTTTATCAATTTCCGTTCGCAATAGAAATATAGGAGGAGGTGTCAGTGAAGCGACAGAGGGTATGAAAGCTTCACAACTTTGACTATAGGAATTTGTTAGAGCGTAAATCGTTTCTCGTCACGTACAATAGGATTTGGTCGGCTCAGAGATAAAATGCTCCTTGAATTCACTAGTGAGGGCTTTCCAAGAATCACCTTCGGCGTAGACTTCTCATAACGACTATCTACCTATTATACCTCTGTGGTATTATCGAAAGGGAGTTTAGCCACTTTAGAACAAAGACATGTGGCTGTTAAAAAACCGACTCGAAGGGTGAGAGGAGTAGAGGGTAGGTAAGTGATTGGTATCTATACGCGCTCATTGGTTCAAAAAGGTTTATAATATACAGTATATACAGGGTGTCCCAAAATTGCTGGGACACAGAGCCATCACGCGTGTAAAATAGGCCGAAATAAGTTGATTGGGCCCAATTTATTCATGTGCCAAAATGTATACCGTTCGTCCGTGAAAAGAGGTCAAAGTTTACATAAGAAAACACATTTTTGTAGGCTGTTCCGAAATTCAGATTCAATATCATACAGATTTGTTGTTGATGTTGTCTGTAATTGTTTGAATAAATTTTTCAATTTTGTTTTCACTGCGAGTACCATTACCGACCATTTATTGTTATTCAATTGTTGTTGTTACTTTAGCTGCTATCAAATATGATTTTTTTCTTAATGACTTTGTTTCTTGTTAAAATGACGGCTTGGCCTCGTTTCCACTGCCAACTCAGTATTATATCACAGTTTCATTAAACTTGTACTAGGAATTCCTGGTAGCATTATTTGAGAGAACATTTTTTTCCTTCGAAACTATGCGGTATACGAAATTTTCACAAGGGTGATAAAATGAAGGTAATTGATCAGTCTCCAAGCTCAAGAAATTTGAGAACCATATTACTGCCCCTTAAAAAAGTTCTGAAAAAAATGTCAGGGGTGAGGGTGGTTTTAACCCTTCTACAATTTCTCTAAGGTTTCTTCGATTACCAAAAGGAGAGTAATCCTCTCAAATACACTATTGTCAAATTTCATCAAATTTGTTTCACTCATTTCTGAACAGCATACAAAAATTTATTTTTTCATGTCAGCTTTGAACTCTTCTCACGGACAAACGGTACATTTTGGCACACAAATAAATTGTGTCCAATCAACTTATTTTGACCTCTTTCACACGTGGTATAGCTCTGTGTCCCAGCAAGTTTGGGACACCCTATATAAGTACTTATAGTTTTCCGATGCAGTTCTCCGAAGGACACCCTGTATATGCGTCAAAAAATAATTTCTTCATCTAATAAGATGCATTTTTGGCTCGGCTGACGGCGACGTCATGTCACGTGTTTTGACGCTTAGTTGACATGCTTTTTCTATGTAGCATTCATATTATCAAATCTTGTATAAGATTAGTTATTATTCATGCACCAATTACGTTACATAATCTTTGTTTTATCGTTTTCATCAGCCCTAATTCATCTGTCATCAGCAGATGACAGTCACTCAGCCACTGATGAAAATAACCATGCAGGGGTTTCCATACTTTTGTCCTCACCCCGTATAGGTACGTCTTCATCCGGCGTTGTGGCGATATATCCGGGAAAAGTCCGGGCGCTGGTGATATCGATCCGACGAAACGGCGACCAATCCGGCTCAGGCACGCCCAGGCTCTAGAAATGAAAACCTATATCTATCCGCGCGACAGAGATATAGATAACTAGCCATCGATATCTACGCGTCGTGCGAAGCGCTCGAATGAAAATCGCATCGAGGAAACATCTGCACAAACGCACGATTTCGTTGGTGTTTATTAGAAGTGAAATGTGGCAACGTGGCGAAATATCCGAGGGCAAAAATCTAGAATCAGTCAGTCATAATGATATCCAGAACTTATGTACATTTCTACGATTTTACTCCAGAAAGTGGCAAAGGATTACAGATCGTAGAACGGTCCATATTTCTTTAATTTTTATTCTTCGATGAAATTCCGAGTTGCAAGTCAAATCATCAATCTTGACTCAATGAAAATCCAATTGGTGATCGAATATAGCATTATAATTGGAAGAACACTCACTCTATTTGTGGAATACGGAATAGTACAATTATGGCTAAGTGTCAGTTTGAACTGGAATTTATCCCTAATTGCCAGTTTAAACTGGAATTTAGTCCTGAGTCTCAGTTCAAACTGGCAATTAGCCATGAATGCCAGTTCAAACTTACAATAATAAGCCTTAATTGTCATTTTAAACTGGCAATTAACCCTAAGTCTCAGGTTAAACTGGCAATTAGCCATAAATGTTATTTCAAACTGACAATAAGCCTTAATTGTCAGTTTAAACTGGCAATCAGCCATAATTGCCAGTTCAAACTGACAATTAGCCCTAATTGCCAATTTGAATTAGCAATTGAGGCTAATTGCCAGTTTGAACTGGCAATTAGTGATAAATGCCAGTTTGAACTGACAATTATGGCTAAGTGTCAGTTTGAACTGGAATTTATCCCTAATTGCCAGTTTGAACTGGAAATTAGTCCTGAGTCTCAGTTTAAACTGGCAACTAGCCATGAATGCCAGTTCAAACTGACAATAATAATCCTTAATTGTCAGTTTAAACTGGCAATCAGCCCTGAGTTCCAGGTTGAACTGGCAATTAGCCAAAAATGTTATTTCAAACTGACAATAAGCCTTAATTGTCAGTTTAAACTGGCAATCAGCCATAATTGCCAGTTCAAACTGACAATTAGCCCTAATATCCAGTTTGAACTAGCAATTAGTGGTAAATGCCAGTTTGGACTGACAATTATGGCTAATTGGCAGTTCAAACTGACACTTAGTCATAATTATCAGTTCATCAAACTGACAATTAGTTCTTATTTGCCAGTTCAAACTAGCTCAGGCTGGTGCCACCATGATTATATATTGCCAAGCTCGAAAGACTCTCACCACTAGCTCACACGATGTTCATCGAAAATGGGTTTTCGGAATAACTGATTGGCTTTCGGAAAACTTGAACAACAATTTTCGATTAGAAAATATGGAGCGATCGATGTCAATTTCCAATTGATTAGAATTTTGTTATGAAATCTATTTCTGGTCGTGACAATTCATCTACCATTCGAGACGAGTTGGTCGCCGTGCACGTGCCAAATTTGAACTGGAAATATTTAGAATTATTTATTGCTTTCACGCCCACAAGTATATTATTGATATTATGATTTTTACCTGTTCTGCTGTGTTCTGTTCTGGAAGAATCAAATATTTTTTGTTGTTTTCAAAAGTGACGAAATAGAGATCAAAAATATGATAGTATATATTCTCAACTAGATCGAGCTTATAGTGAGAGAGGAATTGAAGCAACCGCATAAGAAAGAAACGCAGCGATAAAAAATCAGCTGACTGTGGGCGATTTCAAAACGTTTCAATGTGTCATGCCATTGTTTTCAGAGATTTTCAATTATTTTCATTCAAATCGAGTCGATAGTGTGATATTATCCACTTGAATCTATTGTTTATTGATCTAGTGTGTTGAAACATAAAGGGACTCAGTGTTGTTGTTTGACAAAGTATTATTTCATGAATTTTTTAAATAACAACTTCGGCATGAAAATTCCACTGAATGAATCTGAATCTATATAGGAAAAGCTTCAAATAACCTATGGTTTTGATTCAAGCAATGGATTTTGTTTTTCAATAGTCTCATTATTCATGTTCTTCATGGAGATTGAATCCAACGCAAATATCAAAACGTTCTTGACAAAGCAAAAGTACATTTTTATCTCAAAACTTTGTGATTGTACTGAAAATCGTCCGTGAAATCCAAAACAGTGAAGATATGCAAGTTGGGACACTTGCTGTTAAATATTACTCATTAAACTTGAATTCCACTGTGTCTCAAAAGCAGGCATAGCATGAGTTTGATCGGAAAAGAATATCAATTGCAGTCGATATTTGTGGGATATTTCAGAAAGTTGTGTTTGTGGTTTCGAGGTGGAGAATCATCTACTTCCAGATGATGAACTCTCCTAATAAGTGTTTCTCTACATGATATTGTAGTCGCATCGTTTCGTCCAGATAGTTGAAATGCGAGGAGAAATAATAAAGACCATCATCAGACTTGCACCTATATCCCTGTCCCTATTGCTGTACGTAACGATCCCGTTCATCGAACATATATATCCGGGCTTAGGTAAACAGTGTTTGTGTTGGACTAACGCGCCGTGTCTAATCCCCCTAATCCGGCTAAATGCTATGCGGGATGAGGACCGCATTTCACACCCAGCCACCTCGTGAATGGGTTTTGGATCCCTCCCTGTCACAATGCCATGCCGGAAGAGGTTCTTCGTTCATCGTTCGTTGCTTTATGCTGATTTTTCTTGTTTGGTTCGTGTTTTTTTCGAAAACACCGATCCGAGGTTTACGGGAAGACTCGAGAACAGGGTACGTCAAACTCGTTGGAACGGAAGTCGTTTTCGCGTAAAAAAATCAAAACCATTTTCCACAAAAATAAAAACCGAATATTTTATCCACAGAAATTGTCAACACTTGTTGCGAACTTGTTTTTATTTTAATTTCCTTGCATTGCAAAATTGCCAAAACCTCGTCGTAGTTTGTAGGTAAGATGTGTTTTTGTCTAATCTGTATTCAACTAAAGTCAATTGCTTGAATTAGCTAAAATTGTTGTGTTCTCCAAATGGCATTAAAAGTGACTCTTTAATGACACTCGACAGGCATAAAGGGTGTATTTTCACAGTCAGAAAAAGAGGACTATTTGTGACTAGGCAGAAAAAGTTCATCTATAATTCATGAATATGCTGTATATGGTCAGTTCATATATAGTTCTTGACTTATCCGGTAAAAGATTCAATTCCACTTCTCGCGCCAGGTATCATATCACGTGGTGTTGATGGCAATAATTCAACCCCACTTTTAATTTGATTAAATCAAATTAAATCAAATTGAAAGAAACAAATAGACAAACGTCATCAGCGATAAACATAGTAACGGAGAGCCAGATACTTTTGTTAAAATAATTTAATTATTTGAATATTGTGTGAATTTAATTATTAGGTTTTTGCGTGAAATTGGAAAGAATTTGGAGAAAAAATTATGTGTTGCACAGGCAGACCAGAAAATTCAAAGCCTTGGTTCCCTAGCCTCGGCTATGAAAAACCAGTCGCGCCATTATGTATGCCTAGTAAAACAAATAGCTATCACTTTTTTACGCCAGAATGGTGCGTCGGACGGAAAAAAATCCAAGAGGTCAAATTGTTGCGGAATGAATGAAAAAGCAAAAAAATCTCCAGTATATACATCCACTAAAAATAATGCCTATTAGTGCTGAGATGATACAAAAAGGAACTTTTTCTCAAAGTTGTAACACCTTCAATAGCTCGAAAGTCGAAAGGTTTAGGGCACATATGAACTTTCTTCTTGAAATGAGATCAGTAACAATGTCCTATATTTTCAGTCATCCATTGAATTACTGTCTGTAAGTTCTTCGAGGAGGTGGTACATTCATTTTTCAGCTTCTCATGGGATTTTCTCTCCTCGTTTCTAAAAAATAGAGTAGAAGTTATTAAAAATTATTTCAATATATTTGTAGTAAGGATAGATTCTGTGATCTGCCCCAAAATGTTACTGCGCTTGAAATTAAACCTTTAGATGCCTAAAAGAGAAATTCTCTATTGGTCAGTGACACCTTGTTTTTGAAAAAATTTGGAAATACAAATATATTTAATAATAATAAAACCTCTACTTATCTTGGTGGACGTTTCGGGAACGAATCTGCTCCCGTTCTCAACACAATTGAAATATTTTTCTCTTCGTAAAATTTTTCAATGTTTTCGATTTTGACACTGAGAAGTGACAATTTGGCAGACGGAGGAATTCTGGTTACAAGTTGTTTTTATTAATTGATATCGAATTTTCCATTTTCATATTCAAGTTTCAGAAGTGGATGCCAAGTTCTATCTATATCAACTGAACAAGAAGCAATATTATTGTCTCCGTTCAGGAGAATGCGAGCAGACTCTTTGATTTTCCGTTTTTGGTTGTTGTCTTCTTTTCCTATGATCTCAATATTACCCAATCGCCCATATGTTGTCCATATGTGTCCTTACTACAAATATGTTGCAATAATTTTCAATAACTTCTACTCTATTTTTTAGAAACGAGGAGAGAAAATCCCATGAAAAGCTGTAAAATCCATTGAATTACCTACCCTGTATACATTGATGTGGTTAAATAAAGTATGTCTATGTCTATGAGTTTCCCAGTTGTCTGTTCGCATTTCGGACAACATTGAATGAATAAATCTCGTGTTTACTGTGTCTACTTCATATACAAGTCGAAACGACAGCGCCATCAAGTTGGCGGGGCAATTATAGAGACATCGACGATAATTCAATTAAAAATCCAGGAGGGCAATTAAACGCGTCGTGGATGCGAACACTATGCAAATCGACATGATTCCCGCCGATGCTTTTTGCGGTTGATGTCTGATGGTCCAATTAGACGAATCGTCATAGTCGGAATCAGTGGAGCATTCAGGATTCTTTCCTGGCGACGGATGAAAGCCAAGAATGATATATGTAGGTGATTAGGTTAGGCATGATAGCTCTGAGAATGGGTTTCATTGGAAATTCCTGATCCACTTTGAGTTTTTTCAGTCTACATTTTTTTTTTGGGTGCATGAATAGGAATCTGAGGTTTGACAACAGAAATTTCGCCTGGAACATGTTTTTCTTGCACTCTTTGACGAAATTTAGGCATACATTTTCTATTTTTTGGAAGTGTAGTTCAACTCGAAATATTACCAAATTCTAAGTTGTAACTCGAGTTGCAACTCGGAATTCAATTATATTCTGAGTTACAACTTGGAATTTAGTAATATTTCGAGTTGCAACTCGGAATTAATGATTTGATATTTCGGAGCGTAACTCGGAATTTAATAATATTACATACCCAAATAAAAACAAAATAATATTGGCTCACGTGATGCTTTGCCTATATCTCGAAGAATATGCGTATTTTCGCAAAAATCATCATGTACACCAATGAAGTCGATAGAATTTTCATTTCCAAAAATCATTCTGTAGGACCAACTATTTTGATTAGCCATATGACTATACAAGAACAACTTGCAATGAGTTCTACAGGGTGAACTAGATATCAAAATAAGACACAACAAAAATGTGAATTGTACCACTCTGTAAAATCTGTAAAAACATCAGTGCTTGCAGACTGAGATCAAGTGTCCAGTCACATTCCATTCATTATCTACAATTATTAGAACTCCATCCGACGATCCCGACCAAATGATATCCTCAAGATAATTCCTGGAATCCGATTAGTGATAATATTGAGATAATTGTTATATCACTAATTGGACCACCAATCATTTGGAAACACAATGAGTACACAAATTATCGAATTAAAAGCAATTGAATCGGTCGATGGGGAGTAGAAAAGTAAATATTAATTTGTTCCATTGAACAAACATTCGGAAGGAATCTTCTTTTCACAAAATCACTTTTCGCAAAATGTCGATATTTGAACTCAGTGTACGATGTTTAAATTTCCACTGATATAATCATATGATATGTACCTATTTATATATATATACAGGGTGACTCAAAAATGTGTACCGAACTTTCTGGGGGTGATAGAACATTGAAAAATAAGTGTAGTTTGATGATTGAACTCATGGCCCAAAATGCATATTAAGAGAGATATATCCTTCCAAAGTTGATAAAATTGAAATAATTTCTCCGCATAACTTCTGAACGATGAAAGCCACCCGATTGAAATTTTGTGCATGAATGTATGTTGTCAAAATATATTTTTTCGTCACACTTCCACATTTCTGATATTGTTATAAAGGGTGTTTTCAGAGGGTGAGTCATGATTTTTTGTAGAAAACTTTTTTCCCTGTATTATTTTCGGTGAAAAAACAGGAGCATTCGATGGTGCAAAGGAAATTACATGAAAAAGGTACTCTTATTCAAATACAAAAAATTGAGCCGTTCGTGAGATATTTGAGTTTTTGTAGTTACATGATATCAGCAGATTGATTTTATTCATCGCGAGATTCATCGGTATAACGATATTACAGCAGCATTTGCATTTCCAAAGCACTCGCCAAGCATTAGAAGCATATCAGTTTGTTCAGAGAACGAATAACCTGCCATATTTCTTAAAATGTCAGTTGATAATCGCAGTGATAAATGACACAGAAAAATCACACGAACAAATCCACTACAACAATGTTGACTCGAATGTTGATGACATGAACGTCAAAATTGAGAACAAAATCATTCATCATGGCCTGCTAAAATATCGTTATACCGATGAATCTCGCGATGAATAAAATCAATCTGCTGATATCATGTAACTACAAAAACTCAAATATCTCACGAACGGCTCAATTTTCTGTATTTGAATACGAGTACCTTTTTCATGTAATTTTCTTCGCTCCATCGAATGCTCTTGTTTTTTCACTGAAAATAATACAGGGTCTACGAGGTCTACGAAACTCCAGTAGAAACAGAGCAACACTCAATTGGACGAATTACAGCAGCATTTGAAATAATTCAAAACGAGGATCAAAATTTTAGTCAAGTCCGCCGAAATCATATGTGCGACATTGAAATCGGTGTATTCAAGTTAGAGGAAGACATTTTGAACAATTGTTGTAATCATATCATGTACAAAAGGCAAAAATCGAATGCATTTAATCCTATTTACGCGTCTGAGGGCAGTAGTGCCGTAAAGTGACAGTTTTGCGGACATGTTTTCTACTGTTACACTGAAGAACCCCTAGAAGTTTGATCCCATAATTCCGTAACACCCTGTACATATATTGTTCCTCACCGACATGATCTAATGCTAATGTCCAAGGGGGTGATTGTTGGACCAATTTAGAGAAAAATATCCTTCATGAACCCATGTCCTGAACTATTGAGATACAGGGTGGCAAAGTTTCAGAAAGAAATATTTATTTTTATATAAGACCTGTGTTACTATTGTAGATGAATCTGGTTATATATATGCATTATACACAGTAGAAAATCGACGGGATATTTGACACCAAAATGACACCCGGCGGTGTCTATATCCATACACACCATTTTTGTGTCGATTTAACAACGTTGGTGCAGTGTTCAATTGACACTGTGATGGTGTGTATGGATATAGACACCGCCGGGTGTCATATTTCACACCGGTAGTTGTTGATATTCGTCTGCGATGGTGTCAATTTGACTTCCGAGAGGTGTAAAAAACTGTATAAAGAATGTGTTCTTTGTTTCATATATCATTTTATGTGTCAGAATAATTTTGAGGTATCTGTATCCAGTTGCAGTATTGTGAGAAAAAAACATGGAGATTATAAATAAGTATTTATTCTCCAATGATAAACAACGAAAAACATTCCATCTGACAGATGATAATATAATATACAAATTCAAATGGAAGTCAAAACATAAATAACACTTCTTACAACAGTAGAAAATACTATCTGAACAGAACATAAATAAAATATTACGTTTTACATCGGAAAGATGTACAAAAATAAAAGTTGAGCTTTTTCAATAACATCGATATTATAACATTATACTTATCACACTGCACTATTGAATTGATTTGAGGTAAAACAAACTAACCTGTCACCAGAGATATTGGCGATTCACCGACGACGGAAAATTCGAGTATAAATGGGAATCTAATTGGTAATTCAACAGGCTTGTACAGGTCTAGTTAGATAAGGACGCGTACGACCTCCGACTTCAAAGGGCCTGTTGGAGGGACTGGATTCACTGTTAACCGGAACCACGAACGACGCGTTAATATGGCGTCTTAGTTTTTATTCGCTCTCTACGGTGTTGTTTCAACCACTTGCGGATTCAATGTTGAACACTAGCGGTGTCCAATATTGTAAATGTCTTCGGGCAGGTGTTAAACCATATAAAACGGAGTTTTTCAGACTGACCACTGTCAATGGTGTCACAGTTAACACCATTCGGTGAAAAATGTTTGTACTACTCTAAGGTGTAAAAATTTACACCGTCAAATTTTATACCGTGTATATATGCTTTGACGGCGGATGTTGCGTTGAATATTTATAATTTATAATTATTATTTGGATATTTCAGGTGAATAACATATTAGTCTGTGAATATAGGATCATTTTTTGTGATACCTGTTAGACTTGTTATTTACCTATTACTTGCTAAGTAAATAAGTATTCTATAATTATAAATAATGACGTAAATTATTTCTAAATATATAAATCATGCATCACACTGATTGAGAAGTTGAGTAGGTATATTGCTGACGAAATGAACACGATAATTTCTCGAAATATAGGCGTTGTCGACAAATTTTTTCATTAAGCTTAGTGTCCGAATATGTGTTCATATACTTATTATTCATTTATCTGCATGCACGCTTCTTGGCGAAGAATCCTCATTATATCTACACCTATATTAACATAGCATGCCACACCGATTTCCCGAGTTTATGAAGATGTAGCACGCCATTTCGCATAAAATATAGTAATTACCGAGAAGAAGTGCGGAAAAAGCCGTGGTACTTAGTTAGAACCGAGCACATCCGCAATTTCTAGATTTTTTTGTCTGCTGAAACTGTGTAGTGACCGATATTTATTACGTTTTTATATCATTTTAAATGTACTCATATGCAACACATACTGGATGGCCCAATGGGAACGAAACAAGGCCGATTTGACATGGTTATCGTTCTCAGAAAAAAAAAAAACGCTCGAACCGATCAATTTTTTTTCTAGAAGAAAATATTTTGCGCATGTTTTCAACTTTTTCACTTCAAACCCCTCGGAGGGGGAGCTCCAACCCTCGAATCTCAAATGGGATAAGAGGTCAAGGTGATCGAAATCTCTTACCAACGTTTCCTTGTTTTTGGAATTCAATGCAGTTCGAGCAAACACGTTTATGAAAATAATCGGCTAGTGATGGAAAGTAACACTTTTCTTTCATCACTATTTCTCATTTTGTAGTTGAAACGATGTTCATCTAAGAAGTGCCTCATGTGTTTTTTTTTTCAAATCCTGTCTTATCCAACATCACATAGAGAAGCATTCATTTTAATATCAGTTCCTTGATCTCTCAGTAAAATGCATACCTTGTTCCGTTTTCATTGTGCCACCCTGTAAATTCTGATGAATTCATCAAAACTTTTTTGTTTTTCTTAACTAACATTTTATTTGAAACCGTTCCTCAGTCTCTACTGAGGATATACTTGCATTGACGGTAACTCAATATTTTCAATACATTTCATTCTGGACGTCAACAAATTATACAGGGTGTCTCATTATATATACGCAAGACTTCAGGATGTGATAGCTCGTCCAAAAGTATGGAAGAAAGTTTTTATTTACCCTGTGAAATGCACCATTTTCGAGATACAGGGTGTTGGAATTGAAAGTAGAAACCTTTTTTTCGCGGATATCTCTGGAACCGTTCTTGAAACTCAAAAACGAACAGTGAACATTGAACCATATCTGTATATAAGTATCTCGTATAGTATCCGAGATGTCCATATACTGGCAATCTTTATTTCGGACACGAATATATGGATATACAGTGAGGAGCAAAAGTCCCTCGCCTCCTCCACTATAAGTTCATTATTTCACATATTTAAAAAAAAAATTGAAATTACCTATGGGTTTCAATCGATTGCTTCAATGGTTTAGGTTCCATTTATACAGAGTATCTCAGAGAGCGCACTGAATCAGAAATTGAGAACTGGTTCAAAGGTATAGTCGAAATAATAATTTACAAATCCGAAACTTTCAACTTTTTCGAAATGAAACCATCAATCAAACTTCTTCAAAATTCAACATAGAATCTAATAATGCGATAATTACAGGGTGCCCTATTTACAATAAATGACTTCTAAATCGCTGAGATTTCTAGAGACACTCTGTTAAGTGAATCTCAAACCATCAAAGAGATCGAACGGAACCCTAGGAACTTATGCAATCAACATATTTTCTGTAGTTTGCAAGATAAAGAAGTTTCGGGGTGTACTTACTCACCTATAACTCAACATATTCCAGAGATTGCCAAAATCATATATATTCAATATTATTCATTTCACTTGCACTTACCTACTTTTTTACTTCACTCGTAGTTTTTCTCAAAACCTGTACCTTATCAAAACTTACTTGGGGAAGAAATGAAATAATATGATTATAATATCAGAGTGTAATGTATTTTCATTATGTACAATCGACAATAATCATATAAATATAAATATATATATACTCATTTCAATTCAGAAATCGATAACTTAGTATCATCTACGAACTGAAAAACATCTATTCATCCAATTTAAATGATTATATTAACCACAAATCCAGCCAGACTATGGAACATCATCGATGAAAATGGGTGGAAATCAAAGTGATTTTTGAAAATCCACTGAAAATTCACTCAATTTGCCCGATTGTGAACATATTTGCAATAAAAGAAGAAATACTCAATCTAATACTAATGTTTCCTTTATACTTCATCCTGAGAAATGTATCAATAAAACTACTTACATCACGTTTCTTCCATTCATAAAAACCAAGCTGAGTCTGGATCGAACTTGTTATATAGGTGTAAAAATAATTGAGAAGAAGGTATGTGAGAAAGGAGAGACATTGTTATTTATTATAAAAAAATATCAAATATCCTCAGTCAATGATAGGAATAAAAAGAGTCAAGTGAAATCATGAGCGGCCAATATGACGTTTTGAAGCATCATGAAATAAATAATAAACAAGTGAAAAATGAATCAGTTCAGGTGAGTATTACTAAAAATTCCTCTTATTGCAAATATTTCCAATATCGCCTAGCTAAGCAGAGAGAGCTCTCCGAAGCCTTTATTATACCGACATTATCGACGAAATCATTGCCACTGAACATTTATAGTAAGTCCGTTTAGCCTACGCACTCACTTGTTTGTACAAAATCTCCATACTTAAAAGCGAATAAATATACATATCTAACATTGCATCAAGTTCACTATAGAGTCAAATCAAAAAATGAGGTTCGGGGTTTCACCAAATGTAGCTCTCACTGCCGAAATCAGTGAATTATACACAGGGTGATTGGAAATTCCATGGAAATATTTCAATGACGTATTGTTGGGATCAAATAAACATGGCAACAGCCACTGGAAGAAGGTTCTGTCAGTGCAGAATCTAATACATTTATAAAACACTCCTGGGATTTCAGAACGTGTTGGACATTCCGTGCAAAGAAGAATGAAAGGTTGTATAATTAATTTTTTAGATAATAAATGTTTTATTAGTTTAATATTGCGAAAATACCCTCTTTTCGTCGATTAGGAATTTCTCGCGAACGGTTCTTAGATTTTATCATGGCACATTATATTATGCTATTCGAATTCAGAGTTTCTCTTTTCGAAAATAAAATTTTGGCCAATAAAAATGTGTACGCCCGTCCAACTAAACTGGGTTTACATAATTTCGGGAGCAAAGAAGGAATAGAGGTGATGAAAAAACAGGGGCATGCCAATTCTCACAAGATTTGATCCGTTATTGGAGTCGCAGTTCTAGATGATTAACTCACAGTGGCTGTAGCTCGGAGGGGGTGGATTTTAGTACACATGTTTACTAGAAGAAAAAGTCTTATTTCGATCCCAACATCGAGCCCCACATCGAATTTCGAATCACCCATATTATATTCAGCTGAATCCAAACAAAATAACGTCGCTAGTTTTTGTACCAAGCGTTAAGCAGCATCCTCATGACGTATACAGATATACAGGGTGTCTCATAAACATACCGACAAACTTCAAGGGATGGTAGAGGACATCAAAATAAACATTTTTGCTCGATAAACATAAGTCCGAAAACTCTTCGTTTTCGAGATACAGGGTGTTTGAGTTTTTTTAAAAAAATCGATTTTTTATCAATATCGTGAAAACGATTTGGTCAATTCGATGAAATATTCACAGATTACTGATACATTTATAAGGTATCTTTTGGAGCTATTAGAATTTGCCCAATAGATTCAGGGGCGTGCCCACGGGCTATGTCGGATAGTTTTTGCACAAAAAAATATCGCCCAGTAGATTTTTTGTAATTATGTAATTTTTTTTGTGAACAACTAAAAATGCAATTTTTTTGACCCTTGAACTCTTTCCGTATCTACGTTTTGAAGAAAAAAAAAAATAAAAACCATATCTCTTACATCTATGAAAAAAAAAATGAAATGCTTCAAAATTATACCTTACATTTTACCAACGCGTTTATTGAAATATTGAAAAACTAATAGAACTTCCATTAACTTTTTTTTACTAATCATTAATTATTATTAATGACTTTTAATCATTTTTTGTTTTGTATTCAATTGGAAAATATCCGTAATTTTTAGTATCTTGGAAAGAGTATCCAAGACATACCGACAAATAAAGAGTGCTAAAAAATTAAATGTTTTGAATGAAATAAAAATAACTAAATTAACTCTCAGTTTAGTTGAACACCACTGACTTTTGTTTACATTTTTTGATTTAACAACGTTTGATGTTGGGAACAAACATTGTTTTTACAATAAAATTCCACAGATACCAATTTTAATTTAAAAAAAAAATCAAACACCCTGTATGTCGAAAACGAAGAGTTTCCGGACTTATGTTTATCGAGCAAAAATGTCTATTTCGATGTCCTCTACCATCCCTTGAAGTTTGTCGGTATTCTTATGGGACACCATCATGTATATATAGTCGTCCCCAAAAAATACGCAGTGTCTCGCTCCCCCTCCACCCCGCCACAACACTATTCACAACTCCCCTCCCCCCAGCTCAGGGGCGAATATCACGTCAGTCTCTGAGGCGAGAACGGCCTGTGGAGCAGTGCCGCCCCGCTGGGGCTCGGTGGGGCTATTCGCACGACGCCCCCGTGCGAATACAGGCCCGCGTGGAGGTTCGTGTGGTGCTGAGGAGCCGTCACCTGTATCCTCGAGGGGTTGCTGAGCTGGTGGCCGAGTCTCAGCGCCAGCGGCGTCTCCAACTTGGCCGCCGGCGGCGGCGACCTCGACCTGCCGCCCTCCTGGTTGGAGTCGACGTCGATGGGGCTGTCGGCGGCGCCCAACCGCGTGTGTGGCGGCGACTCGGAGGCCCTTTGCTTGCTGCGGTCCAGCCGGAAGTTGGGGGAGAAGGCGGGGGGCGTGTGGGGGCCTCCGAAGCGGAACTGGGGCGGCATGGGGCCCGGGGAGTGGGCGCCGAATCTGAAGGAGGTGATGGGGTTGGGAGAGGAGCGGCCGAAGTGGAGCGGGCCGGGGGAGCAGGAGGGGGGCGAGTGAGCGCCGAGGGATATGTCCGAGTCGCTGTCCGAGGGGGTGGGGCTTAATGGTGGCTGGCGGCCGCCCGAGCCTCCGTGATGGGCTAGCTGGGCTGCTAATTGTTGTTGTTGCATGCTGGAACGAAGAAGAAAGAAAAACGTTTAAATAAATCGTTCGATAAGTATACCTCATTTATTCTTAGTTGAGAATTATGTCATCGCGTCGAAGACAGTCAGTCCTTTATTCAGACACAATGATTTTTCATCGACAATCGTTTATAAACATACATAACGAAGCAAATTAAAGTATTTTGAGTGTTCTTATGCACATAATAATGCAACAGCTATACTCTCTACAGAAGAAAGATACAATTATACGGAGATCGATTGTAACATAACCTGAAAGAATTCCACTTTTATCATACCCATCAGTTGACCAAAACATGCAGCAGCTTTATGTCTGATGCATTTCGAATGTTCCATGTTTTATCACGGAGATGCTCCAATTGGAGATATAGAGTAGATGAATGTCCGCCTCAAATGATATCACAGATTTACTTCAAACTCATCACATGTTTTATCACATTTGATTCAGCTGTTCTATCACTGATGCATCTGGAATGCTCCATGTTTTATCACAGGAATGTCGCAGTCGAATAGCTTCTATGAATGTCCACCTCAAATGAAATCACAGACTCATCTCAGACTTCTCACATGCACAACAATAGTTGACTGAAATGATAAATCACAAATTACTTCACGAAGAGGAACGAAATAAGCGGTCAAATCACAGCATCTCACTCATCTACTCGCACAGTAATTTTCATAACCTCATTCCTACCTACCTATTCTCTACTGTAGTCGAATCATCTCATTACATTTCATCAGTTTTCCTTTTCCTAAACTGTTTATCGCTATTATGCTTTTGAAATCTTGCGATGAAATTGAATTCTTCAATAAATAAGTATTTCGTGTGACTTGTGCCTTTGTTGATCACCTACGCCTGATTAACAAGTATGCGATTATGTGTTGAAACTTTGTCAAAACGAAGTTCTCTATTTAGATGAAGTCTGGGGATGAGTCAGTTTAATCTCGGTGATAAAACCTGCGATGAGACACTGTTCTGTAACAGGCATGAGTTGCATTTTAGATCCAAGTTGTATATGTTTCAAAACGTCGCGATGAAACTAAGTTCCTTGTTTGACTTTTTTGTGTACTGACAGAGTACGTTCATGAACGTTTCAGAGTATTCGAGCTCACTCAGAGTAAGTTCCTGAACGCAACCAAGGGAAACCTATAATGTTCGAAGAACATCGTGATTTGCCAACCATTTCCTGGAACATCCCCAGCTAATGCTTTCGGCATTTTGAATATAATTCGCAATATTCCAACAATGAATTCGCGAATGTTTTTTTATGAAAAGCACAGAACTGCGATTACTGTTCGAAAAATAAACAATTCGCATCGATCAGATGAAAGTTGTCAGAAATAATGAAATAAATCTGGCACCGCCGAGCAGGGCGTTAACTCAAACCAAAAACCGCGAAAGGCTGAGTTCGGATGTTGTATTTTTAGTAGGGTTGTGTTGGTATGAAATATTCACCAAGGATGACGTAATTCTCAACTGAGAGTGAACAAAGTATATATTTAGTGTCATTCAAGATTCCAAATCAACCAGTTGAATATCGGTATTGCAGTCGCAAAAACATTCGTTCGTAAATGAAAATTTTCGAATGTAAATCCATACAATGAGGGCATCAAACATGTGATCTGATACAGACCACAGAACTGAATATTATCTCTGGCATCTCCAACACCTAAAGATGTGTTAAATCCCTACTCATCGTCTGTGACATGACAGCTTGCTGACAAGCGGACAAGGGGATACAAAATGCTCTAAGCTGTGCCTCGAAATTATTTCAAAACGCCGTTACGTAGCGAACAGGGCCGCATCCAGGAATGTTTGCCCACCGTCAAATTTCATGGAATTTATACGCCTTACTTTAAAGCGGAATTCAGACGATAAACCAATTTATTGGAACGAAGTTAGCTCGATATTAGCACAACTTCTCATAGTATTGTAACAACTTCGTTACACGTAACCCAGTTAATCAAAAAGAGAGTATTACCGTCATCAAAATATTCGTTACAGGCTCATTTCTTTGATATAATACATAATACTACGCCTGTAAGACTGAAAATTTATATCGAACCTTCAAACTTCAAACCTCGAAAGAAACTTGAGTTTAAATTTGTACAACATAATAGTTTCCAGTGAAATCATAAATTATGAATTATGATTTGGCCGGAATATTATTAAACCCCTCCTAGAATTCACGTGTCATTGGTTTGAATTGCCGACTGGAGGATCGAAGGAGTTCCATAAGCTTGCCCTATTCTTTATCAAAGATAACAGTTTCTTCTTCTGTGGTTGTTCTGTGTCTGACTTCAAATTCATTTCCTTCATTTTAACTCTTTTGTTTTCAGTGAATTTTGCCATTTAGCATGATTTTCATCACATTATACATTTTTGTGTTTTTTGATGTTATACGTTCATAAGCACCATGTGTTGTGTGTGTTTTGGATATACTTCATTTCATATAACATCGAATACTAATAAATTGACATTCAAATCACACAAATCTTATCACATATCAAATATTAAAGATACTGTAGATTTATACTCAAATAATAATATCAGTTATACTTGAGGTAATGTAATTTTATCATTTATCAGCAATATTAGGTAGTTGATATCGAACCAATATGTTTTTTCGAGTTGAAAAATATTAGGTTAGTAGTGATTCATTTTGAATTTTCGAACAAATCATTTGTTCGTAGTCAAATTTAGATTAACTATATTCGAAAGCATAATTGCATTGAAGAAGATTTCTTCACAACGTTGTAGGTTTTTTGTTTCTTACCACCTCTGACTGATTTTGGGAGATATGAATATGGTTTTCATGATTTCCCTAGTTGAACTATAGTTGATTACATCACTTCTCAAAAAAACTATTGTTACTTCAATAATATACCATATTCTCTACACACTATGGTAGCAATTTCCTGAAAATTCGAGAATTTTTGCATGTGTAGATAAACCTCGTGTTCTTTTTCAATTAGATGTCCGACCTTGTGAGTCCTGACCTGTCCTTCATCTGAGAAATCCCGTCGGCCAAAGTAGTCGGCTTATTACTGGGACGTTCAGAAAGCCACCCCGCAGAGAGGGGTGGTCTGTTTGCGCTCCCTATCCTGGCCGGCAAATTAGCCCTAAATATCATTGTAAGGTTAAGACATCAACTTCTGGCCGAACCTAATCCCTTGATGGAAATGTAAATGTCAGCCCTCTTCAGATTATGATTTTTGTGTAAATAACTTCCGCCTCTAGAATCCCAAACCATTTACCTAAATGATGGAATAATACTGATGGGCTATACTTCCTTCATAACTTCAATTTTTATTAGATAGTCATTCGTTTGATATATAGTGTGTCCCAAATGCGATGCTCGTTGTGATAATAGTAAGTATTAGAGAGATGAGGTAGGTTAGAATTATTAAGTAGTAGGAAATTGATCCGTTTGGAAATCACGGCTAAGATTGTTTATATTTATTTTGACGTTATCGTGCATGTAATTTTTATAATTCTGTTATATCACTTTTACCTGAATTCTGCTGATTATTTTATCACAGATTAACCCTTAACCTCAACTGACCCTAAATCTGACTGACCCTTGAATCTGTGTCAGTCGTGCAATTCCCTATATAAATATATATACAGGGTGGCCCAATGAAAACAAAACAAGGTATGCATTTCACTGACAGATCAATAAGGAACTGACATTGAAACGAATGATTCTTGGATTCTGTTGGATAGGACAGGATTTAAAAAACACATAAGGCACTTCTTAGATGAACATCGTTCTAACTACAAAATGGGAAATAGCCGATTACTTTCATTAAACGTGTTTTCTCGAGAACTACTGCATTGAATTCCACAAACAAGGAAGCGTTAGTAAGAGATTTCGATTACCTTCAAAATGATGTATCACTTGACACCTTATCCCATTTGAGATTCAAGGGTTAAAGCTCACCCCTCCGAGGGGTTTGAAGTGAAACAGTTGAAAACATGCGCAAAATATTTCCCCATCGAAATAAAAATCAACCGGTTCGAGCGTTTTTACTTGAGAACGGTAACTATGTCAAATCGGCCTTGTTTCGTTATCATGGCCACCCAGTACATATATATAAATAGATCCTGTACCGTTTCTAAGCATTTACGTAATCACATCGTGACTCTTTTTTGATTTGCAAATGTCGAGACTGCCCTCTATAGTATCATTGTTTCAGAGTGATTGTTTTACTGCGGTTATTATCCTATGTTCTGTGTGTTAGTTTCTACTAAACATGTTCACCAATATTATCAAGTTCGAATACGCTGTTCACTAAATATTTGCAGGCCCATAATTCACATTGGATTCTTGAAATTTCATCCAGGACGAGCACAAAATGGTGAATTAGTTGCCGAAGGCGCCAAATTCAACTCGACTTGGTTTGTTTACCTCATGCATCAGCTGAATGAATGCACTCCAGAAGTTAGTTCATAAATGCCCACCAGAGGTCGTATTCGATTCGTCAGCTTTCCAAGACAGAGAATTCAAGGTCGAAACAAATCTCTAACACACGCAGATTTAGCACGAAAATATGAATATATAACAGAGACTCTGCTGATGTCAGAGTGTCAGAACAATATTCTCCACTACCTTGGTGTATAAATAATTATGATCGAGCGGTAGTCGCCAGTGAGGAGAGTGACTTATCGAAAGTCTGTGGAATTTCTATGAGACGCAAAAAGGCCCGAATAATGCCTCTATTAGAAGCAAGCCATGTGTCGGCTAATGCGCACGAAATGAGCCTTTCTCCCAGTCGATCTTGACGTCGGCTCTCTGGAGCGCAATAATTGTATCACGATCCACCTTCAGCGGACTTTGATGGTTGCACAGCCAGTCCATGTTAACAGTCTATTCTGAAAACAAACTGGATTAGCATTAGCCAGGTCTCGTTTCACACCCGCCGGCGTTCATTTCAATATCTAATCGACTCAATTCGGGTGTGTGGGTTTTGATAGAGATGCGGAATCGGTGTACAGAGAAGCAGTAGAAAATGAGTTAGGGTGAGTTAGGGATTCTACTCTTTCCAGCTGTATAATCTATCGACCCATATCAGCACAGAACTCATTCGAGTTCTGTGCATGGTCGACAGTCGACACTGATGATAAACCACCATGTTTTCGTATAAAAACATCATCCGTTCTCAAAGCTCACTCATTACTTCATTATCGAATTCAAATTACAAACCTATCCAAAAACTCATTCAAACTGGTAATGTAATTATCTTACTGATCTGCATGGTAGACTCTGACTCTAAACTCAGAATTCTGAATTTTTGCACATCGGTGTCATTCGAAATTCTCTTTCATTTGAAAATATTCTCAAGGTCATACAACTTTCGGTTACACCAGATGTCGTCATTAACATATTATTCAATTTATGGATTCCTGAGAAAATTTTAAGATGAAACGATTATAGTAGGAGGAAATCAGACTGATCACACAAATGTTTACCAATATAATCAAAGAGTTCGAATATCTTCTTGCTCATTGTCAGTGTTTTATTATACTCTGTGCTGCCAATAACGAGTATAATAACTATTATAATTTTTATAATTAAATGATACAATAAATTAGTACAGCATTTTATTATAGAACTTTCGCACACTGACATCAGTGACATCTGACATTTCTGACAGCCATCAAGGACTTGTCAATGTTCCCAACATATCTAAACATCCTTCCCTTCAAGAATTACAAACCCATTAACAGTACATATTCAACATATCTAAACAGTCAGCAAGTAAGTGGTTGGCACTTTGAACTTTCACTCTAAATACTTATAAAAATAATTGCAACTATATTTTTCTCATTTGAAAAATTGAAATTGACATCGTTCTATATGCATCAGGCAGAAGTGCCCTTTTCAATGACAATATCAAAAGTTGACGTGACTCTGCATGAAAAAATAATGACAGTTCGCTATATAACTTTCAACCGCGAATGCGTCATTTGTGCTTCGATTCGCGACAAAAAATCTGACGTGCCTTTTTTTCGTGTGAGGCGCTGTTTTTATGCACAAAAAATGAAACATCTTTCATATCTGCATCTGGCCTTCTCGGTTGCCGGATTTAATGCCTCTAGATTTTTGCATTGGATGTTTTCTTGAGTCAGTAGTTTATTCCACTCTCGTCGAAAACGTTGAAGACCTGAGCAATGGAATCATAGCCGGCTGTGAGACAATAAGAATTACACCATCATCAGGAATATTCGCGAGAATACGACAATCAAAGAGTTCGATCTTGTATCACTTCTGAGGGAGGTCACTACCTGAAGTTTGTCGCACTCATTCACCAATAACACCCTGTACTGAAAAGTTATTCATCGATATTCTCTACATTACAATTGGGATTACTTTTACTGTCGTCAATACTGTCTGATAGTTTGCCCAATATTTTCCCTACCCTTCAACTATCATCAGACGGTATTGTGATGGATTCCAACAATCCCAATTTTCGAATCAACCAACCAATTGGAAAATCGGGATTCGAGAGGACAGAAGCAGTGCCGTATGGTACAAAAGAAATTTGAATATTTCAGCAATGGTCGGGCAGACGAAATAAGCGAGACCCTGCATAATGAAGCAGTCCAAAGGTGCATTTAGTATTCAAATCGAGAGATGGTATCAGTTGACTGGTATCCCGCCCTAATTGTTCGATGCCCTTTGTACGGCGGTACGAAATATGGAAACAAACGCAACACATCCATTACGGAACATGGCAGCTTTTGTTCGAATTCCTCTCAGGCCACGCCCATTTGCAATGATACCGGGCTCAGATAATACTGGGTACCACTCTGCTACTTCGTTTAATAACATGGAGTAATGTATATCTGGACGCATATCGCTCTATTCAGAAAGAAGTCATGTGGGTATACTAGATGTTTGGAGAGAGATAAACGTGATATTATGTTGCGGTGATTTTCAGCTGAATCGAAACGACGTTGGAGAATACTGAGAGAATACACGATGAGGTAACATCTACCAGGTAACCAGGTAAATTCCATGACAAGCAATAGCGCGACTGCACAGACAATAACTGTTTACAGGTATTGCTTGTTCCAAAACCACATGACATGACGCTCTAGAAGCCCATCAGGCCGAGCTGAGCTCATGAGTAGCATTCAGGTTCACATTGGAAAAGGTTTCGAAAGAGTCTTTGAGAAATATAATGAAGCGTAGGCCCCACACTGGAAAACCAGGAACGTTCCATGACAAGCCATAGCGCAACTGCACAGACAATAACTGTTTACAGGTATTGCTTGTTCCAAAACCACATGACATGACGCTCTAGAAGCCCATCAGGCTGAGCTGAGCTCATAAGTAGCAGAAAGCGCGACCGTGAAGTTCGAAAAGCTCCGCTCCTACATTCATCTTCACATTGGAAAAGGTTTCGAAAAAGTCTTTGAGAAATCTAATGAAAACCCACACTGGAAAACTGGAAAACTGGAAAACCAAGAAACCCCACACTGGAAAACCAGGTACGTTCCATGAAAAGCCATAGCGCAACTGCACAGACAATAACTGTTTACAGGTATTGCTTGTTCCGAAATCATTCACTCCACAAAAACGCGCGATAGCAAAGTTCGAAAAGCTCTGCTCCTACATTCAGGTTCACATTGGGAAAGGTTTCGAAAAAGATGATGTGAAGACCACTCCAGGAGGAGTGGGTGTTGGATGACAAGTCTTTGGGGACTCACAAAACAAAAGTCAACTGGGGGCCGAAACGACGTCAAAGTAATACAGATAGTTCTCGAATCAATATGCGCTCAGAGTTGCCTTGGAATGTGCATTCTCGGGTTGGTGAAAATCTATCCTTCTCCCAACGCCCGGCTCGACTTCGAGATATCGAACGAGTCCTGAGACAAATGTCAGCAAGGTCTCAAAGAAGTGGGTGCGAAGTAACAAGGTTATTAAACAAAACAAGTAGCCGAAGAACCTTCCTGAAGAAGCGTCCGTCTGTGAAAGGTCAAAGACAAGCGGAGAGACTGAAAGTTGTCATATCGCCAAAACAGCTTCTGGAGTTGGAACAAATGGTTATATTGAGTCTTGTAACGAGGATCTTCACTAGACACCACCCTCTTTCGTATCATCCCAACAAAGAACGGTGTATCATGAAGTGTCGGCTTCCTCTACTGCGGAAAGTCTATTGATATTGCAGAACATTTGAATCGAGTAGGCCAAGCAATTTTTGCAAGAAGTTGAGTAATTGGAACGTGACCATTAACGCCCTCTCGAGTTAACTGATACACTGATGCACAGAGTATTGATATTCCTGGCCTGAAATACATTCAGGATCAGGTACCAAGAATGTGATATCAAAGATATCACCACGTATGCGCAATGCTTCAGTTCTACAATGAATCAAACTTGGTCTAGGTGCCAGCTTTAGACAAACATCACACATATACGGTGAACCCGAATCGATATTCTTTCTGTGAACGAATTCGTTCTGCCCGGAAATCTAGCTACAATAATTCTTTATAATCAAATTGATCGATCGATTGAATGGGGGCTGTTACTTCGTCGGAATGATAAATGAACGGCGCAGGCAACTCACGACTCCACGAGGGGCTTCGAGGGGCTCTTGTTTGCACAGTACTCCCTCATTTGTTTTGAAAATCGCTATTCAACTACACAAGAGTCGCCAGGTTCATTGTGTATCCCGAATTTCCAGAGTGTTTCATTACTTATCAAAACAACTGACATTCTGCTAGTTCGAGGGATGTCATTCACGTCTTTGTTTTGAGCACTAACCATACTAATTCTGATATTGGTATCAATTATAGAGTATAGAGTGAGTCTATGGTATTAGATAAGTACACAAATGATAAAACAGTATCGATTATACTGATGTGAATGAACGGAAGTATTACACTAAAGAAGCAGTGTAACAACTTAAAGACTCCACTGGGCAAAGAATTCCACAACTTTGCCGTTCTATTGATGAATGATACTCGGTATAGCGATGTTCGACAGGTCTCGAGCCTGACAGTGTAGGGGTGACCAGCCTGAGCTCGTCTGGTTTGTCTACTAGGAATCGCACGTGGTGGCATAATATATGATATTTCCGTTGAGCACCGACCCTGGAAGTATCTATAAAAATGGCAGAGATCGCCGACCTTTCTACGATGATCTAGAGAGGTCAATGATTCAGTGAGTGTTGTATCATCGACTAGGCGATCTAGAATCTTAGAAATTTCTTAGAACTCTTCGCACGGAAATGAAAATAGAAAGCCAAGTTTTTGTGAATCAGTTTTCGCTATGGAACTCACATGATTGACTTCATAGGAATATTGGGGATTGTGTGATCTGCCTTCTTGGTGAACATACAAGCTTGAGTTTTTGTTGCATTGAACTCTACCAGATTTTCAGATCCCCATTTCAGAATTCTTGCCAGATCATCATTTAAAGCATCGACCTGTCTTCGTCTTGCACTTCTGGCCTCGTTGGAGTGCACTATCATACGCAAATCCAAGGTCACAGCCAACAAATCATTGATGTGGAGCAAAAACCGAGTTGGGGCCACGACAGAGCCTTGTGGAACACCAGCATTGATAGTCACTCACATTGAGTTGAGAAGACATAGTTGAGAAATTGACACAAGCACATGTTGATACTCAATTGTAGATGGTTTCAAATTTTCATAATCGATTCAAAACTGGCCTTTCTTAAATACTGTCTGTAAGTTCTTCGAGGAGGTGGTATATTCATTTTTCAGCTTTTAATGGGATTTTCTCTCCTCGTTTCTTAAAAATAGAGTAGAAGTTATTAAAAATTATTGCAATATATTTGTAGTAAGGACAGATTTAGTATCTGTCCCAAAATGTCACTGCGCTTGAAATTAAACCTTTAGATACCTAAAAGAGAAATTCTCTATTGGTCAGTGACACCTTGTTTTTGAAAAAATTTGGAAATACAAATATATTTAATAAGAATAAAACCTCTACTTATCTTGGTGAACGTTTCGGGAACGAATCTGCTCCCGTTCTCAACACAATTGAAATATTTTTCTCTTCGTAAACTTTTTTTAATGTTTTCGATTTTGACACTGATCTTGATCGAAAATGTTTATTCTAGAATTGTTGATATTATGTTCATTCCGAAATGGAAACCGTCCATATTTACTTGACAACTGTATATTATCATTAAATATTGTGAACTTTTTATGCTTGATTGGAAATTAGGCATTTTCGATTGAAAACTGCTCAACTTCTAGACACTTAATATTCCTCAATTGAAAACTGACTATTCCTTGTCGAAAAGTATTGAATTTCAACTCGACGATGAAGTGTTACAAATAGTAAGTCAAACAGGCTGTGCTCAGCCTCGCGAAAATCAATTCCGTGTCAAATCAAGTACCCGACGCCGACTTAATTGCTCCCGCGTTAGACGCCATCGAAAGAAAACACCTCATCCGATAATCGAGAATGTCTGAAGAAAACGACGTTTATTTAAATATCGAATCGCGTTTTCTCTTTGACATCACGTGCAGATATCGCGAGGCGCTAAAACAGCAGTTGGTTGGTGGTCGCTGATACAAATCTGATCAAAGAGCACATCAAAATTGAAATATCTGCAGGGTGGCTATATCAGTGACGGTTCCCCAGATTGGCGAGCGAGGGCTAAAAGACAACCGAACGCAGCCGTTGGGCGCTCATTGTATTCCCGGTCATTATATTGGCTCAGGTGGAAAGGTTCAGACCACCGACATAACCCTAATCTAGACTGCTGATACCATTCACCAAAAATTCATCCAATTAGAAAATCTTCCTGGAGTTACATCATCAAAATATATTAAAATCAACAATTCTAATTCAAATCTCAGTATTTACAATATGTTCCAGCCACAATGACTCAAACCTTGTCAAGTTCTGTGTTTTACTTGTTGAAATAATTCAGGCCTTTGAAAAATGAAGAATTCATACAGTTTTTTGAATGTGTTTTCTCAATATGGAATTCATCCTTCGACCTGGTCTCGTAGTCATGAATGTCATTGTTCAATACAATAAATATTGTGGCCCTCCAAGATATCGAATATAAAAATAATTGCCAAATAATGTAAATTTTCGCAAACCGGCATCCATTTTGATATTACTTGAACCGAGGTGAATCGATAACATTTAAGAATTATTCTCATACCGCTGTTTTGTAACTTCCGTAGCCGGAGATATTCTATTCTGGTATAGTGAGAATCAGTGGAAATAGTACAGTACATGAACCTATAGATGCCGGATAGAGTATTTAAGTAAATACAGGGTGTCCCAACGAAAACTTTCCACCCGGATTTACTGGGAAATGACAAATAATTTTCGGAAACGCTAAAACAGGTCGATGAATTTAGTCACGCAACTTCATCCCTCGGACGGGGGCGGCTACCCCCTTGCGAATCATCATAGGGAACGTGGGTCGAGTGATACATCATCTGAAAGCTCTCTTTATTCTCTATCCAAACGTGTATAATTTTCCGAAATTGAATGAATGGTAATTGAAATTAGTGTTGTTGACAGGTTCAATGTAATTAGTCAATATCTTACCTGTTCTTATTCAAATTCAATTTATTTATTTATTTGAATGGACAAATGTATTTACATCTTCTTGAGAATGCCATCGATCCCATGATAACGGATGTTATCGAAAACGATGGAGATTATTCGGCAGACAACCTCCATTTTCGACAAGATGGAGCACCACCTCACTATGCAGTAGCGGTTAGGAACTTTCTGGATGAACGATATACCAATCATTGGATAGGGCGACGAGGACCAATTGAGTGGCCAGCTAGATCACCGGACCTCAACCCGTTGGATTATTTTTTATGGGGGCATCTCAAAAGTAAAGTTTTTGCCACTCCGCCAGAGTCACTAGAAGATCTACGTGATCGAATTGTAAACGAGTGCGGCAGCATAACTCCAGAAGTATTGTAAAACGTTCCTAATAGTTTCGAAAGTAGACTTTATCATTGTATAGAAGTAGGAGGGGCTCATTTCCAGCAATTAATTATTTAAATTACCACACTATTCTCAAGTATAAGTGATTTGATTTTGAAAGAATAATAAACGTTTGGATAGAGAATGAAGAGAGCTTTCAGATTATGTATCACTCGACCCAAGTTCCCTATGATGATTCGCAATGGGGTAGCCGCCCCTGTCAGGGGGATGAAGTTGCGTGACTAAATTCATCACTGACATGTGTCCCCCTAGAAATCAAAATCGACGTGTTTCAGCGTTTCCGAAAATAACTTGTCATTTCCCGTGTGGAAAGTTTTCGTTGGGACACCCTGTATAATAAAAGCTGATAGTGTGAATATAAACGTGTCAATGAAAACCACCCTTTGATCTTCATGCTAGAGGACCCGGATCCCTTGTTATTTTCCCCGGATTAGGAACCGAGATCAAGCTCGACAGTGAATTCGTCCTAAACCCTTCTAAACCTGATTAGATTCACGCTGCTCACTTTATCCTCAGACGCAGAGTATCTGAAAAACAAACCAGGAAAAATCTGCTGGAAATCGCAACATGGAACTGTTATCGTTCGATAATGGACAGGGTGGGTATCCGGCTAACAAGCAACAGATTTTGTGCGGCGGATTAGGTTGGGCCTGTGGAAACTGTACACCCCGAGCTTCCTACAGAGGAAGAAATGTGGGATCTAGATCGATACTGTAGAATTTATGTGCTGTCGATGTTGATGGTGAACGTATCTCAGAAAATCATTCAGGGATAATGAAGGACGTCAAATCACACGTTCTCACTGAGTTAACTAGACATTGAGCACGTGGGTCACGCAGGGCCGGATTTAGAGGTCCAGAGGGCACAAATTATTTTACAAATAAAATAAACAATTTTTTTCCAGCCGAGTTTTTCAATAAATAGTTTATCGTGAAACCAAGTAGATTCCCCCAGTATTGAACAAACACATATAAATATAAACGGAAACAAGAATATATGAAATTAAATTTTGAGGTTAACGAACGGAACCTTTCGAGCGGCCCTGGGGTCACGTGACAAGAACATTGTTCGATATTGAACGGAATGATTAGTATCAGAATTCGAAGAAATAAAAAAACTAGCAGACAACTTGAGCGTCCCTGTAATTTTGAAGATATTCGAGATGAAGTTCAAAAATTTTGAGGAGTGATATGAGATCATGTTTTGCATTAGTTCATGAAAATGACGAAACGTGTAGAAAACGATCAGATTTGGTTTTTGAAAGAATATCGAAATTGGACATAATGATACTGCTTTTACAGTTTTTCACCCAGCAAACTTATATTCAATGTCTGCTTCCTCGAGAGTACTCATGAGAAATATCGCTGTTCCTTCTTGTTTTTTCTTGCATTCACCTTCGATATTCTTCACACATTCCCATATAGTTTCTTTAATTAAGAAGAATAAATTTCATAAATGTATTAATTGTATGTAAACATTGTATATTTGCTCCTCTGCGAACAGAAAAATGACTCTGAGAGCTTCTTTCATAATTTCAGAATCCACAAGAATTTTGTTTACATGTTTCACCTTCTTTTTCCGCTTCTTCATTTTATACAATCATAAGAGTCGAGTGATCCGTAATATTTGCAAAATAGTTGGAGTAAAGTTAACTTGGCACTAAAATTTGTTTTCAAAAATTGCAGAAATTTGGACATTTGGAATTTTCAGCCTGTTATGCCAGAATAAGAACTTCGGTTTCAAGAACTAAGAAGAATGAACTGAGCCAAGAACTTTGTTTGATTACGAGTTTTATCATCAAATAATACATCTTGAGGATATGTTTATATTATTATTCAATATTTTGACATGACATGAGTGTTGTGTCGATAGGAAAAGTGTTTCCATATTTCTTCCTGCTGAAACTTTGTTTTTTTTCACTGAAACATTGACAAAGTCTAACGTAAACTTAGTTTAAAAAAATTGTTCATGCTTTTCGATTTTTGTGAATGCATGTGTATTTAATTAATTTCCTCATGAGAAAAAATTCTCATGAGAAAATACAAGAATTGTTTACAATGACAGACAGCTATACTTCAAAAACAAAAGCCGAAATCCGACAGTCCGCAAATCAGTATAGTTTCCTTACAATCTACAGGTCCATTCGAAAAGAGTCGAAAGCCCACTCGAAATCTCACCGTCGGATATTTTTAACAGTTGTATCAACGAGAGACTGCAGTTGTTTCGTAGACAAAAGACTGCGAAAATTCAAGTCACGTCATCGAAGTTTGAAACTGAGAAGGGCCACTTATTCGGAGTGTCCTTCATTAGTTCGCAAGGACAATAGGGCTAGTAGGGCGTGAAAAATAACCAAGAGGGAGCGAAGAGACCCTCTGAAGTCGATAAGTTGAAAATGCGTGCGACTGTGATGTAACCGTTTCTAGTTGTATTTTCCCACATCACGAAGGTGAAAGAAGATTGAAGTAGAGAATTCGAAATTTATACGAAAATATTGTCGCATTTCGATTTGGGCGTACTCGCCTATCGAATTTCCAATTGACACCACCTTTGTATTGATGTTCTGAAACTTAACTCTCATGCTTCATTTTCGAATTCAAATTACAGCCCCACCCAAAAACTCATTCGAACTTGTCAACGCTTCACTGAACGAAAAAGGTACGTAAATACAATGAAAAAATATTCGAAACAAAGAAACGTGATCATTAAATCTCAACCAAAGTAGAGTTTCATTAATACAAAGTATGTTCGTTCATGACCTTGTGGCTGCAATCACTAATTGATGAACGTTCATTGGTATCACGAAAACCAATACCTTGCTATGAACAATGCATTCACTACTTTAATGAACACTATAATATTATTTCAATGAAATGAAAGATAGCTATGATAATATGCATCCATTGCGGTGATGAAATATTATTATTGTTTGAATAAATGCAATTACCGTTTCAACGTTGATATTATGGAATTCTTACATTGTATCAATGAATTATTCCATCGACAATGAATGCGGTGCATTGTAATGACAAATTAATTTGCTTGAAACAACGTACTTGCTCTCCCATATGTCATGCACAAATTCATTATCCTCATGAAATGAATTATAAACCGATGTATTTATACAATATATTGGAAACCTTGGTTATCACTAGAATGAATACAGTTACTTTTTTGAAACAATTGAACATCAAAGTAATGTTACACATTCATCAGTCGAAAATAGTGATGTTATTGGAAAAATTCATAAATACAATGCTGAAATCATTGAATTCATTTATGAAATGTATCGAAGGGATGGAAATATTCATTGAGTTACTGAATATTTTCGTCAGTACTTGATGAACGCAATTACATTATGATCATGAATGGGATACTCGAGTAATGATCGTTTGTTTGTTCATATCATGAAGATTACTTTCTTTCGATGTAAAGAATTATGATGAATGGTGTTCATTGTTTTCACACACGATAATTTTTTCAGTGTTCGTGCCTTTCCTAGCCAGTTTTGTTCATTCAAGAGTAATTGTTATCTCTGTCAGAAAATATGAGTATGACATACAAATATAGTCGATTCGAATGTCGTGATGAATAAGGAATTTTCGCATTACGTTGGATTGATTACTCTAGCAGTTCATCTCTGTTCGAGGGTGGCAGCCGAATGACACGGATTTTGACGTCACTAGATATGTTTGTTTTTTGCTGATTGAGAATCGCGAATTTAATTTTTTCAAATCGTAGGAAGTACTTAGAGAGAAACGGATAGCTAGTGAGTACTCTCAAATGATGGAATAATTATTAGAGATATAGAGAATAATTTTCTTAATATATGAGGATGATAGACATATGAGCAGTTTAAAGTAGAGAATTCTTAGAGATCCAGAAGCTACAAAAAGTTTCAGGTCGGAAGAACCAAAAATCACATTGAAATGGGTTCATTAATTGCTTGTAATCGGATAATGGAGTTTTATCAAGGGTATATAGTCAGGTACCTTTTCGTATCTATAATGAATAATTTAATCAATATGAATTTTACATTGATCATGATTTTGAGGAGGGTTGTCCCATGTAACTCACCGTAACAAATTTTTAGCGAAATTGTGGTTTCAGAACAGTAGGTCACCGATATTGAGCAATTTTTCAAAAGAAGTTCAACTCACATGGGCTTATTTTGGTCTATTGAATATGATGTGGGATTTTCAGAAACCTTCCACGGACGCCTTTTGTATTAGACTCAATGAAGGTACTATTGGTACAGTACACCTTTCCCAACTGTAGTTCAAAAAGGTTCAATTTCAAAATTCAAATGATTCTTCCTGAGATCCAAATGACTAATTGGAAATACAACGCGTTCTCATTAACTTATGTTATTTTTCAGCTTTTCATGGGATATTCTCTCCTCCTTTCTAAAAAATAGAGTAGAAGTTATTAAAAATTATTAAAATATATTTGTAGTAAGGACAGATTTGGGATCTGCCCCAAAATGTCACTGCGCTTGAAATTAAACCTTTAGATACCTAAAAGAGAAATTCTCTATTGGTCAGTGACACCTTGTTTTTGAAAAAATTTGGAAATATAAATATATTTAATAAGAATAAAACCTCTACTCATCTTGGTGGACGTTTCGGGAACGAATCTGCTCCCGTTCTCAACACAATTAAAATATTTTTCTCTTCGCAAAATTTTTTATTGTTTTCGGTTTTGACACTGAAAAGTGACAATTTGGTAGACGGAGGAATTCTGGTTACAAGGTGTTTTCATTAATTGATATCGAATTTTCCATTTTCATATTCAAGTTTCAGAAGTGGATGCCAAGTTCTATCTATATCAACTGAACAAGAAGCAATATTATTGTCTCCGTTCAGGAGAATGCAAGCAGACTCTTCGATTTTCCGTTTTTGGTTGTTGTCTTCTTTTCCTATGATCTTAATATCACCCCAATCGGCCATATGTTGTCCATTTTCAGTGAGGATATGTTCAGCTAATTTTGATTTGTCAGTATATCTTTTCTTTATATTGTTCTTATGCTCTTTCATCCTTACTGATAGAGACCTGCTGGTTTCACCGGTATAATATTTTCCACAAACACATGGTATACTGTAAATACAATTTTTTCATGATTGTTCTTCATTTTTCGGTTTTGTATGAGTCAAAATCGATCTCATTGTATTTTCTGTCTTGAACACTGTTTTCACAGAGAGAAAATCCCATGAAAAGCTGAAAAATGAATGTACCACCTCCTCGAAGAACTTACAGACAGTATTTAACTTGTGTTATGATATGTTATCTTATGTTTAGACATATAAAATCTTATCATTTTGGCTGATATTTATCATTGTTGCTTTGCTCATCAAATCGAAAGCATATCAAGGCTAAGTTACGACAAATAGGGAAGAAATTTTATGGAAATTCCCTAAAATTTCGGGTCCTTCTGACTGCGGTGCGCCGCTGGTTTCAGTAATTCGAGATTTCGAGAGGGACCTTCATTTATCCGGTAGATTTGATCAGCTTTTCTTCAATTTTCAGCACGGCCGGTATAGAGTTACGGACATGCGATATGTGTACCGCGTGTATATGTACGGGCTAGGTATTTTGCTCGTCGTTTTTTTTTATGTATTTGCATTATGCACGGTTTGACGAACGTGGGTTGTTCGACCCACAATGGTATAGACGAGACTTGATTCTTGAAGGATCGGACAAACAAAGACATTATTAGTATGTTGAGCGAAACATCAATTAGGATGATTTTTTCTCACCAATAGTTTGTCGTTGTTTTTGCATCGTTTGTTTGTACACACGGGCACATCCTGCGAAGGCAGTGAATAGCAGTTTTCATGGGACCTCCGAACAACAAACCCACTAGAAGGACCACAAAACAAATATTCTGATGCTAACATGAATTCCCAGAATTATCATAATATTAGTACCCAATCGTCGCCAGTGTTGTCATATCCAATCATCAAAAAGTGATAAATAGTCCATAATATTTAAAGTCCTCTATGAATTCATGTAGTTCAATGCACAAATATTATAATCAATTTGGGTCATGACGATTATGAATCAGTTATGATTAATAGAAGATTGCTACATTATTCTGAGACTCAGCAATTTTACTTTCTTGGGGGCTCGAGGACCAGCATGGGTCTCATGAATACTTTTTGCTCAACGTTGCAACACCGCCATTTGATATTGACAGTCGACGGCGATTATTGCTCTGTTTGGTATCTGTCATTATTTACGTTTTGATTTATCGATATTATTCAACTTGTGTTCAGTTTTGTGTACTCAGAATTCCTCAGAAACTCAGTTTATTTCCTCTTTTGGTGATTTGATATAATGGTGAGACGTTGTGAGGTGTGTTAAAGACAATTTGAACCGGCGATCAAAACACGTCATTTTATAGGAGAGTTTCCATTGTCGTATCATTCGAAATTTTGAAGCATTTTCCCAAATGGAATGGATAAAAATGAATTTAAATTAAATTGATTAGATTATATTGATTATACCCATAGGTCAGCTGCGACAGTGTCTCGTCATTGTTCATTTTCCCACCAAGAAATGCTGAAAAGTACTACTGCAATTGTTACGGATTTTCAATTTGGTTCCATCATGAATTAATAATAAATTCGACCCCTCTGACAACACGGCACTGGTGCTGGGAGAATCAGCTCCTGCTATCCTTGTTTAGACAAAGATAGATACTATAGATGTTGCTTCCAAACAAACTGTATTGCCAGGGGTGTGGATTACTTATCTAGTCTAATCAATGATCGAAGCATGGGACAATCGTCTATAGACCTGCGCGTTCCGATTTGATTTTCGACGCTCATTATCGCGGGATCTCACCGTGAAAGATTCGATTGGGTTGATTCAGAAAAAAAGTTGAAAAATCCCGATAACAATTGTATTGGCAGAAAATGGTATATTAGGCACATCACTTGGTGTGGAAAGTGACATATTTCGGGAATGTAACGTGTGCAACGATTTATGTACACTATTTTCCCTACCACCATAAATATTCGATATTTCCACGAATAAGCCTACTTGCTCATTTTCCACAGCTATCACGCAACCCAAAATGCATCAGGAACGAAAAAACCCAAGCGCAGACCCTTTTGATAGCTTTAAATACAATAACTACGGCAATTTCATGAATATAAATGTGTACGCCTATGAATTTTATCGATATAATTTTCGCAACCTTGAAATATTCAATTCAATTCAATTCAATTCTTTATTGATCCATTAGAACGAGCTTAAAAAAAGCAATAGGACAAGTCAGTAAATATCAGATACAGATATAATATACAAATATATAACAAACACATTCATAAATAATAAGAGGTATATAAACAATTAGGTGAGTGAACGAAGCAGCAATGATGAAAAATAATACAAAACATTTTTACTAATGTAGGTGAGAAAAAAAGTCATCGATTGTATAGGGGCTAATTTCGAAAAGTAGTTGTTTTATTTTATGTTTGAATACTTGGTCCTTGGTTATAATTTTGGAAAATTCCGGAAGTGCATTATATAATCTCAGCCCCAAAATCTCAAACGAGTTCAGACGTAGAGATAAACGTGTTTTGGGTATGTGAAAATCATTTCTGATGCGTGTATTATATTCATGAAAAGATTGGTTTCGTTTAAAAACTTCTTTATTTCTATGGATGTACAACAAAACTTCCAGAATGTAGAGACCTGGTAGAGTCAAAATGTTGAATTTTTTAAATAGTGTTCTACACGATGATGTTTGTGACGCGTTTGCAATAGTTCTGATAATTCTCTTTTACGTTACAAAAACATTGTGTGCAGGCGGAGAATTTCCCCAAACAATAATTCCATAGTTAATTCTTGATTTTTTCTGCCCGTGGTAATATAAAAGTAGACCAGAGTTGTCTAGAATTCGTCTCAAGTTTCTTAACAGTTATTGAGTATTTTAATGAGATTATCGCAATGCTGATGGAAATTAATATTGCTATCTAGAAAAAGACCTAAAAATTTTATACTGTCAACTCTTTCTATCTCAACACCGGATATTCCAACATTAATGTCTACCGAATAAATGTTTTGGGCAGTATGAAAAGCTACTGCTTTCGTTTTGGAGGCATTCAAAAATAATGAGTTTTCACTGAACCAATTTTGCAAGCTATCGAGATCTGAATTTATATTTTGTTGCAATTCAGGTAAATCTTTTGATTTAAATAGGAGGGAAGAATCATCGGCATACAAACAAGTGAGTGACTTTGGCAGAATAGAGGAAGAATAGAGAGTTCATATGGGACATTCATCAATCACCGCAACAGTGCAAATATTTCGACACTAGTGCCTTTCACTTTCGACTTTTCTGTTGCCATAAAAATGAAGGTGATGGTAGCGTATGCAGACGCATCTCGATGAAGGAAGGAATGTAGTGGATTCAATTATTTCCGGAAGCGCCCTTTCCATGGGTGGTCGTAGGAAAATTCCGTTTTGACACCTTTCCGTCTTCATCACTGGGGAATATAACAGAACTGAAAGCACAATAACTATCGCCACTCTGTAAAACCTGTAAAAATGGCATCAACATCAGGCTGTTTCGAGTAATGGCAAATTTACGTTCGCCGTTACTGTAAAATAATAATCTCGCTGATTATCCACGAAAAGAGCATTCATTAAAAAACTGACGTATGGCATTTGACAGCCTAAACCAATTGCGAGAACGATACGAAGCTAGGGACAATGGAACGTCGCTGATCTTCACTTGTTTGCGTTGGAGAAGTGGCGCCAAATTAAATTAAAAATTCATACATGGCTCTCTTTGATATCGCAGGCGCGCTTTGTGTTGGAGGATTTGCTTCGGATTTTTGTTTGCGGAATCGAGGGCTGATTGCTTTCGTAAATATCTGCTCAGTTCTTCTGGGAGGGACGTTCGTTCGTCGGGGTTGTTTGCCCACGCAGTTTCAATGATTGAAAAGGAGAAGTTGAGAGTGTGTCGAAGTCTTGATCCGCAGAACAAAGGGAAATCTTCGAATCGAGTGAATCCAGTGATGATATTCGAATTTATCTACTCATACACATATAGTTTTCTGACTCTAATAACTCAGAGTAATGTTGGGAAAACCCCTTGTACAGAGTGATTCACACAAGAATGCGGAGAATCATTCAGTGGGTTGTTCATACCGAATAGAGCGTGAACTATGACGATGGAGAAAAATAAAAGAAAAATCTTTCCAGCAATGCTCATGCAGATGGTTTTGCCTATCATCACATATCGAGGGAATGACGGTGGGTCACGTGATGAAAAATGAAGGGATTTTATTCTGAACACCCAATAACAGGAAATGCTACAAATAAATATCAGCCTCCGATTATCAATTACACTTTTTACAGAATAATATGAATAACATGAGGCCAAGACGAGGATTATATCAAAGAAAAGCAGGATACTAACCATAACAGAAGAATGACCAGAACAACATGTACAACTAGTACATGTAGTACAACTAGTGCATAGAATCTTACAATTTATTAATCACATCTCTCAATGAGTCATGATTTATATCACATGAATGAGAAATTTCGTTGAAGTTATCACACATAATATAAATTGGGGATTTCAGCATAATTCTTGTTCTAGTGGCAACATTGTAGAACTTGTTTGATTGTCTACTGTTCAATCTTGGAATGAGAAATTTCATTTGATTCGGAAGTACGGAGCAATCGATTCGGTTATGCATTAATTTGTAAAGAAATGTTACACTCGAAATTATTCAACGTCTTTCTAGAGGGATCATTCCGAAATTATCCAGAAGAATTTGGTTATCGAATCCTCTAGACGAGTTCCATACACCTTCATCCACAAATATTTCAAAAATGTTCTTTGTTGTTGGATACCATATTAATATACCATATTCAAGTTTAGATCTCATATACGAGTGAAAAAGAAGTTTGAGTGCGAATATATTTTTGAAATCTGTACAATTGCGGTAAATGAAACCTAACATCTATACGAGGCTGTAGAAATTACAGTGTCGATATGATTGTTGAATGTGGATCTCGAGTCATATACAATTCCCAAGTTTTTAGCTTCCTCATTTCGTTTCAGTAAATTATCATTAATGAAATAGTCATATGGAATTACAAATTTCTTTCTGGAATATGACACACTGATGCATTTAGATACATTTAAATTAAATCATTCGATAATTTCATTCAGGGACTGTTGTGAGTCATCACAATCATCCATATCATCTATGAAACTGAATAAGTTCAGATCGTCCGCAAAAAAATAAGCTGGGACAATTTATGAAGGATGGAGATACGTATTTACCCTAAGATCTAGTTTCATTCCAGACATTTTCACTTGTATTGTCATAATAACAGTAGAAAGAACGGTCGTTGAGAAACAAACTGAGCTTCATAAATTGAAAAATGAAAAAATGAAACATCATAAATTGATTTCATGGATCCCTCCCAAAGATTTTTACAAGAAAAAGAGCCATCCGTCAGCATAAAACAAGGGTTTCCAAACTTTGGAGCGTTAGGGCCATAATGATATTTTCGGTACGTTCCAAGGGCTAAAACAGGTTTGATTTTTCTGCCATAAACCATATTCCTAAAGACTGAATTTCCCGTCGATTTTGCAACCGAAACTTTGGGTGCTGCAAAGATACATTCAGATATTCGTTTTTCAGACTTTGATGTCATTGCGAAGAAAATTGAGCTTTTTCATGACCCTTTTGATTCTGGCAAGACCCCAGTCCGAATGAAAATAAGAAAGTACATCGGAATTCATCTTTGTTTTCTGTTTTTGGCATGCACTACCCTCTTGTGTGAGAAAACGTTTTCAAAGATCGAGTACACAAAGTATGGCAACCTATTTTAATATAATTGGTTCGACTAAAACAACTACAAACAATTGTCGGTAGAAAATCACAATAACATAAATCTCATTAGTGTTTTTTTGGTTTGCTGTGATTAGTGGGATTCATTTGAATCATTTGTTAGTTATTAATTTGCTTAAGCTTAGAAACTCAAGATTTGTGTGACATCATTTCTGTCGTTACCTTCTTCCTTGCAAGTAAATTGAACGGAGTAATTATCATTCTGATTTTACCAACAGACTCAGAGAAAATATGCAATGAAGTCTACGAAAATCTTGGTGACTGTTTCATAGTAATCTGCCCTCAACTCGAACTATAATCTAAATATCTACTCTTATATTATATAACCGATGGTTATATTTTCTGAAAATCAATCCACCTCTTTTCCTGTAGCAACACTTCCGATTCCTGACCTGGAAGATTTCGAGTGGAAAACTCCTCGATTCCGACGCGATATTACTTTTCCTGTCTATTGTTTTCCGATGTTATTTGTATCGGAAAGCAATCTCGTGTAGTGGTAGAACAAACAGCAATATGTCTGTCGTCGGTCCACTAGCTTCTAATATGAAATCAAGAGCCTCGAAGTGTTTCTGTCTATCGCAGTGGAAACGGACAGGAGCTTCGCCAGGAAGATAAAAGAATTTGTATACAAGATGGCCCAATGAAAACGAAACAAGGTATGCATTTTACTGAGACATCGAGGAACCGACATTGATTCTTTATGTAATGTTGGATAGGACTAGATTTAAAAAAAAAAACACATACTTAAGGCACTTCTTATATGAACATCGTTCTAACTACAAACTACATCACTAGCCGATTATTGTCATGATCGTGTTTTCTCGCGAACTACTGCATTGAATTCCAAAAACAAGGAAGCGTTGGTGAGAGATTTCGATTACCTTCAAAATGACGTATCACTTGACCCCTCATCCCATTTGAGATTCAAGGGTTGGAGCTCACCCCTCCGAGGGGTTTGAAGTGAAAAAGTTGAAATTATGCCGAAAATATTTCCCCCTCGGAATAAAAATCCAGCACCAGTTCGAGCGTTTTATTTTTTCTGAGAACGATAACTATGTCAAGTCGACCTTGTTTCGTTTTCTTTGGGCCACCCAGTATTTCGCATATAAATATGATAATGCTGAAATTCTCACATGATTATTGATCGAGGTATTGTATTTGTGATCAGTGAATATTGAAAAATGACACCATATAATTCTGAATGAACTGACCTCGTCTGTGGGAAGAGGTTTTCATTGATAGACACCGTGTTCCGTGATCGGTAACAGAATTTTCCACTGTATAGATAGATAGATAGATACTTTATTGTATTGGAGAATATTACATCTCATCACAAGAAGTTCGGATTTAACTACATAGTATTCAAGTATAAAATTATTTGCTCACCTCAATATAAGAGAACAATAACACAAGGAACTAATATGATAAACCAAATGTAGAAGTACAATTTAATCCATTATTCATTCAATGCAAAGGACCGTATTTTCAAAATGTTGATGATAGTATAAGCAAGGCCAGATAGAAGAGAAAAGTCCCCAGAATTAAGCATATAACAGTCAAGTCATTAAATGAGTTCAGGTTGGAAAAAAGTTGACAATTTCTAATACCCTCATAAATTTTCCACTGTATTATTATTCTCTCTGGCTGAAATTGAAGAGTCGACATATGGCTAATGTTGGTTATAATTCCAATTGAAGTTTTGCTAATGAGACAATTGTGAGTCAATTTCAATTCCTGTCCTTCTCAACATTACATGAAGAATCATTTATTTTAATGTCAGTGGTTTTCATTGGGCCACCCTGTATTTAAAATATGTATAAAATTACTGTAGTATCCACGTTCACTCTTCAATCGAATCATATTTCAGAAGTTCCTTTTCCGAATATGCTTTTCAAGTGAAAAATTAGGTATATCTATAGGAGATAATTATCGAAATACCAACAACACTTTGCTCACAATCTCACAAAATACCTTTACATATCCTCCGTACATGCGACCTGATATCTTAATCACCTACCAAACGACACAAAAGCAGTGAAATTCATATGTCTCAAATTACAGTCTAGATTACTGCTGATGCAGTTCACCACTATCAGCTTTCAATGCGCCCACAGTGTATAATTCTCGGCTATTGAATAGATCCTCTGAATAGAGCGCTGACATTTCGAGATGAACGACTATAGTGCTATGGATCCCTCAATTTTTCGAATACCTTTGTTTACCACGCACAATGGTGTAATTGCTGGGAATAGAAAAAACGATACGGGGGTTATCGTTTTCAAAGAGTGTGACACTGATATAGCCAAAGATATTCCTTTCAAATGGACTCGTTCACCGCTCCGAAAAATCCAGGAAGATTCCACTATTTCTTTAAATCTCCAAACTGCATTTTAAGTGAAACTTTTATAACATCGTCTGAAATTTTCTTTCGTCCATCTGTCTAATGTCGCATTCGTACATAAATGTTAATAAATGTACATAAATAAATACATGTTTCGATTCCATTTCTGAGACGGGATCAGGAATCAGGTATTAGCAGAGCAGAAACGTCAGAGAGTTCCCAATACCAATCTGTTTTTCGCTGATTTTCTGTGTACTTCTCTAAATCTCATGCTTTTCTTTTGACATTGTCGAATTACTCTTAGATTATTTTCTCACAGTGATATAAACGAGCGTAGCGATATCTATATAAATATATGTTACGTAGTCTACCGGTTAGCAAGCGTGCTTCTCAAGTTGTGGGTTGAGGTTCGAATCCCACTCAAAGACAATCTTTTTTTTTTAATTGAAATTCGTGGCTCACATAAGACGCCAGGTTATCTTAGAGTCGATTATGTCGAATGTTACGTCTGTACGGGCATCTCTGAAGCGAGCATAGATTTGATGCTATCGCTAAGATCCTGTGACTCCCTTGTTTGTATCTCTAAATTTCAATTAGCACTGTTAGCCCTTGGTGTCTAATTCAGAATCATTAAGGTAATTATTATCAGGTACCTATCGGTAACCTATAATACCCAATATACGGAAGATTTTTAATGATATAGTACGTGAGTAATGAGAGGTGGTCTGATTACTTGAATAATCTACTGCTACTGCTGCTCTACATTTCTCGTTATATAAATGAACTTGGGGAAATAATGTCATCGACATCGGCACCGTCATAATATCCTCCGGTATATATCATCGATGATCCCACGTTTTTTCGTTCTTCCTTATGGGAAATCAGACGGGTTTACAGTGGATAAGCTAATCACATCATTTGCTTGAAGAAGTTTAATTAATCGGAAACAAAAACATATATGGATATAGACATATCAGGTCCGGATTGACTTATAAGGCAATTAATATGTTATAGGAACTGATCTTCGCTTTTTCTGACTATTAATTAATATTAATTTGATATTTGTACCGCTAGAACTGGCGTATCTGTTAGGAAGTGGTTGTGATCCTACGACGAAGTAACTATTATCGCTAGGCAGGTTATGATTTCAATGTACTGATCCAACTGATTACTGTCTCAGGGAAGTGACAGAAAATTATACGCATAACAAGAGCGACACCATCATATAAAGTGACCCATTTAATCTCGCGATAGAGTTTGCTACCAGAGGGCAACAACAACTTTAGGAAGAATTGGAGATATTTCGACAATATTGTCGACAAAATTGTCGCCAGGCAATAGAAAGTACGACAACCTCTAGAGGTCCATTCAGATGTCCATCCTAATTCCTACTAGTTCAGATTGATGCTCATTCCGTTGATAAGAATCCGATGTCGGATCAATTTCAAAGATTTCCCGAAGCGTGAATGAACTCGTTCACAGCGATCATTAATCTCACCGAATGAAATATGAGTTCGATTCTTCTTCTCATTGCTTGTAAGCATCAATTAGCCTCGCATTTTGCCTTAGAAAACCATCATTAGCAGCCCGAACAGACGATGTTCTTCTTCACGAAGGTGCCGATATCTCCGTAATGATCTTTATTAATCTAGAGCATTATGCGATTCGATTTCGTTCACGACCACGCGCTATTCTACTGTCGCCGGCCATTGTTGTTTGACAGATAGAGCTATCAGAGACTGACGATCACATTTATCCAAGTTGTGGAGGCAATCAAGCGGCTTCATTCGGACGGACCTACACCCCGTCGCGGAGGTCACTTCGCTCATTTGTCATGTCCACGCAAGCTAGACGAGGTGTTCACCGTTGGGGGCGATTGTTTTTCTCCTGCGGAGCTCTTTCTGGATTTTCGTTTCGAGCGAATCGGTTTCTTAATGAGACATTGTCTGCTCCCCCTGCACCTATTTTCTATCGGAATCTGCTGTTGTATCGGTCGGTATTTGCAGGACTTTTCTTCCCTTCGAAAAACAATGGAGAAGGAGCTAACTTGACTCTTGGTATTCCGCAAGATTGAAATTGTTGTGAGGGTCCATATAAAAAACTGTTTCAGTCCTTCCAAAGTTGGATTCTGTCAAAACACCGAAACAAATTAATTGCCCTAACAAGCCATTCTCTCTTTTCAACTGGATCTGTTTATTGTGGAATAGGTACTCATAAAGAAAGCAGTTTCCATATGTGACCTGATCGGCACTGCATATAGGAAGAAGATTCGAAAATGCAAAAGGAGGAACTGCTTCTTGGAATCCCTATGATGAACTTGAAAGCTGAAAGGAACTGAAGGAAGCTGAGTGGTGAATCTGTCTCTAGAAATTCACATAGAAGAAGGAATTTCAATATTTGGAGTTCAAGAAAAAATAAACTTCTTCGATTCGAGAACTACAAATCAACAATGTGTTTACCATCTGCATATGTCGGAGCATTGCATATGGAAGGAAGATTCAATCGAGAAGCAGGAAAAGCTGAAGCTTTTAGAAGGTTATGGTATGAGAATGGTCAGACCATTCCTGTTGTGAGAGGATTCATATATCAATAGTCTTCTTTGGACAAAAAAAATATTTTGACAGTTTTCGTATACATCATTTCAAAACTCAAGAAGAAGCAATGCTACCAACGATGTTATGAAGATCTTTCATATTTCTAGTGAGCAACAACTGCTGACTTTGCACCTTCAGAATTCAAGAAAGGCAAAATCGATGCAGACTGGCAGACAACTAACCCTTTCAGACAGTTTCATTCCAGCACAAACCGAACTGTGAGATGTTATCTTCGTCCTCTCTCAATCTGACAGAATGACAATGCAAGTATGCGGTGTAACGCAGGGTTGAGAAAAACAAACGAACCTCGCCGGCGCCAAACTTCCGTCAGGACTGCCAACCGACATATGTGAAACATCGACGCGGAGTAGGTAAATCGAAACTTCGGCCCTCATCGAGTTACTGAACACACACTAGTGTGTTCTTTTCTATTATTTAAATAAACAAACTCTTAAAATGTTCCGAACGAGCCCGGGAACTTGAACTTCGAGGGTTTTGTGCAAATATTTTAGGAAAATATTGTAATGCAACACTTGACCTGTATACGTCAAAATGTCGGTTTGTGGACACAGTTGGTAGATTATGATTTTTCCCAATAAAAAAAGTATCCTAATGAAGTAATTCAATGAATATTAATGAGTTCATCAAGTACCTATATCAATAGGTTGTTTACATAAATGATTATTTTTAATTTTACGTCCTATTTCGTTGATGATGAGAAAAATAAGAAAAACAGTGCACGTATTATATGTCTCACTAGTATATTGCTAATTTAACCTACAAGCAGATACACGCTCATTTTTTTTTGTAAAGTATACTAATGACCATGAAAATTATTATTTCATTCATCTAATTGAGGTGTCTTCGTATTTCCTAATTAACCATATTATTGTTCACCACGATAATATGGTGAGCATGTTTATCGGAAGGTTTTAATAAAGATGCAAATATACGTCAAATGAGGTAAAATCGATAGGTGCATGATAATTTATTACGAAAAAGTATAAAAAGATGAACCAACAATGTACAGAACAGTGGAGCTATTCTGCCTATATTTGCCTATCTAACTTCTTCAACCAAAACTCTAACGTACAGCTAACTTAATATCAGCATTTTGTTCGTCATATCGGAAAATCACTCAAGTGTCAGATGTTGTTAGATGGCGATACAAAAATGAAAACAAAATCAGTATTATTTTATAATTGCACAATCAATGTTGATTCAGAAGCAGTAATTCAGGTTACTTCTCAATTTTAGATCGAACTACATATTTACAATCTCAAAACGTCAACTATTTGTACAGAAATCTGTAAAAATGTCACCATAGCGAAAAATGGCGTTAGCGTTTTTGACGAAACAAAACACCATCAGTGACTTCACCATACGTTTTCTGTATTTTTCCGTCGGATACTTGTTTTACTATATCTGGTATTGTACTTCCATGGTTCGAAAGCTCTAAGTGAGTAAGTACCTCAAGGAAATGTTCAATTCATTATTTCCTATCAACATCAACTTCCTTGGTGGATGTAAATTCATTAGGCTATTTGCATAAAATGAATGATATATTGACTAGAGTTTCTGATACTCTCAATTTCAACAAACTCATCAAACTGAACACAGCTAAAACCAAAGCGATGATCATCACAACGCATCATAAACATAGTTTGATTGACAAAACATCAATATTTATGATGACAAAATTGAAATTGTGGAGGAATGCTAATAGTCAGGGTTTATTGTAGATTAATTATATCGAACATGGAGAATCATTTTCAATATATCCTCGACAGAATTATTGTCAGTAAAAATAATTTTTCTTTAGTCGTGTTAATATGAGTACTTGCCGTTGGATACTTCAATACCATTCTATGTACTCGTTACTGAAGAGAGGTATGAGTTTGATTTTGGAATGTATGATGAATAAATTTTTCAGATGTTTGTGGGATTTTCTATCCTCGTTTCTCAAAAATAAAGAAGGAGTTATTATTTGAGAGAGATCCCAAAATCTGTCCTTACTACAAATATATTGAAATAATTTTTGATAACTTCATTTTTCAGAAGCGAGGAGAGAAAATCCCACAAAAAGCTGAAAAATGAATGTACCACCTCGAAAAACTTACAGACAGTATGATAAATACATCAACAAGAAAAATACTATCTGTTAGTTATTCGAGGAGGTGGTTCATTGTTCATTCATAGAAACGCGTAGAGAAAATCCCAAAGAAAAGCTGGGAAAATGATGAGAAAAATGCTTGAAGTACTAAACTAGTTAAATATAGGTAATCGCTTATTTTATTTCTCGAGGATACTTCTTCTAAATAATTTTTGGTAATGCCCCCAATACCTTGATCAATTCATCATATTTCAATACCAAATTCATAATAATCCTACCAGAGGTAATAATTACCTATATGTACAACGTTCCAATTGAAACAGTCTATAATGAAATCTTTATTTCATAAAGGGTTACTTAACTACAATGACCTCTCAATTGAAATGAAACAAAGAGAATCTATCAGTGTATTCAAAAATCACTTGTCACTTGTCACTTGAGAATGCAATATTAATATCACTTGTGATTATTATTTTCATCTATAGTTAGTTATTAATCTCACTTATAATGTCTCCATCCAAATTTCATTTATTTTTATTATTTGGTTATGTCGCTCTAACTATTATTTTAATGAAATATTATATTTTATTATCACATGACATTGAACATCACATACTCATTACTCTCGCCTTCTTTTGCTGTTATAACAAAGTTTCTCAAACAATTATCTGTCACAGTCTGTGACTACATAAATTCAAATGTTGTTCATTTATTAGGATGCCAATTCAAATAAATGATTATTATCATCATTAAACTTGTGATTATTATTTCTTTCGTCATGTAGGTACCAACTTCGATTCTGGATAATCTGGAGATATTTTTCTGAAGTTTTCGTAACATCATGTACTATATTCATAAATAGTAATGCGCTTATAATCAAATTTCAGAACTATACCTAATCATCAAGGTTTTAAACATCTTTCCTAAATAACCAATCGTTAATGACATTATCTATCTTATATCTATATCTATCTATAAAATCATATTTCTACATCTGAAGTATTCTTTATCGATTCTCATGTAGAGTTTGGAAAAATTGATATACCCCGTTTATATCCTCATGATCCCATACTTCATCGACCTGTAATCATCATCACATTCGCGCATGTAGATCGATATCAAGATATGCAAATGGTACAGAAATGGAAAGCAAACCGTGATCCACATGAATGATAATGATGATAGAATCGTAACTCGGTTAGAATACGCCAAAGGGCCAGACCCTCGCTTGTATATACTAGATTCACGTTAGGAAAATTCGATTTCGTAGTGGCTTTATACTAACGCCATTATTTTTGTACACTCGATGCGTCAGATATCATCGGAGAGGCAATATAGAACTATCGAGGTAGGCAGAAGAGGATGGAGTTGTTTGGAATCGAATGATTGTAATTTCACGTGGTCGTCTACAGCGTGTTCACTTATATTTTGGCACCCCCTTGTATAGTTTATTATCACTGCTAGTGAAAACTTATGATTCGAAAGTTGAAAAATGGGAAAAATACTGTGATCTGTTCTCTCAATAGAATATCGTATACACAGGATGTCCCAGAATAACGTTCGTATATTATTAAAAAATGTCCCCACCAACATACTCCCAAAATTCTTCCTAAGGGTGCTTTGGAGGTAGGTCCCAAAGTGCAGTTTTATTCAATTATCTTTGTTACCATTGATCCTAGAATCACGAAATTTTTCAAAATGTATCTTCCATATCATTTCATCCGCGCCATTTATGTTCATTTATTAGTTAGTAGATACAATTCAGTATTTTTTCCTCCATTGTCCTTTTTAATGTCGTCTCTTCTCTTTGGGTTGAGTTGAACAGGTTCAAGATGATTCACACTAGCAGATTATTATTTCGCTTTAGAATACGCATGTGATTTATCTTTGAATGTTACATTCTTTTGTCTTCTGCTAATGATGTATGAAGACGAATTATTACTATTATTATTAAAAGATTTGGAAATTCTTATTCACGTCAAGAATATGATACTGAAGGCACTGCTTTGTCACTACCTTTACTGTACTAATTTCAGAACACTGGTGGAGCTATTCTGCATATTTTTCTTTCTAATTTCTTCAACCAGAACTCTAACGTACAGCTAACTTGATAACAGCATTGTATTCGATCATTTTATTTATCACTCAAATGTCAGTTGTTAGATGGCGACACAAAAATGAAAACAAAATCGGTATTATTGATAATTGCACGATCAGTGTTATAAAAATGTTGATTCAGAAGTAGTAATTTATGTTGCTTCTCAATAAATGATCGAACTACATAATTACAATCTCAAAACGTCAACTATTTGCGTACAGAAATCTGTAAAAATGTCACCATCTTCTGGGGAGTTTCATAACTATTAGGCCAACATAGCGGAAAATGGCGTTAGCGTTTTTGACGAAACAAAACACCATCAGTGACTGCACCAGTGTTTTGTACATCGTTTTCAATACTAATTCTCCTGTCAGTCAGTTTTGAATCATCATCAGAACTTCCTCAATTATTTTTGATCGTACATCGTACAATAGGAACAAAGTGAATCACAAATATTCATTGGAATTTGTACATACGATAGATTTTTTCATTACTTCAAAATATCATGCGGAATTGGCGTTCAGGTGGAAGACGGAAATAATGATAGTATCTTTCTGTCGACTCGAACTGTGTTACGTCACGTCCGGACTTTTTACTCCCATTAAGGCCTAGCTTCCTAAATGACTTCTTAGTTCTTGAGTAACATTTTTTTTATCATGATCAACTGGAAGTTGATGGCGGCGAGTGTCGTTTTTATCTGATAATGTAGACATATTAAACATTAGATATAGCTTATCCTTAACTCAAAACAATTCCGATAGGAAAAAACAAAAAATTCCAAAATTGGAGAAACAACTATAACCAAGCCTGGAGAAATGTTTTTCTGTCAAAACTTGTCTGTATATTTGTCCATGACCTTGAAGGATGATGAAACTGAAGAAGAGTGATTTTCCCGAAACCCTTCGGCTCAATCTGAACGAAACTCATCTCAGTTGGCGTGCAGCATGTCAAACCAAAACGGACGTGTGATTTCTATCTACCTGATGTCCTCATCGAATTTCACGTTCGAAAACTGAAAACCTAATCAGGCGGGAGATTGGCGAACATTACACGGCCACCTGGAATCGTTTCTGTCGAAATCGATCTTTCGGATTATGAGAATAAACTGCTCAGCAGTTGGCCCGAAGGACTCGCAGTAGATTTATTTCGATCGAATCCGCCGTCGACAGAAAGGGCTGTTACCAAAATGGATTATTGAAATGGAAAAATTGATTTCTGGGCATCTCTATAAAAATGTTGAACTCTACGGAGCTCATTGAAATAATTTATTTAATTTATTTATTTTCCAGCTCTTTGTGAGATTTTATCTCCTCGTTTCTAAAGAATAAAGTAGAAGTTATTGAAAATTATTTGAATATATTTGTAGTAAGGACAGATTTCGAGATCTGCCCCAAAATGTCACTGCTCTTGAAATTAAACCTTTAGATACCTAAAAGAGAAATTCTCTATTGGTCAGTGACACCTTGTTTTTGAAAAATTTTGAATTACAAATATATTTAATAAGAATGAAAAATTCTACTTATCTGCTACCGTTCTCAACCCAATTGAAATATTTTTCTCTTCGCAAAATTTTTTCAATATCAGTTTTGACACTGAAAAGTGACAATTTGGCAGACGGAGGAGTTCTGGTTACGAGGTGTTTTCATTAATTGATATTGAATTTTCCATTTTCATATTCAATTTTCAGAAGTGGGTGCCAAGTTCTATCTACATCAACTGAACAAGAAGCAATATTATAATATACATAATCCTTCTTGGGATTTTTCACAAGAAAAACCTCATTGCGACCAGATGAGCTTCTTCCAAAGATATGATATTATATATTCTATACTAGATCGAGCTTAAAGAGAATGGAGTTGAAACGACCATGTGAAAACATTTTGGTGTGTCATGCCATCGTATTGAGAAATACGACATTTTCACTTTTTAGTGTCAAAACCGACAACATATTGGAAAATTTTGCGAAGAGAAAAATATTTTAATTGTGTTGAGAACGGGAGCAGATTCGTTCCCGAAACGTCCACCAAGATGAGTAGAGGTTTTATTCTTATTAAATATATTTGTATTTCCAAATTTTTCGAAAATAAGGTGTCACTGACAAACAGAGAATTTCTCTTTTAGGTATCTAAAGGTTTAATTTCAAGCGCAGTGACATTTTGGGGCAGATCCCAAATCTGTCCTTACTACAAATATATTTTAATAATTTTTAATAACTTCTACTCTATTTTTTAGAAACGAGGAGAGAAAATCCCACAAAAAGCTGGAAAATGAACGACATTTTCTCGAATCTAGTAGAAAGTGTAGGAATATTCTCTCAAATTCATTGTTTATCGGAGTTTATTGATCCATTAGTGTGTTGAAATGAAAAAAAACTCAGTTTTACTTGTTGTTTGAACATTGAAAATTCGTAAATAATCCTAGTTAGTTCAGCCAGTTCTTCCCATCAAGTCGAGGAAGGATTTTCAAACTTCGTTCGAAATGGTGTTGTCCTATTCTGCCTATGGCTCTCCTAGTAGATTCAAAAAAGATCAGAATATATCATTCCAGAGGTAAATTATTGAATAATGTTGAACAATTTTCAAATAGACACTAGTTCGCGCCTATAGAGAGAGATGGAGGAATCCAACCAATGAAAACGCCAAACGAGAGAGAGGCAATCAGCAGTGATCAACTGATTGTTGATAATATCGCGTCTTTCTTAGCTCTTTCTCATACGTCGATGGGGTAAGGGTGCATCTAGTAGACAATATACGATATCATATCGTTGACTGTCCCAGAAGGTCTTGTTCTTGCAGAACACTCCACTCGACCTGCAGCGTATCTCAAGGTCCCTCTAAAGACCCAAATAATTAGTGGGACGACTGTAACCGGAGCCGAGCAGTGTTCAGTTACCAGCGCATATAGCTCGGATGGCCAGAAACGTCCTTCTACGTCATTACCCACCGATAAAGAGAGAGGAAAAAAGAAAAATCCCGAGCCCACCAACCTTAAAATTCACCCGGTATCGATAACTAGTCGGTAATCACTCGGTATCTTATTACTACTGTTTATTAAAAGGCCGAGGATCCAACAGGTCTTTGGCTGCGTGTGTCGGAGGCCAAATTATCTGTAATAGCTCTTCGGGTTTCACCTAATGAGACGGTGAATGGGATTCTGTCAGAGATGATGGATCCGGCTTATAGAAAACAACTGCTTTTCATTTCGATTCAGATCTGCTGCGAACCGAAGTTGAGTGAGAGTCGTTGTTAGATTCGTCTCATACGAAGAATCGATAGGTAGTAGCAAAACAAGAAAAGCATAACTTTCTGGAGGAAACTCAGATGCTACGAGTTGTCAGCTCACTTGACTCGTCTTCGTTCGTTTCGACTTCTTATAACCAAACCTATTTTGTGGGATCAAGAGGTATCAATCAGGTACCACTGTTCCCACTCTCATGGGACGTCGTGTACTAGACTGCAACCAAGGTTTAATATAGGGTTAATCCAGAAGACTAAGAATGATTATTGAAGAATAAAATGCAGGAATCTAGATTATCATTTAAGGGATGAGACCACTGATTTCAGTAAGGTGCAACCAACATGACAAGAAGAAGTTCTTCGAGGAGGCGGTACATTCATTTTCCAGCTTTTCGTGGGATTTCAAAACATTGTATTCATAGTATACCATGTGTTTGTGGAAAATATTATACGGGTGAAACCAGCAGGCCTCTATCAGTAAGGATGAAAGAGCATAAGAACAATATAAAGAAAAGATATACTGACAAATCAAAATTAGCTGAACATATCCTTACTGAGAATGGACAACATGTGGCCGATTGGGGTAATATTAAGATCATAGGAAAAGAATACAACAACCAAAAACGGAAAATCAAAGAGTCTGCTTGCATTCTCCTGAACGGAGACAATAATATTGCTTCTTGTTCAGTTGATATAGATAGAACTTGGCATCCACTTCTAAAACTTGAATATGAAAATGGAAAATTCGATATCAATTAATGAAAACACCTTGTAACCAGAATTCCTCCGTCTACCAAATTGTCACTTTTCAGTGTCAAAACCGAAAACATATTGAAAAATTTTGCGAAGAGAAAAATATTTTAATTGTGTTGAGAACGGGAGCAGATTCGTTCCCGAAACGTCCACAAAGATAAGTAGAGGTTTTATTCTTATCAAGTATATTTGTATTTCCAATTTTTTTTTCAAAAACAAGGTGTCACTGACAAATAGAGAATTTCTCTTTTAGGTATCTAAAGGTTTAATTTCAAGCGCAGTAACATTTTGGGGCAGATCACAAAATCTGTCCTTACTACAAATATATTGAAATAATGTTTAATAACTTCTACTCTATTCTTCAGAAACGATGAGAGAAAATCCCACAAAAAGCTGGAAAATCAACTAGATGTTCAATTCAATTCAATTCAATTCTTTATTGATCCATTAGAACGAGCATAAAGAAAGCAATAGGACAAGTCAGTAAATATCAGATACAGATATAATATACAAATATATAACAAACACATTCATAAATAATAAACAATTAGGTGAGTGAACGAAGCAGCAATGATGAAAAATAATACAAAACATTTTTACTAATGTAGGTGAGAAAGAAACTCATCGATTGTATAGGGGCTAATTTCAAAAAGTAGTTGCTTTATTTCATGTTTGAATACTTGGTCCTTGGTTATAATTTTGAAAAACTCCGGAACGTGTTTTGGGTACGTGAAAATCATTTCTGATGCGGGTATTATATTCATGATAAGATTAGTTTCGTTTAAAAACTTCTTTATTTCCATGGATGTACAACAAAACTTCCAGAATGTAGAGACCTGGTAGAGTCAAGATGTTAAATTTTTTAAATAGTGTTCTACACGATGATGTTTGTGACGCGTTTGCAATAGTTCTGATAATTCTCTTTTACGTTACAAAAACATTGTGTGCAGGCGGAGAATTTCCCCAAACAATAATTCCGCATAGTTAATTCTTGATTGTATCTGCCCGTGGTAATATAAAAGTAGACCAGAGTTGTCTAGAATTCGTCTCAAGTTTCTTAACAGTTATTGAGTATTTCAATGAGATTATCGCAATGCTCATGGAAATTAATATTGCTATCTAGAAAAAGACCTAAAAATTTTATACTGTCAACTCTTTTTATCTCAACACCGGATATTTCAATATTAATGTCTACCGAATAAATGTTTTTGGGCAGTATGAAAAGCTACTGTTTTCGTTGACAATTCCGTCCACCCGCAACTGAACTCGTCGATTCGACTTCGTGAAACAAATGGACAAACAATCGTCGATCGAACACACGTCCGCAAACGACAGTCTAAGCATCGAGCAAACTCAACGCCCGCACACCGGACAAACCAAACAAACCAAAGACAAAAGACGAGTGACAGAAACAAAAGCTATCGCATCGGCCGCATCCGGTAGTTGTTTCGCATCCAGCAGGCATTTATGGAGTGTTCGCCGTGCACGGTTCGTTAGACAGACGAGTCACAACAGGCTGTCACGTCACGACGCGATAGGAGCTTTCAGTTTATCTTCGATGGTGCTCGAGGAAGAGGGCAGAGGGCGATTTCGCACGTTCGATTCGGACCGGACGAGTATCTTTCGATTGGAAATATTCAAGTGCCAACTGACGTTCCGCGAGACCTCTCGACTCGATGTAGTTATAGGCACGTACTTCGAAAAGCACAGGCCAGCCTCGTTGATACGAGTTCGGAACACACATCGACTGTTGATTGCTACTAGGGGTGGGCGATAACAGTTTTGAAATATCGATTATCGATAATCATAATGTAACGATATTATCGATATTATCGATATTATCGATATTGTCAAAATAATCGATCTTATCGAACTTTCGATGATATCGATAACTGCTGATAGTTTTGATAATCCCAATATCACTGATAATGATTTTCGTCTAGTCGATGATACAACACTCATCAAATCATTGACCTCTCTAGATCATCGTAGAAAGGTCGACGATCTCTGCATTTTTTATAGATACTTCCACGGTCGGTGCTCAACGGAAATATCATCTATTATACCACCACGCGCGATTCCTAGTAGACAAACCAGACGAGCTCAGGCTGCTCATCCCTACACTGTCAGGCTCGAGACCTGACGAACATCGCTATACCGAGTATCATTCATCAATAGAACGGCAAAGTTGTGGAATTCTTTGCCTAGTGAACTCTTTCGTGATGCTTACAACCTCCAAACTTTCAAGAAAAATTCCAAAACCTTCCTTCTCTCCCAACATCTCACCGCTGGCTAACACGATGTTCCTTGAACATTATAGGTTTCCCTTTCGTGTTGTCCACATATGAAAGAAAAAAAAGGTAATCATATTGTTGAAGATGACTTGAAATATTGTTGTAGCTTTTCGAGATCACGAATTTGAAGGTATAAACACCATATATTCGAGGATAGTGTTAATATCAGAATGGCACTTTTTTGTTCGATTTCGTCATCTCGCTGTCAACCTTATCCAGAAGAATAAAATATCATTCTTGAATTCGTTGGGAACCTATTCTATTGCAAGGGAACGAATAGCGGTCTCGTCTGTTCGCAAAAGGATAATAAGGTTTGAGAGGAACAGTAATTTCCATGAATTCGTATGGCTGGGATTGAATTCTGGTATAGGTGCGTTGGTTTTGACGTGTCCCCATTGTCCAGCACTCTGATGACGTGCTGGGGACACGGACCGCAATAACTGCAAACTTGGCCGGCTCTAATCGACCCTGACGTTTATGTCCGACATTATTTATTCGTCATCCAGGCCAGGGTGAAATGCGTCGCCGATGATTCGATTTCGATGTAGAAAAGGTTTTCCGAAAAACATAATGGGGTTTCCACCGGTTTTCGAAGATATGCAGGGCGTTGATTGATTGAGTGAAGATAGTACAGGGTGTGAATTCTCGAGTGATTTTGAGGAGAGAAGCTCCTATCAACTTATGCCATAAACGTTCTAGTTTTTCAGCTATAGGGTGCTGAAATTTCAGGAAAAAAGTGAGTTTTTCATCATAACTTTCTATCACTCTCAGATATTTATATGAAATTTTGTACACACCTTTTAATCAACAAGCAGCATTTTTTGACGTGAAATATTGTTTGAAATTTCCTCCAGTGTCGTCCGTACGGGGGTTTGAACAACAACAACAGAGACAACCAACATCGATAAATGATAATATAATCCCAGAATATCTGTGGAAATTCCACCCATGTGATTCTTAACCAATCAGAACGTGTATTTCTGTCAGATCACCATAGCAACCAATGGATTTTATCGGAAATTTTTTCCTGGTGGATTATACTGGAAATTTACTTGACGTTTATAATGACAGGTTTTTTCAACTTGATAAAGACGAAAATTGATGTTTTTGGAAACACATTCGGTGTGGAATTTTCTTACCGAATACCACACGAGTTCAAATTAAATCCGGAAATTTTTTCGAGCTCATGAATATTTTCAAAATTATCCCGAGTCCAAGACGACCTCTAGTGGTATTACTAGTGAAAATTAAATGTGTTGAGGACAAGTTCAGAGTGAAAACCAGTGTTCAAAACTAAAAATACAGTGAGATGAGTTATAACTCATGAGAATCAAGAAATGAAGGCTAACCATCGGAAAAATGTACATCCTGTATACGATGTGTTTGTGGAAAATACTATATCTACAGGGAAAACAAGCAGGCCTCTATCAGCAATGATGAAAGAACATAAGAACAATATAAAGAAAATATATATCGATATGTCAAAATTAGTCAAACATTACTGAAGATGGTCAAAATTTGGCCGATTGGAGTAATATTAAGATCTTAGGAAAAGAAGACAACAACCAAAAACGGCAAATTGAAGAGTCTGCTTGCATTCTCCTGAACGAAGACAATAATATTGCTTCTTGTTCAGTTGATATAGATAGAACTTGGCACCCACTTCTGAAAATTGAATATGAAAATGGTATGATTCAGGATCAATTAATAAATAATAATAATAAACGATTTTCTTCATGTTAATGAAAAGGCGAAGTGTCACTTTACAATGTTCTTCAACTTAACCTAAATGAACTTGGTTCATTATTCATATAGCGCTCATTATGAGTATTGATTTATTATCAGATATATCCAGATTGAACCTGATGTTCTAGAGGTAATCATTTCATTGAATCGATAAGTTTTCTTTGTACGTTTTACTCTACAAAATGAACTGACATCGAAGTTCTACTGAATAAATATAAAATATTCTCGTCTTTCACAAGTCATGTAACCTTTCCTCTCGGCTTTCCTCTACTCTCGATCCTCATCTCAGATTCATTCCGGCGCTTCTCAAAAGTTTGCGTCATTTCCATCGATACGTATTTTCCAATTACCTGAATAGTATTGAATATTTGGCTCAATAGGAATTTGAAAATTGAATATGTACATAAAATATGTATACTTGACATAACATAATATGTTATTGTGATATAAAATATACAGGGTGGCCCAATGTAAAAGGAAACAAAGTATGCATTTTACTGAGAGATCGAGGAACTGAGATTGAAATAAATGATATTCTTTATGTAATGTTGGATAGGACAGGATTTAAAAAAAAACACATAAGGCATCGTTCTAAATACAGAAAGAGATAGTGATGAAAAGGAAGAAAGCGTTACTTTCCACCACTATAGCCGATGATTTTCATAAACGTATTTTCTCGAGAACTACTGCATTGAATTCCAAAAACAAGGAAGCGTTGTGAAGATATTTCGATTACCTTCAATATGATGTATCACTTGACCCCTTATCCCGTTTGAGATTCAAGGGTTGGAGCTCACCCCTTCGAGGGGTTTGAAGTGAAAAAGTTGAAAACGTTTTTTTTTTTCTTCTGAGAACGATAACTTTGTCAAATCGACCTTGTTTCGTTTTCGTTGGGCCACCCACATGAATATTGAATGGGGTATTGTATTTGTGATTAGTAAATATTGAAAAATCACACCATATACTTCTAAATGTTACACAATGGTTGGCTGTGAATCGATTGGAACAGTATTGAGAAATAGTATTTTACATTATTGGAAACTCTCTAAAGCTCTATAAACTTCCCCGTAAAGTTTTGCGACCTCTGGTTCGCGAAAGCTCCTCACTGAGAAGAGAGCTTTCAGCCCTAACAGTTTCGATTCTCGGTGTCGAGCTTTCCACCTTTATACCGGCTTTGTCGACTCGATATTCTGTGATAATATTGTGTTTGGAAATTCAGAAGCCAACAAATTCACTTTCACCCCCCTAATCTCGCCTCCTAACCCCTTTTGCCCCTTCTGAGACGCATAACATGCATTATGTACCTCAAGTTCTGCACACTAAATATTTACTAATTCAATCATATCATGCTAAGTCGTCAAGACATTCTTAAGAGTTGTTTTTTGAAGGCATCACTTCTTCATTCAAACATCACGAGCTTCAATGGGCATCTTCATTTGATGGTAAGAACTCAAACTAGCTTTTTCGCACATGAACCGTTTTTTCCTACTACGTTTTTTGAAAAATCATTGATATTCGCGATTTTCATGTTAGCAGAAAACGAACAGATCTAGTGACGTCGAAATCTGAGATGAACTGCTAGAGTAATCAATCAAAACTAATGCGAGAATTCCTTATTTATCATGGCATACGTTTCGACTATAGTTGTATGTCATACTCACAGTTTCTGACAGAGATAACAATACTCTTGTACGAACGAAACCGGCTAGAAGCGTCACGAAGTGTTGACAAGAGTCTTCTATGTCCTCTAAAATTTTCGAAACCTAACGAAACGGAGCGGGGTGAATTAATTATATAGCATATTGTATAGATGTAGATTGTAGGTGGGAAAAAACCATATGGAAAACAAATTGACGTATATACAGCGTTATCAGCACAGGTTTTATATAGAACGAATCCAAATGTTTTTTTTTTTAACAAAAGTAGTACGTAAAACTTGCAATAAACCTTGTTGAGAACGTTCAATTCGATTCCGGATGGCATTATGTATAAGAGCGAACGAACAAAAGAGTATAAGACAACAAGAAACGCAGTAATGATTATGTAACAGTGCACAGGAGTTGGTAAATTAACTTTTTTTTTCAGAATTTCACAGAACATGAACGTTAATGGCATTCGTTACCCTCTAGTTTCCGATCATAAAGAATTTTATTTTCTTTTAAGCCAGGTCAGGTTGATGGTGTCATTATATAACTTTCATGGTTCCATGCAGGATTCTTCTGTTGAGTTTTCTTGGTTCCTCTCCTAGCCAACATTTGAGAACAAAATATCGCATCCGAGATCTCTAGGAAACTGGAATATATTGCCAACAAAATTATTCGTTTGAACGAATTAAATAATCGAATGACACACCATACTATTGCATGGACGAAATGGGATTCTTGATACAATTCTCATATATGCTTGATCCGAAAATATGTTCATCAAACGGAATCATCTCCAACTCAAATTGAATGAATGATAATGTCGAATCAATTACATATCTCTTTGAACTGAGTGATTCAAATCTATCTATCCAAAACTATTACGTATCGATCGAATCATTTATCGATTCACTTTGAAAAAATGGTAATATCAATTCAACTTCAATACAGGATCAATTCAAACAACTGATTTTGCTCAATTGAAGAATATATAGTAATCAAATTGAGTACGTTCTTTCTCACTTCCAGGTGATAATCATGATGAACTGAATTATAATCCGCGAATGGAATAAAATATGTTGATTATGTGTATTGACCTGAGAATTTCGGATGAGTTTGAAAACCGATTCTGAGCTACATTTGTGAATAACTACTAGATTCTACTTGGATATGGAGGTCGAAGATATGCAAAAATAGTACATTATTTGTTCTTCAAAATTAGACAACTTCCATATCCTGAGTGTATCGAGTGGATTATTTCATTCATTTAGATACTTATATAATTGACAATCATGTTTCAGCATAATATCTTTTTTGGTAGTGAATATATTGAGTATACCTACAAGAATATTACTTCATCACTGTGAAAATTAATGGTATATGGGTCAATCATTAGGACGAATGAACCAAAATATATCATTACATAACAAATTCAATACCCTATGGAATACCTGAAAGTATACCCTCCTCATCAGATCTATATGAAATTTCGATCATTTCTTATATCAGTTATACAATAATTCAGAAAAGAATGAGGAAATCTAACGTAAATTTGGTACATTGGATTGAAATACTTATATTGCCATCATGATACTAGTCAATAGATGGCTCTGTTTACAAATACCAATTGGAGAACGGTGCCAAGATATCAAATATTGGGATGGAATCACCATAATAAAGCGAAATGATATCTTACTTTGATGAGAGTTTTAGTTTGTTTAGTTTGTTAGTTAGTTTGTTTTAGTTTAGTTAGTAGACCAAAAGAGATAATTACACTGAATCGGAATAATGCTCCGATCGAATGACACATTTTGTCAATCCAATTATGAGCAAATCCAACCGTTTACCAGAGTTGATTCAACAAAATATCTGATCCGAAATTGTGTATGAATCCAAACAAAAGATTGTCTTGATATGATCATGAATTCGGTTGGTTCAAACATTTGATTGATTCAAACATCAAATTGATAGATACATGTTGTTGATGTGACATAGAATTTGGCCGATTCAAACATTTTCCACATTCCGATCAATAAAATGATGAATTGGATCGAATCAATTTCTGCGTTGGTTGGACATGGAATATTGTTCATCCAAAGAATATTTATTTGACTGAAACCTTAAATTCGCTCTTGAAACAAGATCAATTGTTACTCGTTTCAACATTATATTTTGTCGTGCATATATGACACTTTTATTTGGTTGATCAAAGTAAATATTGCTTGAATCAAAGAATTATTTTTCTCCGTGAACCAGACAGAGGTGAACGATCAGCGCCAACTATAGTTCAAAAAATAAAATTCAAGGAGAGCTGGTTTGAGATCTTCTCCATAGATACAATTTTCCAGAGATTTAGCGGACCAGAGTGATTCGATTTTCGTAGCAGGAAACTATATTAGTTTATCCACATATCAGATCAGGACAATTCGCTTTGCAACAATAGGAAACAAGTCCGCATTATAAGGCCGAGTTCATCACGATATAATAGCGTACAAGGGTTGTATGGAGCGGGGAACCAAGGACGGGCCAAATATTTTTGAACAGGGTGAATTGCGACAAATCGATTAGTGAGATATCACTCTCTTTGAAGATTATGTAGTTTTGTTCAAAGTGTTCTTGACGTAGTACTCAGATTTCTGATTCGTCTAGATGTGCAACAAAGAATAGTACAATTTTGCCAACAGTCAGCTGATTACTACTGATTGCCTCTCTTTCATTTGTTGGATTCCTCCGCCTTTTTCTAAGCGCAAACTAGGGTGTATTTGAAATGTGTTCAACGTTATTTGAATAAATTACCTATAAATCTCTTTTCAACCTATTAGTTCATCCAAATTCTTCCTTGACTTGATGGATCTCTTTGTTTAAACACACAGTAAACTTCGCTAAGCAATAGATTTGAGAAAATAATCGCACACTATCAACTAAATTCCAATGAAAATAAATGGAAATATTGTATTTCTCAATACAGAGTGACAATGGCATGACACATCAAAATGTTTCGTCAACAGTCAGCTAATTTTTGATCGCTGCGTCTCTTTTTCATGGTCGTTTCAATTCCACTTTCTCTCTCTCTAAGCTCGATCTAGTAAAGAATATATCTTTGGTTATAGTCCGTTATCTCATAACTCCAGAAAGGACTCATTGATCGGGTTTTTCCGGTTTAGCAATCTATTTTCTGTGATTTCCTGAGATTCATCTCGAGAACTGTCCACACAAAAAACACCTAAAATAAGCCGATTGAAGTGAAGTTGCCTGAATACACCGTTGCTCGGTTTGGACGCTAGATGGCCATTAAGTTGAAATTTTGAAATCGTATTTATTCCATGAACAAGCATCATCACATTCCATCAAGCATTCCAGGTGTTATACAGCCATGTGATAAATCACAAAATTGGAGTTTTATAAATTATTGAAGCAGATTATAATTTGAAAATTGTCGTTGTTCAGGGCTATCTTTAGCTCTTGAACTTTTTAACAAGATAATTTATTTGAATCTGCCTTTTATCACTTCGAGGAATATTTAGGTTTTGGTGGAAACCTTTCACAAACCAGTTGTGTTAACATTATCGACAGTTATACTAGATCCCATCTAATCTAGGTAATCTGTAGGTTGCTCTACGCCAATGTATATTCCCTTGCGAGTAAGTCTATCAACCACATTTGCCTGATAGAATTTGCGTGTGTACGTAATAATATTGTGATAGCCGTAGGACAAAAGTCTGTCAGAATCTCGTCTGATGTAAAGTTTGATACAAATGAGTATTCAGATATAGACATACGGAGTTCGAGATGAAGAACTTTCGGTATTGCATCAAAGAAGACATCTGAGTTGAGCGATTCTCGAACCTAGTTGTCATTTGAATTGTTTCATTTTATTGTTCATAATTTATAACTAGTAGTGATATCTGTTCCACTGAACGATCGTTCTAGCTTCTAATAGAAGTCGATGGGGCAAGGGTAGGTACATCTAGTAAAGAATATATTATAATATATCTTTGTTATGCATCCCTTCACACTTCACAAACGTCACTTTGCGAATTGACCAGCCATTCTTTGCCACCTGTGACAACGATGTAAAAAACAATGGTGCAGTCACTGACGGTGTTTTGTTGACGTTTTGAGATTGTAATTATGTAGTTCGATCTAAAATTGAGAAATAACCTAAAACACTACTTCTGAATCAACATTTTCAAAAACACTGATTGTGGAATTATCCGTAATACTGATTTTGTTTTCATTTTTGTGTCGCCATCTAACTGCTGACATTTGAGTGATTTTCCGCTATAACGAATAAAATGCTATAATCAAGTTAGCTATACGTTTTGGTCTTCTGTCAGTCAGATCAACCCCGTATTGACTGACTGATTGGTTGACGAAATGTAACTGTAGTGCAAAAATAGCACTTGAGCACTGTTGCTAATGCCAAAAGTCTAACGTTTTGCTCAATAGCAGGAAAAAAATAATTTTCGGTCAACAGGACAGTGATGGATTCATGTTTTAGAATGATCAGTCAACTATTACCTACTTGAGTATTTGATCATAAAGACATTTCTGAAATATATCAATAATATGTTGTACTCTCGTGAACTTTCTGAATAAATAACGAAACCATGTGATAATTGAGAAACAATGGTGCATTATAGCAATTTATCAAATAGATTGACACCTCTTGCCAACCATATGAATATATTATGGCTGTAATTTCGTTTGTTTGTATGTTTGATCATTCATCATACACGTTTTCCATCCACGGTTCATTTTCAATGCGTTGAAACATTGTGAAAAACAGAAACACATTTTTCTCAAGAATAGACTGATGTCATAGTTTTAGTCGGATAAACTGTTGTAGGTTTTGTCAACTACATGATTTCTTCTTCTTCCCATCATTCGTCAATATAATTTCCACTTTCTTGTTCCGGCTGCATCTCTTTATCTTTCATCCATTCTTCTGGTTTGTCATCTATATATAAGTAACTCATTTTTTTTAATTTGATTTCCACTATATATCTCTGATATTTAGTTTGCCATTGTTATTTGTTTTCCCTTTTTATCGATTCCATTATCTAACCGTGTCTGAAGGTACTAGGTGAGTTTTGAATTTTATACATTGAGAATCTTTGATAAATATGAATAACTGATTTATTATATCCTCTACCTCTAGATCCCCTAACTTCAAGTCATCGTTTTTTCTATTGGAAACTCATTTCCATTCATGAATTTCAATTGTTTCACGTGATCATTTGATTTATAAATCCCGTTTGAATCCATGACATAGACATTGAAGGAACTATCACACTATTTGCAGACGATGCTACTATCACATGGCACAATAAAGATGTTCATGCTCTACAAATGGCAATTAAAGCGGATCTACAAGCCATCAAAGCCTGGTGCGATTTGAACTTCTTATCTATCAACTTCGAAAAAACAAATATGATTTCCTTCAAAAGTACCATTGAAAATATCTGTATAGATGATTTCTTGATTCATAAAATTGATGAAAAAAAAATTCTAGGTTTAAATGTTGACCATAATCTGAAATTCGACGCTCATATTATGACACTAGGAAAAAAATATCATCCGGGTGTTTTGCAGTCAGAGTTGTTGCCAGCAAGTTAGGCTGTAAAATCGCTAGAAATGTTTACTTCTCAGTGGTCGACTCATCTAAGATACGGTATTGCTTTCTAGGGCAACTGTACTCTTCAGCTTTTCCATATGATGTTTGCCCTACAGAAACGTGCGGTGAGGTATATTTTTAAAGTGGACGCTTTAACATCATGTAAGACTTTATTTGTGAAGGGGAAGATTCTTACATTACCATGTCTTTTTATATTGGAAACCGTGTGTCTAATTCATAAGCATCAGTATCATTTATATAGACAAAAAAATCCAGACAATACTAGACTTCGTCAAATTTCTTTGCCTCTGCCGAGATCACAATAGGTAAAGTATTCTTTCATTTACAATGGAGGAAAGATGTTTAATCACCTTCCACTTTCGGTGAAAAATATAGGAGCCTATGTACTATTCAGGAAAGCGGTTAAAGAATTTTTACTTTGTAGACCATACTATGAGATTCGCGAATTTTTTGAAGAAAGAATTTGAGATGTTTTCTGATTTTATAAATGCCTATTCTCTGTGTATTTTTATTGATTGACTATCATTTCATTTTGAGATTTTAATCTGTATTACCTTTGTATTGTTTGTCCTATTGACACTTAGTTTTATATTTGCTTTGTCCATAAGATGTATCAATCTTTGACAATAAAGTATATTTGATTTGATTTGATTTGACTTTCGACACTGATGATGAATCTAGGTGTGAATAAGACATAAGAAGTACAAACTACCTACTTGTTCTAGACCGATGATTTTATATCTCACATCAGCGAAAGCAAATATAGCCCTGGCTCTGATATACAGTTACATCTGGCTGAAGAGACAAAAGACATGATGACGTTATATATTTATCAAAGAGGGTGGCAAGTGTTATAACGCGACTCTATTTTGCTACCAGTGATAAAGTGTTTGAACAGTCCTAAATGAATATGTTGGCCAAATAGAAAGCTTTTGGCAGAGTATTCAACGCCCCCCTATATATTTTATAAGAAGAGCAAATCCATCCAAGTTGAAAGTACTATTCGATAAGCAAATAAGCGTTGACGTTTGAACGTGAATAAATAGTATATTGAGCACGTAACTAGTGTGGAAAGTGATATATTTCGCACGATAAGATATTTAGCACGAGCCGTGTAGCAGGCGAATGCGGAAATCTAACGAGTTATGTACACTATTTTTCCTACGACCATAAATATTTCAACCATCATCATTCCAAGTTTCACCCACTGTCCATTGTCATTCATTGAAATTTCATGAAATAGGCCTACTCGAATTCGGCTGAACAAACTAGGATTATTTAACAATTTTTCATGTTCAAAAAACAACTGAAACTGAGTGTGTCTGTTTTAACTCACTGATGGATCAATAAACTTCGATGAACAATAAATTTGAGTGTTGACTCGATGCGAATGAAAATAACTGAGAATGTCATATTTCTCAATACAATGGCATGGCACATCAAAATGTTTTGACAACAGTCAGCTGATTTTTGATAGCTGCGTCTCTTTCTTACGGTCGATTCAATCCCACTCTCTCTCTAAGCTCGATCTAGTAGAGAATAAATAATATTATATCTTTGATGATTGACGACAATCACACATGAAATTAAATGTGTCCGCCAATGAATTGTCGAAAGCCTTCGGTTTTTTCAGCTATCATCTTTGGTAACAAACTTCACACAACTGTGTCAACGTGAACTGTGTTGTTTGACATCTTCATAAATGAAAAATGTTTCATGAGTATTTTCCGACCATTTGAATCAGTTTCCGAAAGGTTAGGATGCAATCACCATATGCGATGACACCAGCAATGAAATGAAGTTGGCTACATTCTAAAAATGATGTACAAAACACTGGTGAAGCTCTAACTCCTCCAACCAGAACTCTTAACGTACAGCTAATTTGATAACAGCATTTCATTCGTTATAGCGAAAAATCACTCAAATGTCAGTTGTTAGATGGCGACACAAAAATGAAAACGAAATCAGTATTACTGATAATTGCACAATCAGTGTTTTTTAAAATGTTGATTCAGAAGTAGTAATTTAGGTTACTTCTCAATTAATGGTCGAACTACATAATTACAATCTCAAAACATCGACTATTTGTACAGAAATCTGTAAAAATGTCAACATCTTCTGGGGAGTTTCATAACTTTATAGCGTTAGCGTTTTTGACGAAACAAAACACCATCAGTGACTGCACCAGTGTTTTGTACATCGTTATTACAAGTATGAAAAAAATGTTGAATGCGCTGTTTTCACAGATGGTCGAAGGAAAGATGATTTTTTATGTGTTAACTAAAGAGTAACTCATCTCTTTCCAACACGGATTCGGTCAGGACCTCACTCTAACGGAAATACCTCCTATTCCTCGACAATGGTGTGGTGATTAGTAGCCCAACAATTGTCATAGAAACGTTTAGTTCTGATCACAATGGGAATCCATCAGTATTATCCTCGTTATGGGTAGGTATATCTCGAAATGTACTTAGCATCGATGGTGTTTGGTATTATCCCAAACACCATCAATGCCACAATGTGTATAAGAATACCTTTTTGATTCCTTCGTCCATGTTTGCTTTAACGGATATGGTTTTCCCGATGATAAGCAGATGGCGATATCTATAGATTCAATACCGAAATACTTACCTTTACAGGGTGTTTCAGATTCACTCTACCAGCAGATTGGTGAGGAAAACTTATTTTGGCACAATATTCTCGTGTCCATAACTTTTCAACCACTTTGTATAATATCTAATCATAGTTGGTATATAAACTACGCACAATACCAATTGGAATTGGATTCAGAATAAGAATAAAGGTCCGTCTTCAGAAAAAAAATCGCATTTCCTTTATACCTCTTCAGAATGAGAATAAAGGTCCGTCTTCAGAAAAAAAATCGCATTTCCTTTATACCTCTTCCAAAAAGGAGACATTGAAGACATTTCTTGGAAAATTCTTGCAATCTCGCTTAATTGAAAATGATTCCAATAATGCGCAGCGATACTAGGTATCGTGAATATCTTTGTTATCTTGTTTTAACATAATTTTAAAAAGACACAGTCCACATGCTAAATAGGAATCTATAGTGGGTTGATATACTTGAATCCATGCATTGATATCTCAGAATCTGATGTTGAATTGGCAGATTACTTTTCAAAACGTCTCTTTGCATATCCATTTCCCTTCTCACAATTGATCTATCGCTAAAAATCTTCGTCTGCATGTTGATTCTCAGTCCTGGACCAAATTCTTGACAATATATGTCAGCTGAATAGTCACTATTCTGTGTCCGTCGGACAGATGAGGACATTTTCTTAGACATTTCTCTTTAGTAGTCAACACTGTTTTTAGATTCACCTTCGGGAAGCTTCCAAATAAGACAATTGACATTCCTGGGATGATATATGGCATGTAACCAGTAGCTTTACAACTGAATTATTCGACGGATTATTCCAAACCGACGTTCAGAGTGTTATAATCACCGGTTGGGCTTTGATATATGGTCTATTGAAGGAGACTACCGGATTCCTTTTATTGGTAGTGTATACTACATATAGTTTACACGCCTTTTACACTATAACATCTTGATAGATTATCGTTCTTGTAATTTTCATACCGATATCGAGAACGGGCAGATGATTTATTCACTTCTGCTAGCTCTGTTAGTAGTAATTAGTGTTGACCGGTGGGAAATATATGTTCTTCTGCATGACCGAGATTAAATCAACTGTTGGGAATTCTTCCAGTGCTTTGTATGGATGCACATTCGTTAGTGAGCTGATGTTCGCAGCGGAATTTTTCATTGAACTCGTCAAGATTCAGTGAACATTGGAACAAGTTTGAACATTTTTTTTTCTTCAGATGAAGATAAAAACAAACTGGGTCACTGTTTTTTGGTGACTCCGTCTTTGTCCGTTGATTGAATGTTCAAATATCAACCAAACATCACTCACTTTTGAGTTCTTCTGATGGCAGATCGTGTGGTAATCGAAAGAGTAAGGGGATAATCTAGTTCATCCACGCTAGTGGTGTGTCAAAACTATGCGATACAAACCCTGGTCAAACCAATTCAAATCAAATTCAAGGTACAAGGGATCCAAGTTCTTCCAGGAATCTGATATTCTGATTTCATGGATTATGGCATATTTGATCTTCGAGGCATTCAAACAATTTGGCCAATGCCAAGAAAGTAGAACTAGTTTAGTATATACGTATCTAGGTTGTCGATTCAGTCATTGAAAAATAACTCAGATGTGAGATAAAACTATAATCGAAAGTAAGGAGAATTCGATTCGAACCATCTCATTATTGATCATGTATATATACTCAAAAATGAGTTTGAATATACCTTTTACTACAGTTGGAATATAAATCTGAATTCCAAGGTCAACTTCTTGCTGAGAAGGTGGACCCAATGATGAGTGAAATCACTCATAAATATGAAAATCGAAATACTGCTTCCAAGATATATGTACTTCGCAAATGATCAGTAAACAAGTAGATCAATTCTGAGTCGAGTCTCTTCTTCCATTATTGGATTGAAAAATCATCTCAATCGGGTACCTACATAATGATGAGAAATTAATATCTCCTATCACTCCTATATAGGTAGATCATTTCAGAAAGAAAAACAGTCGAAAATATTTTGATCCTATCCTACATGCTATTGTGCTATCGTCAAAGGGGACAACTTCGAATTCCACTTATGATGATGAATTGTTGAAGTGAAGTTCGGTATATATAACTGGGAACCAGAATCAATATACTCACTGTAGCAACCTTTCAACTGTAACCCTACTTTTTATAATGAAATGTCGAAATTTTGTGTTTGAATATACAGCTTGGCAGGATTAAGATCCTAACTGTGAGCTACTTTCTTATTTACCTTCCAACTTCTACTCCACTTATGAAACAAATCATATGAAATGAATTCAATGTTCCAAAACTGTTAACTCCATCACTTGTGGATCCGACAATGGGTTAAGATTAATCAGGAAATTCTTGATTCAGTCAGTTAGTTGTTTTTTCTTATAACTGAGGTTATTTCAAACTCTCGAATCAGAGGAATTAAATGATGAAAGCTATAAATAGTGTAGTCTCGAGAGAATTCGAGAGTTCCTGAGTCATTACTGTCTTCTATCATAAAATCTATTTATATTTTTCTTATGGTGACCAAATGCTATTGCACATATCAGGTTATATAACCGAGGTCATGACAAATATTTTTATATATATATATATATATTGAGATGGAATTACATAATATAGGTACCTACCATATATTTTATTTGCATTATGAGTATATTTAAGTAGAACTCTCATTTCATTCTTGCTAAGTTACTCCCTCTCTTTATATATTAAAACTATTTTTGCTGTAGATATAGCTGAATGATGAAGAAAAATGCATTTTTTGTACTTGCGGAATGTTACTTATGTCAGATTTTCTAGATGTGTACTAAAATCAAAACCTGTGTCTCCCACTATACTTATTGAATGTCCTCGCGATAGGTTAAATCTGTTTTTCTATTGAACGTGTTCACATTTTAAGGTGAAATCATTACTACAGGTATATAGATATATTTTTCATTCGTACACAAATTTCGTTAGGATGTAGACCGTGAAAATATAGTCGTGGATGGCGACAGTTGCGACCTTAAGATCTGTTGTGCCCCTAGCTTCTTCTGCTCATTCCAAGGTTTGCTAATTTATAATATAGCTCCTCAAGATTCAATAGTATTTCATGTATAATTATATTATGTATATTATTGCGATAATCATGTCGTTTCGGTTTCAGATTCGGTTATGATATGATCCAACAGATCAGTGCTTCCTAGCGCCTTCATCAGGCCCTCGAGTTCTTTTATATTCGTGCATCGATCATAAGAGACTCACCGATTTTTAGCGGCGGCTGCTCTGTCCCTCTGCCTCCTGTTCTTGAACCAATTCCCGACCTGGGTCGGCGTGAGCCCCGTGGCTTGCGCCAGCTCTCTCTTCTTCGTCGGATTCGGGTACGGATCCTGCAGATACCACTCCCTGAGCAGGCTCCTCGTCCGCTCCTTGAAGCAGTGCGTCTTCTGCTCGCCATCCCATATGGTCCGCGGCAACGGGAACTTCTTGCGCACTCTGTATTTGTCCACCGGCCCCAAGGCTCTGCCTCGCAACTTCTCCGCCTCCTGGTAGTGCGCCTCCAGCCACATCGCCTGCAGCTTGCCGTGCGACCCCTTGGTGAACTTGTGCGCCTCCAGGATGGCGTACAGCTCGCGGAAGTTGCCGCTGTGGAAGGACACGATCGCCCTGGCCCTGAGCACCGCCTCGCTCTTGTTCAGCTCGCCGATGTTGGGATGCGCCACCGGGAGCGACCACAGGAAGCGCGCCAGACGCTCGATGTCGCCGCTCTCCTCGAGCGTCTCGCACACGGCGGCCACCTGGGTGACCGTGAAATTGAGCGTCGGCAGCGCGAACATGGGCACGACGCCCGTCGGCGAACAGGACGACGTCTCCGAGCCCGCGGCGGAACAGAGCCCCGAACCCAGTCCAAGAGCCATGTGAGCGGCCAGCGTTGCGATTATCACACTAACTCACCCTGCGAACGCCGTCCCTGGCCTTGCTCATAGCGCGCAGCTCGGGCCTGTCGCAGGTGAACTGGCCGCCGCAGCTGCTGTGGCGAAGAGCGGCAGCGTATTGGCCCGGTGGGCGGGGCCGGCCAATCCGACGGCGCGTGGAGGGGAGGCGAGCGCCAGCAGGCGGGGCTAGGGTCGCGGGGAACGAGGCGCGCAGTCGGAGGCCTTTGCGGCGTGCACCTCTAACTGGAGGTGATGTTTAAATAAGCGGTCGCAGGCAGCTCTGTCACCGTAACGACTCACCGATATACGCCTTTTATGTTTATTTCTGGGTCGTAAGATGACTGAGAGGTCGTTTTGCTCGCCGTGTGCGGCGGTCGATATCTTTATTAGTTGTTGGGAGTTGAGAGCTTGGTTACGTGGGATATACGGTGAAAGGGTGTAGCGGGAGGGGTGAGAAGGAGAGCTGATGCGATGCGATGTATGGGTATGTGTGCCTGGATCGTGCGCCGTTTTCCCGGAACGATATTCACTCCTATCGAGAGCGATAGGTATATTTGCGGCACTCGATGGAAGTGAGGAAATATTTATATCTGATCTGATACCTACCTATCGATGAATCCATATCAGGTCTAGCTCATGAACAACTATATCATCCCGAGCATTCATCAATCTCATCAGCTCACTTTGCGTACCAATATTGCGTGTTCTAGATTGTGGATTGCAAAGTCTTCGAAAGATTCCAAGTTAGATAAATTTCCTGTTATTTTAGATACTTCCATAAGTGGAATCTTCTAGAGGTCGAAAAGATAAGTAGACTCCGAACCATGCAGAATTATATCAGGGATGAAATCTTAAAAATATAATTTTCCGTCGACCTCGTATTAACAGTCGTTATTGACCCATATTAACGATCAATGTCTCTGTTAATGCAAGATTGTGGTGTAGGCAACCAAACATGATTCGTAGCATACCGCATTTTGAAGCTAATATTTAGTAAAATCTCTGTATGAGTATCAATCAAGATTTTACACGTTCAAACAGCTTATAGGATGTTTTAGTGATTCTCGTTGATTTAGTTTCGGTTAAATACCTATTAATTGAAAAATCAGCAACTGCGTTGGCTGGGTTTAAGCTCACGACCACGCTAGATACGCTAATCCTTCTACTACGGTTTCCCTAGACCTTTTATAAGTCTACGCAGGCTTATGTTCCTTTCAAACTACACAACAATATCACAAATATGGAGATTTGTTGAGTGAAATGGCATGTGTCACTTTCATGGCAAACTATTCATGAACCCTATCTATCTAAATTAATTGGAAACTATCATACATAGGTATAGGGACTATTGATACCGATCGATGTGGAATTCCATCTTCTTTCATTTAGTCAAATGAAAAATTAGGCATTTCATATGAAAAAGAAGAGTAATGGCTATTTGAACTTAGTCAAATTTGGAGGATTTCCAATTGTTTTCCCCCAATTATGGATGAAGATCCATTTTTCCTTTTGCTGTTACTCGGAAACAATTCCGATACATTCAAAAATGGCTGAATTGTCAATGATGTCAGTGCAAACTGAATTTTTTTTTCTTCAAATCCGAATATTTTGAAAACGATTTTAGGCATATAGGGAGGGCTGATGAAGATCATGCTAAAAAACCTGAAGAATCTAAAAACGCAATGAAAATATCGCATTCCATTTGAAATAACGAAGTTGGTGTCTACTTCCGGTATACTCGGAAATGATGGAATAAGACAGGTGCGCGCATTCCTATCCAAGGCAAGGTTAAGAAATTAAACCAAATCGCTTTACCTGGATACTGTAGAAGTCACTAATTCTCCCGAAGAGAGCACTATTATTCGACTGATTTTAGGGTGGCAGAACTGTAAACAGTGAGAACTGCAGTTCTACCAAATCTGCAATAAAACAAAATGCGAACATAAATAGACTTCGAATGAGTGACACCCAAACATTTGCAAGACACCATAGAATTTGAAACGCAATTCTTTGTATAAAGAAATGGAACCCAGAAAACTTCTAATGTGCGCTTTAGATGAAACAGCCTGTTTATATAGAGTCTGTTGTCTATTTTCATTCATCAGCGACGCTATTTCATGTCATATAATTAAAGTTCGATCAACCAAACAAGATGAATAATTAACTGAACACCGACGTTTGAAATTTGGTTTCGAGCCGGAGTCGATGGCACAAATCGACTGTCATCAAATTCAGAGACTGTAGCATCCCAAAAGCACTCAAAGAACCCGCACCAAAGCAATTAGGAGATCCGCAAAACGAGTTGATGTCCCAAAATAAACATGTCAAAACATCACAGGCCTATAACAACGACTTGACGTCGAACGAGACGCGCTGACTGGATGCGAGGCGTCACAATCTAGGTCTATGATGATCCTGCTGGTTGACACAAGACACTCTCTGGGTTTTGTAACCAAAGCGCCAGTTTTCTCCCTCTTTCCGTCGAAAGTTGGCGCCATTCTGCGGAGCGGTGTCTGAACGAATCTTTCCTGATTTTGTACACACTGTAGAAAAAGCCTCTGAGTGACCTGAAATTTATGATAGAACTTTCAATCGAAATTGAGTGAATATCCACAATTTTTCTTTTTAATGATAATAAATAAATACTAGATAGAGTTTGGTGAAATCCCCAATTCAGACAGGAATTTTACGTTCCTAGCATGTTTTCATGACGTTAATTCCTTTTCCTTGATGGGAGAGTTACCTGATCAATATTCCAGTTATTTGGTAATATTTCTAGGTGTATATCCTTTCATTCATGAAAAATCCTGAATAATTTTCCTCCATTATTTCACACATTTTATTTTACATATTTTCCATTATTTTCACTTACACAGTATAAAATTCGACGGTGTGAATTTTTACACCTCAGAGTAGTACAAACATTTTTCACCGAATGGTGTTAACTGTGACACCATTGACAGTGGTCAGTCTGAAAAACTCCGTTTAATATGGTTTAACACCTGCCCAATGACATTTACAATATTGGACACCGCTAGTGTTCAACATTGAATCCGCAAGTGGTTGAAACAACACCGTAGAGAGCGAATAAAAACTAAGACGCCATATTAACGCGTCGTTCGTGGTTCCGGTTAACAGTGAATCCAGTCCCTCCAACAGGCCCTTTGAAGTCGGAGGTCGTACGCGTCCTTATCTAACTAGACCTGTACAAGCCTGTTGAATTACCAATTAGATTCCCATTTATACTCGAATTTTCCGTCGTCGGTGAATCGCCAATATCTCTGGTGACAGGGTATTAGTTTGTTTTACCTCAAATCAATTCAATAGTGCAGTGTGATAAGTATAATGTTATAATATCGATGTTATTGAAAAAGCTCAACTTTTATTTTTGTACATCTTTCCGATGTAAAACGTAATATTTTATTTATGTTCTGTTCAGATAGTATTTTCTACTGTTGTAAGAAGTGTTATTTATGTTTTGACTTCCATTTGAATTTGTATATTATATTATCATCTGTCAGATGGAATGTTTTTCGTTGTTTATCATTGGAGAATAAATACTTATTTATAATCTCCATGTTTTTTTCTCACAATACTGCAACTGGATACAGATACCTCAAAATTATTCTGACACATAAAATGATATATGAAACAAAGAACACATTCTTTATACAGTTTTTTACACCTCTCGGAAGTCAAATTGACACCATCGCAGACGAATATCAACAACTACCGTTGTGAAATATATTCACCATCACAGTGTCAATTGAACACTGCACCAACGTTGTTAAATCGACACAAAAATGGTGTGTATGGATATAGACACCGCCGGGTGTCATTTTGGTGTCAAATATCCCGTCGATTTTCTACTGTGTAACATCAGAAGGGATAATTCTTCTATGAAATTACATTTCCACTTGAAAAATCATATATAAGAACAAAGATGTTAGATTTCCAGAAATTTTTCTCACTGTCATATACCACGGAAAATTCAAAATTACCACAAAAAATACATAGCGAACGTGAGAAAAAATGCATAGCCAACATTTCCATCGAAAAGTCAACAGGAATTCATAAAATAATATATCACTCACATAAATGATTCAGATATATTACTTTGTTGATGGTATGTATCACAGTTAGAAATAAATATAGGTAATGGCCATTGTCTACTAATTATGGAGAAAAAATCGAGTGAGCTGTATGTTCTGGTAAGATCTGTGATTCAGTTGAGTGTCTGATCACCCGATGGCGTTTCTGTATCGGACAAAATGATTCTCACTTGTTCCTCGGAAAGTTTTCGAAATTTGTGGTTATGTAACAACAATTAAGTTATCAAAAGCTGTCGTGTGAGATCGAAATCATTCCTTGTATCGTGTTTTTGCTTAAATAAATTCATTCTTTTTCCATTGTTCAAATATTCCTTTCATTTATAGATTTGTGTTGTGTTCCTAGTTTATAAGTTTTGTCGTTCCTTTCGATTAGTTTGTACTTCGCTTACGTGATTTTTCTGTTTCTAAAGTTCCATTCTGATTATTCCTGATTATGCCCCCTCCTATTTGTGCCGTATCTTTTTGTTTCTCCAAAAAGTTTGAAATCGTCTCTATGGATTTCCTAGTGATATTTCTTTGCGACATGAGTGGATACATTATTCGATATTGAGTGTTACAGGTAATAAGATAATCAGAGCCCTGGCCAAAAGCTAATAATCTATACTAGTGATACTGATTCTACCTCTCATTTAATTCAAATGTTGAGCGTTACGAAATTGGAGACTATTCTGGTTTCGAGAAGGAATATTTTAAGGTGATAAATCAACTCCTGTATGAAATGTGTCATTCAAAGACGACTGTTTTGTCATTTTGACAGCGATAAAAAAGGTGCATCTTTTTTTATCACCGATAAAAACGCCTGTTCCTCTTAAGAGTCCACATCTAGTATGCTTACGTCACTTTAATGTCTGCCCTGTCAGTTTTTTGAGCATTGTTGATAATTGATACTAAACCATTACAACATGAGTCGTTAATTTATCTTGCCAAAAAACACTCGAGCTTTTCTTTTAAGGATAAATTTTTTTTTAACTCAAAATTTTTCCATCAGTAATTTCGCTCGAAAAACTGACATTTGACAAAATCACTCGACCTTCGGTCTCGCGATTTTGTCATGTCAGTTTTTCTCGTAAAATTACTGATTGGCAAAATTACTTCTTTACAAAAAGAAATTTATCCGATAACATAACATAACCAAAACCTTCTCAACGATTCTTCAAATTGAGTCCATAGCACACAAAGCTCCCATGCAAGAAAGTAATTACTTTCCGTTTGAAGACATTGAAAGTTAGACTCATGGTCTCTCGATCAGGGTGTGTCTTCAGAAGAAATCTTTCTTTGGTATTCCAAATTGAAGTTGTAGTAAGTACCTTGAGAGCATAAGATCCTTTGAAGCATTCACGGTACGATGATCCACCTTTGATATATTTTTTTTTATCTCAACAATATGTTACCAATCATCGGAATTTAGTGATATTCCAAGTTGCAACTCGGAATTTGAGTGAAAAATAAAAATGAATAAACATTGATTATAAAATGGAAAATTCAATATCAATTAATGAAAACACCTTGTAACCAGAATTCCTCCGTCTGCCAAATTGTCACTTTTCAGTGTCAAAATCGGAAACATCGAAAAAAGTTTACGAAGAAAAATATTTCAATTGTGTTGAGAACGGGAGCAGATTCGTTCCCGAAACGTCCACCAAGATAAGTAGAGGTTTTATTATTATTAAATATATTTGTATTTCCAAATTTTTTCAAAAACAAGGTGTCACTGACCAATAGAGAATTTCTCTTTTAGGTATCTAAAGGTTTAATTTCAAGCGCAGTGGCATTTTGGGACAGATCCTAAATCTGTCCTTACTACAAATATATTGCAATAATTTTTAATAACTTCTACTCTATTTTTTAGAAACGAGGAGAGAAAATCCCATCAAAAGCTGAAAAATGAATGTACCACCTCCTCGAAGAACTTACAGACAGTATTGATTATAAGTTCTGAAAATTATTTCATCCAAAATTATTTAATGCATCACTTATTGCTGAATGTTTATCAATCCAATATAGTGTAATGTTTTCATGTTGTATCTGTTTGAAAAGTTCCATCGCCCATTACTGTCCTTCGGCTGGAATAAATCAAAAGGTAATGAAATCCGGATGAATTTTATATCAGCTACCTATTCAGCATGAATAAAACGGCGCTCGTTTAGTATATGGGGTTTCAAATGGAGCATAAACATCAGTATCTCGATTCGAAAGCTGCTGCGTGCAATGAATTCGAAATTGTTCGACGTAAATGAAACAACAATATAAAATGGTTTTCGATTATTTTCGCGCCGTTGGTTTTTGCCTGTACGTTCGGAAAGCCGGAAAAATACAATATGGGCAAGGGTGGATGGTGATTGCCATTGTCCCATCTCCATTCGAAGCGATTGACCCCGTACCCGATTAATGTATATATATACAGAGTGTAACATATTCACTTATCATCATTGAGGAGTCTACAACCGTGAGAGATACGAGGGGGTGAATTAAACAAGGTGATCTAGCTATATAATCCTAATTCGATGATACAACACTCACCAAATCATCGTAGAAAGGTCGGCGATCTATGCCTTTTTTATAGATACTTTCACGGTCGGTGCTCAACGCAAGATTTAGGATCTGTCCCCCAAAATGTCACTGCGCTTGAAATTAAACCTTTAGATACCTAAAAGAGAAATTCTCTATTGGTCAGTGACACCTCGTTTTTGAAAAAATTTTGGAAATACAAATATATTTAATAAGAATAAAACCTCTACTTATCTTGGTGGACGTTTCGGGAACGAATCTGCTTCCGTTCTCAACACAATTGAAATATTTTTCTCTTCGTAAAATTTTTTCAATATTTTCGATTTTGACACTGAAAAGTGAACTTACAGACAGTACATACATTTAGTTTTCATATAATAGGGTAAGTCATTCATGAATAATACAAATATCAGTGGACCTGAAACCGATCCTTGTGGTACGCCTAGGTCGACGTCATAGATATCTGAGGTTGCTACAGTCCTCTTGAATGATCTCACGCTTCGAGATATCGCTGGCATTCCGGATGAACCATTTATGAAATCAAATCGAAACTACTATAAGGGTTTTTCAGAAAAAAAACTGCATATACTTTTTGTTTCGCCAATAATGTTATCAAAGCTAAATTATTATCGCTTCCATTTTGTTCCTACGCTCTAATGAGGTGATTTTCTGACTCGAGAAAACTTGTTGAACCTAATTCTCATGTCTACAAAAGTTAACCCAAACTTCCTCATTTCTATTTAAATATCGCTAATTTTGTTTCTACGACCAAATAACGCAGTTTTTCGACCCACAGAAGTGTTATCGAATCTATGTTGGCAAAAGCTATCAAAACTCAGTACTCATTCGTTGAGATGTCTACACATTTTTTTCAAATCTAAATAGGCAGTTTCTTCATCCGGAAATGCCATTGTAGAAGTCAGATCAGAGCAAGGTTTCCTCAGAAAAAAGTGGCAGTTCCACACGTTTTGGAAATTTCAATAATCCAAATATTATTATCTTGGATACTTGATGAGCAATACCGTGATAATCATGGCTCGCTTAATCATATAATGGGGTAAGTCATTAATAAATAATAAAAATATCAGTGGACCTGGAACCGATCCTTGTGGTACGCCCAGGTCGACGTCATAGATATCTGAGGTTGACTCGAGAAAACTTGTTGAACCTATGAACTTCCTCATTCTTTATTCGAATATAGCTAATTTCGTTTCTACGACCAAATAACGCAGTTTCGTCCCACAGAAGCCATTGATGAAGTGATATCGAATCTAGGTTGGCAAAAGTTATCAAAACTCAGTACTCATTCGTTGAGATGTCTCCACAATTTTTTTTCATCTAAATAGGCGGTTTCTTCATCTAGAAATGCCATTGTAGGAGTCAGATCAGAGCATTATTTCCCCAGAAAAAAGTGGCTGTTCCACACGTTTTGGAAATTTGAGGTATACCGTGATAATCATGGCTCGTTTGATCATATAATGGGGAAGTCATTTATGAATGAAAAAATATCACTGGACCTGAAACCGATCCTTGTGGTACGCCCAGGTCGAAGTCATAGATATCTGAGGTTTACTTGAGAAAACTTGTTGAACCTGAACTCCCTCATTCTTTATTTGAATATCGCTAATTTTGTTTCTACGACCAAATATCACAGTTTTTCGTCCCACAGAAGCCATTGATGAAGTGATATCGAATCTAGGTTGGCAAAAAGTTAACAAAACTCAGTACCCATTCGTTGAGATGTCTCCACAATTTTTTTTAAATCTAAATTGGCGGTTTCTTCATTCGGAAATGCCATTGTAGGAGTCAGATCAGAGCAAGATTTCCTCAGAAACTTTAAGCTATACCGTGATAATCATGGCTCGCTTGATCATTTACATCTGTCAGGCACACACACAACAATGACATACGCGTCACTAATTGTAACAAAACATACATGGTTTGCAATCCTATTAGCGACAACCAGATTTGGAAAAAAGGAAAAGGGAGTATATAGGGGGTTTGTTTAGATGAAACTACATTATGTGCTCATGGTGAGGGTATACGGTGATTTTTTTCGCGAGGGGTATTGCTTTAAAAAGTGTTTAATTCGATGCATTATGTGGGGCTTGTTATTCCGTTCACTGCCCGTGTAATCTCCCTCGACTATAGGATAACTTCATCGACTATAGAAAAGCTACATTGAACAACTGTGAGAGGGGAGAAAAATCATCGTGAATTAATGCGTGATGGGACGAATTGTATTTCGAGACTGAATGAAGATTCATGAATATAATGATTTAGTGATGATCATACTTGGAGATACGAACAGGTATCAGAAGTATCTAAGGATATTTCAACCATATTCTTGGATGAAATTCAATTGCAAATTCACACTGTATTAAAAGCCCTTGAGTGGCTGTATATTTGGTAGTGAGTTAGGGTTCTGAGTAAAATTTCTGATTGAATTCTCCATCACAATCGAGTGTATTGACAATTTCTTCAATTATTGGCAATATTTACAACAAATTTGAGAAACTTTACTTAGATGAGAATGAATCAAACTCTTTGCTGATGACTTCTACTCTATACAATAACTCACATATAACTGAATGTGCAAAAAAATGGTGAAAATCACTCACTTTCGAGTGCTTTCGCCAAATATTGGGCTAAGTGAATGAAAAGGGAGGGAAACCATCGTACTAACCTTCGATCATTGAACAGACTAGATAAGTAATCCACGCCCCTGGCAATACAGTTTGTTTGGAAGCAACATCTATAGTATCTATCTTTGTCTAAACAAGGATAGCAGGAGCTGATTCTCCCAGCACCAGTGCCGTGTTGTCAGAGGGGGTCGAATTTATTATTAATTCTTGATGAAACCAAATTGAAAATCCGTAACAATTTCAGTGGTACTTTTAAGCATTTCTTGGTGGGAAAATGAACATCCTTATACTTCCTTCACATTGTTATGTTATGAAAAATTCGAATACATACAATCCTATGGTGATTTTTGTAACTTGCTTGTAACCAATAAACTTATTATGACCACGTCACAAGAAAAGTTCAATTCTCAACGCCATATTAAACAATATACTTACTATTCAGTATACAGTTGTCTACTTATACTTTATCATGAATAACGTTCAATTTCAATAATGAACATTTATATCTTTGGCGATCGGTGACAATGCATGTAAGTATATTTACGATTTCAAAGTTCAGTACCTACTAGTGGAAATAATTTTCAGAAAAGTGAAAAACTCGTTTTCAAGGCGAATAGATATGATTGCATATTTGAATGGCATTTTCAAATCTGAAGATGAAACTTTTTTATATCATTTCACGATATCGTCAAAAATGAAGGAGGTTTCATCTTGAACAGAATAATTCATATATTTTGACGCAAAAAATTGATGTCTGATTATTTCATTTCATGTAGATAGATGAAAATCGATAATGAATATGTGTTGACAAGTATTATGACGAAATGTTACATCAACAATAAAATTATGAATCATGTGGAGATGTAGCAAATAGCAGTGTTTCTTATTTAAAACAGGACTGAAATGAAAAACAACCATGGATAATCACACAAATAATTTATTGATTTTTGAATAGGATTGTTTTTGTTAACATATTTCTTACTCTAACTTCCGTTGAATCTTTCAATTTATTTGCCTCATGATGAAGTCTTACAGTGAAATATTTCTCCAAATTAGTTTGACTAGTTACAAAAACAGTCAACGGTAAATTTCTCATTGTTGTGTGTAGAAGAAATATAGAAATATCCTTATATTTTTTATCAAAAATATTGAGTTCATCATTATCCTCAGTGATTTTTGAGCAGCTTCGCATATTTTGACTACAAATAAGGAAGCATTTATCAGTGCTACATATTTTACCACAAGACACTGTCGCAGCTGACCTATGGGTATAATCAATATAATCTAATCAATTCAATTTAAATTCATTTTCATCCATTCCATTTGGGAAAATGCTTCGAAATCTCGAATGATACGACAATGGTAACTCACCTATGAAATGACGTGTTTTGATCGCCGGTTCAAATTCTCTTTAACACACCTCACAACGTCTCACCATTATATCAAATCACCAAAATAGGAAATAAACTGAGTTTCTGAGGAATTCTGAGTACACAAAACTGAACACAAGTTGAATAATATCGATGAATCACAACGTAAATAATGACAGATACCAAACAAAGCAATAATCGCCGTCGACTGTCAATATCAAATGGCGGTGTTGCAACGTTGAGCAAAAAGTATTCACGATATACCCATGCTGGTCCTCGAGCCCCCCCAAGAAAGTAAACTTGCTAAGTCTCAGAATAATGTAGCAATCTTCTATTAATCAGAACTGATTCATAATCGTCATGACCCAAATTTATTATTATATTTGTGCATTGACCTACATGAATTCATGAAGGACTTTGAATATTATGTACTATTTATCACTTTTTGATGATTGGATATGACAACACTGGCGACGATTGGGTACTAATATTATGATAATTCTGGGAATTCATGTTAGCATCAGAATATTTGTTTTGTGATCCTTCTAGTGGGTTTGTTGTTCGGAGGTACTAACGTAAGCCGCACGCATCAGTACAATGTGCAATTTTCATGCGAGTCGATGTATAATTTCGATTCGCATCATAACTATAAATGAATATCGGAATCAGTTTTGAAAAATTTTCATTTCATCAAATGGTTCGGCCTGTTTCCCCAACTAATCTGGTACGGCCCGGCCGTCCCTTAAGAGCCGTCACTGCTGATAACATCTCCTTCGAGGCCACGCAACGCAATCCGGCGATGTTCGTCGTGAAATTGGACACTGTCCTAAACGGCGCGCCTCATCAATTTGTCATAAAAATTCAGAACGCACATCCAAGCACCAAATGTTGCGATTCGGCGAAGGTCGAGTTACCTTCGGGCACAAAGGAGTATGCGCTCCCGGCGATACCCATGCTAATAAGTTGGCCGATTACAGAAGGAATTTGATCTTCGATGCAGGAGCAATATCGATTTTGTAGGTCCTCCGCTCTGTTAGGTACTTTGATGCTGATGCTGAACTTCGAACAGTTTGACGGCTCGAGCCAGACGAAGTGAGTTGTTTTCGGAACATCCTGTTGGAAAATCTCCATTGTAGATTCATGCAGCCACATTCAACAATTATCAATTAACAATCATCAATTAGTCGAACTTATTAATAATCGTCGAATAATTATCAACTTCATTTGATCAATTGAGAATTAACAATTAATAATTTTACTCTTGTTCTCAATGGCAATCTTCATGCAGACAATAAACGATTATCAATTAACAAGTAACAAGTAAGAAAGAAGACTTTTTACTTTGATTGAACCACAGTAAAACTACACAGACAGACAATAACTGTTTACAGTCCTTCTCTGACAGTTGATGAATATAACCTTACTTATCAAAGCTTAGATTGTTGTTTTGACTATTTCGTATAGATGCTGGAGGCAATGTCCAAAAGAAAGGAAGAAGAAGAAGGTTAGATTATTTAAGAGTAGAGAATCATTTTATAAAATATATCTGGTCGACATCGATCGTAATTTCATGTGATCTACGTTGAAGAAAATAAGGAATTTGAAGGCTTAGGACTAACTAGTGTTTCAACATATAATTTCTTTCTACTCATGCATAAACGGTACTTGATACTTGCTAATTGATAATCGATAAATGTTACTTGATAACATATATGTATCAACTAGAATATCGACCAAACGCCATAAGAGCAATGTTAGAAAAGTGATGCTTCATTATATACGTCTTTCCTTGTCTAATTGGCAACGATGTTCGAGGGCGCATGCGCAAAATTCAAATTTTGAAATTTCATGTGTAATGTGTCAATCTCTTCAGTTTGCAGGTTATGTTTGTACTACTTATCTATTTTCTCCTTAGATCATCCTCATCTAAGATTGTATCTGTAACTAATCATGTTATTTGGAAAATATATATTTGAATATGTATATATATTGATGGTAGACAACATAACATATACTTAGCTTTGATATAGAGTGATCTGGTTATACAGGTACGTTTTTTTCAGATTGAATAGAATGGAGCAATCGATATTTAAAAAATGGTAGAAATCTCGGTAGAAATATAAGATATCCTCAGTATTGAAATGATGTAAATGAACATTCATCATGGAATCAACACATATCCGTGTGATAAATTTCTCACCGATGATATGAATAAGAGCTCTTGGAGTCGTAGAGAAAACAAATATATACGTTTTTTGCGGACATTTTGTGACAAGTTACAAACTTAAACTACGAATACCACAAACAACAACAACAACAACAACTATAAACTAACGTCTAAACACAAACACTGAATAATCCAGAACCAAAAAAAACAATTACTAACAATAATGCTAATTACGAGTGATAAAAATATTCAATTCTCCAACATAGACAAGACGACAGTTCAAAGAATCTGGTTGTTTGAATAATTGCGCTACACAAAAAGTATTAGGTACAAGACACGACGCACGATCATTCCCAATTTGAGTAGCAACGACAGGCGTAAGAGTGAAACAACACTAAGAGAGTCTGTCATCTTCCACTTTCATTTTGGCGCATGCGCATAAATGAATTCTTGCCAATTGCACTCTTTTATTTTGACATCAGATAGGCTGTCCTTATTATCAATATTCGTAGTTAATACATATATGCTTGATAATTGTTAATCGATACTGCATAAACCCACACTTAGTCATTAGTTATTTGATTATTCCTGCGTGTTGTGGGAAGAGAGTAAGAGAAAGAGGAAGAATTCCTACATTTGTTTTCTATTCCTGTAGAATGATAGCGGCAGAGTTCGAGTGGCCTCAATATAGAATCCCGAGGAACTGCCATCAATACGAAAAGCCCTAAGTCATCTTTATCGCTCTCTAATGACCCACAGTAAATCAAGTTCTTTACACTTCGAAGTGATTGAAGTATCATTCACACCGAAGTCATTCGTGTTGGGACCGCCGTCGAATCGACCGTGGCGATATTTCTCAATTATTTTGCGGCTTGAAACACTGCTTTCCACACCGCAAAGTTGATTTATCGATATTGAGGATATGGCTTATTAGCCTACAGCGGTTTATGGCCACAGACTGGAGAATGATGATTCTTCATTTTTATTTCATACACCACCACAAAAAGGTTTTGTTATGGAGCTTTTTCACATTCATTTACGTCAGGTTCAAGCCCTCTCGCTATCAATATTAGGTTTGTTCTAGCGAAAAATTTGGGATGGTTTGAGGCGGTTTTGTAAACTGACCAACTGCGCATGTTCCAAGTGAGACTGGTTGCAAACAGTTTGGGATTCAATTTGCTAGAACGCGTACATCAGTATGCACATGCTTCAGACGATTCCGTACCGTTTGATAGCGCTGCTAGAACAAACCTAATATTGACGATTCGTTATGTAACATCTATCTATATATATATATATTATATATATATTATATATATATATATATATATATATATATATATATATATATATGTCTTCTATTGCCCGCGTGCATGATGTAAATAAAGGCTGGTGCATATATGTATTAACTACAATATTGACCAAACGCCATAACAGCAGTGTTAGAAAAGTAATGCTTCACACTGAAAGAACAGTTTATTCATAGTTAACAAAATTAATTAACATCTAATAAATTATTTATTCGAATATCGCGGAATAAACGTTTATTTATCAGAAACAAATAATGCATTAAAATTATTTAAATATTCCTCATTAATAGTTAATTCAGATTTATTTCCAATACATATAGGTCTCACTATAGATTTATGAACTGTAAATAAAACATTATTTATAATAAATAAAGGATATTCATTAATATTTTATACTTCATTACCATTTACTAAGCACATTTTTATTATTAATATTTTTTATTCATTGAAAATAAACGTTTGTACATAACAAACCTCAGCATTTTTTCCAAATGAATAAAGAATATTTATTAACGTTACATATTTCATTATCAATAAAAAAATATCCTCATATAGTAATTATATGTTTTTTTATCAATAATAAGGTTTGTGTATAATGTGTTGAGCATTATTCATAATAATTTTTGTGTTTTTTCTATATAATTAAATATATATGTATATATTTTTATAGTTAATAAATGTTCAAGGATAGATGATACAGGGTACTCTACTCACTTGGGGCCAGTTTCTTCATATTTCAGTGAAGTTTGATTATTTTCATTCCTCCTTGAAACTTGATACTTGACATTTGTATTATGCTTTATACATAACTGAAAAGCCAAGTTTCCGAATAAAAATGACCAAACTTCAACCGAAGATCACGAAACTCCTTCTTTCTCTTTTATTTCATTTATTTCGTATGAAAACATAATTGGTACATATATATTTCTTCGACCCAGTATATGAAGATAAATGATGGGTGTAGGATTCAAAATACATTAGGGTTACTATACAACTAAAGCTGAACAGCAAATAAACAAATAGATATTGTCTCTGACAACATTTTATTGCAAAATAAACTTTGATAAAAAAAACAGAAAATAAAAACAGGTACATTCTAAAAATAAAGCAATATAAATATGTGGTGAATTTTCTGTCGGTGGTCATAAGTACTATTCCATTTTTCTACTACATCGGACCATGGCTCCTGATTATTTCTTAACCAAATGATATCTTCCTTGTGGATATCCTCACCTGAATAACAAATGATATGGTATGATACATATATGAAGTTTGATAGAGCTAATTAACTAGTATTAACATACTGTGACGGTTTCATCAAACCGAAACCAAAACTATTGAACTAACACAATGAAAGAAAACTATTCCACCATGATGACGTAGCCAAATGTTGATAGTCGATGGCCATTGGGACATAGTTTATTTCATTGTGCATTGTGGAGATTGATAAAATTATCCCTGTATTACCTTCTTCAATATTTTCTGCAATATCATGATCTTCATTTATTTCTGAAGGACATCTAGAAGACGACAAAATACCAGCTTCTCTCAAAAACGTCAATCTATTCCTAAATTTGTCAACTAATTTGCCTCTAGCAATTCCACTTCTGTTGTCTCTTGAATTCCGTTTTTTTATTGGGGAAGTAAAGTATACTTGAGGCAATTCTTTGGGGAATTCTTGAACTATTAGTTTTGCTATGTTACGAAAATCTTCATTAGTCAATCTTCTGTAATAAAAAACAGTTTTGTTTAAAAAAAAATAAAAATGAGAAAATATTATAATTCAACAAAGGAACAGAGATGATGAATACTAGACTGGATTTTTTTTGTTATGATTTCTTGTTTTGAATTTCAAAAACTCTGGTACAACCTTCAATTATATGATTTTACATTGACAGCAATTTTTATATAATCATTTTATATAACTGTCAATACCAATAATAATTAACGTTCAGAGGCTTGAATCCATACCATTTTTTTTGCACCACTGTACCTACCTATCAAAATCGAAAAGTAACACTTTTTCACAGGAGTGCAAACAGGAAGTGCTTTAGACACAAATGCAAAAAAGACACTTTGGGAACGTTATAGGAATGCATTTTTATTCAAATCACTTCAAATGATAAAAAAAACCTCGTCTGAAGATCTGATTCGAAACTTAGATTGTTATTCAGCCACGTTTTTGAAACAATTATTGTAGTGATATACCAACTCTTTTGAGTGCGTCGAAACGAACTCTTTTTACACTAGTGCATATACAATAATCATATTGACTATTACACAAAAAAAAAACAAATTCAAATGAGAACCTACATAAAATAAAATTTTTGATATCTAGAGGTGATTGAAAAAAGTAGCACAGCTCTAAAGTATATACCTAATAGTACTATACAAAATGTCTTACCTAAATGGAACTGCATTTATAAAGTGTTGTACCACGATCTCCACTAGATACGATTGACACTTAGAACTTAAACATTGTTTCAATTTATATAGCTCTTTTATTGCTCTGCCCATAGAAGTTTTTCCCAATAATTCCGATAAATTAAAATCATCTAATGATGATTCAGTACTGATGGTTCTACTTGGGGCTTTGAAAGAGGTAGATGTTGAGCCACATTCGTCATTTTCCTCAATATGACTGGGACCTGCTGTAGACTGATCAATATCTACAATATATATTTTATTGGGTGGCTCACATTCTTCAATATAATGATCGGTGTCGTCATAGTCAGATCTAAAAAAAAAGACTGTAATGCTACATTTACGTATATTATCCAATTGCAATTTGTAAATTCAAAATAGACATGTAGGTACTCACATAATAATATTATTAGCCTGTTCTTGGGAATGTTCAAAAAGCAACAGCTTGGATTTCAACTTAATCCTTTGCCCTAACTGGGGCACTAATTCTTTATATTCGTTAGGTTCACGAACAATTTCTTTGAGTGTCGTTATGCTATCGACGCCATTTGCTACAAATACAATTTTCTGTTAAACAAAGGATATATTAATTAAATAAGTAAGTTGTTGATACCTAATCAGGTATTATTATTTAATGTATAGCTTGATATCAAATTTATGAATAAAAGATTGGGCTTTTTTGTTATGAAAAAATATTATTAATTATTAATAAACCAATAGGACGCAAGATGAGCCTTCTGAAATCGAAAATTCAATATGGAAGGAATTGGAATTAATTCTGGTGGATTCATGAAACATCATTATAATTATATTTCCACTAATAATGACGATTTCAAAGTCGAACAGCTGTATAGTGACGAATCTGATGCCGTCACAAAGTCAATAAACAATTCCATAATACTAATCCAAATTACCTTTACATATATTTATCAATTCCACAAAACTGTTGTCATTCAGAAACTTTTCCAGCTCCTGGACCTGATCCATTACGGCGCAACACAGCCGCCTTGATAAACTGCGTTAGATAGGTACTTGTATATAACTTTTACACTTTTATAACAGAAGCTATACACAACACACAATACACGTGGCACCACACAACTACAAACAACGAAACTCGACCCCGACGTACGACGTAGCAATGACGAGACACGTGGCCCATTTTATAGCGAAGCCACCGTGCACGGCACCTATCGAGGAGATCTTATAATAATGGTCAGCGCGGTATTTTCAATGAATAAGTATTTATTATCTGGCACTAATACTCATTCACTTTAAATGAACTTAAAATTATTAATGAATACAGTTTTGGTAATATCACCCAACAAACGGTTTCATTAGGAATAAATTTATATTGTTAATTATAAATATATCGACCTCAAACAAACTATTAATTTTTTATTAATGAATCATATTATCGCGTTTACTAATATTAAATAAAATTACCTAATACAAAATAGAATTTTCTTCCCTTTATTCATTGTAAATAAAAGGCACCCAAACAAATATTTATTAACTATGAGCCCTATCTTTTTTTTCAGTGCATTATATACGTCTTTCCTTGTCTATTTGGCAACGATGATCGAGGACGCATGCGCGAAATTCAAATTTTGAAACTTCATGTGTAATGTGTCAATCTCTTCAGTTTACAGGTTATGTTTGTACTACTTATCTATTTTCTCCTTAGATCATCCTTATCTGAGATCGTATATGTAAATAATCATGTTATTTGGAAAATATATATTTGAATATGTATATATATTGATGGTAGACAACATAACATATACTTAGCTTCAATATTCAAAAAATGGTAGAAATCTCGGTGGAAATATAAGATATCCTGAGTATTGAAATGATGTAAATGAACATTCATCATGGAAGCAACACATATCCGTGTGATAAATTCCTTACCGATGATATGAATTGGAGCTCTTAGAGTCGCAGAGAAAACAATATGTACGTTTTTTACGGACATTTTGTGAAAAGTTACAAACTTAAACAACGAATACCACAAACAACAACAACAACAACAAACTAACGTCTTAACACAAACACTGAATAATCCAGAACCGAAAAAAAACAATTACTAACAATAACGCTAATTACGAGTAATAAAAATATTCAATTCTTAAACATTGACAAGACGACAGTTCACAGAATCTGGTTGTTTGAATAATTGCTCTACACAAAAAGTATTAGGTACAAGACACGACGCACGATCATTCCCAATTTGAGTAGCAACGACAGGCGTAAGAGTGAAACAACACTAAGAGAGTCTGTCATCTTCCACTTTCATTTTGGGGCATGCGCATAAATAAATCCTTGCCAATCGCACTATTTTATTTTGATTTCAGATAGGCTGTCCTTATTATCAATATTCGTAGTTAATACATATATGGGCTGGTGATCCAACTCCTTACACCCAGCCACTAGAAAAAGTTGTAGACTGCTGGTGTAGATCAAATCGAATTTTGAAACCTGACTAAAGCTGCCCAAGTTCGACACTAGATGACATCACCTCTGGCGATCTCGAAGATTTTCTTGGAAACTCATGATTCAAATTTGGAATTCAACTAGAATGCAAATATTGAACAGTTAGATATCCGTCGCTGTCAGATCGCTGTCATTATCAGTAGAAGCAGATTTGACTTTAAAGTGTCGACGATCGTCTCGCCATCTATACTCAAGCGGTGCGGCTTTAGTAACGTTATTTTATTTCATACTGCATCATAGAACAGACCTTCACGTACCTGATTTCAATCCGGAAAATAGACTTTTACAGGATAGGCGCACGTAATATTTCATTACGTGCTACTATCCCGTAATGAAATTTTACCGGATTGTAAATATTGAAAACTCAGTTATGCGTCAAAGGCATGAATACATTTATTAAAAATTCAACAGCAAAACAATACACAGAAATTACTTATTGCTAATATTAATATTAACCGTTAAATTTTCGTTCCCATGAATATGGATACCAGGAGCTCCATTGGATGAATTATTTATTAGGGAGTTGCTACTTGCTGATACATTCCCATTTTTTTGTTGTCGCACTTCAACAAAGATTAATATTGTATTTTTCACTGTTCATTTTTGTTTTTTAGCAGTATGAAATAAAATGTTATACGTCACACGTCCGGTAAACTTTTACAGTACAAGGTTTCGAAATTCCGGACTCGGCTTGCGCCTCGTCTGTAAACATCTCACTCGTACTGTAAAAGTGTACTTACCGGACTACTAACGTGAATATCTATGACAGGTCTACGTCTTTTGGAAGGAACCAATTGAGGAGTTATTTCACCATCCTAAATCCACCTTGTTTGCGTGATATGGAAAATCTAGACGGAAGTGGAACCGAGCAGAGTATCGCGAAGAGAGAAATCGAGTTAGCTTTGTATACCTGCTGGACGAGTGACCGGCGATGCGAAATGATCGAGACTCGGAAAATTAAATAAATTTCCTCTTGCCGTTCTCCATCTCGCCGTTATTTTCTTCGGCGGGGGATTTGATTTCATTTCGCAGGACGGGGACTCGACTCATTGTTTTCCCGAATGAGATCGGGGAATATCGCTCTGGATGTTGGAATATTATTTTATGGTCGGATGACGCTGGAAATAATATTTATGAGGACCGTTCGGTCTAGCTTTTTATACGAGGTGAATCAGAATACCGAACATTTATACCACATAGATCATAGTTCAACACCTTCCGAAGATATGGTTAGCTAAATTAGTTTTGTGTTTCTCGATTTGTTCTTGCGGTTTTCATGTGGTATCCCATGAATACGTGACAATATCTCGGGAGCATACATGGGAGGTCGAAATAACACTAGTAGGTCAAAGACATACCTTAGAATTACCGTTGAGTCATTTTGTATATCGTGATGATTTCATCAAGAAAGCGCGATTATTCGACGCACGCGAAAAACGCCGGCGTTTCGAGCGCTTCAAATTAATGAGCATTAATGAGAATATCTGTGGACGAGAGTCCCCTCTGAGTAAAACACCCGTTGCAACAAAAACCAACAAAACTCGTACATCAGAGAATTACCTTGAATGAAAATATCGCAAAGCTATGCTCCATAGTAGCTGCGGTGTCAATCATCGCTGCAAATCCTCTTAGCTCATTGTCAGTTGTCAGATTAGGCGTAACATGGCACCCCCCACAATGCCCGCCCTGCGAAAATATGATGTTCATGGCAAGTTCTTTGCATGTTTGTGTTCGATGCCACAGTATCGCAAAGCCTCTTAGAGATGAGATTAAAAAGGTATACTAGCACGAGGGTTGATATTGTGGTTGGTCGAGTCGACTGAAGTTCTACCAAGGGCGTAGGGGTAGCGAAAATTGGAATCCACTGATTGTCAGAAAACGGATGGACAGGAGTACGTACCAGTTCTGTGGATAGTTTATCGATATTTTCCATTCGATGAGTATCTTTCGAATAGAAACTCAATTGTGCTCCTTGCAAATAAGAAATACTTTGCGATTTCTGCAAATCGACATCAAAAATCAAAGCACGCTGTTAATTTTCATGGCCCATTTCAAGTCTTCAACAAACTACCTGATTGTGGATATCAACCTTCCAACAATATTCACCGTGGATTCAAATTTGCATTTATTTCGAGAAATAGGTATCTCTCTTTACTCTTTCTATTGATGTAGATATTATAAATTATGATAGCCTGAAGGTGAATTTCAGAGTTTTTTTATTCTCGATACATCTGAAGAAGCAATTGATATAGAGGCTAGACTGTGTCGCTCTCAGGCATCTTCTTCTTCTTCTTCGGACGTTTTTGTGAAGCAGTTCTCGCAATGGACCTCACATGTTCGTCCCATAATATATGAGAGACCTGACATCATATTTTGGGCATTGTCAGATCTGCTTGAGTTTTTGTTGCATGGAACTCTACTAGATTTCAGAATTCTTGCCAGATCATCATTTAGAACATCGACCTGTCTTCGCCTCGCAATTCTGGACTGATTGGATGATACAGAGGCTCTAGGGGAGAAGGTAGTATATATGAAGTGTAATATCATTCGCAAAGCTATGAACTTGGCAGGAGGTCACATCCAACAAATCGTTGATGTGGAGTGAGAAGTTGGTGCTAAGACAGAGCCTTGTGGCACACCACCAGTAATAGTCATTGTATCAGATGATACCCCATCTACCACCACATAAAGTGATCTATCCGTAAGGAAATTCGATGATAAAAGACAGTTGGGGCGGCAAACCAAATGACGGAAGTTTCGCCTTTGTGCCAAACTCGGTTGAATGCTTTGGAAATATCCAATGCTACAGCCAGGGATTCCTCATGTTTATCGATTGACACCTGCCACTTATGTGTCACATAGGCAAGCAGGTCTCCAGTTGACCTCTGGTGACGAAAGCCATATTGCCGGTCGTTCACGATTCTTGAGCTCTCTAGATATCGGATGAGCTCGATGTTGATTGCTTGTTCCATTACTTCAGAGATGACAGATAGTAGTGCAATTTGGCTGTATTTCTAAGGAAGGATTTTCTTGATCTCTTTTGGAATCGATTTTCGTCTAGCCTTCTTGGAATTGAGGCAAAGTAGAATGTGTCTAATTGTACATAATGTTTGATAATTTTTCATGAAAGCTCATATTGTCATTGGGTACTATCAGTTCAGATCGTGAGAAGTGAAAATCTTGATAAGATTGCATTGATTTCATTTTTAAGAACTTTGAGAAGAAGTTATTTTTTTTAGATATTATCAAGCATTTGAGTGGAAAAATATTTCAAGCCAATGAACTGAATCAAGCATCATGGGCTACGTCAACATTCCTCACATTTCCGATTGATCTTCAAAAAATGTATATAATTGCTCGGAAATCTACATAAAAAGATGTAGGTATTCCACATACGTATACAAAAATGAATTCCCATTACATACCGGGCAGCAGGTTTTTTTATGACCATCACACTTGTTAATAGGTCAATGTAGATTCTCGTTTGCCATCCAAATTATTATAATTTATATTTACAGTTACGATTTCACAGTTTGAACTCGAATCAAATTTAGATTAGATAATCTGTCGATCCACTCTGAATCTAGGCATAGTGTATGAAATTGTGAGAGAGAGAGACATTCAAGAATCAAATTACAGCCCTTTGAAATTTTTCTGGTAACGCCTATGCTCATAGAATATGTCACTCTGGGTTTTCCAGCAATTAGTTGAGGATAGAAGAAATCTACTGGGATTGAGAAGAAACAAAGCATAATCTCCTCTGTATTTTTCCTCAAAGGGTTGGGTATTCGAGTGGAACTTATGTTCATGATCTTCGATCATTGAACAGACTAGATAAGTAATCCACAACCCTGGCAATACAGTTTGTTTGGAAGCAACATCTATAGTATCTATCTTTGTCTAAACAAGGATAGCAGGAGCTGATTCTCCCAGCACCAGTGCCGTGTTGTCGAATTTATTATTAATTCATGATGAAACCAAATTGAAAATCCGTAACAATTTCAGTAGTACTTTTCAGCATTTCTTGGTGGGAAAATGAACAATGACAAGACACTGTCGCAGCTGACCTATGGGTATAATCAATATAATCTAATCAATTCAATTTAAATTCATTTTTATCCATTCCATTTGGGAAAATGCTTCAAAATCTCGAATGATACGACAATGGTATCTCACCTATGGAATGACGTGTTTTGATCGCCGGTTCAAATTGTCTTTAACACACCTCACGACGTCTCACCATTATATTATCAAATCACCAAAACAGGAAATAAACTGAGTTTCTGAGGAATTCTGAGTACACAAAACTAAACAAAAGTTGAATAATATCGATAGATCAAAACGTAAATAATGACAGATACCAAACAAAGCAATAATCGCCGTCGACTGTCAATATCAAATTGCGGTGTTGCAACGTTGAGCAAAAAGTATTCATGATACCCATGCTGGTCCTCGAGCCCCCAAGAAAGTAAAATTGCTGAGTCTCAGAATAATGTAGCAATCTTCTATCAATCAGAACTGATTCATAATCGTCATGACTCAAATGTATTATTATATTTGTGCATTGAACTACATGAATTCATAAAGGACTTTAAAAATTATGGACTATTTATCACTTTTTGATGATTGGATATGACAACACTGGCGACGATTGGGTACTAATATTATGATAATTCTGGGAATTCATGTTAGCATCAGAATATTTGTTTTGTGATCCTTCTAGTGGGTTTATTGTTCGGAGTTCATGATGATGGGTGAATATCTCGATATATCTGTATGCTGATAATAGTACCTATGTATCGATTCAATCCATATACAGGTACTTAAACTTGAGACATGATATGCATTAGTAGGTAATAATACCTATAACTATAATGTTGGTTTTCTATACACTGTAAGGTTCTGAGTGAAATTTTTGATTGAATTAATGAATATATTAAAGTGAGAAGAAGTTTCTGAGTATCATAACATCAGAAAATAATCCGTAATGATATCACAAACAGTGATAATGAATTTAAAATAATTCGAGAGTTTTTCGAGTACTTGTTGATGGCATAATAGAAGTAGATTATTTGTCCTCTTTAGGAATATGGTGAAAGAGTGAGAATACATTGAAAATGATAAATAATTCGACAGATTTTTGAGAGGCAATAAAACGAGATCTCCAACACAAAAATATTTTTTTTTATTCAAGCAATATTCACTTCGATCAACCAAATATAAGTGTCACATATAAACGACAAAATATAATGTTGAAACAAGTATCAATTTATCTTATTTCAAGAGCGAATTCAAGGATCCAGTCAACCAAATATTTTCCGGATGAACACTATTTCATAATCAACCAACCACATTATGTTTTATTTCAACGCAGATATTGATTCGATCCTCATACATGTATGATATGCACATGCATAGTTTCATGGGATAATAATCAATTTTCACTCGACTTCCTAACGTTTATGAAATCGATCGTTAATGACCCCTATTAACAATCAATTTCTCTCTCAATGCATGATTGTGGTATAGGCAACCAAACTTACATCGTGGCGTACGATTTTGACATCATGTGAAATTTTTATTTGAATGAAAAAAACAGGATATTAATCAAGATATTACATGTTCAAACAGCTCATAAAACGTTCCGGTGATTCTCGTTGATCTAGTTTTCAACAAAAGAAAAAGTGTTTTGCATTCATAGTTTTGACAAATGTCAAAGTCACAATGGCTGACGACAAGTTGACTGTCATGACCATACATATATTGGACTAGCCCGATGAATTCCAAGAGTAATAATGATTAATGTAACTAGTTGGTTAAATATCTATTACTTCATATAGATTATTGATTCCAACATATATTATTAATTCATTACTCGTCAATTTCTACTTCAACAATGATATCTTTTTCGATTTATTTTTCTCCTGCTCGCTCTGAAAGTTTGAAAATTCTTCAAACGAAGATTCTACAGCTGCCTCTTTATTGACATCACTATTTCGCCATTTGAGGATCAAACTTTGAGCAGGACTGGCCTCGGCAATTAGGTAGCCCTGGAAAACAATGTAACCCTATGTTTTTACAGCCATATTTAGCACTACAACCTCTTTTGCAATTAAAAATAGTGTTAAGGACAAATATAGTGTTAAGAAGTCTTCCTGGAGCAGACGGTAGTGAAGTACTCTCCTAATTTCCAACCCCAGTCTTCTGGAATCAGTTTATTGCCTAGCTTGAGTAGTTACAGAGAAAAATAAATGAAAATTCACAGGCACTCAAATATCTGGATTTGAAAGTATCGAATTTGCATATAATGAGTGAAAAGAAAGAATTAAAACAAGTAAACATTATCTTGGGTTGAGAAATTCGACACCTCGCCATGTGCTCAATTAAACTGATACAAATTCATCACCACACGTCCGTCGACACAAAGCACACAGAACGAAGAACTGATTGTATCGAATCCAGCAGGCCGTGATATAAGATGCAATCTTGCCCTTTGAGGATGGAAGAGCATACCAAACCCTACCAGAGCGTGAGATATCTCTATATCTATATCTGCACCCGCATTAGGGTTACCAACTATCAACCACGAAAAATAGCAGCGAATGCCATCGACTGCATCTAGACATCTAGATCAGTGATACGATTGTCAGTTGTCCTTATTATCGTGATCGGGGTGTTATTTCGACCATCTAGTGTGCTATGCGATCGATCTTTTGTCGCATTGTCACCTCGGAAAGTACTGATGGACATCATTGGCGTCGCGTGAGAAATAGTAAATCGTTATTTATCAACTTACATAAAGAATACGTCGGCATCGAATATGCTTGCTTGAAAGAACAGTATTTTTTTTTTCTAAGACCGTATCGAATGATTTTATTAGAACAATAATCAACCGAAATCAATCAATTGAAAAAACAACACCAACCCTCAAAAATACACCACTTTTCTCATTATGCGATTAGTTTTTCGATATATTCAATTAAATTCAGACTATTCAAGATGGATAGACAAGTACGGTGTTTTTTTTTTTTCGAATTTTAAACACTTGGTTAATGAACTCCTTCAAGGCCCTCCTCTCTTATTTTGAAATCAAGTTATCCAGTCACGACGTCATCTATTATGATGTTATTTTACGATTACGTACCCTAAGCGTCATCCCTATGAGTATTCAACTTGTGTAAAGTCGAGAGGATCATTCAGATTTACGAGCTTAAAGTTTTGAGATGATCTACGCCAATGCTGATAGTGAAGCATTGATGATAGAGTGCATTTTAATTATCGTCTACCGACAAATTGAACGTTCTCTATCTAAGCAGGCCATCGAAATTTCAACATAATTAAAACTTGGTGACAGTGTTATTGTAACTTGACGGAATAACCTCTGACGCATCAAGATCAGATATCTGGTCACACAATTTCTATTGTTTCCCACTAAATTACAACAATCCGATGCCGTAATTTGATTGTGATGGATAAAGGTAAGGACAAGTTAGACTCATCTGTGGGTAAGACGAGCCAAGCGAATTCGTAGATTAGAATTCAGTTTCGAAACTCTTCCGGACTGTCGTGAATGCTGCTACCAAGCAACCTCAACTACAAAACACTATACAGGGTGTAACATAAGTAGACGTTAACATGTTCAAATAACGTATTCCTGACACTATTTTAAGAATTGAGGCTGAATGAATTTTTGGCCGGAAATGCTGTTTCTGAGATACAGGCAGTTGGAATTGATATTTCTTCGTAGTGTTTATATTACTCTGGCTCTTTTCATGGAAAAACTTTGTCCCCACAGGTTTTTCAAGTTGCACTTCCTCAACAACGCTTGGAGGTGATCGTTTCAGAGATATTGATAATTTTCTATATCGATGCTGAGAACATTACAAAAACTGAGTACGTGGTAGATATCATCAAAATATCTTGTTCACTGTGTAAAAAGTTTTATGAAAATAGATGCAGTAGTTGCCAAAAACTGACGAAAGTCAACCATGTGGTGGAAAATTTCAGCAATCTGTATCTCGAAAACGAATTATTTTTCGATAAATTTCATTGAAAGTAAGTTGTTGGTATAGAAAATTGTTGATATCTTGAAATGGGTGTAGAAATAAGGTTTTTCCATGAACAGTGCCTGAAGTTCACTGTCGAAAAAGTAAGAGCCCTCTGGACACTACATGAATTTAGTAATGAGATATGAAATTATGATTTCTTACCTCAAGAAAACCCCGGGCTTCAAATTTGGTGAGAAAAACAATTTTTTTGCAAAAAAAATCAATTTGAACACCCTGTATCTCCGAAAACGAAGTCTTTCAGTGCACAAGTTCATATAGTCATGTTTTTCTTGAAATTGTTTCAGGAATACGTCATTTGAATATTTCAACGTACCTACTCATGTTACACCCTGTATAGTGATAGTCCTATCATCATAACCATGCATATTGTATAATGCATACTTCGAGAGCCGAATAGCCATTGGAAAGACGTTTCGGGGAGCCTATCACTGCATACTTAATATCACTAATGGACTGAGCGATCCTGCGTAGATATATATATATATATATGTATATAGAGGTGCTGAAGTAATCCAGTGTTTCCCTCAGGATTTGTACCTAGAAATAGCTTCTTGCAGCTTAGCGTAACGAAGGATAGTGCAGGATAATGTGTTTGAGTGTTTGCGTGCGATCTGGAGTTTGGTAATAATTGGGTGATAACAATAATAGAGATTGGACACGAAGGGGTTATAAATGCGCATCAGTTCGACCATATCCAATCATAGTCGTCCATCCCATCTGCCTATTTGCCTATCGAATTTCTTCTGCCAGAACCGAGGTAGATATAAATAGGATGCTGAAATAACTCTTCAACTGTCAAACAACCTTACAAAGGTTGCACCGCTTGAGTATAGATGGCGATACGATCATCGACACTGTAAAGTCAAATCTGCTTTTACTGATAATGACAGCGATCTGTCAGCGACGGATAGCTAACTGTGCAATATTTGCATTCTAGTTGATTTTCAAATTTGAATCATGAGTTTCCAAGAAAATCTTCGAGATCGACAGAGGTGATGCCATCTAGTGTCGAACTTGGACAGCTTTAGTCAGGTATCAAAATTCGCATAAACAGCAGTCTACAACTTTTTCTATTGGCTTGGTATAGGGAGTTCGAAAACCAGTCTTTATTTACATCATGGCCAAAACTCTAACGTACAGCTAACTTGATAACAACATTTTATTCGTTGACAGCGGAAATCATTCACTAGGGCGGAATGTGTGTAAGGAGAAGCCTTCTGCGATTGTTTTTTGTTCGTAATCATCTTAGTATAGTCGTAGAAAAAATACTATATGAATACTAAGAAACCAGTCGTGGGAAAATATTTCAAAATAATTCCGAATTTCTTAGATATTCTTACTTATATTGATGTGATAATATTTTTTCTCAATGAGAAAAACACTAAATTTCATCTTGTATCATTTTATTTAGCTGTGGCAATCAATCTGGAGTCGACCTGCCCAAATTGCTATTTCCACAGATTGTATATTCTTGAATACTGGCTGTAAGTTATTCGAGGAGGTGGTTCATTCATTTTTCTAGCTTTTGAGTGGTATTTTCTCTCCTCGTTTCTAAAAAATGAAGTTAAAGTTATTGAGAATCATTTCGATATATTTGTAGTAAGGACAGATTTTGTGATCTGCCGCAAAATGTCACTGCGCTTGAAATTAAACCTTCAGATACCTAAAAAAGAAATTCTCTATTTGTCAGTGACACCTTGTTTTTGAAAAATTAGGAAATACAAATATATTTAATAAGATTAAAACCTCTGCTCATCTTGGTGGATGTTTCGGGAACGAATCTGCTCCCGTTTCCAACACAAATCGACAGTCGCATTCGATATTTGTGCTGAATACATAAAAATATGAATCCTCCCCCGGTTCGCTAGACATTTCTGGAAATCCATATTTCATAAAATCCGCTCGAACAACGGATTATATTTCATGGCCTGACCACAAAAGCAACTCAGTGAAATTCGAGCCCCGAAACTTGTTCATGAGGGCATCGAATCGTGCTTTCATAACTTCATTGTTAGTCGATTCCTATTAGGTATCCATCTGCTTGAAAACTTGAATAGAAAATAAAGGGTTTTACTGATCGCAGATAATAGCTTGCCGTGAAAAAGTTGAAGATGTATCTGTTGCGGTATAGCAACTATAGCGAGTGTTTGGATAAGGGGTTGTTCTTCAGACGTGGTTATTGTGTCTTCAGTTTTGTTTGTGGCTATGAATAAACTCTAGATATTGTTGAGATATTATGGGGGTAACTTGAAAGAATGGCTGTATAGGAAAGAATCTTTCCTATTAAGGGCTTGCTGTATCTTTATAAATCGAATTCTATATTGAATGATTTCTGATTATCTATTAATATTAGAACTCATAAAGATATTCGTCGACAGATTCTTTTCTCGATAGCTTTCGAATAATGCTAGGTAATGTGTGTTATTATCAAAAGGAAAGTATGAACAATATAAACAGCGTTTTCAACATTGTTTTGTTTTCCAGAAAGTAGCTCATTTCACTATGGCAACAGAAAAGTCGAAAGTAAAACGCACTAGTGTGGAAATATTCGAAAAACGCACGCTTGCAGTGATTGATGAGTGTAATGATATTTCACCTGGAGATTTTACTGGTATCATCACATTATGGTACTTATACAGGGTGAGTCGAAAATGTGTACCGAGCTTTCTGGGGGTAATAGACCATTGAAAAATAAGTGTAGTTTGATGATTAAACTCATGGCCCAAAATGCATATTAAGGGAGATATATATTTCCAAAGTTGATAAAATTAAAATAATTTCTCCGCATAACTTCTGAACGATGAAAGCCACCCGATTGAAATTTTGTGCATGAATGTATGTTGTCAAAATACATTTTTTCGTCACACTTCCACATTTCTGATATTGTTATAAAGGGTGTTTTCAGAGGGTGAATCATGATTTTTTGTAGAAAACTTTTTTCCCTGTATTATTTTCGGTGAAAAAACAGGAGCATTTGATGGAGCGAAGAAAATTACATGAGAAAGGTACTCTTATTCAAATACAAAAAATTGAGCCGTTCGTGAGATATTTGAGTTTTTGTAGTTACATGATATCAGCAGATTGATTTTATTCATCGCGAGATTCATCGGTATAACGATATTTCAGCAGCATTTGCATTTCCGAAGCACTCGCCAAGCATTAGAAGCATATCAGTTTGTTCAGAGAACGAATAACTTGCCATATTTCTTAAAATCTCAGTTGATAATCGCAGTGATAAATGACACAGAAAAACCACACGAACAAATCGACTACAACAATGTTGACTCGAATGTTGATGACATGAACGTCAAAATTGAGAACAAAATTATTCATCATGGCCTGCTAAAATATTGTTACCGATGAATCTCGCGATGAATAAAATCAATCTGCTGATATCATGTAACTACAAAAACTCAAATATCTCATGAACGGCTCAATTTTTTGTATTTGAATAAGAGTACCTTTTTCATGTAATTTTCTTCGTTTCATCGAATGCTCCTGTTTTTTCACCGAAAATAATACATGGAAAAAGTTTTCTACAAAAAATCATGACTCACCCTCTGAAAACACCCTTTATAACAATATCAGAAATGTGGAAGTGTGACGAAAAAATGTATTTTGACAACATACATTCATGCACAAAATTTCAATCGGGTGGCTTCCATCGTTCAGAAGTTATGCGGAGAAATTATTTCAATCTTATCAACTTCGGAAGGATATATCTCTCTTAATATGCATTTTGGGCCATGAGTTTAATCACCAAACTACACTTATTTTTCAATGTTCTATCACCCCCAGAAAGCTCGGTACACATTTTTGACTCACCCTGTATATTAGATTGATTTTCAATCCTAACCTTTCGGAAAATGATTGAATTCACTACCCTCTCCTTCCTCATTTTTTTTTCTATATATATATTCTTCTTAGATACAAAAGTTAACTTGACGAATACATTAAAAGTCTCACAACAAATTAACAGCAAGGAATAAAATGAGATTCACTCGGAATACAGTCATTGCAAAACATATAGAAGTAGATATAGAATTGACTCAACAAGAACACATTAAAAACCCATCATACAAAGGGTGTATCACAGATCATCATTGTTAAATTGATAGGCTGAGAAGAAGAAGTCATTTTCCGAGTAAAAACAGTTTTTCAGTAGAAAGGATTTAACAATCTGTTCGAATTCATAATAGTTCTTCTTCGTCATAACTTCATATTCAATGGACTTTTCTGTGATACAGAAAGTCTAAATCTCGTGACCTTCACCTCCTCCATTTTCTGATTTTGATTGGTGTGTTCAGTATGAACCCACTACATTATAAATTTCAAAGTCAAAACAAGACAGCTGACGTAACTTCTGTCGAGTGAAGTTGGTTAGCCCAAGGTTGCGGACCCTATGACAATTCATAGGCGTACATATTTATACACATGAATTTGACATATGTATTGTCTCTCAAACTAGCAAAAGTGACTGCTACATGAGCTTGTTATCCTTGTTATCGTTACAATAACCAGAATATTGAATGATTGCCTTGAAAAAATGTAAAAAATACTAACTAGAAGATTTGTAAGGGCACTATAATTTTTCTCTGTGTAGGAAAAATGAAAAAAATAGTGTACATAACTCTTCCGCATGCGTGCGTAAAAGTACTGCTTTGCGTACGCTCTTAGGAAAAATATTCACAAATATTTCAGTATATTACACACCGAGGTGGGAAGAGATTCATTCCTGTCGTGAGATTAGTTAGTTAACCTCGGCGCTTTGCATCGAGGTTATGTATGATCTCGAGACAGGAATGAAACTTCCTACCGAGGTTTGTATACTATTTCATTTACAACAATCATATCTCAATTAAAATCAATAACTGTTTCGTTCTGAACATACCTAAAATATTACTTCAAACGAAAAATTACCAAGAACACGGTTTTCTCAGAATAATCAAGTAGAGATATTGTTTCTGAGTGAGACTACGGGGAATTCAATTGTCACCAATATGAATAAATATTAAATTGGCGGGAAATGAGGGCAAGAAGTGAGGTTGGGAAGTTGAGGTGCGTGTAATGTGACACTTCCCAACCTTCAATGACGTCAATAATGACAGCATTACACACATGGTTGTGAATAAATATTATTTCCGCACGTATTTTGGTACGAAAAGTTACACTTCCGCACCGCACTTTGCGCGCTTGTTAGGAAAATACTCGTATAGGATTTGTAACACGCGTCTACCAACTATATCGAATATCTATCAATATGATAGACAAATTCAAATAATCTATTATTGCCCGGTTGACCAAAACATGCAGCAGCTTTATGTCTGATGCATTTCAAATGTTCCATGTTTTATCACGGAGATGCTCCAATCGGAGATATAGAGTAGATGAATGTGCGCCTCAAATGATATCACAGATTTACTTGAAACTCATCACATGTTTTGTCACATTTGATTCAGCTGTTCTATCACTGATGCATCTCGAATGCTTCATGTTTTATCACAGGAATGTCGCTATCGAAGATATAGCTTAGATGAATGTCCGCCTCAAATGAAATCACAGACTTATCTCAGACTCCTCACATGCACAACAATGGTTGACTGGAATGATAAATAACAAATTACTTCACAAACTATCCTGAAGAGGAACGAAATAAGCGGCCAAATCACACTATCTCACTCATCTACTCGCACAATGATTTTCATAACCTCATTCCTACCTACCTATTCTCTACTATAGTCGAATCATCTTATTACATTCCATCAGTTTTTCGCTTCCTAAACTGTTTACCACTATTAACCTTTTGGAATCTTGCGATGAAATTGAATTCTTCAATGAATAAGTATTTCGTGTGACTTGTGCCTTTGTTGATCACCTACGCCTGATTAACAAGAATGCAATTTTGTGTTGAAACTTTGTCAAAACGAAGTTCTCTATTTAGATGAAGTATGGGGATGAGTCAGTTTGATCTCGGTGATAAAACCTGCGACGAGACACTGTTCTGTAACAGGCATGAGTTGCATTTTAGATCCAAGTTGTATATGTTTCAAAACGTCGCGATGAAACAAAGTTCCTTGTTTGACCTTTTCGTGTTGACGCCTAAGATGCCTCAATTCAATCACGTTGATAAAACGTGCGATGAAACACTTGTCTGTGGCAAAACAAGATATATGTCAGATGCAAGTTGCATATGTTTCAGAAATTTGTGATGAAACAAAGTTCTTCGACTGATCTCTCTCGCGATAGAACTGAGACAAGCGTGGTTAGCTGGGTGGTTTTCTCATTCAAGAAAAGATATTTCGCTGAAACCGACCCTGTGCCATCCGGAGAACAACCTCTGTGTCGGGGGTGCCCGAGGGATGATTTTTCCGGCCGATGTGGCAGGGACAAATTACAATATTTATAATGTCATTTACATCGACTCGACTCGAAGATTCTCTCGACCCGTTGCGTCGCAGGCCATTGTGAGTAGACGCTTCAGAAAGGGCATCAATAATGTATCGCTGCAATTAGAGTGAGAATTAGGGTTCATTCAATCGGCGAAAGGGTGATGATGATCTCGGCACGTGTCGGTCCAAGGAAAGCGATTACGTAAACGAGATAATGTTTCGTCTTTGGTCTTTGCGAAATTGCGTGGTAGGTGAAGAGAGATTTCGAATATTCGCCATCATGGTTGATGACGAGAATATTTGTAAATAAAGTAAATAATTTCTCTGTTTCGACACTTTAAATGTACGAATTTTCGTGTATTGGTGAGCTCCTATCATACACGATTTTTAGGTGTTTTTTTTTTGGATTCTCAAAGATCGGTATGCCTACATGTAATAGATGTTAGATAATAGACAGTTCAAACATGGCTGTGTGACTCTCGCTACCCGAGATCTATGTTAAACGAAACAGGAAACGGAAGAATAACCAAAAAATGGTACTAATTTACGCTGCAAAATCATTGGAATACTGTAGGAAGCAAAAATAATAGGAATGACCATCAAAAGATATTTTTTTCCATTGAAGTACTATTGAAAAAATAGGAAAACAACTCAAAACAAAGGCAGGTACTAATATGGTTATCGTGTTCAGTGTTGAGACCTCAGTTGAGACTAACAACGAAGCAGTGATAGTTCATTGAAAGTTTCCAAAGTATAAGATAGCCAGAAATAATTATACACCGAGAAAAAGGTAATCATGCTATGGGTTTTTTTTCGATTTTTTTCTTGGTACTTACGTATTTCGACCTCATGAACCCGAATTCCACAATAAAAACGTGCGCAAACTTATATTTTTCGAGATATGTATTCCAGGAAAAAGTATGAAAATTAAACTTCTTTCATCGCCTCGTTTTGGGTTTGCATGGAGTTTCTTTTCTCACACAGGATACTTTTTATACTTTCCACGAACATTCAAGAAGTCTAAAAGAAGGGGAAACATCCTCGAATTAGTTAAATCAACATTCTTTAGCCTCTTGGAGGAAGGTGGATCCAGCATTTTTCATATGGACGACGCTGTCAAATGAGAATCACTAGTTCTGTGAGTCAAAATATTACAGATGCACATTTGACAGCGCCGTCCATATGAAAGAAGTATTCATCAAAGATGTTAAAGACGATGAATCAAACTTCTCAGAGGATGTTTCTCCTTCTTTTTAGCTCCTAGAATATATAAGGAAGATATAAAGAGTATCTTATGTGAGAAATGAAACTTCGAATGGCTATGGTGCCTACCCAAAACAGGCCGAAACAAGAAATGTAATTTTCATACTTTGTCCTGGAAATCTCGAGAAATATAAGTTTGTGCCAGTTTTTATTGTCAAATTCGGGTTCCTGACGTCGAAATACGTAAGTACCAAAAAAAAAAACGAAAAAACAAACACATGGCATGATAAGTGCAAAATTATTATTTTTTATGTTAATCATCAAACCTTTGTTTTTTTTTCCTGTCAAACCTTGACAGGAAAAAAAGTTGCACATGCCCATTTTCGAAAAACAAGCCGTAACTTTGGATCGATAGATTCGATCAAGCGGTTTTCGTCATCAATAAGTTTTATATGAAAATCGAACCTCGCAGACATCGCCATCAGTTTTCATCTATATAGTTCAAAAACAAGACTTTCCCTTTAAAAGTGTTCAATTTGGCCTACCTTGCACAGTCTAATTCAAAAAACCGTTTCGTATGCCAACAGCGACCTTTTTTATGAAAGAGACTGTATACACATAAGTGGCAATTGAGTTAATTGTTCACCATTGCATATTGAATAATGAAAATATATACTTTATTTGCTAGCAGTAAACATCAATGATTCACTACATTTCTTCCTATATCATTTTTATCACCATATCTCGCCGATTTGGTAATATTCAACTGATAAGACGCTTATCAATAATATTTTCTTTATACACCTTAATGAAGATCTATACAAATAGAGTGTACCTTATCGAGCACACTAAACTTTCAATGCCACAAAAATGTTCAAACTCGCAAGTAGTGTTCTGTTATTGATACTAGTCGAAACAATAGTCTGTGAAGTTTGTAGTGACAATTCGTCAATCAACTGCGAATGCAGCCAAATAACAGATCATAAAACACACTCGCCAGTCTTCGTAGCCGACTGCTCTACTTTAAACCTCCAAGATGTACCGGATATCCTGGAAGACCACGTGAAGCACTTGGACCTCTCCATGAACAACATCGACGAACTAGATTCCAACCGACACAGTCTGACCAGTAAGAGTTTAAATGTGCTGTTGCTGAACCTGAACAGAATCAAAACCATCGATCCAGATTTCTTCCAAGCTCTACCGAATCTGATCGAGCTCGATCTCAGCAACAATCACATAACGACGCTTGATAGCCCACAGCTCTTCCAGTCTCTCAAAGAGCTGCGCAGACTCGACTTGAGCTTCAACATCATAAAAAGTTTACCGGAAGGGTTATTTCAGCCCTTGGCGAAGCTGAGATACCTCGATCTCAGCTACAACAACCTAGGGCAGTCCTTGGTGGTGTCGAAAAACACCTTGGGGGTTACTCTGGGGCTAACCTCGGGGCTGGAGCACTTGAAACTGAATGGGCTGAACATCAGCGAGGTGCCCAACGCCTACTTCGACTGTTTCCCGAAGCTGGTATCGCTCTCGCTGGCCGACAATGCCTTCGTACTGATACCTGTGGTTCCCTACACCGTGGAGAAGCTCGACCTCTCGGGGAACCGACTGGCCTTCGTGTCGGCCAGATACCTGAACTACCACGCATTGAAGGTTTTGAAGCTCAACAGGATGCCTAGCTTGACGTTCATCCATCATTACGCCTTCTACAACTTGGTCGCTCTCGAGAAGCTCTTCATAGAGGATTGCCCGAATTTGAGAGAGTTCAGCGAGCTTGCTTTCGATGTGGCTTCCAAAAACACTGTTCACCATCCCAAAGTCCTGTCCTTGGCCAGAAGCGGGTTAGTCAGGCTCAATGAGACGTACAGGTACTTTTTCAAACACATGGACCGGGTGGATTTGGGGCACAACAATTGGAAATGCGACTGTGATATTCTTTGGTTGCAGGAGTTCGAGGAGGTCTTAACTAAACCCAACGAAATGACGTAAGTGATATATAGGTATTGGTGTCAGTTTGTGCTACACCGTTTCACTCATGGTAACACTAATTCAAATAATTTGATATTGGAGAACATATGGAATGAAAAAATGGTATACCTGATAAAGTTGTCAAGAATGGATATGAGACATGTGAAAATTTCGTTTGATTTCAGTTTCAGACTGAGAACGAAACAGTTACATCACGATTAATTCAACAAATTGCATATTTATTCAAGAATTCGGTTCCTTCTGAGTTCTGACACTTGGAATGAAAGATCCGCGTGAAACAAAAATCGAAGAGGAGCTGTTGTAATTAACAAAATAGAACTCTAACCTTGGAGATTTGTAACTACTTCAGAAATGCCTTTTTATTCAGATCAAATATTTATATTGACAACGATGTACAGAACACTGGTGGAGCTATTCTGCCTATTTGCCGATCTAATTTCTTAAACCAGAACTCTAACGTACAGCCAACTTGATAACAGCATTTTATTCAATATAGCGGAAAATCACTCAAATGTCAGTTGTTAGATGGCGACACAAAAATGAAAACAAAATCGGTGTTTTTAAGAATGTTGATTCAGAAGTAGTAATTTAGGTTACTCCTCAATTTTAGATCGAACTATATAATTACAATCTCAAAACGTCAACTATTTGTATAGAAATCTGTAAAAATGTCACCATCTCCTGGGGAAAATCACTTAAATGTCAGTTGTTAGATGGCGATACAAAAATGAAAACAAAATCAGTATTATCGATAATTGCACAATCAATGTTGATTCAAAAGTAGTAATTTAGGTTACTTCTCAATTTCAGATCGAACTACTCAATTACAATCTCAAAACGTCAACTATTTGTACAGAAATCTATAAAAGTGTCACCATCTTCGAGGGAGTTTCATAACTATTATGCCATCATAGCGGAAATGGCGTTTTTGAAGAATCAAAACACCATCAGTGACTGCACCAGTGTTTTGTACATCGTTATATTGACATAACATCGTCAATAAAACCTTCTACCTCACAGCATCCCTACTTCACTAATCCACAGGATGATACGAATGATTCAACAGGAGCACAATTGCCCGAAATAAGCATTTTTGCCTTTGTCAACAGTTGAGAGTAATCTTGCAGCCGTTAGACCTAGTGCTGTCCTCTATTGACAAATTGAGGAACCGCCAAAGCCATATTGGCGGTCTTACAGGAACCTATACCCAATACACAGCCATAGATTAAGACACAGCCAATGCCGACCCCACGCGTATATATTCTGTGGGATTATTCCACTACAGAGAATGCGACGAAAGTTAGGAAAAAATGTGTGTGTTCAAAATGCATCAATCTACAGGGTTCATCACGTTAGACGTTCGAAACAACTCAGAATTCCAAGTTTTTGAACATCAGGATTAGACCATCTTCTTTAATTTTGAAATATTTTCTACGTCATACCACTTCCGGTGTATATATCTGGATCCTTTCGAAAATTTTGAAAGATGAAGCCATATTTTCAACACTGCGCCTGTTAACCATACACATTACCAGAATTAGTTTATCGCATACAGGGTATCCGAAAGTTGATGATGTCTATACGAGGCGATAATTTTTCTTTCGATACGCTAGAAAGCTATTTTGCGGCCTAGGTGAACAAATAACTATTTTAGTGGAACTCGGAAAATTTGCGGATGTAGAAATCATTCTCGAGAATTACCTGAAGAATTTCCTGCGGTTCTGAATAGTTTTGTTCATCCAAACAAACATCATCATGTTCATCAGTTTCATTTTTAAAATAATGTCAGTGTGGCACTATTTCTATTTCAATGAAAAAAGATCGATAAACTGAACTTTACTGATTGAAGTACGAATGTGAAATGACCCTTTTATCAATAATAAGTGGAATATAATCATTTTCCATACAGGGTTGGGATAAAGTATGGAACCAAGTAATTATCTTTCAAACGAAAAGAACGATATTCATGAAAATTTGCAGGTAAGTGGAATGGAACAAAATGCGTCTGAGTTTAGTGTATAAAAAAATCGTAAAAACGAGGAATAACTCACTGTTAGTTGTACAATAGGTGTACATTTCATTATTTTAGAATAATGAGAAACAAAATTACTTCAAATGTTCAAAATGCTCACCGTTTACTTGCTGACAATATGCCGTCCTTTTAACAAAATTCTTGGGTCACTCTTTCCAAGACTTCTCCACGTATTAGTTCACATTAATCGATGACTCTTTGTCTCAATTCCTGTAAGTTTGTTGGTCGTCTGGCGTAAACACGTGATTTTAGATAACTCCAAAGAAAAAAATCTAACGGGCTAAGATCCGGAGACCGAGCAGGCCACTCTATGAATCCTCTACGTCCAATCCATACTGTTCCATACTTTATCCCAACCCTGTATATGTGCGGTTTCTGAGAAAAAAACTATTTTCTTCAGCTCACCAATAAGATGCTCTTCACCAAGATCACAGTACCCGAAAATAATTATTTTCCCTCTAACTGTTATCTGTGTTGCCGTACTTTAATTTATGCATAAATTCGCACTGCATAAAAGAATATTTCTGTTTCATAGTTTTATTCGATGATAACGACTGCTATGAAATGAATTTCAAAAACGAGTAGATTTGGGATGTTTGAGTGCTTGAGGAAACATTCAATGCACCGTATAATTTTGGTTCGTATGACTCAAGACGTATGTTTTCTTTTTGTTGGAAACCAACCAAAGGTTGAGTTGCATAACAAGACAATATCAACTATTCATAACTCTAGGGGAAAAACTTCTAATGAATTTCGGCAACAATATTAAGGGCCGGTTGCATAAAGGTTCATTAAGTATTTAACGTCACATTAAATATTTGACGTGACGTTATTTATGGAATTCGGTAGCATAAACATTCATCATATACTTGATGGTTTGTTAACTTAATCACCTAATTAACTTATGAAAATGCCTGATTAAGTGAAAAAGCAGTTGTACAAAAGCCAATCAACTTTAAACGTCACATCAAATCGCCTTAATCCTGGCATTAACTCAATCAGTGCTCGATGACTGATTATGTATCCCGTTTTTTTTTTTAAGATATGGTATCGGACTGTTTGCATTCTATTATATTTTTATATCTGTGAAGGAACGAACTGGATATATGAGTTCCAATCGAAAGATAGGTACCAAATTTTAGATATTATGGTAAACTATACCTATTTTTTTACAATCTCCAGCAGTGTTGTTTTTTCTGATTCCGTATAGTTTGCCCCCCGTTTTTTCTTCAAGCTATCGATATCAATACTGCCACAGATCTGTGAAACTGCTTCGTCATATCAAATAATTAAACCTAACCTATAAATGCGCAGAGCATCATCGTTTACAAGCACGGAACGTGTGGATCCAGCAAATTAGCCCTGTTGCCACGCATTTCTCGTCGTTAGTTAATGGAACGATAATCATAACATACGAGAGTTTTATGCAACGCAAATTGGATTTAACGTAACATCACCGCTAATGTGGCATCAGATAATCACATGAATAATTTTTCTGTATGCAACCGACCCTAAAAGATTTTTTTTAACTTTTCAGCTGCGATAGTCCCGGCACTTTGCGAAACAAGCCGATTATGAAATTGGCTCACTACGACTTGCAAGAATGCTTTCCGGAGGTATACGGCAAAAAGTCTCATAGGGTGTTGATCGTCGGTCTGGCATGTGGTATCATAGTGCTATGCGGACTTATTTTCTATCTGCTGAGGTACCCGATAAATTTGAGGACTAGCAAAATTCTGGGTCCATCATCACCATACAGTGCAGCTTCAACAAATGAGATCATTTAAGCAGATATTAGATTTGTGAATGATGAGCCTGTACATAATAAAAAATTGTTACTGCCTTGCTGATTATTCCGAGTGAATATTTTAGTGTATATTTCTTGTAATATGAATTTTGGATAAAATTTGCGACAAACTATGGTTGACAAACATAAATATAGATTAAGGACTATCACATCTGCATGAGTACAAGGATTTTTGTTTAATGATTTATACCTATTTCCAAAGTCATATGAACGTATATTTGATATTAGTATGAGTCCAAATGATTTGTAGGTAACATTTGAGAAATATTAAAAAATATGAAATATCCGTAGGTACATTTATTCACTACAAAAATTTATAAAAAGCTACCTACTTATAAATAGAGGACATACTTCGTTGTTTTCGCAAAACAATATTCTGCAAATTTTACATAAGCCAAGTCAATAACTTGAAATACTGTTTTCTTTCTTGCTTGAAAATATTCATTCAGAGAGGACGCCAGGGTTGGGATTCAGATTTTTGTAGAGACGCTCGGACAACGGCGATTTTCATTTTTTTACGGTTAATCTGTTGGTAAATTCATATACATAGGGTGACCCAAAAATGAGTCACGATCATCAACTTAATTTTTTCAAATGGACAAACATATTTTATACTTCATTTTTGAATTCTGCATCGAATTCTAAGTGCAAAATTACGTGTTTCTAAATGTTAAAAGTAAAATCCGAAAACAAAAATAAAAATCGACGTGTACGAGCGTTCTTCAAAAAAAACTGAATTAAAGGATTTGTTCAACCCTCGCGTCCTTCCTGTATGTACAATTGCACAAAAACGCTGAGTATTATAAATTACTTTTGTACAAAATTGTGCGATTACATCGTTCAAAAAAACTACATGTAAATGGGGAATTCATTAAAAAATTCAAATTGAATCACATATACACAATAATTACAGATGTAATAATTCACTGGTATAAAAAATAAATAAGACGTTTATGGAAAAATTGAGCAGCTGATTGAAACCTAAAAATATTGCATAAAAAACATTATGGTACCCAACATGAGTTTCTTATTATTATTACATTAAGTACATTGTTACCACATACTGGTACATGCATTTGGAATAATTTTAAAGCACTTTTTTCGAAAAGAAAGTTCAATATTCATTACTCGAATAAATTCGGCTGTTCTTTCCGTATCCTAATAATGATAATAATAAATGTGAAGAATAATTAATGTATTTTACAAGAAGCCATTGATACAGTGAAGTCTGTCATAGAAGTCTATAAAGCAGGAGGGTTTGACATGGTCAACTGGCTGAGCAATACGAAAGAAGTATTGACGTCCATCCCGGAAAGTCACAAGGCGAAAAGAAAAATAATGAACTTCTTGAAAAATCTTGAGAGAATTGGAATACTGATGACGATACCTGTTTGAGATCCCTTTGTATATTGTTCAAGTCATTCAAGTTACTTATATCAATCTCTCTCTGAGCGTGGACCGTTCCTTTTTTGTTGTTGTCATAATAAAAATAAACTTATGTCAAGATTTGTAAAAGACGTCGTTCGAATTGAATAAATAAAAAAAAACTCTACATATTGGATTTAATTATCTCAATATCACTATACGGTCCATTCACAACCCCAGAAATTGTGAAATCCCCCACAATACCTTTGTATTTCGATTCAAATTCACAAAAATTCCTTCAGAGCTCACAAATGGCCAGAAATCACCAACAAAAAGGGAACTTCTTAGAATCATCATGACAGTTCTTGATCCACTTCAAGAATGTTGGAAGAAGGCTATAAGATGGGATGAACAAATTCCGGAAGGAATTTTAAAGAATTGGAAGAAATGGTGTGAAAGCATAAAAAACATTGAAACATCCAAGATACCAAGACGATATTTTCCTTTGAAAAAATCTGATGATGAATGTGTTCAAATGCACATATTCTGCGATGGTAGTGATACTAATGAAATAAAAGTGTCCCTGGTTTCATCAAAATGTAAATTGGCCCCATGAATAAATTGTTGACTGTACCATGGATGGAACCAGATTAGCTGATATGGCAACCAGATTAGCTGACTCATCATACAAGAAACGAGCTATCATATATCTGAGATTTTCTGATGGACAGATTCTAAAATAATTCTCAGTTGGTCATCATGCAGGCTGAAGGTATTCGAAGCTCAGAGGATACAAGAAATTTTGGAATTACCCGATTTATCAAAATGGAAATGGGTACCTTCAAATGCTAATGTTGCTGATTTAGCTACAAAACAAAAAAACGAAATTGATTTTTCCTTAAATTCTTTTCGGTTACAAGGACCTGAGGCCGGAAGAAGAGAAGGAAGAAGGTTGCAATGTTGAGTTGGAAGAAGAATACGTTAATTTAGTTGAAGGAACGGTAGGATTTCTACCCGACGTCCAAAGGTTTTCCAAATGGCTGAGCATATTGAGATGTACACTTTGTGACAAGTGTGGAGGTTACAATAAAAATGCTTTATTGATCATAACCGAAACAATATTATAATATAGTCAATTGGCCATCGACCGAGGTCCTTCAGCCAGTGGAGTTACATTTCGTGTTATATCCGTATTTTTGTCAAAAGTGATATTATTGTTCTGATAGGAAGAAAAAACTTATTCACTAACGATAATATTGAGTTAATTTCTGATAAATAATTTCTAATTGATTTCTAATAAAGTAGAAACAGACCGTAATCAAAAGAAACACACTAATGGATGAGATATACAAAGAAATAGTAGAAAACAAAACACTCAAACCTGAAAACTTCGTCACTGTTTTCGGACGCCAAGGAGCACATTGGGATCAGGAAAAATGGAAAAATAGAGAACTTTCACTCAGGCATGACATGGTATGTGTACTGCTCTGCAACCTTCAACCTATGAGGATAGAAGAAGTGATGGAATCCCAGAAGAAAAGAAAGAGAGAACTCACTTATGGCACGTTCAACATGAATTCCTTGTTTGTCCCTTTGAACCTTGTTGGCACTATATTCCTAGAAAACCCTGACCTAGCAAAGGGAAACGAGAATCCTTTTTCAATCATGAGAGACCGTCATGTGCCTGATTCGAGAAAGATACACAGAGGGGGTTCTGATGTCAGCTATCGGAGGGTATCGAGGGGTATTTCTCCATATTGAGAAAGATAATCATGGTGATCAAGAATCTGAGAAACGGAAACTCGTCTAGTTGTTTATGGTATCCATATCCTATGAATATTATTTTAAGTTTCATGGATAATATTGAATTTAGCAAATCAACAGTGTGAAGTCAAAAAAATAAAATTTGAAATATCAATAATACTGAGAGAAGTAATACGTATTCTAACAGACATATGACAAATACTTTTTGTGCTGTAGTGACTATTTATAGAAATCAATAGATCTCATTGGAAATATTTGAAGCTGCAGTGAAAAAATTGATTTATAGCATTCACATCAATAAAGATAAAATGTTTTTTGTATATTCAATATCTTGACACTGTTCATTATTATTATTCAAAATACTGATTTCGAGAATTTTAATTGGTTGAAAGGCATAACAAACAAGAAAAATTTATGACCACTCTTCTTATTTGAGATAGCTTTCTTTAAGGAACAAACAAATAATGCAACAATGATTCTCGAAAATTTCAAAAATTATTAAAGAAAGTTTGAATGAAATTGTATTGTATTGTCCATATTTTTCCCAAAATATTTTGAAGTATCCAATACATATACCACCCCTAATATTTTGCATGAGAAGTGTCCATTATATTGTTTCATAACCTAATACAATCATCACATCTACTTATATCTAGAAACCATAAAGAAGGGCACTTTTCTCACTCACAAACAGACATACTTTCTGAGATTACAACTCCCAGTGTAAAAAAAAATCATTATCCATCAAATCAGTCTATCGAAAGACCTCGAATTGTCCATAGGTCATACAGAAGTCTCAGAGTTTAGTCGCAAAACAAACTTATTGCTCTTTGGATCGACAACTTCCTCAGTGATATTGAAGTGAGGTAACTTTTTGATGATGCACAGCAAAGACACATCATTTTGCCTCAGTTGGAAAGTGATACCATCCCCTATCGGTCTGGTGAGCAACTCCTCACAGATCAGAGCCCAAGTCTGCACGTCCTTGTGTTCTTTGTCGTTCTGCAAAATTGGCTCGCAGACCAAATACGGCTCCAGAAAAGCCTTGGGCGTGAGATCGTTGCTGAGGCAGCTGGCCAAGTGCTTGAGAATACTCTCCACCGAGTGCCTAGGCTGCTGCCTAGTCACCCTCAGATACTTTTGCAGAGCCCTAGCCATGGAGGGGAAAATGGCCTGGGCGGCCTCGTGGGGGTCCATGGGGATGGCAGATATTTGATCATTGTGCAGCCGTTTGATATGGGTGAAAGCCTCCTCAGCAGCTGTTATCAGCCGGGCTCTGCGCTTTTTCACGCGGCGATCATACTCATGCTCTTCATAAAACCTTTCGTTGTGGCTGGAATCTCGCCGTCTCGCGTGAGCAGCTAGCATGGCCCGAGATTGAGACTGCTGGATCTGGGCATTATTCATGCCATCGACTTCATAAAACTTGAAGCTGGATGAAGTTTTACGCGACTTGGAAACTGGGATTCTTTCCAAGTATGGATTGTATATTGGAAATTCTGTATAGTACTTTTCCAGTACCCACACAGCAGCCCTTTGAATGCTCAGCTGCCCTATGCCATAAGCACTACTAGCACCGTCAGGGCTACGTACTACCTTGATGTAGTACATTGGCTGTAAATGCCTGATTTCGACAAGAACAACAGCTAGATAATGCACAAATAACAAAGTATCTGTCAAACTTGAAGCATAAACCACCAATGCCTTATAGTCGACGGTCTCTTCTGGAGTTATAGCAGCCCTGGCTGTCTCGGTGACCTGCACTATGTAGAAGAGCCAGTAAGCAAAGCTGCAAACCATAACTAGAGCCAAGACACCAGCACGAAATAGAAAAAAACGTGGTAAGGTAGCCTGGGGCTTTCTGAGAAAGACAGCCCAAGCCCCAATGGCAAGAATGGCCATTTTGAATGCCAGAGACACGAGCTGCCCCTTACATTCTGCTCCACAAGCTAGAAGTTTGGTTGTATCAGCCAGACCATGCCTTGAGGACAGTGCAGGGAAAAAACCTAGTTTGGGCAGTACCACCATAGCTACAGGACTCAAAAATGCAATGAATGATAATATGTACATAAAAGTTGTACCCATATAACGTTGACACATGAATCCGATGCCTGTATCTGGTTCTCCTGGCCAATTACTGACATCTTCGGTAGATTCAGATTGCTCAGAAGTGTTACCTGTGATGGCAGTGGTGTTTTCACCCCAGTTGTCATCTTGGGGTAAGATTTGGACCTCTATGACTTCTTGTCCATCACGATTATCTGGGGTTAGTGTCACTGATGTTTGAAATGGTGCCATTTCCTCGTTTTTTCGAGATTTGCTACTTCTGAAACCACAAATTAATAATTTCTGGATGAACGTCAGTATGGAAATTTCACCTTGTACTTCTATGGGAATGATGTCGATAGTTGTTTCTATCCCTTTGGCTTCTGGACCTTCGAGATTTGGAGCTGTTTTCTGATTTCACTGACTCAGTTTCCATGTCTGTTGATGTTTCATCTCCTATTGATCACTTTTGATTCCACCGATATAATTATTATAGATTATTTGTATTGGTGGTGTTGTTCCTGATCCAGTTCATTGACTTATAAAAATGTCATTTCACTTCACATTCATCAATAACGTATCAAAATTGTATTGTGATTAGGAATAATGTATGGATTGTCTCAAGGCAATGCCATTCTGGAATCAAGAGGCAGTAATTAGTATGATGGAAAATTGAATTGGAGGATACAAAATATGCATTATTTTTTACAAACTTTACCTTGTAGGAGTTGTGTTAACGATCTGTATTGCACTTTATCAGTCAAAATTGAAAAGTTACTAGCCACATGATGAGCTCACTCAGTCAGCTATATTTTAGAACAGCAATTAAATTAAAATACCAAAACTCAACCATACCAATAACAGTACCCCAAAACCCAAACCCAAACACATTACTGACACTACTGACACTATTGACATGGAACATGGAACTGAACTCAAGTTTGACGTAGACATGACATCGAGTGCTACCGCAATTTCAAAATGAAAATACTTGACTCAAGGTATAAAGTCAGTATACAGTGTGCCTCAAGGTTCACGGTTTAAACCAGCCGATACTCTCTCCTCGTAAGGGTACCTGTCGTGTTATCGTGCGGGAAAAAGTCGACCGTTCTTTTTCACCTGTTGGAACTGCATAAAATTGAACTACTCTCAATGATAAAAAGTTATCGAAGATAGAAAAGATGTGCAAGATGTCCCTTTGATTAGTCGTGGTAAAAATAATATAACAACCACGATACAGAATTACTATTCTCGTCTCACTTACTTATTTCCCTCGATTCAAGCATCGCAAGATCTGAGAAAATGTCTGGAAAATGTCCGAAAAAATACCGACAAATTTCGAGGGGTAATAGGGAACATTGAAACAAGCATTTTTGTTTATATAAACATATGTCCGCAACAAATAATTATATTCATATTTCTTATAGTTTATATTATTCTTTGCGACACCCTGTATATGTCAATGTTTCTTATTCACCGTCATAACTGTACTTTCGATATTATAAACAATGGGAATGAATGTTTACGGATATTTTCTGCAAATAGAACAAAAAATGACCAATCGAATGATTCAATTATTGATTATTGATGAAATGTGTCTTCCGACACCCATGACCTACGTTTCGAGACAAATTACAAAGTGCCAGCCCCGTGCCAACATCTTCAAATGAAATTGTCTTCTGGGGGTAGATTCCACTGACTAAATATCACTACCACCTTTTTTTTGCAGAAGGTGCAGCAGAATTTCGAGGGTGGATATAATATTTCCATCCTCATTTATCATGAAAAACTATCTGAATTATTCAATTATTTTTTTATTTCCAACAAAATTGATGTCCCGACGCCCATGGACGTCATGCTGACCTTGAAAATTCAAGCCGCTATCTTTGTCAGCTGTTTCACCAGTTAAAATGCTGTTATCAAGTTGGCTGTACGTTAGAGTTTTGGCAGAAGGAATCAACTTTTTTTCCGCTCTCTTTGAGGAACAGTATATATGCAATTCCTTTTATCCTCTGTGATTTCAATAGATGCGTATCAATGCGTTAGTGTTGGTAGCACTGGTTGACATTGACAGTTTGACAAGGTAAACAAAAACAAGTTCAAAATTCCCTAGACGCTCCATCTTGTAGTCTCGCTATTCTCGCCTTCTCGGGGTTGTCTCATTTACCAATCGTTGACCCCGTTCATCCAAACAGCCCCAAATTGGGGCCTTTTATTGAAAAAAGTGAAGAATGGTATCATTCTAATTTTTGTTCATTTTCTAGTCAACATGTTCTACGAAAAATTAAATTGGTAAGTGTTGGTAATCATTCACACTCCATATTTGTTTATTATGAGTGCCCATATCTTCACAACTGATAATCATTCGTTTATATGTTTCCGGAATAATCTAAGCTTCCGTTATGGTCGAAATTATTTATATCACGTAGTTTTAATTTCTTTTATTGTGTTAATCATTGATTTTGTTCAACAGATCAATACCCTTAGTAAAGGGTTTCACCACCATCTAGGAACTATAGCCAGCTCAAAAAATGGACTCAATTAACATAATATGTCCGGTTTGCACTCTCTACCTGCGTCCAGGAATCACTCTGAAACAGCATTTGACCTCCCATCCAAAACAAAAAGTAATAGAGGCCTTAGTCAAGCTTTCAGGTATAGATGACACTTCAAACACCAATGTGACATCTCCACAGCTGTCTCCTGTAGAGGCAAATGCATCAAGTCAGAGTGTTAGCAATGCTTGGAGCCAAGCTCCATCTGTCCAAATGGGGCCTGTACCTCAAGGGGCCCCCCCTCCTGGCAACCATGTATTCATTTATCAGCAGAGTATGAGTACTACAACTCCACAAAGTGCTGTTTTACAAGTCAACCCCCAACAATATGTGTACCCCCCCAATGTTTTCAATCCCATGATGATGATGCCATATGTGTATCAGCAGCAGCATGTTATTTTATCCAGTAATCCTTTGACACCACAGATTAGGTCTTTAGAAGCACCTTTGCCAACTCAAACTGTGGAGAATGTTATTGTTGATGCTATAGAGGAAAATACAGATGTAGATACAAAAAGTAGAATAGTCGAAGTCCCAGAAAACAGTGAAAAAATACAGGACATAGTAGAAATTGAGGAAGTAGAATTGGTCAAAAATTTGAGTAATAATGATGAAAATGACATGAAGAAACAGGAATGTGTTCTTGATAGAGTCCAAGATATAAAGACTATGGAAGATTTTGAGAATGAACGCATGATCCAAAGTGATATACCATCAGAAGGATATCTGTCTGAGAATGAAGAAGACTATGAGGACATTGATAACAGTTCAGAAGTTCAAAATTGTGAGCAGGTTGAGACACAAATAACAGAGAATGTAGGCTCAGCACAACAAGATTTGATGACAACTTGGAAAGAAGATACAGAGCTAAGTAAAGGATGCCAAACTCAGACAGCTAATAATGCTTCCCAAATTGACCAAGCTCCTTCAGTGATGCATGTAGATAGTCACTTTGTTCAAGACCAGGAGGATCACCCAGAGTATTTCTATGTGAATTCACGAAACGAGGATTATCTACCGCAACAAGAACATGTAAGCTATGATGAGCACCATAGACCTGCCTCAGTTTCCTATACTAGGATACAAACCTCTGAACAGTATGAGCAGACTGATCCTATTTATACCTCTGCAAATATTCTTCAGAGTAGTGACAATTTGGACTATGTGAATCTTGATGACATACTGATAATCAATGATTTCAACCCCAATCATGTGGTTGCACAAGTTGAAAACTTTGAAAATTCTTCGCCAGATCGTTCTGGGGTGCTTTTGACCATAGGGGAGTACCATGAACCCAGAGATTTCGAAGAGAGCATGTCACGAAGCAGTTCACAGGTCAATATTCGATCTGATGAAAGAATGCCTGCCCGAGGGGAATTATCTGGCCCTGAGAGCATGGGGGGGAGCAGTGATTTAACTTGGAATCGAATCCACTACCAAGAAGGGGGCTCTAGAATGTCGCATTCTTATGATCTGATTGGCAGAGATCACTGGGAAGGATCTGATAGCGAGAGTGTGGATAATCCTGAGGTGATGAAGAAACACAAAGAGTACCAGGAGCATTTCAATGAGGATAATGATCCTGTGAGCATAACAGGTTGCTCGGGCCCCCCACTGAACTTCAAATGTCCAGTTTGCGGGGAAGATTTTGCTACTTCTAAGGAGCGCAAGGCCCATGAACTGGAAATGCATCCAGATAAAACAAAGCGCAATATGATCGGCGGTGATATCGGCAAGAAAAAGGTGAGGAAGTTGGTGCTGAAGCTCAAGACTGACAAGACCATCACCAAGATGGAGGCTGAACCGAATTTCGATAATGTGTTTACCAACAAGTTGAAGCAAGAACATGTTAGTGAACCTCTGGAAGTCCTGGAACAACCTAAAATTGATGTGCCAACTTTGGAGCCACAAGATATGAAGACGATCTGTTCGATTTGCGATTGTGTGTGTTTGAACAGCAAAGTTTTGAAGCAACATAAGATGGAGATGCACAAGAATGATTCTGCTGTGAGACACAAGTGCGCCACTTGTGAAGAAACTTTTCCTAACGAGCACAAGTACACAGATCATCTGAAGGTGCATCCTTTAGAGTGCAAACTTTGTGGCAAGCTGTTTTTCAGGAGGCAGAACATTAGGCTGCACATGAAAAGGTATGGTTTTTTTGTTTTAGAAGCACAATATGGCAACATTTGGTTAATAACTTATTTCTGCTCTTCATTCTGTCATTAATGTTAATAATAAAGAATACCACAAATTATAAAAAAAAATGTTTTAGATTTACAGAGATATTAACTACAACTTACAGTGTTCTTTTTGGTCTCTGAGACCTCATTATACAGGGTGTTAATTGAATATGTATAATAAAATCAATAGTCAATATTCTGAGTGATTTCAAGACAAAAAGTGCATCTGAGAAATATTTTTTTTTTGTAAATATCTTTCATATCCTTGACCCAATTTTTTTATAATCTGGCATTACCTGTTTGTCGTCTTATCAACAGACTTATTTAGCTCAAACTTAATTTAATTCATTAGATCCAGTGGCAGCCTGAGCATCATCTCAAGGAATATTCTCGACAGAGGAAATGAAAAAAATTAAAAAAGAAATGACTCAAATCTGCTAGAGAATTGAAATGGTGAAGTTTGAGTATTCTCCATTCATTGTCAGTGTAACAAACTAATATTAAGAATATGCGTGATATTTTAGGTGAGAATTTAAATATGTTCAAATTTGATTGTAGCTGGCCACTTCAAATATGTCACAAACAATGATAGATAGCTATAGGATATGCTCTAGCAAATAAGCTCAAAATCTTCTGTAGAATCCGAAAATCTAATAATATATATGGTGTAGATCTGGCAATAGTGCACAGGTGAAAATATTTCCGAAATTTAGATCCCAGCATCGTGTATCCAAAATGTCAAAAATGTATTTCTCTCCATTCTCTAAATACTTCTAATACGTCATCGAGTTTGGAATACCCTGTAGGTCTTTTCATCAATTTTAATTGAAAATCATTCAATAAATTATATATTTTTTCGTTATCTGATATGAAGCTTGTAGGAAAAAATTTGGTTCCTCACAGGGACTGCACTCGCCGAGTGCATTTTTCGCACGGAAAAACACGTTGTAGCGTGAGGAAAAATAACAGTTTGTGCACTTGTTAGGAAAATATCTATTTTCGGCAAGATTGACTGTTTCCTCATCTTGACGTTCTTCTACGAACAAATTTCGTAGGCATCTGGGCCTGAAGCCCTACAAATGCGAGTTGTGCGACAAATCGTTCATCACCCGACAAAAACGCGACGAGCACAAGAACATCCACACCGGCGAGCTGCCTCTCAAGTGCAACATGTGCGACAAGAAGTTCCGCAGACACTCCAACCTCGTGCAGCACAAGAACTTCCACCATCTCAACGTGAAGAAGAAGGTGAAAGACTACATTTGCCACTGCGGCGAGGTGTTCCATTCGACGAAGAAGCTGGCCTGGCACAAGGAGATCCACGACACGAAGCCGAAGGCGTGCTCGCAGTGCAGCGAAAAGTTCTTGCATCTGTCGAGTCTCACGAGGCATATGAGGCGGGCGCACAACGAAAAGTTCCTGCCGCAGGAGAAGAGGAAGGATGAGAACGTCGAGTGTCACATCTGCAAAGGTATTCGATCTAGACTCTCCCACTTTCGGAGTGGAACGAGCGAAAATGACTTTTTTTTTGGAAATATTGTAACTTTGCATAGGATTTGCTCACTTTCGAGATTCTGATCGCTCAGTTCATTGTGTACAACTACATTTTTTTTCATTGTTTCTCCATTTCAAAACAATGAACTGCACGGTGATATTGAAAAGTTTGAATTTATCCCGTTGGCAGGATGTTTCACATTATTATGTCCTGAGGGTAAAAGATGAGGCCCAATGTGTTTGATTATTATTATTTTCATTTCGTTTTGAATTTTTCTAGCGTTATTTGACGAGTTTAAAACCAATTTACATCAATAATTTCTGCAACACCCTCAAATCTGAAATCAGTTCGTATTTCACTCTCGATTTTTCTCTTTCAAATCTAGATTTGAACTTTTCTACAGGTACTTATTTGAAGTCCTCGCTGGATGTACACATCAGGAACCACAGCGGCGCCAGGCCCTTCAACTGCCCCCTGTGCAACAAGGACTTCACTACCAAGTGGAACCTCAAGCTGCACCAGTGGACTCATGCTAGTCGCTCATCGAAGCCCTACAAGTGCGATCAATGCAACGCGGGCTTTATAAGGTAAAGACAAAATAAAGAGAAACCGACAACGCAGAAAAAAAATTAATTCAATCAACAGATTCTTTGAATACGTCAAACAATTAAAATACACTACTGCATATGTATGTAGTAAGGACAGATCTGCCCAAAATGTCAGTGCGCTTGGAATTCAAGCTGTAGATGAGAGAAATTCTCTATTTGAAATACGAATATATTTTTAATAAAATCAAAACTTCTACTTATCTTAGTGGACGTTTCGACCGTACGACGGCAGCACTGTATCGGCTACAGAAGCCTGTAGTTGATTTGCACAGATTGGACAGACCAGAATATACAGTTAACTAGTTTTCTTCTCCATATTAAGCCGACAATGGTCATATTATAGGATGGGTCAACTGAAAATTCCAGCCAAAATGCTCTGGAAACGTCATCACCTAATATAATTTATTATTATCGTTATCAGGGAGAGTTCGTTCTAGTTAGTGGACGTTTCGACCGTACGACGGCAGCACTGTATCGGCTACAGAAGCCTGTAGTTGATTTGCACAGATTGGACAGACCAGAATATACAGTTAACTAGTTTTCTTCTCCATATTAAGCCGACAATGGTCATATTATAGGATGGGTCAACTGAAAATTCCAGCCAAAAAGCTCTGAAAACATCATGACCTAATATAATTTATTATTATTGTTATCAGGGAGAGCGATTACGTCGCTCACACCAACTCCCACAAGAGCATCCGCCCTTACACGTGTAACTATTGCGGCGCCCAATTCATCCGCAAATACAATTGTCTGAGGCACGTCAAGGAGCACGAGAGCGACAAAAGGTTCAATTGCACCGTATGCAGCAAATCCTTCCACCGATTGTACTATCTCAAGGACCACATGAAGGTTCATAGCGGCGTCAGACCTCACACTTGTCACATTTGCGGCAAAACCTCCAGCACGAAATCGAATCATAACAAACATGTACAGATCCATCATGCTAGGGAGCCGGTCAGCACCGAGAACTAGAGGAATCTCTGCCGCTTGGGTATACGAACTTTTTACGGGTTGCGGAATTGCCGAGCCCTGTGGGTTCATATCTCAGACGAATAAAATGAATAGACCCGTCATTCATGCATTATATTGTTTGTCGAAGGATTCATGTGATAAACCAACTGGTGCCATTGTTTTGTCAGACCCCAAAAACCAAAATCAATTGAATTGTAGCCGACGGCGTGGGGTTCTGATATTCGACAATAGATGACGGGACTGTCGAGAGCTAGTAACATCCCAATCGACATATACCCATCAATATTGTATTGTAATGAATTGACGTAGCTCGGAGAGCTCCGCGAAAATTGATTGATTTAACAGTAAATGTTAGTGAAAAAAATCTGAATTTTCGCACACGCATAGCTCTGTAATATTACTACAAGTTTGTGTAACGAATAAAGTGAGTCCGTGCATAAATTAGAAGATGATTACACTTATATACATAAATACAAAGGAACTTCACACCTGCAAATAAAATGAAAAAAAAGGTCCCTCAAAAAAAAAACAGACTAGAAGTTTAAAATCTACGATATCTGGATCGGTCATCATCAAATGCGAAAACAAGACAGAATTTGAAATTCTGGAAAATGAAGTCAAAAATAAAATGGAAAATATGTATAATATAGAAGCATCTAAGATGAAGAAACCAAGGATTAAAATACCAATGTTTCAACAAAACCTATCAAAGGAAGAAATTGGAACCTCAATAAAACAACAAAACGAAGCCATGGACGAAATCAAGGTAACGTTTATTGAAAAAAGAAAAAATAACAAGTCAACTGTCTATGGAGAATGCTCACCATCAACCTTTAGACAACTAATGCGACTGACTAAGGTATTCATAGGTTGGAAACGTTACTCAGTCTTTGAGGATCTCACAGTCCCACGTTGTTTCCAATGTCAAGAGTTCTATCATAAAAAACAAAACTGCCCTAGCAAACTAATCTGTCCTCTATTAGTGGAGAGCACGAACAAGAAAGCTGTCTAAAAAAAAAAGATGTGCCAATTGTGTTGAATCCAACGATAAATACAAATTGAAAAATAGTGTTGACCATTACTCGACAGATACTGATTGTCCAACTCTACAGTTCCATATCAATTTGACAAAATATAAAATTGACTACAGTAGTTAATGGTACTAGTGGATCAAGATAGTATCTTAGAAAATTTAAGTTTACTAGAACAAGACCACCGAGGAGAATATGTAGAACCTGAAAATCTTGTACTGCCAAAAACGAAACTGTTTAATATTACACATTTTAATATTCGAAGTGCTAACAAAAACTTCGATGAGTTCATAGCACTCATTCAAACATATAATTTAACCTGTGATGTTTCGACAACGTATTTATTCCCACACACTGGCTGGTACACCTCCCATTCTTGTAAAAAACAAAAAAGCGGCTAGAACTAGTATTCTTTATGTATTTTTTACACAAATTGATCGGGTTGACTGGAAATCCTTCTTCAAGTATGGTGAAACTTCTCGATTTCTTGGTTTTAGTGTCTGGCAAAACTATGTGAAAATATTTCCCTTTGTCTTGAATATTTTCTATTTTCAAATTGACTAATTCATCGCATCTACAAGCACCGCTAATCCCCATTATCAAAGCCACTTTCATCAACAAGTACTCGTCATCGGGAGCTTCGTTCAAAAACTTCTCTATTTCAGGTCGTTCTAATGTCTTGGACTTCTTTGGTTTGTATCCCTGTGATTTGCTTTTCAAAAAGCTCGTTAGTTTGCCATATTTCGAAATGTCGATTTTTTTATAAAGGTGAATAGTCGAGCGAAGCATCGAGTATTTGGTCCACAGCGACGATGGGGCTATTTTTTTTGCAAATGTAAAAAATAAGCCAATAGAACATTTTCGTCGAAACCTTTTATTTTCCGTGAATTCATCCAAGACTCAAACATTTTGAACTCCTTGTCGTAAGCATCTCGGCCTGACGGCCTCGTGGTATAAATCTTTCTCACGTGACTTATTTTCAACATAACACACTAGTACCATAAATAACTATAATATACCAGGATATACAATGATACATAATGACGGTGATTTTAATAAGAACGGTGGAGTTTTGATTCTAATAAAATCAAACCTCAACTACAATATTTCAAACTACGAACTAACCATATGTGGTTTCTCATTATGTATCGTAAATTGAACAATAAACAATGTATCCTGTAGAATAATTGCCCTATACAGGCCTAACCCAACTAATCTGATCTAGTTTATTGATGAACTAGATTCATACCTGGACAAAGTACAGACCAATAAAATGGATGTTCTTATTGGTGACATCAACATCAATCTATCAAATGAAAACGATGTTTATATCAATCAATATCTGTCTGTGCTTGCTAAATATGGATTTGTACCATACATACTGAATCCCACAAGAATTACCCCAGAAACTGAGTCATGCATTGATCATATTTTCCTTAAAAAATCTAACAATAACAAAAATTTGATATTTAATTCATATATTCTTAAGTATAATATTACAGATCATTACCCAGTATCACTAAATATAGAGTTCAATCGCAAAAAAACCATAACTCCTGATGCAACAAAAAAATTTACAACAAAAATTGATTTAAAAAAACTAGAAAACTAACTGCAGCTAGAAAACTGGGATGTAGTATTAAATGAAAATGACCCTCAACTCGGAACCAATATCTTCTCGAATAAGTTTAATAACGTTATTGAAAACTCCAAAACTACAAAATTATGGCATAAAAAACACATGAAAATTAAACCATGGATAACTAAAGGGCCAACTATATCAATAAGAAATAGGAATAAACTGAAAAATCAACTAAATAAACACTTCTCATATGAATTAGAACAAGAATACAAAATTTATAGAACTAAACTAAATAAATTACTGAATAAAACTAAAAATAACTGTTATCTTGAACGAATTAAAAACAATAAAAATGATTTTAAAAAAACGTATCAACTAATATCAGAAGCTACCAATGAAAGAAATAACAATAAAAATATCTTAAAGATTGCTAACGAAGATGGTGTTGTATCTAATGATACCAAACTAATGGCAAATTATTGTAATAACTATTTCAATAATGTTGGCTTACACATGATTAAAGAAATCAACACTTCATTAACAATTGATGAAAATATTGAAATAAATCCCAATTCCTTGTTCCTCAATCCAATAACAGAAAATGAACTCATAGAGTATATTTCTACATTGAAAAATAACACTTTCCCTGGTATAGATGGAATAACCACTGAAATAATTAAACAGATCCACCAATACATTCTCCAATCCCTTAAACATTTATTTAACCTGATTATCCAAAAGGGACATGTCCCCACTCAGTTCAAATCTTCTATAATTACACCAATTCATAATACTGGCGATGAAACTAAAATAAGTAATTATAGACCTATCAGTGAAATAAACAGCTTTGGAAAGATCTTTGAAAAATGTCTAAAAACACGCTTAGTACAATTTTTTTGATGAAAATAAGATTATACATGATCACCAATATGGGTTTTGCACCGGTCTAGCTACTACTGATGCCATGTACAATGTTATTACAAATATTACAGAGGGACTTGATAAAAACAAAAAATGCATTGCAGTGTTCTTAGACTTGGCAAAAGTATTCGACACTGTTGACCATGCAATACTTCTTAACATACTGGAACGTTTTGGTTTACGTGTTGGATGTCTTTAGCAGTTACTTGACTAATCGGGAACAATATGTTAAAATAAACAATACCTTAAGTGAAACTATGACTATATTTGTACAAAATTTGTAATATCCTACCCCTAAATGTAAAACATATTAAAAATCATAAAACCTTCTTGAAAGAATCAAAAAAGTTCATATTCGCAAATTACTTTGAATTTATCAAAATACTGGAACATCAATAGTTACACTAACATGATATAAAACCACTATTTAATTCTTTTTACTTTCTGTACACAACTGTAAATTTAGATCAATTAACATTACATTTGTAGCACAACACAAGTCACTTAGGTGCTTTCTGTACACAATTTGTCCCTTATATATTGTATCAACTTTCATTTATTTTATCTACTCTACTAACTGCATATGTAATATATATAGTAATATTTCTTGGGATAATAAACAGTATATAAAGTTAGATATGTCAGATATCCGTCAATATCAATTGAAGCGGATTTTTACTTAGTAAGGTTGTTTGATAGGTCTGCATGTTTTGGAACGAAAAAATTGAATTGAAGCGTTGGTTCACCATCCTATATCCACCTTGTCCACCATCTAGCTCATCACATGAATGTCGCACGGATCTTTTGAGGCTAAAAGAGTGGGAAAATGAATTCCTATATCCTGCTTATGATTACTCAAGATCTATCACAAGTGTAATATATCTCATTATAAGAAATGAATTATATATACATTCACACATCTTATCACAAACTCATCAGAAATCAACCTCTAAACCTACGTCTACGATACATACAGATCTTGATCTTGACAAGTATGGTGGCATCAGAAAAAAAAAAATAGACAATATGGGTCTATTTATATTTTATTCGTCTGAGGTTCATATAGATGCTGGATGGTTCACTATAACATTTCTGTTGTTCACAAATTGTCAATCGAAAGATTTCCAAAGATCACAAAATAATTATCCTTATATTCACAGAATGTCAGTTCGAATGTTCACAAAAGAATTGTCGCTCAGGACAAAATGTCAGTTCAAATGTTGATAACCCCACAATTCAGGCCACAAATTTATGATATACAATGTTTCATTCACAAACAAAATTCTCGGAGAGCAACGGAATTCAATTACAAATATTTATTGATTGGACGAATATCTTGTTTGAATATCTAAAGTACCAATTATTGTGGAAATGGAGAAATGTTTGTGAATCACCCTCTGTAGTATCTTCTATTGAAATGATACGAGCATGAAATCTATGTACTTATTTATGCTATATAAGTTTTTCAATATCATTTTATGGAAAAGTTGGGCTGATTATATGAGAATTAATTTTCATTCATGATCATCAAGAACTACATGTATCTTAAATGATCAATTTAATAATAATATGATCTATTTATCTCTACAATACAGATTGAAACAATTTTTTTTCTACAGAATTGACAGATTTCATGAATCGTAAAGTACTTCAGTTTTTACTTCTTGAAGATATTGTATATTTTATCGAACTGTTTGTGTTTAAAACTCGAGGTCTTCAAAGTTCGCGTTATGAATATTCAGATTTTTATATATTTTTCTGGGAATTTATGTTTAGAAAATCTATCTAGCCTAATCTTGAATCCATTTATATTTTTTATTTCTGGTAAATGAATTGATTGATTTTGTTATTCAATATTACAGATAGCCAATGTGTTTTCCTATTGTATGAGCTGGAACTGTGATTATTTCCATTCAAATTTAAAAGGTTTTTATGCGTGGTAGCTTGACGATTGGTAAATATTTCGGATTTCAGGGATAATTTTACACTCTCATTCTAATTTTTTCATGTGGTGTTCCTGTTACAATTCACGAAAATATCGACCCTGTTATCTGTGTTATATCAAGATTCGAGTTGTTTTTACAGAATATGATGGGGTCAATGTAAATAAATTCCCTTGTTTTTAAATAATTTCATATATTACGTACTACTATTTTTAAGACTGTTTTTTTTATAGATTGTCTAGTGGTTGGAGTTTGCATTGAATAATAGTTCACATGATGATAAATAAGGCTGAGTCAGTAAATATCGCTAGATCAACTAACAACATGATATAAGTATTTTTTTTTGACGCCTTCAAGAACTTTGTGCTTATTTTCTCACAATCGAAAAACAGTGAACCACTCGGAATTTGTCATTTTTCAATATCTTCAATTTTTGCCATCATGTGTGATTTTTTGTAAAGTTCGATAATTGATCAATACATAGCATATCAGCCAACAGGATGAGATTTTTCATCTATTTTCAATTGTTTCACTGATTTTTGTCCAATTTGTTAAATGGACTTATTTTCACAATTTGGATCAACTATAATGTTTTCGAAATTGATCTTCAGGTAACTGAATCTGTGAACAATATTGCATGAAAAAAATTCTGACTAGACTGCTCGCGAATATGTATCGATTCGATTTTATATCATTATCATTGTTTACCGAAACATCACGAATGATTCATTTTCCAGCTTTTTGTGGGATTTTCTCTCCTCGTTTCTATAAAATAGAGTAGAAGTTATTAAAAATTATATCAATATATTTGTAGTAAGGATAGATTTTGTGATCTGCCCCAAAATGTCACTGCGCTTGAAATTAAACCTTTAGATACCTAACAGAGAAATTCTCTATTTGTCGGTGAAAAATTTGGAAATACAAATATATTTAATAAGAATTGAACTTCTACTTGTCTACTCTACTTTTCTATTTCATCTACTTTTTAAGTATTTTATGAAAAGTATTTCAATTGTGTTGAGAACGGGAGCAGATTCGTTCCCGAAACGTCCACCAAGATAAGTAGAAGTTTTATTCTCAATAAATATATTTGTATTTCCAAATTTTTCAAAAACGAGGTGTCACTGACGAATAGAGAAATTCTATTTTAGGTATCTGAAGGTTTAATTTCAAGCCAAGTGACATGTTGGGGCAGATAACAAAATCTGTCCGTACTACAGATATATTCTACAGATAACTTCTACTTTATATTTTAGAAACGAGAAGAGAGAATCCCACAAAAAGCTGGAAAATGAATGTACCACCTCCTCGAAAAACTTACGACAGTATCACGAATGATGTTTTGGTAAATTCCGAGTGATCCATTTAGTGTACATTAATGTTATATTTGTGAATTTTCCGGAATGGATAACAACTGCTTCCACTAGGGCGACAAAAATGTGTGAGGTAATGGGAATTTCCCAGTTGTTATTAATTTTTATTTCAATATTATTATCACATAAATACTGTACATATATATTATTTTACATTTTTGTGTGTGTGCAATTTCAGTTTTGTATGGAAATATACAAAAAAAATCTATACATGACCAAAGACCTTTTATTTTCAATGTTCGTCATTTATTTCACAACCGACGACAAATGAGATACATTAGTATTAAATTCATTCGTTTCATTTTTGCTTCGCCAAAATTCCAGCATCTTCAAAACAGGACTCGGGTCGTATAACGCCAAACATTTGAAAAACTCGATAGCAGCAGCCTGTAAAAAGAAAATTACAGTCTTACAAATATTATTTTTCTATACCTACTTGTAGCGGTAAGGGCTGCTTATCGCTCAAATATTTGTAAATTATCTCCATCACTTCAACTAAATTATTTTCGCTCACGTCCAATTGAATCAATACTCTTGCCAAATTTTCGAGCAACTGCAGCTGGAGCTTGAATCTTTGGGAGTATCTGTATGCGGATCCTTTATCTCTCAGGTAACTTTCCTTAGAAAGTTTGTCGAGTAATAACAAGATATTTGGTAACACTTCTCTAGAAAATAATCATCAAGAACAGTTCTTAAGCTGAGTAGTTTACTCACTTGGTGGTTCGCATTCTGATGAAATCCTTGGAGAGTCTGGCTAGAGTATTTAGCAATTGGAAGCTGTAATTGATCATTAAAGGTTCGTCCAGTTCTTTGAATCTCTGCACCAGTGGCGACCAAATTTGATGCACTATCGGCAGCAGCTCGTTTTCGTGATCTCTGATGACTTCCAAACCGTTTGATAATATTTCTAGGACGAGCAGTTTTTTTTGCCTGTCTTTGGATGGCAAGAAATGCAGGCTCCTTGTCAAAATGGCTACGGTAAGCTTTATGTGCAAGGGTGGGTCGGGTTTTTTGTATTCGCCATCTGAAACGAAGTATTCTTCGAGTTTGTTCATGATGAAATATGCTTTTGCATAGGGAAATCCGTCAAACGTTAGTTTATACTGAACTACAAAAAACTACATGGAAGATCAATGCCACAAATAACCTCAGTGATTTTGGGTATCACTCGAGCTCCGTATCTTTCTTGATATCGAATTGAAGCTGCAGGCTACATGTCACCCTTTTCATATCAACTCATTTAGTTCCAACCAAAAACATTTTTCCAACAATGGAACACCTTGTTTATCCAACTCTAGTGCCAAAGATCAATCACAATCTGAACATTTTCCAACATTTTTCTGTTTGGAATCTAATATTCAATCTATAAAATGCAGATCCATCACAAGACCAAGCAAACGTGTCTTGATATAATAATATTGTTACAAATCACAAGAAAAGCAATAGAATACTTCATTGCTTTCTAGGCATGGATGTGTATAAATATGTGAGTCCAAAATCAGAAATGATAGAAATTAAAGAAGAATATATATATATATATATATTTCAATTGAATACCTATTCTTTATTCTCATGATGAAAATCCTAATATGAAAAGTAGCACTGTTTCAATAAACTTCCATAGACACCAAACTCATAAATTCTGAGATATTTCGTAAAATTGGATATTTCCATGCTCAAATTATATGATCTAACATGAATATAAAATAATATCTTCATGAATTAACGATCTATTTATAGAGAGTTGAAAGTAGCATGATTTTGAAAATTTGTAGACACGACGAAGTAAACATTGAGAATTCAAAGTGTTCAACAACAGTAAAACCTAACGAAGATATAGAGCTATTTGATGGATACCCCTGTATGTACATACCGTCGGTTTCTTTGATTTCTTGGTACAGTTCCTCTTGTTTTTTGTTCATATCTTCTTCAAACATTTCTTCAGCATTTCTATCCATAATTGCATCAGAGAAATTGGCTTCAGTTGGTATCAAATTGCTTACTTTGAATTCTTCGAAATTTTTTTCCTTTTCTGCTTTTGATATTATGGGTTGCTCTACTATTTCGATATGAAACCACTTTCTCAGACATTTCGTGAATATTTTGAAAAGCTGAAGGAATGCCATGGAGTTTTTCTCTTTGAATTTGTCACAAGACTCAACCAAAACCTGGAAGAAATCAAATTTCCTTGATTTATCTCATTCGTTCCCATTGAGAACCTACATAGCAAAAATAATCTCTGATGGAATCTAGTAATAATATTTTGTTGGTACTCACATCTTCTATAATATATGCGATATATTGCAAGACATCGATGGTACTATACATCAAGACCACTGACAAGACGCTCAATACTTTTCCTTTATCTTCAGCTCTTCTCAAACGCCTTTCTACGCTGAATGTGAAATAATCTATATTTTCGTTTATCAAATCGGTTACACAAGAATAGCCACACGAGAGTGTGATATTTTTGAGAGCTGTAAGGCCTGCTGCCCTTATGAGAGAATGGCTACTACCTAAAAAATGTGCACTAGTGTGTTACAATAGAAATGGTTACAAACTTTCGATTTCCAGAGTAAAATTTTTATTTCATTGCCTCAGATTTTTATTCGAGTTGAGTAAGGGTAAGGTGAAAGGTGCTCGGCAATCTATAAACACATTGGGAAAAATTAAGAATGATAAGAATGCCAAAGCCACGCAAACGGAAATCCAATAATTCCACAGACAGATCATTATATTATCATCACCTGAGAGAATCTGAAGAGAATATGAAATTCACATTGAATATTTCGAAAACTTTACCTAATACCTACAATATATACATATTTGAAATCACACAAATTCACTCTATCTGACAATAACGTATAGGGCGTCCAATTTTGGAAATCACAATTCATGGCCATTACTTTCGTTGTCGCTGCTAGATACAGAGCTGCGTCTGATTCTATTGTAAAATAACTCAACAAAAATTGATGAAGAATTGTCATCAATATGAAATGTCACCCTATACGCTTTGTATACAAATAGTGGGACTCTCCTTATTCTAGGAGCCAGGCATTGATTCTATACATAGTGAAAGTACAAGTGTGACTGTTAAGAGATTTGTCATTCTGTCAGTATTCACCTGCTCTTTCCAAAACCAAGTACAGAACCTTGAAAATAAACTGCTCGAACTGTTTCTTCAAGGCAAATGCGATTTTCCCAATTCCATCAACCAGTAAACACACTAGAACCACATTGTGTTGGACTTCGGCAAGGCCTATTTCTCTACCAAAATCGTCGTATCCTACAGTCAAAGGTATTTCCCAGTACTTACTGTCTATGTAAGTATCAACAACATTTTTTACTATTTGGTGATTGACAACATTCAATTCAATACCTAAAATAGTTGCAAAATATAATGAAATCACGTATTTTCGCTTTGGAAATGAAAAATACCTGGTATGGCTTCATTAAGTATAAAAAGTGCTTCTTTATTATGCTGTTGATTGTACGTAAGAGTGTCGAGTAAAAAATCACTAACCATTTGAAAAGAATTGTATTTGGCTAGCAGTGAGCAAAGTTTTTCCAATTTGATTTGAACAGAATCTTCCTTAAAATGTACGAATTTTTTCCATGGAGTGGTCAAATCCGAATCTGGATGAAAATCTGGAAGAATTAACAAAATACAGATATTTTCAAAGTAATAAATGAATTTGAGATCCAATCTGGTCATACCTCTTAGTGAATATTCTTCTATCAAACCAACACCACTTTTTTCCAATTCTGATATGTGAAGCAGAGATGTCATCAGTTTATTCAGATGATTTCCAGATAGTAATACATGAGTCAAATTATGCTTTCCAAATATATTGAGATAACCAACAATGAGATTTAGTGACGCCAACTGTTCTTTTTCATCTAGAATTCAAAATATTACCATAAAATCTTGAGATATGCCTGACAAAGAGACAATCAAAATGAAAACCTAAAATTGTCGATGATATTTTCATCTCTCACCACAAACTAAAGGAAATGAAATAAAAAAAGCAAATACCAATTCCATTGAATTTTCTTGGCAAACTATTGATTCCACTCAAAAATCCTTCCTCCAAACTTTCCAACAAGATTTTCAAACTATCAGAGGAAAGCTGTTGTGACAAATTTTCCAATATAATTTTGTTCTTTTCTGCTATATCCTTCTCTTCATCTTCAGATAATGTTATAACTATTTCAATCAAGTGCCTTGAGGATAATGGCATAGTTCTGAAAAATATTAGATAAATCAATGTTTCTGCACTTTTTATGAAACTGGTAATTATAACATACCTTAAACAATATTTGAGAATGTTTTCACACATGAAGGATAGTTCAAGTCTAACTTTTGGATGAGAATTGTGCACCACTTTTGCAAATTCCATGACGAGACCTTTCAGCTTCCCATCAGTTTCTCTGTACCATTCAAGTGATATTTTGGTGGAATTCAAATGATCAGTGATCTCTTTATTATCTTTCCATTTCATTTTTACAGATTTGGAGCTAGTTTGTTCTTCTATTTTGAGAGATTTTAGATCTATATCAGAGCTTTGATCTGAGACATTGTAATCTTGCATGAGGAGAGTAACAATTCTTCCCCAAGCTCTCAGAGCTAGCTGAAAAAAAATCAAGAATTTGGTGTTAGGGTATGTGGTGAGGCAAGTCCAGGTATTATAATAGTTACCACTATTATTTTGTGGCCAACTTTTTCATCTTCTAATGCTATTTGCTTCAAACCACTAGCTACTCCTGGCAGGAAAAACATAAAAACTTCGGAAACTTGTTTCCTGACCACCAAGTCTTGATAATCATCATCAGAAAATATTCTCGCTAAAGTCATTATACATTCAATGGCAGCAATTCTGAAAAATCAAAAAAAAAATATACAATCTCCAGCTTCAATCAAATTTCCTCCTTTGCTTATTCTTTTGTTTCTAGAAAAAATGCTGATGCAGTTTTGGTGATGAATGTAAATGTCTTGTATAGAAGATGGGAGATATGTTCTCGAAACGTCACAACATTAAGACAAGTAGAATTTTTTCAGAAACAAGGAGAGAAAATCCCAAAATGAACCATCTTGTAGTAAAATACCTCCTAGATTTTCAACTTAAAATGATGAGTGAAAGCTAAAGGAAATCAAATTCCAAAAAAAATATTCTCATTTGGACCTTGAATTCCTGGACTGCCATCGGGATGCCTGTACTGCCAGTTGATTTGCCCCATGACAGAAATAGTAAAGACATTTACTCCGAAGACTACTAATCTCTCCACATTTTACCAAACATACCTCAAACTTCTCAGCTGTTCACTTTTGGCGATCTCAATTGCAACATAGAGCATTTGACACAATTTTGGAGCATTTGCTTTTGTATACAGGTCAAATAGGAGATCTGAAGACACGCTTCTTGCTAGGGATTTGGTGCATTGCATGATACTCAGCTTATATTCTTCATTTATGTGCAACACTAAAAATATGAGTGTGAGTAGATGAAACTATGAAACTAATGTCCTTCAAACCTTTGTGTTGCATGTGATCATATATTTCAAATAAGAGAAAAGCATAGATATTGAAAAACAGCCCCAGCTCATCAATACTAGATTTCTCTAATAGGTTTCTCAAAGTATCTATTAAACATTGTTTTTCACTGTTGCTGAAACTGAATGTGGTAGGTTATTTATATGGATTGTGAAATTCAATTCAGACCTTGCCTTGATCTTTCTTCAGATATCTTTTTAATAATAGGATAAAATGCTGAGAGTATGAACGGTTGAATTACTTTTATAAATAGGGGGTTTGTGGACCCATCTATAATCTCATTCAGCTTCTCGATACTATCGATGTTCTTTGGATATTGCATCAGGTTCATACACAAAGTTTTTACTTTAGAAAATGTTTCTAGATTTCCAGGTCGTGCCATTTTGAATTGCCCGCCAGTTTGTATAGCAACACCTGTCAAAGAATAACTGGTGAAACCTGAAACTTCAGATTTGTTTGTATTCAATGGAATTCATTCAGTAACACAATGAATCATTCCTCAATAGTACATTTGGACCGAATTCGAAATCATCGTAGATGCATCGTCCTCCTGCAAAGTGAGTTTTTAGAGACAATCAATTTTTTCTCGTCAATGATGATTCCAGAATAATACTTACATACAGATATTTTATTGAATTATCAGTTGAAACGACTTTTTGTATTATTATAGTTGCTTAGTACGACTTATACTATAATAATATGGTATGTCTATCTTCACTTCCCAAGTCTTAAAAATTCTGCCCTGGAACTCTCCAAACATGAAATAAAAGTTATGTTATTCATTAGATGAGTTGTTTACTAGAGACTGATGTGAGGTTAAGTTCTTCGTCTTCTTAACGATGTACAGAACACTGGTGGGGCTATTCTGCCTATTTGCCGATCTAATTTCTTCGACAAAACTCTAACGTACAGCTAACTTGATAAACAGCATTTTATTCGTATAGCGGAAAATCACTGAAATGTCTGTTGTTAGATGGCGACACAAAAATGATAACAAAATCAGTATTATTGATAATTGCATAATCTGTGTTATAAAAATGTGATTCAGAAGTAGTTATTTGAGTTAGTTCTCAATTCTAGATCGAACTACATAATTACAATCTCAAAACGTCAACTATTTGTACAGAAATCTGTAAAAATGTCACCATCTTCTGGGGAGTATCATAACTATTAGGCCATTATAGCGGAAAATGGCGGAAAATGTCACCATCAGTGACTGTACCAGTGTTTTGTACATCGTTGTCTTCTTCACGAACATTTCATAAAAGCACAAAATGTGTTACCACTACCACTAAGTTTTCTCATGTATTTATTCTTGTAATTGTGTATATGAGAAAATTTCAGTGATGAATTTGAGTGGAATTTTTTTTTATTAGGTAATTTTTTGGCAATGACCAATGAAGAGATAATATCTTCTTTGAAACGATCACAACTTGAGAACTTGAAACGGAACACCCTGTATATTTCCACTTTTTTGGAAACTGCGGATGATAGGAGTATTCGATCACATATAGTTTTCAGAAGAAAAATTAGTCTTTTGAACAATTTTTAAAAAAAAAAAAAATTCTGCACATAGAGTGCGTTGGACTTGCTCTAGCCATTCTGATGGACTGTACCTTGTTCCTTGTAAACTCTCCAACGTAGTAACAATGCGCTGGAAGAATTGATGAAAATAACAGTTTTTAACGAAATACCATATTGTTGTTATCGCGATAACAGGGTTCAAAAACCCTGAGAAGAGCTGATTACTTCTTGTATAAATTGCCAAGTGATTTATCGGTGTATAGGCATCAACTAAAATTGAAATAATCCATTTCAACCCGCATCATTCATTCCTCGTTCATATTATCTTGACAATTTTGTCTACATGCTGCCAGTCACATGTCCATTTCGACACGTCCTATTTTACCTACCTCAACCCAGGCGAGAAGCACGTCTCCTGCTTGTGCTCAGAGTGGGGTACCAGCCTCTCGGTTCATAGTACAAGTCAACAACTATAAGATAACCGAACGCTCTGCCCGACAGTTTATTCATTACGTTAATTCATCGCTTTGTGCACCACTTATTACGAGTCAGTCCAGTCCGCAACCAGTTTAGTGTCAGGCAGCGCCATGCCTTTCGTGCTATCCGAGAGTTTGTCCCGCGTAAAGTGGCCCAGCAACGAGAGCATCCACGCGGGCAGTACCTCCGGTGGTTCCGGTCCGGCTTCGCCCAGCTCCCTGTCCCCCATATCGACCTCTCCGGACAACACGCTGAGGCGAAGGATCCGTAGGTCCTCTAGTCTCGGCACCGTCATCCAGGAGCCCTTCGTCATCAGATCCGACGCCAGAGACTCTAGGAGCCAGAGCCCCGCTCTCAGCTTTCACGAGGAGGAAGAGGACGATTTCCTAGCGCAGCTCTCAGGGCTGATAGGGTGGTACCCGTGCTTCTTGCTGCGCATCGCCAAGACCTTGTTGTTTGCTGTGCTGCCGCAGACGTGGCGCCAATTGATTTTCGCGCTGCCGGTGCTGTGGGCGTCTCTGTGGCTGTGGTGTCTCACTCAGCTGATGCAGCTGCCCCTCGCTCTTCTCAAGATCGCGTTGTCCGTAGTGCTGTCGCCGAACTCGTCGCCCAAGAGCAGCAGAAAGCGCACTGTGCTGATCAGCGGCGGCAGCACCATCCAGGCCCTCCACTTGGCTAGGAACTTTTATTCGGCCGGCGCTAGAGTGGTCGTCTGCGAAGTCGAAGGCCTCTTCGCCTTGGCCAGGTATTCCACGGCCGTGAGCAGGTTCTACACCGTGCCCAGACCCACTAGCGACCAACAACAGAAGTACGTTCGCGCCCTCTGCGAGATCGTCGACAAGGAACGAGCTGTCTATTACATCCCCGTGGCTGCTACCACTTCGGCCTACTACGATGCGGTGGCGAAACCCCATCTGGAGCTCCTCGGCTGCTCCTGCTTCGGCCCAGGCATAAAAGAGGTGTGGGTGCTGGACGACACCTTGGAGGTGCTGAAGCGGTGCCAAAAGCACGGGATACCGACGCCCAGTTACCACGTGGTGACGTCTCGCGACGACGTGCTGCAGCTTTACGACACCGGCGCCATCCGCAGAGGACTGTACGTGATGACTACCGCAGGGCCGAGGGGCCTGAGGGAGAGGTCGAAGATCCTGCTGCCGCCTGCCAGGGCGGACCTGAAGCTTCCCGGCGACATCAGCGAGCAGAAGCCTTGGGTCGTGGTCCAGAGCGTGGAGGGGGAGCACTTCATGACCTGCACCACGGTGAAGGAGTCGCAGGTGATCGCCAACGTCACCTGCAGGATGAGCAAGGGCAACACCGAGCTGGTGCCGGTGGAGCACAGGGAGATCGACGCTTGGCTGGGCAACTTCTTCGGCAAGTTGACCCTGCTGCGACCGATCAGCGGGCACGTGAGCTTCCGCTTCGTGGTGGGCAGGGACTCGAGGGTGGTGGTGCCGCTGAGCAGCCGCGTGGGGGTGTCTCTGCCGTACATCTGCTACACCAACGTGCAACCTCGGCTGGTGTGGAAGCCGTGCAAGCACTTCAGCAGACAGAGCTCGGGGCCGCTGGTCAACGGCAATGGGGTGTACCAGATGCCGAAGACGGTGCTCAGCACCATGCACAACCCTTCCATAGAAGCGGTGACGAGGCTGATCGGCACGGTGTTGGACAGGAGGGAGGCGATTTTCGCGGTGTGGGACCCTTTGCCGTATTGCGCATACTACCACATGCAGCTGCCGTTCAAGAACGTGCTGGGGTTCGTGCAGAGACAGAGGTTTCCGCGTCCTGCTACCGTTACGGTGAGGTGAGCTCAGGTAGGGGCAGGGAAGGACGTGAAGAAGATAGTGGTTCTGTTGTACACCTACCTTCGGTCAGGGGGAGAGATCCACGCTGAAGACTGAGCAGAGACGTTTTTGTTGGCGGTGTATTTATTTTGCGTAGAATGCATGTTGGACAAACATGTTTTGAAGCCGTCTTTATAAATAGTTTATTTAATCTCATTTTTCTCGGAGGGTATTGCTTATCTGAGAGAGCTTTGCGACTATTCTGTGCGAGTAAAGTCTATATTTCTTGTTTGCCGTTGGAAGAGGAAGAACCCATGGCGCTCGAACGTGATATTTTTGTGAACTCGTTTTCGAACTCGAGGGCATAAAAATCGATGTATGTTATATTAACTAATTAGTTATGTTGTTGAATTTGTGAGATTGTGTAATATAGTAGGTACTATCTGTTTTAAGATGCAGCGTGAATGTTTTCAAGTATAAATATAATTAGTGTTTGTTTGATAGTTTATGATTAACTTGATTGGGTTTTGTAGCTGTTGAAAATAAGTATTGAATAAATAATCGGACGTTCAAGTATTTTTTTTTAACTAATAACTATATTACTCCAGGAATGTTTTTTACTAGACAATGTTTGATAACTATTCAATGACTTGTACTTTATAAATAGAATATGAATTTATCGTACCCCGTACCTATCACACTCGAACATATTTTGTGCAAGGATCCAAAATATACAAAGAAGCCGATATTTTTATGATAAGAAAAAGCCTCTGTGCTAATCAGAAACTGTTATGAAATATGGTTGGAGAAAGAATCAATAAGTTACGTAAATCTAAATATATCTACTGATTCAAAACATGCTTGAATTTCGGATATCGTCATAGCTGAGCCTTAGTGAAGTCTGAAATCACAGGGAAAAGTTTGAATTCAGAGTTCAAAGTCTGGATTCAGATCTCGAACGATAAATTCAGAAGAAAAAAGAAAGAATTTCGAAAATAAAAATAATACACACAACTGTGGCCTCTCTTATATAATATGGCCCACTGACCGAACGGGTATTTTGTTTGTGGGGGTGCGCAGCCCTTAGTAGTCAGAAATCTTTAAGGGGAAGAAATATTCATCGAAGACGATCCGAGATATCGCGAAGCCAAGCTGGAAGGGCGAACTTTCGCGTGATCTCGTGACAGCCAAACAATGTTGGATTTTTTCCATTCAATAATAACGCTTTAATCATTCTAGTTCGATGCTTTTTTGTCATGTATCACGGATTTCAGCGATTTCGGCGACCTGAAAAACGGTGAAAATTACAATTAACTTCAATTGGAATGAGTTATATCAGTATAGTTTTTTTCCTTTATAACTGATGAAGCGGACATAAACTAAAAGAATAAGTTGAGACCTCGCTCGGATCAGAACAACGGAGGTAACAGCTGGAATAACTGTTACCTCTTCACAGATAGTTATTTCCGACACGCTAAGATCAAAAAACACATCGGCTTTTCTCTATATTTCTGATATTTGTGAGACAGCGTTTTTCAATAACAATTTTTCATATAAAAATAATTAAATACGACGTATGTTATACGTTGAAAACTTTGACTCTAATCCTAATGTCTAGACTAGGCTATAGCCCTGATATACAACTCCATTGCAGACCTTCGATATTACCGAGAATAGGTAAATTCATGGAAACTTGGCAATGCCCCTCCGCTCGATCCCATTTACAGTGAATATATCGATAACCGTCTGATAGATTTATATGAATTTTTGTATAGGATGATTTCAAATCATGACGGATTTGAAAATGTTGTTGTCAAACTTTCCTTATTTATTCATTCATTTTTTTTTTATCTATTATTCATTTCAGAGGACACACCTTATATTTTTATATAATTTGAAAGAGAATTTTTTACCAAAACTTTTTGTTATTTTCATTTCTAAATTCAAAAACGAAAGAATCCTAACTGAAACAGATGTCTCACTACCGATCACACCGACAAAATCTCAAAAATCTTCAAAATCACAGGGTACGGTAAATTTAATTTCACGGCAAACCATATAGGATACTAATAAAATAGGTACTTGAGTATGAAAGAATCGTAACAACCATATAGTAACCAAAATTAAATCGATTCAAAATATAAAATGAAACAGGGGAAGGCATTAACTGACCTCCTTCTCTTCCTGGTAGAGTATCCATGGTACTCCCAATTGGAATGAAATTCCAGCTTCTTTGTGGGATTTTCTTTCCTCATTTCTAAAAAATGGAGTATAAGTCATTGAAAATTATTTCATTATATTCAGGTATCTAAAGGTTTGATTTCAAGCACAGTGACATTTTGGGGCAGATCACAAAATCTGTCCTATATTGAAATAATTTTTAATAACTTCTAATCTATTTTTAAGAAACGAGGAGAGAAAATACAACAAAAGAGCTGAAAATAAGAACTGATAATTTTTGGACTCCAGGGTAATTCAGCATTCTCTTTCATTTACAAATATTTTCGAGGTCAGACCACTTCCGGTTATACCGGATCAAATGGAGCACCCGGTATATCACCCCATTTTCCATTCCCGTTTCTGTCGCTCGACAGCTAACTTCAATGTATCGATTTTGTCGATAGCATTATCGATAATTCCATAATCTCTATCTTGTAGAACCCTGAACTATAATAGCGTATTTTTCAATTATGCGACACGCACATTATTCCTCCAGACGAACCATCTTATCTTCGGCCTGAAATGAATGTATATATAGCAATAGATATTCGTCGAGCAGAGATAAAAATCTGTGAACCCAGTAATATACAGAGATTCTCGGGAGCTGGAAGTCCAAAGTACGAGTATTATCAGCACCAGTTCTCAGTAATCTTTGTTGTTATTCTAAAAGCCTAGACTAAACGTTGTGAAAGAAAAATAAAGGTTGATCGAGCTCGACCAACAAATTCGTGGAAAATCACCGATGAATTGCATCATATTTGTAAAAATTCAAATCACTTCTAGTGGTACAACGGATAAGGTAGCATATTTACGGAAAGCGTAGAAGGTCCAATATGATTTTTATTTTTAGTTTTCGCTTGAATTCCGAGTTGTTTCAACTCTCGCCATCGTGATTTCGTACTAGTGATACAGGGTTAATAAAAAAATCGAGTTTTGATGCTGGACATTGATATATGACAAAGTTTGATACAATAAAATTGCTCTCAAAATATGACGGGAAAATTGAAAACCAAACTTTTTCTTCCTCCGATTATGACTTCATTTGGTGAGCAGATAATGAGATGCATTCTGGTACATAACCCAAATAATACCTACACAAAAAATATGAAAATATTAGATTTTATACAGCGTGAATTATTTCACAGATACAGTACCAAATTATATTTTTTTGTAGCAGCCGTATTGGTTTTTTGCGCCAAAGAAAATAGCGGAAACACCATATTGATTACCTACTTGAAATAACAGAAAAATTCAAGATTTGCATTGATTTCCACCTCAAATTCATCAGAAATGCGTCAAAACTGAGATCATCAACATAGGTACGCATATAATAATAATCACATTTTATTTATTTAATATGCTCCACATACCCACCAAAAAAAAACACGAAAAGCATGTCAGGTTCTTCATCGTTTGAAAATTGCCTTTCTCGAATACCCACAAAGAATTAATACAAGCTCTGAATTCTACTTGACACTCCTCCTTATCACTTGACCGTAACAGTTGACTTTATATTCAATATTTAGGTAATCGAATTCGATGTAATCCACTCAAAAACAAACCGCACGTCTATGCTGCGGAGGCAAGATACCTGTTTTAGATGGACCATTCTTTTCTGAATTCATTGAATACATACCAAGACTGTTTGTATCAGAATCCCCATCAATTTCTCTTTCCAGCAAACTACGTCCATTTATAACATTGACAAAATTCACTGCTGTCCAAGTTTCAGCAATATGTTATGAAGTTTGGTAAGAAGGAAACAGTTAATATTTTCCCTATTTTTCGTTATTCCTTCAACTGTTTACCGCTCTTTTTAAGGACACTAAAATTCAATATGGCCACCATAAGAAAAACTTCAGTTAAATACTGTGTCTGGAAAATAGTTCACAGTGCATGAAACCTAATATTTTCATGATATTCCTGGTGTATTATTTGTGTTGTGTACTGAAGTTCATCTCATTATCTGTTCTATAGAAGGTGATAATCATTAATCGATAGGAAAAAAAACCTTGGTTCTCAATTTTGTCGTCATATTTTGAGAGCAATTTTTTTCATCAATTCCAATATATCAATGATCAGCATCAAAATTAAATTTTCTGATACGACCAACCCTGTATCTTTACTAGTTCACGATATCCTGATGGTAAAACAATAGACGAATAAAACGATCTGTATATTATAGTATAGCATAAGAGAAGTTTTATGATATTTGTTATTTTGATATAAATAAAGGACTGCCATGATTTATTCGGCATAAGTGGCTCATTCTAAAATGAAAATTATTCCAGATGATTTGTAGAAAAGTCCAATCAGATTTGATCAATCTTAAAAATGTTCTGCCTTGGTTAGGCAGAAAATGCATGCCTATGGAGATGGAGAATTTTTGAGAGAGGAGTTTCTCGAATGAAACTTTTTTAAACTATTATTTTCAACCTTCAAAAGATATCTGCGAATAATAAACAAGTATTTGGATGAAAATAAATAACAATGATTATAGGTATACGGTTTCGCAAATCTGTATGTAATCTTTATTCTTTTGATTCTCCTGCTTCAAATTGTGTAATAACTTCTCAGATATGGTTGATTTTTCTTAATGAAAATTATCAATCAACCTTTAATCTTTCTGCATATCAACCACTCCGAAACCAATTTAGATAAATCTTACTGGCGCTCTGAATTCATATTTTATAAGACTTCTTCCAAATATCGTACAGATGATGCAATTTAAATGAATTCAAATGGATTTATTTATAACAAAGGGTTATATTTGTACATATAGATATACGTAAACTGTTAAAAATAGTACACAATATTCCTGGATTGAATTGAAACTGAAAAGTGTCAAAACTAGCAAACATTGAGAAATCTTACGAAGTGAAAATATATGAATTGTGTTGAAAACGAGAGCAGATTCGTTCTCGAAACGTCCACTTATATAGGTAGAGAAGTTTTGTTTTTATTAAAATATATTTGTATGACTGAATTTTTCGAAAATCAAGGTGTCAAATAGAGTATTTCTCTTTAAGGTATCTAAGCGGTAAATATCAAGGGCAAGGACATTTTTATATTGAAATAATTTTTAATAACTTCTATTTTATTGCTCACAAACGAGGGGAGAAAAATCTAGGAAAATTTATTAGGAAAATTTACCACTTCCTCGATCAACCTTCCGACAGTATTCATCATATATCTTTTTTCTTGGATGGGCATATATCGAATACTTATCATCATCAACCTTGAACCTATCATTCCTGGCGTCTTATATAAAATTCGAATATAATTCTCTGACTAATCCTATCATGTAGGCCTTCCAAAATTATCAACGACCGGCGAAAGTGCAGATTTCGGTGACCCAAATCTGTCAATTTTTTATCGTGCTGATTAGAAAATTACAATTTTATGCACATATTAAAAAAGTCTACTTGATATTTTGATATTTGCTACTAAGAAATATTATATCATCGCAGAAATGATTGGAGATAATTAGTTTATTCTTGAAGTATTTAAAAAATGGAGAAACGTCTGATCAGAACCTGATTATTTTGAGACGCAAGGAGCGCAAATATGAGTATACTTTAATATATTCAATTAGTACTGAGAGAAATTAAAAATGATATTATCGTATGTTATATAGCAAGTGTATTGATGATTCACAAAACACAAAATCATTCAAACTTGAGAAGCAAATCATGTTGCTTGGAAATCACAAAGAGAAGAAATTTTCGATAATCATCAATATTACGGGTTGTGTTGTTCATATTATTCCATAAATGATAGTTCACATCTTTACATGACCTGAATTCTGAATTCAAATTTCAACCAGATATTTTTATACATCCCGCATTGTAGTTCGCCGTCAAGATGACTAGTTATGCAACCAACTATACTTTGCGGAATGCACCACTGCCTTGACATTTCACTCTTTGATTTCTTGTTGGGTTACAGTTTTTGGTTAGGTAATGTCCATGATTTTATATCCTCAGATATGTGATGGTGATTCTATGAATGCTATGATTATCCAAAATTTGTGCGAAATTGTGGAGTTGATAGATATCAATAGCGTGTTTTCGATTTTGATTTTAAAGATTTCTAAGAAACAGTTGAAAATAGGTCTAGGTGAACCTGATGAAACTAACTCATCATGAAATTTTCTGAGGAATCCGAAAATGACAACATCCGGTATAACCGGAAGTTGTATGACCTTAAGAATATTTTCGAATAAAAGAGAAGTGTAAAAATTGAAAATTCTTAGTGAGCAAATATAGCAAATATACAGTCTACATCGTTCTTTTGATTCGTCGAATGTATGTCATACCTGACTATAAAGTATTTGGACTCCGGGGAGAGAACTCGGTGCCTGGTACTATCTGGGTCGGTCCCACTGAAGCGAGAATCCACATATCGAACAAAGATTTATCCGCAGATATGCTGTACACGGAACGCACTTCCCCTATTCGTCCAGTTTTTATTCGTTATTCTTCGATTTCTCTTCACGGCAGCTCATACTTACTGCCATGCATGCATTGATTGATCGAAATCACCCACGGGAAATTCCATCTGACTTATTATAAATACACCCCTCCACAAATGATGTGGAATAACTCGAATCGAAACGTTTTTTCCAGTCTCATTCCTATGGAATTCATTATTGTTGTAAAACTGCTACTGCTGACACTCAACCTCCTCACCAAATACCTTTTTTGGTTTCGATAAATTAGGTCGATATATCAATATTATTATTATTATTATTATTATCATTATTATGCTGCCTCATACGGGGTGTATTTTGATAGGCATGTGGGTCAAAGTTGCTGGTCACCCACAAGAATTTAAAGTCTCCTTTATGACCTCCCATCTGGAATTTTTCAAATGAAACACCCTGTGTATTTTTATGACGGTAATCTACCCAATTTACAATTTCTACACATACCTAATCTCAAATCAGCGAACCAATCTTCTTTATACAAAAAAAATGTTCGATAATTTTGACATAAGGATCACAAAAAGTTCATAAATAGTATATTACGTGACAACAGTTTTGAATTGCATATTACGCACGACGTGTAGCGTCGTGTTTTTCACTACACAAGTGCGTAATTGCATTAGAACTCGAGTGTTGTCTTGCACTTTTTCTACGACCACAAATACAATGAATCAAGCCATATGGTTTACATTTATTTCACCGATTCGTCAAAACTGTGTGTAAGGAGAAGCTTTCTGCGATTGTTTTCTGTTCGCAACAAACTCACACAAGGGTCGTAGAAACAAATAATTTTTTGTTGATACTTCAGCTCTTTCGTGCTTCGAAAATAAGTAGGTGTACAGGGCGTTTCAACGAAAACTTAACCCCCCCCCACTTCACCCCCTTAAAGTGAGTAGTACATCATTTGAAAGGTCTTTTGCCCCATTATTACATCTGTAATTTTTTTCGAAATTTATTATTAAGGAATTATTTCCTGTTTTATCTCAAATAAGAGGTTCAACATTCAATTTCTCAATCACGAAGGAACCACTTTCGAAAAAAAAAAACATAGATAATAGAGGGGCAAAAGACCTTTCAAACGATGTATCTCTCGACCCCCCATGCAATTGAAAAAAATAGAGGGGGTAGTTGCTGACCGCAAGGGGGGAAGTTTCGGATATGATTTCCATATGAGAATAGAAATGAAAAATTGACGATATCTAACAAGAGGGGTCAAGTTTTTGTTAGAACAGCAATTCATTTGAAAAAAAAACAATCATTGCCACTGTGAACAAAAGGATTGGAATTTTCGATTTTGATTCATTTTCGATGTATCCTTAGATGTTCAGTTGTCAAATCCATCGTATCAATAGATTTCGACTGATTAGCTGGCTACTGAATATTGTCGATACAAAAGGTTGATTTTGTACCAGTTTTTTTATACTTCCAACAATATTTAGATGTCTGACGACACGCGTTTCGGGGGGGGGACAAACATTTAAATCGGTGACATAATGGGGAAATATAGGCAATTTTTCAGACGAGAGACAGCTGTGCTTGGTACAAATGCCAAACAGCTTATTATATGCCATTTGCATAAATATCGTCTTGAGGGAAGCTAGGAAATTCGATTAACGATACATTAATGGATTTACGATATCGTACTCATTTTATTGCAGAAAACATCTGCCTTGTTATTAATCAGAATGTAAACTTCATTTCATTGATTTCAACTGATTCCATAGAAAATATTTCTCGACAATACCGCCTTGAAACTTCGTATTGAATTTTCCCTCACAGTATCTTTTCTTTCGTAAAATCGATGCTTGTCTTTTCATATTGAACCTTTGTTAACACCTCTAACCAATGAGGTTCCAACGTGTCCTAATGAAACACAATGAATATTTGAAAAATATTCAGTGTAACAGTGTCGGATAGACAAGAATGATCTTTTCACCAAGAGTAAAAGTGTGGACGGTTTTCTGTCATGCAAAGTGGTTTATTTTCCGACTGTGATTACTTGTTTTTCCGTTGTGTTCTCACCGAAACCTCAACAGCTTCTCAGTATGTTTTGTTGGTGTCATAATCACCCTATGAGAATAAATTTCGCTGGAATTTGCGTGATTTACACTGCTAACAGAAATATTCTGCCAACATTTTTATATTCCATAGAAGAAACGAATCTCGTGTTTAGGAGATTCGTCGTGTTACTCGATCTTCTTTAGAGGACACCTCGAAATTTAGCTGAACAGTTTTTCGGATCATGTTTTCTTTATGTCCAATGTTGCACTTGCATCACTGTCGAAATACATTAATTTCAACTGAAAAAAATAGCAGATGTATTTATGAATTCATAAGAAAGCCCCATCTCGAAAAGATAACACTGGACGACAAATTTCAGTTTATTTGTTGTATCCTGTATGAAAAGTGCTTTCTTTGTTGATTCTGAGGTGGTTAATTTAAGAAAGACAATGAAATTGAAAACTCTAATTGCAGTTGCCAAGAACAAGTTATTTTATTTCCCTACCATCATCGATATTATCGATGAAATCGTTTCTAAGTTGAAAAAAAAGATGCATATCCACGTGTGTTATAACAGGGAAAGATATTGATTCGAATCATCATTTAACGTTAGAAAAAAAAGGGAAAACTCATGGGATTTATTTTTTTCTTCATTACGAACCGATCAACTTTTAATCATTCACAAAAAGTACTCAGAAAAAACCGCCAACATTTTCAATATAGAAATAGTTTCATCAAAATCAGCGAAGATGATCAATAAAAAAACGATTTTTTCCGAAAAATTTGTCTCCCTGTATCTCGAAAAGGAAGCAAGTGCGGGTTTACGCTCATGAGAAAATTCCACTTGAACTGGACGTTTGACGGTTCAACTTGGACTCACGCTGTAGAGTGAGTAGAACATCAGCGACATCAATTCGATTCGTCGGAGACCCACGCGAAAATTTTCGCGTCCGGCAACGCTGCGCTCATGGGCGATTTTCTCCGCGCCCTGCCGGCGGGATCGCGCACCGGCGTCTACCTCGCCGCGACGCCCGACGGAAGTCTCATTGCGAAAGAAACCGACGCCCGCGACGCGTCTTCGCCGCCTCCGCGACCGCCTCCACCGCGCGATCTTCCACCCGGCGGTGACCGATTGGACGACATGCCGAGAGTAAGTTTCTTTCGAATGATCAGGCTATCTGGAAAAATGGGCTGAAAAATTGGTAGTTGAAACGATTTTTTTTTTTTTTTTCGAAACTGATTTCGACATCCCAACGTCAATTTTTTTGTAAGAAAATCATCAGGTCTCATTATACAATCATCAATAATAATAATAATAATAATAATAATGATAATAATAATAATCAACAATAAGTTATCAAAACCATTACAATGATATGCATAACAAATTGCCGAGAGCGCCAGGAACATACAAGACAAGTAATATAAAATAGACTATCAGTAAAACACGAATAAAGACGAACCACAAATATACAGGGTGTCCCATAAACATACCGACAAACTGTAAGGGATGGTAGAGGACATCAAAATAAACATTTTTGCTCGATCAACATAAGTCCGGAAACTCTTCGTTTTCGAAATACAGGGTGTTTAATTTTTTTTTTTGAAAAATCGATTTTTTTATCAATATCGTAAAAACGATCTGGTCGAATTCAATGAAATTTCTACAGATCATTGATACATTTATGACGTATCTTTTGGAGCTATTAGAATTTGCCCAATAATTTCAGGGGCGTGCCCACGGGCTATGTCGGATAGTTTTTGCACAAAAAAAATAGCGCCCAGTAGATTTTTTGTAATTATGATAATTTTTTTTAAATAAACAACTAAAAATGCAATTTTTTGTTCCTTGAAATTTTTCCGTATCTAGCTTCGTTTTGAAGAAAGAAAATAAAAAACATATCTCTTACATCTATGAAAAAAAAATTAAATGCTCCAAAATTATACCTTACATTTTACCAATGCGATTATTGAAATATTGAAAAACTAATGAAACTTCCAATAATTTTTTTCTACTAATCATTCCATCCAGTACCCCGTATTCCTTATATAAAAGATCTGTAGAATATCGTTGGGGTTTTTCTAAAATTAACCGTAGAAATGCTGCTGTAATTCGTCCAATCAAGTCTTGCTCTGTTTCTACTTGAGTTTTGTAGACCTCGTAGACTTTACACAGGAAAAAATCAGCTGTTTGGGCATCGTTTTTTCCTGTGAAGACATGTAAAGTCTTTGGTCTACGAAACTCAAGTAGAAACAGAGCAAGACTTAATTGGACGAATTACAGCAGTATTTGAAATCATTCAAAACGAGGATCAAATTTTTAGTCAAGTCCGACGAAATCATATGTGCGACATTGAAATCGGTGTATTCAGGTTGGAGGAAGACATTTTGAACAATTGTTGTAATGATATCAAGTACAAAAGGCAAAAATTAAATGCATTAAATCCTATTTAGGCAATTCATCATCTTTCTAAATTTTAACTCGTCTTAGTACCGTGTAGTGACACTTTTCCGGACATGGGACCCACTACTCAAATGTTTTCTACTGTTGCACTGAATAACCCCTAATAGTTTGATCCCATAGTTCTGTAACACCCTGTATACGGGAATTGAGTTCAAGAAAACCCAAAATATAGTTCGACAGAAAGAACCCTTAAAATACAGAATTGCATATAGTTAGTTGAATCGGTTTTTACCACAGATAAAGTCAAGGAAAAGTTTCTTGGTGTTTGGTGGTAATTTTCAAGTGAAATTTCAAAATCCTCAAAAACGCGAACACATGGAGTGGCAAAATGATGACGAAAAACATGTGTCGTGGAAAGTGCGTCAATAGTGGGTTATCTCTGTCAATACGAAAAACACAAATAAATTCCCAATCACCTCTTTTTGTTTGTATTTTCAATAACGTATTTGGTGTTATTGTGATTAGAACAAGACGTATACATGATCAATTGAAAATCAATAATTCATATCACGTTGCATTTGTTTACCGATACTCATTCAGTCATTCAACTGTTGCAGCCAAAGGATGTTGAAGCATCGAAAGTGGAAACTAGAAGACCACTGATGTATAGACCCAAATCGAGAACAGATGTGAGTATATTCAATTATATCACCGGTTAATCTATGGTTTACTTCTCTACGGATCATTCTCGAAATCAGGGCGAGATCTTTCAGATTAAGGGGGGTAAGGGGGGATATAACGGCTTTATTGTCCAAAGAAATTGTTCTCATTGACAAAGCTTGTTTCTTAAGAATAACCTCAAGTCTAAAAATAAACAATAGTAACACCAGCAAGTAAGAGTCTACAAGAGACGTCATCAGTGTAAAAAGCGAAAAAAAAAGAAAAAATAATAGCAGTATGGACAAGCAGGTCTAAAAATATCCAACAACATACAGTCCAAGAAGTTATTAAAATCTGCATAAATCCAATAGTAGACGTTTTGCTCTCTTCCGGAAGTTATCAAGCAAACTAATTTTCCTAATTTCGCACGACCATGCTATCAGGGCCTACTCTATCTCATCGAAACAGAGCATCGCTTGCGTGACGTCACACTAGTAGGGTAAAAATCGACGCAGTGGAAATGGTTTCTCCCGATGCATTGATTTTATCACGGGAAAACAGTTATAGTTAGAAAAAAAGTTTGCTAAGAGATGAATTAAAATTTACTAATCTTAAAGTGATAGTTTGAGAAATATCGCATAACAAAAGGACTCAATTCGACTTTGTCGTGCTTTGAACGACTGCCAAAATTCGAATCGTCAATTCACTGACAAAATTCAACTGCGTTGGCGCTTTTCGTTTGAAATATATTCCAGACTTTTCAAATGATGCATCATCCTAGTTTGTCATATTAAGTCATTTTCATCAAACACCGATTTCAAATTTTCAAGAATAATATTCCGTTGTACAACGTCCTGATTTTAATGGAATTCCTTCACAACGCTATAACTCAGTGATGAATCATCCTATCGAGTCTTGTTTTTCTCCACAAGTTAGGTAATTTCTCATAGATCTTTTCGTCTCAATTGAGTATGCTCTCAATTTTTATAGTCAATGAGCTATAGCCTTATTTCAATCACGAACGCACCGATACGACTTGATGTGAAAACTCGACCCACTAGTGCGACGTCAGCATCAATGCAACTAAAACTCAAGCTTGTATGTTCACCAAGAAGGCTGATCACACGATGCCCAATTTGATGATGTCGGGTACCACCACTGTTCCTATGAGGTCGCCAATATCCTTGCTGGGTGTCACCACCAACAGTGCTCTCTCATGGGACGATCATGTGGGGTCCATTGCGAAAACTGCTTCACAAAAACTCGGTTTTCTATTCCGTGCGAAGAGATACTTCACATCCCAGCAGCTGCTTATGATCTACAAAGCACAAATTCGACCTGTCCTGGAGTACTGTTCACATGTTTGGAGCTCAGCCCCCAAACATACGCTAAAGCTCTTAGATTCAATTCAGAAGAGAGCTATTCGCCTAGTCGATGACACAACGCTCACCAAATCATTGACCTCTCTAACTCATCGTAGAAAGGTCGGCGATCTCTGCCTTGTTTATAGATACTTCCACGGTCGGTGCTCAACGGAAATATCATATATTATGCCACCACGCGCGATTCCTAGTAGACAAACCAGACGAGCTCAGGCTGGTCACCCCTACACTGTCAGGCTCGAGACCTGTCGAACATCGCTATACCAAGCATCATTCATCAATATAACGGCAAAGTTGTGGAATTCTTCGCCTAGTGAAGTCTTTCCTAATGCTTACTACCTCCAAACATTCAAGAAAAATTCCACCACCTTCCTTCCCTCCCAAAATTCCACCGCTGGCTAACACGATGTTCCTCGAACATTATAGGTTCCCCTTTCGTGTTGTCCACAGATAAAAAAAAATCGAGATTGAGGTCGAAAAGCTGTGAGTGATTGGCAATGGTACAGGAACAAGCAACAACTGTAAACAGTTGTGTGTCCGTGTATTCGCACTGTGGCTTTTCACGGACCGTACCTGATTTCCCAGGCGTGAACTGTCCTAGTTTCTTCGTTATCGTGTGTTGCAAGTTTGAAGTGGAAAATTTTGCGTTTAGACTGGCAGCGGCATGAGCGGCAGAACAGAGAGCGGTCGACTGAGGGGAGACGGCGGAGGTGGGGGCAGCAGCGACGAAGACGTCGCCGCCAAGGACCTTCGACAGCGGCTGCAAGAAGAGGCGTCGCTTTACAGGAGGCGACTCGACACCTACAGGCAGGCGCAACAGAATCAGGCTGCCTTAGTCAGCAGGCTGCAAGCCAAGGTTAGATGATTCGATAACAATAATAATAATAATAATAATGAACGTCTTTATTATTTTTAATGGGAAATGGAAATTATGAACTTTTACAAGTGATTGGAAATCAAAGGCGAAGTTCAATTTTCGTGGATAGAGCACGCACGAATTTTGTAGGGCCGGTTGCATGATTGTTATTTATGATAATTGATATTCATGATATTGATGATGATGACAAAATAGAATATCTCTTTCAGCACTAGTGCTAAAAGTGATTTACTTTCACCCCAGTGTCATAAAATAGAATTCCAGACATTGGCAGCATGCGTTGAAAAATATACTTTTTCTGACGTTTGTAGAAAAAAAATTTCTTGATCAATTATGGGTTGGGATAAAGTATGGAACCAAGTAAATATCTTCCAAACGATGAGGACGATATTTATGAAAATTTAAAGGTAAGGCAATGGAACAAAATGCATCTGATGTAATTTTTTTTTTAATAATTTTCTCTCGGTTCAACCGAAAATGCCATCAACTTCTTTGATTTAAATGGGGCACCCTATATATTTTCACAGATGTGCTTGTTATTTTGAATTTTTACATACTGAGTTCAGTGTAAAAAAATTGTAAAAACGAGGAATATAGCATTTTAATCACAATTTCTTTCACACTAAACTCAGTATGTATGAATTCGAAGCTCTTTCAAAATCTGTAAAATAATATTCGGTGTCCTATTTAAATCACAGAAGTTGATGTCATTTCCGGTTAAACCAGAAGTAAATTATTAACAAAAGAATGTACATCAGATGAATATCCTTATTTTCGTTTATCCCAACCCTGTACAGTCGTGTTCCGTTCAGTTACATTCGATTTTCCCATAATGATTCATTGTGAGAATATTTGTTTATTCCGAAAAAACAATAATATAATGCAGTAACATATAATTCTATTCCTGCGGTCATCGATATATTGTTTTCGTAAGAAAATGAGACATTTATCACTTCTCCAACAGAATTAGCAAGTATCTATATATATATATATATTCTCTATTTATTGTGATCCATAGAGAGAGGCTTAGTAGAGTAGCCTTGTCTAGACTTCACCTCCCTTAATTATACTTGTGGTATTGTTAATTACGATAACGATGTACAGAACACTGGTGGAGCTATTCTGCCTATTTGCCTATCTAATTTCTTCAACCAAAACTCTAACGTACAGCTAACTTGATAGCAGCATTTTATTCGTTATGGCGGAAAATCACTCAAATGTCAGTTGTTAGATGGCGACACAAAAATGAAAACAAAATCAGTATCGATAATTGATAATTGCACAATCAGTGTTAGAAAAATGTTGATTCAGAAGTAGTAATTTATGTTGCTTCTCAATAAATGATCGAACTACATAATTACAATCTCAAAACGTCAATTGTTTGTACAGGAATCTGTAAAAATGTCACCATCTTCAGGAGAGTTTCATAACTATTAGGCCATTATAGCGGAAAATCACTCAAATGTCAGTTGTTAGATGACGACACAAAAATGAAAACAAAATCAGTATTATTGAGAATTGCACAATCAGTCTTATGAAGATGTTGATTCAGAAGTAGTAATTTAGGTTACTTCTCAATTTTAGATCGACCTACATAATTACAATCTTGAAACGTCAACTATTCGTACAGCAACCTGTAAAAATGTCAGCATTTTCTGGGAAAAATCACTCAAATGTCAGTTGTTAGATGGCGACACAAAAATGATATCAAAATCAGTATTATTGAGAATTGCACAATCAGTGTTGGAAAAATGTTGATTCAGAAGTAGTAATTTAGGTAACTTCACAATTTTAGATCGAACTACGTGATTACAATCTCAAAACGTCAACTATTTGTACAGAAATCTGTGAAAATGTCACCATCTTCTGGGGAAAATCATTCAAATGTCAGTTGTTAGATGGCGACACAAAAATGAAAACAAAATCAGTATTATTGAGAATTGCACAATCAGTCTTATGAAGATGTTGATTCAAAAGTAGTAATTCAGTTTAATTCTCAATAATTGATCGAACTACATAATTACAATCTCAAAACGTCAACTATTCGTACAGAAATCTGTAAAAATGTCACCATCTTCTGGGGAAAATCATTCAAATGTCAGTTGTTAGATGGCGACACAAAAATGAAAACAAAATCAGTATTATTGAGAATTGCACAATCAGTCTTATGAAGATGTTGATTCAAAAGTAGTAATTCAGTTTAATTCTCAATAATTGATCGAACTACATAATTACAATCTCAAAACGTCAACTATTCGTACAGAAATCTGTAAAAATGTCACCATCTTCTGGGGAAAATCATTCAAATGTCAGTTGTTAGATGGCGACACAAAAATGAAAACAAAATCAGTATTATTGAGAATTGCACAATCAGTCTTATGAAGATGTTGATTCAAAAGTAGTAATTCAGTTTAATTCTCAATAATTGATCGAACTACATAATCACAATCTCAAAACGTCAACTATTCGTACAGAAATCTGTAAAAATGTCACCATCTTCTGGGGAGTTTCATAACTATTAGCGGAAAATGGCGTTAGCGTTTTTGGCGAAACAAAACACCTTCATGGAAAGAATGTAAGTACAACTGTCGAAGTCTTCATATCAGAGAAAAGTCTCTCTAATCAAAAATTCATCAAACGCATTCTTTGCAGGAAGAGTTTCTGAATAGAGACCAAAAACTTCATTACGACGAGAAATTGTTCGATGTATTTCAAAAAAGAGCACCAACACATGCGAATGGTAACGGAAAATCGACAGTGTTTTTTACTCTTCGACTCGGTGTATTCCTTCTCTACCACATTCCACTTAAAATGATCGTTGCAGGTATTACAATACAAAAAGCGATGTGCTGATCTAGAATCCCAAATGGTCCACATGGACCAGCCGTCGTCGTTGCCTCCATTATACCCCTCTAGTTCTGCGATGGGACAAGCGCAGCAACATTTGAGGGAGATCAGAGACGCCGACAGGGAGAGGATCAACGATTTCGAGACGGCTCTTCAGAAGCTCCAAGAGGAACGCAGGAAGTGAGTATGGAGAGAAGGCACTGAATTAGTCGCATGCTTTCGACCTCCGAACAACAAACCCACTAGAAGGATCACAAAACAAATATTCTGATGCTAACATGAATTCCCAGAATTATCATAATATTAGTACCCAATCGTCGCCAGTGTTGTCATATCCAATCATCAAAAAGTGATGAATAGTCCATAATATTCAAAGTCCTTTATGAATTCATGTAGTTCAATGCACGAATATAATAATAAATTTGGGTCATGACGATTATGAATCAGTTCTGATTAAAAGAAGATTGCTACATTATTCTGAGACTTAGCAATTCTACTTTCTTGGGGGCTCGAGGACCAGCATGGGTATCGTGAATACTTTTTGCTCAACGTTGCAACACCGCAATTTGATATTGACAGTCGACGGCGATTGTTGCTTTGTTTGGTATCTGTCATTATTTACGTTTTGATTTATCGATATTATTCAACTTGTGTTCAGTTTTGTGTACTCAGAATTCATCAGAAACTCAGTTTATTTCCTGTTTTGGTGATTTGATAAAATGGTGAGACGTTGTGAGGTGTGTTAAAGACAATTTGAACCGGCGATCAAAACACGTCATTCCATAGGTGAGGTACCATTGTCGTATCATTCGAGATTTTGAAGCATTTTCCCAAATGGAATGGATAAAAATGAATTTAAATTGAATTGATTAGATTAAATTGATTATACCCATAGGTCAGCTGAGACAGTGTCTTGTGGTGAAATATGTAGCACTGATAAATGCTTCCTTATTTGTGGTCAAAATATGCGAAGCTGCTGAAAAATCACTGAGAATAATGAACTCAATTAATATTTTTGATAAAAAATATTAGGAAACTTCTATACTTCTTGTACACACAACAATGAGAAATTTACTGTTTTTGGAACTAGTCAAACTAATTTGAAGAAATATTTCACTGTAAGACTCCATCATGAGGCGAATAAATTGAAAGATTCAACGGAAGTTAGAGTAATAAGTAAGTTAACAAAAACAATCCTATTCAAAAATCAATAAATTATTTGTGTGATTATCCATGGTTGTTTTTCATTTCAGTCCTGTTTTAAATAAGAAAAACTGCTATTTGCTACATCTTCACATGATTCATGATTTTATTATTGATATAACATTTCGTCATAATACTTTTCAACATCACATATTCATTATCGATTTTCATCTATCTACATGAAATGAAATAATCAGACATAATATTTTTGCGTCAAAATATATGAATTCTGCTCAAGATAAAACCTCCTTCATTTTTGACGATATCGTGAAAATTACATTCAAATACGCAATCATATCTATTTGCCTTGAAAACGAGTTCTTCACTTTTTTGAAAATTATTTCCACTAGTAGGTACTGAACTTTGAAATCGTAAATATACTTACATGGACTGTCTCTGATCGCCAAAGATATAAATGTTCATCATTGAAATTGAACGTTATTTATGATAAAGAATAAGTAGACAACTGTATACTGAATAGTAAGTATATTGTTTCATATGGCGTTGAGAATTGAACTTTTCTTGTGACGTGGTCATAATAAGTCTATTGATCACAAGCAAGTTACAAAAATTACCACAGGATTGTATGTATTCGAATTTTTCGTAACAATGTGAAGGAAGTATAAGGATGTTCATTTTCCCACCAAGAAATGCTGAAAAGTACCACTGAAATTGTTACGGATTTTCAATTTGGTTTCATCATGAATTAATAATAAATTCGACCCCCTCTGACAACACGGCACTGGTGCTGGGAGAATCAGCTCCTGCTATCCTTGTTCAGAAAAAGATAGATACTATAGATGTTGCTTTCAAACAAACTGTATTGCCAGGGATGTGGATTACTTATCTAGTCTAATCAATGATCGAAGCTTTCGACTGTCTCCGGCTCATCCCGGGAATATTCCGAATATTTTTTATGTGCTCTGCACAAAGATAAAATAGTACATGCAGACTGAATCTGAAAGTTAGGTTTTTTCGACAGGGTATACAGGGTGTTCCAAAATTGCTGGGATTAGACAGAACTGCCACGTGTAAAAGAGGTCAAAATAAGTTGATTGGACCCAATTTATTACTGTGCCAAAATGTAGCGTTCGTCATTGAGAAGAGTTCAAAGTTTACATAACATATAAGTTTGATAACATATTTATATTGAATTCTGTGATTCAAATCCATCTCAGGCTTCGTGGTCGAAAAATACAGTCTGTCCAAGATAAGGTTGCACAGCATGGGGATCTCGGAAACGGTAGGAGATACGTAGTCTGTTAAATGGGGAAAAAGTTGCGCATTCGGAGGCTCATACCAACAGCCTTCGAAAATTTCCAAAATTGTTTTTAGTTTTTCAGTTATATCGAAGAAAGTGAATTTTTGGAATATGTATTTTATTTTTTTTCTCCGTTATTATTAGAGATACAGAAAAACTGAAAATACTTTTTCATAGCAACTTTTGATGACGTTGAACGAGGTGATACCGATTTTTCTATGCGACGTTTCGTATTCGTAGAACCATCATCAACTTTTGTTTTTTAAATACGGTCCTGATAATTATTTCACAGATTCTGAAAGCTTTTTTTATTCTGAATTCAACCATGTATTAAACAAGGTGGTTTGAATGTGTTTCGACCTATTTTTAGCCATCATCAGTGTTTTTTTCGAAATTCCAAAGGAAAAATGCCATCAGTTCCACTTATTTCTGATCATTTAGTGTCAAACATTGATGGACTAGTTATTCGTTTCTCGCTCGCACTTTCTCGAGCATCTCAGAGGCACAGCTAGATTTTCCAAGCTGTACATAGCATAATATCGTCGTATTCTTCATTGATCGATTTGATGAAATGAATTATTTCATGATTGCAATTGGAAAAACTATTGAAACAACGAAAATTCAATTTTTGCAGAATAGTGAGTGATTATGAAGAAATTATACTCCAGTTAAAAACATTGAGAAAAAATTGTATTCGTATTTTTCCGAAGGAGCCTGTCATAATTAGATTTTTCGAACTAATTATCCCTATAAGCCTATCAATTGGAACTAGTTGATGAGGTATTAGTGTGTTGACTAATTTTCCTCCAAAATAATTGGAACTGATGACATTTTTCCTTTGTAATTTCGAAAAATACATTGATGATGGCTAAAAATAGTTCGAAACACATTCAAACCACCTTGTATAATACATGGTTGAATTCAGAATAAAAAAAGCTTTCAGAATCTGTGAAATAATTATCAGGACCGTATTTAAAAAACAAAAGTTGATAATGGTTCTACGAATACGAAACGTCGCATAGAAAAATCGGTATCACCTCGTTCAACGTCATCAAAAGTTGCTATGAAAAAGTATATTCAGTTTTTCTGTATCTCTAATAATAACGGAGAAAAAAAATAAAATAGATATTCTAAAAATTCACTTTCTTCGATATAACTGAAAAACTAAAAACAATTTTGGAAATTTTCGAAGGCTGTTGGTATGAGCCTCTGAATGCGCAACTTTTTCCCCATTTAACAGACTACGTATCTCCTACCGTTTCCGAGATCCCCATGCTGTGCAACCTTATCTTGGACAGACTGTATATGCTGCGTTCGTGGACTTCAAGAGAGCGTTCGACTCCATCAACCACTCCCTTTTGTGGAATAAATTATATAATTTAGGACTCAGCGCTGAATATATACGTATAATCAAGAGTTTATACGGAAATGCTACTATGACAGTTAGGGTTAAAAATGAATTTACTAAAACTTACGACATTACACAAGGCTTCTCACAGGGTGAATCGCTAAGCCCGATATTGTTTTCTCTTTTTCTTGCTGATATGGAAAACTATTTCTACTCCAAGGGACTAACGGGGGTGAATATCGATGGGAAGCGTGATGTGCTGATGTTAATGTACGCCGACGACATTGTAATTTTGAGTGACTCACAAATTGATTTATCTAAAAAACTCAAGGCCATAGAATTATACTCCTTAGAAAATGATTTGAAAGTGAATACGACTAAAACAAAAATAATGATATATAGCAGAGGCGGGTACCATTCGAATTACCAGAGTAAATTTTATTTCAACAACGAACTTATCGAAGTTGTTAAAAACTTCACCTACCTTGGCACGGTATTCTCGTCCTCTTCGATGTTTCTGGAAATGTCCAGAGAAAGTACAGCCAAGAGCACTCAAGCGATAGGGGCAGTTATGAATTTAATGTGTCGTAGCACATCACGCTTGAAATTTCCTTTTGCTGGCTCCACTTACATTATCAATACAGAGGAACTCTGTACAATCTGTAACTTACAAGACAGAGAGACTTTAGAACATATTTTATTTATATGCCCGGTTTATTCCGGCATACGGCCTAGGGAACCACTTGTACGACTACGCAATATCGATGATCTGATAGGTATACTAAACTCTCACTCATATGATATCTTAAAACAACTAGCTATTACTATCATGAATATACTCAAACTACGGTCATTTATTATTAATGAATAACGCACAGACTTTTTCTCGTCTATTTACTTGTATTTTTTCTTAGCTTCCTGGTTTGTACTCTAGATATATGTAATATATTATCTACATTGTCAAATTTACACCAAGTATCACTACTGTAATTGAAATATGCTCACGCGCACTCACTGAATATCACCTAATTTTAGGATCATACTGAGCTCATAGAAATCATTAATGTATTTAATTATATTGCACGCACCAATCTCATTGTGATAAGAATATTCTTTAGATACAATAAATGATATTGATTGATTGATTGATTGATAAAAAAAACACATTTTTGTATGCTGTTCAGAAATAAGTGAAACAAATTCGATGAAATTTGAGAATAGTATATTTCGGAGGAGTACTCTTCTTTTGGTGTTTGAAGAAACCGAAAAGAAATTGTAGAGGGTTCGAAACCAACCTCACCCCCTGCTGACATTTTTTTCAGTACTTTTTTAGAGATAGTAATACGGTTCTTGAATTTTTCAAGCTTGAAGACTGATCAATTATCTTCATTCCATTACTGTTGAAAAAATTTCGTATACCGCAAGTTTCGAAGGAAAAAAAAATGTTCTCTCAAATAATTTTACCAGATATTCCTAGTACAAGTTTAATGAAATTGTGACATGGAACACAGTTGGTAGTGGAAACGAAGTCGTCATGATTTTGACAGGAAACAAATTTATTATCATTCAAATTTGTTGTTGACGTTGTCTGTAGATGTTTCAATAAATTATTCAATTTTGTTTCTACTGCTAGTACCATTACCGACCATTTATTATTATTCAATTGTTTTTGTGTTTTTGTTATTTTAGCAGCTATCAAATATGGATTCCTCTCAATAATGAATTTGCCTTTGTTTCCACTGCCAACTATGTTTCATCACAATTTCATTGAACTTGTTCACCAAGAAGGCTGATCACACAATGCCCAATTTGATGATGTCGGGTACCACTGTTCCTATGAGGTCGTCTATATCCATGCTGGGTGTCACCACCAACAGTGCTCTCTCATGGGACGATCATGTGAGGTCCATTGCGAAAACTGCTTCACAAAAACTCGGTTTTCTTTTCCGTGCGAAGAGATACTTCACATCCCAGCAACTGCTTATGATCTACAAAGCACAAATTCGACCTGTCCTGGAGTACTGTTCACATGTTTGGAGCTCAGCCCCCAAACATACGCTAAAACTCTTTAGATTCAATTCAGAAGAGAGCTATTCGCCTGGTCGATGACACAACACTCACCAAATCATTGACCTCTCTAGATCATCGTAGAAAAGTCGGCGATCTTTGCCTTTTTTATAGGTACTTTCACGGTCTGTGCTCAACGGAAATATCATCTATTATGCCACCAGGCGCGATTCCTAGTAGACAAACCAGGCGAGCTCAAGCTGGTCACCCCTACACTGTCAGGCTCGAGACCTGTCGAACATCGCTATACCAAGCATCATTCCTCAATAGAACGGCAAAGTTGTGGAATTCTTTGCCTAGTGAAGTCTTTCCTGATGCTTACAACCTCCAAACATTCAAGAGAAATTCCATTACCTTCCTTCTTTCCCAAAATTCCACCGCTGGCTAACACGATGTTCCTCGAACATTATAGGTTTCCCTTTCGTGTTGTCCACAGATAAAAAAAAAAAACTAGGAATATCTGGTAACATTATTTGAGAAAACATTTTTTTCCTTCGAAACTCTGCGATGTACAAAATTTTCACAACAGTAATAAAATGAGGATAATTCATCAGTCTTCAAGATTGTAAAATTGAAGAACCGTAATACTACTCCTAAAAGAGTCCTGAAAAAAATGTCAAGATTTCTTTCAGGTTTCTCCGTTTACCAAAAGGAGAGTAATCCTCTGAAATACACTATTGTCGAATTTCATCAAATTTGTTTCACTCATTTCTGAACAGCACACAAAATTGTGTTTTTTTTTATGTGAACTTTGAATTCTTCTCACGGCATACAAATAAATTGGGTCCATTCAACTTACTTTAACCTCTTTTACACGTGGTAGCTCTGTGTGCCAGCAATTTTGGGACACCCTGTATATCTCGCCGATATAAGTTGTTCGGCCAAATATTGTTTGCATAAAAAAAAATAACGGAGATACAGGTATCTTAAGGCTTAAAGAACACTCCAAGTATGAAAGATTTTTAATTTTTCTAGTTTTTCTGAGGGAATTTCTCACCTCGTTTCTAAAAAATGAAAATAGGAATCATTATAATTATCTCAATTTATTTTTAATAAGGGCAGATTTATGATCTGCCCCAAAATGTCACTACGCTCGAAATTAAACCTTTAGATACCTAAAAGAGAAATTCTCTATTCGTTAGTGACACCTTGTTTTTGAAAAATGCTTTGAAGTCAAATATCAAATAGTCAAATATCAAAATAGCCATCGATAATCATTCATGTTGGCTGGTTAAAGAAAATACTGATCGCATAAAACTAATAGAAATGTGGTAATACCGCATTCAAGTTTCATCTCATCCAGATAATGATCATTTGAGGGTTGATTTTCACTAGTAATACCACTAGAGGTCAAATTATTTCCGGATTTAATTTGAACTCGTGTGGTATTCGGTAAGAGAATTCCACACCAAATGTGTTTCAACAACATCAATTGTCGTCTTTATCGAGTTGACAAAATCTGTCATTATAAACGTCAAAAAAAATTCCAGTATTATTCGCTGTTGGGTACTCACCATCCGTCATCCCCGTCATCCGTTGGTTAAAAGTCACATGTGTGGAATTTTCTGGTTAATTTTCACCTCAAATTGTTTTGAATGTGTAAGAAATTTTTGCTTGTGAAATGTCGTTGGTTTGGGTATTTCAGAAAATATGGACTAAAGCTCCAAAACTAACGCAAACTACTTTGCAAAACTACCACTCTCAAAAAATAACGCTGGGTCATAATAAATTCCAAGCGATGTGTTAGAAATTATGAGGATGATAATTTGATATTGGGCTGTGAATGCTGGTGCATCATTAGATTCAAGGTTGATACAGGAGTGTGAACCAACTCTTCAATTGGTTCTTTCTAAAAAATGTAGACCTGTCAAACAGTCTCACTAAGGTGACAGCTATTGGTTCCAATAATGCATTTACGTTGAATCCCGAATTTGAATCGTATTTTCCAGAGTTTCCAGAAAAAACATCGAGATCAGTATAGGTGACGCCCTCTAGTTTCGATTATAGGAAGCCTCAGTAAGGTATTGAAATTCGAGATAATCCAGTAGGCGACAGTCCACAACTTTTTCCAGTGGCCGGGTATAGGAAGTTGGGACACCAGTCTATATTCACATCATGATTAGGTTCATACTTTGAAGATGATGGTGTGTTTGCTCATAGAAACGAAAAGTTGATGCAGTTGAACAACTCCTTGCGCGAACAACTCGAAGAATCGCACAACACGAACGAAGCTCTGACGGGCGATCTCCAGAAGCTCACCAACGACTTCGAGAACCTCAGAGAAGACATGATAATCAAGGAGGACGAATGGAAGGACGAGGAACAGGCTTTCAATGACTACTACAGCACCGAACACAACAGGATGCTGAATCTGTGGCGGGACGTGGTGGCCATCAAGAGATTATTCACGGATATACAGAGTACCACCGAAAGGGATTTGAATAACATCAAGACGGATGTGTCCGGTATCGGCAAAGAGGTGATCAACGCTTGTGGTCGGATGGATGCCAATTTGATGACTGAGAGCCTATTCGGAGGAGTGAGTTTTTTTTTCATATACAGGGTTGCTTAATGAAAACGAAACTGAGAGATCAAGGAACTGACATTGAAATAAATGATTCTTTATGTAATGTTGGATAGGACAGGATTTAAAAAAAAAACACATAACCTACTTCTTAGATGAACTTCGTTCTAACTACAAAATGAGAAAGTAAGTTCTTCGAGGAGGTGGTACATTCATTTTTCAGCTTTTCGTGGGATTTTCTCACCTCGTTTCTAAAAAATAGAGTAGAAGTTATTAAAAATTATTTCAATATATTTGTAGTAAGGACAGATTTGGGATCTGCCCCAAAATTTTTAATAACTTCTACTCTATTTTTCAGAAACGAGGAGAGAAAATCCCACGAAAAGCTGAAAGATGAACGTTGGTAAGAGATTTCGATTACCTTCAGAATGATGTATCACTTGACCCTATTTGAGATTGAAGGATTGGAGCTCACCTGTCCGAGGGGTTTGAAGTGAAAAAATTGAACATGCGCGAAATATTTCCTCCTCGAAATAAAAATCGACCGGTTCTAGCGTTTTTTTTCTCTGAGAACGATAACTATATCAAATCGGCCTTGTTTCGTTTTCATTGGGCTACCCAGTATGCACGAATGAAATCTCAAAGTAATAATAATTATAATAAATCGTTTTTATCGATCCAACGAAATAAAGATACACAGTGAGGACCAAAAGTTCCCCCCCTCTTTTAGTCTATGTTTTATCTCTATCGAATATACCGGGTGTCTCAGTATAGCTGTTCCAATGGATTATCTCAGCTATTTCGAAAGATAAAAATTTGAAAATTTCATGATCTACGCACACAACTATTGAGAATTATTAACTGTCAAAGTTACAAACAAATGTATTCAAATGTTTTCATGGCACACTAAGGTTTTCATTTAAGAATTATTAATTCTTCCAGTTCTACTACAATTCTAATGATTTGAAATTTGACGTTCTCTTCATCATCTCGAATGCAAAATTGTTCATGAATTATTAATTATTATTGAAGTCAAAATCAAGATTACACTAAATATCGTAGCCTACTGCAATTCTTTCAATTTGAAATTTCAATTGACGTTTTTTCCATCAAATCAAATGTAGAATACAAAGTGTGATACATCGTTGGAAAGGTAATTTTGAGTAGAAAGCAAAAATTGCAAAAAATATACAGGATGCTTTTTTAAATAAAAAAGTCAGTCATTTCCGGTCAAACCAGAAGTTACTTTCAATTTTTGTTTTTCTCAATTAAAGGTTCCTTGAACGAATTGATGATCATTAAAATTTCAAATTTTTACCTTTTGAAATAGCTGAGATAATCCATTGGAACAGGTATACTGAGACACCCGGTATATTATCCAGTAGTTCTTTCAGTTTCATTTCGAACTTGAATAAACTATAATTCTGAAAATCTGAAAAACATTTGGGAGTTTAATATGGAAAGCCACGTTTGTACAAAACTAATCTTGAAATTTGGAATGATCTATGTATTTTTGTCTCGAGTACTCAATAATAGGTACTTGACAGTGCGATATAACATATATATAATCACGTTATTTTCAAGGGAAAAGAGAGACAAGAACTGGAACGAGAATTATCCGAAATGAGAACGCAACTGGATGCCCTGAAATTCCAATACAATAGTCGCCAAAACGATATAGACTCGAAAGATGACAAAATTCAACAGTTGACGAGAGAGTTACAAACTTTGGTAAATATCTATTCTTCCATCTATTCTGGTCACTTAGCATTTCTTGTTTTTGTAGAAAGAAAGATGCTCCGAGGCGGAACACACTTGCGGACAAGCCATAAAGATGCACGAAGACATGGATATTCTACAGGGTGCTCTACGAGATATCGCTCACGCCCTGATCCAAGACGCCGAAACTAAAGATCCCGAAATTCTACAAGCTACACACCTCCATCTCAGTGCTGCCGCCTCCTTACCCCAAAAGTGAGATATTGTATACAGGGAGTTCACGAAGCTGATCCAAAAAAAATCGTTTCAACCCACGTGAATGATAAAATTATTACAGAAGTAGTGCTATAGAATGCCTATAGAAATAGTCTCATAACTACGTTAAAATGTATGACAATTTTGATTTGAAACAATTTTAAGAAAAAACTTCTGTAGAAATTTGTGTCCGGAATTAGTTTCGGAGATGGTGTTGAGGTTAATTTTTTTTCGTTTTTTTGAAATTACTCTTTCAAATAATGAGTTATTCGCACGAGATTTGGTCCACGAGGTTTTTTGAGATAGGAACTCATAATTTCGGTAGAAGAAGTCTGTCTGAGTTGAATGGGTATGAAGTTTGATGAAAATAACTACAAACTGTCTGTAAGTTTTTCGAGGAGATGGTACATTCATTTTTCAGCTCTTTGTGGGATTTTCTCTCCTCGTTTCTAAAAAATAGAGTAGAAGTTATTAAAAATTATTGCAATATATTTGTAGTAAGGACAGATTTAGGATCTGTCCCAAAATGTCACTGCGCTTGAAATTAAACCTTAAGATACCTAAAAGAGAAATTCCCTATTTGTCAGTGACACCTTGTTTTTGAAAGAAATTTTGGAAATACAAATATATTTAATAAGAATAAAACTTCTACTTATCTTGGTGAACGTTTCGGGAACGAATCTGCTCCCGATCCCAACACAAATAAAACACTTTTCTTCGCAAAATGTTTGCAATGTGCAGTTGGTTTTGGCACTGACAAGTGACAATTTGACAGACGGAGGAATTCTGGTTACAAGGTATTTTTATTATTGGGGCAGATCACAAAATCTGTCCTTACTAAAAATATATTGACATAATTTTCAATAACTTCTACTCTATTTTTTAGAAACGAGGAGAGAACATCCCACGAAAAGTTGAAAAATGAAAATTACTACAGTTGCAAAACACTTAAAACGAAAACGAACCATGTTTTAAAGAATTTCAACAATCTGTATCTCGAAAACAAATCATTTTCGATACATTTCATGTAAGGAAGTTGTTTATTTATAATGTTCTTCAGCACTTAAGCATTCGTTTTACTATATCAATAATCAATTCAATAATCAATATAATACAACAATTTTTTTAATTGAAATATTGATTTTCAATTGCCACTTGAGAGTTTTGCGAAAAATCACAGTCAATCTATCTAGACACAGTGAGGAGTGTTCGTATGGTTCTGTAATCTGATGATTCGAATTTTGGCGGCCGATAAAAAAAAACGACAAATTCGAATTTAGTCAATTCCTTTTGATGTGCGATATTTCTCTAATTATCACTGTTAGATTAGTGAATATTAAGTCATCTCTTAGCAAATTTTGTTTTCTACAAATAAAATCTCTATAACCGGTTTCTCGTGTGGTACATAAATGCTTCGGCAGATACCGTTTCCACCTCCTCGATTTTGTCCCTACTAGTGTGACGTCACGAAAGCGATGTTCTGGCCCGGTAAGATCGAGTAGGCGCTGCCTACTAGCGTGTTCTGGCGTGATTCAACTATTTTCGCTCACCCGCTTTCACGACAGAATTTGTACCAGACAGGTTCCGTGCCTTTTCTAGCGTGCACCTTCTTCATGTACAGTCTATTCTCTGGCCAAACTAACTTCGCTCAACTTATATGTAGATCGCCGAAAAGATCGGCTCGCAGTATGACTTCCCCAGCAGCTTTTGCTGAGAGTACGATATCAGCTGTGCAAGCCGCTCTCCACAAATACCAGTCAATCATTCATGAACTACAGGTAATCACTCTCATTTTGCATGAACGCACTTTTCGGTCACTTTTGGTTCATCTGTTGCACCTTCGACCATTGCACTCTAACGTCGAATCGTAAAATTTTGATGTCCTCCAGAGATGTTCACTCATCGGTCCGCTGAGACTGTTATTCGATGATGATTAGAACGTCTCTTGATCAGTTTTGTTTCGAAGGAATTGAGTTGACATTATTAGAGCCGATATCAGTAGCATAAGATGTCTATATGGATGGTCAACGAAGCACTAGTACCTGCTACAGGTTTTGATTTGCAGATACTTCCTGAATGGTTTCATAGTTAATTTCTACTACATAAAGTGCGGCTCACCTCTCTCGAAGATTTCTTTGCAAAACTTCTCTCTAGATCTCTAGAACGATGTAGAGAATACTGGTGGAGCTATTCTGCCTATTTGCCTATCTAATTTATTCAACCAGAACTCTAACGTACAGCCAACTTGATAACAGCATTTCATTCGTTATAGCGGAAAATCACTCAAATGTCAGTTGTTAGATGGCGACACAAAAATGGAAACGAAATCAGTATTACTGATAATTGCACAATCAGTGTTTTTAAAAATGTTGATTCAGAAGTAGCAATTTAGGTTACTTCTCAATTTTAGATCGAACTACATAATTACAATCTCAAAACGTCTACTATTTGTACAGAAATCTGTAAAATGTCACCATCTTCTGGGGAAAATCACTCAAATATCAGTTGTGAGATGGCGACACATAAATGAAAACTAAATCAGTATTATTGGTAATTGAACAATCAGTGATATAAAAATGTTGATTCAGAAGTAGTAATTTAGGTTACTTCTCAATTTTAGATAGAACTACATAATTACAATCTCAAAACGTCTACTATTTGTACAGAAATCTGTAAAATGTCACCATCTTCTGGGGAAAATCACTCAAATATCAGTTGTGAGATGGCGACACATAAATGAAAACTAAATCAGTATTATTGGTAATTGAACAATCAGTGATATAAAAATGTTGATTCAGAAGTAGTAATTTAGGTTACTTCTCAATTTTAGATAGAACTACATAATTACAATCTCAAAACGTCTACTATTTGTACAGAAATCTGTAAAAATGTCACCATCTTCTGGAGAAAATCAGTCAAATGTCAGTTGTTAGATGGCGACACAAAAATGGAAACAAAATCAGTATTATTGACAATTGCACAATCAGTGTTATAAAAATGTTGATTCAGAAGTAGTAATTTAGGTTACTTCTCAATTAATGATCAAACTACATAATTACAATCTCAAAACGTCAACTATTTGTACAGAAATCTGTAAAAATGTCACCATCTTCTGGGGAGTTTCATAACTATTAGGCCATTATAGCGGAAAATAGCGTTAGCGTTTTTGGTGAAACAAAACACCATCAGTGACTGCACCAGTGTTTTGTTCATCGTTATCTCTAGCTTATTTAGGCTTTATGTTAACACTAGGTTGTGATCCTCATACAACTCGATGAGTTGAATACCGACACTATTGGATGAATTTTCACCGACTCAACTCAAACAAAAGCAGAAGTGTCTCTTTTTCTAGAGATTTATCTAGAGACACCACTTATGATCTTCGACTATCAACTGTATACTTTTCTGATGATTAGTGTTATGATTCAGATATTGATAATGCATGTACTCAAATTGAAGTGTGAACTGACCCAAATATTCTCGATATGGCTCGATATACTCTCGCTTCGGCTTTTTACTAATTTATATTGGGTCCCTATAATTCCTCCTACTGAGACTCAATCTTTAGTAATCATGTTCTGCTGTTGGAAATTTTTATCGAGTCATAAAATTTTGAAAGGTGTTGTCATTATATTAGAATAAAATAATCCATTCCCTCGATGCTATGAATATATATCGTCTGAACCAATACTCAGTCCAACTGACTGAAATGAGTCTTGTCTCAAGACATTTGTCAAGGGAGACAAAATTAGAATTCTCCAAACTGAGAATTTTTCAAGAGAAAATTGTGACTTCAAGATATCTTCAGAAGATATTCTTTATCTATCTACCTATAAATAATTACGGAAGATACCTACAGGAATGCTTCCATCAGAATAAGTGAGAGACACTGTATAAAATATGATAACATAATCGTTAACTTTTCCAATGGCTTAGTAAATTCTCATCCCATCTGTCACTCATTTATGTCATTCATTTCCATGAGTTGGTATTTCAAGGTAAAACTCCAATCGAATAGGGAGCAACTTACGCTAGTTCGCAAACAATACGAAAACGCCGAGGAGTCGGCCACCTCGCTGGAGAGGAAGTCGGCAGACCTCGTGGCCCAACTGGACACTAGCCGCTCCCAGCTGGCCCAGCTGGCCCAGGACAGGGACGTCCTCCAGAGGGCGCACGAAGCGCTCAAGGCCGAGAAGAGCCAGCTGGACAGGCACCGGCTGGACGTCAACGCCATGGTGGAGGCTCTCAACCAGGACTACGACAGGCTGCAGAAGAGGAATGCCGGCATGCAGAAGGAGTTGGACGAACAGCTGGCAGACAAGGCGTTTTACGTATCGGAGATCGAGAGGCTGAAAGAGGAGGCTGAAACGAGGGAGATGGGGCTGCGTGGGGAGGAGGACAGGTGCAGCAGAATGCGTGAGGAACTGTTGACGTCGAGGGAGGAGCTGAATAAGCTGTATTTAGCACACGATATGCTCGAGGCTCAGAAACTCGAGGCGGACAGTATGATATCCTGTTTGGAGAAGACCAAGGGTGAGGAAGTGGGTCCTTTGATTTGTAATTGAATTCATTTTATCGAGGATCACTTCTGTCCATTGCTACAAGGAATATTCGTCAAGTGAGCTGTGATCGCAAGAAATATCTCGTCAGTTGATTGATTCCATCGCCATTTGAGCCGTACTTGCAATACTCGATTGTCAACAATCAATTCAACTCTAATACCATTAATATTGTAATGAATTGAGCTCTTATTGAAAACTAACAGCCATTTGTGCTCTACTTGCGAGATTACAATCATCCACCCATCAATATCAATTACAGAGATTTATTATCTATCTAAGTCTTTTAGGCCCCTTTCCATTACCTTTTCCTGACTTTTTATATACATGTTTTCTATTATAGACTTCTGTTACTTAAATCTCTCACTCTCTATTCTTCTGGGATTCCAATGTTTTGTTTCTTTGACTTAGAGAAGTGACAAGTAGTCAGGCAGAGTAAGAGTAATTCTGGTCACCAGGTGTTTCTTCTTCAATTGATGTTGAATTTGCCATTTTCATATTCAGTTTTCAGAAGTGGATGCCTAGTTCCATATTATTATTATTATTTTATATTTTCCAGCTGATTATGAAATGCAGCTAGATAAAATCTTGGGAGAAAGAAGCAATGTTCACGACTCTCTCGTAAAAAAAGAAACAATAGCGACCAATCTCGAATTGGACAAGAAAAAATTACTGGACGACATCAAAAGAGTAAGTTATTGTACTCGCCTTATCCGCTAACTCTTCAAAATTTGTTCAATAACAGCTAGAGGAAGAAAAACAAACTCTTCAACACCAATGCAACGATCATCTCAGCGATATACAGTCTCTGAGGAAGGAATTATTGCAAGCTGAACAGCAAAGACTAGATCTCGAATCTGATAAAGTTTCGTTGTCCGAAAAGTGCAAATTCCTGGAAATCGAAAAAGGAAAGGTATGATTCTCAATAATCTTACTGGATTATCCTGGGGATGTATCTCTGTTTAATTTCTTAGATTTTTCAGAAAATGGCGCAGTCTGTAGGAGCATTGAATATGATTTTTTTTTCATTTTCAAGGTCGAGATGGAATTAAATCAAGTAACCAGAGAAAGAAATGATCTGAGCAATCAACTCACCGTCCTTGGAAGAAAAAGAGATTCTCTGAACGAAGAACTAGCCAGGTGCAGGCAAAAACTTGAGCAAGCAACCGAAACCAACGCCAGAGTCAATAGAAATCTTGAAGATTTGGTCAAAGATTGCGAAGAGAAACAAGTGAGTAGCTAGCTAGTTTCTAGTTCGAGGCTTCCTCCTAAAACCCGCTCTGCTATCGATTTTTTCCATCTTTCAGTGCACCATCGACGCCATGGACAAAGATATGCAGCGCCTCCAAGAGCTGCTGGCGGCTGTACGCACGGAAAAAGATACCCTGGAGGCCGTTCTCTTCGACACACAGACCAATTTGGAAGCGTCTGAGGACAAGCGCATGCAGCTGGAAAAGGACCAGCAAGAGTTGCTCTTGAAAGAAGAGAAACTGAAAGCCCAGGTAGCCAGACTCACGAAGGACCTCGAGAGATCGGAAAAGAAGTTCGTGGAGGTCAAGAATAGTTTGACGCAGGCGGCTGGGAATAAAGAGACGGAGTTCAAACAAGCTTTGGAGAGGATCAAGAAGCAGAGCGAGGAGAATGTGAGGAAACTGACTGAGGAAAAGGATAAAATAAGGAGTTCTTTGGAGAAAAAGTAAGAGGAACTATAATGGAACGCATTATTTTTCGATACTGCGATTTCTCTAATTATATCTATCGAATAGGCCTCTTCTGCTCTGTGTCAATTGAGCTTTAATCATAAAATAAAAAAATGTCATGGGAAAATAATAATGATAATCAATTAACAATAAATTATTGCATCCAAAACAGATGGTGTTCAAAAAAAACAGATATCTTTTATTGTTGCATTTGCACTTCATTATTGCAAATCGTGAATTATACTCTCGGAAATGTATTTGCTGAATGGTGAATTCATTTGGCAAACTACTTTGGCTACCTTATTCAGTTAGTATCAGACTAATAAATTCGAATGTGTCCTAGTTATATCCGAAAAATCAACTGCATTCACTAGAATTGACGTTCATTTGATTAGTGCGTTTGGTCTTAAATTGTTTTCTTGAAACTCAAAATGTCAAAATAATAGTTATTCAACCAACTAGTTTATTGATAAAGGCGATTGAGATTATTGAGAGATCGCTATTTGATATACGAGCTGGTAACAAGATTTTTCCTTCCTTATTTGGAATGAGAAAGAAAGAAAATCACTTTTGGTGTTTATCGGGATTGTCCAATTACAATGAATAGGTACCAAATCTGTATTGTTTGATCTGTATGGTTAACTCGTCAGTCATTGTGACTTTGACATCTGTCAACACTATAAATACAAAACTCTTCTCTTGTTGAAAACCAGTTCAACGAGAATCAACGAAACGTCGTATACAGGGTGTTCCGTTGATCATGTTACAAACTTCTAGGGTAGATAAAACACACGAAAATAAGGAAAAAAGTTCATGTGAACATGGGTCCGGAAACGCTTCTTCAGGGAGCTAGGGCCCTTCGAAGATGACCTTCAAAAACTACTTTTCGTTTTATAGCTTCGGTACTACTGCAGCTATCGCAACCAATTTCGGGACATGAAATCTAGTTCGTAGGTTCATCAATTTGAGCCTTCCGGATTTTGTCACCTTTAACCAGGGGCGTACAAACCAGGGGGGTATTTGGGCAAATTTGACCCTACTCCTCTTAGGCTTCAATTTCTTACCATTTTTATATCTGATTATGATTCTGCAATGCCTATAACATAAAAAAGGTACTCTTGTAAAAATCGCTATCTGTCACCGTTTCCTCCGAAAATGGCTAAATCCAATCAATAATAAATTATTGGTCTTAAACCAATTATTACGTTGAAACATGAGAATGAGGTTCAGTACAGATAGTTGTCAAATATCTGTCAATAAAATATGGTGTCGAAGATTTGACTAACTAATAATGCTCACTATCTGTACTGAACCTCATTTTCATATTTCAACGTAATAATTGGTTTAAGACCAATAATTTATTATTGATTGGATTTAGCCATTTTCGGAGGAAACGGTGACAGATAGCGATTTTCACAAGAGTACCTTTTTTATGTAATAGGCATTGGAGAATCATAATCAGATATAAAAATGGTAAGGAATTGAAGCCTAAGAGAAGTGGGGTCAAATTTGCACATATACCCCCCTGGTTTGTACGCCCCTGGTTAAAGGTGACAAAATCCGGAAGGCTCAAATTGATGAACCTACGAACTAGATTTCATGTCCCGAAATTGGTTGCGATAGCTGCAGTAGTACCGAAGCTATAAAACGAAAAGTAGTTTTTGAAGGTCATCTTCGAAGGGCCCTAGCTCCCTGAAGAAGCGTTTCCGGACCCATGTTCACATGAACTTTTTTTCTTATTTTTGTGTGTTTTATCTACCCTAGAAGTTTGTAACATGATCAACGGAACACCCTGTATAAGCTGTTTTAACATGTAAAATCTTGATTGATATCCATTTTTTTCAATCAGCTTCAAATTGGTACTCCAAGATGTATGTTTGGTTGCCTGTACCATAATCAAGCATTAATAGAGAAATTGATCGTTAATAGGGGTCATTAACGATCAGTTTGATGAACTTTAAACAGACTAGTTGATACGAGGTCAACGGAAAATATTTCCAATTCTGAATATTTTCTGAATCTTATTGTTACATTGAAAAAATAATGTTATTCTTCACCTAGATTGGTATTTCAATATGGCATTTATAGGTTAAGATATCTAATGCCCATTCATTCATTGAACGAAGAGACACGCATTTTTCTAAAAATGTTGGAGTGCTCATTATCAACTTTCAAAGGTTGCAACAGTCCTTGCACCAGCTGGGAAATGAAAAGGATGCGGAGATTCAGCAGCTTCTGGATCGGGTGGAGAATCTACAAAATCATATCGAGAATCTGTGTCAACAGCATGAAGAATTGATGCTCCGGGCCGAAAATGACAAGCAACAAGCTTTGTTGATAGGTAAGCAAGATTTTTGTTCCATATAATTACGGAACTAAACATTACTCTCTTTGGAATTTTATATCATCGTTGTTGGTACATCAAATCATAAAATTCGAAGTGAGTAGTTATTTTAAATTAATTCGTATCTCGAACACAGGTTTTATTTCGTCAATTTCCCTAATTGGGCCTCCTTTGTTTATTCCTCTCAACTATAACTCTCAGATGTTTATTTACAATCGATTCAGTTTTGAGTTCGGTATACTTGTTAAGTGAGAATAATAATGAAGTATATCACTTTCCATATTTACTTATTTTCATGTTATCGGAATTGAAATACAAACACTCTGTATGAGGAAAAGAGATTGCCGTCGATGCCGTATAAATATAACGGTAAGTATATCGACTTCGAAAATAAAAGAGCGGTGATTTCATTCATGAAAATAGATTTCATATAATGATATCATCAAAACATTAGGGAAATGACTGGGTTCTAAATTTAATTTGCATAACAAAGCAATATTTATGATAATATCCGAGCGGTATCTACGTTGCTTTCAGAAAAAAAAAAATTCCAGTGTGCCATCTTTTTTTAGTAAAAAAATTATCGTATTCCTTTGTTTGATATTATGTTTTCGATGTCTGGTGGAATTTTACCGAGTAAGAGCCGGCCGCTTTCTCCATCAAGATCGACTGTGAATAAGGTGAATTGAATTAAAAAATATTTTTTTAACGAGTTTCAAGAAGCAATACTAGAACGTGAACGTGTGTAGAGTGTGAATCATCAAATGGTCTCAGCCACATTTTTACTGTATTTTTCGATTCGAATATTCTTCACATACCTTCAATAGCTCATGAGTATTTCTATCAATATACATGGTGATCAGTTTCGAATTGTCACGAATCTATATTTGTTTTCAATTGTTGTAAAGATGGCGCAAGTGGCTTATCAAACCTACAGTGACAAAAATAAACCATAGTGGCTTCATTTCTGTTGGTCGTTTTAGGGGTGCCATGTTTAGTCAGAATTCGAATAGTTCAATTTTGTGTTGAATGTGTTTTCATTGATTTTTTTGAGCTTTTAAAAGGCTTGTGAGGTGAGTTCTACTTCACATTCATCCTGCCTACATTCATGAACTTTGAAATGAAGTTAAATAAAATTATGAGCATTATAAATCTCTGATGATAATCAGGATATCAGAGATTTGTATTTGCTTGTCCGGAAATCTTGTTATTGTTACGAAATCAAAACATCAAGATGATAAATGAGCCGCCATGAATTTACGAATGATTCATTTTCTAAAAACTAAATAGACGTTTGCCTAAACATGGCGGATTTTGGTTCGTTGAAGCCACTTTGGTTTAAAGATTCACTATAATCAAACGTCATACATACTTGATATAAAGTGAATTTTACCAACGATATTTATAAATAACAACACCTGATTAAGTTCCCCGAATATACAGTGTGAATTTGAAAGTGAGGCTTTTTTTAACAGGGTATATATCTCGTCACAATAAGCTGTTTGGCCAAAAATTATTTCTACAAAAAATTCAAGGGTTAAGTTGTAAAACAGCATCAGCTGACACTTGAACTTTTCATCCATGTATATATTAATTACGTTAAATTTAATTTCAATTTGTATCTTTCTTCATTGGATGAGTAAAGACGATTTATTATTTATTATCACTATTATTATTATATCGGAGGTGAAGGTATTCTAAAGTTTTGTTCATTTAAAATGTTATTTCAATAATCTGAGATTCGTAAGAGAAAATATGATGATATATCACAAAAATTCTTCAAAATTATCCCCATATTTGTCTGATGTGCGTATATACTGATGCTCCAAGACTCAGTTCAAGCTTTTGAAACAAAATATTCAGGTCCTCGAATTTCAGTCGCATTTTGGATTCTATTACGTAACTCTTCCAAAATATTTATTCCCCAGGCCTTTTTTTGAGGAAATGTCAACAAAAAATATTATAGTTGAAATATTATTCAATCCTCAAAATAACTTTTGGCCAAACAACTTTGGTGAAATATAAACTCTGTTGAAAAAAACTTACTTTCAGATTCACCCTGTATATGGTGGTCTATTCATCTTGATTAAATGGTGTTGTTCTAATCATGATGAAATAAGATAGGTGCTCGCATTCCTATCCAAGGCAAGGTTAGAAAATTAAACCGAATCGCTTTACCTGGATACTGTAGGAGTCATTAGTACTCCTGAAGAGGGCACTATTATGCGACTAAATTTAGGGTGGCAGCACTGAAAACAGTGAGAACTGCAGTTCTACCAAACTTGCAATAAAATAAAATTGAAACATAAATAGAATTTTGTGTATCTAATTGTTGTATATTTGATGGAATCATGATGAGAAGATTCGAATGAGTGAAATCGAAACATTTGTAATACACCATGAAATTTGAAACGCATTTTTTTTGTATAATAATGGCGCCATCTTCAGGAAAACCCGCGACTCCTACATCACTTGGAGGTAAAGCGGATTGGTTTAAACAAAATCGCATCAGTGCATTCACTATTCTCATTTCATTATGGTTCTAATCAAAAATTCAGTGGCAGTTCAAAACAAGTGATTATTAATTTCGGGCAATTCATGATGGCTGACAGATATTTCGAGGGTTGTCGACACGGTGAGAAACTTCGGAGAAATTGCTGGATTCCTATGAGATTCGAAAGCAGCACATGGCTCTCATATATTTTCGCGGGACTTAAGTTGATTCTGGATCCTCCAGGAAATACCTATAAGAACGCAATCTCCACAGAGCAGTGTGGAAAAACTCATTTATAATCATAAATCCATCGAGATCAAAGTCCATGCGCCGTTCTGACATCTCATTCGTCCTTATTACTATACCTGGTGATACAGGGTGCGGCATTTTTACATGCTCGGTATTGTGACGATGACAATTACAGCTCATCACGATCACCAAGCTCTCCACGATAGATTCGAGGCCATCAAGAGGGAGTTGGAAGACGAGAGGGACGCTCTGGAGAGACTCAAGCGCGAGTCAAACGGCAGATCGGAGCAGGATAGGGCGAACATCAACCAGCTAAAAGAGGAGTTGAGCAAGGTCAAGAGCAAGCTGGAGGAGGCCAGGTGAGGAGTCTCTTCCCATCTTTTTTTTTGGGACAGATCCTAAATCTGTCCTTACTACAAATATATTGCAATAATATTTTTAATAACTTCTACTCTATTTTTTAGAAACGAGGAGAGAAAATCCCACGAAAAGCTGAAAAATGAATATACCACCTCCTCGAAGAACTTACATCTGTTCGTACGTTAATCGATGAAGTAGTATATTCAATCATACTGATTTTTTGGTTATTTCTTCTCGTTTCTGAAAATGAAAATAGGAATTATAATCATTTTTCAGCTTTTAATGGGATTTTTTCTCCTCGTTTCTAAAAAATAGAGTAGAAGTTATTAAAAATTATATCAATATATTTGTTGTAAGGACAGATTTAGAATTATAATGATTGATAATTGATGATTCGGTATATTGGATACCTGAAAGAGAAATTCTCTTTTTGTACAACTGTCAAAAAATCTTCACATTGCTGCATCTCTATTGATGCGTAAATATATACTTTTTTTCACCGCCAGAATAGTTCACAAAATAAACATGAAATATTAGTTTTTGAAGGATTTATTTCTACAAGATTTTATCAGATATTTTAATTTGTTTGGAGGAAGATGGACATTCAATATTTCGTTAGAAATCTCAATTTCATCATTCAAACTATCTTCTATATATGCTTCTGCTACAAAGGCAGATTTCAATTCACCACAGTTGTATAAAAAATGTTCGCATTTCGTGTTTTCATAGCACATTCGAGAGAATTTATGAACACTCTCATGTGCCATTGGAAAACACTCTTATTTTACGCACTCGATACAAAAATAACTAATTTGTCAAGGATACCTTGTTTTTCAAAGAATTTGGGAGACGAATATACAGGGCGGTTCAATATTCGATGTGAATATTTCAAGGACGTATTGTTGGGATCAATATGAGATGTTCTCTTCGAATAAACATGTATCCTAAAATGCACCCCCTCCGAACTAGAGCCAATGTAAGCTAGGTGAAGAAAAGAGATATCTAAAATTGCGACTATAAGAACGGACCAAGCTTTCTGAGAATTTGCATGCCACTGTTTTTTTCAGTCCCTCTTTGCTCCGAAAATTTTTTGAACCCAGTTCTGGAGTAGTTGGAAAAGGTACTTTATTGGCGTGAATTTTATGTTCAGAAACAGAAACTCTGAATTTGAATAGTATAATCTTCTGGGTCATGTAACAATCTGAGAATTAGGTTTCTTGCATTTCTTCAAACAACTAACCATTTGCCAGAAAATCGTAATCAACAAAAGAGGGTATTTTCGCAATATCAAACTAACAAATTAAAAATCCGATAACAAATGTTGGAAATGTCCTCTCCCCTTGCTGCGATACAAGATTCCATTATTCTTTGCAAAGAACGTCGAACATATTTAAAAATCCCAGGAGTTTCTTTTCTTTATTGGAAAGCATCAATGATGCGTTGAAAGAACCTAACTTATAGTGGCTGTAGCTCTGAAGGTGTGCATTTTAGGACACATTTCCATTTGGAGAAAATGTGTATTGAATATATTCATATCGAATTCTGAATTTCAAAATAGCGGAAACATATTTTCCTTCTAAATCATTTCGCTACTCAGTCACTCTTCAGTGTCAAAAGACTATATAACTAGTGTTCATTTTTTTCAGGCTCAGAAGTGAAGAAGAAATCAACAAGTTGGAACAGAGGATCGAGGAGGTTAGATTGGAGAGGGATAACAGTCAAAGTGAAGGGGAGAACTTGAAAATACAGCTGCAACTGTACGAGAGCAAAGCAGAAAGTATCAGCAATCAACTGCATGAGACCATCAGGAAACTCAAAGAAGGTACAGGTCATAGACTTCTCAAGCCTTCTCAAGCCAGTGTCACCAATGCTACTTGTTCAGTCAGACACTCCCAGACGAGCCGTGATTTCCAATATTCTCTTCTCAACATTTAATATTAACTCAATATCAATATTTGCAGATGATTCGACATTTATATACTTCTCGTCGGGAAATTATCGTGTATATTAATGATATGAGGAGTGATATTCCGCGTTCGATTTTCATCTAGATCACAGAGTTTCAAACGATTCGTTCTGAAAATGCAATATTTCGTTTATGTCAGAAAGTCCAAGGTACATATTTATCGTATAATCGTAGCTTGGAAATTTGGAAATTTCTATTTATTGGTTTAAAAATCCGAAAAAATTTACTACCACTGATTCTGACCCGTAGAAAACGAATCTGCGATCGAAATAGATGAATTCGTCTCAATAACGGAGTAATCTCGCTCCCAAGTGCGTTTTTCGCAAAAAATCGCACTATTTTCAATTTGACGCTCTATATCTCTGGAACGGTCAGTCTTATAGATTCGATCGACCCACAGATCGATTCCTCGTTCGATTTTCATCTAGATCACAGAGTTTCAAACGATCCGTTCTGAAAATGCAATATTTCGTTTATGTCAGAAAGTCCAAGGTACATATTTATCGTATAATCGTAGCTTGGAAATTTGGAAATTTCTATTTATTGGTTTAAAAATCTGAAAAAATTTACTACCACTGATTCCGAACCGTAGAAAACGAATCTGCGATCGAAATAGATGAATTCGTCTCAATAACGGAGTAATCTCGCTCCCAAGTGCGTTTTTCGCAAAAAATCGCACTATTTTCAATTTGACGCTCTATATCTCTGGAACGGTCAGTCTTATAGATTCGATCGACCCACAGATCGATTCCTCGTTCGATTTTCATCTAGATCACAGAGGTTCAAACGATTCGTTCTGAAAATGCAAAATTTCGTTTATGTCAGAAAGTCCAAGGTACATATTTATGGGATAATCGTAGCTCGGAAATTTCGAAATTTCTATTTATTGGTTTAAAAATCTGAAAAAATTTACTACCACTGACTCTGACCCGTAGAAAATGAATCTGCAATCGAAATAGATGAGAAATATCATCTTGGTTGCAAATTCATAAGTTAACTCTCAATTACAACAAATCTGTGTCTGCTACATCCAACTGAACATTAAATTTCATTGATAACTTCATCAAGTATGCCAATGTAACGAAAATTCTAAGCCTTCATGTTTATGAAAGATTATTGTGGAATGATCATATACATCATTTTAGAGGAAATTTGAATCAGACTCCAAGGATTTTATTGAAAATCACCGAATGTTATTTCTATGAGATACTTGAGAAGTATTCATTTTTGTCTTACTCATTAAAATTCACAACATTTAATATCCATACTGAAAATCCACGGAAGCGAAGAAGGGTCAATATTATTTTATTTTTATTTTTCGGTCATAAAATACAACATATTTTGATTCCTGATGTCCAATGTGAATTATAAAAAAATATTCACTGGAACTACCAATTTTTCAGCTGAAAACAACTCGGAATCTTTGAGGAAAGAGTTGACAGACGTCCGCAGACTTCTAACCGATGGGAATTTCGAAAAGGAAAAATACCACAACACCAACAAAGAACTGCGCGATCACATCAAGAGAACAGAAAGTGAAAAGAGAGAGCAAGCGAGACAACTAGAGGAAGCTTTCAAAACCATCACGAGTAATTATAACTTTTCTTTCCTTTCTCACCTTCGGAAAGCATTATCCAACCGATCATTACATGAAAATATGCCAATCATCACACCATCATCAATATCTCGGTAGCATAAAATCGATACTGCTTGATTAGCAACTCGAAATTAAATCGATATCTACCGGCTAGCACTTCATCAACTGGAGTACCCAGCGCCACCTCGAATATGCTGGTCATCCTCCTCGCGGACAACCTGAACGGAGCCAATCATTTCTTTCTAGATCTCGAGGAGCTAAAGGTTGGACTCGAGAGCGAACGCGCCCGACTCCAGAACCAGATCAGGAACCTGGAAACGGAACAGATCCAGATCGAGCACAAGGTGCAAGGCATCCAGGAGGAGTTGCAAAGGGCGCAGGCGGCCAGCGGCCAACAACAGACCGAGGAGAAGGAACTGCAAGCTAGGCTGCTCAACGAGGTGGAGGAGAGGGAAAGGTCGCATCAGGAGGTGCATCAGCTGAGGAAACAGGTCGGTGGTTTGATATTTTTCGGATTATGTGGTGTTAACGCCCCGCGTTAATTTAGTTTGGTGTTTTAAGATAGTTTTTCATAGATTTATGGTGGCTTTATAAAAAAATTTATCAGCTAAGATTTACCACTTAACATTTAAGACTTTACATTTAAGACAGATGGAACATGGGAATACAATTGTTCATGTTATAAAACCATTTAAGACTTTCCATTCAACATTCATCATTTAAGAAGATGCCGAACTTCCAACTTAAGAAATTATTGTTAAATGGCCATAAATGAAAATAAGTTGTGCGCATGTTCGCCTATGATGCTTTTCGGGAGTGTCGACAAGTGACACCTCTGCTTCCCGCTTTCGTTCAAAACTGTATTGAGGTTATCTTTTACTGTACGAGAATATTGTCAGTGTTTTCAGGATTTTTGCGGATTTTTGTCATGGGTATTATTACTCTAACCAGTTTTTTAATGCTTTCGGCGTTTGGAATTTATTATTCAATTAATAAAAAGAAACGTCAGTATTTCTAAAGCTTAAATGATTTCTAAATGTTAAATATTTTTATAACCTAAGCCATTATAATGTCTTAAATCTTAAAGTGATAAATGATAAATGTTAAATGTTGAAAGTTTTTATAAAGCCACCATAAGTTATAATATTATTTTCTAGTATTTATTCGCTTTCATTATCCACTGAGAATACTCTTCAAGTCGAATTTCCGTATCATGACCATAATATGCTCCCTCCCTCGTATCAAAATTCTCGACCGTTAAAAATCGTCTCTCGCGAAAGTGTGTGGAATCCGCGAAACGCTATATTCTACTGAGAATCCCCGGAATACAGTCCACTGAACTGTTGAATGGGTGGTTGCAACCCTTCCCCAGGCACGAACTAGAAGATTGGCTACCCTAGAGTTTCCAGGTAGGTCAAAGGCTTGGCGAATTTCGATCTCCAGTATTTCTTTTTTTTTATTTGCAATCATACCTTATTTAATTCGCATACGAACATGTGTTGTTTTCACAATTCTTCATTTATTGAGGTTGGTCGATATTTTGGATTTTTCTCGATTGATATTTCCGAAGAGATCTTGGGACTTGGGATTACTCAATGAGTAATACAGAAAGAAAATTATAAATACAAAATAAAGATGCAAAATAGATGCAGTTAAAATTTGTGACGATAATGGCGGAAGTAACTTAAAGAGAACATTGCAAACCATTATCAATCAGTACGAGATATTAACGCTAGGTAGCTAAAGCTTCATACGCGAATGTCTGAATAATATTATTATTGTTCATTTTTCTAAGAGATATCACTATTCACATCAGTTATATATGGAATGAATACATACAGGGTGAGTCAAAAATGTGTACCGAGCTTTCTGGGGGTGATAGAACATTGAAAAATAAGTGTAGTTTGATGATTAAACTCATGGCCCAAAATGCATATTGAGGGAGATTATATCCTTCCAAAGTTGATAAAATTAAAATAATTTCTCCGCATAACTTCTGAACGATGAAAGCCACCCGATTCAAATTTTGTGCATGAATGTATGTTGTCAAAATACATTTTTTCGTCACACTTCCACATTTCTGATATTGTTATGAAGGGTGTTTTCAGAGGGTGAGTCATGATTTTTTGTAGAAAACTTTTCTCTCTGTATTATTATCGGTGAAAAAACAGGAGCATTCGATGGAGCGAAGAAAATTACATGAAAAAGGTACTCTTATTCAAATACAAAAAATTGAGCCGTTCGTGAGATATTTGAATTTTTGTAGTTACATGATATCAGCAGATTGATTTTATTCATCGCGAGATTCATCGGTATAACGGTACACATTTTTGACTCACCCTGTATACATAAAAATGCATAATAATTATATTTTCCAATTAATTGGGCAGCGAGTTGTTAAAAGTTGTTCGAAAGTATTTGATTTGATTTGTCATCAATAAATCCAATAAATCCAAGTTTGATATTTTCAATTTCTTCTTGTAATATATTGATTATTGAACCTCTCAACTATCCACGGTAGGTCATTTTGTTTCTATAACTACGAAACTCTAATATCTATGTTAAAACCTTCGAAATCTCTTCAAAATAAAGCCATAAAATGTATTTTTCAACTACCATATTTGGAATCAACATCGACTCTATACAAATCAAGGGATCTGCTAGATATTGACTCTGTCTTCGAAATGAAAGTGTGCATTTTCATCCACTTCACCAAAAATAAGAAAAAACACTCGAATCTTACCGTCAATATCAATTATGACTCCCATGAGCACCACATCAGACGATGTGATCATTTGAAAACTGTTCAGATAAATACTGTCTGTAAGTTTTTCGAGGAGGTGGTACATTAATTTTCCAGCTTTTTGTGGGATTTTTTCTCCTCGTTCCTAAAAAATTGAGTAGAAGTTATTGAAAATTATTTCAATATATTTGTAGTAAGGATAGATTTTGTGATCTACCCCAAAATGTCACTGCACTTGAAATTGAACCCTTCTAAAAGAGAAATTCTCTACTCGTCAGTGACACCTTGTTTTTGAAAAATTTGGAAATACAAATATATTTAATAAGTTCTCAACGGGAGCAGATTCGTTCCCCAAACGTCCACCAAGATAAGTAGAGGTTTTATTCTTATTAAATATATTTGTATTCATATGTATTAAATATATTTGTGTCACTGACGAATAGAGAATTTCTCTTTTAGGTATCTAAGGGTTCAATTTCAAGCGCAGTGACATTTTGGGGCAGATCACAAAATCTGTCCTTACTACAAATATATTGAAATAATTTTCAATAACTTCTACTCTATTTTTTAGGAACGAGGAGAGAAAAACCCACAAAAAGCTGGTAAATGTTCAGATTAAATCCCAATTTGGAGAAAAATCGTTATATTTTTGTGGAATGAATATTCATCAACAGAATGAAAACTATCACAAAATCTCGTCACAAAATTCAAGATTGAACTGAAGAAATATATTCTATCAATTTAACACACTCCCTTATATCGACTAATTCTGATTCAACTATTTATCTTCAACTTGACCTGATCTTTTTTTCAATATATTTATTTTCTTCTCAACTTCTATTATGTCCCTCCATAAACATGCATGTTTCTTGTGATTTACAATTAAAACATTCAGATGATGTTAAACAGATCAAGACCAACTTCATATTGGTTTCTGATTGACTTGTTGTTTTTTTGCCCAGATATCGGAGCTGGAAAGGAACTTGGAACAAACGAGACAAGAGCTCGGCAAAACTCGAGTGCATTCCGCTCAGCTGGAGGAACAATGGCACGCTAGAGAGCAGGACCTCCTCGTCCACTTGGAAGACGGTAAAGCCAGAGAGAAGAGACTGGAAGATCAGAAACACAACTTGGAAGTGTGTTTGGTAGATGCTACCCAACAAATACAAGAACTGAAGGTATGTTGACCACTCTTCATCGAAGCTTGGGAATTTTAGTTTCTACATTCAAGGCGAAACTGGGTGGCGCTGAGGGAAGGCTGAGGTCTCTGGAAACTCAGCTGGCTCAGCTCGAATCGTCCAAGAGAGATGTCGAACAGAAGCTCAACAGCATTATTTCGACGCTGAGGCGTATCGCTGGTGTGCAGCTAGATGGCTCTGTTAGCATGCCTTACAGGTTGTTGAGTCCTTCGAGAAGATGGAGTCCGGCTAGATGTAAGTTGAGTTGTTGGATCCACGAGTAGTAGTTGTTGAGTACATTCGGTAGTCAGAAAGACACAGCTTGAGGAACGTATTTTTTTTCTTCGCAGCATACGATGATGGAAGAGATGGTACCATCGACGTTGACCCAGAAGTCGTTAGGAAGGGAGTTCGCAATTTGATGCAGCAGGTCGCCCAAATCGAGAGGGAAAGGGTAATTACATCCCCTTTCTCAGTGAAGTTAGCCCAAGCAACCGAAATATGAAATATTAGAGATCTCAGTCACCACAATGGCAACTATTTTCTCTTTGAATGTTATTAGGGATTTAGGGGAGAGGAAGGCAACAAATGTTCAGTAACATTTTCATAAACATACATTTTGTTGAAAAAAATGATTTTCTTCAGAAAACACAAGATGGTCAGTCTCTTGAAATCAAGAGGCTCTATGATTTTTGACATTATATTGACTGATAGCATAAGCTTGGAGTGACATTTCAGTTTGTGTAGTTGCGTTCTCTGTTGCAGTTGATAATAATATCTCATAGTCAAAGCGGTTTCTCAAGAATCACAAAAAGTGATGATTCATTCGCATTCAATTCAATAGATGAAATTGTTAATTTATAATCAATTTCATAGATGGCCATAGAAAAACCTAATTTTATCAGTTGTGCTAACTTCGCTAAGACAGGGCCATATTCATTTTTGTTTTCCAGCACACACATACTCTCAGTTTATAATAAATGGTTTTTATATAGATTGATTCACCCCAAAGAATTTGGAAGAAAATGGTTAATCGAGTAAATTCATGAATTTTATTCAATGTGAAAATTTTAAAAAGCGCCACTGCACAGCGAAACCACATATCCCCTCTATACGCACGAATCCGTGAATAGTTACCCCGTTGATGCCAACTCTATTAGAAACAACAAGATGAAAGATGTGAAATATCAAAAAAAAACTCATGAAAATAAAGAACGCAATACTATATACCGTTGAAATGAAATCACACGCGGTATCTACAAAAACTGTTTTCATAACAACATGTCATAATATAATTGATGATCTACAAACTGATACAAAGTACTTCAACAAACCATATTTCCTACAGGACGATTACAAAACTCAAGTGCACACCTCGAAAAAACAACTTCAAGAAGCACTTGATAGTCAAACGAAGGGCGACAGCAAACTCGGCAAGGTTGTCCAAAATTTGAGGATCCTACAGGACCAAAAGAGCAGCCTCGAAGCGAAATTGAGCCAGAAAAACATCGAGGTTCAATCACAGGTGATTACTTCAATGAACGGTGATATCTATATCTATTCAGATATAATAAATTTCCTGCGAAAAGATGTGATTTATTCAAATTTGAACACCATTTGAGGAGTATTCGCAAATACAAGGTCTGGGAATATTTTAGTGACGCTCAGAATCGTTTCCAGCATCCCAACATTGTGAATACATTGGAAATATTCCTCTCTTATACTTTTTTTTTTTATGTCTCAGTATTGTATTGTCAAGGCAAATATGAAAAATGGCTTGCCAACTATTTGCTCTTCGAAGTACCATGATGCTTAACTTGTTATTTGGTACTTCAATGAACATTTTTATTGTTGTTGTTATAATTTTCTGTCATTTCTTATAGAGCCAAGCTCTGGAGAAAAAGAATGAAGAGACCAAACAGTTGCGAGACAAATTGGTATCGTTGGAACTTTCCTTGAGTAGCGGAATTGAGGAGAAACAGCAGTACGAAGAAAAATTGGAGAAAATTAAAATGGCCTACGACAGATTGGAGATGGAAAAACGCGCTTTGCAAGAGGAACTCGCCAGAATCGAGAGCAGGTCTACCAAACTCGAACTCCAAAGGATGTCTGCAGAAGGGGATTTACAGAGACTGCAAATGATGTTACAAGAAAAAGATTCGCATATACAGGTAACAGAAAACATGGGGTAGATTGTATGGAAGAAGTCTAAAATCGTAATAAGAAAATGGTTCATTTTTGTTAACTTGAGAGGAATAGATACATGTATCATACCTTCTGCTGGAATTAGTATTATTCATGCAAATTGAATAAAATATTTCAAGACGTCCAAACCTTGCTCGTTGCATGTTTATATAATTCTCATTGCTTTTAGAAAATCCAAGAAAAATGTGACAAACAGAGCCGTACTATAGCCAGTTTGGAGGAGAGGTGCGTTTCCTTGAAATCCACTATAGACCAGATGACTTTGTCATTGGAAAAAGCCTCCGCCTACGAATCGGAGTTGAAATCTGAGTTGCAGAGTCTCCAGAGAACCTTGATGGATACTACAACTGCCTCACACACTGGAGCTGAAAGACTAAAACAGGTAAAATCGATAAAAAAACTCTCGGAGAGAAACTTAACCCATACCGCAAACCTTAGAAGTTTAATTAATTGAACAAAGAGAAAATGAAAATTCGATTATACTTTACTACAATTGATGATATTGTTCGAAAATCTTTTCAATTTCATAACAACCGAGACATTCTTCAATTTCTCCATTGTGACTTTAGTGAGAAAATTGACACAATGAGCTATTAAAACAGCTCTACAATACAAGGATTCCCCAAATAATATCGACGTATGCTGAAACTGTCGCAATACATTCATACTAGAAGAAGATAAAAGGTGAGGTGGATGATTTTCCCTATATTCATTTGTATTCTCATGGATGAATGAAATGAAATTAAAAACAAGGAATATATGTACCAAATGTCACTTCTTAGGAAGAGATGAATTCATTCTTCATTCTGATTCCAGATGAATTTCATTTTCAGATACGTTGAGACTTCTTTTCAACTATTTCAAGTTCGATAGGGTTCACATGATTATTTGGATAGAAAGAGTTTTCCATAGTTCCATACAAAGAAGGAAAATCGATGAATTCGACAATTTTTGTCATCAAGTATAATAGATGAAATAGAGGAATGGAAGAGCAATGAAGGTAGAATAATGGGATTAAGGTAAAATCGTAAAATAGGACGCCTCAGAATTAAATCGCGAAAACTGTTCAGTTTTCCTTCACATATTGTCAGCATCCCATTTTCCATCTTGTTGTTCCTATATTATATTCCTTCTTCCTACCATTGGAGCTAGCTCAATAATATTTGTTTCTCGTTCATCTTCATTTTCTTGTTTTCTATTCGTCCGCTTTCGTGACGTCAGCGTTTCCTTGCAGCTGCAAAAACAATTGGTGACCAACGAGAATGAGCGCCGCGTCCTATTGGAGAAACACGAGAGCACCCAACAGAACCTGGCGGAGGCCAGACGCGACAATCAAATACTCCAAGACCAAGTAGCGCGGCTGAATAACGAGCTCGCGAACGTCGAGGTCCAGAAATCCGGGCTGGAATCTCAGCTGAGATTGGCGCAATGGCCTCAAGATGCTGGCATAGGCTCGCACCAGGAGGAGGAGTTGAGGAACCAGCTGCACGTGGTGCAGAGGGAGAGGAATGACATGAGAGGGAAGCTGGATGCGCTCAACAATAAAGTGAGTGTATATGTATATTTTTGCATCAAAGGTTGGTGGTAGTACAGCTATTGAGACACTTTTCTGAAATCTATCAATGGTATATTGAACTTAGACTGGCATAGGTGGCAATTGTAAATAGACTTACTCAGATTTCTAGCTAATTGAAGCTTCTACACATTCCCAGCTAACCACACTTGTCTCAGTTCTATCGCAAGAGAGATCAGTCGAAGAACTTTGTTTCATCACAAAGTCCTGAAACATATGCATCTGACATATATCTTGTTTTGCCACAGAACAGTGTTTCATCGCACGTTTTATCAACGTGATTGAATTGAGGCATCTTAGGCGTCAACACGAAAAGGTCAAACAAGGAACTTAGTTTCATCGCGACGTTTTGAGACATATACAACTTGGATCTAAAATGCAACTCATGCCTGTTACAGAACAGTGTCTCATCGCAGGTTTTATCACCGAGATTAAACTGACTCATCCCCAGACTTCATCTGAAAAGAGAACTTCGTTTTGACAAAGTTTCAACACATAATCGCATACTTGTTAATCAGGCGCAGGTGATCAACAAAGGCACAAGTCACGAAATATTCATTGAAGAATTCGATTTAATCGCAAGATTTCAAAAGCATAATAGTGATAAACAGTTTAGGAAAAGGAAAACTGATGAAATGTAATGAGATGATTCGACTACAGTCGCTCAAAATATCCTTCTTTAGAAGTTAAAATATTGAGAATCGTTCCGACTGCGCCATTTGTGGAAAAAAATGGCGAACCTTGTCACTTTGAAAGAACGTAATGTAATTTATGTACCCATATAATCACTTAGAATTTACTTTCTTTTTTCATACAGAATAGTGAAACGTCTTATCATGATTGAAATGTTGGATACGTTCAAAATATCCTCTGGTATTGGTACAAAATTACGGAGGAAGATTCTTTAGAAGTTAAAATATTGAGAATCCTTCCGACTGCGCCATTTGTTGAAAAAATGGCGAAACTTGTTACTTTGAAAGAACGTTGTAATTTTTTCTGTACCCAAAATATCACTGAAAATTTACCTTTTTTTTCATAGAGAATAGTGAAACGTCTTATCATGATTGAAACGTTGGATACGTTCAAAATATCCTCTGGTTTTGGTACAAATATACGGAGGAAGATTCTTTAGAAGTTAAAATATTGAGAATCCTTCCGACTGCGCCATTTGTTGAAAAAATGGCGAAACTTGTTACTTTGAAAGAACGTTGTAATTTTTTCTGTACCCAAAATATCACTGAAAATTTACCTTTTTTTTCATAGAGAATAGTGAAACGTCTTATCATGATTGAAACGTTGGATACGTTCAAAATATCCTCTGGTTTTGGTACAAATATACGGAGGAAGATTCTTTAGAAGTTAAAATATTGAGAATCCTTCCGACTGCGCCATCTGTTGAAAAAATGGCGAACCTTGTTACTTTGGAAGAACGTTGTTATATTTTTATGTACCCAAAATATCACTGAAAATTTACCTTTTTTTTCATACAGAATAGTGAAACGTCTTATCATGATTGAAATGTTGGATACGTTCAAAATATCCTCTGGTTTTGGTACAAAATTACGGAGGAAGATTCTTTAGAAGTCAAAATATTGAGAATTCTTCCGACTGCGCCATTTGTTGAAAAAATGGCGAAACTTGTTACTTTGAAAGAACGTTGTAATTTTTTCTGTACCCAAAATATCACTGAAAATTTACCTTTTTTTTTTCATACAGAATAGTGAAACGTCTTATCATGATTGAAACGTTGGATACGTTCAAAATATCCTCTGGTTTTGGTACGAAATTAAAACTCAAAATATTGAGAATCGTCCGGACTGTCCGATTTTTTGATGTTTTTCGTTCATCTATCTGATGGCATTTTCCAGGTGAGACAACTGGAGGCCGAGAACCGCAACCTGGAGCGCGCAGCCTCCAAAGCGCCTCTAGTAGCCTCTCGCAGCAAATCGTACGAGCGCGAACGCCCGGAAAAATACGAGTCCGATTCGGCCACCAGCGAGAATCGCGAGCTCCGCCTCAGGATAGCCCAGCTGGAAGCCGAACTCGCAGATCGGGACGCCGAACTGGCCAAGCTGAGAAGCCGAACGCATACGCTGGATTCGAAATTCGACAGGGCCGAGATCGAACGGTACAGAGCAGCGCAACTGCAGGCCGAGAGACTGCTCGAAGCTAGAGAGCAGAGCCACCGACAGCAGGTTAGTCATGAGCATGGATACTGTAGAAGTCACTAGTTCTCCTGAAGAGGGCACTATTATTTGAATAAATTTAGGGTGGCAGAACTGAAAACAATGAGAACTGCAGTTCTACCAAACTTGCAAAAAAACAAACATGAAACATAACTAGACTTTTGTGTATATAATTTTTGTATATTTGATGAAACCATGATGAAAAGATTTGAATGAGTGAAATCAAAACATTTGTAAGACACCATGGAATTTGAAACGCAATTTTTCGAATAATAATGGCGCATCAGTGCATTCAATATTCGTATTCGAATTTAGATATCATTAAAATATTTGCTTGGAAATTGATTACAAATCATCATCGTGTAAGTAATAAATCTATAATATTTGGTATTCTCTTATCTTTCCCGATGCACACTCCACTAGTTCTTGGACTGGAATCGGTTTCTACTTTGTCTGCTACTGTTTCCGATCATTTTTTCAGAATGGCAGTGGTTTTTGGAATTTGAATAGTCACAATAATATATTCATGGCAGTTTATTAGTGCAGTAACATATAGAATAATATCATTGTTGTGCAGTTCCATTTGAGCATCTACCTTATACCATATCGAACCAATTTCACTGATCATCATAAAATTACAATATATGATAGGAATACCAATTTCACTGATCATCATAAAATTACAATATATGATAGGAATACCAATTTCACTGATCATCATAAAATTACAATTTATGATAGGAATACCAATCTCACTGATCATCATAAAATTACAATATATGATAGGAATACTAGCCTAATTACAAAGGTTGGATTATTCGTTCGCTGGAAATCAACCTAAAATTGGCAATCTAAAGAATCAAATCTCACCCCAAATAAGGATATCAAAATCAGCAAATAATTTTAAAACAGATTCCCAATTCTAACCTACAATTGAACAGTGTGTAATTCATAAATAATGATAGCCGCCTGGCAATCGCCGTGACGTCATCCGAAGGCGCACTGCTATTGGCCAGGAAAAATGAGACAACCTTGTATATACAGACCTTGTAATAATATCACTCATTCACTTGGTGAAAATAGATCAATCTTGGAAATACAATCACTTATGATTGTCAGAAAACTCGTTTTCATCGGTTCAAAAATGGTCAAATCCTTTCCGCTCTTAAGAATAAAGTGGATCAGGGCTGAAAAAACCTGTCTCAATAGAAACTTTCTTTCATAGTTTTGGACGAGCTATCACATCCTGAAGTCCTGCGCATACATTATGAAACACCCTGTATATTGCTCTGAATAGTTATTCGTCTTACTACGCAGAAAAGTACAAGATTTAATGCTATGGAACCAGCCAACCTCTAATTGAATGTAATTATTTTTGTATTTCAGCTTGAGACAAAAAAAACAGTATTTTTTTAGTACTGATAATGACCTGATGAACTGACCTGCAATCAATTTGTAAAATTTCAATAATTGTTCGCCTCTGTTATCGACAATAATTGAATTTCCTATTACAATTTTTCATTGTTATTGAGTTTTTTTATTGTATAGTTCTCTCAATCAAGAAATATTCAATGAGTTATTTTTTTTTATTTTCGTTGTTATCCGCTATGAAACTCGTAGGAAAAATTTTGTTGCTAACACGTGCGCAAAGTCAAAAAGTACACTTTGCGTTGTTCGCTAAAGCTCTCAGATTCAACTCAGATTCGCCTAGTCGATGATACAACACTCACCAAATCATTGACCTCTCTAAATCATCGTAGGAAGGTCGGCTATCTCTGCCTTTCGTATAGACACTTCCACCGTCGGTGCTCAACAGAAATATCATCAAGTCGACAAACCAGACGAGCTCAAGCTGGTCACTCCTACACTGTCAGGCTCGAGACCTGTCGAACATCGCTATACCAAGCATCATTCATCAATAGAACGGCAAAGTTGTGGAATTCTTCGCCTAGTAAAGTCTTTCCTGATGCTTACAATCTCCGAACTCAAGAAGAATTCCAACATTCTCTCCCGAAATTCCACCGCTGGCTAACACGACGATGTTCCTGGAACATTATAGGTTTCCCTTTCGTGTTTTCAATAGTCGAAAAAAAAACTTGTTAGGAAAATAACTATTCAAATCGACCGTATCATCGAAACTTGGTGCTATCAGTGACAATAATGCATACCAAACACCTCGTAGGTGGCCCGGCTGGAGAACCAAGTGTCTTTGCTGCGCGAGCAGCTGAACCAGGAGATCAAGCGGCGGCAGCAGTACGTGATGCGCAGTTCGAAGGCGGGCAGGGAGATGCAGCAGCTGCGGCAAGCGCTGGGCGATTCCTTGCGCACGGTGTCTCAGGACCCGTCGCTGGACGCGCTGCTGCTGGAGCACGAGGCGAGGAAGCTCGATCACACGGTATCGGCCACCGCCAGTTTGCCGCCCGCGTTAGGCCTTCCTTCTGCGACTTACAGAAGGTCGACGACGCCGCAGCCCAAGTAGAAGAACGGGTGCATGATGGAAAAAGACTGGCTCACGCATTCCTGTTCGAAGCAGTGTTGGAAAATCGAACCGATTCGCTTCACCTGGTGGTGTAGGAGTCACTAGTTCTCCTGAAGAGGGCGCTACTAATCGACGAATCAGGGTGCGAACAGTGAGAGCTGCAATTCTACTAAACTTGCAATGACACAAACTTGAAACCGACTTTTGTGCATCCAGGAAAATTAAAATGCATATTTGATGGAATCATGATTTGATTGATTGTAGGATTTGAAACGAAAACTATATGTGGAATAATGGCGCCATCTACTGGGAAACTAGCGATTCATGGTTGAGACAAACCGCACCAGTGCATTCACTATTCTTATTTCTTGATGGACAGAAGTGAAGACGATTAATTTTCTTCTCGTTCAAATATTGCAGTCAAGCTGAATTTGTTCTTCATCAGTTATGATATTTGCAATATTTATCTGTGATTCGAACCAGCAGGTGGTTGGTTATTTTTAAGTATCGTGACCTGGTTTTGTCATTTGATTAGGGGTTATTTATACTCTGTACAATATTCAGGGTGATTCAAAAAAAGGAGGCTCTGTTGCTAGGATACGTAGAATGAAGCAAAGTTAGTTGGGTTGGCTCAGTAGAAACATTCCGTACCAGCATCGTATTACACATTTTTTACGATTATGTCGAAACTATGAATATGGTATGAATATGTTTTGGACAGATCACATAAATTATCATTATATCATATCGTGTTATATCGTATCAAACATAAATTTCGATACTGTGTACCCGTATCAGAATATTTTGATTTGTAAATGATGAAGTTGATCACTGGTGCTGGTATAGAGTATAAAAATAATCACCTATTTATTGTAAACCAAGAACAATATCATTATTCTAATGCTGAAGCTATTGATCGAACACTGAATCACAAGAAGATAATTAAAATGAACATATAAGATCGCAACTAGTCTAGAGACATTTGTATGCAATATTTAAAATAATCTCACGAAAATGAACCGTTCACCGATAATTAATAATTGTTCCCTGCCTAAAACTTGTGATCTCAAGGTTCACTGTGATGAAGCTCCATTTGTGGAATTATTCATAATTGAATATTAGAAAATATTAATTCGGGTAGGAAAGAATTGTTTTTCTTGTAACGATCGTTCAACGAATCAATTTTGTGCAATTTCATGACGGAAGTTATATACAGGGCAATAGATAACTTTTGGTTACCACACTTTCTGTTTTGTATGATTGATCAGAGAAAAAATCCAAAAACCGACTTTTGCCATTTGTGATGGAAGTCGCCTTATCGGAACGAAAAATGCCAAAATTGGTTTCGAAGATATTCCGAGATTTTTCCACTTGTAACTATTAAATTCGACCCTCTGCATAAACAAGAACGTATTCCTAAAAATCCTACTGATTGCACTACTTATTATAATATTCGTTCTGCACTATTTTGATGCATTATATATTATTTCTACTCATTAACCATCGAATTAACCATCGAAATGTCAATTATTGTTGGGATTGGTTAACCCAGAATTAATGGTTCGATATTGGTTTTGCCTCTGCCCTGTATATAGAAGGGCTGTTAGTTTCGTGATCATAGTGTATTTATTTTTTGTTTAGCCACAAATCACGTAGGGAGTAACTTGCACCAAAGATTTCATATTTATTACATCGTTATCATGTTTATATTTTTTTTGTGATCAATCAATAATTATCAGCTGTTCGTACTTGAATATATTCTAAGGTTGAACACATTTTTCACTGCCATTTTGTATGTTACAATTCTAGAATCTGGCGATACCCGGAAATTATAACTTACTATTATAATATGCAACACAATATGTGAAATTCTCTTTTCCATATGTTTCCATTTCACCTTGTTTGAAGTATTCAATTATTCGAATAAAAAGATCTTATCCTTACTTTGCGATTCAATGATAATGATATACTTACGTTTCATGATTCAGTTCCAGTCCATTCAAGGACAATAATCCTCAACTTTTTGAAATATCAACATTTCCATAAAACATGTCATATAATTGGGTTAAATGACACGTGGATCGTATTATCGTGTTCCAATGAAATTGTTTTTATACTTTATGGTTAGTCGTCACAAAGAGTTTTTTCAAGTTTACAGGAATTATAGGCATAAAATAAAAGGTTCTTCCATTCTTCCATTGTCTTCCAATTTTGGATACTCTGAACGCGATAAATCAATCGGCGATGTGGATTTTGGAAGTATCATTCCTTCGTCTACAACAAAATGGGTTGAAGGCGCAGTATTGAAAATAAGGCTACATCTCTCAAAATTTTCAGAAGAATCAAGATGTCTAAGAAACAGTTGGAAATAGGTATAGGTAAACCTGATGAAACTTCGTTCTACCAAGCATCATTCATCAGTAGAACAGCAAAGTTGTGGAATTCTTTGCCTAGTGAAGTCTCTTCTGATGATGACGACCTACAAACCTTCAAAAAATCCAATACCTTCCTCCTTTCCCAACACTCCACCGCTGGCTGACACAATGTTTCTCGAGCATTATAGGTTTTCTTTTCGTGTTGTCAAGAGAAAACTACATCTCTGGTATCAAAAGAGCTTATTAAAAATTGAAAGATGTCAAATGAAAATCCGAACATTAACAAGAAGAGTCAAAGATTTATAAAAACATTGAAAATTCAATAACAATTTCCAGGAGGAGTTCTAAACTCTCAAATCAAATCTTACAAAAATTATGCCCTAGTAATCAAGAACTACTCCAGATATTTCGTCCATTTCATCCTCTTCATCGGTCTCAACCTCCATCTTGGATACATTCTCCTTTTTGCTGTGCATTTCCCCCAACGACGAAACATACTGTAGAGTATATTTGTTGTAGGTACAGCTGAAATAAGAAAATTCATCAGAAATAAAAATAATTGAATATCCGAGAGTACATTAATAGATCCCCAGACCAGCTTTATGGCCTCTGGAAATAAAACACTGTGTTACATTTTTTTTCCAGTTTTGGGGTATTTTGTACTTTCGACTCGAATAAATGAGCTGATTCCGGTTGTATGAACCACTATACCAAACCATCGTTTTAGAGCAAGAAGTAGAATTAGAACTTACACATTTCTGAACTTTTTAGGGCAAAACTAAAATGCTCTAAATTTTATTGATAAGAAGAAGTTGACGATCCCATCACTGTGAACCGCTACTTTCCACTTACTCACACCTTTGCACAGCGCAAAAGTTCCTCATGGTCATGCTTCTGAATTTCGGCTATGAAATTTCAGGGGTGAACTAAAAATATGTCTGAAAGACTAGCATTATCATGCATTTTCAGGAAACACTTTAACTCATACTTATTATATAATCATACTTTGGTATTAGAATAAAAACTAAAGGAGAAATCATCGAATGAACAAATAATGAAATATGATTTTTTCAGTCCTACTTTGTTCACATAGAGTGATTGTGGTCTGGTCTATTCGTACGATTCTCTATTATTCTCTCCTAGTATAAACATTTTTTTCAATTTCCAAATTCGATAATATTGTTCAAATCCTGTCTCTTCTCCTTAAAATCCTATTTCTTTCCTCAGAATTCAAACATTTCTCATCATATTCAAATTTTTTCATTTGAATCTGGCACCATCTGTCAATAGTTAAGCTCAATTTATAAACTCCGCAGCTGTAGCCGCAGTTGATGTAGCCGTTGACGTTCCAAGAGGTAATATGTAAAATATGTTTATCCGTTTATGAACTTCGCAGTTGCCGTTGCCGTAGCCGTCGAAGAACCAACTTTCGGCATTCGGCTGCGGACGTCCAATGACAGATGAGTACCAGTGACAGCTGACAGAAGAGAGTAATCAGCTGAATTATGGTTTCGTTTCGTTCACTTTATTCCTATAAATTACACACCACGAGGACGAATTAGTTAGAAAAATGGCTGAGAATTGAGGTCGCAGAATGATCATGCCTTTCATAACCCAACAGATAACCACCAGTAGTGACACAAAATCATCTGTTCTGTGCATGCGCCTACAGAAATGTCATCAGTTTATAAATTGAGCAGTGTTTTCACTACTGCAACGGCAACTTCAACTGCGGCTTTATGTGAGTACTTACATTTTGGATATTTGCTCGTTTCTCCTCACGAGACTCTTCTCGAGCGCCAACAAAGTGGGTGTGCACTTTTGAGCATTAATTTTGGGACCGTGCGTCGTTAATATCTGCTGTGTCCAGCACAAGTAGTACTCCAGATGACGAGAGCTCTCCAAATACGTAGCTATCACGAGGAGCAACCGTTGGATGTGGTTTTCTTCCAAGTTTATCACCACTAATTCAACTGAACAAACAAAAATATTTGAGCAAACAAGGACACTATTTTTTCAAATGCAACTACGGTTCGATATTTGAGAGGATGATTGATCAGTTTTGATTGATGAGTGAGAAGTCGAGAGAGAAATAAATAGAGAATAGTGTAAGAAGGACTCACTGTCTTTGGGAGGGGTACTTTCTATAACCTCTTGTATCAAATCCACTTCATTCAACTTCATAGACATGATGAGGGCTGAAAAGAAAAGAAAATCAATTACACATTGTGATGGGGTGATGACTTGAAAAACAAAATAAATAATCATCGAGATGAAAACAATATTTTCCAGAATGTTTGAAATTTAATTTCTAACTCATTACTGTCCAAATCTCTATAATGTGCTCAGATCAGTTTTAGCAAACAAATATGATACTGGGGGGCTTGCTTGCTATAAAGAGACGAATTCATAAAATATTATATAAACACTCCCCAATTCATCATGTAGTTCTGGAAGATTAAGATCAAAAATTATTCATGTAATTAGGGCGAAAAGTGCAAATTTGTTGTTGCTGTATCTCCATGAACCACAATATTGTACAAAATTGTCCATCAAACAGGCACCGCTCTATTTTCGTTTATTTTTTGCTCTAAAGATCCACTCACTTTAATATACTATTGTCTCTCAAAATAAACAAGAAAAGCGTTAATTGTTCATTGAATTTTGGATAGCCAGTATACGATAAATCAATTGGTAATGGGGATTAAGAGAATCATTCCTGTGCTTCCATCTACCGCAGAAGGGCTTACCACCAGTCGAAAATGGGTAAAATGTAAGAAGCAGCTAGGTAATAGGTTTTGCTGAATTCCTACACTTCATGAACACGATTGAGATAACATATTGAAACTATATTTCATCTGTTCATAGACACGTGAGGGCTGAAAAAATAAAATTGATTGCATTGTGATGGGGTGATGAATTAAAGAACAAACTAAATTATCATCGAGATGAAAACAATATTTTCCAGAATGTTTGAAATTTGACGCTCACTTGTTCAAATGGATTATGTTTATTTTTTGTTTCTTTCTCTCCAGAATAGTATTGTATCAGTATCAAATATTATACAGGGTGAGTCAAAAATGTGTACCGAGCTTTCTGGGGGTGATAGAACATTGAAAAATAAGTGTAGTTTGATGATTAAACTCATGGCCCAAAATGCATATTAAGGGAGATATATCCTTCCGCATAACTTCTGAACGATGAAAGCCACCCGATTGAAATTTTGTGCATGAATGTATGTTGTCAAAATACATTTTTTCGTCACACTTCCACATTTCTGATATTGTTATAAAGGATGTTTTCAGAGGGTGAGTCATGATTTTTTGTAGAAAACTTTTTTCCCTGTATTATTTTCGGTGAAAAAACAGGAGCATTCGATGGAGCGAAGAAAATTACATTAAAAAGGTACTCTTATTCAAATACAAAAAATTGAGCCGTTCGTGAGATATTTGAGTATTTGTAGTTACATGATATCAGCAGATTGATTTTATTCATCGCGAGATTCATCGGTATAACGATATTTCAGCAGCATTTGCATTTCCGAAGCACTCGCCAAGCATTAGAGGCATATCAGTTTGTTCAGAGAACGAATAACCTGCCATATTTCTTAAAATCTCAGTTGATAATCGCAGTGATAAATGACACAGAAAAACCACACGAACAAATCGACTACAACAATGTTGACTCGAATGTTGATGACATGAACGTCAAAATTGAGAACAAAATTATTCATCATGGCCTGCTAAAATATTGTTACCGATGAATTTCGCGATGAATAAAATCAATCTGCTGATATCATGTAACTACAAAAACTCAAATATCTCACGAAGGGCTCAATTTTTTGTATTTGAATAAGAGTACCTTTTTCATGTAATTTTCTTCGCTCCATCGAATGCTCCTGTTTTTTCACCGATAATAATACAGAGAGAAAAGTTTTCTACAAAAAATCATGACTCACCCTCTGAAAACACCCTTCATAACAATATCAGAAATGTGGAAGTGTGACGAAAAAATGTATTTTGACAACATACATTCATGCACAAAATTTCAATCGGGTGGCTTTCATCGTTCAGAAGTTATGCGGAGAAATTATTTAATTTTATCAACTTTGGAAGGATATATCTCCCTTAATATGCATTTTGGGCCATGAGTTTAATCATCAAACTACACTTATTTTTCAATGGTCTATCACCCCCAGAAAGCTCGGTACACATTTTTGACTCATCCTGTAGATTAGTCTGAGCGCACATGGCTTGCAGTTCGAAGTGAAATAGTATATTACACAACAAGTGTGGAAAATGACGTATTTAGCACGAAGGCGGAAATTTAGCAGTGCTCAAAATACAGTTTCCAGCGAGTTATGTACACTATTTTCCTCACGACCATTTTAATCATATTATTCCAAGTCTCACCCATGTCCATTGTCATTCATTGAAATTTCACGGAATTCGCCTACTCGATTTCGAAAGTTATCCAAAGTTTCCTACAAATCAATCAATCACTGTAACTGTGCTTTTTCCCAATATTTCCACACTAGTGAGTTTCATTTCTCTGATGCCAAAGTGAATTGGGCTACTTTCTAAAAAACAAAACAATGCTGAAAGGGTTGTTTCCTTGGGTGGTCGTAGGAAAACATCTTTTTACCTCAGATGAATATATGAAGAAATAGGTATAGTTAAACCTGATGGAGCTGAATTGAATATGTGAAAAAGAGTGTAAAAAGTAGAATTTTCGAAACTGAAAAAGGTGTGAGATATTATCATATCGTCTCAGCTTTTGCACGACCGTTGAAAAAAAAAATTGTCGTATCAACCCCACGGTGAGCGCCACAATCCTACCCACCGTTCGTATAGTCCCGATCGGCCAGCGCCGCCCTGACCGCGTCCGGCGTTATACCGATCTGCAAATCCCACGGATCGAAGACGCAGGACCCGTTCAGCGAGTAGACGAGCAGCCCCTCGGTGGTGGCGGCCGCCCACGACTGCCCCGTGGGCGAGAACTGCAACGAGAAGACGCGCACCTCGGGCCTGACGCTGCGGGCGGACAGGTCGCCCTTACGCACGCCGGGCAGCTTCACGCTCACGCGCCCGCCCTCTCTGTCGCCGCGCTCCTCCACCAGCGCGATGTTGTCGAAGTCGGTCAGCTTGCGGCGGTTCACGAAGTCCTGCGCAGGGAAACGATTTATTTTTCATGATATCTTCACTGAAGATGGGCAACGTATGGCCGATTGGAATGACATTAAGATGATAGGGAAAACGATAACAACTAAACAAGAAAGAATCTGCTCGCATTATGAAAGGAGACAATAATATGGCTTCTTGTTGAACTTGTTCACTTCTTCAAACTGAATACGAAAATGGTAAATTTAACGGGAAAAAATACTTGGCATCCAAAAATGTTTCAGTCTGACAACTTGTCACTGTTTAGTGTCGAAGACGAACATTTCAACTTCTGAAGGTACTAATATTTCCATACCTGTGTGTTTTCACACATCACGTTTTAGTGTAAAAAAAAAGAAACATCACGAACTTTACAAAGAGAAACATTATTTATTCATCGAGTGGAAAACGAGAGCAGATTCTTTCCCGAAACGTCCACTACATTAAGAAAGGTAGAAATTTTGGTATTTAATGAATATATCTTTCTTCCAAACAATTTTTTAAAAACAAGGTGTCACTGACAATTAGAGAATTTCTTTTAGGTAACTGGAGGTTGAGTTTCGAGCGCAGTGACATTTCTGGGCAGATCAATAAAGTGTCCTCACTAAAAATATGTCGAGATCATTATTAGAATTTGAATCAATTTTTTAGAAACAAGAAGACAAAATCCCACAAAAACTAGAGAGATGCCACCTAATTTATTATGCCAAAAATTATATTCATCATCTACATTGTTGTATCAACCAATATCTCATACAATGCCCATGTTCAAGGTTTACTTTTTCACGTGTACTGCACTATAAGTGTATTGTAGTTTATACAGGGTGGCCCAATGAAAACGAAACAAGGCCGATTGACATAGTTATTGTTCTCAGAAAAAAAAATGCTTGAACCGGTCGATTTTCATTTCTAGGGGGTAATATTTTGCGCATGTTTTCAACTTTTTCACTTCAAACCCCTCAGAGGGGTGAGCTACAAGTCATTTTGAAGGTAATCGAAAGTAACGCTTCTGTCCCTTTCATCACTATATTTTGTAGTTAGAACGATGTTTATCCAAGAAGTGCCTTCTGTGATTTTTTTTAAAACATTACATAAAGAATCATTTATTTTAATGTCAGTTTCAAGTTGTTGAATTATTGTATAATATTGAGGAATTAACAATTGAACTAATCCACTGGTCGGATCGACTGTACTTACATCGACTGCGTCCAGCGACCTGTTTTGCGTGATCTCGAACTTTTTGAGCAGAAGCGACTCGCTGACGTTGTAAATACAAACGTTTTTCGATTGGCCGCCGGCCAAAAGGCATTTCCCGTCAGAAGAGTAGCACAAACTGGTGAACGACCTGGAAACAAATCAATATTTAGATTTTGCAATGGCGGAAGAAAGTTGAAAACCTTCATCCATAGATGGACAGAATCTTTATTACAGTAAGGCCAGTTTTACATGGTATTGAAAGAGTCAACATTTAGATATATATACTTATTTACACTAAACAAATAATGTAAGCAAACAAGCATAAAAAATTCAAATAAAACGAACTGTACACTGAATGGAGCCTGTCTATAATTATAAAACTCTTGGATACTGTAAAAACAATCCAATGCCCAAGAAGTCTTTAAGACTTTTCCTAAAAACATTTTTCCTCTAATAATAGTGGCAGTTAAAAAAAAAAGTGTATACCACTATATGATGGGCATTTTTCATGAAATAATGTTCTATGATTTGGTATGCTTTGAGAATTAAATATATTACAGTTATTGTGGCGTCAGTGCTATACGAGACAAATTTCTGCTCGTTTGAAAGTTGGTGTAACTTCATCAGTAATTTTCAGACCGTAGAATCGATAAAAAAATAAAGAAAAAATACAACTTGAATATAACGTCAGGTGAAGATATAATGATTTCATTATTTCATTGTTGATTGTTGTTACCTCGATGTCATTATAGTGCACAACCACAACGTCAAGTTGATTCATCATATATCTAATAATAACTATATAGATAACAACGACATTGAGACAGAACGTCAAGTTTTATCAAGGGTCTGGATAATTTTGATGACCTGTAAAATAATATGAAAAAAATCTCCTTGTGTCGGCTCATTCAAGAGGGATTCGATAATATTAGTAACGACAAATTGAATCTAATCTAGTTTCTATAAATTACGACACAAGACAATGTGGCCAGATCAAACTGGTCGTACCAATTCAGTCAAGTACTCGATTATTCACAATGGAATAAAAATATTTGCCATTTGCCAAGTGTTTTAAAAAATATCACTTTTGTTCAAAAGTTCTGTACTAAGGTAAAATCATTACTTATTTATTATTTAACCTAGATAAATCTGTATAAAACAATAATTCCAAAAATATATGTATATGTGTGTATATATGTGTATATATGTGTCTGTGTATGTGTATCAAACTATTTTTCTCTATTTCACCTTGTATTAGTCTCACATATCCTAACTATGGCTTCAGACAATCTATCATTTGACATTGATTTTATTATTAATATTGTTTGTTATCGTCTGTCTTCATTTACATTTGTATGTTTTTGTATTTTATTAGCAAGCTTCGTCAACAAATTAACTTCTTAGGACAATAGAGCATATTTTGAATTGAAATGAATCTATAACCAAGATATTTTAATGAGTGTAGGTCTTTGTTGGAATGGAAATATGTAATCGTATCCTATATGGAATATGTGTGATGTTGTCTTTCGGTTATTTTTTTTCATGTATCATGTGTAGATAGATAGTTAAAAATTTATGTTTATATTAGGTTTGCCTATTTGCAATAAATTCTTTATCTTCTTCTTATAAACGAATCAGACGAACTGCAACCTGCAACGGCAAACGCCAACAGCAACTTCAACGTCAAGTCGCGAAGAAAACAATGGTCGTTATCTAAACAATCATCTCGATATTCACATCACCGATCCGTTCTTACTTGGCTCGCAAACTCTGCTTGGCGGTGACCAGATCGGCGTCGGCCCGGCCGCCGCCCAGATCGTTCCTGCCCTCGATGGCGCCGGCTTGGGCGGCCGTGCGCACCTCGAAGACGGCTATCTGCCCGTCCAGCGTGCCGACGGCCACCGCCTCGCCGTCCGGCCGGAAGGCGCAGCACACCGCGTCCGCCGTCAGGAAGACCGTCTCGTGCGCCGAGCCCTTCTCGATGGCGTCCCAGATCCGCAGCGTCTTGTCCCACGACACCGACACCATCGCCGTGCTGGTCAGCGTCGGACTGAACGCCACGGCCGCCTGAAACGAGCAATAAGCTCGAGAAAAGGTTCCAGGTGGATGTCATCTACACGGGTCTCGCCAAGGCTTTCGACTCGGTCAATCACAGGATTCTTTTAGCTAAATTGGAGGGATACGGAGTGGTTGACAACTACCTGGAACTCATTGGATCATATCTGAGCGACAGAAAAATCGCTAATAGTTTATCAAATGGTGAAATTTATTCATTCATTTGTGCAATAAGCTCGAGAAAAGGTTCCAGGTGGATGTCATCTACACGGATCTCGCCAAGGCTCTCGACTCGGTCAATCACAATCTTCTTTTAGCTAAATTGGAGGGATAAGGAGTGGATGGCAATACGTAAAACACAATACGTAAAAATCGCTAATAGTCTATCAAATAAAATAACAGTAACTTCTGGTGCCCTCCAAGGCTCCCAATCGGTCCAATGCTTTTCCTCCTATTAATTAATTATGTATCCGACATATTTCAAAACACCAAAGCTTCACTATATGCGTACGATCTCAAATTTTCAGCGAGGTCACTTCCTCGTGACTGCCAACTCATTCAAACAGACTTGGTGAATTTCTGCAATTACTGTGAACTTTATCTGTTAGATATCAATGTGATATGTGATTTGGGCGTAGTGTTTGACAGAGATCTCAGTTTTGCGGATCATATAAATAATATCTGCAATAAAGCCTTAAGAATGCTTGGTTCCATATGAGTGATATCGATGCGATAAAGATGTTTTATCTTTCGTTGGTCCGCAGTATTCTGGAGTATAATAGTATTATTTGGTCCCCAATATGTCTGGTACACAAAGAAAGACAGGATAGAGTACAGGGTAGGTTCACTAATTTTGTAATTTATAAAATGAAACTGTGTTACCCCAAATTAACCTCCAAAGCTCATGTGATAGACGCAAACTGGCCTTGAGTTTCTTTCTTCATAAAATATCAAATTCCGAATTTCTAGGGAAATCCATCATTCATGCTAATCACCTCAACACTAGAAACAGACAATCATTCTACCTGCAGATAGTTTGTTTTCACATCACTAATAACAAACAGACTCTATGTTTTTTTGCAACATAGCACAGTCTCTGATACTTTCATTTGTTTTTTGAAAATTTTCAAATCGTCTGATGTGTATGATTTTTCTGACGGCTGTTTTTTTCACTTCTGCAGGTGTGACAAACACCTGATCTAGGTGGTCCAGCCTCTGGGGAACTAGGACTCTGCAAGAGCAGAGTATGTCTTCATTTTTCAACATGCTATTTCTTCTTTCCCATATTTTTTCCAAGTTCATCATACAATGCTCGACTGGGGTACTACATATTAAAGTGATTTCAGAAGGATAGTCACCCTCTAAGAAACTTTTGTACGACTTTTGTACTGCCAAGGAGCAAATCAGAAAACTTTCTGAACTTCGGAGCCCGCAAGATATATATGCAGATAGCTCTGCAAAGCTCAGAATAAATTGACTCACCACTGGCCCTTCATGCCCTGACATGATTTCCAAAAGCCTGCCAGTTTTCATCGACCACAAGTAAATTTCGAAAATGTCCTGCCCCCCAGCTGCTACGAATTCTCCGCTGCTATCGACAGTAACACAAGAAAACTGCACTGGTCTTGTAGAGGTGAAAGTCCGGAAGTTACGATACCTAAAAAAAATAATTAGGTACTTGAGATAGTGACAGCAGATGATAGATTTTGGGTTGTGATTTCATATGTCATATGGGATATAACGCTTTACATATGTTTTCATCGTGATGAGAAAATACATATCATGTTACCCTCAGACAAATATAGTGAAATGGATCTTCAATTGCTGGTCTATAATGTATGAAAATTTACCTGATAATGTCGTAAGCTCTAACTGTACTGTCCAAAGAAGCAGACACTACGAATTTCTTGCTTCCGCTGAATGATATAGATGTCACGGCATTCGTGTGTTCCGAAAAGGTAACGAAACAGAAGCCAGATAGCAAGTTCCACAACTTCACCTTTCCATCCTCTCCACCTGTGCCTATCAACTGACCGTCAGGAGAATACGAAACGCAGGACATGTTGTTAGCATGGCCTTGTTGTTTCATCACATAAGTTTCACCTGAAATATCATCAGTCATATTATTTTTCACTTTCAAAATGTTGAAATTCGTTCTTTTCCATTTTAAATGTTCTATTCTTGTTAATTTTTTTAGCGTTTATTTCATCCCATAATACAGTGTTACATGGGGACACCTCTATTAACAAGTAAAAAAATAATTTGATATCACACATTTTTGCCCGTCAGCATATCAATATTCAATTTTCAACAGGTGAAATGTTTGAAGTTGAAATTCTTTATATTAAAATTATGGTACAATTATTGACTCGACACGATGAAATATTTGATTGAATATATCAATAAAGCAGGTTATTTTTCAGGTCACTGACTGATATAATGATATAGTACTTTCAATGGGTATACACACCATTTTATTATATATTGTCATTGTATGTTTTTCTGGATATTTTGCTATATTTCTCTTTTCACTCCATATTACTTTCATGAAATATCACATATTTAGCATATTCATGTTTTTTTTTTTATCTGTGGACAACACGAAAGGGAAACCTATGATGTTCGAGGAACATCGTGTTAGCCAGCGGTGGAATTTTGTCATATCAATAAATCAATCATGTAGCATATCAATAAATCAATCAATAGCAATAATACTTGTGGACAAAGCATTTGTGTAATTGAAAATACTAAATACAAAAAGCTACAATTATTCAGATAAAATATATAGAACAAGAAAACAAGTAAAAATCGTAGCAGTAAAAAATAATTGAATAAAATTCTTCCAATATTCAACACAATACAAAAAATAATTACTCATTTCATATTCAAATGGGCTTTTAGAGGTGTACGCTTCAGCCTATTCTCACTATCTGATAATAATAATAACAATAATGAAATTATCTGCCATAACATCATCATTCATAAGTACTCACTCTGCCATTCCCAGACAAGAAGTTGTCCCAAGCCACTGCAGCCTATTGCAATCCAATCGCCAGTTTGGTTCAGAACTATCGAACTTATTATCTGATCAGAGATACTCAACGAATGTATCAAGTTGAGATCAGGTAATTCATGAATGAAAAAAGCACCAGTAGAATACCCTGAGAAAATATCAAATGAGTTTTTTTGTTTGAAATATGACTAATAGATTTACCTGTGACCAGTATCCTAGATTTCTTATGATAATCAGCAGATGTCAAGAATGCTTCTCTGTTTTCCTTTCTGACCTCATCAGCGAGATAGTGTCTTGCCAGTCTTTTGTAAAACAGTTTATTTACTTCTTGTGATTTTGTTTCTGCATCATTCACTTGAACTTCTTCCAATGCTTTTGTAATATCTTTTTCTGTACTTTCCAATGATCTAGATACTTCAACTTCATCTTCAGATTCACTGGAATTCTTCTGAAAACAAACCCATGTGTTGGTACATTTAATAAAATCTATGAGCTTTCCATACTTTTTTCCTTTTTGGTGGTGCAGCTTCCAGAGGCACCATGTCTTCAGGGTCCACAGTACACTCCCAAATGCATGCCTGGCCATTTCTGCTTATTGTAGTTATGTCATAGCTGTTATCTTCGAAGAAACATCCTACAATGCTGTCTGTATGGTTACCCAAAGAGTAAATCCTAAAGTTTGCCCACCTACAAAAAAAAAATCACACTCAATAACTCAAGGTCACAAGATGAACTTAGTCAGTCTACTCTGGATATTTCAAAAATTCATATACACTGAAAATGTCAGTTGATGAATCAAAAATTACTAATAATAATTATATAACTCAGATATCTCAGTTCTATCAATAGTAAATGGATTCAGTAGATCTACCAACATACCTATGACCAATATAAAATGAAAAAATATGTATGAAAACTTACTTATCTAAAGGGTAAAGTTTGGTGGACAAATCTTTGGAGCCTACTGCCAAAATCCTAGAATCCGAAGACCAGTCCAGACAAGTTGTTTCGTCATAAGCTCCATGAAATACCCTTTCCATCACAAAAGCATTATATTCTCCAGAAAATGGGCCTGGTGCTTTGAACACAAACACTGAAAGAAACATATAAGAACTTTTTTCGAAATTGAGCACTTATAGAACTGTACCGTTATTTTCTTTACAGACAGCAAAAAATTTCCCATCAGGACTGAATTTCACAGCATTGACTTTCCTTTTGAAGCGATATTTATGCACAATAGTTTGTGAAATCAGGCTGATCATGTGAGCATCACCTTCTTCATTGATTGCTACTAGAGTACAACCATTGGGGCTCAAATCTAATGCATTGTAGTTATATCGGCTTTCCACAGGTAAAGTAGTTGATTTATTGCTAAAAAATATTGACAATGAAGATGTGATGAATATTGGTATAGCTTAGTACCTACTTCCTCAAGTCGAAAATGGAGATCCGGTTTCCTACAGTACTGATAACAGAGTTGCCATCAGGAGTAAAGAGTAGATCGCCTTTTTTATAAACGGTCCCTAAAAGATTTTGGAACTGAAAATGAAAAATAAAATATTGCTGCATAATAGGAATATTTTCAAGAATTTACCTTGTATTGAAATTTCATGATTTCCAGGAAGATTGTACGAAGGTTTAAGAACTGAGATAAATAACTGTATAGTTTTCTAAGATAAACATATTTAAGATCCACAACACATCAACACACCTCTAAGTTTCACGCATGTGTACGAATTAGGTTAGAATCCCAGTTCCTCTTCTTTTTTTTTTCATTTCTGTTGTAGCCCCACGCCACAGATCTGTGCCCGCGCACTTTCCGGTATACAACCTCCAAGGTGTTTTTTGTTGAACAGTGTTCAAATCGGCTTGAAACCATTTGTCTTGTGTTTTTGGCACATTACGACGTCACCAAGATATGCGGTTCATTCTGAATCAGAAGCTACGGTTCGAACCACATTCGAACTCAAAAACCTTAGCCAGATTTAAGTTACCAAACTGATTTCGCCATGTGAGCCTAGGCTGACCAGCAAATGGTGAGCAGTTCTTTGGTGAAACCGTAGAGAAGTAATCTCTACTACAGATTACTATGTAGATAGATAAGTAATCCGTGTAACGTTAACAGTGAACAATATCACAGAACAGTGCTGATTCCATTCGCAACATTTTCGCGCGCTTATTTGATCTCTGTCAGTGGGTCTAGTCCTAGTTGTGCAAACAGCAAATGGTCTTTATATTTCTCATGTGGGTATATGAAATATACTGGGAAAATAAGAGAATTTCCAAAATTCATTCAAATAATAAATTAGCCGATTCAATCTGATTGAATATGGTTCATGTGCAATATTCGTTCCTCATACATTTTTTTTGCAAAATGGTAGGTACATAGGAAAATACTAGAAACATTATCGAACTTGCCGTTAAGATCACAAATGTTCTTTCAATATTAACTCACTTTTGGGAATCTATAAATCCTGATGTAAATTAATTTATTGATACTTGTTTCCTACACTTTTTTGGTGATATTAACTGCTTACTTGTGAAACTTTAAGGCTTCTGAGGAACCCATTTCAGAAGAAAAACTTTTGGAAGAAAGCCAGAAGTCATCATTTGATAAAAAAATACATTCTATAAAAATATACTCATACTCACTTTTTGTTCTATATTGATATTTATTCTATCTCCTTCATGAAAATAATAATGAGATGTGCATTTCCGTGAGATTTTCAATATGTTTATGCACTTATAATGTATTATAATGACATGTTTTCAATTGTTTTATCAAAGTCATCACTGGCTCAGTTTCATTAGCATTGTTGATTCGAATAGTTCTCTGTAATGAAGTTGAGTATCAAACTCACACATGAAGGCTATTATATATAATTTTTCTTGATGAAAATCATTTGAATGCTGTCATTGAAATTCCTTTTCAACATTGTATTTGAAAATAATATTCAATCAATAAACAGGAAAACTTGAATCAATATATTTGGAATATGCATGGAGGCCTCCTTTTATGTTGAAGAATTGTATATCTAGGTCCAGTTCACTCAAGAATGCCACTATTGTTTGAGAATCATTGCCTCTTCTACACAGGACATAAACTACAAACAGAAATAGATTAGTACAGGCCAACTTCTTGACAGAACAAATCTCACTTTTATCAACACCCTGTGAAATTTTTTCAACCAAAAATCTGTAGATATTGTTTGAGTTTTTCAGAATTTTGTCACAGGGGAAATTCACTGTGTTGGATAACGAACACATTTCAAATTCTAAGTCAGGCCTCACATCTATAACAACACTGTCTTCTTTCAGCTCCTTGAGAATTTTTACATCAACATGTTGCTTTGATAACAATATATCCTTATTTATCACCTGAAACAACAAACCTAATGAAATGAGTAAACCTCTATTCAATAATATACCTTATCGTGTGCACTGGATCCACAAAACTGTTCATAATCTATCAGAGAAGTAATACTAGGTTTATCCCCACAAACAGCACATTTTGGATTCCTCTGCCTCAGTTTGACTTTCCGAAAACTACAATTTGAACCATCAAACATCAAGAAGCTTCCAGACAGCACTTCCATCGATTTTGTGATCACTTTGATGGTCTCCAGAGCTTGTAGGACACCTATCACGCCTGGTACAGCCCCAAGTACTCCTCCATCTCCACAGTTGGTCACAGCGGAGGCTGGTGGAGGGCAAGGGAATAAACATCTGTAGCATGGACCTCCTTGGTAGTTGTAGACAGTTAGCTGACCTTCCATTCTGAGAGCACTCCCAGATACCAATGCAGTTTTGTGCATCACACATGCATCATTCAACAGGTATCTAGTAGCTACATTATCACTACCATCTAATACTACGTCAAAATTATTATTTTTCAAGAGTTCATCGATAGTTTGACTGTTTGCATGATCTTTAATAGTGATGATTTCAATACTGCTATTGATCCTACAACATGAGTAGTTGGAATGATCTCATTTTCAATTGAAGAACTTACCTTCTCAATGAAGTTTTAGCAGAATTTACTTTGGGAAGATTGGCACTCTCTTCGCCATGCAATATTTGCCTATGTAAATTAGAAAGCTCCACTTCATCATAGTCTATCAAAGTAATTTGACCTAAAAGCGATCTATATGAAATCGAGGCAAATTGAAAAATTGTTTTGCGTACCTACACCTGCAGCAGCTAGATATAGAGAAGCAGGGCACCCGAGGCCACCTACACCAACTACTAAAACTTTGCTGTTTTTCAGTGCAACTTGTCCATTCAAAGTTATTTCAGGCATTATCATTTGACGACTATACCTTACTATCTCTTCAGTAGAAAGTTTTTCATTGTAGGGACAACTGTGTCTCAGTTGATTGAGCAAATTCTCCTTTTGAATGAGTTCGTTTTTGAGTCTATCAATTTCTAATTTCAATTCTTCTATTCTAAGCGCAGTGGACATTTTGACGTTCATACACATACACCGCAGATTATATATGTACGAACAATACACATAACATAATAAGACCTTCTTGGTTGTTTATATAAAGTTCATATCAGAATCAGAACGTTCCATTTCACGTGAAATGAGCTGCTAGAAACTGACTGCCTTAATTCCCGAACATACCCGATCGTCCAGTGCAGTGGCGTGCACCCCCCTCTTTAAACTCAAAAATAGAATAAGAATTGTATATTCATATCCGCAGCTTTCATTATATCAAATGAGAGCAATAAATGAAAAACGGATGATACTAACGTCAAAAGCAGATTTGGATTGAAATTGATCAGGTATATCCATGTTCTGGCTCCATTGAAACGAATAATTCTTAGCGATATATTTGTATGAGGAAAAATGATTAAAGACCGTAGGCATTAGATCAACAAAAAATGCTTTTCATAGAAAACTGCTTCGCTGCTTTCGGGTCAGTAAAATAACTTGATAACAGGGTGGTACACTCTACAAAGGAAAAGAAATATTTTGGAAATTAATTTTTTTCGGAAGAATCTGCCTCGCTGTATATATATATATAGCTGGAAGAACAAAATGTATTTTTAGTAATGAGTCTTATTTATCCACAGTCTGATATGATTTCACTCAAATATTTGCAGTCTTGAAAAGTCAACTTCAACTTAAGCTCCACCCTGCTAATTAGAGAATGTCGGACTACCCTGGGGCTCCATTGCATCTTAAAGTTGTACTTGAGAGGAAAGGAATGAAGTATAGGATAAAGAAACAAAATTTGTAGATGCAATAATTGTTGAATAAGATTCAACAAGTGAGAAAAATGTAACTCTACCAATGTCATGAAGTAAAATGAGGTGACAAACTTCACTAGGTGGCTCGAAAGAAACCAGGGGGTTTGAATAGTCTGTACAACTTAAATCTTGAAGAATACGAAATGACATGTTACCCTACTCATCAAGATGAGAATAGCTGAATTTCATTTTAAAAACTATCCATCACTTTTTCTGATGCAATGAGCATGTCCAAATTTTCTCAATGTGAGAACTGGACCTGCAGACATGTTTTTGACAAGATACTGTATGAAATCCATGTGCATTAGGTTACATCATCACTCTAGAGACCAGCTGTGCAGAAACACCCACAGTTTTGGTTTTAACAAGATGGAGCCATAGCATGTACAGCAAGGCAAACAATAGCCCTAGCACCAAATTCAAGTGCTACCAATTTCTTCCTTTCAGAATATATTTCAATGAACATGTGTATGTGAATGAAGCAGAGACCATACCAAATAATATTCGAGTGTGTTCAGTGAGTTTTGAAAAGGAAAGAAGTACAATTGACTTTGAGATAGAGAAATTATTAATTATTCAAACCCCTTTAGTTGTTTTACGCCACCGTGCATGGAGCAGCTATAGTTTCTAATTTCCATATATCCAGAAAACTGACTTCTTTCGCTTTGTCTCGTTTTATTCCACCAGGAAACTGAATATTCTAGTACAGTCTGCAAAAAATTCGAAAAAAAATGATAAATAGAAGTTAGTAAGCCAAATAAAAAAAAGGAGTCCACAAAATGTATTGTTAGGAAACCAGCACATTTCCTCTGGTTTCTGAAGAAGATGAGGGCTGTTCATCTTGTTTAGGATTATCTAATCCTCTAAATTTGATATTATATTTTTCTCTATATTCATTGATCTCTTGTCCTTTTTTACCAATCTGCTCTTGGAGTTTATCAATGAAATCTTTGAGTCTTTCTTGATTCGACATAAGAACTGGGAGTATGTCTTTAACTTTTCGCTCTGTTAAAATTCCTCCAATCAGTCGAAAACATTTTCTGTCTTCATTAACGTTCTTAAGAGTTTCAATCACCATTCTACAAATAAATCCAGTTATATACGAGACAAAACACTACACTGTATAATACTCACTTGTGTTCATTCAAATCTATTTCAAATTCAGATAATTTTCCAGTTAAGGTCCGTTGTTCGGCTCGAAGAGTTTGGAATCCATTTAATATTTCTTCAGGAGAAGAATCTTTGTCGGACTTTTTTGTATTGGCCATATTGTAGTGTTGAACTGATTTCCTTATTATTATATTTCAATTGATTTATTGAAACACCTCTTCAGCCATCGAATTGAAGCAACAGCATGGGTATGACAATGTTGACACTTGACAATTGGCATTGCATTGAAAGATCGAGCAGTTTTGCCAAAACAGATTTATCAAAGTCACCATATCGGCATTACAACCGAAGAGTATATATATATATGTATATATACCAGATATGAGTGTAACTTATCTCTGGCATTCTCACGGTCGTGTTGACCAAAGATTTCATCATGGTTTATCCAGATTCACTGGAAAAAACCATCCATAATCATTTTCTATAATCCTTGACCCTGATTAATGACGGCTAAATAAGAGGGATCTAGTGAGCCAGTGTTTATAATGTGTTTATTGATTTCATGAAGTGCACTATATATTTATGGCAAATCTTGTTGCAGTTCCGTCGTTTGTTCGGAGACTGTGTGGAACAAATTGTGCCTCGAACGAAATGTAGCTCGAACAAAATGTGGCTGCAACGAAGCGCACACGATAATTAGCCGTCATTGCCCTGGAACACCAGACCACAACATATATACTCTTTGCCACTACCCTAGTTGCAAGGTGGATATAGGATAGTGAGTATAGATGGCGAAACGATCGTCAATCCTGTAAGTCAAATCTGCTTCCACTGATAATGACGGATATCTCTGACAGTAATCAATGGCAATCTTATCCTGTCAATTTTAAATCGTGGTTTACAGTTTCCAAGATTAACCATAGAGATCAGCAGATGTACTGCCATCTAGTGTCGATCTTGAGAAGCCATAGTAAGGTATTCATATTCGACATAATCAAGGTATACAGGGAAATTCAAATTCGACACCTACTTAGAAATCTCGGAAACTTCTAGAATTACGCCAATTGTGTAATCTAGTGCTCAACAAAATGCCGTTCTTAAACATTGGATTATCTTTGTACTTCCAAAGCTTTCTAAGAAAGAAATTCTAGAAATTGATTATTCCGTTTTTATTTTCTTCTAGCATTATTTACCATTCGCCGTATCCCACCTTTCGGCTTCAACTTTATTTCTTCAAGAGCGTGTTATTGTTTTTAAACAAATTTCGATGGAGCCAACACCATAAAAGATTTAGTTTTAGTTGAATATCTCTGCATTCGAGAAATCAAATTATTAGATTAATATTCTTCAAGGATTGGTTGATATCTCAACATTGAGTTACTTAGGTTCAAAGGTTGAGTACAGATAAACTAGTGTATCTGTGAGCAAGGGCGTCGATAAGGGGAGGCGCGGGGGTAATTACCCGCCCCTCCAAGACTTTCAAGAGATAGGCTCTCAACAAAATAAAAATCGAACACCAATCTGCAAGAATAACTGAGAGTCCAATAGTAGTACCAGGTTAATACTCCACTTACAATTTATTTAACCAACTATTTTTTGTTCCAACTGCAATGAATTCAAGGACTGAAGACTTGGCTTCGGGCTTCCACAGGACGAGAAAGACTAGTAGAATTGGAATTGTTGTATATACATAGGGACATAAATTTAATATCAATGATGTAGATCATTCTGCAATGATCTGCACTTATGTGGTTGTTTGGTTCTGCAACTTAGGTTTATATATAAGAATATATTCACTTTATTTCATTCTAGTTTATGCTTCTTTCAAAATATTACTTCAATTGATTTTCTCTCTCAGTACTTTGGAATCCTATCTGATTATTAAATTGAAAGAAATTAAAATTATGACCATGAGAAGTTTACCGAAAAGAAAAAATTACCCTCAATTATTAGTGCATTTTGAGCCAAATTAGCGAGAAAATTATGAATTTTTCTCGACATTGAAATAGAAGCAATAAATAAAGAAATAAAGGACGCAAAATTATCATAAATTATTATATATATATTCAATTTAGTTTGACATGACATTAATACAAACATGCAAATACTCTGTGTCAGTTTAATAAGAAGAGTGCCACTCAGAAAAGATTGATTACTAAATATTAGTCGTAAGATATGATTTTCAATCATTATTAAGCGTAGGTACTTAAGACTAAACCAAGCGTATGAATCTCCAACTAAAAATAAAAGTTTTCCAATTTGTACTTTTGTATAAAAATATATCTTTGTCCTTCCAAAATGTACACAAAAAAGTAGGCGACGTTTTTCTAAGTTTATTTTCATCCTGGTTGACTAGAGCTAGATTGTGAAAAAATGGAAATGAGATTTTTTCTTGAGAAATGAAACAAAAAAAAAAATCTTATGATAGGAACGCTCTGACGGTCGCTTCGAGCGGCTTCCTGCAAACCGCGCACTGTTTCAAACTAGAGGCACAATCCACACAGGCGACAATGTGTCCGCAAGGCAGAAAAACCACAGCAAGTTCGTTCTTATAACAGATTTTGCACAAAGTCTTTTCCGCCTCTTCCGACGCCTCCGCTTTCGCTCTCACCACTTCCACAGCAGCTTCCTCTGCCCTTTCGACTTCCGAGCCGCTAGTCGAAGGAAGACCGACCTCCGCTGCCGCTTTAGCCTTGACTTCCTCGATGAACCGCTTCCCCTTCTTCAGGTTCAGAAACACGCACTTGCTGAACCACAAAGCGTGCTGCTCCCAAGGATCGTCGCACTCCTCCCAGTCTTTCAACCCTCCCCCGCAGTAGAAACACAGCGTCTGATCGCCGACGCCCGTGTAGAAGAACCCTGCGGCTGCCAGGTCGGCGGGGCGCTGCTTCAGCGACCTCGGCCAGTTCTGGAAGCTCTCCACGCGACTCTCGAACAGAGATTTGTCTTGGTGCTGCGGCCCCTTGCTCTCCTGGATGCCCAGACGCTCGAAGTCGATCTTCTTGCCGTCCTCCGGCAGCGAGTTCGGCAGGACTTCCACGCCGTACAAGCCGCAGGTGTCGACAGCTCTGGAACTCGTCGCCGCGTGGTCGCTCTCTAGCTGGGCTTGCGATCTGACGAACGGACAGTCTGGGCTCCACACTCTGTGGTCTGCCATTGGATTATCGCCCGATTGCCAGCAGTAGCCTTCTACCTTGCAGAAGGGGCAGCAGACGATGTCATTCTTGCCGGTGTAGACGAATCCGGCGGCGGCCAATTCTTTTTTGCTCACTTGTCTGCTGGACCAGTTCCAGTACGTTTCCAGTCTTTCTTCTACGAGGAAATAGTTATTCAAGGGGGTGGTGGGGGTTCTGGGCGGTTCTGGAGATCCTTCGGGGGTGGGTTTTATTTTTGAGCCGTTGTCTATCTTGTCGTACGTATTGTTTGGATGGTACGGTATGATTGCTTGATTCATTTTCGCGTCAACTCAGAACCGACGGATCTGCAAAGAAAATGAAAAGTTTAGTTTTTTGCATTAGTATCCAAAAGTTCAATAGTAAATCGAAAAATTCAATGTTTCAGGTGAGTCAGGAAAGGCGAATGTTGAAGTACAAATAATGGCAGAAACGTCAAGGGCGACAGAAAGGTCAGACTTCAAATATACTGTGGGTAGGATAAATCTTGGTTTCTATCGATAATCATCATCCGTGACACTATCAAGGTTAGTTGTCGGTTTCTTCTATACAGAGTGTTTCAGAAAAAAAAAGGTGACCCCGTTGCTATGATACGTAGAAAGCTGCAAGATAAGTTCGGTTTGCACAATAAAAAAATTTCGTAACGCATTCCTATCCGAGAAACAACTCCCTGTATGAATATATCCTAGAAGCAACCCGGAATTTCACTAAATTCCGAGTTGATATTCTGTTACGGAAGACGAAGGTTCAAATCCATTTGTTTTCAGGTGGATTCATGCACAAATTAAGAATGACCTAATTTAAACCCAATTTATCCCTAATTTAATTTTGTCCTAAGTATCCTAATTGAGTGGTTCATGCAGAACTGAATTTATGAATTTACAATGAATGAGATGGTACTCCATGCATTTTCTCTGGACAATTTGTTCTTAAAATCTTGATTTTTTTCATCATACAAGAGTTTGTATTGCTCTACTAAAGAAACTAACTCCGAGTCATTCATCTTCAAAAAGTTGTGATATAATGATTCAAGTATTAATAAAACTATTTTCACTCAACACTCAACAAATAAATAATATTAAGTTAGGTTAGGTCTAGGTGATTAGGGATTTCCATTTTATTACTACAATTGTCTGTTGGCAACATCAAACAACAGCTGATTTCCTTTGAGATTTAAGAAGAAAGATAAAAGTTGGCGAACTTCTTAAATCCTTAAATTATGCTAAAATTACTATTAATCCTTGAGGCAACTGCAAGAACCACTGTATGGGGAAGGCGTTATTCAACTTATAAAGCTTAGGCTTAAATTGAATTCGGGCTAAATTAGGTCGTGCATGAATCTACCTTTCCTCGATGAGACTCATTATTCCAGGAAATACTATTCGATAGCGAGCAGAAATTAGAACGATGGTACAAATATACTAAGCGATTCAAAACATACCAATCGCGTGAGCATTAACACAAGAAGATTGTTGTATTCATCGAGGTTTGCATGTTATGGGTACCCATATTGGATGATCATATCAACATAGCGCGATTATTTTTCGTTCGTAATCAACAACTCATATCAGCGGTCGTAGAAAAAAAAGTATAAAACATAAATACAATTCTCCGTGAAACTTATCCTGAGACCGGGCCGGACACCGGGTTCACCTTATGGAACGTACGACTTTTCGAGTACATTTGCACCGAGCCGAAAGGAGAGAACGTCGCGAAGCGGCAACGCTGTTTGGAATTCAGAAACCATTCACGATTCCCAACATTCTTGCTCCGCGCCCCGTCCACACAGCCATCGAAGTGGAAGGGACCGCATTCCATCGAGATCACATCAATGACCGAGCGCCGGAAATAAGAAAAAATAACACGAAGGATAGAGAGACGACAGACGGAGACGGAAGATAAGACCTACGCTGGCACCAGACGGTTCTCTGAAAAACACCGGCAAGGCGTTAACGAAGAATTAAACCGCCGCCAAATTGGATGCCCGCTTTTAACGACCGTCTATTTCTGGATAAGAAGCGATTCGGCGAGGTTAATTTCGAAAGAACACTGCTATTTTAAAGTAGAACAGAAGGTGTAAGTAACTGCGCTACGGACATATGGCTTCTTCTGCGAAAACGTATCACCTCAAAACTACCACACAATCAACTAGAATGGATACTGACCTTAATTGTTAGCGTTTCTTGTAGTTTTCATAACGATTTTGTCATTTTTTGCGAGGATTTCACGATATGGCCGAACGAAACGAAGGAACACAGAGACCCGACTGAATTCTCTGCAACAGCGTTGCCGCGTTTGCCATGCCGATCGTGGTATTTTCCAGTGTTGTCGGCAATGCCAGTTAAGAATACGTGGCAAAAAATATCATCCCAGAATGGCCTTCCATTCAATAATCATTCGAAAGGCGAGCGTTATTCAGTCAGAACAGATAAAGTTCTATCAGTTCTATTCTCAAAGTAGGCAGATGCCAAAACAGATTACCTTCATACTTTCTTTGGCACGAGTATTAATCATCACGAAAAAAATCATATCGATATTGTGAGTTTCAAAAATATACGTATTAAATACGTAATTCAAATATTATGCCTATCTATGATTAGTTGACTTGGTGACTTATTTGGTTCAGATTTGTTGAATTGATGGTTGACTTGGTTTTCGACTCAAATGCTTTTCGTACCACTAGAAACATACCTAAATGCGTTTATTCCGACAAGTGTGCACAACAAACCGAAAATCCCTATCAGGCTAACACAAAACACGGGTCATAACTTCCCCATGACCTAGCCAGAAAACCCCGAATCAAGACGTAGAACGGAAAAATCAATGAAACCGGCGTCGATTACCGCTATCTCCTTATAACAACACCGGTTTGGCAACGTGATGCGCGTCGCCGACCGTGTTCTGTGCCAACGGCGCCACCGTTGCCACGGTTCCATTAAGGCAAAGGCCCGTAAGGCTACGAGACTCTCGGCCCGATTTCACAGGCTGAGGTGGCGGTGCTCGACCACCCAGACGAGCATCGAAATTAAAATCGAAGAAGACGGAGAGAGAGCGTATAGTGAAACGAACCGCACACGGCGATAAAGACCGAACATGGACAAAATATGAAATGAATGCCGCGAGTGTGGGTATATCAGATTGATTATTAGGAAATTGGGGAATATAGGCAAGAAACGCTGTCGATACTTCCGAGAACAAGAATAAGATTTTTTATTCGAAATTGATTACATCACTAGTTCGGTAATAATCTCATGAAATGAGAATGATTATTAGCACATTATCCGACATTATCAGTTTCCGACAGAGAATTAAAAAAATTGAGATTCATTCTAACATTCATGAAAAAATGAACAATATTTTTCTCATACCTCTTCCGTGCTGGAATGAATCCGATAATATTTAATTCGAAATTGATTACATCACTAGTTCGGTAATAATCTCATGAAATGAGAATGATTATTAGCATTATCCGACATTATTAGTTTCCGACAGAGAATTAAAAAAACAATTGAGATTCACTCCAACATTCATAAAAAAATGAACAATATTTTTTCTCATACCTCTTCCGTGCTGGAATGAATCCGATAATATTTTCAAAATTCTTGATAAAACTACTAGGACAATAGTTCAGTTCGAACTTTTCCGAAAATTACAGAAATCCGTTGTTTCTGGGTTCTTTGGTAGGAAAAATTTCTTTCCAGATTATCAGTCAGTATAAAAAGGCGCAACTTATTCAAAAAAAAAATATTATTTATGTTTTTGGTTCGCGTCAATGTCAGATTTCTTCATGAGAAGAGTAAATTGTTTAATGTTTAAATTCTAAATTTGGTTATTTTGAACTTACATGCGATGGGTTTTTTTTTCGATTTGTTTCTTGGTACTTACGTAATTTGACCTCTATATTTCTCGAGATATTCCACGAAAAAGTATGAAAATTACCCTTCTTGTTTCGGCCTGTTTTGGGTAAGCATCGTAGCCACTAGAAGTTTCATTTCTCACATGAGATACTGTTTATATCTTCCTTATACATTCTAGGAGCTGAAAAGAAGGAGAAACATCCTCTAAGAAGTTTAATTCATCGTCTTTAGCATCTTTGATAAATCCTTCTTTCATATGGACGGCGCTGTCAAATGTGCATCTGTAATATTTTGACTCACAGAACTAGTGATTCTCATTTAACAGCGCCGTCCATATGAAAAATGCTGGATCCACCTTCCTCCAAGATGCTGAAGAACGTTGATTTAACTAATTCAAAGATGTTTTCCCTTCTTTTTGACTTCTCGAATGTTCAAGGAAGGTATAAGAAGTATCCTGTGTGAGAAAAGTAACTCCATGCCTACCCAAAACGAGCCGAAGAAAGAAGGGTAATTTTCATACTTTTTCCAGGAATATCTCGAGAAATATAAATTTGCGCACGTTTTTATTGTGAAATTCGGGTTCCAGAGGTCGAAATATGTGAAAAAAAATCTAAAAAAACCCATCGCATGATAAGTGCAAAATTACCCTGAATTCTAGGTTAGTTCGCATTCGAACACAAGGGCTGACTTGAAAGAATTATAAGAATCAGAGGTAGGTACATACTGAGGGAAAAACGAATACCTATACGAGTCTGTTTACCTGTATAGCGGACGATGCATTTTCAATTGTCACTTCTAATAGAATTGAATCACAACTGAATCAAAACAGGCCGAATTACTAGGAAGAATGACATGCATCATGCATTACATTAATAAGAATGATCAACACATACTCCATGCGTCAGAGTTTAAAGTGCATTCACGTGTCAACACAGAATAGATGCAAATTTATTTTTTCTCAATGTCACATTGAATCGATCAATGATCACGGACAGGCATGAAATATGTCGGCCTGTACGGCCCTTTTGGAAAAAAAACTTGTTGAAAATGAGTTGGCTTTCCAAGAGCACAGTTCAAGAAAATATAAAGTATTCTCTAAACTGTGCTGAAAGTTCGCATCTTAAGCATGTAGGTACCTAATCTATGAAGTATTTACGACTACATCCCACTTTCTGGAAACTTTCGAATAGTTCACAATCACAATTCATAGAACATAGGCAATACCATAAATTGTGTTCAAAATCCAATTGTTATCATCCAGCTTGTTTATTAACCTATAGAAGTAATGTTAGGACAAATTTAATGAGCGGAAATTAACGTTGGGGAATTTTCCAATGGCATCATCGCCTTTATGTTACAGCTGAGATAAAATTCTCATGATATCATCTTGAAGAATGCTGATATTCTATCTATCTATCTATCAATTTGAGATTTTTGTTTGTGACGAAAATAACATATTCTTATTGTTGTAAAACAGTCGAGTGTGGAACAGCCAAATGGAATAAATTAGACGACAAATAAATGAGGATATGAGGGTGTGTTGGGAAAAACGCTTGGACACGCCGATTTATATTTTTGAATACGCATTTTTTTCAAAAAAAATTAATCATATAGAGCGTGTCATGTGACAGTAGCCAATACCAACTTTCCTATTTCAAATGGAACACCCTGTATTTCATTCCATTTTTAAATTCTCACTGAAGAGCTGATTTTATCGATACACCACACTTGGGGTCTAGCGGAAATGATTACAGAGATATAAGGTGTGAAAAATCGAGATTTTCCAAAGTAATGAATTTTTTGTGTCGAAACTATGCATTATTGGTCGAAACGACTTACATGTCCTTGTCTCAATTTTTGATTTACTACCTACTGTCATTTGATTGAAACAAATATAGGGTGGTGCAGAATTCAAAAAATTGATCATCCTGTATCTGTCCCAAAGAAATGTCAGTAGATAGTATATCGATAATAAAGATAGAGACATGTGAGTCGTTTCGACCAATGATGCATAGTTTCGACACAAAATTCATTACGTTGAAAAATCTCGATTTTTCACACCCTATATCTCAGTAATCATTTCCGCTAGACCCCAAGTGTGGCGTATCGATGAAATCAGCTCTTCAGTGAGAATTCAAAAATGGAATGAAATACAGGGTGTTCCATATGAAGAATGTCTGTAAATCTGCACGAAATATTTCAGCGGATGATTTTATTGAAAAGAATCTATAGAATACATCGTTTTCGAGTGAAATAGATTTTGAATACTGCCGGGTGGTCGGCTTAAGTTGCAGCAGGTATAGTTGAGAAATTATTTTCAAACGATACTTCAATTTGCCTATTTAAATAACGTCATACAGTGTTATTCAGATATAAACTGACGTATTTTTCCAGATAACAATATTGTTCAAAACAGATATATTTGAATTTTGAATTCCTGGTATCCACCTGAGCTCAATGAAAGCGTGAAAGTGTCCTCTGGAGATAATTACATGAAGTTATCTCCCATAACCTCAAATTATGGCGTATTGAAATTTTTCATAAACATTAATTTTTGGAATTCGATAGCTTTACGTGAAGAGAGGGTAATAAATTAGCCCTGAATTATGGCAAAAGAAAACATTTGATTTTCCAAGGTAGTCGTGCTAGCTTTATGGAGGTTATGAAGTATTCCTATAAACGTCAGTTCATATCCGTGAATTGAAAATTGAGAGCAAATATTGATTGATTGAAATGTTCTTTCTATCCAGATATATAGAATATCTCTCATTTTTGAAGACCTTAATATAGTATTTACGCTATGAATCAGTCGCTTAAAATATTTCAAATGTACCTCGGCCGATGATTTCTCGTAACTTCAACGAAATATTGCTCAGCCTCGACTACAACTTTCTGATTCGACCGAAAATGATCAATTTTGATGCCTTCATACACATATACAACCTCGCATAGGAGTAAATATTATAGCGTATTCTAAAAAATTGTAAGTTTACGATCGGTCATTCATAGATTGATTTATAACTGTTACTACTTCCCAAACAGACAGTAGGCACTCGAGCAAAAAATGGCGTATTTCCAGATCGATCGTTATGAATAAATCACGTTCGAACGAGAATTGATAAGCTCAAGCCCTAGTTCAATGCATCGGTTTTTGTAGGTAACAACGACCTGGAAAATAATAATACCACAAAACGTTTTTCTCCACATAAATATGATATTTTGTTTATGATCACGATAGCGAAACGAGACCGGGCGAAGTCTGGCAAAGAAGATGGCCATATAAAGTCATCGAGGTGGGCTGAGGCTGAGGTAACAAAAAAGTATACATAAGATATCCATACAAGAACCGTGGGAATAGAATGTGGTGATGTGGAATACGAACTGGACTTGGAAAGAAAGACAATACCATCGGCATCTGATGGCATAGAGTGAAACTCGCCCTGTTTTCGGCGAACATAATATAAAATGAACGAAATATTGAGGTTATTGAGTTCTTCATCAGAGCGGAAGAATAAAATAAACCGCTGAGGATCCATAATGAATTGAGTGTTTGTATAAATCGTTCCTAGAATCTGTTGACCATTTTGGAGTCGATGAGGTTTCTGAGAAGGCACATAATTTTATGTTTCCATCGATCGGTATCATTGGAAAGTCAACAACTAATTACAGCAAACATGAATAAGACTAATGAGAAACACCATCGCTTGCAAAACTCATCAATACAACCGAGTACTAACGAAAGTATATAGAGAGAAAGTGGCGTTTTGGAAAGCAATCAGTTTTCGAGACAAACAGAGTGATACATGAAATATTTTTATTTCGGTTGAAAATGTGTTGTTATTTCTGTCGGAAAACAAAGCTACGAATAAATTCCAGTGATTGAGAAATTTATTGAAGAGTTATCTACATACTTATATTGAAATTAACATCGAAAACAACAGCAATCATTATCAGGAAATCATTTGTTTTGCTCACAATAATGACTTCTCTTTACGTCAAAAGAAAATTGCTGATTATGTATGGAAATGGTTGTGTTCCATACAAAAGATGAATTTATGGCTTGAATGAAGCTCAACCACTGTGTATATCTACTTGAAAGAAATCGATTGTTTATGAGTGAGCACACAATACATACACAAACTTTATGTCCTATTCAAGTTTCCTGATTTCTTTGCACTCGTACTTTATCTGTTGTCATAACTTCATATCGGGAAAAAAACGTATTAGCAAAGGCAAAAATGTATTTGAATTAAAAAATCTTTCAGCATCGTTCAGAACAGTCTTTATACCTATTTGAGAGTAGCTGCGGATTCTTATGTTTTTTCGATAAAAAAAAAATAACATAACCTCCAACCAAAATTCAATAGTTTACGGGACCTGTGCTATGCGAATAGGGGTTCTGAGTGAAAAAAAATCCTCTTCTCGACCTTTGACACAGATCGATATCACTATCGCAACAATATACTCATTTCTGAACGAATCACTCATAACGAAAAACAAAAAGCACTAAAAGTAAGTAACCCCAAGTACTAAGCATGATAAACACGCATTTTAAATCATTGATTAAAAAACAACTGAATAATCCGAATTTTTTTTCGATATCATTACATAATGATCTGATATCACTACCAGAAACTAAAACGTTTTACTCCCCTAATTTTTCCAACATGAATAATGTTAGAAGTGAATGTCAAGCATACACAAATTCTCTCTCCAGAACGAATTGAAAAATATTGGATGGACTTTGTGTCGGGCTACGGACTTTAGGAACGACCCCGAACTACCTATTTCCAAATTCGACGATACAATTGTACTAAAACAGCTGTCAAATCATTCAGATTCTCAGTACGTGTTACCAACAAAAAATTCTCACCTTGAGCATTGCAGTGAGCGCCGAAATTTTCACCACAACATCTTCAGCTGTTTTTCGTCAGGTTATTTCAGCACAACTACTGGTAGACCGACGAAAAAATCCGTTCCTCGCACTTCTCAAAGTTTCGAAACACTATTATTAGGCATTATACAGAGTGTGGCGAGCGCTAAGGGTACGTACATACACCGTGGGAACGCGAATTGTTTAGATGCTGGCGGCCACGTACGAAACAAACGAGCGCGAGCGGTACTTTTGAAAAGCCCGACCGAGAACGAAATGAGCGATCCCCCTCCAGCAAAATTCCCGGCGCTGAACGTGGAATTACGGTCTCCAGCGGCGGCGCATCTGATCGGGCGGCACACCCAAAGTTTGGAGAATAATCATTCCAGTTCCGTCACTCTCCGTATTCGAAGCGACCCGCCTCGTACGCTTCGTTTCCAAGATACAGTATGTTGTTTTTTTTCAATATCTTCCGAGAAAACAAATGTGTAATCATCAAAACTACTCACTTATACGTCAACTTCAGTTTTGTAAAGAATGCAACATGCATCATCGATTATAAAATAATCAACTTGAAATTTTCTAATAAGGGTAGCTCTTTCACGTGATTATGATCGAGGAATCGAAAAAATATGCTCAAAATAGTCATGAATCGTCAAAAATAAAGACGTGTGACCGCTTAAACAAATTTTCCTTTGATTGAGGTCAGTATTCCGAAAGATATTTAGAAAAATCGAAAAAAAAAACATCCTTTTGTATGATCGCTGGGAAAATTTTAGCACCTTAATCAATCAGAATTTATGTACTAGGTAGCTCGCTGTAAAATAATCGAATCAAATCAGATCAAATCAAACTTCACTTATTCTTTCATTGTTCTAAAGTCATATAAACTTGTACAGAAATCACCTAATAGTGTTGGGAGATATGCAAACTGATAGGGCACAGAGGTTTGAAAATTTGTTTTTCTTTGCAATGAGTATCGATATAATGATTGAAAATGATCAAAGGAGAAGTGGTCTTAGAGCTCATTATTTTTTTTATGTGGAGTGATAGTCCATCTTATAATTTTGGTCCTATATAAGATAGACGAGAGACTGAGATTGACTTTTCCTAAATTTGGGCACCTATATCGAGTATTCGGTCTGTAATGAATCGAGTTGAAATAGTTTTGTTGGAATTTATAATTGTTTTCTTATTTTTTGCAACGATGGATTTTTTTCTCTTCCTGAGATTTTCCGCTTTAAGCGACTGCTTAACTCACCGAAAGTGAGTCAGATCTCTAGAACTACCCATTGGTGCACCAACAAGAGACACTCGGTGACACGATCTGCAGAGGGAAACATATTTGAACTCCAGGTGTCTCCAACTTTATACCTCTTATACAAGCCTCTTTTCTTCATGAATCTCCAATCATTCCATCCAAGATGTGTACTTTCTACTTTATATTAGTGATAGCTGGTTCGATTGGGCTGATATTGAAAGGGCACTGAGATATAACTGATCTTCTAACACGATATGAGTAGGGGGTTGGGTTGGCCTCAACTCACTGAACATATAGGACCAGTTCAAGGAATAAATATACCTTTATATGGGTCAGAAATACTAGTCATAGCATCTAATATAGAATGCTATCACTTATAGCATTGCTCCACGTGTAAAATAGTCAAATGATGTGCTATATCGGTGGGTATATTAGTTAGTGAAGAAATATGAGTGGTTATTGTTTGTTTGCCAAAGTAAGCTATAATATTTGGAAGAGAAACAATTGGATTTTGTGATGACCATCTGTTATAGGTTATCTTCCTATCCTATATAGGTAACGTAACGTATAGAAAGAACGGTTGTCGCATAATAGTTCTACCCAATCAGAATCAATCACGTCACTTTTAGGCCCATGCTATCTCAATTCAGGTTCTCATATATTTATGAAGAATTATAATATTTACGAGTATATTTACGAGCAGTTGTATCAGTAATATCAAAGTAAAAGTACATTATTAATTTTTACATTTTGTTTTCAATTTATTTATCTTGATAAACCAAGATAAGCCATGTTTCAATATAACTGGCAGAGTGTGTATTATGTATTATCTGGTGTGAGATGATCTTTGAGAGTTTTTATCAATATCACAGATCAAGATGTCTGATCCTTCTGACAAGAGTTTCATTCTGTAAGTAAATTCTGAAAAAAAAATAAATAAGATTACTGTGGCGCTAAAACGTCGTCGTAAACAAGAGCTCTTGTCTGAAGAATTCATGAAGATGATACTACAACTACTACTACTACTACTGCCTGTCTACTACCCCATAACCGTCTTCGCCCACACTGGCCTAGTGTTATGTTACGCCTCGCGGTGTAGTAGGTGGAAACTCATATTTCAAATGTTTATGGTCGGTTGGTGCTTTCGGGATTGGTTGATTACCTCGGCTCTTTTGAAATACGAAATATCACCGAACGGTAAACGATGGAAAATATTAAACAGATCTAAAACTAACCGCCATTGTGTTTGAAATTATTATTGTAAAAAAAAATATTCCAACCACGATGATATGCTCTTTCATCAAACTCGAAGATGTGTTCCAGCCTGCTGTATATGTCTTGAAAGATATTACCAACACAGTTTTTTGTTTATGATCCTTTAAACTTTTTTGAAAATTTTCACAAATATTTTCCCACAATATTTTTTGCTATCACTATCGAATTGAATTAGCCAATACCAATACTCATGAAAAAACATGAATATATGCAAAAAAATCGATGATAGAATGATTTTGATTTCAATCTAATTCGAAAATTGATATTTGAAGCTGCAGTTCTATATCTATAGATACAAGAAGAAAAACTTAGATTTTTTCTATATCTACCTTTCAGATGATTATCAACGCCTTTTCGGTATTGTCTGTGGAAAACTTATTTTTTTACCCACCCACTCCGAATCTCCATATATACTATACTATTACCTTCTGGAGTGTATATCATATATAGATGATGATATTGATGATAAATAGATATATACAGATAATAATCGTTTCGTTATCTCACGTACAGAGGGTGTCCCTCTGGGACATGCTCATTTTGAATGGGACACTCTATATATTATTTTATTGTTAAATTCTACGAAGAATTCTAGGCAAATTTTATGTATAATGTCTATCAATTTCTCCTAAATAAAATCTTCAATTATCCTATTGGAATGGTTTCCTTATAGAGAGTATAGTGTACTGTGTCGATATCTCGATGATAAATAAATACAGGGTGATCAGAAACTAATATTGAAATTTACTTTGAAAAAATCGTTGAAATTAATTTTTTTTGGAAACTCTCCATTTTTATAATTTCATATTATTCAGCATCAAAAATGAGGGTTTCTTTGAATGAGATTGTTTATACCAATATTGAAAAAAACAGAATTCAGCAGAATAGTAGAGTGATTGTTAAAATTTCGAATAACGAGATAAAGAATCCTCACTTGTTGACAAAATAACTGAAGAGTAGAAAACATGAAGAAGTAACGAAATAATGAGCTCAATGTGTTGCCCATTACTACTCGAACACTGCACGATTTTTCTTTATCCCAATTCTTGTGTTGACGATTTTCCAATTTGATCAAAACCGAATTCCCTGAAACTGTTTCAAACTCTTCGATCGAGTTCTTCACGAGAGTCAACTGGCCGATCGTGGACTTGGTATGTATATGGCCCGATAGATATAAATCAAGCGGGGTTATATCTGGTGATCTAGGAGGTCACCTCCATGGCCAGACGAGATAAAAATCCTTGTTTATATCGCTTGCGAATGTTTGGCCTGGCCTACTGTGCATAGAATCAAGTAATTCAAATTCTAATAACGTTTCTATAAAGAAACTCGTTTAACATTTGGAGTTAGATATAGGAAACCCTATATCAGTTGAAGCAGAATTTAATCGTGTGTTCAGTTATTCGATGATATGCAAGTCGTTTGAATTGAAAAAAAAACCTCTGTCGAGGCTTTCGAAAACCTCGAAATGACTATTTATTTTTGACCACACCGTACAAGATTTGGTGAAATACTCAATCTCACTTCAAAGATCATCATGAATACTAGCTTTCTAAGATTAGCATTTTTAAAGATACCAGTGCAAACTCAATATTACTATAGGTACATACACGATTTTTTTCGAAATGATACGAATATTTCAAAAATGTAATGAAATACAGGGTGTTCCATTCGAAATGAGGACGTTGTGCCCACTTTCGGTTGAATTGTGGAAATGATACGCCTTTGGCGATATTTCACATCGATTGTTCATGTTGACTTATGTGTTGTGACAAATTTTCAAAATTTTATTCGAATGGGAACATCCTCACCAACGGGTGGCGTGATGCAAATGTTCCACCATAAACTATGGTTCAGAATCATCATAACGAGTTTTTGACAGTTCTAGAGAAAATTGTTTATATATTGTACAGAAAACACGATGTTCCTGGAATATTATAGGTTTCCCTTTCGTGTTGTCCACAGATAAAAAAACAACCCATGTTACAGGAAATAAATGGGGGGGGGGGACTTTTTTTACACGAAACCTCACATGATACGTCACAGGTAGGTACATTTTTCCTAGGTTTTCTTGTGGGAACCCAAGACATTTCAGATCTATCTCTCTGTAGCCAGCTTCTTATGCGAACCAAATCATGAAATAAAATCTGAACAGAATAAACACATGAGTCATCAGTGTTGTGGCGACGGTCTTAAATTTTATAAATATTTACTGGCAGCTTCTATAACAATTCGACCATGCTGCGTAGTAACAAGGTGACATTTGAATTTTTCATTGCGTTCTGCTGGTGATGTAAGCATCCAAAATTGGCCTTGGTATCACATAATAGCCCACGAATGTACCTCTGACCACATAAAACGTCAAGCCCGCAAAACTATTTTTTTTTCGTCTTCAAACACGTTATGAGCGCTATTTATTATAAGTCAGATCGGAAAATACCTACTGAACCAATATCTATTTGAACACACAGTGCTTAATAACAATGTCTCTGTCGTTAAGATGTATTTATTCCTATTTTCTTGATGAAAAAAAATATAAAATCATCAAAATTTACATTCAGTAGGTGATCAACAAAAATGGGACCAGGCACTGTCATTTCCGCTTGTTTCTTGATCATAACAACGATGTACAGAACACTGGTGGAGCTTTTCTGCCTATCTGCCTATCTAATTCCTTCAACCAGAACTCTAACGAACAGCTAACTCTCCGAACAACAAACCCACTAGAAGGATCACAAAACAAATATTCTGATGCTAACATGAATTCCCAGAATTATCATAATATTAGTATCCAATCGTCGCCAGTGTTGTCATATCCAATCATCAAAAAGTGATGAATAGTCCATAATATTTAAAGTCCTTTATGAATTCATGTAGTTCGATGCACAAATATAATAATAAATTTGGGTCATGACGATTATGAATCAGTTCTGATTAATAGAAGATTGCTACATTATTCTGAGACTTAGCAATTTTACTTTATTGGGGGCTCGCGGACCAGCATGGGTATCGTGAATACTTTTTGCTCAACGTTGCAACACCGCAATTTGATATTGACAGTCAACGGCGATTATTGCTTTGTTTGGTATCTGTCATTATTTACGTTTCGATTTATCGATATTATTCAACTTGTGTTCAGTTTTGTGTACTCGGAATTCATCAGAAACTCAGTTTATTTCCTGTTTTGGTGATTTGATATAATGGTGAGACGTTGTGAGGTGTGTTAAAGACAATTTGAACTCAAAACACGTCATTTAATAGGTGAGTTACCATTGTCGTATCATTCGAGATTTTTAAGCATTTTCCCAAATGGAATGGATGAAAATGAATTTAAATTGATTTGATTAGATTATATTGATTATACCCATAGGTCAGCTGCGACAGTGTCTCGTCATTGTTCATTTTCCCACCAAGAAATGCTGAAAAGTACTACTGAAATTGTTACGGATTTTCAATTTGGTTTCATCATGAATTAATAATAAATTCGACCCTTCTGATAACACAGTACTGGTGCTGGGAGAATCAGCTCCTGCTATCCTTGTTTAGACGAAGATAGATACTATAGATGTTGCTTCCAAACAAACTGTATTGCCAGGGCTGTGGATTACTTATCTAGTCTGTTCAATGATCGAAGAGCTAACTTGATAACAGCATTTTATTCGTTATAGCGGGAAATCACTCGAATGTCAGTTGTTAGATGGCGACACAAAAATGGAAACGAAATCAGTATTACTGATAATTGCACAATCAGTGTTTTTAGAAATGATGATTCAGAAATAGTAATTTAGGTTACTTCTCAATTTTAGATCGAACTACATAATTACAATCTCGAAGCATCAACTGTGTGCACAGAAATCTTTAAAAATGTCACCATCTTCTGGAGAGTTTCATAACTATCAGACCATTATAGCGGAAAATGGCGTTAGCGTTTTTGACGCAACAGAACACCATTTTGTACATCGTCATCATAACCAACTATGTTTTAGTGCACACCAATTTACATTCCTTAAAATATTCGGATGCTTATATAGGGTGATTCAAAATTTGATGTAAATATTTCGAGGACGTATTTTCTTGGGATCGAAATAAGCCTTTTTCTTCAAATAAACATGTGTCCTAAAATGAAGAAAAAGTCCTAACAATACGTCCTTTACGAACATTTATATATTATATATTCACATCGAATTTTGAATCTCGAAAACGGATGAAATTATTAAATTATTAAAATCAGAAAAAATAGCATCTCCGATTTAGACACATGCAGAAACACTCTTAAATTGCACTTTCCGGACTTTTTACGTGATCTTTTCTTTTGGGGATTTTGAAAAGCGGAGTAGAAGATTCTTCCCAAAACTCAACTTACAGTTGTTCTCTAACCATGGCCACCTTCGGACCTCGATGGGGCCCCCGAAAATTCACTTTTACTTTCGATAGCCTGTTCCGTCGTTATACTATTTTGGCATTATCTTGTGTTCCCGCATCAACAAATAATTCTTACTCAACGCTAATTACGTTTAATTGTAATGTTATTGAAATTCATGGTCGAAATTATAGGTTTCGGGTGTTCTCACAGATTGAATAATGTGACGGCTATAACTGTAATTTATACAGCAATTAGGTAATGTTGTCGAAATCCCCTATTTTTTTGGGTACAAACCTTAATTAAAATAGATATATCGTCAATCTTTTCTTCTGTCTTCAAAGCTATATCTAGATGAATTCTTAATTTGGTGTCTCGATACCAATTTTCAATTTTTGATGTATCTGCTAATAGCCTCCTTAGGAAAAGTATAAATACTCATACTAAACTGCTTTTCCTCCTGTTTCAATTACTGAAAACAAATTCAATCTTGATCACAGCTATAGCCAGTCCAAATTTTGAAATTGACACACTGTATATTCGATGAACCTCCCTTCAAAAATATTCTTTTTATTTGGATTCTAAATGTGTGTGGGTGAATATCCGATCGTCAAAATTGTCAATTCGTTAAAGATCATAGTGGTCAACCTTGACCAAATAAATATCTGACATCTACAGGGTGGTCCAATACTGGACATACAAAGAGCACAACATTTTGACGTAAGCTGTACGTTCAACGAGAGGTAGATATCGAAACTGCTATTATACAATATGTTTCAAAAAAGTTCGACGTATCAATCTTTATTTTGTTCCCTACCCTCAACCCAAATTTTGTACATGGGAAGTATAGGCTTGTGATATAACGTTGAAAGGTCTCTTCATTCTCTAATCAAAAATGTTATTGTTTTCGTGTTTATTGCAACAATTAACATGTAATGCAAAACACTAGAAGGGAGTATGAATGTCAATGAGGTAGATAATCAAAATTTCACCGCGAACGTCTTGACAACATCTCATCTTGAATAAATGTCGTGGTATCAACTACTCGATTTAATCTCAATTTTTTAGGCTATATAGGTTATCTAGGTTAGATATCTCAATTGTGTTGAGTATCGTGATTACCTCTCACTTCTGTTGATGATGTTTGGTTAATATTTCAAACAATATTTTGTAGATATTGTTGAAATTCGGCAGTGTAATTAGTAGTAATAAGTAGCCGCTACGACATAATCATGCTAGCAACGAGCAAAGGCAACTTGATTCATTGCCTCTGTTTCAAAAATTATATTACGGACATGCAATGAAGTTTTTTTTTACAAAAACAAAGAGAGACACAAAGAAGAGTGAAGATAGAAAAAAGTATTGTTTTCAGTTGCTCAAACTGAAAAAAAATATTAACAATGAAAACAGTCAGTGGCGTACAATTTTTCTTATTTGCAATAGTATTGGTGAGGTAGCCCTCCGGGACGCCACTGGGATTGATAATTCTAATATACTTCGATCCAAAGCAGCTACTTATCTCTACTAATTACACTTCCAAATTTCCATGAAATCGACAAAAGAATGTTCGAAATATTAATAAAAAATAGATTTGAAAAAAATGTTCGAGAACCTGTATCTTAAAAATCAGATATTTTAAGACACATCTTTATATGAACTCTTCTACTCAAAATTGTTCCAGTAATACCCCTCTAAATTTAGTATATACCCATATAAAAAAATAGTAATAGTATATTTTAATAATACATATTGTGTGAATCTGAAAAATTCAATCAAATGTTCTGAAATCCAATTACCTTCTTCTGGAAAAGGTAAGGTATACGAATATGATTTTCTAATTGCGTTGATAAATAAAATAATAATATTGATTAATATCCAAGTGGAACACCTGAATCCAGTCTGCCTGTTCTCGAAACAATCACGAATCTACAGCATTCACGTCTCCATAGGCATTCAGATTCCACATTTAGATTCATTCATCTTTTCACACGACCTTTCCGATTCAAAAGTTCGAACCTATCAAATGTCGGCATTGTTTATTATCGTCCCTACACCCTTTTTTATCGGAATTGTATACCGTACGTTTACGATTAGTGCGACCGGACGCCAGACAGTTCGACTGTGAAAATAAAGGCTTTAGACTTCCGTTCTGCTTATCGAAAAACAAATATGTAATGGTTCCTCCTCCATTCACTATTCCACGCCATGTTCTATTCATAGGTGACTGAATTCTCGTAGTAGGAGAGCGTATGTACACGAATATTTATAAACAGAGCTGGATTCCCAACATTGAGTTATAACACAACAGTAGTGAGTTATTTTTTTTGGTTGAATAATAACTTTCCTGATTTTTTTCAATCTGTTGACAACACGAACGGGAAACCTATAATGTTCGAGGAACATCGTGTTAGCCAGCGGTGGAATTTTGGGTGTTGGAATTTTTCTTGAAAGTTTGGAGGTTGTAAGCATCAGGAAAGACTTCGATACTAGGCAAAGAATTCCATAACTTTGCCGTTCTAACGATTTTCTAACGATTCTTGTTCTTAATTCAATTTAGACTGAATGATTTCCGAATTTTGCGATCAGAGGGGTACTAATTTACGAAAGCGCTGAACGGACATGATGACTTTTCTTTATAATTGCCAGTTTGAACTGGCAATTAGCACTAATTGTCATTTTAAACTGGCAATTAGCCAAAAATGCCAGTTCAAACTGACAATTTGCCCTAATTGTCAGTTCAAATTGACAATTAGCCATAATTGTCAGTTCAAACTGGCATTCATCCCTAATTGCCAGTTTAAACTGGCATTTATCTCTAATTGCCAGTTTAAACTATTGAATTAGACCTAATTGTCAGTTCAAACTGGTAATTAGGGCTAATTTAAACTGACACTTAGTGCTAATTGACAGTTCAAACTGGCAATTAGGGATGAATGCAATCAGCACTAATTGTCAGTTTGAACTGGCAATTAGCTAATTAGCTAATAGCTAATTAGCTAATTAGCTAATTATAATAATTGTCTGTCTAATTGTCAGTTTGAACTGGTAATTAGCTAAATAGCTATTAGCTAATTAGCTAATTATAATAATTAGCTAATTAGCTAATTATAATAATTAGCTAATTAGCTAATTGCCAGTTCAAACTGACAATTAGTGCTAATTGCCAGTTCAAACTGGCAATTATAAAAAAAGTCCGTTCAGCGCTTTCGTACTAATTAGACGAAAATCCCTGGTAATTTTCCGAGTTGCCCCCTAGTAACGGAATAGAAAGCAAACCTTTGATTGTTTCATATATACATTCTTGAAATTTTCAAAAAATCACTCATTCATTTCGATTGAGAAGTGCGCTTTGAATCACTTTATGCTCACGCTTCCGTACTAAATAGGTAGTTGTGAAACCAAAATACACATTCTACTTATAGATGATCGGGCTAATCAGGTCAGAACAGAGTCACTGACTGGAGTTTCTTCATGTTCTCCCATTATATTTTAATTTGAAGTAATCGATGAAGCAACAGAACGAAAGTTCACTCACGATCTACTAGGAAACCATATACCAGTTATACTTTTTCATGCAAGTGAAGGTGAAGTGATCTATCTGAAAGGTGATGAACCCTTTGGCGAACGAGCCTTAGTTAACGAGTGCCCGAAATACGCTTTCCAACGAAATATGTTCACTTTTTCTCTACGACCACAAACATTTGAATCATTATTATCCCATGCTTCGGAGAACCTTTTGATAGTTTGAGGGACAATAACTCTGTCAATTTCACGAAAATAAATGTGTACGCCTATGAATTGTTATAACTTCGGCCACCTTCGGATATTTACGCTATCATCTTTGGTGACCAACTTCACACAACTGAGTCAACGTCAACTGTGTTATTTGTCATTGTTTCACATTGTTTGATCGATAATTTCGTCCAATTCTGGGGAGAAATAAATGAAATAAAATCTTCATCATCCCATCATTTCATTGTTAATTCGGAGGAATTTCATTGTCGGTATTTCTGCAAGGCAATAAATACATTTCATTGGAGAGCACGTACAAACAATGATAATTCAAAGATTATTTTTTCGTTCCAATTCTCATTGTGTCGATAATCCGTTGATTTCGAAACGTCAGGGACACAACAGATGTTCGATTTTTTGCATATTTTTTTGCCGTGTGCAACGTCCCAGAAAAACAATTGCGAGAATCTGACAACTTTTATTCCCATGCATATATAATTATTCATAGCATCCCATGATTTGCTTTTGTTGATAGCAAGGTCTATCGACATTCCGTATACAGAGGGTGTCATGGAAACTCACTCGAACGCAACTATATACAGGGTCGCTTTTATGTATGGAAACGGTCTCATATCTCTTGCGCGAAACTTATTTACACTAAATGTATTCTTGACAGGTTTTGTCAAGATCGTCACTGTAAGACAAAAGAACGACGCGGCGTTGTTATGGAGCTAGGAACTTCCGAAGGTAACTTGATGGACTCAAAATACAATATACTGTGTGTTGCTGAATCATGTGAACAAAGCAGAATAGAGATTTGACGTTCTGAGATTTCAGTAACGTGACGCAACAAGAGTTAACCACATTGTCATGGAAAAGGTGAACTTGGCAATATTTCGAATATTAGCATCGAATCGGGCAACACCGATTACCGCTCTGTATAAATTTTCATGATTTTCTTTGATATGAGACCGTTTTCATACATATGGTATAGTGACGTCATTTGTGAAGTTGATCTTCATTGGTCAGATGAAAGTTGCATTTCCACTGAATAAGCGATGATGCCAGGTTGTCAATTGCGTCCGAGATATATGGGAACGATCCACTTGTTTTTTTAATTAACCACTTTTTTTTTATATATACAAGTACATTGGACACTTGGCCACCTATACCGGGTGTACCAGAGCTTTTAGGCCAGCAGATATTTCAGTTTTTTTTTGCAGAAAAGAAAATTGAAAAGAAATACGTGTCGTAGGAGACCATAAGCACGTTCATACCAAAATCCACCCCCTGGCAAACAACCCCCGAGAAACCACCCATAACTTTTGTTTTTCAAATGTTTGTTTTTCGTTCAGCTTCAGGTAAAAGTTGGAATATAATATAAGTTGAAATTATTAAATTCATCAATGAAGATGGACAACATACTGGGTGGCCCAAAGGAAACGAAACAAGGCCGATGGAACATAGTTATCGTTCACAAAAAAAAAAAAACGCTCGAACAGGTCGATTTTTATTCCGAGGGGAAAATATTTTGCGCATGTTTTCAACTTTTTCGCTTCAAACCCCTCGGTGGGGTGAGCTCCAACCCTTGAATCTCAAATGGGATAAGGGGTCAAGTGATACATCATTTTGAAGGTAATCGAAATCTCTTACCAACGCTTCCTTGTTTTTGGAATTCAATGCAGTAGTTATCGAGAAAACACTTTCATGAAAATAATCGGCTGTAGTGATGGAAAGTAACGCTATTTTTCCTTCCATCACTATTTCCATTTTGTAGTTAGAAAACGATGTTCCTCTAGGAAGTGCCTCATGTGTTTTTTTAAATCCTGTGCTATCCAACATTACATAAAGAATCATTCATTTCAATGTCAGTTCCTTGATCTCCCAGTGAAATGCATACCTCGTTTCGTTTTCATTGGGCCACCCTGTATATTGTCGATTGGGGTGATATTAAAATCATAGAAAAAGATGGCAACAACCAAAAAAGAAAAATCGAAGAATCTGCTTGCATCCTTCTAATCGGATGGACAATAATATTACTGAATTGCTTCTTGATATACATTGATAGAACTTGGCATCCATTTCTCGAAACTGAATAAAAAATAGTTAATTCAATATCAATTAATGAAGAAACACTTGTTAACCAGAATTCCTCCGTCTGACAACTTGCCACTTTTCAGTGTCAAGACCGGAAAGACATCGAAAATATCACAAATGAAGAATATACAGGGTGAGTCAAAAATGTGTACCGAGCTTTCTGGGGGTGATAGAACATCGAAAAATACGTGTAGTTTGATGATTGAACTCATGGCCGAAAATGCATATTAAGGGAGATATATCCTTCCAAAGTTGATATAATTAAAATAATTTCTCCGCATAACTTCTGAACGATGAAAGCCACCCGATTGAAATTTTTTGCATGAATGTATGTTGTCAAAATACATTTTTTCGTCACACTTCCACATTTCTGATATTGTTATAAAGGGTGTTTTCAGAGGGTGAGTCATGATTTTTTGTAGAAAACTTTTTTCCCTGTATTATTTTAGGTGAAAAAACAGTAGCATTCGATGGAGCGAAGAAAATTCCATGAAAAAGGTACTCTTATTCAAATACAAAAAATTGAGCCGTTCGTGAGATATTTGAGTTTTTGTAGTTACATGATATCAGCAGATTGATTTTATTCATCGCGAGATTCATCGGTATAACGATATTTCAGCAGCATTCGCATTTCCGAAGCATTCGCCAAGCATTAGAAGCATATCAGTTTGTTCAGAGAACGAATAACCTGCCATATTTCTTAAAATCTCAGTTGATAATTGCAGTGATAAATGACACAGAAAAACCACACGAACAAATCAACTACAACAATGTTGACTCGAATGTTGATGACATGAACGTCAAAATTGAGAACAAAATTATTCATCATCGCCTGCTAAAATATTGTTACCGATGAATCTCGCGATGAATAAAATCAATCTGCTGATATCATGTAACTACAAAAACCCAAATATCTCACGAACGGCTCAATTTTTTGTATTTGAATAAGAGTACCTTTTTCATGTAATTTTCTTCGCTCCATCGAATGCTCCTGTTTTTTCACCGAAAATAATACAGGGAAAAGAGTTTTCTACAAAAAATCATGACTCGCCCTCTGAAAACACCCTTTATAACAATATCAGAAATGTGGAAGTGCGACGAAAAAATGTATTTTGACAACATACATTCATGCACAAAATTTCAATCGGGTGGCTTCCATAGTTCAGAAGTTATGCGGAGAAATTATTTAAATTTTATCAACTTTGGAAGGATATATCTCCCTTAATATGCATTTTGGGCCATGAGTTTAATCATCAAACTACACTTATTTTTCAATGGTCTATCACCCCCAGAAAGCTCGGTACACATTTTTGACTCACCCTGTATAAATCGTGTTGAATACGAGAAACGTCCAATGAGATAGAAGGTTTGATCCAATTAAAAATATGTATAAGATGACAAATAGAGAATTTCTCTTTCTGGTATCTAAAGATGAAATTCCGAATGTAGCGACATCTTGAGGCAGATCCCAAATCTGTCCTTACTACAAATATATTGAGATAATTGAAAAATTGTTTTGATATCTTTCGTCAATTGATTACCTCCATATTCTGTTATCGGCAGGAATGAATGCCTTGATTTTCATCACCCACATCTTGCATACAATAAAGTCAGTCGAATTTAAATGACCGATACGAAAAACATCCTTGCGAAACTATTTTCATATCATATTTTCTCCAACAATTAGGGTTTACTTTCAATATATCGATTGCAACCGCCGCCATTTTGGCATTATCATTGTTTTTCTGTACTTTGAGCTTTCCATTTGAATTGTGTCGTTATGTGCGAGAGTCGGTTCATCTGAGAGTGCAGAATAACAATGAGGAACGGAATGTTTTTGACCCACATACAGGGAGATTTCTAAGAGAAAGTGGCTTTGATATCCGCATGGGGCAACGGTCTGCTCTTTGTGGATGTTTGTTTTCGATAGTGGTATTCTTTGGATAACTGGAACTGAAAGTTCAAATACAAAGATTAAATAAGAATAAAATTTGTGGATTTTTCCTAACAGCGATAGCATTGTATTTTTCTTGAATTCAATTTCTCGTCATCGTATCTCTATTACATCGTATCTCTATGTATGACATGAGTGTGACACTGAGTACAGGGTTGGGATAAAGTATGGAACCAAGTAAATATCGTTCAAAAGAAAAGAACGATATTCATGAAAGTGCAATGGAATAAAATGCATCTGATGTACAGGTTTTTGTTGATAATATGCTTCCGGTCTAACCGGAAATGCAATCAACTTCTTTAATTTAAATGGGACACCCTATATATTCTTACAGATTTTGGAAGAGCTTTGAATTCATACATACTGAGTTTAGTGTGAAAAAAATTGTGAAAATGAGGAATATAGCAGTCTGATCAACTTCCTTTGAGTTTTTTGCATTAGAGCAAAAAACTATTTAGATAAACTAATTGTATGCGTGGTAATAAATAAACGAGTACTGTTTAGTACATCTTTGTTTTCCAAATGTCAAATTCTAATTGACGGAAATAAATTTTACAATCACCATAACCGATCATCATTAAAATTTCAATACGCTCTTTTTCACTTAATTGAACCATTCCAATTGTACGTTTATTCATTACTATGCATACAAACAACATTAATTAGTTTATCTGAATAGTATTTTGCTGTAGTTCGAAAAACTCAAAGGAGGTTGATTAAAGTGCTATAATCCTCGTTTTTACAATTTTTTCACACTAAACTGAGTATGAATGAATTCAAAATAAAAAGCTTTTTCGAAATCTGTAAAAATATATAGTGTGTCCCATTTAAATCAAAGAAGTTGATTGCATTTCCGGTTGAAGCGGAAGTATATTATTAACGAAAAAATGTACATCAGATGCATTTTGTTTCATTGCTTGCACTTGTTATAAAATTTTCCAATTATCATGCCGCAATAATATATCAATGAATCCGATGAAATATTCTCTCTCAAATTTCGTAAACATATACAAGATGTGTCATTTGAAATAATGGAGTCGACAAGAATTCCGGAAAACGTGGCAACATTGGCGATAACATTTTCGAACCCACCATAATTCGAACCATCCTGTACGAAAATTCGAGAAAATCCAACCAAAACGGTTACCGGGGGTTCCACACTTTCGAACATCCCTGTATATCGCCTATCCCGCCCATGATCAATATTACTTTTGATCAGCGTGTGCGTGAATTTCGTATCGCTAGTTGACCTATCTATCATCCAATTTCGCGTTCCATTGAAAATATAATCATGAACAATACTCGTTGCATGAAGGAAGAAATCTAATTATTGATGCGATTCAAATGCACTTCAATGATACCATCCACGTGCAATTATGGTAAGGCCACTACGAGTTTATTAAAAAAGGCATGGTATGCCGCGCTGTCGTCTATATATAGGGCGTGTGAGGATGACGTGTCACTATCCGAATGCCAATATGGAAATCTCCAGAGGACTGAGCATAATAATGAAACTGATGAAAATTTAACGTCATCAAAAAACATTCGTGTCTCATTATTTATCAGAAAGATGTTGAAATTATTTGTTGCACGCCACTTTCTTCAACCTTCTGAAATCCGCCAAATACGTTGCCGATTACAGCACAACCATAGCAAAAGGAAATAATTTTGCTGCGTTTTTTTTTCGATGACTGTGACACTTGACAGTAACGAGTTGTCAGACACCAATGATATTAGATATTTACGTTACTAGTCCGGTAAGTACACTTTTACAGTCCGGAATTTCGAAACGAGTACTGTGAAAGTTTACCGGACGTGTGACGTATAACATTTCATTTCATACTGCCAAAAAACAAAAATGAACAGTGAAAAATAAAATATTAATCTTTGTTGAAGTGCTACAACAAAAAAATGGGAATGTATCAGCAAGTAGCAACTCCCTAATAAATAATTCATACAATGGAGCTCCTGGTATCGATATTCATGGGAAAGAAAATTTAACGGTTAATATTAATATTAGCAATAAGTAATTTCTGTGTATTGTTTTGCTGTTGAATTTTTAATAAATGTATTCATGCTTTTGACGCATAACTGAGTTTTCAATATTTACAATCCGGTAAAATTTCATTACGGGATAGTAGCACGTAATGAAATATTACGTGCGCCTATCCTGTAAAAGTCTATTTTCCGGATTGAAATCAGGTACGTAAAGGTATGTTCTATGATGCAGTATGAAATAAAATATTGTTACGTGTTCACAACATTAGGAGAAGTTGACCCGCGCCCACTATAATTGTCGGCCGACCGAAAAGGGACAGAATCATCGCGAAATATTAGGAATCTACCTGAAGTTCGCGAGGGTTCTAGAATCATGTATATCTCGATATAAATAGAGGAATAATGTGCCGGGAGAGTGGTAGTACGATTTAGAACTGTGAATCGAGCAATAATAAGCGAGATCGAATTAGTCTAGAAGTGAATTGTTATTGTGTTTTGTAGAATTCGTTGAATAAATCGTTTTGAGTGTTCTACGGAGTGTTTGTAGAAACCGAACCCGGACTATAACGTAACAATATTATCTACTAGATGTACCCTTGTCACATCGACTTTTGAGGAGCATTGAAACAAATATAAGAAAAAGAATGAGCTATCGATTTGTCTGGATGTGCAATTTTGCCAAAAGTCAGCTGATCACTGCTTGTTGCCTTTCTCTCGTTTGCTCTTTCTTCTCTTTTATCTAGGCGCGAAATAGAGTTCACTTTTTGTAATGTTTTGTAATGACTATTTGCAACTATACACATGTTTTTGTTCGTAACCTTGTACATCGTCTGTTCTTTTTGCTGACCGTGATTTGAAATTCCAACTTTTTATTTCAATATCATTGGATGAACGTCTGAAAGACCGTTCAAAACTTTGAAATATTCGAAAACATTTTTTTTCCCAGGATAAGAAAGCTATAATTTTGTTTCTACTAAACATTTCATATTCAATATGATGCTAACAACACCATGTCGTATTTCTCAATCCAATGGCATGAGACATCAAAAAGTTTCGACAATGCCAACAGTCATATGATTTTTCATCGCTGCATCTCTTTGTTATGCTAGTTTCAATTCCTCTCTCTCTAAGCTCGATCTAGTAGAGAATATTTAATATCATATCTTTGCCAGACTCGCACAATTTTTGGATACTGTGTGTTCATTAATTGACCTTGAGTGAAGTAACACACGGTACTCAGAAATTGTGTCTGTCTGACAATGTGTTTACTGTTTAAGCGACCAGTGAAGAAAATACTGAGAAAAATATCATTTCCTCGTGCTGAAAACGAGAGCACACTCGTTTCCTCAACGTCCACAACAATGAGATAAGGGAAAATTTCGATATTTGTCTTCCAGTTTTTTTAAAAAAAATGGTGTCTCTTTTTAGGTGTCTGAAGGTTGATTTCCAAGCGCAGTGACATTTCGCGGCAGATTTTTCATTATCCAGAAGAAAAAATTCCACAAAAACTAGAAAAATTTATTATCCCACCTCAGATATCTTATAGACAGTATCATATAGATTATTTATTATTTATATGAAATATCAGATTAGATTATAATATCACTCTGGCGCCAGGTCTAATCTCTGTATGATATTTTCTAGGAACCCATTGATGTCATTGTTACAAAAGAGTTAATTGAAATTTTGAGTCGATTGGGAACTGGTTAGTCAATATCATATCCTGATAAACTATTTATAATTTATAAACGCTGATTAATTATCAGTCATTCATTAGTTTCTATGATTCTATGCTTTGATCATCAACATATTTTAAGAAAAAGAATCCCCGATAATGAAACAAAAATATCGATTCCACATCAAATGATGGAAAAATTCTGTTAGTCGGAATGACGACCACAAAATAGTGTGTCTATGATTGAATATCTACAGAATGATATTTCTTCAATGCTCTCCTACATCAATAAAAATTGTTTAACATACCAAGGGAGCTATTCTCAGAAATAACTCCACAAAAGAGCCATAAATTAGATAAGTATTTCAGCAAAACCATACAGGTAAGTATTATATTCTCATCTAATTTAGTTCACTCTGATACTGATTTTTTTAGTTCTCTGAAAAATGTTTGCCCTGCCGAGCCATATTGCAGATTTTCTTTTTTGGAAATTCAGCTGAATCCCTTTCATTTCCACTGGTCATAGCACATGTTTTCATGAATTTTTCGTTTTGTCCTTGAGAAAAGTCAGTTACTGATTTTGTATTATGCCAAAGTGGGGTATGGTGTTGGTCTTAGGACCACTCCACTATGACAAAAAATATGTTTATTTCACAGAAACGTATTCTCAGATACATAGGCAAAGTATCGAGAAGGAGTTCACGCATAAATTTATTTCTTCAATATCCAATTTTGACAATGCCATGTATCTTTATACTCGAAACAAGTATATATATATGTTTCAAAATAAACCTAATTTTGTGGTGAATAGTAACATTCATCCAATTGATACAAGAAGCAGACATTCATTTCATGTGCAATATGCTTAATTTGAAATTATCCCTCTCCCTCTAAACTATATCAGTCCCAAGATGTTCAATCATTCACCTGATGCTTATGAAAAGTAGTGAATCCCTTTCTATATATAGACTTAGAACTTTTTTAGTTGAAAAATGTTTTCATAGTGTAGTCAGATGAATTGACTGATCCTATATGATTTAGTGGTGTTACAGAACTATGGGATCGAAATCCTAGGGGTTATTCAGTGCAACACTAGAAAACATTTGAGTAGTGGGTTCCATGTCCGGAAAAGTGTCTCTATCCGGAAAAGTGTCTCTATACGACGGCAATAAGACCAACCTGAATACCGATTTAAACCGGACTTGATCCTCGTTTTGTATGATTTCAAAAGCTTCTGTAATTTGTCCAATTGCTCTGTTTCTACTGGAGTTTCGTAGACCAAAGACTTTACATGTCCCCGCAGGAAGAAATCTAGCGTCGTTAAATCGGGTGACCTAGGAGGCCAAGAAACTGCTCCACCTCTGGCAATCGAACGATGCCCAAACAGCTGATTTTTTCCTGTTTAAAGTCTTTGGTCTACGAAACTCCAGTAGAAACAGAGCCGACTTGATTGGACGAATTACAGCAGCATTTGAAATCATTCAAAACGAGGATCAAATTTTTAGTCAAGTCCGCCGAAATCATATGTGCGACATTGAAATCGGTGTATTCAGGTTAGAGGAAGACATTTTGAACAATTGTTGTGATGATATCATGTACAAAAGGCAAAAATTAAATGCATTTAATCCTATTCAGGCAATTCATCGTCTTTCTAAATTTTAACGCGTCTACTACTGCACTGTTGCACTGAATAACCCCTGGAAGTTTGATCCCATAGTTCTGTATTTATTATTGAAAGGAAAATAAATGATTTATTATTATAATTATTATAACTGTCTTCTGATCTCGTCTTTTGATTTGAGTTATAATAGCTATTTCGTGAGGCTCCTAGAAGAAGGCCACCCCTCTATATACTTAGTTTCGATTGTCTAATTTTTTGTACTTCAGACGCAACTGTACCTTCAGATGCAGCTCCATATGGATTTCCCACCCATACTTTCTCTATGGGTTCTCGTAAGATGTTTCCATTTCCAACCGCAGAGAGTCCTTCACCCACATGATGATGATTTTTCTGATCTACCCTCGTATCTACCTAGATGCCTCAACATAACCTTTTTTTTATTCATATCTGTGGACAACACGAAAGGGAAACCTATAATGTTCGAGGAAAATCGTGTTGAAAATCAAGAATTGCTGTAAACTTTTTCCATTCACTAATGAATAACAATTCAAAGTTGATTGAAATGGGAATACAATCGTAAAAACATACACACCGCTATACAGGGCGTTTTCAGAGCGGCGCATCGCGAAAAATGTCTCGCACAATGGTTCTCAATGAACGAATAACGCATATCTATAAGAAGTCTTTCGAGCGTTGAAACAATGGGACCACAATAACTTGAAACAATGGCTCGAAAATCTACCTATGCATAACAATGAGTCGTGTTCTGTCATTCGAGCTGTAATTTGGTCAGTTACCCCTTTCACGAATTAATTTCAACGAGGACGTATCCGGTTCTTTGTTTTGACGGTTTCGACGAAAAACATATACAATTGTTTCGGGCCATCAACAGCACAATGTTCGAACCGGTTCAAACAGACTCCTAATTCAGCGTAGTCGAATTAGTTTGTTTCTGCATGAGACAGATAAGAATTTTTTTTTCAGAAAATCTAAATCTGTAGAAACAGCGACAAACCACCTCTTAGACTACGTATATTACGAGTTAGATTGTGGGAAGTATGTTGCTTCATTGATGTTTGACCTGTCTAAAGCATTTGACAGTATAAATTTACAATTTATTCTTGAAAAATTATACTCTATTGGGATTAGAGGAGTCATGTTGGATTGGATACATTGCTATTTAACTAACAGAAAATTATTGGTGAAAATCGATAATGAATTATCAGAAAGCCACGAAGTCCCCCTAGGTGTTCCCCAAGGATCTGTTTTGGGACCACTTATTTTCTTAATTTTTGCTAATGATCTACCGAGAAATATCAGCTTAGGACAAATTACCATGTTTGCGGATGATACTACCATAACTACCCCAGAGGAGTTACAAAAACACATTAGAGTTACCTACAATGAGATGGCGGCTTGGTGTTCACGCAATAGACAAATATTGAATAAAGGTAAAACAGAATGTATCAATTTCTATCTGCGCCGTGAGGTTCCCTCACTCTTCCAATTACCTGAAGATCTGTCTTTTACTAAAGACGTAAAATTGCTAGGAACCTATCTTGACTCTCAGCTTTCGTTTAGTACTCAATTGAATCATGTCTGTACGAAACTCAATAAAGCATATTACGCCATACTACAAATGAAACCATATTTGAATGAAAAAGGCTTAATGGGCTTGTACTATGCTTTAGCATATAGCCATATATCATACAATATTATAGCATGGGGTTCATCAAGTAATTGGGAAAGAGTATTCATTGCTCAAAAGCGTCTAATCAGACTTATTTTCAACTGAGTTGTAGAGAAAGCTGTAGAAATACATTTAAAAAGAAACAAATTCTAACCTTTTCAGGAATATTTATTTTGACTTTTATTAAGAGTGATATTAATAATGTTTCCCAAAAACAGCATGAATATCAAACACGCCACATTAACTTGGACTTACCTAGACATTAAACTGCAATGTACCAGAAATCGCCACATTTCATTGCTATAAAACTATTTAACGCCCTTCCCAGCGAACTGAAAAGCATTACTTCGTACGAAAAATTCAAAAGGCAATGCAAGGATTTTTTGATATCTGAAACTTACTACACAGTGAATGAGTTTTTGAGCAGGAATAGATCCTAATTATTAACCTGTAAAATTTCTCTTTTTTGATACTCAATGAGCTTTTAACTATATTAATATTTATTGTATTTTATCTATATTTTATACATGCCTTTATTGAACAATATCTCTTTATGATACTTTTTAGTTGACTTGTCCAACACCATGTAATTATGGTATTTTATGGATTAATAAAGTTCTATTCTATTCTATTCTATCGTTCTCTAGCTATAGGGTTGAATTCACTTCCTCATCATCTTATGATAATAATACATACAGGGATATTCACAAAAAGGTTTCATCATTACGTGGTCCTCGGAAACTATTCAAAAAAAAATCATTAATTTGGCACCAAAAGATAAATAACAATGGCGGATTCTTTTCCGGATGAGTTACTTCCGATCGCACCGGAAGTAAATGACAATTTCGTTATTTCAAATGGAACACTTTGTACATTGCATCGTTTCTTGATTCCTCAAATCTGACTAGAGTTTGACAGATGTTTCCCATACGTAAATAATGCCCAGCATATATCTTATCTTGTTGGGGAACTGGAATTTAGTGAGAAGAATAAACAAATCTTTTCAGATATTTCGCTGAGGTTCCTCTATGAAGTAGATGCAAATTTCCACATTATCATTCATTATCACGTGTATCAGTTAAAAAGGGAGGTGGATTTTTGAAAGGAAAAATTTGATTTTGATCAATGAGAACAATAATTTCTTTTTTTGAAATCTCAATTCCAACACCTTCCTTCTCTCCCAAAATTCCACCGCTGGCTAACACGATGTTCCTCGAACATTATGGGTTTCCATTTCGTATTGTCCACAGATTGAAAAAAAAAAACATGTGAAAGAAACTCTATCTTTGAAATGGAATCATGTGTCATGAAAGATCAACAATCGACTAGTAGCAGTGAAACGACCAAAAGAGAAAGAAAGAACTATCGATTCGTCTGGATGTGCAACAAAGAATGGTAAAATTTTGCCAACAGTGAGCTGATCACTGATGATTGCCTCTCTCTCGTTTGGTGTTTTCATGGCGGTGTTCTCTAGGCGCGAACTTTTGAATCTATTTGAAATTTGGTCAACATTATTAAATGAATAATTGTGATTATTTTTGAATCTATTAGTACAGTCATAGACTAAACAGGACAACACCGTCTTGAACACAATTTTAAAATCCTCGCTTGGCTGAACAAACTAGGATTATTTACCAATTTTTAATATTCAAGCCCAATTAAAACTGAGTATCTTTGTTTCAACACATTTCTGGATCAATAAACTTTGCTAAACAATAAATTTGAGTGAATAATCTTATACCATGACCTCGATTCGGATTGAAATAACTGAAAACGTCGTATTTCTCAATACAATGGCATGACACAGTCATGTGATTTCTGATCCTTATGCTAGTTTCAATTTCTCACTCTCTCAGTTCGATCTAGTAGGCAATATATAATATCATATCTATGGAGAGGATGCTGTCAATACCTGTATCCTGAATTAGAGTTTTTTAAATGACTGAAAAAACATATCGTGCTCATTTCATTGTTGCCATAATATATGAAAGTCACGATTCTCTAGAATCCCAATCTTATCTAGATCACTTGACATTCGAATAAATTGTAAAACTAAACACCATTCTCAGAATCATCTACAATTTTTGATACGAGATTATGTTGTTGGATGTAGTAGTTTTTGTTTCGTGGGTTTTTTCCAACTTTTTCAGTATTGAACGTTACCCATACGGATTCAAATGGAATGGAATATTACACAGAACGAATTTATCGTCCTTATCGTGTAAATGAAAACGGGGCATGATCGATAAAACTAGCGTAATTATAGGCAATCGTGGATGTTTAATTATCCGGTGGATTATTGTGAACAAACAACAAGCGTGGGAGAAGTCGAATTGACTTTTCCTGTAATCATAACACCTACGATACTAAAAACACCATGTCGTATTTCTCAATGCCATGGCATGGGACATCGAAATGTTTCGACAATGCCAACAGTCATGTGATTTTCCATTGCTCGAATCGATCGAAAAAAATACCGAGGAAAATATAAATTCTGTGCTGAAAACAAGAGCAGACTCGTTTCCTCAACGTCCACAACAATGAGATAAGTGAAAACTTCGATATTTGTCTTCCAGTTTTTTTCAAAAAACAAGGTGTCTCTTTTAGGTGTCTGGAGGTTGATTTCCAAGCGCAGTGACATTTCGCGGCAGATTTTTCAGTATCCAGAAGAGAAAATTCCACAAAAACTAGCAAAATTTATTATCCCATCTCAAATATCTTATACAGGGTGTCCCATAAACATACCGACAAACTCTAAGGGATGGTAGAGGACATTTTTGCTCGATAAACATAAGTCCGGAAACTCTTCGTTTTCGAGATACAGGGTGATTAATTTTATTGATTTAGCACCCTTTATTTGTCGGTATGTTTTGGATACTCTTTCCGAGATATTGAAAATTACGAATATTTTCCAATTAAATACAAAACAAAAAATGATTAAAAGTCACTAATAATAATTATTGATTAGTGAAAAAAGTTATTGGAAGTTTTATTAATTTTTCAATATTTCAATATTTCATTGGTGAAATGTAAGGTATAATTTTGAAGCATTTAATTTTTTTTTTTCATAGATGTAAGAGATATGGTTTTTATTTTTTTTTTCTTCAAAACGAAGCTAGATACGGAAAAATTTCAAGGGACAAAAAATTGCATTTTCAGTTGTTCATTTAAAAAAAAATATCATAATTACAAAAAATCTACTGGGCAATATTTTTTTTGTGCAAAAACTATCCGACATAGCCCGGTGGGCACGCCCCTGAAATTATTGGGCAAATTCTAAAAGCTCCAAAAGATACCTTATAAATGTATGAATAATCTGTAAAAATTTCATTGAAGTCGACCAAATCGTTTTCACGATATTAATGAAAAATCGATTAAAAAAAAAATTAAACACCCTGTATCTCGAAAACGAAGAGTTTCCGGACTTATGTTTATTGAGCAAAAATGTTTATTTCGATGTCCTCTGCCATTTCTTAGAGTTTGTCGGTATGTTTATGGGACACCCTGTAGATTATGAGCGTGGGATAAGTCAAATTGACTTTTCCTGTAATCATAACACCTACGTTACGTAGGTTGCGTTACTGGAGAATGATTTCATGAGTGAAGCCGATCTGCATTATTTGGTTCGATATGATGATACAATAATTGAACGAGAAATCAGGTGGGTTAAATTCAGGTTGCAGCTCAGATTGCAGTTGCATTCCACCTCGGAGGAAGCCATTGGTGGGGTCAGTTCGGAACTATAGGATGACTTCAAAGATACTTCAATGTATTCATGAAATGAGTTCGACAACCTCCTACTTTGATCCTATGACTATCCTAAATAATATGATGATTTTTTTAATTTCAGAGTGATTCTTTGTCAAATTTTATGAACGAAATTTCATAAATATGTGTCCTGCTTGCCGCGTTTTCGAGGAACATCGTGGGAATTTACTAACTAATACTGAAGGAATATTGAAATGAAGGATAATTAAATTATTTGCTGAGAGTAAGAGTGAGAACCTCGACTTGCAATTTACTCGTAAAATCATTGATACCTGGACAATGTTCCTGGAGATATTAGGAGAGCAACAACTCTTCCCCAGAGACTTTCAATTATTCTATAAATCAGATAGCTCAAATTTTGATTCAATTGCCAATTTCGTAAACTTCACTAAACTCCGAGCAAAATTCGAAGCTTCATTTCGTTTTTGCGAAAACGATATCTGAATACAGATTCCCTCTGAAGACTGACACCAAGTTTTTCGAAACCGAAGCAAGTTATAGCGTACAAGTTTATATGGAGGAAATATTCATAAAGTACCGCAAATAATCACTTGGTACACCCTGTACACACATTTTATCGATCGGTGAAGACAGATCGGAGCTAGATTGATACATAAAAAAGTTGGTTTCGCTTTCGTGTTGTCAACAGATATATAAAGAAAAAAGTTAACGTACTTCTTTGTTTTAATTCCTAAGAAGGCGGGTGTTTGACTCAAAAAAGTTATTGATGAATTATTTATTATTTGCGAGAAAGTTAGCGCTGCAGTCAACTGTCAACAGTGTCTCTGGAATGGGAAAAACAATAACTGGGTGTTAATTATTTGAGTGTCAATAATAAAGGGGGTCAATCCTCGAATGATTTTCAGAAGAAAAGCTTACATCAACATATGTCGTAAAAGGGAATTTTATCATAATTTATTATCACTCATTTTTTATCATGCCAACGCGAACATCACTGGTGAAAGCAGAAAATGTAGTTCTTGCACAAAAAAGAAAATTTCCACTCATAGTGAAATGAGGATTTCAAAAATAATTTTGGCTGTCAGAAAAATCAGTGGCATACCATTTTTTTCTTCAAAAATTGTCTCTTCAAACCCCGTACAGGCGTCACTTGTGAACATGTCGAAATCTTTCGAGTTCAAAAATGCTCCTCAATGATGAAAAGGTGTGTACAAAATTTCATATAAATGTCTAAGAGTGATAATGAATCATGATGAAAAAAACTCCTTTTTTTCTCAAAATTTTAACACCATATATCTCAGAAACTAAGAGGTTCAGGACATATGTTGATGCAAGCTTAAAATCATCCGAGGATTCACACCTTGTATTATCGGCACTCAATTAATTAACACCCTGCATAGTATCATATCTTTGAATGTCGAGGTCTATTGAAATATGGAGGAATTTACAGGTTGTCCCATTTGAAAACAAATATCAGGTAATATGAACTGTTCATATGTACTTGAGAAAAATGAGTCACTTACACCATTGAATCCTACGTGAAAAAAGTGCTTTAGAAATGTTTTCACGGTCAGTTTTCCTCGGTCTAGTTTTCGAATGAGACTTTCCCTTTGAAAGCGTCCAATTTGGCCCACCCCGTGCATTAAAAGAAACGGTCGCCGCGAGTCCGAGTTCGATCGAGGGCTCGTACTAGTTTCACCCTCCAGCACAGCACCCTTCGCGAGGGGGAGCGAGAGTAACAGATTTTGCGTGTGCGACCCTGACCCCATTCCCAGACGGGGCTGTCGAAATCGAGCCGGGCAATTAGCAGCGTTGCCAAATGCTGCAATTGCAAAGTCGAAAACTGGCAGTGTGAGGTGTGACATCACTGACATCGTTCAGTACCAATCATGATGTCGATCGATATAGACGGTTCTTTCCTATGATACGCCCATGGGGAACTAATATCAGATTCTATGGACTCGGTAATGGGAAGTGGTTCGAGACTGTGGAGACTATAACTGGAAGTATCTGCAATGTAAACATAAATCAGACCGCTTGAGAAGAAGGCGACACTATGGTCGCCTAAAACTCCACCTACAACGGCAGGAAGGCAGGAACAATTGAGAGACGGAGTTATAACCTTCAGTTGTTATTCATTGATACAAACCGTATTCTATTTTTACAATCATCATAATCTTATTGTGAAACTTCGACGAATATACATATTCATTTTCCAGCTTTTTGTGGGATTTTTATTAAAATTATTTCGATATACTTGTAGTAAGGACAGATTTTGTGATCTGCCCCAAAATGTCACTGCGCTTGAAATTAAACCTTTAGATACCTAAAAGAGAAATTCTCTATTTGTCAGTGACACCTTGTTTTTGAAAAATTTTCCGGAAATATACAAATATATTTAATAAGAATAAAACCTCTACTTATCTTGGTGGACGTTTCGGGAACGAATCTGCTCCCGTTCTCAACACAATTAAAATATTTTTCTCTTCGCAAAATTTTTCAATGTTTTCGGTTTTGACACTGAAGAGTGACAATTTGGTAGACGGAGGAATTCTGGTTACAAGGGGTTTTCATTAATTGATATCGAATTTTCCATTTTCATATTCAAGTTTCAGAAGTGGATGCCAAGTGCTATCTATATCGACAGATAAGATTTCAAAACGACGACTCACCTAACAAAATATTTGAGCATAATTGACATTTTTCCAAGAAACTAGATTTTCTGAACTGCATAGCACACCTTCATACGAACATTCTACACTATACTAGTGAATCGAGAAAACGCTGATTAAACATATTTTGCACACGATTGTTGTCAACTGCGGTTTACCGATGAAACCAAATACCTTAACGGCTTTTCCTTTCTAAGATTTTCCCACATGAAAACAACACAGATATAGGCATATTACGATGCATATAGAGTGTCGGTGAAAATGTGGGAAATCTCTCGGATTCAGATAGAACTTGAAAAAATAAGCTTGCAAGTTCATATAATTTTTGTTCTTCCTTACGTAGGTTTGAGCCCCCGAAGGACGCCGCTGGAAGTCGTTCTTTCTTAAATAACTTTTACAGCCATTAATGTTTTCCAATACATTCTCGAGAATCATTCAATTTATATTCCCAAATTTGACAAGTTCCAATCGTTAGTTATTTGAATGAGTACCAAAAAAAATTATCGGGGTAATTTTGAGGAAGCTCAAAAGTATCACACTATTTTATCGTGCAAATTATTGAACTTGATAAATACAAAAATATATATTATCGCTTTAAAAGCAACAGCAGATCAATGTTATCACCCTCCCTTGGAAATCTCCCTAGATCCGCCAGTGGTATCTGCTGTGAGGTCTTCACAAGCCCCTTGGATAACCTGGTAATATAGGGTGAATGTATACATAAACGAATTCTCTTTGATGAAATGCTTTCTGGGCAGAGTGAAACCAGAAATACCAGTTTTGAAAGCTGGAACGAAATTCTCGCGATCATTTGATATTCAAGTGAGGAATTTTGGAGCAAACGCACCGAGCCGAGAACAATTTGGCACTGACAATCATACTACTTCTTCTACTATTTGAAATGAAGAAAAATATCATACAACTTGACACCTCCTTTTTTTTTTAAACTTATGGAAAAGATGAATATATTTTGAAAGAATATCAAAACTTCTACCTATCTTAGTTTTGGGAACGAATCTCCTCCCGTTTTCAACAAAATGGGAAAAATGTTTTTCTTCGCAAATATGCAAATCTTCTGTGTACACCCTGAATATTTGAATCATTATAATTCCAAGTTTCACCCACTGTCCATTGATAAGGGTTAAGTGGAAGAACAAGTTACAAGAGGGTTTTAAATCACCTTGTAAATTGAACTTCGCCCTTTGCTCTCATTGTAATTTATATTTTCCTGTAAGTTTTCTTTTTTCTGTAACTGAAATCGGCGATGAAAGTAATAAAGACGTTTATTATTATTATTATTATTATTATATCATGGTAACATAAACAGACGCATCTCGAAGAAGGAAGGAGAAGGTAAAGATTCAATAATTTCCCGAATGGTTAGGATGCAAAATCAGTTTAAAAAATATAAGTACCATAATGAGATGACACCAGCATTGAACAGCAGTAAAATTTCCAGGTAATAGATATTTACGTTACTAGTCCGGTAAGTACACTTTTACAGTATGGAATTTCGAAACGAGTACTGTAAAAGTTTACCGGACCTGTGACGTATAACATTTTATTTCATACTGCTAAAAAACAAAAATGAACAGTGAAAAATAAAATATTAATCTTTGTTGAAGTGCTACAACAAAAAAATGGGAATGTATCAGCAAGTAGCAACTCCCTAATAAATAATTCATCCAATGGAGCTCCTGGTATCCATATTCATGGGAACGAAAATTTAACGGTTAATATTAATATTAGCAATAAGTAATTTCTGTGTATTGTTTTGCTGTTGAATCTTTAATAAATGTATTCATGCTTTTGACGCATAACTGAGTTTTCAATATTTACAATCCGGTAAAATTTCATCACGGGATAGTAGCACGTAATGAAATATTACGTGCGCCTATCCTGTAAAAGTCTATTTTCCGGATTGAAATCAGGTACGTAAAGGTATGTTCTATGATGCAGTATGAAATAAAATATCATTACATTTATCAATCACTGCAAACGTGCGTTTTCCAAATATTTCCACACTAGTGCGTTTCACTTTCGACTTTACATAGTGAACTGAGCTACTTTCTGAATAAATTGAAAAAAAATTATTCCCGACTTCTTGGAGGATACAAGGTTGCCCACGAAACTCAGTCAGCAAAGTTTGGACACTGTCAGTAATACAACGATGCCAAATTTAACTGTGGTTTGTCCAGATAAAGATACGCCCATACGACTCTCACAAGGTCAACCAACCCTCTCTGTCCAACTCACTTATCATATAGGCCAGATAATAGAAATATCTTCGTACTCTAAGAAGAATCAAGGAAGTTGAAGGTGGTTAAGCACAACGCTTTTTCTTTACTCTTTCTCTTTCATTAACTTTTATTTAATTTAACCTTTTATTTAGGACTTTTTCACCTTTAATGAATTGAAACTATACTTCGTCATGTGATACTAGTCGCTTACGTACTTAGCCCGATATGATTATTTGTGTTTTGATAGTTTATAGTTGAAACTCAAACTCAAATAACAAGGTTTTCACTGTCATTGCTTTCACAAAAGTTCAATTATTTTTTCAGTGAGAGTTTCAATCCTGTCTAAATAAGTGGCAAGGTTAAAAAAAACCTCTCACCATAAAAACGAAGAGAAATGGTTACATGGAAATAGATAGTTTTCAACATTTTGATGAATGCGAAGAGATACTTCCGTGCGAAGAGATACTTCACATCCCAGCAACTGCTTATGATCTACAGAGCACAAATTCGAACTGTATTGGAGTACTGTTCACATGTTTGGAGCTCAGCCCCCAAACATACGCTAAAGCTCTTAGATTCAATTCAGAAGAGAGCTATTCGCCTAGTCGATGATACAACATTCACCAAATCATCGTAGAAAGGTCGGCGATCTATGCCTTTTTTATAGGTACTTTCACGGTCGGTGCTCAACGGAAATATCATCTATTGTGCGATTCCTAGTAGACAAACCAGACGAGCTCAGGCTGGTCAACCCTACCCTGTCAGGCTCGAGACCTGCCGAACATCGCTATACCAAGCATCGTTCATCAATAGAACGGCAAAGTTGTGGAATTCTTCGCCTAGTGAAGTCTTTCCTGATGCTTACAACCTCCAAACTTTCAAGAAAAATTCCGACACCTTCCTTCTCTCCCAAAATTCCACCGCTGACTAACACGATGTTCCTCGAACATCATAGGTTTCCTTTTCGTGTTGTCCATAGACAAAAAAAAATACGTTAATGAAAATAAATGAAAAAGCGCTGTGCATAAATCCGGCTCGAGTTAAGTTCGTTCAGCTTGAGGGTTATGAAATTTTGGATGGCCACCTTGTATGTAGACAATGAACACTGCAGTGCAAACTTAAACAACAACATTCAACAATGAGATAAAAGAGAAATGTGAAGTGAATACCCTTCATGATTCAAAGTTATTTTCTGTGTGTGTGTTTTTTGTGTTATTATTAGCTCTTTGACAACAGACGATCAGCTGCAACGAAGAATTCACAGTTTACTGATTGTGGATTGTGGAACGCTTTGTTCATTGTGGATTGTTGATGCTCGAACTGGGTTCGTCTATCTAAATCTCTAAATGTTCCGTAACTAGATTGAAAAACATTTTCTAGTTCAATTGCTTGTTTGTACGTGTACTGATTTAACCATGAAATTACAAATATTGAACTAATGATAATAGTAGATAATACATATCAGGCATACCTTTAGATGTTGCATAGATATTTTCGAAATAACTCAAAATATCGAAAACAATTACGCCATGGTATGTTGCAAAGATAGGTATATTATTTTTCCTCAATTTCGCATGTCTTTCAGACTATTATTGGAGGAGAATTCTTATTCTTGAAAGAGTATCCTTATACAGGGTATTTCATCAATGTTGCACGAAACTTCAAGGTCAGATTCTTTGGGTTAAAATAATTAATAAGAACACTTCGAATAAACATTTCTCCGATATACAGGGTAGTCAAGATTCTTGAAAAAAATCGACATTTTATTATCGATTTCAATAAAATCCTCCGAGTTTGTTCTCAGTAACTAAAAATTCTTTTTTTTCGGCTCTCGAGATTTTTGAGTAACTTCATTTTCGATGCACACTTGTTGGAATGATATCGGTTGGAATCGGTTGAGAAATTATTGATTTTTTTTTCGAAAAACTTGTGCATTATGTATCTCGGAAACGAATCGTTTCCAGAGATATGTTTGTATGAACATTTATTCATATTTTCACCCAAAAAATCTGGCCTGGAAATAAGTGGATCACCCTATATAATTGCCCATATTCCAATCATTGAAAATGTGAAGAACTGATTTTCGAGAATTGCTAAAACCTTTCGAACGACTAATCTCAAAATTCACAAGTCACAACTTCTTTCATGAGGTATTTTCACATTCTTTACTCGGAAAACATACAGGGTTATTCACAGAAAGCGTCCTTCACACATTCCTCGGAACTATTCAGAATAGAATTGCGTCACTTCCATACGAGTGCAAAATGCCCATTTTGTTGCGAGTTGCATACTATACTTTTTCTATGACAACATATCGTTTACGTTTTATACATGCATACATTGCAAAAACTTTGAAAGAAATGAACTGATGATATTTAATTACTCCGAATTCGCCGCTAATGGTCTTTTTATCAGATTCAATGAAATTATCGATGTCATTTGCTGTAAAGAAGTGTGACCAAAGTGGAACTTTTAAATTTTTGGGCTAAGTCGCCAAAATAAGCCATTAAAACGTTCTCGGAAAACGATTTTGTCTTTTGATCTACCTTCCATTCCGAAACAGGTTGAGCGCGTTGATACATACTCTTCGACGTGTAAAAAAATCAGTGTTGTTACCTTCGCTGCTAGTATGTTCGGAGGTGTCAAATCTACGTCAATATCACTATCAGTTTCCATTTCGATTGGTAGTTTTTATATGATAAATTAACTCCTGTATAAAATGTGTCATTTAAAGACGACTGTTTTTTATCAAGAGTAAAAACAAATGAGCTTTTTTTTTATCGGATAAATTTCTTTTTGTAACGAAATAATTTTGCCAATCGTTTTTTATCACTGATGAAAACGCCTGTTCCTCTTAAGCGTCCACATCTAGTATGCTTACGTCACTTTAATGTCTGCCCTGTCAGTTATTTGAGCATTGTTGATAATTGATACTAAACCATTACAACATGAGTCGTTAATTTATCTTGCCAAAAAACACTCGAGCTTTTCTCTTAAGGATAAATTTCTTTTTAACTCAAAATTTTTCCATCAGTAATTTTGCTCGAAAAACTGACATTTGACAAAATCACTCGACCTTTGGTCTTGCGATTTTGTCATGTCAGTTTTTCTCGTAAAATTACTGATCAGCAAAATTATTTCGTTACAAAAAGAAATTTATCCGATGAAAAAAAACTCTTGTGTTTTTACTGTTGAAAAAACTATGAAATTACTCGTTACCTACTGGAATTTCGAGAGAAACGATCTGCTGACATTTCATCAATTTGTCGCTGGACGTCATAATTTGACGAGCCGTAGTCGTCGTGATTTCAGAGTGAACCAAGACCTAACACGAAATATTCCATTTCGCATTTGTTGCTTAGCAACTTGCCTAGCAACCGATGCAAAAATGAAATTCTGTACAAAATGTGCTTGTTTATGATTCAAGTTACGGTTATAAAATGAACATTTATCGAGGTTGTCGTAGAAAAAGTTATTTCATGCTTCAATTTTTAGAAATATCTGTAGACTAGCTCCTTCTAACACTCAGATTTTATGCAATTTATATCAGGAATTTTTGGTGGTTTTAAGGGCTATCATCCAGTTGAATCTTATAGTGGCTTTATAAAAACTTTTAACATTTAACATTTATCATTTATCACTTTAAGATTTAAAACATTATAATGGCTTAGGTTATAAAAATATTTAACATTTGAAAATCATTTAAGCTTTGTAAATACTGACATTTCTTTTTATTGATTGAATAATAAATTCCAAACGCCGAAAGCATTAAAAAACTGGTTAGAGTTATACGACCCATGACAAAAATCCGCAAAAATCCTGAAAATACTGACAATATTCTCGTACAGTAAAAGATAACCTCAATACAGTTTTGAACAAAAGCGGGAAGCAGAGGTGTCACTTGTCGACACTCCCGAAAAACATCATAGGCGAACATGCGCACATCTTATTTTCATTTATGGCCATTCAACAATGATTTCTTAAGTTGGAAGTTCGGCATCTTCTTGAATGATAAATGTTAAATGGAAAGTCTTAAATGGTTTTATAACATGAACAATTGTATTTCCATGTTCCATCTGTCTTAAATGTAAAGTCTTGAATGTTAAGTGGTAAATCTTAGGTGATAAAGTTTTTTATAAAGCCACCATTACAGATCCGATAGTTTAACTGTCATCCTGTCATTTTGAAAAAAAAAACTGACAGTTACAGATTTATGATTGATAATCCGGCCCAGAAATGTATTGTGAGGAGTTTATGTGAAAACCAGTTTTTGATATAACCGAGATCCCAGTCTGCTTTATTTTCCAGGGATGGATAATTCGAAAAGTCGAAAAAGTTTTTCAGGAAATGTGCAGGTATATAAGTACCTCGGTACGTACTACAAACCACCGCTTGATAAATATATTTCGTTCGATATCTTGCTGAGAACACGCAACCAACAGATTTATGAATGGATCTACATCACGGGCAAATAGAATAGGACAGAACGGTAAGACGTCGGTATTTTCTCGAAATTATCACGAAAAGAGACAGAGAAGACGGTCGTTTGTGCCTTTCGGTTCATTATTATAATCCGAGATTTCCGCTATGCGGAGCGGCAACGAAAAAATCTCGTTTCTCAGGAATGCGCTCGAGGGCCGATTCTCGGAAAAGGTAGACTGCGCTCGATGTCAGACATCTTGAATACCTGTTGCTATGCGCGGCGCGCGGAATACCAAATCGATCACGGAACTCATAGACAAGCTGAGGCAGCCGGCATCTTGGTATTAGTACCCTGTACCCAGACGACGAAAGACAAATGGACAATTTCTCTTCCTTTCAACCTTCGATCATTGAACAGACTAGATAAGTAATCCACAGCCCTGGCAATACAGTTTGTTTGGAAGCAACATCTATAGTATCTATCTTTGTCTAAACAGGGATAGCAGGAGCTGATTCTCCCAGCACCAGTGCCGTGTTGTCAGAGGGGGTCGAATTTATCATTAATTCATGATGAAACCAAATTGAAAATCCGTAACAATTTCAGTAGTACTTTTCAGCATTTCTTGGTGGGAAAATGAACAATGACGAGACACTGTCGCAGCTGACCTATGGGTATAATCAATATAATCTAATCAAATCAATTTAAATTCATTTTTATCCATTCTATTTGGGAAAATGCTTCAAAATCTCGAATGATACGACAATGGTAACTCACCTATGGAATGACGTGTTTTGATCGCCTTTTCAAATTGTCTTTAACACACCTCACAACGTCTCACCATTATATCAAATCACCAAAACATTAAATAAACTGAGTTTCTGAGGAATTCTGAGTAGACAAAACTGAACACAAGTTGAATAATATCGATAAATCAAAACGTAAATAATGACAGATACCAAACAAAGCAATAATCCCCGTTGACTGTCAATATCAAATTGCGGTGTTGGAACGTTGAGCAAAAAGTATTCACGATACCCATGCTGGTCCTCGAGCCCCTAAGAAAGTAAAATTGCTAAGTCTCAGAATAATGTAGCAATCTTCTATTAATCAGAACTGATTCATAATCGTCATGACCCAAATTTATTATTATATTTGTGCATCGAACTACATGAATTCATAAAGGACTTTAAATATTATCGACTATTTATCACTTTTTGATGATTGGATATGACAACACTGGCGACGATTGGGTACTAATATTATGATAATTCTGGGAATTCATGTTAGCATCAGAATATTTGTTTTGTGACCCTCCTAGTGGGTTTGTTGTTCGGAGCTTTCAACCGATGATTGTCGAGTTTTTCTATTTCGGCGAAATCTGCAACTGTCAGCGCTAGACTGAGGTGTCCTGGGCTTGATTGTCGTGAAAGAAACAATGGCGCAAACCGCGATTGTCTTGCTTTCTTGCCTAACGAACTACAGAGCGATTTTGACTTTTTACCAATCATCCTCGACCTCCGTATCTCGATTTCCGTCAGTCGAATCAGAAAATGAACACCACGTTCTCAACTCACTCCCTGGAGTAGAATTCATCACTGATGAAAGCAAAATTATGTATTTCACATTATTCGAGATGTCACAATTTTAATTAGCTCTCCAACGATATATCACGATATATCAAGTTATATTTTCCTTCAGAAGAAGTGGTTGGTTGTAGAGAGAAACCTATTATAATATATCAGAATTGATGTTTGAATCAGAATTGCCCAGAAGCGAAAACACAGAAGCAATCAATCCTCCATCAGACACTGAAAATGAAAACTGTAGACGTTGACTTCTCTCACATCATCGCTGAATATTCGATTTTCCCTACTGCCACAGCTTTTGCTTTGAAAAAACTCAATCTCTTACACATGCTTTTTTTTTATCTGTGGACAACACGAAAGGGAAACCTATAATGTTCGAGGAACATCGTGTTAGCCAGCGGTGGAATTTTGGGAGAGAAGAAAGGTGTTGGAAATTTTCTTGAAAGTTTGGAGGTTGTAAGCATCATGAAAGACTTCACTAGGCAAAGAATTCCACAATGTTGCCGTTCTAAAGTGTGGGGGCAACCAGCCTGAGCTCGTCTGGTTTGTCTACTAGGAATCGCACGTTCATCAAGACAGAACCTTGTGGAACACCAGCATTGATCGTCATTGTATCAGACGAGACCCCGTCCACCACCACGTAGAGTGATCTATCTGCAAGGAAAATTTGAATTTTTCCAAAGTAAGGTACCTTAGTTTGTTGCGCATGTTAGTTAGGTAAGATAGTTATATATACTAGTTATATTAGTTCTATACTGGGTGGCCCAATGAAAACGAAACAAGGCCGGATTTGACATAGTTATCGTTCTCAGAAAGAAAAAAAAACACTCGAACCGGTCGATTTGTATTTCGAGGGGGAGATATTTTGCGCATGTTTTCAACTTTTTCACTTCAAACCTCTCGGAGGGGTGAGCTCCGACCCTTGAATCTCAAATGGGATGAGGGGTCAAGTGATACATCATTTTGAAGATAATCGAAATCTCTTACCAACGCTTCCTTGTTTTTGGAATTCAATGCAGTAGTTTACGAGAAAACACGTTCATGAAAATAATCGGCTGGTGATAAAAAGTAACGCTTTCTCATTTTGTAGTTAGAACGATGTTCATCTAAGAAGTGCCTTATGTGTTTTCTTTGAATCCTGTCCTATCCAAAATTACATAAAGAATCATTTGATTTAATATTAGTTCCTTGATCTGTCAGTAAAATGCATACCTTGTTCGGTTTTCATTGGGTCACCCTGTTATAGTTAGGTTACTTAAGTCAGTCAGTAAGGGTTTCAAAAAATTTATGAAAAATTTGAATTTTTTAGTGTTTCGTGCATTGCAGAATGATTGCCAAAATATGAACCTTTTCCAAATTTAGGTTAGGTAGTTGGGTTAGTTAGTAAAGTAGCTCAATAAGTAAGGTATGTTAGTTAGGTAAGTTAGTTAGATACTAACCTAACCAAAATAGTTAGTTCGATAGGTTGGTAAGGTTAAGTTAAGTTAGTCAGTTAGCTTAGTTAGTAGAGTTAGTATGTCAAGTTGAGTAGGTTTCATGAGTGGTAGTAGTTGGTAGTTAGTTGGATAAGTTAGTTGTGTTAGTTAGTTAGTTAGGTTGGTTAGTTTGTTAAGTAGGTAAGATAGTTATTTAGGTTAGTTAGGCTAGTGCGTTAAGTTAGCGATTTAGATTACTTATTTAGGTTAGTTAGTTAGTTAAGTTAGTGTGTAAGGTACATATACTAGTTAGGTTTTGTTAGATATGTCGTTTAGGTTATTCAAGTTAGTCAACTAGCTAAGTTAGTTGAGTCAGTCATGTTACTTGGGTATAGTTACGAGTTTAACGATATCAAGTTTGACAGGGTCATGTCGCAATACTTCGCAGATATTGAGGATTCCCCGTACACGGGGCGCGAAAAATTATCGGAAAACCCACATCACACCTATCTAAAACACGTCTCTCGATGTCAGACCAAACTTAGTCATGTGACCATCCGACCAAATGACCTCATACCGAGCACCTCGTGGGAATGCCTCGCTCAACGTTAGCACTCCTTCGGCCTTTTTTCCTTCTCGAACTGTACCGCACAAGAATGAAGAACGGTGCGACGTTGCCGCATTCACGGCGCATTGTCTGAGGAGATGAGAGTTTCACTTCGCCGGTCGAAAGAGATCTAGCTATCTCTCCGACCGGCTTTTCTTCCTCGAAAGAGTGTTCTCGGAAATTCGGCAGGTGATAAAATCAAGTGGGTATTCTTGGTGACGGGATCTTTTACCGAAATTCCGTGCTTAGTGCTTCTGGAAATTGTTTATCTTCAATACAATCAACAACAGTTCGTCATCAGGAAATTCGACATGAACAGTCAAACAAATTTTGTTTCAATCATCTATACTCACCTGTCATAATTTTTAGAAGATCTAAAAAGGAATGGTTATCTTTCTCTGATGAACAGTCAACTTTTTGGGATATATAGATCCACTAGCCAAATGAGCCAAAGGAAGTCGTGAAAGTTAGTCTGGATAGCATATGGTCTCAACATTTTTGAACCACATCAGAAAGTTCAGATTTGACCAGATTTTCTATGTTTGGAGCTCAGTCCCCAAACATACGCTAAAGCTCTCAGAAGAGAGCTATTCGCCTAGTCGATGATACAACACTCACCAAATCATTGACCTCTCTAGATCATCGTAGAAAGGTCGGCGATCTCTGCCTTGTTTATAGATACTTCCACGGTCGGTGCTCAACGGAAATATGGTCTATTATGCCACCACATGCGATTCCTAGTAGACAAACCAGACGAGCTCAGGGATGGTTTATCAAGTTCCAGATTTATCTGCTAGTTATGTACCCGTCAGATATGAGTAACCTGCAGATATAGTTTGAGTTTGGTTTTTCCAATACTTTTCATCCGATAGTTTGTTAACTGACAGGTGAGGTATGTTGGCAATAGTGATAAATAAATATAATGGACTTGATTGGTTGATTGTTTCCACCCACCAATAGAAAGTCTGTTTAAAATGACAATGTTTTATAACGTTTATAACCTTTGAAAATATGTATTGCTGTTGTTTTGTTTGGTTCTGGGCCGGTTTATCGAGTTCCAGATCAATATACTTTTGAATAGAAGATGGATTTTGTGGAGGATTACATATTCGACAGTGATGAAGACTTGGATATTGTGGAAGTTATTCAACACGAACGCAGGCCTTACATCGTAAGGGAAAGAGTTGATAATTTCGAGAAATGGGATGACCATGATTTTCATGCAATATTAGAAATATTGAAAAACTACATCAAAACACAACAACACTTCATTTAAGTTCATCTATGAACAACACTTCCACAAGTGTGTCGTCTGACGTTTTGTCACGTTCTGTGATATTTTCGTGAGCTATCCTCTAGTTATCTACTCTTATCCACCAGTTGAAACTTCTAGATAGTTATCGGGTAGTTTAACTGCCAGATGAGAGTTATCCTGTCATTGATAAACTCACCTTCTCATTATAACTGACAGTTAGGCATTATCTCACAGATAATTTGTGATTGATTAACCGGCCCTCAGGCTGCTCACCCCTACACTGTCAGGCTCGAGACCTGTCGAACATCGCTATACCAAGCATCATCCATCAATAGAACGGCAAAGTTGTGGAATTCTTTGCCTAGTGAAGTCTTCCCTGATGCTTACAACCTCCGAACTTTCGAGAAAAAATCCATTTTCCTTCTCTCCAGGAATTCCACCGCTGGCTAACACGATGTTCCTTCAACATTATAGGTTTCCCTTTCATGCCTGCCTTCACTGCCTACAGAAACGCGAAAAAAGGTGACTGGGTGTAGTATGAATGAGACAGTGCTGTCCCATATAAATCAACAATACTCTTCGTGTGTCTGGCCGAATGACGAAAAGTCCGAGCCAAAAAAAAAAAAATACCACCTGAGATAAGAGACCTGGCGCGAGATGTGGAATTGAATTTATCACCAGATTAGTCAAGAACTATATATGAACTCACATGCAGCATATTCATGGATTATAGACAAACTTTCGGACAAAGTGGACTTTTTCTGTCTAGGCAGTAAAAATACACCTTTTAATCCTGTCAAGTGTCATTAAAAAGCCACTAATATCATTTTGAGAAAAAAATTATTTTAAAAATAGGTAATTGACCAACTGTCCTGTCATTTCCAGAACGTTCAACTACATCATCATCATTTTCCTCTCGCCTTTTTGTTTACGTTTTCAGCTCATGCACGTCTAATTCGATTTCTCCGACGTCGCTATGGAAATTTTCGCTTTCCTGGGAGCTCACTGCATTTTCCAGACGGCTCGCTATAATCCGGATATCGATCGTACCGGCGAAACTGCCCCGAAGGTATATGCAGTCGGATTACAGTGTTGTTTTCAGGGAAATTTCACTCGTACCAATGTCTAGCGAAAGAATAATATAGGAAATAGAAAATCTTATGAATATCGCTTCAACTGTAGATACATAGAATATTATCGTAGTCTAGTTCTTGGTGTGTTTTGCATCTAGTAAACACATTTTTTCACTACGTATTATTTTGGTTGTTATTCAAACAACACTCGTGGTACGTATAGTGGTCAAAAGTATCCTAATATCAATTAAACGCAACACAAAAAAATCTGCCACACCCCCTCCTGAAATTTTTACTGGCGGCGCCCATGTTTATCCTTGACATTCATTTAAAAGTTTCTAGAATACATAAGGAGTAGGTACATGTAACCTATATCTGAATATCGTCGAAATATTTTGTGGTTCACTTAGTTTTTTGAGCACTTTAGATTGATACAATTAGTTATTGAACTTTGATGGGTTACATCAAATGTTCATCATAGGTATCGAACCTTTCTCTGGCAACTAATTTCAATTCGAAATCATAAGTTGTGTTTGGAAACATTTTCATTTTTCATTTACAAATGATCATAGATTTTGGAACCAACAAATATATTCTCAGAATTATAAATTATCGTCAAAAACGTCATTTATTGTAGAATGTCAGTCATGTCAATGTTACTGAAGTCATATATCACTGAGATAATCCCAAAAAATTGATACTTTACATACTAGAGCTTGTTTATAGCAATCTAGTCGAAGGGATTAATTAATATCAAACATTATCAACCGCCATTTTATTTTGGGTGACAATGCTATGAAATATTAAAATTCGAATTTTGCCGAAACCATAAGAGTAATCAAATTTTATTTTATTTCAAACTGAAACCCTTCCATTCTCACTTCTTAATTGGAAAAACGGAAGGCTTTTTTAAAATTTCGGCTTGGTTGATGCGACAGGAATGTTTTCTCAGAACTTTAATCATGTCCGTAGATGGAACTCAAATCTATGGCATTCTATGGTAGGTGGAATCATAATGAGAAAATATAATGCAGCCAATTATATAGGCTCATCCATATTCTGCTGAAGATATAGAGTCGACATTTAGTACGAATGAGTCACCTTATATTTGCATTATTTTAAGTTACCCATTTGCATTTCGTAGTTACAATTTGAAGAATATATTATTATGATAAGTTCAGTCAAGTGCATTCCACTCGAGATGAATTTTTTATAAGCTCCGGTTGACGACTGAGTTATGTAAATATTAAACACTACGTGGACACAAATCTTTCAAAGTTGACTTAGAAGAATATCACTACGGGGTGTAAACAAAATCGTTTCAAATTATGTTGGGACTTCGTTCACATCGATACACAATGTAAATAAATAAACGTAGGTGATAGAAAATTGTGATACCGTCATCGGCAGATTCAGATCTATCCAAATCGAAACTATAAAATGAGAATTTCATATGCCCAGAGGTTGAAACGTTTTACTCTCTGCTGTATACCTTCCTTCATCTATCGATGCAAGGTTGTTTGCGAGGTCGAAGTAAAAGTAATTTATTTATTAATAGACATTCATTTTTCACACAACCGGTGTCAGATTCGTTCGAAAATCACGATTTCGCTGAGCGGATATACCTACCAATTTTTTTCCCGTCGATTTTATATCAATTGTAAGATTGTTTTTTCAAATGAGCAAATCGTGAGATTCATCTTGCAATTAGCTCGATTGACAGAATATTGTATACTGGATGAAAACAAGCATTTTTGTTCTTATACAAATCACCAGTCGTATATCGGCCAAGATGTCAGTAGTATATATCGAAAAGTCAACTTTAATACTGATACTTAGATAATTATGTACATTTTTCAGCAACCTGAAATGTGTTCCATAGCGAAGGTAAATATTTCAACTGTGGATAGGGGTCACTGAGGTAATTTTAAAGAAACCATGGTTGATGGGTCTTTGACATCTCATAACCAAGATACGGGATGTTTTATCAATTTTGCCCATTTCTTTATCTTCTCATAAATTTCCAACCAACATGTTTATTTTTTTGGAAATTGGTACACTCACTCAATCTATCCTGCTAAATCGATTGAGATATCAAAAAATATAGAATCCAGGTCCGGCTCACTTAAAATTTGCCAATTCTTTCTGCCCGAAAACAACACCCTATACATTTGAATTTCCCAATTTTTTCGACATATCTGAAAAGAGCATGGAAATGTCTATTCAACAATGTACTTTCCACTAGTGCTCAGACGATTTTTGCTACTCATATTATGGACTAAAATCAAAATGTTTGCTCATTTTGAGGTACAAAGAGGAATCAGACAAGATTTATGAATTTTATCACTTCCCATTCAGCATAGGTGAGTATTACGTGCAGGAGCGTTTCATTTTCGTTCTTGTATTCACCTGTAATTCCAGAAAAAGTTGCAGGTCCGTATTAAGGTCTAAATAAATCAATAGATTTGTCCCATGTCACAAAAACCACAAGATTATTTAGAAAAGTCTCAATACGTATTTCGGAAACTGAGTTGCCATCATCAGTAGAGCTGAGAGGAAGAAGTGACTCTTTACTATCTTTCAAGATATTCTCCAGAAATTACCATCGAGAGTGATTAAATATTGTTGTGGTTTTTCGGGTATATATTTGTTTTTCAGTTGAGTTTGGAACTGGTGAAAAGGTAGCCGAAATTATAATCAACAAGTGTTCATAAATCCAAAACTACTAACTCTAGTGATATAAAACCATAAATCAATCTCGTTCTAAAGTTAGCGTAAAATCTAATAATGCAATAATATCCAGGGTGTCCTGCGCATTATGTGATTTTTTTTTAGTTGGCGAAACTACCCTCAGAAGCACCGAAGGGCTTGTGCGAGTCAGACGGGGATCTACAGTTTATACAAGTGGAATCCAAACCACCGTGGCATTTGGGACAGTATCTATGTAGAACTTTATTATATACAGTGTACAGCGCATGAAAAAAAAAACCCAAATCCAACGACCAGCCAGGAATTGAACCCACGACCTCTTGATTACTATGATGTCGCTTGACCATCTCGACCACCTGGCCGCCTAAACGAAACTCAAACAATTGAAGAGATCGAATACGAACCTCCAACTTTTATACCTCCCAACATCTTTTGTAATATGTGAAATGAAGGAGTTACGGAGGGAGGAAGACGGACTTTTGGTCCTCACCGTATAAATAGGCAAGTTCAAATGTATTTCCCATAGAATTCAAAGGCGAACGACAGAACCTTTCTGCTCGTTGACTCGACCTGTGGTGACTATCGCTAACGATTTGTCGAAAAAATTAATCCAATGCTAACATGCACCAAATCGCAATATTCCTCGATCTGCCTTCGAAGAAGTACCACCTCCGAACAACAAACCCACTAGAAGGATCACAAAACAAATATTCTGATGCTAACATGAATTCCCAGAATTATCATAATATTAGTACCCAATCGTCGCCAGTGTTGTCATATCCAATCATCAAGAAGTGATGAATAGTCCATAATATTTAAAGTCCTTTATGAGTTCATGTAGTTCAATGCACGAATATAATAATAAATTCGGGGCATGACGATAATGAATCAGTTCTGATTAATAGAAGATTGCTACATTATTCTGAGACTTAGCAATTTTACTTTCTTGGGGGCTCGAGGACCAGCATGGGTATCGTGAATACTCTTTGCTCAACGTTGCAACACCGCAATTTGATATTGACAGTCGACGGCAATTATTGCTTTGTTTGGTATCTGTCATTATTTACGTTTTGATTTATCGATATTATTCAACTTGTGTTCAGTTTTGTGTACTCAGAATTCATCAGAAACTCAGTTTATTTCCTGTTTTGGTGATTTGATATAATGGTGAGACGTTGTGAGGTGTGTTGAAGACAATTTGAACCGGCGATCAAAACACGTCATTTCATAGGTGAGTTTCCATTGTCGTATCATTCGAGATTTTGAAGCATTTTCCCAAATGGAATGGATAAAAATTAATTCAAATTGATTTGATTAGATTATATTGATTATACCAATAGGTCTGCTGCGACAGTGTCTCGTCATTGTTCATTTTCCCACCAAGAAATGCTGAAAAGTACTACTGAAATTGTTACGGATTATCAATTTGGTTCCATCATGAATTAATGATAAATTCGACCCCCTCTGACAACACGGCACTGGTGCTGGGAGAATCAGCTCCTGCTATCCTTGTTTAGACAAAGATAGATACTATAGATGTCGTTTCCAAACAAACTGTATTGCCAGGGCTGTGGATTACTTATCTAGTCTGTTCAATGATCGAAGAGCACCACCTATCCAAGTTGCTGCTCTCTATCTTACGCAACGATTTTAGGTCCAATCGACACGGAGATCTGACATTTCAACCGGACGTCGTCTCCCCACCCCGAGCCTCCGAAGGAATGTCTATTGATCAATCCCATTCATTCATTCATACTTCTAATGCCCGTGTGCGTTCGCCTTCACCTATTCGCTCCGTCTTCGTTGCCATCGCCACGTCGTGCGTCTTCTGTCTCTCTTCCGAGATGACCTTCTAGGCCGCCTTCACCCGCATTAAAAAATTATTAATAGGACAATAAAGTCCCGGTAGCGGTGACAAGACGAGAAGAGAGAGAGAGAGAGATATGCGACTGGTCGGGACGTGTATGCAACCTTGCGATGGATTTATAATGAACGTCGATTATTTTCTTCTCTTCTCCTCTCGTGGAAGAATCGAAGGTGGCGATGGCCGACGAGTTTTCCGTGAGTCACACCGCAGGAAACCGCATTGAATACTTGTCACGTGTCTTTCGAAAAACTCTTCACTCAACTGATCGTACGGAAGCGCCCGAGGACCAGTATACATTTTTTTTTTATATTTCTCAAGAAGCAAGATCATCTTGCTTATTGGGTGAGATCACTATCTTGCCTAATGAGCGAGATCATCTGACTTAATGAGAAAGATCATCTTGCTTACTGAGCAATTAGGCCAGATGACCTCGCTCATTAAGCAAAGCCAGTATGCTTTTTTTTATTTGGCTCAAAAAGATCACCTGTCTTCGTGAGCGAGATCCCTATCATGCATAATGAGCGAGATGATCTGGCTTGATAAGAAAGATCATCTTGCTTGGGAAGCAAGATCATCTTGCTTGAGAAGCAAGATCATCTTGCTCACTAAGCAATTAGGCCAGATGACCTCGCTCATCAAACGAGGCCAGTATGCTTTTTTTATCTTGCTCAAAAAGAAGATCACCTGTCTTCGTGAGCGAGATCACTATCTTGCATAATGAGCGAGATAATCTGGCTTGATGAGAAAGATCTTCTCGCTTGAGAAGCAAGATCATCTTGCTTGTTGGGTGAGATCACTATCTTGCCTGATGAGCGAGTTCATCTGGCTTAATGAGGAAGATCATCTTGCTTACTAAGCAATTAGGCCAGATGACCTCGCTCATTAAGCAAAGCCAGTATGCTTTTTTTTATCTTGCTCAAAAAGATCACCTGTCTTCGTGAGCTAGATCACTATCATGCATAATGAGCGAGATCATCTGGCTTGATAAGAAAGATCATCTTGCTTGGGAAGCAAGATCATCTTGCTTGAGAAGCAAGATCATCTTGCTTACTAAGCAATTAGGCCAGATGACCTCGCTCATCAAACGAGGCCAGTATGTTTTTTTATCTTGCTCAAAAAGAAGATCATCTGTCTTCGTGAGCGAGATCACTATCTTGCATAATGAGCGAGATCATCTGGCTTGATAAGAAAGATCATCTTGCTTGGGAAGCAAGATCATCTTGCTTACTGAGCGAGATCATCTCGGTTGTTAGGCAAGATGATCTCGCTCTTTCAGCAAGACCTTTTTGCTCAATAAGAGTTGTTGTTTAATAATTGTGTTTAATAATCGCAGGAAACCGCATTGAATGCTCATAATGTGTCTTCGAAAAACTCTTCTGATGTTATTTATTTCTACGGAACCTCTTGAGGGCCGGTATGCATTTTTTATCTTGCTTAAGAAGCAAGATCATCTTGCTTAATAAGCGAGATCATCTGGCTTGATAAAAAAGATCCCATTGCTTGAAGAGCAAGATCATCTTGCTCACAAAGCGATTAGGTCAGATGATTATTCAATTACTTATTGAGCAAGATAGTGATTTCGCTTATTGAGCAAGATAATCATGCTTATTAGACTATTGCTCATTAAGCAAGATAATAACTATCCTTCCCGGTATACTATTTCATTTTTGGATTCCTGAGTAAGTTCCATGATGAAATTTCAAAATATACCTATTTTCAACAGTTTCTAAGAAGTCTTGATGTTCAATGGAAATGTATCGAATATATCAGTATCAAATCTACATTGACATTCGATATATCTTATACAGGATATCTAAAATTTGATGACCAAACATATGATTTGCAAAGTTGAAAAAGTTCGAAAAAAGATTTCCTATAGAAGCGCTAGAAATAGAATTTCAAAACTTTCGAAAGAATCATGATATCTAAGGAACAGTTGAAAATAGGTATAGGGAAACCAAATGGCATGAAATTTTCTGATACTTCCATTCAAAATAAGAAAATTAATGGCGACTTCCAATGTAATCGGACAATATTTTAAAACGAATGATGATGCTTAATAACCTTAATCAGTCAAAAAATCCAGAACACTAACCGTGAAAAACCCTGTATATCCCCGATTCCTTGCAGTATAACATGTACATTCTAGGAATAGGTCAATAAGCTGTCTCACTGAAAAAACACGTTTTTTCCAAGAAAGCACTTCTTGATAATGCTATACGTGTCAACGAACTTGTGTTTATCGAAGCACTCTTACAAGTTCTCAAACGATAAGCATAGAAACATAATGAAAACATATTTAACTAAGACAGTTGAGAAAAATTCAACTCGCTGAAATGATGCATTTGCTACATCGTAAATTGAGAATGGAGAGCCACCAATCTGTATGATGAACATGAATCTGAAGACTAAATCATGTATTGGAAAAAAATTATGGGTACCTCTTGAATATTTTTTTTCATCATGAGAATTCTTGCCTGATAGAAATTATTATTATTCAATACTCATACTAATTTGATCCTCGTTTTGAATGATTTCAAATGCTGCTGTAATTCGTCCAATTGAGTCTTGCACTGTCTCTACTGGAGTTTCGTAGACCAAAGACTTTACACAGGAAAAAATCAGCGGTTTGGATTGCCAGAGGTGGAGCAGTTTCTTGGCCTCCTAGGTCACTCGATTTAACTTCGCTAGATTTTTTCCTGTGGGAACAAGTTTGATCTCATAGTTCTGTAACACCCTGTATATTTAGGTACCTATAACCAATCATTTTTGCGGACATTCTGTAGTTTCGAATGAAGAAAATCTGTTGGAATTCTTTCAAAATTCCTCAGCAGTACATTTTTTTGATCACATTCGAAAAAAAAAAATAATTTTCTAGGACTCCCTGTCATTTCTGATCCTGATCCACTATACGTCATTATTTTTTGTGAAGAAAAAAAGTCACTGCCAGAACATTCTGAAATTTGGGCCAATAAAAGTGGTAAAAATAAAAAAAAAACTGGTAACTACTTTGTAATCCGAATGAATCGCATTAAAATATCGAATCTTGTTGTTTCTGGTCCGTTTGATTGCACTTCTTTCAAAAATAACGTTATAACTACTCTCATATATCTCATATACTCGTTATAACTAGTCCTCAACGACTTTCCTCTCCATATATTTGGGTAATAATAACTCATTCCTAAACCTGAAGGAAGACTACACCCGGTATATTATATAGTTTTTATACTTCGACAAAAAAAAATTCTTGCTTTCCACCCAGAAGGACGATGATGGCTTGTGGGAACTGAGAATGGTACGAACAACAACTTTTTCGTGGGAACAACTTTTACACGTAATGATCAAGCCTCCTACACAGTTATTTCGATTGTATTATGCACTGGCTGGAGGCAGGATTGTTTTACAGAACGAGACAAATAAATTGTATTTCCTCGATGTGCAGAAGACATATTAGGAGTATTTTATCGAACTGTTTTTGTTTGTTTGGTCACCATGTACAGGGTATTTCGTAACTGTGGTAAGAAACTTCAGAAAAAGATTCGTTAAGGCGTTTAAAGAAAAAAAGTTACTATGAACATATGTTTGGAGTCATATAAATTGAGTTTGGAAAAAAAAGGTATGTATTCATAGAATATCATGAATTTTCTCAAACCGATTTGGCTGAAATTTTGTACTGTTATTTTGAATAATAAGGCGCCTATTTAGCATTAACTATATTCAAATTATTAGGTTCAGTGGTGTCTTAATGCAAACTTGAAAAAAAAAATGAATTCACTTCAACTCGTTCTAAAACTCATCCATGGACAATATAAAATGAAAACCAAGAATAAAAAATAAACGATTTCGACCTCGAAGTGAATGAGCAAAATGTCCACCTTCTAATAAAATACTGATTCCAATTGGTCTGTCAATGATTGTTGAGCCTCAAATTATGGCGTAATCAAATTTTCCAAATCCATCCTCTAGAATTGGTTCGGTTAGCTAGCAAAAACCACGATCTTCTTTTGAAAAACGATTGGCTAGAATGAGAGCTTTAGAATTTTGGCACAGGCAAACGTTGATTTTTAGAACTGGTTTTGCCAGCTTTATGTGAAGCTAGCAGAACCCGCGTTTTTTCGCATAGCAACAAATTAGGTAATATTAGCCTACAATCGACCTTAATTTGTGACCGAAAAAAAAATTGCCTTCCCCAACGTGGTTCTGTTAGTTTTATGGAGGTAAACCTACAGAAAATCGACAAACCTGACTTGAACTGACCGTACCGGGGCAGACGACACCGCACTTTTCCACACAATTTCCACAACCGGACACCGCAAAATCCGGACTCTTCTTTATCACTTCGAAATCCACCTGCTACTAGAAAAATTGAGCTTGCTGGAATAGAAGCACGCGCCTATAGGTGTACGTGAAAATACCTTCGACCTGGCCAGCTGATGGCTCTCGATGGCTGTTCTGTTAGACAGACACACGGAATTTAAACGCATGGGCTCTGCTCTATTATCCAGCTGTTCGATACATCTCACCTGCCGTATACCATCTGCCTTTCTTGTCTTGTGCCCATCGGACTGAATCTGCTGGTTTCAATGAAAAGATCCGCCGAATTCGCTACAAAAGAAAATCCAGCTGTTAAGCGTTCTACCGAAGACTACAGAAGGTATTCCGAGAACTTCGATTCCACCAAAGAAGTATGTGGTAGTTTTGTCTGCAGGTTCACAGATTCTGGAAACTTTTTTTAATCTATTTCATTTCGAAAAACCTGACATCAATCTCATGCGCTTTCTCAAATAATATGTAGAAGACTCTCTGTAGGTTCATCGAGGAGGTGGTTTTTTGATTTTTACAGATTCTTGAGATTGTTTCTCCTCGTTTTTAAGAATATGACTGTTGGCAAAACATTTTGATGAAACACTGATTAAAAGATACCAATTTCACGCGCTTTCTCAAATAATATGTAGAAGACTCTCTGTAGGTTCATCGAGGTGGTGGTTTTTTGATTTTTACGGATTCTTAGGATTGTTTCTCCTCGTTCTTAAGAATATGGCTGTTGGCAAAACATTTTGATGAAACACTGATCAAAAGATATCAATTTCACACGCTTTCTCAAATAATATGTAAAAGACTCTCTGTAGGTTCATCGGGGAGGTGGTTTTTTGATTTTTACAGATTGTTGGGATTGTTTCTCCTCGTTCTTCAGAATATGACTGTTGGCAAAACATTTTGATGAAACACTGATTAAAAGATACCAATTTCACGCGCTTTCTCAAATAATATGTAGAAGACTCTCTGTAGGTTCATCGAGGTGGTGGTTTTTTGATTTTTACGGATTCTTAGGATTGTTTCTCCTCGTTCTTAAGAATATGGCTGTTGGCAAAACATTTTGATGAAACACTGATCAAAAGATATCAATTTCACACGCTTTCTCAAATAATATGTAAAAGACTCTCTGTAGGTTCATCGGGGAGGTGGTTTTTTGATTTTTACAGATTGTTGGGATTGTTTCTCCTCGTTCTTCAGAATATGACTGTTGGCAAAACATTTTGATGAAACACTGATTAAAAGATACCAATTTCACGCGCTTTCTCAAATAATATGTAGAAGACTCTCTGTAGGTTCATCGAGGAGGTGGTTTATTGATTTTTACAGATTCTTGGGATTGTTTGTCCTCGTTCTTAAGAGTATGACTGTTGGAAATACATCTCGATGAAACACTGGTTAAAATATATCAATTCCACGCGCTTTCTCAAATAATATGTAGAAGACTCTCTGTAGGTTCATCGAGGAGGTGGTTTATTGATTTTTACAGATTCTTGGGATTGTTTCTCCTCGTTCTTAAAAATATGACTTTTTGCAAAACATTTTGATGAAATACTGATTAAACGATACCAATTTCACGCGCTTTCTCAAATAATATGTAGAAGACTCTCTGTAGGTTCATCGAGGAGGTGGTTTATTGATTTTTACAGATTCTTTGGATTGTTTCTCCTCGTTCTTAAGAATATAACTGTTGGGAATACATCTCGATGAAACACTGATTAAAATATATCAATTCCACGCGCTTTCTCAAATAATATGTAGAAGTCTCTCTGTAGGTTCATCGGGGAGGTGGTTTCTTGATTTTTACAGATTCTTGGGATTGTTTCTCCTCGTTCTTAAGAATATGACTGTTGGCAAAACATTTTGATGAAACACTGATTAAACGATACCAATTTCATGCGCTTTCTCAAATAATATGTAGAAGACTCTCTGTAGGTTCATCGAGGAGGTGGTTTATTTATTTTTACAGATTGTTGGGATTGTTTCTCCTCGTTCTTAAGAGTATGGCTGTTGGCAAAACATTTTGATGAAACACTGATTAAAAGATAGCAATTTCACGCGCTTTCTCAAATAATATGTAGAAGACTCTCTGTGGGTTCATCGATGAGGTGGTTTATTGATTTTTTCAGATTCTTGGGATTGTTTCTCCTCGTTCTTAAGAATATGGCTGTTGGCAAAACATTTTGATGAAACACTGATCAAAAGATATCAATTTCACACGCTTTCTCAAATAATATGTAAAAGACTCTCTGTAGGTTCATCGGGTAGGTGGTTTATTTATTTTTACAGATTCTTGGGATTGTTTCTCGTCGTTCTCAAGAATATGGCTGTTGACAAAACATTTTGATGAAATACTGATTAAAAGATAGCAATTTCACGCGCTTTCTCAAATAATATGTAGAAGACTCTCTGTGGGTTCATCGATGAGGTGGTTTATTGATTTTTTCAGATTCTTGGGATTGTTTCTCCTCGTTCTTAAGAATATGGCTGTTGGCAAAATATTTTGATGAAACACTGATCAAAAGATATCAACTTCACACGCTTTCTCAAATAATATGTAAAAGACTCTCTGTAGGTTCATCGGGGAGGTGGTTTATTTATTTTTACAGATTCTTGGGATTGTTTCTCGTCGTTCTCAAGAATATGGCTGTTGACAAAACATTTTGATGAAATACTGATTAAAAGATAGCAATTTCACGCGCTTTCTCAAATAATATGTAGAAGACTCTCTGTAGGTTCATCGGGAAAGTGGTTTTTTGATTTTTAAAGATTGTTGGGATTGTTTCTTCTCGTTCTTGAGAATATGACTGTTGGCAAAACATTTTGATGAAACACTGATTGAAAGATATCAATTACATGCGCTTTCTTAAATAATATGTAGAAGACTCTCTGTAGGTTCATCGAGGAGGTGGTTTATTGATTTTTACAGATTCTTGGGATTGTTTCTCCTCGTTCTTAAAAATATGACTTTTTGCAAAACATTTTGATGAAACACTGATTGAACGATGCCCATCAGGTCAAGACTGTATTAATAGAGATTCAAAAAAGATCAGAATATATCATCTCATAGGTAAGTTATTGAATGATGTTGAACAAATTTCAAATAGACTCTAGTTCGCGCCTAGAGAAACGCGGAGGAATCAACCAATGAGAACAGCAAACGAGAAGAGGCAACTGTTGGCAAAATTGTACAGTTATTTGTTGCACATCCAGACAAATCGATTCCTCTTTCTCATTATTATGCTCGTTTCAATGCTCCCCACAAGTCGATGAGGCAAGGGTGCATCTAGTAGAGAATATATAACATCATATATTTCCTTCAACCCTGAGATCCAAATGAAAACTTACCACTCCAGAAAATCCACAGATCACCAAGTAGACATCCAACAGGTATGGTGGGATACATTCAACAGGTAACCAAACAAACAACCCCCTGTCAAACATTTTATTAGCACCGACCGAGTAAGAAATCATGACAAGAAGGCCCTGACCGTCGCTTGGATGGCGCACCTGCAAAGCGGACAGTCCTCCAGATTCAAGACACAACTGCCGCAGGCGGCCAAGTGCCCGCAAGGCAAGAACACGATGCCCAACTCCCTATCCATGCAAATCTTGCACAGCCTACCCTCCCTCAACTTCCTGTTCTCGTCCTCCAGAGAGCACAACAACATCACGACGGCCTTGTGGTTCTCACTGCCGGCATCCTTCTCCATCTGCTCCACCACGTTCTCCACCTCCTGCCGGAAGTCCCTCTCGGCGGGCAGGCTGACCTCCTCTTCCTCGGAGGAATCCTCGTCCTGCAGCTTCAAGGCGGCCTCGACCAGGCTGTCGGCGGTGACGAACGGCAGGCCGGTCTGCTGCAGCTTGTGCTTGATGGCCCGTCTGACGTACTCTTCTGCCAAGCCGGTCTCCAGAGCTGCGGCGGACAAAGGGCTCAACAGGTGTTCGTGAAGTTGGCGTGCAGTGACCTGGTGCAGCTTCGACGACCTCGGTCGCTTCGCCGCAGGTTTCTGCAACGAGAACGATCGGTTAGGTCGCGGCTTTGTCGTGCGCGTGGTGGTTGGTAGCCCGTAGGGGTATTCCCTACACCTACGGATAATTCAATCGAATTTGGGGTTAGATTTATGGGTGATCGATGCACGATTGTGGGGAATTTTCGATTTTTCGAATGATGCTTGGTATATCGATGTTAGACAGGTCTCGAGCCTGACAGTGTAGGGGTGACCAGCTTGAGCTCGTCTGGTTTGTCTACTAGGAATTGCGCGTGGTGGCATAATAGATGATATTTCCGTTGAGCACCGACCGCGGAAGTATCTATAAAAAAGGCAGAGATCGCCGACCTTCCAACAATGATCTAGAGAGGTCAATGATTTGATGAGTGTTGTATCATCGACTAGGCGAATAGCTCTCTTCTGAATTGAATCTAAGAGCTTAAGCGTATGTTTGAGGGCTGAGCTCCAAACGTGTGAACAGTACTCCAGGACAGGTCGAATTTGTGCTTTGTAGATCATAAGCAGTTGCTGGGGTGTCAAGTATCTCTTCGCACGGAATAGAAAATCAAGTTTTTGTGGAGCAGTGGACCTCACATGATCGTCCCATGAGAGAGCACTGCTGGTGGTGACACCCAGCATGGATATTGACGACCTCACAGGAACAGTGGTACCAGACATCATCAAATTGGGCATTGTGTGATCAGAACAGAAAAACGACTGGTCACTCAGGTCAAACAGGATGTTCTCAGCTCTGAGCGGTGGATTATCGACAAAGAGTGTATGTTCTGTGTTATCGATTCTATGATCTCTGATTTGTGATATCGTGGCTCCTTCTCTTTCACGAGGTGCGAGAGTGAGATGAGAACTGTTCACTTGAACTGACAGCTGCGTTTGATTTCATCGATTTACTAGATCAGTTTTATAAGGTAGCAACTAAATAATCTTTGAAAAAAGTGTTCCTTGATATTTTGATGAATCGTAGCGATCATTTTGCGTAGTCGTAAAACAGGGTGGCAGAATATTAACATACTGATTTTGTAACAAGTTTCCAAACATGATTTGATGTTTTCCTACGACTTCCAATGAAAACATTTTCAACATTGTTTTGTTATTTAGAAAGTAGCCCATTTCACCATAGCAACAGGAGAGTCGAAAGTGAAACGCACTAGTGTGGAAATATTTGAAAATCGCACGCTTCGAGTGATTCGTCTGGAAATGTTGCTGCTGCTTGATATCAATACCAATGGTAGTTATATTTTAGACTGATTCAGCAACCTTTCGGAAAATCTCACCGATACACGGTACACATTTATATTATGACTTTACGACTAGTTATAGAGGTATAAATGAAATTATATGCAAAGTTCATGAAATGTCGTTGAGATTTCGCCTTCGTTAAGCAGTTTCTTGGCTCGAAAAAGCCGCTGGTGAAATTCGATCGGTGCTGGAAAATTCTAGAAAGGGTTTCATACTTCATGGCCTATTTCTCAATTTGCAAAAATTTTGTCAATATATCGCGCGGCTCGATTTTTTCCCCTGAATTCATTCAATTTTCACCACTGAAAATGCTCCGAAATGATTGAAAAAGGTTTGTTTTTTTTCATTGAATTGGTTCTATCAGAATTATCTGTTGAATGATTGTATAAATTGATGAATGAAATGAATAATAATTGTTTCATGCTGATTGCTTTTGTATAAATAACCAATAATCACATAAATGGTATTTTAATCCCGGTGGAAGATGGTGCATTGCGGAAAACTTTTCTGATGATGTCGAAAATTCCTATTTTTTCACCCCTCAAGGTTGAGATGTTCAATTGCATACCTTTTAAAAATTTGATGATATCAGTCTGAGTTTTCTACAATTCAACACCTTGGAATCATCTGACAAATGGTGATGATAAAAATGTTATCTAATTTTTTTTTGATTATTTGTGTATTATGTATTTGTGGTCGTAGAAAAAGAATATTACACAACTCGAGTTAAACTTTCTCCACTTCGTGCGTGATATGCGATTTACAACTCTTGCGAACTATTACGAAATGTCAACTTCAACGTAATGATTTTCTTTCATTTTAAAGAGCGTTTTACTCGTATTCAGAGCTCTAGCTAATTAATTCTGCTAATCACTGATAGGTGATTAACAATAATGACTCCCGGTTGAAATATTACGACATATCTCGAACAATTGAGTTATCGAAAGTACAAAAAATATTCCATTCACATGAATTTGAATAATCAACGCACGTCTGTTACCTTATCGACTGAAATTATTCGTAAACGTCATATCGAATGTTCCCAATTCACTTGAACAGGCTGTTGAACTACATCGAGAATCGAAATACATAATAACAGCAATACTGTAGGACCAAAATTATGGTTGATAAGTTGAATTAACCTTTTTGATGAATTAATATGACTTCTGCTTTAAACATAGAAAAATATACAGGTGATTATAAGAAGTTGCTGTTAACATAAAATATTAATTTCTTTGCATCACACATTTTAACAATGGGTTAGTCTATGGGCCAGTATTTGAAAGACATTGACTGTCTTGGCGTTCTATAGGAGAAACTGTTGACAATTGATATCAGCTTAATCCAGAAAAATATCTTTCGACTTCTATCTTGTCGTTAGCCCTGTATGTCTCGTATCATCTACAGGCGCCAACTGAGTTGGCAGATAGTGTGTTTTTTCAAGTAGTCCATTATGAGATAATCGAGTTTGCTGACTGTGGAAATGCGGGGTTGGCACTCTGCTTGTAATATTTTGTTTTCAGCGCCTCGATCAGCTTTTGTTTCGGATTGTTCCAGTCGCATACATGGATATAGTTGAAAATGGATCTACGATGCGAGTGGAATTTTTTTTTCGGATCGTAGGCATTCAACTGAAACATTTCGGAAAATTATTTCTTCATTTAGTAGAACTTGATTTGGAAAATGGGAATGATAATGTGAAACCAATAGTATAGACAAGATATGCAACTATAAATTTTAATTTCAATCTGCGTTTTAGAGTACGAATTACATGATATTTTAGAATGAGATTTGTAGATTTGTGTTGTAGAACAACAACTTGACATTTACATCAATACACTGATCAAAACACAAAAATACCGCGAAGCACTTTTGTATCCATCATCTTTCGATAACTTTTGAAATACTCAGAACATGATCTTCTTCAATTTATCGATAGAAAAATTCCCTATCCCTACCCCCCCCCCCCCCCCAAAAAACTATCGAGTTACCAAAATACATGATTTCAATCAAAGAAACATATATACAGGGTATTTAAAAAAGCCATGTCAATATTGGAGGGGGTGATTGCCCAGGCCATTTTATGAGGAGGGGTGAGCTCCAACCCTTGAATCTCAAATGGAATAAGAGGTCAAGTGATACATCATTTTGAAGGTAACCGAAATCTCTTGACCAACGTTTCGTTGTTTTTGGAATTCAATGCAGTAGTTCTCGAGAAAACACGTTGATGAAAATAATCGGCTAGTGATGGATAGTAACGTTTTTTTTTCCATTTCATCACTATTTATCATTTTGTAGTTAGAAGGATGTTCGTCCAAGAAGTGCCTTATGTGTTTTTTTTTTCGAATCCTGTCGTATTCAACCATACATGAAGAATCATTAATTTTAATGTCAGTTCCTTGATCTCTCAGTAAAATGCATACCTTATTTCGTTTTCATTGGGCCGCCCTGTATATAAAACATTATTTCATGGATTTGTTCAAATGAATATCAAAATCTACTCATTGCTAACAGTTATTGCTGATTCATTGTTTTTGATATGACTGAAATCAATTAATCGGAACTTAAATATCACAGTTCCTCATATTCGCATTATCTCGAATATTGTATTTTTATTTCAGAGCCATACAAATCAATGAGAAACTGAATAACCCATTACACATGCATTTGTTTCCTAGTATACCTACCTGAGTTACGTCATTTTGGTATGACTAGTAGATGAGACCCATTAGATTGCATGGAAAAGTTCGAATTGCTCACATTATTCGACGATATACATTATGCACTTTAGCATGCATTGAAAAATAGAAAAAAAATTCACTTTTATGAACATGATTATTTTCGTGATTACCAATCGAATATCGATAATATCAATACATCAACAAGATTATATTTTCGCAAAACAGTTGTGCAAACTTACTCTCGATAATAATACTTAGAAATCTACCGAAATATGAAAACATCATTACCAATATTATAAAAGTATCTCTAAACTATTTCAAATGAGATTTCAACATCATAGTTTCGGCATTCGTCGAAATGAAAAAGTTGATAACTTGCTCTAAACTCCTAACAAGATTTCAAATAAAAAAAAAAAAATGGACATTGACCAGACGGAAACGGTCTCGTTAGTCAGCACATCCGCATCGATAGTCGGACGTGTCCAATTTGTCGATAACGATTACGACATCTCGAAGCCATACGGACGAGACATCGTTCTCACGAGCAATAACAATAATTGATCGTGAACGGATCTTCATTTGCTATGAACTTGCTCGATATGAACGGACTTATGTTGCCGCGGTGTGAATTTTCCTATCGAAGGAAATCGCCAAGGGCTCCAAACAAGACAAATAATACAGTCCAGTACCCCCTCGAATACCCCTATCGAATCACCAAGACCATCGTCCATAGATATCTCCTTCGATCATTGAACAGACTAGATAAGTAATCCACAGCCCTGGCAATACAGTTTGTTTGGAAGCAACATCTATAGTATCTATCTTTGTCTAAACAAGGATAGCAGGAGCTGATTCTCCCAGCACCAGTGCCGTGTTGTCAGAGGGGGTCGAATTTATCATTAATTCATGATGGAACCAAATTGAAAATCCGTAACAATTTCAGTAGTACTTTTGAGCATTTCTTGGTGGGAAAATGAACAATGACGAGACACTGTCGCAGCTGACCTATGGGTATAATCAATATAATCTAATCAAATCAATTTAAATTCATTTTTATCCATTCCATTTGGGCAAATGCTTCAAAATCTCGAATGATACGACAATGGTAACTCACCTATGGAATGACGTTTTTGATCGCCAGTTCAAATTGTCTTTAACACACCTCACAACGTCTCACCATTATGTCAAATCACCAAAACAGGAAATAAACTGAGTTTCTGATGAATTCTAAGTACACAAAACTGAACACAAGTTGAATAATATCGATAAATCGAAACGTAAATAATGACAGATACCAAACAAAGCAATAATCGCCGTCGACTGTCAATATCAAATGGCGGTGTTGCAACGTTGAGCAAAAAGTATTCATGATACCCATGCTGGTCCTCGAGCCCCCAAGAAAGTAAAATTGCTAAGTCTTAGAATAATGTAGCAATCTTCTATTAATCAGAACTGATTCATAATCGTCACGACCCAAATGTATTATTATATTTGTGCATTGAACTACATGAATTCATAAAGGACTTTAAATATTATCGACTATTTATCACTTTTTGATGATTGGATATGACAACACTGGCGACGATTGGGTACTAATATTATGATAATTCTGGGAATTCATTTTAGCATCAGAATATTTGTTTTGTGATCCTTCTAGTGGGTTTGTTGTTCGGAGGATATCTCTATTGAAGAGCTCGAAACGCCGGCGTTTTTTGCTACCAGCCAATAATCACGCGATTACGTGCGGACTGTTGTTTGGAAGGGATAGTAGAGTCTCTGATGTCTCTGATTTAATGTAGATTGAATGAACAATATATTTGGAAATGTATGACCAGGGTTGCGTGAGAGATATTCGGAGCCATCGAAGTGCCCAAAAATGCGAAAATAGTGAGAAACAGCATGAAGGAAAGGAGATGTCAACGTGGTAATGGTCCCAAAAATCAGAAATAATTGATTCTATTATATACTAAGACCACAATTTCTGTGGAGCCGTCAAAGTGATCGAAAATGCGTAAATAGTGAAAAACACCATGAAGGAAACGAAAAAACTTCAAACAAGAAAAATCATCTAGTCCGGTACGTCAGTACCCCTATATTGAATCACTCAGAAAAATTTCCAATGTTCAGTTGTTTTGACACTTTCAGTGTTTTTCGAAAATGAAATATTCGGATTGTGTTGAGAACGGGAGCAGATTCGTTCCCGAAACGTCCACTAAGATAAGTAGAAGTTTTTTTTTCATTAAAAGTACATTTGTATGCTGAAGAGAGTTTTCATTTCGGTATCCATAATAAAAATTGAATAAAAAATAAATAATGTGGCAAATTATTGATATAAATTGAGAACAACAGTGGTGCCAACATAGATCCTTGTGTGACCGCTACACATAAGTCCCGCTCTGCTCAGAGTGTCTCCAAATTGTAACACTTCAACTGTTGTAGGAACTTGATCTATCAATGAAAAGGTATTTCAAACAATATTAAATTTTTAACAAGGTACACACTTTATACAGAAGTTCAGCAAATATGATGATCAAGATTTCTAGTTTCTTTTGTCCAGTTTATCACATTGGGCCACCCAGCTTTATACTGGGTGGCCCAATGAAAACGAAACAAGGCCGAATTTGACATAGTTATCGTTTTCAAAAAAAAAAACGCTCTAAACGGTCGATTTTTATTTCGAAGAGGAAATATTTTGTGCATGTTTTCAACTTTTTCGCTTCGGCTAGTGATGGAAAGTTACGCTTTTTTCCCTGTCATCACTATTTCTCATTTTGTATTTAGAACGATGTTCATCTGAGAAGTGCCTTGTGTGATTTAAATCCTGTCCTTCCCAACATCACATAAATAATCATTCATTTTAATGTCAGTTCCTTGATCTCTCAGTAAAATGCATACCTTGTTTCGTTTTCATTGGGCCACCCTGTATATCTATGGAAAAAGTGGTGGAGATGATATCGTTGTATTCCTTACGATGAACCTTAACCGTTGGAATAAAAGAAAGGGGGATGCATGGGGTATCTATAAATATTATTTCAAGAATAAAGACCAAAATGTTGAGCGTCAGAAATATTTATCAAAAAATCAGACCACTTTCGTTCGACCCAGTATATCTCATTATACGAGTTTATTTGCCAAGCAATTGGTTCTATATGCATGGGAATACAATCAACTTTATGACTTCTAAGAAAGTGAGTGTCACCATACAGCGTGTCCAAGAAAATGATACACAATATTCCATTCGAGGAGCATCACGTGAATCTCGTAAACGGCAGAGATTATTTTTTCTAAGGCCCGTTTGGACAGACATGGAGAATAATTCACAGAGGAAAATGTTCATTAATCTTGAGTGAAAACTCACTAGGGTAGGAGACAAGTGAATTATTCATTATAACCGAAAGTTCGAATCTTTTGCGTCATTCAATATTTTTTTTTTGCTGGTGGACAATGAAATGATCATTTGTTTCCTGTTTTCTCAGTGTTATTCTCAAATACCTCTCAGAAAAAAAATATTGGAAGTTGATTTTTTCACAAAATTTGATTTTTTTTTTTTCGAAATAATTCAGAATCTCTTATGGTTTACGATATGCCAATGACACGACTTGAATTTGGTCTAGATTGTACAGCTTATACAGACTTCTACCTACCTATTTCATAACAACTTTGATTCCTGGTAAATGCATCATTATTTTGGACACAGTGTAAAACTAGGCGAGTTGCAACACATTTTCGCAGTGGGTGTAACTCGCCTTCATCATTTTCATTATTATCCTTGGTAATTGAAGATGAATCACCATCCGGAACAAGATGATTTCCATTTACGAGCGTAGAATATAAAGAAAGATAAAACCGATTCTATGTTTGCAGAACGATTTCCGACGAACTCAATATTCAAATCGAATGTTTCTCATTTTTGTTTTTCGATATTTTAGGATCATTTTCGATACGTTTTATAGAAACGTAGAACGATATATTGGTCTTCCTTGAGGTCACAGTTCCCTCAACATTCTGCGATATTTCAAAGAAAATTGTGTCGAGGATATATGATTTTTCGTAGATACCCCAAGCTTTGCTAAGAGATTTCGATTACCTTCAAAATGATGTATCACTTGCCCCTCATCACATTTGAAGTGAAAACGTTGAAAACATGCACAAAATATTTCCCCCTCGAAATAAAAATCGACCGGGTCGAGCGTTTTTTTTTTTTTATCTGAGAACGATAACCATGTCGAATCGGCCTTGTTTCGTTTTCATTGGGCCACCCAGTATAATATATTTTTGGTTGGGCCGACAAATTGGAAATATATCCCGATCGAGAATATAATCGACTGGCTTCTGACAGAACAATTCGTAGTATCGACGAAAACGCCGACCTTGGCAAAAACTCGCGCACGCCGACACTGGAATCCTCACCATGGAATGTACAGACGGCGATGCATCGTGCTTGGCACCCAATGTTATAAACAAATTACTGTGTGACGAATAAATACGTGTCTGTATGCGCAATTAGACACAGAATGTGTGACTGGACGTTCATTCAAATAAAACTGAGAATTATTATACATATTTCATCGTAACTTTCATATTATTATACAACTCGACTATATGAAACAGAATCGAGATCGAATTAAATTCAGACAACTATCCAAGAAAAATTCCAAATACGTAAGAAAATCACATGCTTGAAGCCGAATGCATTTCTACTGAGTCACGAGCATTTAGAGAGAACATCAAAGACGTATTAATTATCATTTTCCAATTTGCTCTTCATCTCTCTCTGTCTCGTCCGGTTGAATTATTAGAAAAAATAGACGGCGCGGCCATGAAAACACCGAGCTGAATGTAGGTTTCGCCAGCAGCGAGACGTTGCCACATTATAAGTAACGGTGTTCGGAAAGTACGGAAAATGCCCATATAGATTACCTTACTTGGAAAAAAATGTGCTACTCAATCTGTTGGGTTTTGTCCGTCTGCTACCCATCAGTGCCCTTTTTTGTTTTGGACAATGTATTTTTGTCTTTCAATTATACGACGAGGACCGAAAGTCCGTCGCCAACACCCGTAACTTCTTTATTTTACAGATTACAACAAAAAACAAATGTTGAATGCATAAGTTGTCGGGTTTCATTTGATCTCTTTGTTGGTTCAACTTTCATTCATACAGAAACGCAGCGATTTAGAAGTTTATTTACGTAGTACGAAGTACACACCCTGTATAATACTGCATTATTACATTATGCTTTGAATTTTCAGCACGTTTGACGAATGGTTTTATATCACGAAAATTAATAGTTTTGGAATCATGATCACTTGTAAATTGATATTATTAGTATTTGAGACACAATATGATACTTTTTTTCCTATCGACTTGATGTATACATAGTACATATATACTGGGTGGCCCAATGAAAACGAAACAAGGCCGATTTGACATAGTTCGTTCTCAGAAGAAAAAAAATCGCTGGAACCGGTCCATTTTTATTTCGAGGGGGAAATATTTTGCGCATGCTTTCAACTTTTTCACTTCAAACCCCTCGGAGGGGTGAGCTCCAACCCTTGAATCTCGGATGGGATGAAGGGTCAAGTGATACATCATTCTGAAGGTGATCGAAATCTCTCAACAACGCTTCCTTGTTCTTGGAATTCAATGCAGTAATTCTCGGGAAAACACGTTTATGAAAATAATCGGCTAGTGATGGAAAGTAAAGTTTTTTCCCTTTCATCACTGTTTCTCAATCTGTAGTAAGAACGATGTTCATCTAAGAAGTGCCTTATGTGTTTTTTGTTAAATCCTGTCCTATCCAACATTACGTAAAGAATTATTTATTTTAACGTCAGTTCCTCGATCTCTCAGTAAAATGCATACCTTGTTTCGTTTTCATTGGGCCACCCAGTATTAGATTCTCAGGGTGGCCATTCGTTAGAAGTTTCAGTGGTTAGAAATATCTTAAAATTCTGAATTTTTGGACTTCTTGGATATTCGACATTCTCTTTCATTTCAAAATATTTTCGGACTTCATGGATATTCAACATTCTTTCATTTCAAAATATTTTCATGTCATAACACTTTCATTTTTACCGGATGTCACCATCAACTTTTTTATTTTAAATGGAAAACCCGGATTACCTTATTACATTCTTGGATTAGTACAGGAATGGTACTTACAGAATTCACATTGCCAATTGATACATACAGGGTATCCAAAATTTTGACCTCAAAATAGGAAATTCGCAATATCTTCCTTGAAATGAAAGGAAGAATTTTCGAGTTTGAAAGTGAATATGTTGGAAATGAATCAGTAATGAAAGAGTTAAACAAAAAAAATTTCATGTAGTGGGTTCGCTAGGTCAATATAAAGTACCGTTGGTTTTTTCTTCATCAAATGACCAGTAATAAATTCGCGAATATAGTAATTAATTGGTAAGAAGTAAGTAAATAATTAGCAATGCACCGGAAGATATTTCCAAGAAGTTGTGATTTGAGTTCTGGTTCTGCTGGGTTGACATTTCAGTATTTTCGGTCTTTTACATCTCTGAAATCAACGGTTAAAATATATAAAATATTCAAAAATAAATCAGTTCTTTCGATACAGCTGAAACACTATCAATAATTTTGCCAAACTCGAGGACCAATTATTTTCTCACGTAACTTTGTGACTCAATATTTGGAAAATGGGAATGACAATGTGAAATGAAATCAAATATGACTACGGTATTCATAATATTTTACAATTGTAAATGTAGATTTATATTGTTGTCTAGTCAAACAACAACATTAACATCAATAGACTGATCGAAACACAGAAATACCGCGGAGCACTTGCACGAATGAGCCGATGCGAGCCATGGGCGCCGCCATAACCCGCTTTATCTGTGGACAACACGAAAGGGAAACCTATAATGTTCGAGGAACATCGTGTTAGCCAGCGGTGGAATTTTGGGAAAGAAGGAAGGTAATGGAATTTCTCTTGAATGTTTGGAGGTTGTAAGCATCAGGAAAGACTTCACTAGGCAAAGAATTCCACAACTTTGCCGTTCTATTTATGAATGATGCTTGGTATAGCGATGTTCGACAGGTCTCGAGCCTGACAGTGTAGGCGTGACCAGCCTGAGCTCGTCTGGTTTGTCTACTAGAAATCGCGCGTGGTGGCATAATAGATGATATTTCCGTTGAGCACCGACCGTGAAAGTACCTATAAAAAAGTCATAGATCGCCTACCTTTCTACAATGATCTAGAGAGGTCAATGATTTGGTGAGTGTTGTATCATCGACTAGGCGAATAGCTCTCTTCTGAATTAAATCTAAGAGCTTTAGCGTAAACGGACAGAAAGGCTCTTGCTTCGATAAAAATATAAATAGACAGCTACAAGCAATAATATTATCCGTCGAATTGAACCTCATGAATACCATCATCTAGTGAATATATTCGTCAAAGCTTTCGCATCGTTATCAGTCCCGTTGTTGTCAATGAGAACACTCCGAACTTGGAATGCACGCACTATAAAAGTGGGTATACGGTCATGACCCGATTTTTTTTATTAATAGCGATTAGATGCGAGGAAAGGCTTATTCTTACATCCTTCGGAATGGATGACGTTCACTCATCACATGCACCATGCACACCTAGGTCAGGTATGCCAAGTATTTCATCTATTATGCGCTCGAAAAAAAAAAAAAGGTCTATGCCGAAATGATGGCAAGTTTTTGTTCTGGATAAAATATCCCAAAAATATTCCTCAACACACTACAGATGACAAAGAAAAGTTTCGAAACTGCTAGCGACAATGCGAAATAAATCATACAGGATACAGGATATACAGGATGTCCCAAACAGTGGCGTCTCGTAGAAATTAACGTTCCTCAAAATAGCCGAGAAAAGTTGCGTAACTGCAAGCGAAAATTCAAAATAAATAAATCGTAACCAGCGTTCGAAGGATATACAGGATGTTCCAAACAGTGGCGGCTCGTGAATATTGATAATAATAATGATTATAATAAACGTCTTTTTTATTTTCATGGTATGAATGGTGGAAGAAAAAGATACAAGGAAAAAGTAATAAATCGAAAATAATTGCCGAAGTTTAATTCAGTCAGAGAAAACTTCACTGAATGATTTGTTCTTCCACTCAACCAATGAAATATCTCCACATCAATAGTTGTTCTAAACCTGACAAAAATATTTCAATTGATATTGAATCAAAACATCAAATTTTCCAGCTTTTTGTGGGATTTTCTCTCTTCGTTTCTGAAAAATAAAGTAGAAGTTACTAAAAATTATTTCAATATATTTGTAGCAAGGACAGATTTTGTGATCTGCCCCAAATATTTGAAAAAATTTTTGATAACTTCTACTTTATTTCTCAGAAACAAGGAGAGAAAATCCCACAAAGAGCTCATCGAAAAACTTACAGACAGTACAAAACAGCAAAAAAACATACAAAAATAAAGAGAATAATAACACAAAAAAAACAAACAAAAAAGTATAATAAACACAAAAAATCACTTATCTCTTCCTATTTTTTTGTTTCAAATAGAAACTTTCTCAGTAGCCTTTTGAATATATTCATGTTTTTTTCCTTGATTTGTGAGGGATTATGATTATAATGCAATTTGGTAGATAAATGAACGTCTGATTGTTTGTGTTTTGAATAATGGAGGCGTAAGAGTGTCCTTAGCCGAGAAAAGTTTGTGAACTGCAACCAAAAATTCGAAATAAACCAAGGTTCGAAGGGTATCCAGGGTGGCGGCTAGTGGAATTTGAGACAGCACAAGAGACTGGGCAACTCGGGGCAAAATAATTTGAGACTTTTTTCAGACATGAAATACACAAAAATAACATATCAGATCAAAACTGGGTGATCGAACTTTATCATCAAAATAACAGAAAAACAATCAAGAGTGAACCAAATGTCAAATGTCCTACTTTAACATTTTACTAAGGACAGATTCAAATACAAAATAAATATATACCCAAAAAATCACAATATGTATTTCGGCAGTAGATCTAACAAGTAATTCTTTCAGAAATAATATGATAGAAAACTCACTTTTTTCTCAGGATTTCAACACCCTATAGCTCAATAACTGAGAGGTTTGAAACTTATGTTTATAAGTATGTATTTCCTATCATAATGATACATTCATAGAGATGACTCCTTGTAGTAGGTATCATCAGATGTGTGTCAGAATCATTATTATGAAAATACTCACCACATTATCTTCACTAATTTGTCCAGTAGCTGAAGAAGTGACAAACTCTTGTCCTTTTATCAACTTGACATAAGAGCAATTGGGAAACCATCTGGCGTGCTCTGTCCACGGATCATCATGGGGATCCCAATGTCTTAGCCCCCCATCACAATGGAAGCATCGAACCTGGTCCCCCATGCCCTCATAATAGAAACCAGCTTGAGACAATATATCAGGTGTCTGTATCAAATCCGAAGACCAGCCCACAAAAGACTGTATTCGTGCTTCTACAGTAGTATAATTAGTTTGTTTGGGCCCCTTGTGGGCTTGCACACCTAGTTCATCTAGATTCTGACCCTCAGCAAGGAGATTGACATTCTGGTAGGTCACTTTCTCTATTGAGCTTGAATTCAGCACTTCATTACGAGCTGATCTAAGTCTAGGATTGATAACATTGATCACAAATGGGCACTGAGGAAAATGTCTTTGGTGTTCGGCGTCTGGGTCATCCCCAGTCTCCCAGGCTCTCACTACACCCTTGCAGAAGGCGCACTTGGTGTGGTCACCCTCTTCCAGGTAGTAGAACCCAGCTCGAGCTAGACTCTCGGGTGATACTATGTTACCAGCTGGCCAGCTCCCAAAGGTGGCTAGCCGCATTGCAACAGACTCTCTGTTCAAGTTGGCCGACGTGGAAGATGCAGATGAAGATGTGATAGACACGTTGCCGGAAGAAGCTGGATTTATCACAAAGGGGCACTCAGGGTTCAAAGCCCTGTGTCTGGTCATCACTTGGTCACCGTAGTTCCAATCTGTGATTTTGGCATGACACACAAAGCACTCAACTTCTAGGTCCCGACCTGTGTAGAAAAATCCAGCTTTGGCTACCCTTTGGGGGGTGACTGCGGCATTGGTGGGCCAGTTGCAGAACGTCTGCAGACGGTTCACTTCAACATTCATTTTTTCATTTTGTTACAAGAATTACCAGAGTTTTATTAGCTGGGTTCGATCATGATTTTCCTTGAGGTAAATATCCTCATCCTTAATGTAGTTTTGATGCAATCCGATGTGAATTTTCTCAATACAATTTACTACCGGCACAACGCAGCTGATGCCATGACAAGTGACAGAAAAACAGATGAAATTGACATAATTATATATATAACCCTTGTGAAAATGGCAGCCGAAATTCTGCTACCGAATTTCCGAACACTTCCGAACGACTCGTCAGTAGCGTGCAATAGTTTCACCACTTTTAGGGTAATATGCTGCTTTAAATTATGTTTGACTATTTCAAATTAGCCACAAGGATCGATTGCAGATTTATTTCGACTCGAATGGAAAGTAATTGAGAGAGCTGTCTCCAATCGTTGTGGGATATACAGTAAATTGGACCCATTTGTTGTGTAGAATCACAAATTGTATGTATTATACTTTCATATACAGTCATTAATTGAAATAATACATTACAATTTTTTATAGCAGAAGAAAAAATAGTAATAGCCTCATTTGAGAAGATAAGAGATCAGAAACAATAATTCTTGCACTAGTATAAGATTCCACAAACAAGGAAGATCTTTCTCCACTATCTATAATCCAACTGAGAACAGATCAAATTCTAATAGGGCAATGAGGTAGATTTTCATGTTTATAACTTAGCAGCCAGAGAATGCATGATTTCTTCGATTTTCAATGCTTTAACAAAAGAACTGCTCGAACGCTCCACTAGGTCAGAGAGTTAGCTTTTTGAATGTAGAATATTATGGCGGACACTAGATTTTTTGGATCTGAAAGTGGGTGGTGGTCGAAAAAAGTTTGAGAACCTGTGCTTTAACTGTTGTTAGTGGGGTAACTAATCTCATGTTGGCAGCACTGCGTCCCCACGTTTCAACTTATATCTGAAAAACGGTAAAGATATCTACAAACGGACTTCAGATGGACAGGAGGGCCTCGAGGTCATTCGAAATGGTCATGTCACCTTTTGTCGAGAGATGACTCTCCTGCACATTTATGATGTAGCAATAAAAACTCAGCGTGTCTCAGAGAATCTCAAATTATTCATAACATTCAACAATAACCTACCTATGCAAATGTGAATTTTGTAAATTGTGCTGTCATCATCTGTTTGTCTAATTAATTTCATTACCATTCAGCGATGCAGCATAATAGATATATTCAATGAATAATGAACATAGGATAAGTAGATAGTAATGATACAAAGGTCAATACAAGGGGATTATCTTATCAATTCTTTCGGTATTTCTCAACCTCAACTATTTCTTTAGTTCTCCCTAAATTCACATATTGAATCTTAGTTTCACACTGTACATCTAATAGAAACTGAAATGATTTCCTCCAAGAAATGCAAGGTAATTCCATAATTTCCATGTAATCAACTCATTGAATAAACATATTTCGCCGATTCATTTTCCTAGGTGCTCAAAATGTGTTGCCGGCTATACAGCTCTGCATCCAAAAACGATGTGGTCATTATCTCTGCAGCACGTACACCCATGGGAACCTTCATGGGCCCTCTTTCTCCACTAACGGCCCCTAGACTAGGAGGAATCGCTATAGAAGCAGCTGTTGAAAGAGCTGGCATCCCTAAAGAGGAAATCAAGGAAGTATATATGGGGAATGTATGCCAAGGAGGAGTAGGTCAAGCACCTGCTAGGCAAGCCACAATATTTGCAGGGCTGCCCAAGTCTACGATCTGTACAACTGTGAATAAAGTGTGCTCATCTGGAATGAAATCTGTTATGCTGGGGGTGCAAAGTTTACTGCTAGGTGACCAAGATGTCGTTTTAGCAGGTGGGATGGAATCAATGTCTAATGTACCTTTCTACATGAACAGGGGGCAGACACAATATGGAGGAGTCACTTTACAAGATGGTAGGTGGAAGTTTGGGATCTATCTAATTTTCTTCAAATATCTCAACTTGGCATTGTTGTTTTTAGGTATAGTACTGGATGGTCTGACAGATGTATACAACAAATTCCACATGGGAAACTGTGCTGAGAATACAGCAAAGAAGCTGGGTATCACTCGCCAACAACAAGATGATTTTGCCATAAGCAGTTACAAGAAAAGTGCTGAGGCATACAAGAATAACGTCTTTGCCTCAGAATTGGTGCCTGTGAATGTGCCCCAGAGGAGAGGCGCACCTGATTTGGTTGTGTCAGTTGATGAAGAATACAAAAGGGTGAATTTTGAGAAATTCGGGAAACTTGCAACTGTTTTTCAAAAAGAAAATGGCACAGTCACTGCAGGTCAGTATACCAGCAGATAATTCACTTCATGATCTTTTCAATTATTCAGAATAAAGCATGGTTTTATCAGTGAAACTAGTTCCTATATCTGACACAAATAAAATAATCTAGGTATTAAAAATTTATGAACACAAAGCAAGGATCAAACTAGCAATACATTTTTTGGTCAGGAATATCTGAGAGTTGAAAATATCAATGATGGATACCAAAGAAGCTAACAAAAGCACACACAAATTTTAATTTTACAGAGGTCACATAATTTTTTCATTCTGCTCCTGAATTTTTTGCTCTTCTATTATTGACAAATCTGTGACTTTGTTAGCTTTGGATGAAGCAGTCAATTTAGAAAAATAAATATTTCTGAAGATCCAATAAAGTGAAATTATGGAGCTAACTTTAGGTTAATTTATTTCTTTATTCCATAATTCTAATTTATCTTTTTTATTAAAAAATCTTTGATGATTTGATCCAGTGATATTGAACTAATTTTAGGCTGATTATTTGCCCTATTTCCGAATTTTGTGCTCCACATTTCAAAATAAAAAATCCTTGAAAGCTCATGGGTTTGGAGATATTTGAAAAGTTGAGAATGCTGATACCATCTACACTTTTTTGGTAATTCAGCACCTCGACAGCTTCACTCTGAGAGCCTATGAAGAACCCCAGACCAGTCTCAAGTCAAGTCATACTTTGGTAACAACAAATTATGCATATTTTCTCATATATTGTATTGATCAAAATAAACTTTCAACAAGTCCAAAGTGATTCAAGTGATAAAAGTTAAGTGAGCAAGTCAATCACTCGCGCTTTCACGGCCTAAACTATCCAAACGAAATTTTTTTTAACGACGCCTTAAATTTATTCATTGAGCCAATAATCAGTTCCGTCACTTTGCTATATCAAATCTTCCAATAATATAACTTTGAGAAAAGAACTTAATCGACTTTGCAAATATCTCTAAGCCCATGAATTTTTACGTATTCCTATTTCAAAGCGTGGAGCAAAAAGTTATAAAGTAGGGTAATCAATTACATTAACAATATCGTTTTCCAAAAAATGAAACCTCTGAATTTGGTCGAAGCTACCAAAGCCACAGTTTTTTTATGGAAGAGATAAATTAGAAATATGATATAATCACATAGAAAAAATAATAATATAATTTTCAATATGATATATTTTCAGAACAAGAAATAAAATATTGCATTTCTTGATTCAGTAATTATTCGAATCTATGCAACTGTTTCAGTAATGATTTGATAATGCTCCTGCACACTACAAGAGAATTAATAATAATAAGAATAATGAAAACAATAATTGAAGGTATCTGCATATTCTTCTGAAATATAATAGTAACGACTACACAGCAAGTAGTAAACAACCTTTTTAAAATCATCTAAAGTGTTAATTTCTCATATAAAATCAGGTAAATGCTTAAACATCTTGCAAACATTGTCAATAATAGAGTCTTTCACTAAAGTTGAGTTTGGTCTTGGAGGTTAGCCGTATTGAATTCATGTAGATGTTTTTCAATCAGACAAACTGTCTCCTCTATGAAATGTCAACAACAGTGTGTAACTTATGTAAGACAAAAAGTCGTTCGTATGGATCACGTGCCTTTGCTTTTGAAACAAATCTAATTTTGTATAATCAAGATGCTTTGCGTGATATTATTATTGTATACTCCCCAAAACCAGGTGCCGTATCTCAGATCGGATTCAATGAATACAAAACAACCAGAGGCCAGTTTTTCATTTAAATCCATTGCATGCTCTTCAAATTTCAAATTATTGTCAATGACCGCCTATAGGAACTTGGTGTTGTTACGGCTATGAATGAGCCTTCTGTAATTTATTCTATTTGACATTTCATATCATTTTATTCATGTGTAATTCTATTTCTACTTTTTTATTTTATCTGAATCTTACCTCTTCTTATATTCTACTCAGGCAACGCTTCCACTCTCAACGATGGCGCGGCAGCCCTGGTGCTAACGACCATCCAGACTGCAAAACGTCTCAACGCCAAGCCCCTCGCACGCATCTTGGGCTACCAAGACGGGGAATGCGACCCCATAGATTTCCCCGTAGCGCCGGCAGTCGCCATTCCTAAGCTCCTGCAGAAAATCGGCGTCAACAAGGAGGACGTCGCCATGTGGGAGATCAACGAGGCTTTCAGTGTTGTGGTGCTAGCAAATCAACAAATTTTAGGTGAATGATCTCGCGGGATTCTGCGTTATGATTCTTTCCTATGTTCTCAGAGTACGGGTTTGCTTTTTTTGCATACTGAATTTCCTAGGATTACTCCGGAATTTGAGAGATTTGTTATTTCTGTCTAGACAATCTCTTGAATGCTAAATACTTGAGTATTCAGTTCAATCCTGTCGAGCTTCTCAGACTCTCAGTATTTACATGAAAATCCTTCGAATCCTTCAGGAATTCTTGTGGTTTATTGGGTATATGCGGAATTTCCTGGTTGAGATACAATTTCTCAAATTCACGTTTTCTTTTCCTTCTATCTCTGGGTTTTCCTTGATATTTGGATCATTTGAATGATTTTAGCATAAGAAATGGTAGAGAAATAGTAGTGCTGCTGAAATTTTTTGAATTCATCATTGAAATCATCTGATTTCTTCAGATTTTCGTTCTTCTTGAAGTTATCTTAATTTCACTTGAATTCTAAAAATTTTCTGATTTCAACAGAGGAGTGATTGTGTTTGAATGAACAATGTATGTCCATGATTTCATGTTGATCCTGTGAAAATTTTATTCCTCAAAATTATTTATTTCTAGTTGTAATAACCTAAATTTCTTATTGATATTTCCAAAATTCGCTTGAAACTCTAAAAATCACACTGCATTTTCAATTATCTATGAAAAATATTTCTCAGTCACGTGACAGAATCTTCTTGGATTTTTCATTTTTTTCAGTACAGTGCTTGCAAGATGAATATTTAACTGCTGAAATTTTCTTTCATTCATTACTATGTCATTGTTAATATTTCAATTCCCTTAGAATTATTGACTTCCCCTGAAAGTTCTGGATAGCTCTGAAGTACTTATAGGTTTCATACAGAATTTCCCGAAGAGTTATCCGAATTCCTTTAATTTCAATGTGGGTACTACCGATTTCTTATAAATTTTCCATATTTCTTTCCAGATTCACTGAGAATATTCAAATAACTATTTATTTGTTTTATTTTTCATTTTTCATCTTCACTGAATTCATGTACTTTTTGAAATGCTCTGTAGTTTACTGAAGTATCTTATGTATTTTTTGATTATTTCTGATATCAACTGAATTTTCGTTAGGTTATGAATATTCTTGAAGCCATCTTATTTTCTTGAAGTCATCGGAACATTCTTGAAATTATCTGAATCTTCTCAGAATCACTTCTTTTTTAGATACCTTGAAATATTCATTTCCATAGTTTTCATGTGATTTTCTCCTCCTTTCTGAAAATAACTCACAGACATTCCTTGAGATAATTCGTGATATTCACTGGATCGAATTGCAGAAATGGATTGTGATTTTTATTCTTTCAGGCCTGAATCCAGAAAAGGTGAATATCCATGGAGGTGCTGTAAGCTTGGGCCACCCCATCGGAATGTCCGGAGCGAGGCTGATCGTGCATCTAGTGCACGCCCTGAAAGAGGGCGAAAAAGGGGTAGCTGCTATTTGTAACGGAGGAGGAGGCGCATCTTCTATTATGATCGAGAAATTGTAAGTCGAAGGAAAATGAGTGTACAGAGGCTGTTGCCTAGTTGATTTTTTGTTCCTTGTGATTAATATATTAATATTAATATTTAGGGGGAGTGAGTAGCATGCCAAATATATGTCCATGTTTACAATTGTGTTAAGAAAGCTCAACTTGGGTTGTAATGATTTTGGGTTTTCATTTCGAACTTCACTCCGATTGCTCTGAAATTTTGCAGGCACTTTCTCTGAAGCCATACTGATGCCCCATTTTTTTATTTGCATTCTCAGGTAAATCACCCTCTATGAATGAAACCTAAGAAAAGGATGTATTATAGTTGCAACAGAAACTCACTCGATATAGTTAAATTGGAAATGCAATCGGAAATTGTCACAAGACTACAGAATCTCACATTTATCTTGCATTGATTGTTATATATTTTAACGTTTTATAATCTACATTAAGCTGTGTCCCAGGAACAATATATATTTTATACGAATCAAAATAAATTTATTTTGTACTGTATTCGATCCAGCGTTTCATTTCTTACGTATAGCTGTTTTAATTTCGTCAGGAAGGACCCATTGCCAAAAGGTCAGTTGCCAACTCTGACCCTGTATACGACACCCACCTGTATTCTATGCGACGAACTGAAATTCCAACTCTCGCCCTACCTGAACCGCGTAAACTTCCAGACTGTGGATATATCCAAAAAGGAAAACGTCCGATATTTGAGGTTATATCGCTACGAAATTCCTGTACTTTTCCTCAATGGTGAATATTTGTGCAAGCACCGACTTGATGAAGGCTTGTTGGAGCAGAAACTCAGGGCGATCGAGAGTAGATGAAAAACGATATACGAACCAGAAAGAAACTCTGAAATATATACCTACACAGTATATCTAGAGAAGCTGATGGAAACTACATATGTGTCACTTTATACAAGGTGTTTGGTGGTTGTCTCAGTTGTTGATTGTGTCCTATGTGGTTGTTACGGCAACTGAAAAACAATTTTGTCCAGCTTCATGACGAGGAATCTTTTTTCATAAATGAACTACCTTTGGAGAGAAGATATTTTTTGTTTCATTACTATTACGTCTCGGGTGTAAATTTATTTTTCTTTCATTTCTGAATGTATTGAAGTTCATCAGGATTAATGTGTTGATTAAAGTCAGGTCTGAATTCACAGCAATTACAAAATAAAAAGTTTAAAACTAGTTGAGTATCTTTTTATTCATTAAAATTCCACTACTACTGCATGTGTTCTCCAATCCAATTTCCACAAATCCACAGCTATTCAGTTATTTATTTCAGTCATTAAAATAGCGATGATATCGATAATATATCGGTAAGGAAAAATCTCATTAAAGGACAATAGTTCAGAATAATACCAAAGTGTCATTAGCCTAATGGCGAAATTTCTCTAGGAATTATATATTTTATTAATACTTCAGAGGAATTGTTTTGAGTTGTTACAGTACTGATTTGTCATACTTTCCAACTCCCAAATAAAATTACCAAACTCTTTAGGTGTCACTCCCATAAATGTGTGTATCATAATACCTACACAGAAAACCGAATGTGGCTATTTTCCCCAATTTTTTGGATCTCGTGAACACTCGTGGTTTGACTTGTTGAATTGTTACTTGAGCCACGGTTACTGTTATGCAATCTACAACTAAATTGAACCTTTCGACATCTCAGCATGGACGGAAAAAACTGCTGGACAAAAGATGAAATAAGTAAGTTTGAATTCATTTCAAATTAAGTTCCCAGCTTTATCACGCAGCATATGTTGTAAATACTACTAGCTGTAACAATGTAAAGCTATTTGTGGGTAGTTCTAACTCAAAAATCCAGCAGTCACAGTATATTGGTCTCAACGTGTTTTTCTTTAGTTTTCGTTGAGTTTTTATGATATAAACGCTTGAGAGACTTTGTAAGATAAGTCCTACACTTCATTTACTAACCACAAGCATAGATTAAATACACAATGTGAGTCTTATCTATGCCACAAGTTTACTAAATGGTCGGTCTTTGTAATATTCGTCCATTTGAAATGTCATCTAAAACTAGGAACAGTAATTTGAAATTGAAAACATCTCTGTGTGTTTTTTCCTATCAAACATTACATAAAGAATCATTTATTTTAATGTCAGTTCCTTGATCTCTCAGTAAGATGCATACCTCGTGTCGTTTTCATTGGGCCACCCTATATAATATAATGAGTCAATTATTCAAATCTAATCTCCTGGAGTACCTCAATGAAAAGTAACCTCATCTAACTCAATGTTGAACTATACTCGACATGAATGGGTAGATTGTTACATTTATGAAATGAAGAATTTACGGTTTTCTTGAAATTGGTTGTGTTTATATGAAAATTCAAACTTCCTCGCGTCTGATAATTGTGAACTTGGTTATGGAATGAGGACGAATTGATCAAAATAAGTAAGTCCTTCTTTTCAAGGCGTGGAGAGACACCATGCAGGGTAGTTTTTTCTTTTTGTGAATGGTAGTCTAATACCACAGTATATACCCTCTGCTGAAAATTCATAATTTTCTGAAGAGTGGAAAGATCCAGTGCCTGAACTAGGTCGAATAGTGGAAAATAAAACTACTAAGTAAATCAAACATGATTTTTTTTTCTAGCGCCTCGGGATGTAATTAAGGTCCCTGGGTAATAATGATTTTCCGCCCCCCCTGGACGTACCGCTCGCGTGCGTACATGTGTACATCAAGAATGCGTAGATTCGAGTAAACTGAATTTGATTATTTTCTTGATCATTTCAAGCCCCTGAAAACGTTATCAGCAGATTATCGGTAGAATATTTCTACAATTCAATGAATAAAATGCAGAGATAACGATAAGTCAGAGGCGTATCATTTTCTTCATTACTATTAAATGAGCATGAATACAAATGCAGTCGACGATTTTCTCGGTACTGCCTTCTCAAACACTTTTATACCATACCATTCTTCAACAAGCAGTGCTATCACTGGCTATTACGCCACACCCTGTTTTTTCTTTCTTGTTAGGTACTTGATTTACGATTCTTGTTTTGTTGAGTGCAAAAGATACTGACAAGAGTTGTAAATTGCCTATTACGCACGAAGTACGTGTGTGTAACTCCACAAGTGCAAAATTGCATTACATTTCGAGTTGTGAACTATACTTTTTCTACGATCACAAGTACAGTGAGTGTCAAAGTGTTTAGTCACTTTTTTCCGCTTTATCAAACATTGCTTTGTTCGATGCTCTCAAAAACTCAACAATTTATGTAAGTGGCGATGTCTGTTCAGTGCTATTCTATGAACTGTTTTGTTTTTACTGCTTCTTTCATGTTGCTATGCTCGATCAAAAAGGCTTCTTTCTTTGTACTCGATATATGATAGATTGATAGCTGATTCTTGATGTGTTGATTTTGATTTATTGATTCATTCGATATTACAAGATACTCATAGATATACGTCCATATTTATAAAAGATATCGTTTATTATCCCTGGGGTTCACCTAAGCACTCGAGGTGCTTGTCTTGTTTGGAATAATTCAGGATTTTCATTAATCATAATTATTCATAATGAAAGTATACATTACATTACATTATATAAATAATTTGAATTCGTAGAAATCGATAAAATTCTTTTTTCTTTGGGATTATTCTCTAATTTTTGTTTAATTCTCTAATCATGCATTGCAATTTTCGCAATATATTTCATGATGAGCACAAGAAGAGGAAAATATCAATGACAGATTCGCGCATGCGCACATCGCATTTTACTTAATTTCTTCGCTAAAAAGTTTCGAAGTTAGTTATTATCTCTTGAATAAAAGAGAGTCGAAGATTAAATTCAATTTGGATGTGTGGTTGGTTACATGGACATACATAGTGTTCAACATTTCAATGAATACGTTGATGAAAGAGAAAATGCAAATGAATGAAAAAGCGCTGTGCATAAATCCGGGTGTAGGAAGATCTCACAGAAAAATCGGATCGTGCCAGGGAGTTAGTTTGGGTGAATATGTACTATTTTGGCTAAACATGCCCATAGTCTATGTACAGTTTATTATTTTAATAAAGAACTATTAGTGCTGAAGCTGATTCTTTATTCATCAAAACCTCACAGACTATATTTTCGAGTTATGGCCCACCCGGAATTCTTCCGGCCTCCCCTCAGAGTACGCCGCTGACGTCCGAGCCTGGGTATCAATCTCACGGAGTAGTCGACCACGAAACGATCGAGGAACGTCGTCGAATGCATCGGTCACTCCGCATCGAATGCTTCGCCTACGACACAGTCGAGACGATTCGGATACCATCTGACGGCGGTTCCAGCAATCATTCTTCGGGAGGCTGGGTACCTGAGGTCCTTGAAACGCCGATCTAGCATGCGTAGAGTCGAAAGGTTTGGAAAAAGTCGCGTTCGGAGTGTAGCCAAAGTCGATTAAAGAGCGTGAACCATAGGGGGTGTATCGGTGATATATGTTGTGAGTGAACCCACTTGGAGTTGCTTGGATACTTTGGAAGCAACTGGGATATTCTAGTGGTGACACCCATACTGATGTTTTACTGGTACTCGAAGGAGCCGAGTACTGACTATCTATGTGAGTGCATCACCTTTATTTAAAAAAAAAAAAACAAACACACCATACACTTACTAAGTTAATCCAGATATGACTGTTGTTTGTTGTCATTGAAAATTATTTTTTTGTTGTGGTTGGACGAACCATTGGCACAGGCTGCGTAGTAGCTACGAGGGTAAGTCGAAAGGTACTTACTCCATGCTCGAAAATGCGATTCATTTGAGTGAGATAGTTCATGAGCAATTTATGAGAATTTGCAAAAATGTGAAAACTTTTTACTATTGTCGGTAATACACAAGGTCATTGGATTTCTTCCGCTATTGTAGATGAAATGCGTCGTGTACTTGTTCACCTGAGCTCCACAGGTCCACAATCAGTCAACCTGTATAGAATGAAATATGTCTGGGTCGGTTGTCAGAATGCTTGTTTATTGTGCGTTGATCTGTCTTGATTAAAATCCCATGTTGCAAATGGTCCGAGTTTTGAGTTACTTCATTATACAAGGTGATTAAATTCAAGGACGTATTATTGGGATCAAAATGAGACTTTTTCTTCAAGTAAACTTGTACCCTAAAACGCACCCTCTTCGAGCTACAGCCACTGTGAGGTAGTTGAAAAGAAAAAAATATCTAAAATTGCGACTATGATAACGGATCAAATCTTCTCAAAATTGGCATGCCACTGATTTTTCAGGCCCTCTATTTCCTCTTTGCTTCGAAATTTTGAGGGAGTTTGAGGAGGTCCACACTTTTATTGGCCCAAATCTCATGTTCAAAAAGAAAAACTCTTAATTCGAATTGCATAATTTTTTGGGTCATGATAAAATCTAAGAATTCGGTTTCTTGAATTTTTTTCATACAACTCACCTTTTCTCGGAAAATCATAATCAACGAAAAGGAATATTTTCGCAATATCAAACTAAGAAAACACTTATCTAAATCAAACAATTATTAATCTCTTCTTCTTCTTTGCATAGAAGGTCGAACACGTTCTAAAATCCCAGGAGTGTTTCTTATGTATTGGAAATCATCAATGATGCCTTGACGGAAACTAATTAACAGTGGCTTCATATCGCAGAAGGTAAAATTTGGGACTCATGCTTATTCAAAGAAAAAGTTTCATTTTTAACCCAACAATACGTCCTTGAAATATTTACATTGAATTTTGAATCATCCTGTATACATATGTATATAAACATATATTCCACCAAAGTCTGAACCAGAAATAATTTTTGAGTAGTAAGAAGAATTATAGATCTTGATTTGCTAGGAGTCAGAACTGAAGAAAAACAAAATAATATCGTGTCGATCGATTATCGATCGAAATTGCTCGGTAAATATATCACCCTGTAATTATTTTGTGCAAAGTTATCGGACAAAACAACTGTAGAAGATCTGAAGCTAGTAGAAAGAGCTTTGATTCTTAGTGAAGAACTTTTGTATCCTCTCGCACGAACGGCCGGTACACCTGTTAAAAATCAAACTAAATTTCCAGGTATGCAGTCTCTATTTTTGAGCAATTCAGTCAGTTCTTGTATACTCTCAAGTCCAATGCCACAACTATTTGCCAAGGTCGGTGAAACGACCTCGAAATCGACTATCCCTAGGAGGCGGACAAAATTATACAGCTGAATTTATTGGCTATAAAATTTGTACCTATCTGCGAGAAAAGTTTGTTCAAACGGATGACGTCGAGAATGACAGACTGACAGAGAGGGTATGAGTCATGTCATCTGTCACACCCATTACGCGAATGGATCAGACGTTGGACACCTTCAAAATGTTAAAACGATATAACTCCCATAGGAACTCGACGAGAATTTTTTACGTTCGGCCATTTGCCTGATTGATTTTACCGACGATTCTAGTGAAAACTTTATCGAGGAAGACATGAAAATTAATAGCAGGCGGACGGATTAATTTTCCACACAGTCAGTCGCGTGTTGAACTTTCGAGTGTAATGTAGGTGTACGTGACATGGTGCGTGTTATTTAAAATAATATGCTACAAAGAAAGGAGAAAACGTAGATTGAAAAAAAAAATAATTGGGATGGTTTGCCGGAATCGAAGGTAAATGAATGTAGGTATGTGAAAATTCAATTACACAGTGAGCCCCACCTGATATAACGATAGATTTCAACAACTTCTTCACAATAACATCGTAAAGACAACTATTGGATAATACTAGGTTCCCCTACAGGGTGGCCTCGACAGCTGCCAAATTTCAAATCATTCGAAGGAGCGGTTTGTTAGTCAGAAGTATATGAAATTTCAATTATGTTGTTCACGATGTTGTTGGGCAGACCTAGAACAAAAAATTAATACTCCTCAACAACCAAGCATAAACTCTCTGATAGAAACGTCACTTTTCCTATACAGGGTATTAGTGAATGAGTGCTAACAAGCTTCGGCAGATGATTTTATTCTGCATCCGAAAAAATGATGACAGATTACTATATAACTTTTGTCCTCAATCGTTTTCCAAGATACGGGGGTTGAAGTTTTTATGCAAATGAAATTTGGTGAGTTTCGAGAGGTACATGTAGTTATTGTGCATTTTTTGACATTCATGTTCATCGATGAAAAATAGTCGTTGAGATGTTTTAATTTTTTGCATAAAAACGGCACCCCATACAGAAAAAAAGCACGAGAGATTTTTGGTCACAAATCGAACGAATAATTAAAAATTGATGTTCAGTTTGAAATATCTCAGTGGCGTACCATTTTCTCTTTTGAAAAAAAATCTTCATTGCAGCCCACCATATTTCTTTGCAGATCTCGACTGGTTTCAGAGCAATGAATAAATGTTCAGTTTCTAAGGAAACCTTTAGCACTCCTTATCTAGGAAAACGGAACATTTACGGACAAAAGTTAAGTAGCAAATTGGCATTATTTTGCAATGTAGAATCACGCCTCGAAGTTTGTCGCACTTATTCACTAACACCCTGTATATCGTTTCGTTCTTGAGATAAATCATGGAGAACTCATTATTTTACAGAAATATACTTGTCGAATCTAAAACCTTTTTCAAGACTCACTGTAATGTTCACGATAGCATCGAGAACTTGTTCAAGAACATACATACCATACCATAGATATACTTCATCCTCGACTTTATCAATCGCCATGTTCGATATCTTCTCAACAACATATTCAATCATTTCTCGATAGAATATGTTATGATGACAAAATAAATATCCAAGTATAAACATACAAACAACATAGTCCAGTATGATTATAATATACATATGTAGATCCATGAAGTAGTAGTATAAGAAGTGTAAACATAGAAACAACATAATCCAGTATGATTATAATATACATATGTAGATCCATGAAGTAGTCTGTTATTGCAAGAAACTACTGAACTATTTATTATCTGGAAATCTAATGACAGGCATAACTGTGTGAGTTGATTTGTTGTAAGAAATTATTCACTTTGAAATGGTCAACCCAATTCGGATCCATCTCATAGGGAATTGGACAGTGGACACATATACGTGACACATAAGTGACAGGCGTCAATAGAGAAACATGGGGACTCTCTGGCTTTAAAGTTGGATGTCTCCGAAGCATTCGACCGAGTTCCCCTGCAGATAGATCACTCTACGTGGTGGTAGACGGGGTCTCGTCTGATCAATGCTGGTGTTCCACAAGGCTCTGTCTTGGCACCAACTTTGTTTTTGCTCCACATCAATGATTTGTTGAATGTGACCTCCAGCCCAGTTCATAGCTTTGCGGATGATAGTACACTTCATTCCGCCTTTTCCTCTAGAGCCATTAGAAACATTTGAAAAATGTTGTTTCGATTATCATTCATATATACAGGGTGAGTCAAAAATGTGTACCGAGCTTTCTGGGGGTGATAGAACATTGAAAAATAAGTGTAGTTTGGTGATTGAACTCATGACCCAAAATGCATATTAAGGGAGATATATCCTTCCAAAGTTGATAAAATTAAAATAATTTCTCCGCATAACTTCTGAACGATGAAAGCCACCCGATTGAAATTTTGTGCATGAATGTATGTTGTCAAAATACATTTTTTCGTCACACTTCCACATTTCTGATATTGTTATAAAGGGTGTTTTCAGAGGGTGAGTCATGATTTTTTGTAGAAAACTTTTTTCCCTGTATTATTTTCGGTGAAAAAACAGGAGCATTTGATGGAGCAAAGAAAATTACATGAAAAAGGTACTCTTATTCAAATACAAAAAATTGAGCCGTTCGTGAGATATTTGAGTTTTTGTAGTTACATGATATCAGCAGATTGATTTTATTCATCGCGAGATTAATCGGTATAACGATATTTTAGCAGGCCATGATGAATAATTTTGTTCTCAATTTTGACGTTCATGTCATCAACATTCGAGTCAACATTGTTGTAGTCGATTTGTTCGTGTGGTTTTTCTGTGTCATTTATCACTGCGATTATCAACTGAGATTTTAAGAGATATGGCAGGTTATTCGTTCTCTGAACAAACTGATATGCTTCTAATGCTTGGCGAGTGCTTCGGAAATGCAAATGCTGCTGAAATATCGTTATACCGATGAATCTCGCGATGAATAAAATCAATCTGCTGATATCATATAACTACAAAATCTCAAATATCTCACGAACGGCTCAATTTTTTGTATTTGAATGAGAGTACCTTTTTCATGTAATTTTCTTCGCTCCATCGAATGCTCCTGTTTTTTCACCGAAAATAATACAGGGAAAAAAGTTTTCTACAAAAAATCATGACTCACCCTCTGAAAACACCCTTTATAACAATATCAGAAATGTGGAAGTGTGACGAAAAAATGTATTTTGACAACATACATTCATGCACAAAATTTCAATCGGGTGGCTTTCATCGTTCAGAAGTTATGCGGAGAAATTATTTTAATTTTATCAACTTTGGAAGGATATATCTCCCTTAATATGCATTTTGGGCCATAGTTTAATCATCAAACTACACTTATTTTTCAATGTTCTATTACCACCAGAAAGCTCGGTACACATTTTTGACTCACCCTGTATATATGAATTCTTAAATCGAATATAAGATCATTGAATTTATTATTCCGTCCCGAGAATCAATCGGAAAGTTGTATAATGAACAAATAGGTCATTATCCTTGGATTTAATCATTTTGGACAACAGATATATTTCATTAAAAATCAATGTCATTATTTCCTAATGTTTCATACTTTGGTAGCTAACCAAATTAGTTCGCGAATATTTGAGAAATCTATTAGTTTTGTAAATACCTCGCGTTTAACAACCATCCTATAAAAGCATCGGTATTATTCTCGGGATTAACGCTTTATATCATGACCATGATACATAAATATCTTATGATTTTCTAGACCAGAAGAATTTTCGAAAATGTACTTCCATACTTTTCTATTTTCCATCATAGGCTTTAAATTGAATTCATGCCGCTATCATGGAATTCTGATATTAACCTGACCTGAATATGAAATGTGAGTGTGAGAACACTGTTTTCAATAGAAGTAACTGTTTTCGTGTGAAGTCTATACACGGCTGTATATAATAGTGATCAATATCTGCTTTAGAGTAGGTATGTCTGGAATCAAGCTAAACAGGCTGAACAAAGAATTTGACGAACACTATTTGTGCACTATACTTTGACTTCTATTCGACGGATATTGAAGTTATTGAAATGCTAGCTATTTTTATACATATTATGCTTGTCCGTGGAGATCGAATTGCGAGAAAAATAGTAATGTTTTTACAAAATCGTTTAATGAAGGTCATAAAGATCGAACCGAACACGTCATAGAGGGGCAAAAAAAAAATAGATTCGAAAGCAGCAATTCGACTCTATATGGGAATGAGAATTATTCGAAAATCCATAAACTAATTCGCATCTGCAATAATCGACAAAAATAGAAGTTAGATATCAAATCATCGTTTCTCTATCTCTCAGAATTCGGGGCCAAATTTTTATAGCGCCTTTCTTTTTCATACAAAAGTGATAAAATACGACCTATATTATACGTTGAAAATTTTGATCCAAATACTTATACCTGGACTAGGCCTAGAACCCTAATATACAGGGTGTTCCAGAACTATGGGATCAAACTTCTAGTGCAACAGTAGTGAGTTGTGGGTCCCAGCATGTCCGGAAAAGTGTCACTACGGCCCTAAGACGCGTTAAAATTTAGAAAGACGATGAATTGCTTATATAGGATGATATCATCACAACAATTGTTCAAAATGTCTTCCTCCAACCTGAATACACCGATTCAAACGACGCACATGATTATTATTATTATTATTATTTTTCGCTTGAATTCCGAGTTGCTGTGCGAGACAGGCCCAAAGGAGTCATCAATAGTTATTGAAGCTCCGAGCCACTTTTAATTTAGCACTGATGAGCTCATTTAATTAGTTTCCTTTGACATTTGACCTACCTACTGATACAATCGTACTGTACTTACTTAATTTCTTGTAATGTCAGAATAATCATTTCGCTTTTCATTCTGTGAATAATTTTTTTTCCAATAATAATTATCGGTTTTTTATCGCATTCTGGCGCGCCTCACAGTTTGAGAAACGCTGCAACTCGAATTCGAATACTTATCCGAGTTTAATTCTTATCCATATTTTTTCGCGTATTTTCGCTTCGATTTTCACCAGTTCATCAAATGTCATCCAGACCGTGTAATTATTCCTATTGAGTCATCAAATACACGAATATACAGTGCTTCTCGAAAGTCCTCTTCCCCCTTTTTATCTTTGGAACGATTATACATAAACAAGTGAAATTTGGAAACTGAATATTACTGAATAGACTTATTTGACAACTATCCAGAGGCGGACCTTGAATTTTGAAATTTAGTATCAACTGATTAATTCATCATAGCTTTGCTTTTTTTTAAGCGAGTTGCCGAAACTATGCCATAAATACAGAAACAAAATAGTATCATTGAATAGTTTTCTTCGTCACCTTTTAAAAGAGGTGTAGCTTGCCGTAGAGTTCCATTTGAAATTATTGGTCACAATGGCCTTGTGACGTCATCTTTGACGGTTTCGTCATCACTAGTAGGGAGGAAATTTACAACCTCCAATATTCAGTGTCCAAATTTCACTTGTTTATGTATGATCGTCCAAAGATAAGAGGGAGGAGGAGACTTTTGAGAAGCTCTGTATTTGAATAGATTTCCTGATTAATAGGGAAATTTTCAAATGTTGGAACTCGTATAATAGTCGTGAAGATCGAAATATTTATACCTAAATATCAAAAAAAAAGTAGAAAACAACTGTGATAACAAATGACATAGTTTTAACGACTGCATAAAAATAGCAATTTCACTCTCTTTTTTAATCACCCACCGTGTCATTGTTGCAACCTGCTGCGCAAAATTGCTCGACGATGTACGGCGATCATGATGAGATAATAGAGAGTTGTTGCAATATTGAACGACTTTACACAATTACAAAAAAATATTGAGGTATCCTGTATAGAAGTTTTTCAGTCTGTTTGGAATAAACAGGGTGTCCCAAAAAGATACCGAAAAACTTCGAGAGGTGAGAAGGGAGATCCGAACAAGCATTTTTGTTTACATAAAAATATGTCCGCAAATCAATTCCAATCATACACGAATAATTGAAAGAGTTTTCTACTCGTTTTTTATTCAGTTGACCACGACCTGCGAAAACTATCCTCATCATAAACAATTTGTTACGTTATTATTATTATGTTTTGTGTTATTTTCATCTGAACAATCTGAAATATCTACATCGAATTTTGAATCACCCTGTTCATGAAATGAATTGTCATTTATAAAATTCTTTTGACGTTGAAGTTGAGAGTTGGGGAAAAGTTGGTTGAAGTTCCACGGATTCTTTAACTTTTGCTGTAGACGTTCGGTTGTAGAACAATCGTCAACCAATGATATGGAGCTATTCTGCCTATTTGCCTATCTAATTTCTTCAACCAGAACTCTAACGTACAGCTAACTTGATAACAGCATTTTATTCGTTATAGCGGAAAATCACTCAAGTGTCAGTTGTTAGATGGCGACACATAAGTGATAACAAAATCAGTATTACTGATAATTGCACAATCAGTGTTATAAAAATGTTGCTTCAGAAGTAGTAATTTAGGTTACTTCTCAATTTTAGATTGAGCTACATAATTACAATCTTAAAACGTCAACAATTCATACAGGAATCTGTAAAAATGTCATCATCTTCTGGAGAAAATAACTCGAATGTCAGTTGTTAGATGGCGACACAAAAATGAAAACAATATCAGTATTACTGATAATTGCACAATCAGTGTTTTTAAAAATGTTGATTCAGAAATAGTATTTAGGTAACTTCTCAATTTTAGATCAAACTACATAATTACAATCTCAAAACGTCAACTATTTGTACAGAAATCTGTAAAAATGTCACCATCTTCTGGGGAAAATAACTGGAATGTCAGTTGTTAGATGGCGACACAAAAGTGAAAACAAAATCAGTATTATTGATCATTGCACAATCAGTGTTATAACAATGTTGATTCAGAAGTAGTAATTTGTGTTACTTCTCAAATAATGATCGAACTACATAATTACAATCTCAAAACGTCAACTATTTGTACAGAAATCTGTAAAAATGTCACCATCTTCTGGGGAGTTTCATAACTATTAGCGGAAAATGGCGTTAGCGTTTTTGACGAAACAAAACACCATCAGTGACTGCACCAGTGTTTTGTAAATCGTTATTATCACAGAAGAGGGGTACCTGATGTCATTTCCATTATTGTAAGGTGAGAATGCCAGAACAGAGCTTCTGTCGCTTCTGTGGTCAGAGCTTATTATTTCTGTTCTTATTCATCACATTGAAATAGACTCCATGAATTTAGGTCAGTTTCGAATGATATTCCTTCGTGAATTCAATGATTTATCATTTCATTGTTGATTGTTGTCAACCCGATGTCACTATTGGGCACAACCACAACGTGAAGTTTGTAAATTGAATCAGTTAATCGTCAGATGATTTCTCAACGCTAACGGCAACAGCAACAGCAACTTCAACGTCAAGTTTATAAGTCCAGCTTCACGCTCTGAGCACCAAAATTTACCAAAACTCAGCTGCAGAAAGAATGAAACAGTGACAAAAAAAAAGAAGAGACGAAAAACAAACTTGCTACAGGTCTTCCGTCACTTACCAGTCTATTCACATTTCACCCAGTTTTACATTGGCTTCCTCGTTGCATAACATGACATTTGGTAGCAGGCATTAAAAATAGAGCTGAAAATCAAAAGTTCATCGACACGAGTTGGATAGTAGTTAACATGCAGTCCGTGTCTTATAGATGGTATCGGTAGGGAATGCATTTATTCAGCTTCACTTGTCAGATACTTTATTGTATTTCAATGCGAGATTGAATGTCGAGTAGGTGATGCCAACGGGCTTCTGTAAATTCTAACCTGTACACACGTCAGCGTTGTTTTTTTGTAGATCTTGATGAACAATACAACCTGCAATACTATTGTGTCACAATTCTGAAAATGGTAATCTCAGAATGCTGTACTTTATTTCCACCTGTACCTATCATTAGGTATAATTAACAAAACGGTGCAATTTATGTTATAAAAAGAAAAGCTATTTATCACTGTTAATTGAACGAGTGCTTTGTATTTTATCCATATATGTATTAACTACGAATATTGATAATAAGGACAGCCTATCTGATGTCAAAATAAAAGAGTGCAATTGGCAAGGATTTATTTATGCGCATGCGCCAAAATGAAAGTGGAAGATGACAGACTCTCTTAGTGTTGTTTCACTCTTACGCCTGTCGTTGCTACTCAAATTGGGAATGATCGTGCGTCGTGTCTTATACCTAATACTTTTTGTGTAGCGCAATTGTTCAAACAACCAGATTCTTTGAACTGTCGTCTAGTCTATGTTAAAGAATTGAATATTTTTATCAATCGTAATTAGCGTTATTGTTAGTAATTGTTTTTTTCGATTCTGGATTATTCCGTGTTTGTGTTTGGACGTTAGTTTATAGTTGTTGTTGTTGTTGTTGTTTGTGGTATTCGTTGTTTAAGTTTGTAACTTTTCACAAAATGTCCGCAAAAAACGTACATATTTGTTTTCTCTGCGACTCTAAGAGCTCCAATTCATATCATCGGGAAGAAATTTATCACACGGATATATGTTGCTTCCATGATGAATGTTCATTTACATTAATTCAATACTGAGGATATCTTATATTTCTACCGAGATTTCTACCATTTTTTAAATATCGATTGCTCCATTCTATTCAATCTGAAAAAAACGTACCTGTATAACCAGATCACTCTATATCAAAGCTAAGTATATGTTATGTTGTCTACCATCAATATATATACATATTCGAATATATATTTTCCAAATAACATGATTATTTACAGATACAATCTTAGATGAGGATGATATCTAAGGAGAAAATAGATAAGTAGTACAAACATAACCTGTAAACTGAAGAGATTGACACATTACACATGAAGTTTCAAAATTTGAATTTTGCGCATGCGCCCTCGATCATTTCTAACATTGCTCTTATGGCGTTTGGTCAATATTGTAGTTAATACATATATGATTTTATCGGGTGAATTCGGGTTGTTTGATGAGAAACTGTTGCCTATAGCAATTAGACGAGAAAAAGGTGAAGGTGGAGTTTAGAATTTGAACAACAGGACACAGAGAATTGTCGCCAGTTCCGTTTGTTCAACTTCGAAAAGGCCTTTTAATTTTTCATTCATTTTCCCAAAGCAACTGCTCATTGCAAGAAGATTGATCTGGTTCAATGATTATACAATGCAAATCATATCTGCCTGGACAGGGATTTATCTGCTGAAAATAATCATTTCTTCCCGAATATCTAAAAGTAGTAAAGCTTTCTTTAACTATTCCAACCAGTTCGTGTAATGATGAAAGGAGCTTCAGTTGTCTGAGGAGACTCGAATCGTATCTGGGAAATAATATATGACTCAGAATCGTTTGAACAACACGATTATGTTATACTGTCATCGCAAACTTATTCAATCAGTAGGAGTTCCCAAGGATCGAAAGTTTCCCGTAAAATTTGAGTATCCTATGATTTTATGTTAAAATGTTCGAGTTTTCTATTTAATTATGTTTCAGTCCTATTTTAAATTTTGTTTCATGTTTATATTGCATTGTTTCTTTGTTTTGTTCGAAACGTTCTTCATTGTTTTCAGCATGAGAGTTATACCTATTCTGATTTCGTTACAATTTATCATGAATGAAAATTTTTTTGTTCAGTATTTCATATAAATGGCATTCTGTATTTAATCGATAAACAAATGAATGAGTAAAAGAAAAACACTAGTGCATTTGTCAACAGTAAAAACACAAGAGCTTTTTTTATCGGATAAATTTCTTTTTGTAACGAAATAATTTTGCCAATCAGTATAATTTTACGAGAAAAACTGACGTGACAAAATCGCGAGACCGAAGGTCGAGTGATTTTGTCGAATGTCAGTTTTTCGAGCAAAATTACTGATGGAAAAATTTTGAGTTAAAAAGAAATTTATCCTTAAAAGAAAAGGTCGAGTGTTTTTTGGCAAGATAAATTAACGACTCACGTTGTAATGGTTTAGTATCAATTATCAACAATGCTCAAATAACTGACAGGGCAGACATTAAAGTGACGTAAGCATACTAGATGTGGACGCTTAAGAGGAACAGGCGTTTTTATCGGTGATAAAAAACGATGCACTTTTTTTATCGCTGTCAAAATGACAAAACAGTCGTCTTTAAATGACACATTTTATACAGCAGTTAATTTATCGCTGTAAAAGTTGCAGCTAACTTTTGCCGCTGTCAAACTGACAATTGCACTGTTGTGGCATATGCGATTTTTCACACACGAGTTGAATTGTCAATTCAATAAAATTCGATCCATATTCGTGCCCTGTTGGGTTATTTTGATCACCTCTGTTGTGAGTACGTCTCCAGACATCATTATCGCATGAAAGGCTATTACATGCTTTATCTATAGTTATGCTTTTGTATACTGCTCGTATCTAACACATGAGTAATAAAGTACCTACATATATTTCTACAGATGAATATAATACTACATATCGCAATATGAGGTGAATAGTGAATGTGAAAAAATACTTACATAGAACAGGGTGGTCCAATGAGAACGAAGCAAGGTATGCATTTTACTGAGAGATCAAGGAACTGACTTTAAAATAAATGATTCTTTATGTAATGTTGGGAAGGACAGGATTTAAAAAAAACACATACAAGGCACAGATGAACATCGTTCTAACTACAAAATGAGTAATAGTGATGAAAGGGAAAAAAGCGTTACTTTCCATCACTAGCAGATTATTTTCATGAACGTGTTTTTTCGAGAACTACTGCATCGTATTTCAAAAATAAGGAAGCGTTGGTGAGAGATTTCGATTACCTTCAAAATGATGTATCACTTGACCCCTTATCCCATTCGAGATTCAAGGGTTGGAGCTCACCCCCTTCGAGGGGTTTGAAGTGAAAAAGTTGAAAACATGCGCAAAATATTTCCCCCTCAAAATAAAAATCGACCGGTTCGAGCGTTTTTTTCTTCTGGGAACGATAACTATGTCAAATCAGCTTTGTTTCGTTTTCATTGGGCCACCCAGTATATACCTAACATGCAAGAGATTTACAAAGGACGAACTCCGATCTCCAAAAGAGACATATTGTCTAAGAGGCATTGATTGTGTGATTTTGGATTGGATTATCCATGGGCAAAAAGAATATCAAGAAGTACTTATCGTGAGTGAAAAATGAGTTGATGATAGTATCACGAATACGAAACGTCGTTATCGATATCACTACGTCGAATCATATCAGAAGTTGCTATGAAGAGTTATCTCCAGTTTTTCTGTCTCTCAAAACAACGGTGATATAACTAAAACACTATAAATAATTTTGAAAATTCTCATGACTATTGATATTAACCGAATTTGTATCTCCAACCGTTTCCAAGATGCTGTGCATCCGTATCTTGGATAAAGTGTGAAGCACCCAAAAAACTTCTGAATGAACCGGTACTGTCTTTGTTGAGAACGACCTTGGTATTGGAAGGAAAAGTGTATCCTGGATATCACTCGTTTGGAATTATCTATGACGACGATGACCTTGTCCAAGGCCATTCGTTTCACTTTTGCTAACTTATATTGCTCATTGGCAATATTAACTGGGTGTTGCCCTATTTCTCTCGTTTACATAGTCGAATAAGTCACAAGTCATGCTCAATTCGTATCAGAATATCATTGAACTACTTTTACTACTACTTCGGGATATCCAAAATTGCTCAAAGAGGATGAACAAATGTTGTAGCCAGACATACAGAGTTGGGATGTTGAGATAAAGTGGAACCAAGTAAATATCTTTCAAACGAAATTTATGAGAATTTTCAGAAAAGTGCATTGGAACAAAATGCACCTGCTATACATTTTTTTGTTAATAATATACTTCCGCTTTAACCGGAAATGCTATCTTCTTTAATTTAAATGGAACACCCTATATATTTTAACAGATTCTGAAAGAACTTGTTATTTTATTTGGTGTAAAAAAATGTAAAAACGAGGAATATAGCACTTTAATCAACCTCCTACGAGTTTTTTGCATTAGAGCAAAAAAACTATTTAGATAAACTAATTGATGTTGTTTGTATGCATATAGTAATGAATGAACGTACAATTTACAAGTAGTAAAATTTAGAATGGTTTAATTAAGTTCAATTAAGCGTATCGGAATTTTAATGATGATCGGTTATGGTGATTGTAAAATTTATCTCCGTCAATTAGAATTTGACACTTCGAGAACAAAAGAGTACTCGTTTATTTATTACTATGCATACAAACAACATCAATCAGCTCATCTGAATAGTTTTTTGCTTTAATGCAAAAAACTCAAAGGTGGTTGATTGAAGTGCTATACTCCTCGTTTTTACAATTTTTTTTACACTTAACTCAGTATGTATGAATTCAAAATACCAAGTTATTTTTTTAGTAACTGTTGAAGTCTAGTTGAAGTGAAATACTGCCGCAGTATATATTTTTTTTGCAATTATTTGTTACTGTCGAGCAAAAAAGTCTATTGTCTTAAGTCTATCTACACACCTATATTGTGTGTGGGTATTTATATTTCTAGCTAATTTGTGCAATTTATTCATTATTCAGAAAAATCGTGAAGTGGAACACCCTGTGAGAGAGAACAATAAAATAGGGATTGACCATATCTAATAATGAAAAACGATAGGTTATGCCGGAACCATCATTTGTTTCATGGTAAAGTCGGTCATATCTGGCAAAACTAGGTCATTTGTTTGTTGCTTCACGTTATTATTTGCAATGAATGATGTCTGTGCGATGAAAATCACGTCGTATGTGGGTCCACATACAGAGCGTTCTCATTTTAGCTGTTGAACGAAGCCCAAAAAACGAGAAAATCACTTCACTTAGAAGTACAATATACATACAATACTTTGTAGCTACAATATAGATTACTAGCTTGTACAACCTTCTACTCCTTTTCCAATTGTAGTTTAAACAGAGCCAGTTGTATTTTCAAATAGTCATTTGGATTTCATAAATCATCATATCGAATTCGAAATTGTTTGTTGAATATCAAAGTATATCATTCGTATTTCGAAATATGTCATTTGAATTTCAAAAAGTATCAATTGTAATCTCAATCATTCAAATTAATTTCAGAAATTCAACAGTTACCTGAATTTCCAAAATAGTCATTTTCATTTCCAAATATGTCAAATGTATTTCATAAAATATCATTTATATTTAGATGAAATACTGGCTTATTCAAAATCGCCCTGTAGTTATTACATATACCAATTCAGACTACTTTAGATCGTTTTTGCAATAAAAATGATACGTTCTGATATTGAAAAGATGAATTTTTCAGCTTTTTGTGGGATTTTCTCTTTTCATTTCTAAAAAATGAAGTCGAACTTATCAAAAAATATTTGTAGCAAAGGACAGATTTTGTGATTTGCCCCAAAATGTCACAGCGCTTGGAATTAAACCTTCAGATATCTAAAAGAGAAATTTCCAATTTGTCAGTGACACCATGTTTTTGAAAAATTTGGAAATACAAATATATATTTAATAAGAATGAAACTAGTTATCTTGGTGGACGTTTCGGAAACGAATCTGCTCCCGTTCTCAACACAATTGAAACACTTTTCTTCGCAAAATTTCTTCAATGTGCAGTTGGTTTTGAGACTGAAAAGTGACAATTTGGCAGACGGAGTAATTCTGGTTGCAAGTTGTATTTATTAATTGATATTGAATTTTCCATTTTCATATTCAATTTTCTGAAGTGGCACTCACTTCTATTTGTATTCTATTCTTTGTATCATTCTATTTCTATTTCTATTTCCATTTTTTTTTCCAGAAAACAAGGTGTCACTGATGAACTGAGGATTTCTCTTTTAGGTATCGAAAGGTTCAATTTGAATCTGTCCTCACTACAAATATATTGAAATAATGTTTGATAACTTCTACTTTATTTTGTTAGAAACGAGGAGAGAAAATCCCACAAAAAGCTGAAAAATGAATGTACCACCTCCTCGAAAAACTTACAGACAGTATGAAATGATGAATTTTGATATACATATGATATCTACTTTTTCATTTTGAATCAACTATTTGGAAATACTATTGACGGTTTTTGAAATAGAACTGATAACTCTGAAAAACATTTCACACATTTCGAAATTTAATCGACTAATTTGAAATACAATTGATACATTTCGAAATACAATTGAAAAAGGCGTAGTAAGTTATTTCGTCATGAAGACTAAAAACATGTAAACCTGGAAGGCTATTGTTCGATACCCATAAAAATGATGAAATTCAATAATAGGTTTTATTACTCCTATTATTTTATGCTTCCCATGCCAAGTTTCTGTTGATATAGCACAACAGAAAATAACAGCTATAATCTGAAAATGTTTTTAGGTGAAAAAGCTCATAAAACACTCTATGCGATACGAGAAATCCCGAAGACATTGAATTTAATGTCTTTGATCAATCCACGTTATATTTGAGCTACATGATGATCTCATTACTTTATACGGACGATTTTCTTGATTCTTGTGTGAGTGAGGAGTTATTTTCATCCATCCGATACATCAATCCACTTCAGATTTTAGACAATTCCTCAACAAATCGTTCAATGCCTGATTATTCGAAATACCTATGAACCTTGAAACACTTTCTCGAAACGAAACCAACCCACTCATAAATAAAATAAATATTAAATTTCAATTCCTTCGATTGAATAATCATTAGTGAAGAGGAAGTACGAATTTAACGCTTCCATATTAATGTCAAGGATATAGAATATAATTATTAATTGTATCGAAAGAAAAATATTTAATAATAATATTGTGTCATATCGGAAGAATTATTATAAGAATGTGACCTCATGTAAAATATTTCTTCTCACCGGTGTTCTCGAATATGGGAGATTTGTTTTTGGATATACAGTGTGGGTTCACGTGAGGTTCGTTTGGAATTTATCGTCCGTTGTACAGGACGATTGGAAAGAAAGTGGCATATCAAAGTTATGTCGAATGAAACACCCTATATATTTATCCGGGCATGAGTTCTGTGATAATTTTGCTCTCTGGAAACTGTTGTTTTTGAAAATCAGGCTCGGCGTTGTCAAGTTATATGAATTTTCTTCAGATTGCAGACCTCTACGAGAAAATTTACGAAATCTTCACCTTTGGAAATTTCCAAAAATTTCGGAGACCTCAATGCAATTTCGATTTCAACCACGATTGCTTTGGAAACAAATTGAAATTGAAACAATTGAAACAATTGGATATTGGTTGATTGAATTTTCAAAATTTGAATCTTATATTTCATTATAAAATGATGACGTATATTCTTTGCTTAACGCATATACCATATGAATCATTTCGTCTTGTCTCTCGAACCATTGTCCTGTTACAAGATAAAATGATGATGGTGAATCATCCAATATGAATTAATTATTTCAATTAGCGGTAACCGGCTCGGTGATATCAATGACAATAACAGGCCACGACCTCTGAACTCACAAACTGTATCATCACTATATATTGCCCTCCACAATTCATTCTTTCAACCTATTTTCTCCCTGCATCCTATTATTAATTTTATAACCAGTTGAACATCGGATGTCGCCCGAAATAAAAGAATATGAAACTGTGCCGAAACAATCCTCATATTTTCATTCAGTGCGAATCTTTTGATTTCACTGTAAATGTAACATTATATAAGGACAGAAGAATATAAGTGGAAGAATATTTTTTGTTGTGCAGTAATGTACAACTGAAAATAAACTCCGCCTTTTATTTTCAAAAGTATTTGAGTTCAAGTTAAATTATTTGTTTTTGTGCTTTTATTGAAAATAATAAAGACGTTTATTGTTATCATTATTATTATTTGTATCGGTAACAAATAGAATAGAATAGATCAGATTTTATTATCATGTAAGATATACAATGTATATATATATACAGGGTGAGTCAAAAATGTGTACCAAGCTTTCTGGGGGTGATAGACCATTGAAAAATAAGTGTAGTTTGATGATTAAACTCATGGCCCAAAATGCATATTAAAGGAGATATATCCTTCCAAAGTTGATAAAATTAAAATAATTTCTCCGCATAACTTCTGAACGATGAAAGCCACCCGATTGAAATTTCGTGCATGAATGTATGTTGTCAAAATACATTTTTTCGTCACACTTCCACATTTCTGATATTGTTATAAAGGGTGTTTTCAGAGGGTGAGTCATGATTTTTTGTAGAAAACTTTTTTCCCTGTATTATTTTCGGTGAAAAAACAGGAGCATTCGATGGAGTGAAGAAAATTACATGAAAAAGGTACTCTTATTCAAATACAAAAAATTGAGCCGTTCGTGAGATATTTGAGTTTTTGTAGTTACATGATATCAGCAGATTGATTTTATTCATCGCGAGATTAATCGGTATAACGATATTTTAGCAGGCCATGATGAATAATTTTGTTCTCAATTTTGACGTTCATGTCATCAACATTCGAGTCAACATTGTTGTAGTCGATTTGTTCGTGTGATTTTTCTGTGTCATTTATCACTGCGATTATCAACTGAGATTTTAAGACATATGGCAGGTTATTCGTTCTCTGAACAAACTGATATGCTTCTGATGCTTGGCGAGTGCTTCGGAAATGCAAATGCTGCTGAAATATCGTTATACCGATGAATCAATCTGCTGATATCATGTAACTACAAAAACTCAAATATCTCACGAACGGCTCAATTTTTTGTATTTGAATAGGAGTACCTTTTTCATGTAATTTTCTTCGCTCCATCGAATGCTCCTGTTTTTTCACCGAAAATAATACAGGGAAAAAAGTTTTCTACAAAAAATCATGACTCACCCTCTGAAAACACCCTTTATAACAATATCAGAAATGTGGAAGTGTGACGAAAAAATGTTTTTTGACAACATACATTCATGCACAAAATTTCAATCAGGTGGCTTCCATCGTTCAGAAGTTATACGGAGAAATTATTTTAATTTTATCAACTTTGGAAGGATATATCTCCCTTAATATGCATTTTGGGCCATGAGTTTAATCATCAAACTACACTTATTTTTCAATGTTCTATCACCCCCAGAAAGCTCGGTACACATTTTTGACTCACCCTATATATATATATATATATATATATATATATATATATATATAACTATCTATAAATGAAAATAGTCTGGAAGACATCATTTTCATTATAGCCCCGTTAATTTAATAGATGCGATCGAGGCTGCAATTTAGTATCTTGTCAAAAAGGAATGGCCCATCACGGATTCATAGGATAGTCCTCACTACTCACCTCGAAATTATTCCCAACCGATTAGTTTTAGCAAATCCTTCTTATTTACCTGCGATGATTCCAAATTTCTAGTATATTTTATTGTCCAGGAATCATTTAGAATAATATGAGCAAAGTGGAATTATTGCTTACAAAATGAGAAGATGTATAGACCTACTGTGATGAAACAAGACGTTAGTTGGACTCAGTATTGGTTCAGAAGGTATAATCATTGAAATTGTGAAAAAACCTCCAAAATTTGATGACTAGATGAAAATTTTCCGATAGCAGTAGCACACAATAATTGAAGATATAAATCTGGACAGATGTCACTAAGATGATATAGGGAAGATATAGGGAATCGATATAAATTGGGAAAAAGCCGACGCGAAAGAATATCGAGCATTTAGAATATCCAGATCAGTTCATACTTCAATTCCACTACATTAAAAAGTCAATATCTAAATCATGAAACTAATCACCAGAAAAGTCTACGATCAGTAGTCACTGTTTATATTACTTGCATCTAAAAAGGAAGCTAAAAGCGAGACTTCGTATTGAAAGTGTGTGTGTGTTGAGTGATTTCAACATGACCATACATTTCGTATCGTTTGTATTCAGCACTCTTTACGTGAGCCACCCACAAATTAAGACACCTACCGACGAAGGTTTTTCTCATGAAAAATATGGTATGAATATAAAAAAAATCTATGTTCAGAGACAGAGTTGGCTATAGACAGTTCACTACGAAAGTTGATAGACAGAATTCACAACAGATAGTTCACAGTTGATAGCCAAAGTAGGGCTTCGTTTCATGTTAGTACTAGATATAGAGAAGGTTCTACTTTTTTTCCAATCGTGTCTGTAAAAAGTCATCAATGAGAGTTGGTATTAGATGCATTAAAAATAGTACCCTAGGTGTATAGTAACCAAATTCTCGAGAAGATAGACCAGTTACAAAATACATGTGTGTTTACAGTGAACACTTTACTAATGACGATTTTACACCAGGTATATGGAAAAATTATGTATAATTGTCAAAACTTCTGCAGAATAACGCTTGGCAACTTTCCTTTTTTCCTTATCCCACACTTGCTTCACGTCCGTACAACTTAGAGCTTCTAGGTCATGATTACTACAAAAAAACAGACATTATTTACCACAGTTCAACAAATTTACTATTTATACTCACCAATTGACATATAAAAGAAAAGCTTCAACATGTTTACAATACCCAGATTGTCCTGCCTTGCAGGTACAAATGCAAATTCACTGTTCGATAGGAGTGCCTATGGAACCCAACTTCAATTTCAGTTTATGTGGGGAAGATTTCAACGCCAAAGTTTGTAGGCAAAGTGCAAAAATGTGTCTCTTGCCTCACACAAGATCAATCAATGATTAGCTCGAAAAACTGCCTCTCCTTCCACTACTGGGCGGCTTTTTCCATCTAAGTTAAAGCAAAATATCTGCCAAAACAATTTCTACAACAGGCATTATTAACTATTTCAATTGAATATTAACAAATATCAAGAAATTTAACAATTTATCAGCACACAAGTTTATGGGATTAGGTTTGTTTTCCCCAGTTTTGACATGGAACGATGACAATCTAGTGTCACAGAGCGCCACCTGGTGACATTGATTCTCGCGAATATATTCTGGGATGTATTCAACCACCATTCTCTCTCTTAGGAAAAGTCCACTATGCTGCTACAGAGTAAAAGGAGTGGCCTTGAAACTCATCACTTCTCACACACTGATCCGAGCAAACCTCTTCGCTTCCAGGTCATGATAGATCCCGCGCACCCTCTTCGAAATGTCAGCCGTCAACAATGAAGGCGACCTCATCGACCTCCACGGCAAGTCCCCCGTCCTGCCCAGACCCCCGGCGACTTGCCACACCCACCAACGAGATTTCTCCGACCACCTGTTGGATACCGAACTGCCGGTGCTGGAGGAACACCTGCAGATCGCCAGTCGTCGGCCGCCTGCGGAGGTCAGAAGGCCCAGCGTCGACGTGGAGGACATCTTGATCTCCATCGATGACGACGACTGCGAGGTGACAGTGGGCGCTGTAGATGGGTCGAACGATGCTGCGCAGCAGGCCCTGGAGGAATGTTTGGAGGATCTGGACAACTACCTGCAGAACCAGGAGGGGGCTAGCGATGAGGACACGGAGGACGAGGTCGAGAGACTCAAGCTTAGACGCATCGAGGAGAACTACCACAGGTATAGTGATGGCCAACTATCGATAGTATCGTCCGCTTTGCCAGAAACTCGGGTTACCCTCTTCATTCAGGCCTATCGAGATCGATAGCTCCTTCTTTTTCTCATTTTCGTTTCGATGCTCCTCATCAGTCGATGAGGCGAGGGTTCATCTAGTGGAGAATATAGGTGTGTTCGCGTTCACTAAATGAAGGGTCCGAAACCGTCACAAGCATGCGCAGTTTCACAGAAGTGTTCGCGTTTTCTCAGGACTGTTTCGTGTTCCACAGGTCGTGTGTTTTCGTTCTAGTGGATTTAGTTCGTGATGGTTCGGGACAGTTCGAAATCGCTTCAAATGAGTCCGAGTCTATAAGCGAGAACTGTTTCTGACGTCTGTGTACTATTTCGAATGCGCATGCGAACGTTATTCTTCTTGATTCGTGTGTTGATAGATTTGTTAACCTCAAACCTCAATTTGTCATGTTGTAAATTATAATTGAGTCTTGAAACAGTGTAGTAATGATGATATTTCTCAATATTCATTACTTTAATCGGTGACCAAACTACCGAACATCAGATGGAATTATTTTTCATAGGCTAATGAATCATACTGATGAATGAAAATGATGAAATGATGATTGTAAAATATCGTCTGGGATTTCAGAAAAAAGACAAAGTTTCAAACATAACCTAAGTGAACTCGAACCTACTAAGAAGAAGATCAGATCGTTTTCGTGTCATAGAACTATCTTGGATTGAATTTGACACGCATCTGGTTTTGCGCAATCCTAGGACTGTCTAGGACGAATGAACCTCATATAATATCACATCTTCGGCCGAACCACCGTCAGTCGAGTGAAAAAATCATTCTGCGCAGGTACCTGGCTGCCGGCTGCGACAACGCCGCCTACGAACACACCGAGCTCGGCGACAAGAAAGACGGACGTCCTCTCAGCGCCTGCGACGTTCATACCGCTCAGCTCGCTACGCAACGTCGCAAAACCCCGGCTACGGTGGCCGTGGTGCGTAAGCACCGGCACTCTCCCGCAGACGCGTCACCTGCCGATTCCGACGAAGAGATCGACTGGAGCTGGGTGCAAGACGTGGCGCGCGACTTTACCTCGTCTGCGCCTGCGCGAGACCCCGCCCTTTGTGCGCATGACATCGCCGCGAGCGCGCTAGACCCCGCCCCTTGTGCGCACGACCTCTCAGCGAGCGCGCATGACCCCGCCCCTTGTGCGCAAGACATCGCGGCGAGCGCGCATGACCCCGCCCCTTGTGCGCATGACATCGACGATCGCTGCACGTGGCTGCGCACCTCGATGCGCAGACTGCGCCACATGCGCATACCGAGCGCGCCTGAGGAAGGGCCGCCGGCGGTCGAGATGGGGGCGAGGCCGGTGAGCGCGCCTTCGCGAGTGTCGTCGTCGGAGCCCGATCGGTCGGTTTCGAGACAGAGCGAAGTGTCTGGTGGACGGGCGCGTAGCAACTCGGACTCTTCGAGATCGAGGAGGCAGAGGAGCGATTCGTCCAGCGAGTCGAGTTTACCATCGAGCGTGAATACGACGGGCTTGCCGGCGCCGACGGACGTGGAGGGTGCGGAGGTGGAGGAGAGGACGAGGTGAGTTCCAAGCGTTCCAAACCATTTTGAATTTTTTATCGAGCATTTTTCATCTTGCATTTTTCATTCAATGCTCATTTTTTGGATCGAAGAATATGGTGTTGTTTTTCTTTTTTGTATTTGCCATTGTATTTTTTTATCTTTTGACAACATGGAAGAAAATCATATAATGTTCGAAAAACATCGTGCTAGTCAGCGGTGGAATTATGGGAGAGAAGGAAGGTACTCAGAATGAAGAAGAGATTCGATATTCATGAAATGAAATAGACGGTGAAATTAAAAAAGAAAAAGTTAGTGGTGGTTTTTTGAGGGTCGAATAATCGAGAAGTTTCACTGTCACCAGAAGGACTACATGATGCCTTTCAGAACATTTTGTGATTCAAATAACCGAGATAATATATATAATAATATATTTTAATTGGATAGGGCTGGTCAGACATCAGCTAAAAAAAGTAAGAAAAACTATAAATAATAACAAAATTCAAACTGTAGGTGAAAAAATGGACAAACACTTATTAAACTATAGTAATTTCATCTCGAACTACATATTATAAAACTCCTGTACCCAGTAAATAAACTACTATACTTCGAAAAATCGAAGAGCGGATAATGATAAGGAAATTGTGGGACACCCTGTAACGGGCCTGTCAACTGCACCTTGAAATGTTCTCTCATACGAAAAAAGATCAATTTTACGGCCATAGTACACATATTACTATATTCAGAAATAACAATATATTGTTGAAGATACTCTCGAAACTGATTACTATACACATTATAGCCCTCGAAATAGTTATTTTCGTATTGAGAGCGTGAAATGAGTGCTTTTTTTTAAATGACACGTGAGAGTGTTGAATTCTCTCGAATGTACCATGAAATCACGAATTTTATACACGAAATATAAACAACATTTCTTCTACAACTGTGAATGGAATTCTGTCTCTAAAATATTAAGAAAAAATCTAAAAAATTATTGAATTGTTCATCTTCTCCCAAACAAATCAAAATATCTGATGAAATTGCGGAATCAACTCTTCAAGAAATATCGAACGTTTCTGATCAGCAGCAACATGTGGAACATCTTAGGGAATTTATGTGATTGTTCAAAATTTACTATCAATTGTTATTCCATTAAATGAAATTGTTAAATGATGAAAAATTAATTATTAATTGACTCTGATAAAAATAAATCTTTCAAAGAGTAACATTTCATGTTTATTCTGGCAGTGAAAGAAAGAAAATAGTGAATATTAACGTATCAGTGAAGAAGCAGAAATTGACACTTGTACAAAAATTTTTTTCATTATCATATTGAAGATGCGAGTGAAGACGGAATATGATCATCCTTGAGTAATCATTTACATTGCGTAAAATGGATTTGAGAATGTCGAAGGTACTCTTCCGTATTTCCGTTCCATTTTTGCACCATATTCACGTAATTCAGGAGTCATCACACCGTGTCAAAGACCTCTTCATTATAATACCTAGTATATCCATGCATTACATTATGAGGAGCAGATAAGATCCGACGATGAATTTGCACACTTCCTCCACACCTCGATGGTTTACGATTGAACCGAAGTCGAGGCGTTTCAAGGGATCCTCTCAATTCAACTTGGACTTCGAAAAGACATTTTGCCTCTGATTTTAGGTAAATGATTCTCAAACAAAAATAAAGCTCAGAGGTAATAACAAGAAGACAATATAGGTACTTCATAAAATGATACAAGTGTTTTTTTTTTAAACCAGGAGAGAAATAATTGGTGTTCATGCAATTGCAAGGAAAATTGATGTACCAGTAGAGATGAAAATTGGTCCAAGCTTGTGTCTAAATGTCAGTATCTGAATAAATGCTCAATCAAATTGAAATATTTACAGCTAAAAGATAGATTACGAAGGATGCAATTTATCTAACTGAACAAGAAGATATTGAAAGCAGTCAGCTGTGTGGAATCTTCTTAGAAAAAAATCATTTTATTAATTCCTTAGTTGAATGTTTGCCAATATTCTTGATTTGTGAATTAATTTGAATTCCTTAGTTTCTTGCATGAACACTTCTACCACATCACACAATTTTATCTTATCAGTTTCAGTGTTGAATTCATTTTTGTTTGAATTTAAGCTTGGATGAATCCACCATGAAGTCCTAGAATCGCTACTTTTTGAACATACCTCGCATCTTCTCCCAGACTACAACTCGTTGATCTGAATGATTCTGGAATAGTAGGTTCATGTGTTATATCCTCGTTTCTACAATTCTTTCACACTAAAACTCAGTATGTATGAATTCAAAATAACAAGCTCTTTCATGCAAAATCTCTAAAAATATGATATCATACCTTCGGTGAGGGGATAATTCGTTTGTTTTGAATTTCAGTTGTTAGACAAGGTATTACTATTGATTTTCGTTTCGATGACGCTCAAGACTTGGCTTGAGAAGTTCCTCTCGACAAAAATGCAATCTCGATCAGATCCAAAAAGGAACACCTTCGACTTTGATCCTGTAGCCTCAATTTATAGCCCTAGTTTTTGGGTGTCACTTTTTCCTCGAAATGCATTCTGAACATTGACAAACTCCTGGTATTTTTAACACCCATAAACCATACCAGATCTAAATTATCTCCGGTGATAATTTCGTGAGTAAACAAAATGTCAGTATCCCATCTTATCATATGAATCATGTGCGAATCTGTGATTATTTTGCGACGGAAAATTATCATTACGAAACTAAGAACTAAACAAAGTACTAGTTACTGTGTTATTCAGGTCGAATTGAGTGCTTCGTGATGTGGATTACAGCTGTACCAAACTTGAACTATGGTACCTCTTTGAGCCGAAGATTGAACCAAAATCAAAACCACGCGAGGTAAAAAAAAACAAATAAATTCTTCATCGTGTTGTTCCTTCCTGAAGTACCCATGCATCGAGGTTACCGAAACAAAAAAAATATCCACATCGTTCGAACTTTTCGAGTTTTCTGCAAACTAACGCACGGCGATCCATTTTTATTGTATTAGATAATTTCTATGTTCCGGTTTTCGTTTCATTTCTTTACTGATATTTCATGTGTACTTTTATTTTTGTGTTTAAACTTTTTTATTAAGTTAATTGAAGCGACGATTCTTGCATGCTTGTATGGATTTTTTTTTGTATTTCAAAAAGGGTTTTCTTTTCATTCAATTTATCTCATTGCGTCATGAGAGAGCTCCACAAATGTATCTTTTTTTTTTATCTGTGGACAACACGAAAGGGAAACCTATAATGTTCGAGGAACATCGTGTTAGCCAGCGGTGGAATTTTGGGAGAGAAGGAGGTGTTGGAATTTTTCTTGAAAGTTTGGAGGTTGTGAGCATCAGGAAAGACTTCACTAGGCAAAGAATTCCACAACTTTGCCGTTCTATTGATGAACGTACGTGCCTACGTACAGGGTTGCTAAACCCTGCTCATACGAGGAACGTCATTGTTTAAATCAGTCGTCTGAGAAATCAGTGCAGAAATTTAGGCAGAAATATATGTTTCAATCAATTTTGGAGTGTGAGTAAGCAGTCTGGCAGTGTCATCAGTGTACTTGAACAATGCGATGCTTGAAAAATTCCTAAGTTTCACTTTCTAACAACTACATATGATTTGTTTTCTTGTCATGATTCACTTCCGGCAATCGGATAGATGAAATTGATTACGGAACACTTAACGGAATCTTGGCGACAACTGGGCGAGAATCTAATTGGCGTTCTAGTTTCCTGTAATTTGTGTACCGTTTACAAAATTGAGAGTTTGAATTTATGTCAAATAATAAAACCTCATTGGACACAAATGACCTTATTTTGAATGGAACACCCTTTATTTCATCACATTCTTGAAATCTACGTATTACGTTGAGAAAAGTCGTATAATATGTACCTGTAGGAATTATCGACCGTTTTTGAATTGTTGGAAATTTTTAATTTACCCTAATATCTCCAAAAATGCTTATCTTCAAAATTTTCAAAGTTGTATCTTTCAAATCTCCACCAGAGCTAGTAGTCATGATGATCTCTGAAGTGAGATTGAAAAAATCTGATATAGTATGTCCAAAAATGATAACGTATTTTTTTTTTCATATTTGAATAATAATAATTGCACGATTGAATTCTGTTTCAATAAACCTAACTCCAAAGGTTTTCGTCTTATATCGGTTTCACCAGAAATGCTACGCCCCTGGCGATATGTCATATCGATTGTTTTTGTTGACTCATATTATTATGACGTTCCAAATTTTTGAAATTTCATTCGAATAGGAACATCGAAAACTCGTAACCTCCGAACAACAAACCCACTAGAAGGATCACAAAACAAATATTCTGAAGCTAACATGAATTCCCAGAATTATCATAATATTAGTACCCAATCGTCGCCAGTGTTGTCATATCCAATCATCAAAAAGTGATAAATAGTCCATAATATTTAAAGTCCTTTATGAATTCATGTAGTTCGATGCACAAATATAATAATAAATTTGGGTCATGACGATTATGAATCAGTTCTGATTAATAGAAGATTGCTACATTATTCTGAGACTCAGCAATTTTACTTTCTTGGGGGGGCTCGAGGACCAGCATGGGTATCGTGAATACTTTTTGCTCAACGTTGCAACACCGCAATTTGATATCGACAGTCAACGGCGATTATTGCTTTGTTTATTTACGTTTTGATTTATGAAAAGTACTACTGAAATTGTTACGGATTTTCAATTTGGTTCCATCATGAATTAATGATAAATTCGACCCCCTCCGACAACACGGCCCTGGTGCTGGGAGAATCAGCTCCTGCTATCCTTGTTTAGACAAAGAGAGATACTATAGATGTTGCTGCCAAACAAACTGTATTGCCAGGGCTGTGGATTACTTATCTAGTCTGTTCAATGATCGAAGCTCGTAACCAACGGGTTACGTGATGAACCCTGTATATTTGAGCAGCATCATTAACCTTTTATCAATTATATAGAAGTTCACATTGATATTTGTAGTGCTTTTTTTGTACATTTTCTGACTGTGTAGATTCATCTAGTGATGCAGAAATCATTTTCCAGACAGCCCTCTGATGAATTATGTTTTCCGGTTGGATGCTATTTTGTGAAACACTTTTTCATTGGACCAGTTCTAATAAATATCTGGACTAGCGGAAAACTCCTCACACAGCAATATCCACACGATTAGGAACTTTTCAATATTAGATAAGAAGATTAGCTTGAAGAGAGTAAAGCCGGATTTATGCGCAGCGCTTTTTCATTTATTTGTATTTTCTCTTTCATTAACGTATTCATTAAAATGTTGAAAACTATCTATTTTCATGTAACCATTCATACAACCAAATTAACTTTAATCTCTCACTAACCTTTATTTAAGAGATAACCAACTTCGATCTTTTAGCGAAAAGTTAAAATCAAATACGATGTGCGCATGCGCGAATCTGTCATTGATAATTTCCTCTTCTTTTTATCAATTGTGGTTAGAATTTTTTTAACCTTGGCGCTTATTCAGACAGGAAAGAAACTCTCATTGAAAAAATGATTAAACTCTTGTGAAAGCAATAATATAACACAGTGAAAACCTAGTTATCTGAGTTTATCACTGTAAACTATCAAAACACAAATAATCATATCGAGCTAAGTACTTAAGCGACTAGTATCACATGACGAAGTAGAGTTTTAAGTTTGAGTGTGTGCATAAAGTTGAAAAAGTCCTTAATGAAAGGTTAAATTGAATAAAAGTTAATGAAAGAGAAGAGTAAAGATAAAGAGTTGTGCATAAATCCACCTTATAAGAGAGTGCAAGTTAACTTATTCCAGAGATTTTATATAGTTTTTGTTGAGTTATTTATTGAGTGTTGTCAATATGAACACTCACTAATGTTGATATCAGATCAAACGTGCTTTGATCACATTATGTAGTCGTTGTTACCGAAGTTGCCATTTTCCCTACATAAACCTCATAATCATACGCACACGCATAGTTTTCGGTAGTGTTTTGGAAGTGATAGTCTGGTGTACAAATTTTTCGTGGAGGTTCACCCCTATTTCAGTCTAATTTCGATCCTATGATCTGTAGGTACCTAGTGAGTTGCCTCTCTGTAATATTGTGATTCTAGTCGAATTTCCTTGGTCGAGAAGGGAGAATTTGAAGTGTGCATGCATTTTGTGGAAAATTTCATTTCAGTAACCAGTATTTCACAAATTATTGCAATGCTTATCGACATGTTTCTTATTGTAAAGCCGACCTTGTGCGAGGCAGTAAATTTGAAATTCGGACTCAAAACACATAGAACGGCTGAGAAAAATCTTCCTCAATTTTGTAACGAAAACGGCACCGTCTGAACACCGATTGACTGGACTATACTTTGTGCCTGGGGATAACAGTAAAGCGGACGATGTTTCGCTCAGGAGGATACGAAGAAAGGACGGGTCACCCACCGTTCTTGGCCGCTAACGGCGCGTAGAAATGATACAAGAGTCTAGCGGTAACACATGAAGAGGAACGACGATTGCCGAAAGTGGCTATTCGGTGAATTTGCGGACAGTTTTCAGATGCATATAAGGGAGGTTGTCATTTCGAAGAAGAAAAGTATACCGGGATACTAATAAACTGTGACAGAAGACACTGTATTGGTTCTAGCTGGTCAGAATAACACTTCAACTTTCTCGAAATTCCAACGCTAGCTCAGTTTTTCCGAATATATTATTCGACAGATATTTATTTGATGAGGTTGTCAATATCCATGCTGGGTGTCACCACCAACAGCGCTCTCTCATGGGACGATCATGTGAGGTCCATTGCGAAAACTGCTTCACAAAAACTCGGTTTTCTTTTCCGTGCGAAGAGATACTTCACATCCCAGCAACTGCTTATGATCTACAAAGCACAAATTCGACCTGTCCTGGAGTACTGTTCACATGTTTGGAGCTCAGCCCCAAACATACGCTGGAGCTCTTAGATTCAATTCAGAAGAGAGCTATTCGCCTAGTCGATGACACAACACTCACCAAATCATTGACCTCTCTAGATCATCGTAGAAAGGTCGGCGATCTATGCCTTTTTTTATAGATATTTTCATGGTCGGTGCTCAACGGAGATATCATCTATTATGCCACCACGCGCGATTCCTAGTAGACAAACCAGACGAGCTCAAGCTGGTCACCCCTACACTGTCAGGCTCGAGACCTGTCGAACATCGCCATACCAAGCATCATTCATCGATAGAACGGCAAAGTTGTGGAATTCTTTGCCTAGTAAAGAATTTCTCGATGCCTTCAACAAAAATTCCGACATCTTCCTTCTCTCCCAAAATTCCACCGCTGGCTAACACGATGTTCCTCGAACATTATAGGTTTCCCTCTGGTGTTGTCAACAGACTTCTCACTGATAGGGAGGTTCGCTACATCTAAATGTCTTTGTTTCTAGCTAAACTTTGTTCACTGTTAGTTGATATTATATTGGAAAATACGCAATAATTAAGAGGTTTTCTCATTTTTTTCAAACCCTGTATGATCAAAATGCATGCGAAATTTCTGGTTTCTCTATACGTCTCATCACTAGTGACGTGATGTTTCCATCTCGGTTTCCATCAGCTACAAAATTTCGGCAATGTTTATGAAATATAGAATTAAACATCAACTCATGATTTCTACAGGGAACAATATGCATGTCCTTATCAATAAAAATAATATAATATAAATTTCACTCGCTGACATGTCTAATGTTTACATCGTTCGGACATCCTCGTTCCTCTTCACGTGTTACCGCTAGACTCTTGCGGTAACGCTCCGGTTCGGCTGGTCTGGCTGCCAGTACCACCTTGTATGTCGATTCGGTGCAGTACCACGGCGCTGTTTGTTCTTCCTGTCGGTCGACGAATGGATCATAAGTCTGGTGTGTCAGGTGGCCAGGCCTTCTTCATGTGCTTCTCTTCGAGTGACAGTTCGGTGATTCGATGGGTTTGCTGGCGATTATATTGAAGTAGGTTTTTTTTATTTTTGTAGGCAAAGTGAGAAATGGGATGATTTGGGACTAGATGTAATTTTCCAACGAAATACATGTAATGATCATCTTGAATTATAGCTCTGATACGGTCACAGACAAATTCAAGAGGAAATAAACAAGGTCTCGATAATTGATACGAATATTCTCTCTAAAAGTCAGTGAGTAGCAAGCAAACATTTGATGGAAAAGTATAGAAACTTCGTTTAAGGCTTTCAAATGGTGGATGAATTGACTTGAAAGAAAGTGACCTGATGCGACAATATTCCGAACTTGGCAGTGTAACAGATGATATTGACCTTTCCTTATGACTAATTTGCATTGATTTCTTGAGAGCTCATTTTTTTGGAATGAACCTCAATTAGAATATGTTCTTGCTGTCAAGGCAAGGTTGAATTTGTTGCAGAATCACACGTCTAACTGAAATTCAATTCTTCGAGGAGGTGGTAGAAGTTATTAAAAATTATTGCAATATATTTGTAGTATGGACAGATTTAGGATCTGTCCCAAAATGTCACTGCGCTTGAAATTAAACCTTTAGATACCTAAAAGAGAAATTCTCTATTGGTCAGTGACACCTTGTTTTTGAAAAAATTTGGAAATACAAATATATTTAATAATAATAAAACCTCCACTTATCTTGGTGGACGTTTCGGGAACGAATCTGCTCCCGTTCTCAACACATTTTGTGGCAGATCACAAAATATGTCATTACTACAAATATATTGAAATAATTTTTAATAACTTCCACTCTATTTTTTAGAAACGAGGAGAGAAAATCCCGCGAAAAGCTGGAAAATACACATACCTACTTTCTATTCATCCAGTTCATCATGTTTTTCCTTGGAAGGTAATAACTAGGATACTGGATGGAGCGCAAATTTGTTCCAGCCACCCAGTATACAGTTTGATTTCGAATTCCAACCGAAGGAACTTTGATAAAAACTCTGGTACCACTAACAGGAACTGAATCAGCACGAATGCGGTCGGCCGAAACCAATATTTTCCTGTGTGTCTCCAAATCGTATCGGAAAAACAAATCCAAAGCGTTCAGTTTCACTCGATTCGGTATCTTGTTACCATGAAAGTAACTGCGATGATTTTGTTCACCGCCTTGTGTGCATCAGCAACGAACACCAAAAGTTGTAGTAAACTAACTACGGAATATTTCTCAGTTATAAGCACTTCGATGTTCTTAACGACTTTCGAGTGGTGGCCCCACCTTAACGACAGCACAATTACTGGCATCTGCAAAAATTTCAACGATAGCACAGTTCTCATAGCAAGAGGTGAAAACGGCGAATTCGATCATTACGTACCTACTGAGGGGATTTGCAATCAAGAATCGGCCGAGTACTCATATCTCAGCAAGACCAGCGCGAAAAAAGTTGTGCAAATCAGAATTCGAACAGATAAACAGATACTACACGGACCATTCGAGACATGGACCTTCAAAGACCAGAAAAATCACCGAGTGAAGAACATCAGGTACCAGAACGGAACTAACAGTTTCCTGCTCCAGTTGGGGCCTTTTCATAGAACGGGATATTTCGGAACGATGACGAGTACCGACCAACTAGACGTTTGGGTAGTAGCCTTGGACGGTCCTGTTAGACAGGACAAAACGAAGGGAAGTGATATCACGAATTATTTGACACCCAGCACTCTGGAGGATATCGACCACATGTTTTGCAATGAAAGAAACGACAAAGAAGCCCCGAGCGATTGTTTGTTACTGAGCTACTTGGTTTCGGGGGCGATGATTTGTGCCGTTTGCGGAACCATTTTCAGGTTTTGCGCCAACTATCATTTACTGCGAACTTCGGCTGCTGGCACCGATTGGATGTGCGTGAGAAGTACGTTTTTACATGCGTTTTTCAAGGGAGCACTGAAGGAGAAAGGCCGACAGCGTGTCGCAACACCGGAACCAGAAATTTTCGAGATCGAAGAGAACGATATTTATAATTTACAATGCACGTGAAAATTAGTCTGTGTGCCTTAGTCGTTTTCGACGAATAAAATGAAATTACTATCACTATGTGAATCGATATGATTCTGTTATACCGATTGGTTCTGTTTTAGGGCCGATTCTGTTCTTGATCGAGCCTCGAGCTTGAAAAGAAAATGAAAACTATTTGAAGACGGTGCAATGTTAAAATGCTACACAAAAATTTATATCATTAATTACATACTCAGATATCTGCCATTTCCTGATGATATACAGGGTGAATCAAAAAATTGTACCGAGCTTTCTGGGGGTGATAGAACATTGAAAAATAAGTGTAGTTTGATGATCAAACTCATGGCCCAAAATGCATATTAAGGGAGATATATCCTTTCAAAGTTGATAAAATTAAAATAATTTCTCCGCATAACTACTGAACGATGGAAGCCACCCGATTGAAATTTTGTGCATGAATGTATGTTGTCAAAATACATTTTTTCGTCACACTTCCACATTTCTGATATTGTTATAAAGGGTGTTTTCAGAGGGTGAGTCATGATTTTTTGTAGAAAACTTTTTTCCCTGTATTATTTTCGGTGAAAAAACAGGAGCATTCGATGGAACGAAGAAAATTACATGAAAAAGGTACTCTTATTCAAATACAAAAAATTGAGCCGTTCGTGAGATATTTGAGTTTTTGTAGTTACATGATATCAGCAGATTGATTCATCGGTATAACGATATTTCAGCAGCATTTGCATTTCCGAAGCACTCGCCAAGCATTAGAAGCATATCAGTTTGTTCAGAGAACTTGCCATATTTCTTAAAATCTCAGTTGATAATCGCAGTGATAAATGACACAGAAAAATCACACGAACAAATCGACTACAACAATGTTGACTCGAATGTTGATGACATGAACGTCAAAATTGAGAACAAAATTATTCATCATGGCCTGCTAAAATATCGTTATACCGATTAATCTCGCGATGAATAAAATCAATCTGCTGATATCATGTAACTACAAAAACTCGAAATATCTCACGAACGGCTTAATTTTTTGTATTTGAATAACAATACCTTTTTCATGTAATTTTCTTCGCTCCATCGAATGCTCCTATTTTTTCACCGAAAATAATACAGGGAAAAAAGTTTTCTACAAAAAATCATGACTCACCCTCTGAAAACACCCTTTATAACAATATCAGAAATGTGGAAGTGTGACGAAAAAATGTATTTTGACAACATACATTCATGCACAAAATTTCAATCGGGTGGCTTTCATCGTTCAGAAGTTATGCGGAGAAATTATTTTAATTTCATCAACTTTGGAAGGATATATCTCCCTTAATATGCATTTTGGGCCATGAGTTTAATCATCAAACTACACTCATTTTACAATGTTCTATCACCCCCAGAAAGCTCGGTACACATTATTGACTCACCCTGTATAATATATTAATTATATAACTGGTGTGGAACCCAAAATACAGCAATTCTGATCGAGAATATAGACCCTTTTGATAGTCTGACGGACAATACCTATGTCATTTTCATGAAAATAAATCTGGTCGTCACTATATTTTTCGGAAAATGAAATTTTGATTTCAACTTTCACATACAGATTTATGAAAATGTCTTTGGTCTACGAAACTTCAGTAGAAACAGAGCAAGACTTAATTGGACGAATTACAGCAGCATTTGAAAACATTCTAAACGAGGATCAATTTTTTAGTCAAGTCCGACGCAATCATGTGCTACGTTTAAATCGGTGTGTTCAGGTTGGAGGAAGACATTTTGAACAATTGTTGTGATGATATCATGTAAAAAAGGCAAAAATTGAATGTATTAAATCCTTTTTAGGCAATTTCTAAATTTCAACGCGTTTTAGTGCCGGAGTCACACTTTTCCGGACAGTTTGATCTCATAGTTCTGTAACACCCTATATTCAACTTCGTTGCATTTCTACATATGAGTCACAGTGAAACAATTTCCAATCAACTAATTGGAGGGAATATTATAACTGTTTATTCATACAGGGTGATTACAAATTGAATGTTATTCTTTTTTTTTCAAATAAATATCATGAGTCCTAAAATGCACCCTCCGAGCTGAAGCCACTGTACGTTAAGTCAACGCATGATTTTAAACTAAGTGATATGCTAATATTTAGGAGATATATGTTTATCACGACTGTTTTAGTTGAAAACTCCGATACTGTCCTGAACATCTGTATACTTATAGCATATGGCGGTTTCATGAAATACAGTTCTTTGTCTTCCAATCTAATTCTTTCACGATTATTTTTGTGAAATTCCTCATGCCAAAGGCAAAACTTGTTATAGCGTGAATGATTGTAGTTTTTGCTATTCGTGTTCCTTCAAGGTTTCGAAATTCCGATTTGCGTGTACAAAGATTCGACCAATGTCCAGCAAACATGCAAGGTCGCTTTGAGGAAATCGATGAAACTTTATCTCCAACCAGCGAGAAACACGGCCTGTTGGGTACAGGATGTCTACGTGAATTCCGATACCCCATGGGTATCACTATAATAAAAAGAAATCTTGTGACAAAGAAATGCCTGCCAATAGTGCACGAGATAAGTATTCGCATCTGACAAAAACGACACATTCGTGTCACTATTTATTTTTTTTCAAATTGCTAACCCTTCAGCAAACAATAAAAGGACTTGAAACTGTGGATATTTCAGCAGATTTGTCCCCATTTTCGAAGAAATCTCTTGAGGACTATATTAGAATTTTCGCTTTTGCCAATCAGTCAAATCAAACTGTTTTGCGTTTCGAAAACTAGATCGAGGTGATGCTCCCAAGATTCCTCCAAGCTATTGACATAACTTTGACGTTCATGACTATCATCCTGACAGTTGATCTTGACCCATCGGCCACATGGAAGTGACAGAGAACGAAATCGAATCAGAGACCGACACAGCGCACTGCCCAGAGTCGAACTCTGCCACAGCCACCGAAGAAGAAATCCAGAAAAATCTTCAAGCCATCTCACATTCATGTGTGAACCAACAAGAGGTGCCTGGCGAGCAACCAGACCAGATCACTGATTCGCAGCAAGGCTGTTCAACGGGGTTTAGTTTCCAGAAGAGTCCCTTGAGCTCTTTGGAGGAACTCAGCATGAGACTCATGGAGGTGAGGATAGGCTTGGAAGGATCGGAGAGCTATACCACCGTGGATATCTGCAGTAAAGAGAAGTCTACGACGACAGACGGCGAAACTCGCTTCAGCAGAAACCCCAGAACGCAGAATATCATAGTAGGTAGGAGTTTCGTCGAGGATAGACCTCCACCACCTTACCCCGAAACCTACTACTACCAAGGGCAAGCTGGGTCTACGCCTATCTATCAAGAATACAGCGGCTACAATAGGCCTCCTCCTCAAAACACCAGGTTCACCCCTTCGTACGTGCCGAACCTGGTAGGTGTGTTCAACCCTTTCGACGAGCGGAGCATCAGGAACAAATTCATCCACAAGGTGTATATCATACTGAGCTTCCACTTGCTCATAGCCTTCGGGATCATAGCATGCTGCTGCTTCTACGAACCAGCTAGGATATTCGTCCTGCGGGATAGGATACTGTGGATAGTGACCCTGTTCCTCTACTTCTTTCTGGTTATATTGATATACTGCGTCAAATCCGTGAGAAGAGCTTTTCCCTTCAACTACTTCTTGCTGATGCTGTTGACGTTGACCATGGGCTACATGATAGCCCAGTTGGCTGTGCGCATCCACAAGAACGCTGTGCTGATGTCATTCGGCATCACCATCGCAGTGACCTTGCTGATAACATTCGTAGCTTGGCAAAACTGGTGCGATGTCACCTCTTGGGGGATAATAATAGCTATAGGGTCCCTAGTCATAATGGTGTACGGTTTGATAGCGTTGATCGTCACCATGCTGACCGGTTTGAGGGTGTTGTACTTGGTTTACGCCTGTCTGGCTACAGTGCTGTTTTGCGTCTACCTCCTGTACGATACGCAGCAGATCTTGGGAGGCGGCAGGATCGCGATGTCCCCCGAGGAATATATTTTGGGGGCTGTGACTTTACTCGTGGACATAATGTATATTTTCATGAACATTCTGTACATCTTTGGCTTCAGCAGGTCCTGAATAAAGCGTTCGGTTAAGAGTAGAATTTTTTGTTTTCATTCCGAGTATCTTCACATGGAAGTCGACGCGCTGACCTACATTCGTTCGTTTCAGATCATGTGACAGAAGCAGACAGTCGGAGATGCCGGAGGTGGATAGTCCTCTGGGTCACTGGCCACACAGCCTCAGCTCGATGATGGCCTGTCTGGGGTGCACACTGGGCCTCTTCAACATCTCCAGATTCTCCATCCTGACGGTCCATTTCGGCGCCAACTTCATCTTCCAGTTCATCTTTCTGTCGATCGTCTTCGGCCTGCCCCTCTTCACCCTCCAACTGTGCCTGGGACAGCAGTTGGGGGCTGGGGTGATAGACATGTGGAGGATATCGCCGCTGTTCCAAGGGGTGGGGGTGTCCCTCCTCATCGCGCAAGCGCTGACTGGCTTGTACAGCATAGTGGGCGTGTCATGGATGTTCGTCTTCTTCAGGGACTCGTTCATCACCAAGCTAGACAAGTACAGGTGGGCTGAGTCGTATCAGCACTATAGACTGGGTAAGCTAGTAGTAGAAAGGAGTTTAGAAATGGTAAGAGAATCTATTTTTCAGATATTTTGCCTGATAACGTCACCGACAAAATCAACGAGACTTTGCCGGACTATTTCAACGGAGTGGTTCTTCAGAGACATCACTTACCCTCCGGCAATGCCTATGGTACCATCAAGTTCCAACTGGCCTTCAATCTTGCGGTAGTGTGGCTGATAGTTTTCGTGTCGTTGAGCAAAGGCCTGAGATCGTACGGCAAAGTGATTTACGCATTCACCCTAATGCCCGTCTTCGGGACTTTTATACTATGTGCCAAAATACTTGGACTGATGCCTCCCGAGTATATCAACGTCATCTTTCCCGAGACGTCGTGGGGTGATTTTTTTCTGAACTCGAAGGTGAGTGCTGCTATATGCTAGTCCAGCAGTGATCCTCACTCGACTTTTCTCTTCGCAGAGTTGGTTGGCAGCAGGGCAGGAAGTTTTCATGACCTGGGGCTTGATGGGAGCAGCCATAATGCAGATAGCATCACACAACAAGCACAAACACTTGCTTCAAAGAGATTCTAGTCTTGTAGCCATCATAACCTTAACCATTCTACTTCTAGTTGCCTTTTTAGCGAACACTTGTGTCCAGATTCTCAAGTCGTATGGATACGTCTATGTACCTAATTCTTTTGGTGAGGTTGCTCGAGCGATTCGGTTAGTGTGTTATGTTGTTTGATTTTTCCAGAGCGGATGTCTTCAGGCACATTTTTACGATATGTCGGCGATCCTTCAACATCGAACCCAGTTAATTTGCCAGTGAGGAACTTGCTTCACAACTCGTTCATCGTGGGGCAAAGAGTCATAAGGCCAAATGTAGATTATACCAGCGAAAGTGGGTATCAGGTTGGTGCAAACTGTTAAACACATTAGAACGATAAAAATCATACATGAAATGAGAAGAATGATAGAAGAAACAGCACGATCGTGATCGATTTTTTCCGCAGGTTCTTCGCTTCGCTACCGAACTGGTACCGGCAACCTTTGCAGTCATGGGATCGAATAACGTATCCCCATTCTGGGCAGTCCTCTTTTACTTCATCCTGATAATGTTCGGAATTGCCCAACAATTGGCTATTTGGCACTGCGTTATCACAGGTATAATGGCTATCAAAGCGAACGTTTTGAAGTCCTGGGAAACGACCATCACTTTCTTCAGCTGCGCCTGCGGGTTTATTTTGGGTCTGCCGATGGCTACAGAGGTGAGTATGATGGAGACCATTATGAGAGTCGAGAACTTCCAACTGACTTGACACACGTTACATTTGCCTGTCGTATTATTAGAATTCGAATTCGCAGCTTTTGAACCAATTTGATTCTTCCAGATGGGAATCTTCGTGGTATATTTCTTCGACTACACCGTTGGAGGGATATGGTGGCTCTTGATAGTCTTACTCCTTCAAATTCTAGCAGTATTCATGGTGCGGGGAAGACCTTATAGTGGAGATACCGTAGTGACAGCTCTGTTCTATCAAAGTAGTCACCCTTGTTTCCTCAGTTGGGCCCCTGCCCTGCTGTCATTCACGTGGAATGTGATTCTACCTGTGTCTCTAATGGTAAGTTGAAACGTAACTTCGAACAATCTCGCTGAGTATTGTATTTTTCTCAGGTTCTGTGTATAGTTACGTTCAAGAACGGCAACTTCAGGGATATGTTCATTTGGCATCATGCTCCAGTTGCAGAATATTGGCCGCTATGGGCTAGGCAAGTGGGCTCTGTATTGCAATTGTTTCCTATCCTCTGTATACCCTTGGTCGCTGTTATACAGAGTTATAGATATTTAAATAACGGACCCAGTGACATTTTAGACGTAAGTGATTTTCTACTGTATGGTAAACTCTACTTTTATCCATTTTGTAGTTGTGAGTAGGCATCTTGGTGGATATCAGTTAAACGAAGATGGATATTTCAAATTGAAACATACTCTTTGCTGCTCACACCTCACGAAATGTTTGAAAGTTTTATCGACCTCATTTTACTCGAGCTACTTATAACATTTGATTGTTTTTTCGATGCTGGCCCAGGAGGAATATGTGGACCCTTCTGAATATGTTAGTATAAAAATGTTCCATTATGCGAGGGGTGAACAACTTGTTGAAAATTCTGTACCTACACGTGATTTTGAGTACTCATCGTTCACTATCATTCAGATTCATCATGACTATCGAAACCTTTCGAAATATCTTTCAGGAGTTCTCATGAAAATATTCGATTACGTTGAATAAGAATCTTCAGAGCATTTATTATTGAGTATCCCGGTTTGTTTAGAATTTTCTATCAATCTTTCGAGAATTTGATCACCTCTGATGATGTATCAATTATTGCTGATTATTCACAGTGTACGGTGTACAGTTAGATCAAAACATGTCCACCCCTCTTTGAAATCAGAATTTATTGTTATATTTGGAAACTTCCCATGACTCCGAGTCGATTCAAAATTAGTAAACATGAACATGAAGAACCTAACTAGCACTACCTTGATATCTGGAGGCCCCCACAAGAAACACGTTCTTTTTTTGACAGTTTTATGTTTCACCCGTACAGATAAAACTGTACGGGTAAAACAGTCACGTGTGCCGTTAGGGGCCTCAACAGGAATCTCCCCGACTAAACATTACACAAATACCTGATTTCGCTCTAGAAATCCATAATCAACTAGTATTTCCACTCGCCCATGTTGAGAAATAACTGAATAACTCATCTCGATCGATAATCAAACTCCAGAATGATAAACTCCGGACGGGGAGCCGTTTTTAGTTCCCTTCGAATCACTCCGAGAAAAAACTCCGATACATTTTACAGCGAATCCAGTTGTTGTACAGGCCGCCCATCGGCGAGCACATGGACGAACTGGCTGCCCGAGAGGCTGCCGCCGCCGTCCGCGGCGAGGTCACCGCCAGCGCCGCCGCCGCCGCGGACCCGCCCCCCAAGTACACGCCGCCCCCGTCGTACACGACCGCGACGGGCGCCCGCCTCGCCAAATTCCTCAGGCAGAGCATCCGACGCAGCGTGCGCCGCATCGCCAACGTGCTGGGCGAGGGCTCGTCCAATCGACAGCGAGCCAGCGCCTCGGCAGGGGAGGGGCCGTCGAATGGGCGGCGCGCCAGCCCCCCACCACCCGATTATAACGCGGTGCTGGTCGAGATGAGCGGCAGTAGCGGCGCGACCGCCGGCGCGAGCGGGCGGACGTCGACTCTGGAACGACTGAGGAGGCTGCAGAGCTCCGTCACGGCGCTGACGGCGGCGGAGGTGGCGTCCATTCTGCGAAGCAGCTTTCGCAGGAGTACAGTGAACGCGAGGAACAATGCGAGGATAGCGAATTTCAACGATGCCATGGCGTCGTTGAGTGCGCATAATCTGGTCGATTCAGCGGTACCGATCGGAGAGATGTCTCTGGTCATGGAGCGTCTCGATGCCGAAGCGGGAAAGGATCGGAATGATTCGTCTGTGATATGAATTTAGCGTAGGAAATAGTGTCCCAGCTCAGTGTCGTCCGATGGGTGACAGTGAATTTATCTTCTGTTTTAATGGCAATCAGTGTAATCGATAGTTTATCATGGAACCATATTGATTTTGTACAGGATAGGCCGAATTGGGCGTTTTAAGATGCAGTGAATATAGATGCAATCAAAAAGCCGATTAATTTTCCAGGGCTTGATTCGGTCAATACCAAAATAGCATATTTGGAATCTCAGAGATAAGAGGGAAAAGTGCTGGTGAGACATTGGAGAAGATAAAGCAGCCAATTATTTTTTCTCAATAGAACATCCGTATGTATGAGCTCAGTGGATAGTCTCAGGAGTTATCTCGGGACATATCCGCTCTGCCACGGCTACATTTTTAGAAGAAAAATCTGTTGAAGACTCATCCATATCCTGACTATGTCTGCTACCTGAATGAATAAATTGAAACCGAGATCGAAACATTGATTGTCAATAAATACATCACCCATAAATATTGCAGATTAGTGTGTCTTATATGACTGGTGGAATGGTGGTAGAGCTGACGCATATTCGAAGACATGATTGACTCCCCCGCTATACAGGGTTGCTCTCGGTAGAGGTTCGTTAAAGGTTTCCGTGGTTTGAAGAAACTTAGAATTCGGATTTTTGGACCTCAGGGTCAAAAAATATTTTCAAGGTGATACAATTTCCGGTTATACCTCATTTCAAATGGAACACTCGGTATATTATTCTATTTATGCATTCCTCAGAGAATTTCAAGATGAGTTCTATCCACTATCTCTATACCTATTTTCAATTGTTGAGCGCTTCTGAGGTATGAGATACTTTCGAACCAGCAATTGATTCATTGCATACAGGGCATCCAATATTCGTTCTTTGCATCGATCCGCTATGCATTTTCCAACGATTTTCTTGTTAATCCATATTTTCAATTCAAATACAGTGTGTCACATTTCAGTTTCTGCTACCAAATCAAAATAGAGAACATGGATTACCAAGGAAACAGTTGGAAATGGGTATGGAGAAAGCTATAACGAATCGATGCAGATTCATTTATCATAGTTATTTTCAACCACGACAACTTCTATAGAACTTCTGACGTGCGGAAACCATAACCTGCAAAAATCCATCGGACTATCCGACATCAGGATAAACACATTATTCAGGTGACAATCATTAGAGAGCATGCGTCCGTATAGTGTGTGAAAAAAAAGGAAACACATCCTCGAAAAAGATGAATTCAGATTCTTCAACAACCTTGAGGAAGGTGGAAGATGACTTCCTCCTAAAATCCACTTTCCTCAAGGATGTTGAAGGAGACGAATTCAAATTTTTCGAGAATATCTTTCCTTCTTTTCAACGCACGCGCACTAGGCAGAATCGGCTCTAATAATTGCCTCCTCGTTATTTGCTGGACGCGAGTTCTCCATCTGCCACTCGAATGGGCCCAAGCGAAATTCGAATATGTGAGCTGCTCTTTGTACAGTGACGGTTTTGATCTCTATCATAATAATATAAATTATCGCTTTTTCAACATCAGAGAATGGTGTTTCTGAGCAATGATTTCCTCCTTTACTATGTAAGGGAGTAGGTATTTGATGTGTAATTTTTTGTAAGATTATTTATACTATTTTGTACATAGACAGAAGAAAGAAATATGACGATATTCGTTGAGCAAGTAACATCACTTTTTTTTATATTTTTCATTGTGGAACTGATAATTTAAGACTCAAGCTTTTTCATGATCTACTCTTTTCATTAAAAAATATTATAGATATGACTGTGATTTCATTTAATATTGAAGGGGTGAATTTGTATTCATGCTAGAACGTGATCAAAGCCAAGAAGTGTCTTCTATACTTTTTATTGAGAAATCTGGAATAACTAATTTTCATAAAGACTAATTGTAGGACGCAATGAGAGGTATTCGTATATCACGTATCACACACAAGAAGTGATATAGGGTGTCCCAACAAGATATGAAGAGAAATCATTAGTTACAATTTTCTGACCTAATTGTTTGCGGAGTAAAAATGAAGTTTCTGTTTCTTCAGAGTTTCTGGTAGTAGTTTTTGATTTCTTGAGATCTTGAGTGTACAATGAAGGTATAAAAGGTATTCTGCGCACGTTTTTGTACTTTGTACTTTTTTCTATGTCACCCTGTATATATATATATAGTATTCAGTATAGTATGTAGTAGTCACTCAGTCGGTGATACTACACTCACGGAATCATTGACCTCTCTAGAACATTGTAGAAAGGTGAGCGCTCATCCTTACGTTGTCAGGCTCGAGACCTGTTGAACTTCGCTCTACCAAGCATCATTCATCAATAGAACGCCTTAGTTGTGGAATTCTTTACCTAGTGAAGTCTTTCCTGATGCTGGCAAACACAATGTTTCTCGAACATCATAGCTTTTACTTTCGTATTGTCAAAAGATGAACATTTTACTTAGACTTAGACGTGATTTTCTCTCCTCGTTTCTAAAAATAAAAATAAAATGAAATAAATAAAATGAAATAATCATTTCGATAATGTTCCTATTATTAATTTTATCATTCTTTTTCTCTCTGGTTGTCGAAACAACCCTCTTAGTTTATACGAGTGGAATCCAAAATACATCATCCACCATTCACCACAATGACAACACAGTTGAGTTGACGTTGACTCACTTGAGTGAAGTTGGTTAGCAAAGATGATAGCTGTAATATCCGAAGGTTGCCGAACTTGTAACAATCCATGGGCGCACACATTTATTTTTATGAAATCGACATGAGTATTATCTATCAAACTATCGAAAGGGTTTCCACCTGCTGTATTTTGGATTGCGAAATTTCAGTGAATGACGATGACAGTGGAATAATGATGATCTAAATATTAATGGTTGTAGGAAAAATAGTGTACATAACACGTTAGAAAGTCTATTTCACGCACGCGATACATAAAATCTACTGAATGGGAAATGTGAATTGAGATTTGAAAATTGGAACCGAGTGAAAAAAAATTGACGGGTGACAGCATCGCCTGTCAATCGTTTCTGATTTCGGGTTTCAAGCTGACTAACCAACCGACTATGTAGAAATAAAGGTATTTCGTGGTCACTCTTTTATTCTATGGAAACTATAAAATTCTTCGAGTATTTATGTCAATAGCAACGTTTATTATATCATTTCCTAGAAAAAAGTCAGTAGCCACGATATTCGATTTCTTTCCCCAGTCATCTCTGAACCATTTCGTGATTTTGGGGTTGATTTCCGAGGCCAATTTCCTGAGATTGTTCGTTCTGAAGACTAGGTCAATGGGCTGAGGCGTCAGCTCAGCCATGAGAGCCCACAAGGGATTGCTAGTATTGACATGCTCAGAAATAGCTTCTTCCAGGAATTTCCTCAGGCTGGATACACTTTTTGTGTTTCCCCAGATCTGAGGCAGTGGGTGCCACAGAAAATAATTCTCTGAAAATGAAAACGATCATGGCATAAAGCATTATACACAAGGCGGATGTTACAATGTGAAAACCATGAGTTTCAATTAGAAATTATTGTGTCATAGATGAGATGGAATGAGTTTCAATATTTCATTTCAATAATTTTGTGATCAACCCGGTATATTGTGAACTGATAACAGATATAGTGAAATATCGTTCCCATGTGAATGGAATTGCAACTGAAATGAAATTAATATGAGATATTACTGAAATATCCCAATAACTTCTAAACGAATGATTTAATTATATTATATTTTGACCTCAAGATGAATGAACTACCCAATATATTTAGAAATTGATTTTGTCTTTTTTTCACTAGTGAAGGTATTTACTATAGGAAGGGTTGAGAATTCCTTCGATTTTTACGAATTATCAAAATTTCTTGTTTAAATTCACTCCGTATATAAAGTGTATAGTATATTTTCGAAATGCCCTACGCGCCCCCTAATTCCCATGAATTAATGAGTATAGGGTGTTCCAATCTGAGGAAACATCCAATTGTTGTTGTAACAATTTGAAACTAATAAAAATAGGTCAACAATTGGTTGACTCACACTGCTCGTATGCAACTCACGATTACCTCTTACTGTTGTTCTATCTGCATAGCATATGATCAAGTTTTTGTTTTTCCTCCAAATATCATTCAAAGTAGGCCCTTTGCCTATTTCAATGTCAACGAAGGGCATCGCGAAAGCCCCCAGTTCGGAATAGATCAAGTCAACAAATTTTCTGTGCAGACTCAGTGAAAAATTCGTTGGGTACGGAAATCTGTGAAAATCCAGCACTACGATTTCTTTTGGCGCTAGTTGTAGAAACTTCTTGATATCCTGCAAGAGAGGCAGGATTTTCGTCACTCTGACTAGATCGTGGTTCAAGTAAAATCTGCAAATCCAAAGAATTATGTTGAATATTTTGTCAGGATCGAATCCTCGTTATCAAAACTTACCCTTCGTTCTCATAATACCCTATCCTGAAATCGAGGTAACGGATACCAAAAACCAGTTGCGTCCAAACGCTTCTATCTTGGTTGAGTATGTAATTTTCCAAAAACGAGACTATCCCAGAATAGGCTCCCGAATTGTGCGTTCCTGGTATCAATAGTGACTCTATCTTCCGATTTCCCAAAGTAACACTAAAGAGATTGATTGAACAAATGCACAAACATGTCTGATATAACCTCACAATTGATATTGCTTCTGGAAATACTCAAATACCTTTATTGTACCTATTATCGGTGATCCAAGTAGGCTGTATGGCGAGGCAGGTAGAATCTATAGTCCCGTTCCTGGACACAGATGATATCCAGTAAGGAAAACAATGGGGTCCAGGATCAGGTCTGGCATTTTCTGTTGGTTCCCAACCTCCTGGCAGCCACGGGTGGCCAAATTTCACTTTGGTTCTGAAAAAACCATCTGGGAAGTCTTTGAATTTTATCATCTTCAACACACCATGGTCTTCCTGGAAGAATTCATTTTATGTTCGGATCTGGTGATTATACTGATAACCTTGTGCTCACGTCTCTGTCTTGTATATTTTTCGTCGATAGTATGATGTATTCAGGCACTAAGTCTTTATTTTGGCAATCAGTTATCCAGTTCAGTTCCAGGAAGGTATCAGCATAGGAAGAGACCGTCAAATGAACCTTTCCGCATTTCGTTAACCCTGAAAATTAGTTTGCCTAATTCGATGTTACGTTCTCAATGATTGATGATTTTGGACGACAGATAACATATTCCTTTCTTTGTTATTGCTTCTACGAACTACTATTGGTTCGCTCACAAATCAAATTGCAAAAACATGAATTAACAATGATAGACATGATTCATTTTCTGGCGTACCTACTCTCAATGAGTGTAGTGAACTGGGATGATCATAATGGTTGACCTTGTAATTCTGTGAAAACACACTTCATATTGTCGAATTACTCGCAAATGAAATCAGTTAATGAGTAATTCACAATGTACTAAAAAGTGAATCGTGAAAAAATATATAAATACCTGGCAGCAAACTCAATTCATATCTTACCTTTGGACGAAATACTGCTGATGCAGAAGCTAACAATGATCCACAACGATCTACCTTTACACATTACTGCTTATTATATCTAATAACTGATGAATCGACAAAATTTTGACCGCAGACAGAAATCATACATAATTTTCGTTGGTCTTGCAAGTCGGAGCTATTTATCGTAAACAATGAAATGATTGGTACGTCCTTATATAACCGCAGAGAATTCAATACTGAATTGATAAAGTATATAAAGTATTCCATTCCGAGCGTACAGTTTATAGAAACGTCACACCTTCACAGCAGATGTTACGAGGAGAGATCGATTGTCTGCGAGGCTTCCCTCCCAGTCAGATCCCAGAGGGGTCAACAAACGAAGGATTGCACGTCTTGAAGCATTCCAGGAATTGGTGATTCGAAACAACAAAATAATATCTTGTGAACTATGGTTTATTAAAATCATTTATACATAAAATTTTTTACAATTAAAATGAATGAACTTAACTAGGAAAGACCTGTACAATTGAGGTAGAACATAAATCAGTCCGGTTTTTATTGGGCAAACAATCTTTGGATGAAATGTATCGTTTAAGAAAAGGATCACTAGATAACATACAGCGTGTTTCATTCAATTGGTTCAAGATTCTCTTCCATAGTATAGGAGAAAAAAGACACGCTATACTTTGAGAGAAATTTCGTCCGGAATCGATAAGACATTTGTAATAGAAATAAATAGCGTATTTACAAACAATGAAATTGAATTCATGTCACTATGAAATTCCTATAGACTATCGAATATTCGAAAATTAAAACAAAATAATTTAAAGCGAAATTCCATAGATATTTCAGTAAGATAAATAAATAATGAATGTTCACTTTTGTGATAGTAAATACTTAGTACATATAAAACTTTACCTACGATACTATATATATTTACATATATTATTTACACGAAATTTGACGTTTCTTTATATTATATCTATAAGTCATGGATGATCACTAGGCATTTTCAATGAGGATCAACTATTCAATTTCCCTTGAAATGTCAGGGATGTTAGAAATTAAAAAGAAAATCTATTTCTGAGTGGCTGTTTGTGGTGCCAGAAGTCGATTTGTTGTTTGGTAAATTTGAGATATCGTCTCAAAGTTGCACATAAAAGAAATTTAGATACTGCAAGTGCTCTACCATTGAATGTACGAAGTGTTGGTTGGTTATTAGTAATCTGAAAGATTCAAAAACTGGGTGGCACTGAGTGTTGATCAAAATAGCATTCGCATCATTATCCTTGGTCTAAGAGCTGTCTGGAGATATATGAATCGCTCTGTCGACCAAAAAGTCTCTCTACGTTGAAAAGTTAAGAAATTGATTGATGAGAACGAAAATCACGTCCACTCAGTTATCTCGGAATAAACTGAGGACAAAGTCTTGTTTTCTTTTGACCGAACGATTCAGTAGTTAGATTGTTGCGTCAATAAATTCAACAACTCCGAATGGTCCATGTTGTTGAGAGTCTGCATATCGATACCGAGCGCGTCGGCCACACTATTCATATCCAGACCGAAGGACTTCAACAGCTCGATGAAGTCCATTTCTTCGCCAGTGAAGGGATTGTGCAGTCTGGGGCAAGACTGGTTGCACTGCGGCCAAGAACACCTCTCGAGCCGCCTGTGGGAGCAATGCCGTTTCTTAGGCCTTCTCGGACTTTGCTGGACGGCTCGCGTTGGACGGTGGTGCACAGAAGAAGTCATCTTGTTGGGATGGTGCGAAGCGCGGTTTTCGTTCAGAGACGAAGGGCGAACAGTTGCTGCGAAGAGAAAATCAGAATTTAGGACACTAGGGAACATTTAGTGGAACAATTGCCATCGGGAGTCAAAGAAGTGCTATTGATGTGGGAATTTTGTAGTCGGACAAGGAAAAAATGCTGGAGCCTATGAAAAATTAAGAGTAATGAGAGGCGTATAACGAATATACTATATTTTGCCTCAATTTTCTGTTACAATCCCAATCAGGCGTCTTTCGTCTTGTTACATGTAGTCATGTTCTCTTTGGGTTATAACTTTCATAAGTCACAATCAAAGATTAACTCATTTTTCAGCTCTTTGTGGGGTTTTCTCTCCTCCTTCTGAAGAATAAAGTAGAAGTTATTGAAAATTATTTCAATATATTTGTAGTAATGACAGATTTTGTGATCTGAAATTGAACCTTCAGATACCTAAAAGAGAAATTCTCTATTTGTTAGTGACACCTTGTTTTTTTTTTAAATTTGGAAATATAAATATTTTTAATAAAGTTAAAACTTCACCTTATCTCAGTGTCAAAACCAACCGACATTGAGAAATCTTGCGAAGCAAAGTGAAGGTTTTATTTTTATCAAATTTATTTATGTTTCCAAATTTTTTTTAAAACAAATAGAGAATTTCTCTTTTAGGTATCTGAAGGTTAAATTTCAAGCGCAGTGACATTTTGGGGCAGATCACAAAATCTGTCCGTACTACAAATTTATTCAAATAATTTCAACTTCTACTTTTAGAAACGAGGAGAGAAAATCCCACAAATAGCTGAAAAATGAATGTACCACCTCCTCGAGAAGCTTACTGACAAAGATTCATTATATCGGGTGTTTCACACAACCATACCTCCTCGAATATCTCGCGAACAACGGATTGAGAAACCAAAAAGTACGTCCAAAATATTTTTAAATGTTCTATTGACTGACACCATGACCATGAGAGTTCCTCCTCCTCACCTCTTGGGGGAAGAAGGGGGTAAAGTTTGACAGGTTTTATGAATTTTAAGAGTTGTATTTTTTGATTTGGTGGAAATTTTCTGGAAAGGAATAATTTTATTCTCAGGCAACTGACTTTGGTATTATGATTTGCCGGTTGCCTCTTGAATATAATAAATTTTGCAAGGAAATAGAATTATTTTCCTTGTTAAAAAAGTTGTTGAAAACAAGAGGAAACATATTGCATGTTCGTTTTGTTTTTTGCCGTCATATCAAACACTATTTTTGAATTGTTCATTGCTCAGTTCAGCCAAAACTGACAAATATCTCGGAGATATTCTCGGTCACCTCACCTTTATTTTTCCTTCCTCTCCTGTTCTTCCTCGCCCTCCTCCGCTTCTTCACCTTGGCGACATCATTGACCTCTGGCGGCGTATTACCGGAGGAGCCGATCTTCTCATTCCTCCTCCTCTTCCTCTTCATCCCGCCCACAGAACCGCTAAACTGTCCGGAACTCTTCAGTCTTTTGAGTCGCTTCAGCCTCCTCCTGCCGGTCTTCTGTTCCCAGCAATGCAGAGCCTCCGCTATGGAGGTGTCGTCGATCTCGACCTGCTGCCAGTCGCGCTTGGTGAGCACGGCGTGCGAGATGCAGGAGGGCGCGAACACGGCCGAAACGTTGTCGAAGCTCTGCCGTAGGGCGTCGCCCATCTTGTGAATGTAGTCCCATTGTTGCTTGGTGACGGGCGCGCCTACGTTGTCCACGTCCATTTGGGCTTCGTCGAACAGCCATTGGAAGACGAACAGTTCAGCTGCAAGGAGGAAATCGTCGAAATTATCATCATTATTATTATTATTTATTATATACGGATTACACCATTTCACATTCGGTTCAATAGTTAATATAATTCAATAGAATATGCGGAAAAGACATATTGAATTTCGAAGATGAAATGATAATAAATAATAATAAAAATAATAGTAAAACAGTAAATAGTCAATAAATGTAGTAAATTAATACATACAGGGTGAGTCAAAAATGTGTACCGAGCTTTCTGAGGGTGATAGACCATTGAAAAATAAGTGTAGTTTGATGATTAAACTCATGGCCTATAAAATGCATATTAAGGGAGATATATCCTTCCAAAGTTGATGAAATTGAAATAATTTCTCCGCATAACTTCTGAACGATGAGAGCCACCCGATTGAAATTTTGTGCATGAATGTATGTTGTCAAAATACATTTTTTCGTCACACTTCCACATTTCTGATATTGTTATAAAGGGTGTTTTCAGAGGGTGAGTCATGATTTTTTGTAGAAAACTTTTTTCCCTGTATTATTTTCGGTGAAAAAACAGGAGCATTCGATGAAGCGAAGAAAATTACATGAAAAAGGTACTCTTATTCAAATACAAAAAATTGAGCCGTTCGTGAGATATTTGAGTTTTTGTAGTTACATGATATCAGCAGATGGATTTTATTCATCGCGTGATTCATCGGTATAACGATATTTCAGCAGCATTTGCATTTCCGAAGCACTCGCCAAGCATTAGAAGCATATCAGTTTGTTCAGAGAACGAATAACTTGCCATATTTCTTAAAATCTCAGTTGATAATCGCAGTGATAAATGACACAGAAAAACCACACGAACAAATCGACTACAACAATGTTGACTCGAATTTTGATGACATGAACGTCAAAATTGAGAACAAAATTATTCATCATGGCCTGCTAAAATATTGTTACCGATGAATCTCGCGATGAATAAAATCAATCTGCTGATATCACGTAACTACAAAAACTCAAATATCTCACGAACGGCTCAATTTTTTGTATTTGAATAAGAGTACCTTTTTTATGTAATTTTCTTCGTTCCATCGAATGCTCCTGTTTTTTCACCGAAAATAATACAGGGAAAAGAGTTTTCTACAAAAAATCATGACTCGCCCTATGAAAACACCCTTTATAACAATATCAGAAATGTGGAAGTGCGACGAAAAAATGTATTTTGACAACATACATTCATGTACAAAATTTCAATCGGGTGGCTTTCATCGTTCAGAAGTTATGCGGAGAAATTATTTTAATTTCATCAACTTTGGAAGGATATATCTCCCTTAATATGCATTTTGGGCCATGAGTTTAATCATCAAACTACACTTATTTTTCAATGTTCTATCACCCCCAGAAAGCTCGGTACACATTTTTGACTCACCCTGTATAATGTGTCAACTTACTGGTCAAGGACGGGTAGAGCCTGTACCCGAAATAGCACCTCCACGGCTCGCTCGAATGCTCCTCTCTACACCTCCTCGGCACCTTTCCCCGCCACAACTCCATGCCCTTCATGATGGCCTCCACGGCAGGCTTGTTGGTCGGCACGTACGGCGTCCTGTCCAAGAACCAGCCCGAATCGCTCACGCCCCGCAGATTGATGTGCGTCAGCGCCAACTCCTCGTGCAGCAACTCCTTCACGTAGTCCAGGTTGACCATCACGCCCGTGCCGCCGGCGCTGCTGCCTGCCAGCAAAAGGTCGGTGCTGTTCTCCAGGCCCAGTGGGACCAGATCGCGGACCACCTGGCGCACCACGAAGCTGCCCATGAAGCTGAACATCTCGGCTGGCGACGGCGGTTTCGTGCCGCTCCAGGAATCGCTGGTGCAGTAAGGAACGAACACGTGGTTGGCGTTGTACCAGAAGGGGTTCTCTTTGGGGTTCGGGGACAGGATGCCACCGACTATCGGAAAACGAACAAAAAAAAAAGAAGCTTGAGATGAGTGGAAGCCTGTTTCACAGGTGCTTCATGAACCAGGTGGATAAAGGATGTAAACCAACTCTTCAATAGTTTAATAAAACGGTTACTAACCATCATTCACTCAATATAAATGAACGTGACCTGAGAATGTTCCAGATATATTCTGAGATTTCTAAAGCATGGATGAGTTCATCCAGAGTCTGAAGGCATTGTTTATTTCGGTTCATAACAGTGTAAATCGGACATTCGAAGATGATATGAAATAAGCTTTCGGGACTATTGCTATTGCAAACAATGCATATCAAATCTGGAACAATCAGATACACGATTCCATTCGTTGTAAACTGAATTTCAAAATGATTGGCCAAACTGAATTGTGCGGATAATTTGTATAGATAACTTTAACAACAGATATGGGTTTGGTTCTTTTGTGGCACTCAGCATATTGTACATATACATGACATTTAAGTAAAGCATGTAGACCTGTCAAACAACTTTACTAAGGCCGCGCGCCGCTTGAGAATAGATGACAATAGGATCGTATTGTAAAGTCAAATCCGCTTTAACTTTTATATTGTCGGATATCTGTCAGTAATAATAATGGTTCAAATCTTGCATTCGTGCTGAATTTCAAATTCAAATCAAGTTCCCAAGATAATCTTGGAAATCGACAAAGGTGATGACAACTGGTGTCGATCTTGGGCAGCCTTAGTCAGTCCTTGGGCAGACTTAGTCAGTCCTTGGGCAGCCTTAGTCAGTCCTTGGGCACTCCACAACTTTTTCTAGTGGCTGGGTATAGGGAGTTCGAAGAGTAGTCTATATTAACATCATTTTTATGAACATCGTATGAGGAGTTATATTAGGTTCATGGGAAAGATTTCAACTATAAACTACAAAGTATTATTCCAGGTGTCCACTAAGGTCGGTAATCGGCCGTATGTTGATCATCTTGGAGCTTTGTAGTAACTTATACAGGGTGTCCCCCTGAAATGTTTCTACGAAATGAAACGAATTGAATTTTGTCAATTGAGTCACAAACCAAGAGTTATATCACAAACCCTCAAGATCGGAGAAAGTTAGGAAATGAATGGTACAATTTTTGAAACGACAGTAGTCATAATATGTATCAAACACCCTTCATGTCAATCGAAATGTTATAACATGATTCTCATGCCTAATAATCTTCTCAGTGTACATACAGAATTTCGGAACGATATCAATCGAAAGTATTAAAAAAATATATTCAATTTTAACGCCCTGTAGCAACTTGGAGGATAATGGTAGAGCGGTAAGCTTAGTTCAATTCCCTGATTTTCAATATTCATAATGGGAAGAAATCGTGTGATATTTTCATTGATTTTATAATTCCATAAGTTTTCTGAACCCAAAGTGTAATAGGTGGTTCGAAGGATACAGTACAATACGAACTAGCCGACCTTAGTGGCACACCCTGTATATGCATATTGAGATATTCTCTAGTCTTTGATAGTACCAACTGACGAAAAATGTTTTAGACACAACTCGAGATCAATGATTCTTGTTTCATTGGATTATCATAAATGTCATTTGAAGGTTGAAAGCTCGTCGCGAGTTTGTGTTTGGAATTAATAGGTATAGGTTCGAGGGCAAGATTTGACAATTAATCTGAAAAATATCCACAAAGGAGCACTGCTGATATCTGGGTACCCTGTATAATGGCCTGAGTAATGTCAGTTTCATGCAGATTTTCATTCATTCCAGCATTTTACTTGAACTTAATCTCAACACACTAGTCAAAAAAGTATCAGTGCACCCCATGTAAAAGAAACAATATTGTTATGACGAATTTCCAACTTGATCGAAGATTTGAGAATGGTAAAAAATCTATTTTTGACAGTATAAAGGTTGAAAAATTGGAAAAAGAGGAAAAACAATAAAATTGGAAACTGAAAAAACGAAAAAAAAAAATTTGTGATTTTTGGTACTTTTTGGCGCATGTCAGCCTATGGTAATGGACCGTTGTGGACCCATAAAAATCAGTGCTACTGATTCCATAAGTTATTCAACCAAAAATACACCCTCCCATTCCAAAGAACTACTTTGGCAGTGGAAATATGACAGTTTCAATAGTTCTGGTTGTTCTGAACTCACCATCTCGTGTTTCTGGCCATTTTGATGACGTCATAAAATGCCTTTGTTTCAGCCACCTATTCCTGCATGAATGATTGTCGTAGCAATACCATCCACCTTCCAAGAATATTATCCATTTCTTACTGGAATGCGATTTTCTCAAGTAGAAGCTGAAAAAATAAATATATCTTTCAATTCATCATCAATATCATGGGAATATCGATATAGTATTTCGAGGGAAATGATTTTGACTGGTAGCGGATTTTTCATTTACCCAGCTTGAGATCCGTCATTGCACGTTATCGATCGGTTTGACAGAAAAACCTTTTTCAAAGCTTTCATCTCGCTCTCCTTGATGTCGTTTTGCTCCGGATTCTGAGTGAACCTCTGTATAGTATTCGAATCTATCGGTTCTTCCACAGTCACTTCGCCAGCTGTACTGTGGAAGGCCATGCAAACGCTTACCCATAATGAAATCATCTGAAAAAAAAAAACAGATCGATATCATCTATAATTTATTTATTTATTTAAAGTCTCACAAAACACTGTAGAGTAATTAAAATACCTTAAAACTAGCACACAGTATGGAAATATTAAGAAAACAAAAACAAAATCACAGTTACAAATGACATCACAGTGTAAAAAATAGCATGTACAGAAATGATTTTGAACATTGGATAGAGTTACATTGTTAGTTTCTTCAGTGCTTTCACATTTGTATCGCATTTGTATTAAAGAGATCATTACAAAGCGCTAACATTTGGCTTAGAGGGCTATCTAATGGGTACTTAATGCTAAATAGTTTATCACATTTAGGTCTGAGCTTAATTTTTGGAACAGTTAGTTAGTTAGTGATACAAGACAAGACGAAGAATCAATTTTTGTTATTCTGCTCGAAAAAAAATCATGAGGACGTTGAAGCCCACATTATTCTCTATATTGACGATGTTCTCATACCACCAGCTATCGAATAGGAAGAATCTCGGCCTGATATTGGACGTGCATTTCAAGTACAAGAGCCACATAAATGCTTTATACTTGACAAGTCGTATTTATCAATGCAATTGCTTTTCGCAAATAAATGCATTTTGAATTTCACTTCGAGGAAAAATCTGTGCGAAACTATCGTGTTACCAATATTTATTTACATTCAATTACTAAAGCAAGATTGTAGATAATACAAAACACCTGATGTCGTTTCATCTATACAGGGTGGCCCAATGAAAACGAAACAAGGTATGCATTTCACTGAGAGATGATCCTTTATGCAATGTTGGATATGACAGGATTTAAAAAAAAACACATAAGGCACTTCTCAGATGAAGATCGTTCTAACTACAAAATGAAAAATAGTGATGATCGAAGGGGAAGAAAGCGTTACTTTCCATCACTATCCGATCATTTTCATAAACGTGTTTTCTCGAGAACTACTGCATTGAATTCTAAAAACAAGGAAGCGTTGGTAAGAGATTTCGAATACCTTCAAAATGATTTATCACTGGACCCTTTATTCCATTTGAGATTCAAGGGTTGGAGCTCACTCCTCCAAGGGATTTGGAGTGAAAAAGTTGAAAACATGCGCAAAATATTTCCCTCTCGAAGTAAAAATCGACCGGTTTGAGCGTTTTTTTTTTCTGAGAACGATAACTATGTCAAATCCGGCCTTGTTTCGATTTCATTGAGCCACCCAGTGTGGTCTCAGAAAGTATGACCACATCAGTGACTGTTTCCTTGCATTCGATTGACTGAAAGTTGAATCTTTGTGGAGAAATCATTGTCTCATTTTTGTTCATCGTCTGCTGAAAACGTCAGTTCCATTGTACTTATGAGAAGTAAATCGATATTTCGCAAACAACTACATACAGTCAAATAGCTATATTATTGGTACATTCAACGAGAATGTATCGAAAAAAATCATTTACATACAATATAGTGAAATTGTACGATTTACAAAGACATAAAATCGAATACACACGTATATTATTATTATATTATGTTGGGTCGCCGGGTATTTGGAATTGAGTGAGATGAAAATCGTGAAACAATAATATAGAATGCATGCAATGCAATTTCGTTCGCAGACCCCTCAAGGCGATTGTCGCTTTAAAATTCATGAACTTCGAATCTTTCAAGAAAATAACAATTGAAGAGCTTAGTTTCGAATTCGAATCGAATGAGCCGTGAGTAATTATATTAATCAGTAATTATATTGAATTGGTATTGAATATGGCTAATATATTGAGTCACATCAAAGTATGAACTTTTAAAAAAAATCCAAATGCCAAACTGTGAAAAATCGTTCAAACCCATAATTTATCCGATAAGTTAGGTTAGATTCTTCGCCCTGCGATTACCACATCAATACCATCAGGATTGTGCCATTTTCCTTCATTTCCCTTTCCCTCATTTATTATGTAATTTGACCTCTGAAGCGATGTCATATTTGTGAAAAATTAGTCGGGACGGTTCTGTCACTATCGCCCGGTGTGTGAACATTTCCTCTCGTTACCTCGGCGTGTAGAATCTGGTTTCAATTGAATTGATCGTGAATGGACAAGAATCTCGATTTCTCTTCCCGACTGAGGTTGAATCGTCTCGGCATCACAAATTCACCAGATTCATCTGTTTTGTCATTATTCGGCCGCTCTTAATTTTATCGTGATATTATTACCAGAGAAGAGCCGACTGATTTAAATACTCGAGATATCTCCTTATAAATGAAGTATTTGAATGGAAACTGGTTAGATCAAAGGCGGCGAGTACAGAGTCGAACTTCAAAATAAAAATTTCATCCGAGCAAACATCAAACATTTTTGGGGCATACAGTAAATATCGATTTTTATTCAGTGGTTTCTTTCTTTCAATATGATATCCAAACAGTTATTGGTATTACTGAAAATACCTAGTGTTCCTTTACCTCTCCTGCCATACGATGATATTTATGATAAATAAAGAAATCCGATTTATATCTGATAAAGTTTAAATTCGGATTTTTAATAATTGATGCCTGCAATGTCATATTTTTATTCATTCATTTTATTATTCATATATTTATTGCATATTATTATAATTGATACATGTCCATAAAAGGGAACCTAGAACATAAATATGACACTAAGAAAAATTGAAAATATAAATTCGTGTGAACTATGTTGATTTTTACATTGAATAAATGAAGATGACTTGAAAACACTTCGGACCAATGAATATTTATTGAAGTTCTCGATGTTCTAGAGAGGTCAATTAACTCTAAACATGAGAACAGTACTCCAGGACAGGTCGAATTTTATTCCAAGAGAAAGAATGCCAAAAACAAATTGATTAATTTTTTGTTCCTAGATTTTCTGGGATTTCCTCCTCTCGTTTGTAATAAAGAAAATGTAAATTATAGTAAAAAAAGAAGACAACAACCAAAAATGAAGAATCAAAAAATTTGCTCGAGGTGAGACAATAATATGGCTTCTTTTTCAGTTGATATAGATAGAACTTGTCAATGACTTCTCAAAACTGAATATGAAAATGATAAATTTAATATCAACTAATGAAGAAACAACTATAACTGACAATTTGCCACTCTTCCAGTGTCAAAAACGACAAAACATCAAAAAATATCAGAAAGGAAAAAGTACCTAGATCCCGAAACATTCAGTAAGATAAGTAGAAGTTTCAATTTTATCAGAAATATATTTGTATTTTTAATTTTTGGGAAAACAAGTTGTCACTGTCGAAAATAGAGAATTTCTCCTTCAGGTATCTAAAAGTTCAATTCCAAGCGCAGTGACATTTTCGAGCAGATTATAAATCGAAATAATCATTATAATTTCTATTTTTATATTTAGAAAAGAGGAGATAAAATCTCATCAATCAATCATCTTATGAATACTGTTGAAACTTCTGTTTCCTATATCCAGAAGGCAAGAGATTCTAGTTTCAAAATCGAAATCGAAATCGAAATTAATATTGAACAGATATAGGTGGTACCTACATAGAATACAAATACACACATAAACAAATAATGATAAAATCAGAAGGCATCTGAGAGATGTAATAATGGTAAACAATATTAGGTTATTCAAAATTTCCGTATCTTCCCTTATTGTGTGTGCTTCATTGATATCCTCTATTTCATAAGGTTCTATTGCAACTTGCTTTTTTGAAACTAGTGAAGGTTTTGATTTGTTTGATATCGTTTGGAAGCATGTTATAGAATCTTGAGCACTGATAAAAACTACCTTTCTCAAAAAGGGATGTCTTATGTAGTGGAAATGAAAATGTTTTTTTCCGTCTCATATTGTGAGAATCAATCAATATATGTTTGTTTATGTATACGAAATTGACACATGACACATGATATTTTTAATTCATTCATTTTTTCGATGGATGATTATGAAAACAGTAGGCAAAGTTCATACTAGTGACAGTAGGTTTACATTTCTTGTAGAACCGTAATGATTGGAATTCATTGCTGGTGGTGGAAAAAATGTATAAATATAGTGAAATGTAGTACGAAGAATAGCATCACCACGGTCCCTGGGTAATAATAATATTCTTTACTACCTTGGTGCATAAAAAACTATTGTGTAGTAAGTTCCAAAAAAAATTTCATGTGTACAATAATCAACCGTCGTTGGATATTTCCAGATGAGTTAATGATTGATATCGTGCATGTTCTGATGGAAATCGTGGTCGGGACTGAAATTCTATCTACACACTGACCTACCCAAAATGAAATTTTAATTGTTGGCCAGGGGAGGGCAAACCATCCATAGTCCGAAAATTTTCTCCTGCCTCATTATTTTCCAGTTAGGCAGGCCTGTGATTATAGGTGGAGCTTAGTTACGGCTGTTTTGATATCAGAGATGGATCAAGAAAGTATCTCCAGAATTATCGAGTAACCACAAAATCCAATGTTGTGGAGAAAATATGAAAAATTCAAGGTGGATGCATGCAATTTCAACTGAACTAAAATGAATGTAGGAATTGAATGAATTTGTAACCAAGAAATACTTGGTGAATTAAAAAAAATGTTCCAAATTATCTAACTAAACAAGGAACTCGGAAGCATGTGCATTGCTATCAATTTCCTAATTAAATAATTAATTTCTTAGTTGAATGTTGGACAACTTTACTAATTTTCAAATTAATTTCAATTTTTCAGTTTCTTGCATGAACACTTCCATACAATTACACGATTTTTTCTCATTATTCGATATCTTCTGAACAATATAAAAAAATATGATCGATATATAGATGATCAATCAAACTGAAAACGAATTCTAGACAAGGTGAGAGGGAACTAGTAATTTTATTTACATATACAGGGCGAGGTGGTCATAGGTAACTCCTCATTGAGTTATCAAAATACGATTTTCACTGTTCGGTAGATACTAACAACGATAAAGGATCCGTAGGAAACAATATTCATTTGATTTCCACATGCTCGATACATTAATTGAATCAAAACTGTGACTTTTTAATCAGTGATTTTGAGATCGATGAGAACCTTGATACGATATAGTATTGTCATCAGAATGGAAGGTTATTTATAAAAATATAATGAAATATAGTTTCATTCTAGCACTGACTGACTGACGCATTTTGATATATTTGGATACAGTGCTTTAAATCAATTGAAAACCCTGTTCCTTATGAATGAAATCTACAAGAATATTTGGTAATATTTCCTCAATATTTTCTCATTGGTGACTTCTCTTAGTCTAAAAGGTGGATTCAAGAATAGAAACCGAGATGAATTCAACAATAAAAATAATGAGATAAAATCGTGTGTGAATTGTGAAGTTCTGTCATTCATATACTGACATTTCGATACAAGTCTGCTCTACTGATCCATCAATATCCTTAATTAATTTTCCATGAACACCAGTTATTTCTCAGTTTGAAATTAATTAAATCTTACATCATTTCGGTTCAGTTGAAGTTGCGTGAATCCACCAGGAATATTCAAACCAAGGAAGAAAATCATTTCAGATTCGGAGCCTGATCTGTGCAAGAAACAACCACTGTCGGCATTCGTTTCTCAAAGACCGCTCTTGTGTATATTGTTTGAATGAATTGATGATGAATCATTATGTAAAAAAGTGGCAATTATATGGTCTTAATCTGATTATATTTCTCTCGGGTCTCGAAAAGTAAGGGGACAGATTCGAGATGCGAAACGAAAACACTCGCTTCCAGTTGGAGTTTGAATGTGTCAGAAGGGTTCATGAATGGACGTGGAAATACAAATACAATTCAATGTTGATCGAGATGCCGAATGATCGATAAGATGCGGAGTAGGTCTACTTCTCCGAACAACAAACCCACTAGAAGGATCACAAAACAAATATTCTGATGCTAACATGAATTCCCAGAATTATCATAATATTAGTACCCAATCGTCGCCAGTGTTGTCATATCCAATCATCAAAAAGTGATGAATAGTCCATAATATTTAAAGTCCTTTATGAATTCATGTAGTTCGATGCACAAATATAATAATAAATTTGGGTCATGACGATTATGAATCAGTTCTGATTAATAGAAGACTGCTACATTATTCTGAGACTTAGCAATTTTACTTTCTTGGGGGGCTCGAGGACCAGCATGGGTATCGTGAATACTTTTTGCTCAACGTTGCAACACCGCAATTTGATATTGACAGTCGACGGCGATTACTTTGTTTGGTATCTGTCATTATTTACGTTTTGATTTATCGATATTATTCAACTTGTGTTCAGTTTTGTGTACTCAGAATTCATCAGAAACTCAGTTTATTTCCTGTTTTGGTGATTTGATATAATGGTGAGACGTTGTGAGGTGTGTTAAAGACAATTTGAACCGGCGATCAAAACACGTCATTTCATAGGTGAGTAACCATTGTCGTATCATTCGAGATTTTGAAGCATTTTCCCAAATGGAATGGATAAAAATGAATTCAAATTGATTTGATTAGATTATATCGATTATACCAATAGGTCTGGTGCGACAGTGTCTCGTCATTGTTCATTTTCCCGCCAAGAAATGCTGAAAAGTACTACTGAAATTGTTACGGATTTTCAATTTGGTTCCATCATGAATTAATGATAAATTCGACCCCCTCTGACAACACGGCACTGGTGCTGGGAGAATCAGCTCCTGCTATCCTTGTTCAGACAGAGATAGATACTATAAATGTTGCTTCCAAACAAACTGTATTGCCAGGGGTGTGGATTACTTATCTAGTCTGTTCAATGATCGAAGATCTACTTAGCATAGATGACGCAATGCGTCGAGGTTAGCTATGATCTCGAGACAGGAATGAAACTTCCTACCGAGGTTTGTATACTATTTTATTTACAACCATCGTATTCCAATTAAAATTAAGAAATTTCTGTTCCGTTCTGAACATATGTCTGGAATATCACATTTAACAACAAATTACCAAGAAATAATAATCAGAATAATCGAGTAATTGAGGAACGATGTACAAAACACTGATGGTGTTTTGTTTCGTTAAAAAACGCTAACGCCATTTTCCGCTATAATGACCTAATAGTCATGAAACTCCCCAGAAGATGGTGACATTTTCACAGATTTCTGTACAAATAGTTGATGTTTTGAGATTGTAATTATGTATTATGAAGTAACCTAAATTATTACTTCTGAAACAACATTGTTATAACACTGATTGTGCAATTATCAATAATACTGATTTTTTTTCATTTTTGTGTCGCCATCTAACAACTGACATTCAAGTGATTTTCCCCAGAGGATGGTGACATTTCTGTACGAATAGTTGACGTTTTGAGATTGTTATTATGTAGTTCGATCTAAAATTGAGAAGTAACCTAAATTACTACTTCTGAATCGACATTTTTATAACACTGATTGTGCAATTTTCAATAATACTGATTTTGTTTTCATTTTTGGATCGTCATCTAACAACTGACATCTGAGTTATTTTCCCCAGAAGATGGTGACATTTTTACAGATTTCTGTACAAACAGTTGACGTTTTGAGATTGTAATCATGTAGTTCGATCGAAAATTGAGAAGTAACCTGAATTACTACTTCTGAATCAACATTTTTATAACACTGATTGTTCAATTATCAATAATACTGATTTTGTTTTCATTTTTGTGACGCCATCTAACAACTGACACTTGAGTGATTTTCCGCTATAACGAATAAAATGCTGTTATCAAGTTGGCTGTGCGTTAGAGTTCTGGTTGAAGAAATTAGATAGGCAAATAGGCAAAATAGCTACACCAGTGTTCTGTACATCGTTCATTCAACCACAGTTTAATAAATTAGTATTCTCTATACTGTGATTCGACATAGCAGTTCTACAATAACCCCAAAAGAGAGTTCACTCTTTTTCATTGCAAATAAGGTCGATGGATGGTCGAGTTGGTTGAATAACGATTGTCATATTACCTTGATGGAACAAACTAAAGTAGTTATTTTCTGTAAGTTTTTCGAGGAGGTGGTATACATTCATTTTACAGCTTTTTGTGGAATTTTCTCTCCTCGTTTCTAAAAAATAGAGTAGAAGTTATTAAAAATTATTTCAATATATTTGTAATAAGGACAGATTTTGTGATCTGCCCCATAATGTCACTGCGCTTGGAATTGAACCTTTAGATACCTAAAAGAGAAATTCTCTATTTGTCAGTGACACCTTGTTTTTGAAAAATTTGGAAATGCAAATATATTCAATAAGAATAAAACCTCTACTCATCTTGGTGGACGTTTCGGGAACGAATCTGCTCCCGTTCTCGACACAATTGAAATATTTTTATTTTCGCAAAATTTTTTCAATATGTTGAAAAGTGACTTTTTAATTGTGTCGAGCAGATTCGTTCCCGAAACGTCCACCAAGGTGTCACTGACAAATAGAGAATTTCTCTTTTAGGTATCTAAAAGTTTAATTTCAAGTGTAGTGACATTTTGGGGCAGATCACAAAATCTGTCCTCACTACAAATATATTGAAATAATTTTGAATAACTTCTACTTTATTTTTCAGAAACGAGGAGAGAAAATCAAACAAAAAGCTGGAAAATAAAGTAGGTATATGGCAATACAGGATACCTTGTAGTCGGAGAAAGAATTTTCCTTGGCATTCACCTGTCAACGTCGGATATCATTCGGAGCATCTCCGGTGACCCCTACCGAGTGGATTTACAACCAATACGTCTCCATACAGTCGGCACCCTTTGTGCCACCAGACAATGACCGTTGACCGAGTATTTTGAAAATTTATTGACAATTAACGTCCTGTTATTGCGCAACCAAAAAAGGACTCGAGCGTTTTTATAGCATCGGCCATGGGGTTCCGAGAAGATAAGGACCAAAATTAAAGTCTTTGAAATAGAGACTGAGAAGATTAACGCAGGCATTAACCATATTTCACCGGTGATATTTCCATAACGACCGCAGATCGTAAATTGAATGTTTATGTTGATTTAATTCGGTTCAAGATTTGTCTAGGCCTCTCGTCGTCATTTTCTTCACCAGGTTCAATTATGATCCTTTATAGGCCTTTATATAGCTTGTGTGGATCCTTGCTTCTTTATTTCATCAACCTCCATATCATACGTTTTTACTCGGTCTTGGAACCAAGTTACTGTTGACAAACTGTGGCAAAGCAAGGCGAAATAAATTTGGATTGTGAACGGATCAATTTTATTTTTTTTAATTCTTCATTCATAATATTAATTATTGAAGTACATTATATGATGGTATTCATATTATTGTTATCACCCTGTAGAAATCTAGAGCTTCACCTAAGCATATGATGTCTTGTGATACGTTTATGTTAAATACAGAGAATATTGGTCAGATTATATCTCATATTACCAACATATTATATACGAGTAGATATTATTTAGTACATAATTAGTAGTGAATAATAGATTGGAAATAGAAAAAAAAAGTGAAAAGTGAAAGCAGATGAAGGTAATTTTGGGAAGTGATGAAAAAGAGGCAAGAAATTAATAATGTTTTTAGGGCAGGACAGATTGAATCATCAGCTATTATATTTGATACTATCTGTAAGTTTTTCGAGGAGGTGGTACATTCATTTTCCAGCTTTTTTAGGGATTTTTTCTCCTAGTTTCTACAAAATAGAGTAGAAGTTAACAAAAATTATTTCAATATATTTGTAGTAAGGACAGATTTTGTGATCTGCCCCAAAATGTCACTGCGCTTTAAATCAAACCTTTAGATACCTAAAAGAGAAAATCTCTATTTGTCAGTGACACCTTGTTTTTGAAAAATTTGGAAACACAAATAAATTTAATAAGAATAAATCCTCTACTCATCTTGGTGGACGTTTGGGGAACGAATCTGCTCCCGTTCTCAACACAATTAAAATATTTTTCTTCGCGAAATTTTTTCAATGTGCAGTCGGTTTTGACACTGAGAAGTGAAAATTCGGTAGACGGAGAAATTCTGGTTGCAAGTTGTTCTTATTGGTTGATAATAAATTTTCCATTTTCATATTCAATTTTCAGAAGTGGGTGCCAAGTTCTATCAATATCAACTGAACAAGATGCAATATTATTGTCTCCGTTCAGGAGAATGCAAGCAGACTCTTTGATTTTCCGTTTTTGGTTGTTTTCTTCTTTTCCTATGATCTTAATATTACTCCAATCGGCCATTCTGCCCTTACTGCAAATATATTGAAATCATTTTTAATATCTTCTATTTTATTTTTTAGAAACGAAGAGAGAAAATTCCACCACAAAAAGCTGGAAAATGAATTATATTTGATATTCTTATTTGTTCAGACAATGTTATTTATAATCACCTACCTGATTTTGAGTGATTTCGAACGAGAACGGTCTGATATTCAAGACTTCAGTGTCAAATTATCAAATTCAGTTCTGTGGATCTAGAAATACAGATCTAGAACTGTCAAATTCTACTTCAAATGCTTAATCCAAGTCTAAAGTTCAGACAAATGTTGCTGCTGTAATCAGGTGTCTGAGGATCGATGTCAGATGACTAGGGAGAAGACAGGACTCGAGTCGAAAATTCTATGTAAGATCTATTCACTTGTATTCGTGAATTCGAACAAAGATCATCAGTGATTCTTCATCGATTTGTGGATTCTCTAGAGAATCTAATCTGTTATATTTCTTCGATCTTCGTTCTTCATCTTTGATCAATATTTGTAAGTTGTGATTCATTGAATTCGATGTGATATCCAAAAGCTGATGCTCTGTTTTTTTTTCAATGTTGATTAAGTTTGTATATACACTACTTTCTGATGATTGGTAGATTTTATTTTTATTATTTACTGAATGTTGAATTGCCGTTATTTTTGAATGAGATTTTTGATTGATCGGACATGTTTTTATTCGGACCCAAAGGAATAATAATTTATAGCACATACCCATCATTTGCACTTTCCATTACCATGCGGACAGACTTTTTCAGTGCAAAACTGAAGGTGATCCATACGATTTGTATGGATTATTCCGGGAATCTGTTATAGTATGATTGAACTCATAAAATTCATGATTTCCTGGGATTTTTGTGGAAATTTGCAAGCTAAAAATGTGTGAAATACCATCCGGAACAAGTTTCTTCGAAGCCAATTTGCACTCTTCAGTATCGATTATCGTCTTGAAATGTAAAACAGATTTACAACCTCACTTCACTCTGATAATGCCTTCTGATAAAAAGACAGCTCTCGACTTCTGGACATTGAAATTACAAATGGACAATTATATACCTGATTCCAATATAAAGTGCCGAGACACCTGCATTTAGATTCCAAAACGAGGAGATGAACAATCTTTCTGAGAAATTCAGTTTCATGAGATACCAAAGTACTTGGTAATGGTGAAGGCAAAGAAAGATATCATTTCAGGAATGCTCATAAGAATTTGAAAGTGAATGGTCAATACGGTCATACAGTAGAGATCTTTGTCTAGCGACCAGGATTTGATAATATCGCTGTTAGCATTGTGAAGACTGTTGAATAAAAAAATCTCTTCATGACTTTCAAAATTGACAAATTTTTGTTTCAATTCAGGCATTGTACCAGGAAAAATACAAGTTGCAAAAGTAAAACCTATATAGTCCAGAATTGGACGAAAGAATGAAAACTATAAGAAATAGGCTACATGAATATTTAGAGACAACGAAATATCACTATCACTTCACCTACGGAAAGCATTTGATACTGTTAATTCTCTTGTTACTTTTCTATCATATTGGCATGAGAGGTTCGGTTCATGAGTTGTTCAATAACTATTTGACGATATAGAAGAAAACAATTCGTTTATTTAGGAAACTTTGATCAGTCAAATTGTATGTGGAGTTCCACAAGGATCAATTTTGGGTCCTGTTTAATTTCATGTGAATTCAATTGCCAACTTAAAGTCAGAAGGGGAAATATATATGTTTGCAAATGATACAAAATTGATCCAAATTGAAAGTGATTTGATATATATATATTCTCCAGATATCAAATCTTAACTTGATCATTGTTCAAAATTTATTATGGTTGAGTGATTGGATTTAGACAAGACATTTCTGAGACATCTGAAACCTTCGACCATAAAACAAATGGTCAAAGTCTGAAACACATATATTATCCTTTGATTCACTCTAAATTACAATATTTGATCTCTTCTTGGGTTAATAATAATAATAATGATGAACATATAAAGTAGATTATTTAGAACCAACAAGAAACCCATATAAATCAAAAGAAAAATTAGACCTCTATTCATTGAACAAATTCAAAATATCGTTCCGTGAAACACAATAATCATTTCAATTTGAATTTTAAAATCAATAGCAACAAATATTTACATTCACAACTTCATTTCACAAACTGAAAAAATATTCATTCGACTGAAGTATTTCCATGTCATCATGTATTCAATCTGAAAATCGATTTATCTACCCATGTGATTATTTTTTCTATACATTTCATGAATTTATATTGTTGAAATTAAAAGCGATAAGTCTTAAAAGTCAAGTTAGAACACAATTAGAATGAATATACAGGGTGTCCCAATGAAAGCGAAGAAAGGTATGCATTTCACTGAGAGATCAAGAAACTGACATTAAAACAAATGATTCTATAAGTAATGTTGGTTAGGACAGGAATCAAAAAAAAACACATAAGTGATGAAAGGGAAAAAAGCGTTACTCTGTCCATCACTAGCTGATTATTTTCATAGACGTTTTCTCGAGAACTACTGCATTGAATTCCGAAAACAACGAAGCGTTGGTAAGAGGTTTCGATCACCTTCAAAATGATGTATCACTTGACCTCTTATCCCATTTGAGATTCAAGGTTTGGAGCTCACCCCTCCGAGGGGTTTGAGGTGAAAAAGTTGAAAACATGCGCGAAATATTTCCTCCTCGAAATAAAAATCGACCGGTTCGCGCGTTTTTTTTTCTGGGAATGATGACTATGTCCAATCGGCGCCTTGTTTCGTTTTCATTGGGCCGCCCAGTACATCGTGGAACATTATTTCACGCTCATCCCAATTCTGCCGGATTCGAGTCGTGACACTCTTGAGCGATATAAGGTCGTTGAGAAAATATCTGCAACACTGTCATGTTCTCAAAGTATCAGGTTAGGTCTCAGAGTTGATGCGGATGTGCGTGTCCATAACGAAGTTGCCAATTACATCTAGCCGGCTACTATTCGATGTAACTCGACTATCAATACAGCGTTGCCGAGTTTTCAAAACTCATCCTCCGAAGACTATCCGAATTTGTTGAATAATAATTACCTCACAGTCCTCGTCAAACATGATGGTGATCCCTACAAGCACTAGTTAGCGATCGTGATACATCAGCATCCACAAAAATCCAGTTGAGCGCCGTGAACTCAAGTCGTGATAAGTACCCAGATCTGAGAAAATATCGGCGTATCGACAACATTGTAACGCGCCTCGTTATGCGCTGCGGTTACCTCTCGCTGCCGCCGCGCCGTTTGATCTCGCAATTAGCGCGACATGGCTCGCAGCGGCCCTCATTACCGACACAAAGCGATGCCGACAAGCGGCGTTGCCGGATCCCGAGATATTTTCTGCGATTCGGGGAAACGATGCGACATGGGACAGGATATAGAGAACTCCTGAGGCATGCATATGTAGGTAGTTGCTTGGTACTCGAGCTATGAAAACATTCATCGGTTACTGTTCAAGTTTTTAGGTTAGGATGTTTCATTTTGTTCGCCCGTTTTCCCCGTGTCGGTTTTCTTGATACAAATCGGACGTAGCAACATTGGCAACGTCGCAATATTCGTAATCTAATAGAAACCTCACCGCCCTGCAAAAATGCTAGTCTTCTAGCATGCGTCTCTACTCTTGTGTCAGACCGCCGCTCTTTTGTCGGCACAGCACTCTCTGCGTCCGTAATCGTTAAACGGAAGAATAGTATTTTATAGTAAATGCCCGCTGATTGTAGTATGAGAAAGCGGCATCGTACAGTTGAACCCCTAGTAGGTTACAGTGTTGCCGATGTCGATACAAGAATTTATGTTTACTACCGTATAATTCAGCATATCAACCAGATAAGGTTCGATAAGTATTTTTGGAGTTAAACGTGGAGGATTCAATTCTGTGTTCGAAATTTGTATACGGGGTATTACGAAAAATTATTGTGAGCGAAAAACATACTTTTGACAAACAAGCGTCAGTTTATATTTGTTCGAAAATTCTAATAAAAAGCAATTGAATAGATAGATACAGGATGATTATTTCTCACGAGTGAGTGTTTCGCCTGTGACTTTTTTTTGCACATCTTATCCTACTGATCTTATATGCTCATTATATTGGAGCAAAAATAATGCCGATATCCTCGTGAAACTTGTGAAACAATCTATAGTTGAATTCATCGAATGAATTTACTGAGAACTTGAAGTTAATACTTGAAGATTAGGTAAATTGTTTTTTCGAATTACTTTCATTATTTGGACAAACATTACTTGCGTCCGGAAATTAATATTCAGAAACATTTTGTGATTCCTTCAACTCAGTTCTGGAATGAACGTCATCATTATATTGTAATGTAGATGGACATTTTTCCATGTATATGTCCATCATTGGATTATTTTTGCTCTACTCTCAGACATACTGATATATCATTATTATTTTTGTTGAATCCAAACATCCGCTGTCAAAAACCCCCTGTATCTATACTGTTTTCGTCCTTCCGGCCATAACAACAATAAACAAGGCGGGATGTTTTCGAGTTAGAAGGCCAAACGTGATTCTGCAGAGTGCAGGAACTGGTAAAATCTTCGATCATTGAACAGACTAGACAAGTAATCCACACCCCTAGCAATACAGTTTGTTTGGAAGCGACATCTATAGTATCTATCTTTGTCTAAACAAGGATAGCAGGAGCTGATTCTCCCAGCACCAGGGCCGTGTTGTCAGAGGGGTCGAATTTATCATTAATTCATGATGGAACCAAATTGAAAATCCGTAACAATTGCAGTAGTACTTTTCAGCATTTCTTGGTGGGAAAATGAACAATGACGAGACACTGTCGCAGCTGACCTATGGGTATAATCAATATAATCTAATCAATTCAATTTAAATTCACTTTTATCCATTCCATTTGGGAAAATGCTTCAAAATCTCGAATGATACGACAATGGTAACTCACCTATGGAATGACGTGTTTTGATCGCCGGTTCAAATTGTCTTTAACACACCTCACAACGTCTCACCATTATATCAAATCACCAAAACAGGAAATAAACTGAGTTTCTGAGGAATTCTGAGTTCACAAAACTGAACACAAGTTGAATAATATCGATAAATCAAAACGTAAATAATGACAGATACCAAACAAAGCAATAATCGCCGTCGACTGTCAATATCAGATTGCGGTGTTGCAACGTTGAGCAAAAAGTATTCACGATACCCATGCTGGTCCTCGAGCCCCCCAAGAAAGTAAAATTGCTAAGTCTCAGAATAATGTAGCAATCTTCTATTAATCAGAACTGATTCAGAATCGTCATGACCCAAATTTATTATTATATTTGTGCATCGAACTACATGAATTCATAAAGGACTTTAAATATTATATGGACTATTCATCACTTTTTGATGATTGGATATGACAACACTGGCGACGATTGGGTACTAATATTATGATAATTCTGGGAATTCATGTTAGCATCAGAATATTTGTTTTGTGATCCTTCTAGTGGGTTTGTTGTTCGGAGGGTAAAATAGTTTCTCAACTGTGACGTAAGTGTCTCCCATCAGTTTTTTATAATCGACAGTGGAATTAATCACCCTGTATGCATGTAATCAGACCGCAAATATTTCTATGCATCCGACTTCCTTGACCCTCTACATATTTATTTTTTACCTCCACAAAGATACACTCCACCTGTTCTATACCTGCGCAACATCACCTGTCGGCCCCGCTTTCATGAAAATATTGCATATTCTTCTCTTCTATATTTACAACGCTGCCATCTAACATGGAATTCTTTGTTAATTGTTAAACAGTTATTCAGGAGATGCCCTTTGATGATGCCGACTCTTAACAAGATTATCGCCTGGTTTTTCCTTTTTTCCAAATTCTGGCCATTACCATTTTCGATGAACAAGGTGATAGTACATCTCGGAGAACTGCTGACGAATCGATGAAATAATTGCAGAGAGTTTGTTGAAAATGACATGTACGCATATGAAGTTAACGAAACAACTTCAAAGTCCACTTTACAGTCCGCAATCAGTATTGCATGTAACAAATGTCACCGCAATTTCGATTACAAGCGTGCGTAAAGGATACTTGCTTCGATCATTGAACAGACTAGATAAGTTATCCACACCCCTGGCAATACAGTTTGTTTGAAAGCAACATCTATCTTTGTCTAAACAAGGATAGCAGGAGCTGATTCTCCCAGCACCAGGGCCGTGTTGTCAGAGGGGGTCGAATTTATCATTAATTCGTGATGGAACCAAATTGAAAATCCGTAACAATTTCAGTAGTACTTTTCAGCATTTCTTGGTGGGAAAATGAACATCTTTATACTTTCTTCACATTGTTACGAGAAATTCGAATACATACAATCCTATGGTGATTTTTGTAACTTGCTTGTAATCAATAAACTTATTATGACCACGTCACAATATACTTACTATTCAGTATACAGTTGTCTACTTATACTTTATCATAAATAACGTTCAATTTCAATGATGAACGTTTATATCTTTGGCGATCAGTGACAGTGCATGTAAGTATATTTACGATTTCAAAGTTCAGTACCTACTAGTGGAAATAATTTTCAAAAAAGTGAAAAACTCGTTTTCAAGGCAAATAGATATGATTGCATATTTGAATGTAATTTTCAAATCTGAAGATGAAACTTGTTTCACGATATCGTCAAAAATGAAGGAGGTTTCATCTTGAGCAGAATTCATATATTTTGACGAAAAAAATTGATGTCTGATTATTTCATTTCATGTAGATAGATGAAAATCGATAATGAATATGTGTTGACAAGTATTATGACGAAATGTTATATCAACAATAAAATCATGAATCATGTGAAGATGTAGCAAATAGCAGTGTTTCTCATTTAAAACAGGACTGAAATGAAAAAAAACCATGGATAATCACACAAATAATTCATTGATTTTTGAATAGGATTGTTTTTGTTAACATACTTCTTACTCTAACTTCCGTTGAATCTTTCAATTTATTTGCCTCATGATGAAGTCTTCCAGTGAAATATTTCTCCAAATTAGTTTGACTAGTTCCAAAAACAGTCAACGGTAAATTTCTCATCGTTGTGTGTAGAAGAAGTATAGAAATATCCTTATATTTTTTATCAAAAATATTAATTGAGTTCATCATTATTCTCAGTGATTTTTAAGCAGCTTCGCGTATTTTGACTACAAATAAGGAAGCATATTTATCAGTGCCACATATTTTACCACAAGACACTGTCACAGCTGACCTATGGGTATAATCAATATAATCTAATCAATTCAATTTGAATTCATTTTTATCCATTTCATTTGGAAAAAATGCTTCAAAATATCGAATGATACAATGGTAACTCACCTATGGAATGACGTGTTTTGATCGCCGGTTCAAATTGTCTTTAACACACCTCACAACGTCTCACCATTATATCAAATCACCAAAACAGGAAATAAACTGAGTTTCTGATGAATTCTGAGTACACAAAACTAAACACAAGTTGAATAATATCGATAAATCGAAACGTAAATAATGACAGATACCAAACAATCGCCGTCGACTGTCAATATCAAATTGCGGTGTTGCAACGTTGAGCAAAAAGTATTCATGATACCCATGCTCGTCCTCGAGCCCCCAAGAAAGTAAAATTGCTAAGTCTCAGAATAATGTAGCAATCTTCTATTAATCAGAACTGATTCATAATCGTCATGACCCAAATTTATTATTATATTTGTGCATTGAACTACATGAATTCATAAAGGACTTTAAATATTATGGACTATTCATCACTTTTTGATGATTGGATATGACAACACTGGCGACGATTGGGTACTAATATTATGATAATTCTGGGAATCCATGTTAGCATCAGAATATTTGTTTTGTGATCCTTCTAGTGGGTTTGTTGTTCGGAGGATACTTGCATTGCAGTAATTGGGAATGGAGCTAAGAGTTTGTTAGAGGAAAGTGGGAAGTTTTAAATAATATAAATCATTCAATATTGAAGTTTATTTTCGAAATAATCTATTAGTCTAGTCGAGGGAACTGACTATGAAGTTGGTTGAAACTCTAAACACGTAATTTTCATTTCTCCCAATATTGAGGTATCCATTTGTGGCACTTTTATTTCAAATTATGTGATGATTCAATTTAAGTTCAAACGAGAGTTCAAATGAAGTTAGCGTGAAAACTTCTGTAATTTGCTTCACCTCAATTTTGAAGTAAACAATTGTGGTACACTATGAGATACTCAATTGAATATTATCAGTTAAATTAGGTGAATAAGGAGCTTCAATCTATGCTATCCCGATCTATTCTATCCAGTTTGTTCCCGATGAGATAACACTCAGCCTGCAAGACTCATCAATCAAAACAATTCAATAACTTGATTTGATCATATACGTACAGACGTAACGTTTGACAATCGACCCTAACTTAATTTCGCGACTTAGGTGAGCCACATATTTCAATTATTACAACAAAAAAAAAACCTCTCTGAATGGGATTCGAACTCCAAGCCTAGACTTGAGAACGACGCTTGCTGCGTTTATTTATATTACTATAATATAAATAATTTAGATGAACAACTGAGAGTAGTTCGATAATGTCAAAAGATAAACAACGTATGCATTTTACTGAGAAATCAAGGAACTAACATTAAAATAAATGATTCTTAATGCGATGTTGGATAGGACAGTATTTACAAAAAAAAACACATGAGGCACTTCTTAGATGAACATCGTTCTAAATACAAAATGAGAAATAGTGATGACCCCTTATCCCATTTGAGATTCATGGGTTGGAGCTCACCCCTCCTAGGGGTTTGAAGTGAAAAAGTTGAAAACATGCGCAAAATATTTTGCGCATAATTTCTGTAAGAACGATAACTATGTCAAATCGGCCTTGTTTCGTTTTCATTGGGCCATCCAGTATGTGACGTATATCAGTGCACCTATAACAAAATATCAACAAATCGCGCACCATACCGAAAATCGGCGAAAACAGATCGGTTTTGGGAACTCTCAGTTGATTCTGCTCTTCTATTCCGTCTTAGAAATGGAATTTAAAAATTCCAGTTAGGTCTATATCGCGATAGATGGACGAAAAAAATCGAGGTTTCACTATAATAATTTTTGCATATTAATTTCTGAATTAGGATCTGAACCCTCGGATCGATTTATTCTGAAAGCTTCACTCATATTTTTGGTTACCAATATGCACAATCGCGTTCGGTCATATTTCGGGGACACTCGGTATACCAGGGGCGAGCTTGATCGATCTACGCGTCAACTAAATAACTAAATCTCGGCAAATCCCCATCAGCTTTGACAACCCCTTTTTCATTTGATTTATAACACCTCTTCGGTTTGACAGAGCCGTTTATCGGCTTGTCTAGCCTTTCTTGTTCAAATACATACAAACGATGTAGGAACCCTTTGAGAGTAGCCGACAAGGGGTTGTGAGGATTCTCGGTACCCCTCGCTGGATTGCCGAAACCCCGGATCAACCAACCCTCTCTCTGACTGTTTGGTTTCGTGATGAGGTGAGCAAAGTGCGTGCTTTTCAAACAACAAACGAATACCTGTATGGGTACGGGGTGATGATCTTTGGAGCCGCAAAAACCGTGTTGCATCGAACAGATTTCGATGGAATTGTTTGACGGGCTTTCGTCCGCATAGATTCTTCGATCTAAGCAGTATTTTCGCGGATCCAGACACCTTTTATAAGCGAATGACATTAAGTAGGATCACACCATCGATCATTCTCATTCCTACCGAACTTTCCCTACCTTCTCACCCTCCGATCATTGAACAGACTACATAAGTAATCCACAGCCCTGGCAATACAGTTTGTTTGGAAGCAACATCTGTAGTATCTATCTTTGTCGAAACAAGGATAGCAGGAGCTGATTCTCCCAGCACCAGTGCCGTGTTGTCAGAGGGGGTCGAATTTATTATTAATTCATGATGGAACCAAATTGAAAATCCGTAACAATTTCAGTGGTACTTTTTAGCATTTCTTGGTGGGAAAATGAACATCTTTATACTTCCTTCACATTGTTACGAGAAATTCGAATACATACAATCCTATGGAGATTTTTGTAACTTGCTTGTAATCAATAAACTTATTATGACCACGTCACAATATACTTACTATTCAATATACAGTTGTCTACTTATACTTTATCATAAATAACGTTCAATTTCAATAATGAACATTTATATCTTTGGCGATCAGTGACAGTGCATGTAAGTATATTTACGATTTCAAAGTTCAGTACCTACTAGTGGAAATAATTTTCAAGAAAGTGAGAAACTCGTTTTCAAGGCAAATAGATATGATTGCATATTTGAATGTAATTTTCAAATCTGAAGATGACACTTGTTTATATCATTTCACGATATTGTCAAAAATGAAGGAGGTTTCATCTTGAGCAGAATTCATATATTTTGACGCAAAACATTGATGTCTGATTATTTCATTCCATGTAGATAGATGAAAATCGATAATGAATATGTGTTGACAAGTATTATGACGAAATGTTATATCAACAATAAAATCATGAATCATGTGAAGATGTAGCAAATAGCAGTGTTTCTTATTTAAAACAGGACCGAAATGAAAAACGACCATGGATAATCACACAAATAATTTATTGATTTTCGAATAGGATTGTTTGTGTTAACATACTTCTTACTCTAACTTCCGCTGAATCTTTCAATTTATTTGCCTCATGATGAAGTCTTACAGTGAAATATTTCTCCAAATTAGTTTGACTAGTTCCAAAAACAGTCAACGGTAAATTTCTCATTGTTGTGTGTAGAAGAAGTATAGAAATATCATTATATTTTTTATCAAAAATATTAATTGAGTTCATCATTATTCTCAGTGATTTTTCAGCAGCTTCGCATATTTTGACTACAAATAAGGAAGCATTTATCAGTGCTACATATTTTACCACAAGACACTGTCGCAGCTGACCTATGGGTATAATCAATATAATCTAATCAATTCAATTTAAATTCATTTTTATCCATTCCATTTAGGAAAATGCTTCAAAATCTCGAATGATACGACAATGGTAACTCACCTATGAAATGACGTGTTTTGATCGCCGGTTCAAATTGTCTTTAACACACCTCACAACGTCTCACCATTATATCAAATCACCAAAACATTAAATAAACTGAGTTTCTGATGAATTCTGAGTACACAAAACTGAACACAAGTTGAATAATATCGATAAATCAAAACGTAAATAATGACAGATACCAAACAAAGCAATAATCGCCGTTGACTGTCAATTTCAAATTGCGGTGTTGCAACGTTGAGCAAAAAGTATTCACGATACCCATGTTGGTCCTTGAGCCCCCAAGAAAGTAAAATTGCTAAGTCTCAGAATAATGTAGCAATCTTCTTTTAATCAGAACTGATTCATAATCGTCATGACCCAAATTTATTATTATATTTGTGCATCGAACTACATGAATTCATAAAGGACTTTGAATATTATGGACTATTCATCACTTTTTGATGATTGGATATGACAACACTGGTGACGATTGGGTACTAATATTATGATAATTCTGGGAATTCATGTTAGCATCAGAATATTTGTTTTGTGATCCTTCTAGTGGGTTTGTTGTTGGGAGGATCATTCTCATTCCTACCGAACTTTCCCTACCTTCTCACCACACCACCAGGAAAATTATCCCCGACAATACCATAACATCCTTTCATCAGAAAACGGGACGTCCAACTGACAGCTGTTCACCTGTGGATTAGGTCACAGATTTATTTAGGGGGGCGGAGTGCGTGAGAAGACCGACCTTTCCTTTGATCTCGCCGATAATGGCGGCGAGATCAAAGAGAGACCGCTTTCAGCTGGCACGCACCTAGGCTCGACCAGCTCCTGCCAAAGATTGGCGACGTTGCCGCTTCCAGCAGGAGAAATTGTTCATTATATACCTAGGGTGGACATGAGCTAGTATATAGCAAGCACTTTCGATCCTCAAAATATAATTGGCGAGCTATTTAATAGCATTTTCACCCCCCAGGGTATATATAATATTTTTTCCACTACTGTCACTGAAATATCAGCGCATGTTTTATTAGTTCCGATTTCCACTGAAGGAGAAATGCCATTCAGTATGTTAATAGAACATAAACGTACACTAGAGATGCGTTTGGACACGTAGGTTATAAGGGATCATAAGATCGATACTGATAAATATCGCGAGTATGTATCAAAAATACAGTTTTCATTGCTATGATTTGAAATAATCAAACCTTATGAACATCGCAACGCTACCGTCGAATTGACAAATCTGCGTAATAAATCAGTCTTCGAATCGATCAGTATTCTCTTAGTTGATGCCCATCTCTAATCAGCACATGATGAAAGTGACAGCTCAGCTCACGTATGTTTTGTGGCATCTTCATGATTCGAAACATTTCGGTAATTTTGCACTTATCATGCGATGGGTTTTTTTCGATTTTTTTTTGGTATTTACGTATTTCGACCTCAGGAACCCGAATTTCACAATAAAAACGTGCGCAAACTTATATTTTTCGAGATATTCCAGGAAATAGTATGAAAATTAACCTTCTTTCTTCGGCTCGTTTTGAGTAGGCATGGAGTTCCTTTTCTCACACAGGATACTTTTTATACCTGCCTTGAACATTCAAGAAGTCAAAAAGAAGGGAAAACATCCTCGAATTTGTTAAATCAACGTTCTTCAGCATCTTGGAGGAAGGTGGATCCAGCATTTTTCATATGGACGGCGCTGTCAAATGAGAATCTTCGTCAGAATCACTAGTTCTGTGAGTCAAAATATCACAGATTGACATTTGACAGCGCCGTCCATATGAAAGAAGGATTCATCAAAGATGCTAAAGACGATGAATTAAACTTCTTAGAGGATGTTTCTCCTTATTTTCAGCTTCTAGAATGTATAAGGAAGATATAAAGAGTATCTTATGTGAGAAATGAAACTTCGAATGGCTTTGGTGCCTACCCAAAACAGGCCAAAACAAGAAGGGTAATTTTAATACTTTTTCCTGGAATATCTCGAAAAATATAAGTTTGCGCACGTTTATATTGTGAAATTCGGTTTCCTGTGTAAAAAAAAATCGAAAAAAAAAACAACCATCGCATGATAAGTGCAAAATTACCAACATTTCTTTCAATTGCAGAAATCGCTTTGGGCTGTATTGGAATTCCGCAGTCTTATCTACATTTCTCTTACATTCCGGTTAATAATGAATGTTTCATTGATCATTTACCTAGCATTTACCTAGGTAAAATTTATCTATCATTATTGACCTAGGTTAAAAAAGTGTTATTTCCCAAGTTAGTAGCGGAAAATGTTAATTTTGATGAACATTAATTACTAAATCCCTTTCGTGTTGTCCACAGATAAAAAAAAATGAAACGAGGTTTTCAATAGTATTGAACACATCAACTCGTTTGCACGGGATTATCGAGCAATTTTTTTTGGAAATTTTTTCTGGTAATTTGCCATGACGAAGCGAATTTGATTTCTGATTTCATTTCACTGTCTTTTGGATAATTTTTGGAATACTGAAAACATGACTTTCTGAGATCACCCAGCAAACTTTGGTTTATTCGATATTTCCAGTCTTGGAATTTTGTAGGTAGGTAGAAAGCCAATTATGGGACTGATATTAAGCGATGAATAAGATAATAGCACAGTTTATGAAATATATCTGAACTGTGATAATAGAATACGCAAAATACTTCTGGGATGATCTGGGATCACCCCCAGAAGGTTTGATTGAATCCATTCGTTGACATTTGACGCAACGAATGCTCCGATACGATTTCAGTAAAATACAAGAACAACGAAAACCTATTCACAGGAAGACGAAAAGCGGCTCACGATATCGCCTTTCTGAGGTTAGAAATCCTATCAAATAACTCGAGGTAGAACATGAAATGAGTAATTTAATTTAAAAACAGTGTAGGTGCTTGTCGGTGACTTCAAAGCTTCCGCCCGGCCTCTTATTATACGGCTACTGTCGGCTCAACCACGCTCATAGTATCCCATAGGCGGAGCACGAAGTTATTGTGTAAACCCGAATATCTAAGCGTTGAAAAAAAAAGTGTCACGAAATGAAAACGTGGAGAGTATGTCTAGATGAACATGAAAACAACAGAAACATGGTCAAATAAGATGGTAAATTACCGCTGCAAGGACTGCCAAACTCCTTGTGAAACACCCTCATTGGCTAGGATCCGTAACTCGAAAACCGTTAATTTACGGACATATTGGGACTTTTTTGGCATACTTTGAGCCATACCACCCGAGATACTACCCTCCATTTTATTTTGTGACATTTTTTTAACACCCATAGGCGAAGAAAATACGAAAGTAACGGTTTCAAAGCATCCACAGAACGGACGTACCTAATTAATTCCATTAAACAAATTAACTTTCCTCAACATCAAAGCATATCGGAATTAACAAACTCAATATCTAATTATTGTTCAATAAATCAGTCGAACAATTTTTTACTTGAAGAAGTTTCCAATTACAATACATCAGTCTACCTTACAACATAATAACTTGAGTAACCCGTCAGAAATATCTCAATACGATTCAAAGAATATTTATAATAATTATAGCAACTGTATTAAATGACATTATAACTAGAACCTATTCATATAATACGCGATGGCGAAGTTTTTTAAATAAAAAATTATGATTGAAATGTAATGGAGAAATCCCAAAGGAAATTTCTACCTGACACAAGTTGCGCCTCTAAGACATTTCTGTCAAAGCTCTGGACCACGCACTGTATAGTGAAAGCTAGTTATATTATCATTTGTATATATCCCTTCTTATGTGCTCACTTGTACAGCTTTAATATTTGTTCTTCCTACTCAACGGTAACATGTTTACATTACCACCTGTGAATTGACAGTGAATGAGTATCCTGATAGTTTCATAGATACACCAATTAACTAATTATTATCTTCTCGAAAACGGTTAACTTAATTTTATTCCCTCAAAAAGATTTTTAATTGAGAATATATACGTATTACTATTATAGTTACATTTACAAATACAGCCAGAGATTGCACCATTTATAACCAGTTAGTTTTTTCTAGTGTTTATCTTGACAGAAAAACTATTTGTGATGTCGAATAGAACATAGTTTTCTCTCGTTTTATTATTGAATAGCCCTTATGGCCTCTACCACTATAAACCTATTTTATTCCCAACCTTCATGAACACTTCCCTGATCGTTCATAATTGCCTTTTAGTTCGATCCCAAGCAAAAGTATACAGAAAACATTTTCATTTAATTATTTATTCTGTACTTATTTATTTACTGTGTCTGAACTAACGTTGAAACTGACGTTGGAACTCAAATCAGATCGGAGTTCACACTTTTGTGAGAAAAGTTGACTTCTATATTCTATGATCGATTCTTCAATTCCTGGCCAACAACGTCTGTGAAAAAAATATCTCAATAGTAGCAATTGTTGTAAACGTATCGAGATACACAACGTGTTCTATTTGAGATTCGAGTATGATCCATTTCTAGTGAAACCAAATTGCAGAAAAATAACAGTCATGTCAACAAGCGTCATAAAAGTATAAGATCTAAATACCTACGATATAGATATTATTGGTATTCTTCATGAATATAGAATATGATTTGCTCAGTAAGTTGATATACAAACAGTATTATTTCTAAATTCGACCACATTGAATCTAGAAAAGACAATAAATAACAGTTCTGATTTTTTTGCCTCCTCAATCTCAAGAATCTATAGCAATCGAAGTGCCTCTCGATCAACAGGCCTGCGCTGATCAGAAAAATCAAGTAAAATCTTGATGAAGACTTTTTATACCTTATTGTCTATCATCTAGTGATCTACAAGCTTTATCCTATTGGCTAGTTCACAAAATAAATGATTTTTTCACCAGAGTATAAGTCACGGATCACATATCAAGTACATCAACTCAAAATATTCACGAAGATTCATTCAAGAATGAAAAGTGTTTCGATCTGAAACATTTGACTCGACGTAAATAGAAAAGGAAATCTCCATCGTACGTCAAGTTCGATGATAACAAAACAATTCTATCGAGCGCCAAAACAAAACAAAAAATCAAGTAGTCCTGGCTTACCTGTGCGAAAACGCGCATGTCTGGAGGACGATCGTCACACACACACCTGTCGGAGTCGATCTAACCTCACTTTCGCCTTAACACCGAATGCCTCAAGGAGCCGGACTGAAGCGGCCCGTCTCTTCTCTGGCGTATATACTTTTCCCCACCCAACCATGAGGGGTGGTGCGCTCCTTATCACCACCACCACCCGCCAACCCCCTGGTCAGGCTGGCGAATCCGCGATAAGATCGTCCTTTGTTTTGCTGATTCAAACATTCATTTTCGCTCCGGCGCTAAAGTGTGTTTTTAGACAGTCAAAAAATGGTGTATAATATATACAGGGTGAGTCGAAAATGTGTACCGAGCTTTCTGGGGGTGATAGAACATTGAAATATAAGTGTAGTTCGATGATTAAACTCATGGCCCAAAATGCATATCAAGGGAGATATATCCTTCCAAATTTGATAAAATTAAAACAATTTCTCCGCATAACTTCTGAACGATGATGAAAGCCACCCGATTGAAATTTTGTGCATGAATGTATGTTGTCAAAATACATTTTTTCGTCACACTTCCACATTTCTGATATTGTTATAAAGGGTGTTTTCAGAGGGTGAGTCATGAGTTTTTGTAGAAAACTTTTTTCCCTGTATTATTTTCGGTGAAAAAACAGGAGCATTCGATGGAGCGAAGAAAATTACATGAAAAAGGTACTCTTATTCAAATACAAAAAATTGAGCCGTTCGTGAGATATTTGAGTTTTTGTAGTTACATGATATCAGCAGATTGATTTTATTCATCGCGAGATTCATCGGTAACAATATTTTAGCAGGCCATGATGAATAATTTTGTTCTCAATTTTGACGTTCATGTCATCAACATTCGAGTCAACATTGTTGTAGTCGATTTGTTCGTGTGGTTTTTCTGTGTCATTCATCACTGCGATTATCAACTGAGATTTTAAGAAATATGGCAGGTTATTCGTTCTCTGAACAAACTGATATGCTTCTAATGCTTGGCGAGTGCTTCGGAAATACAAATGCTGCTGAAATATAGTTATACCGATGAATCACGCGATGAATAAAATCCATCTGCTGATATCATGTAACTACAAAAACTCAAATATCTCACGAACGGCTCAATTTTTTGTATTTGAATAAGAGTACCTTCTTCATGTAATTTTGTTCGCTCCATCGAATGCTCCTGTTTTTTCACCGAAAATAATACAGGGAAAAAAGTTTTCTACAAAAAATCATGACTCACCCTCTGAAAACACCCTTTATAACAATATCAGAAATGTGGAAGTGTGACGAAAAAATGTATTTTAACAACATACATTCATGCACAAAATTTCAATCGGGTGGCTTTCATCGTTCAGAAGTTATGCGGAGAAATTATTTTAATTTTATCAACTTTGGAAGGATATATCTCCCTTAATATGCATTTTGGGCCATGAGTTTAATCATCAAACTACACTTATTTTTCAATGGTCTATCACTCCCAGAAAGCTCGGTACACATTTTTGACTCACCCTGTATATTGAAAATTTCTTTTGATTTGATACATCTGGTTTGACCGGAAGTTCACCCACCTTCTTAATGTCATATTGATGTGTATCTTCTTCAGAACGAGAGAATCTCCTCAACGATTTATCAAAATAATACTCACAGTCCACAGTTTAATTGAGACTATCTCAACTTTTTGCATTCCTCTCGAAACAATTTCCATGAAAAATGTGCTATGAGAGACTCAACAAAATCATGTACTTGAGTATCAATAAATCGAGGTTCGACAAAATATTCGCTAGAATTTCCAATTTTAACTTTTATTCACTTTTCAACAATCTTAAACCCAACCAGCCATTTTGAAAGCAGATATATGGTATTTTCATGAATTTATGTTGATTAGAAATTTCTATCCATATTTCACTATCTACTGGGTGGCCCAATGAAAACGAAACAAGGCCGATTTCACATGGTTATCGTTCTCAGAAGAAAAAAAACGCTGGAACCAGTCGATTTTTATTTCGAGGGGGAAATATTTTGTGCATTCAACTTTTTCACCTCAAACGCCTCGGAGGGATGAGCTCCAACCCTTGAATCTCGAATGGGATAAGGGGTCAAGGGATACATCATTTTGAAGGTAATCGAAATCTCTCACCAATGCTTCCTTGTTTTTGGAATTCAATGCAGTAGTTCTCGAGGAAACACGTTTATGAATATAATCAGCTAGTGATGGACAGAGTAACGCTTTTTTCCCTTCCATTACTATTCCTCATTTTGTAGTTAGAACGATGTTCATCTAAGAAGTGCCTTATGTGTTTTTTTTTTCAAATCATGTCCTATCCAACATTACATAAAGAATCATTTTTTTTCAATGTCAGGTCCGTGATCTCTCAGTAAAATGCATGCCTTGTTTCGTTTTCATTGGGCCACACTTTATATTGACTACTTGTGTACTTATTATGAAATATGTAGGTTAGAACTCAAATTTTCTACATGAAGAATAAATAGGAAATGGATATAACTTTTCATGATTTATATCACAACATGAATATGGTAGGTATCAACATAGCTGTAGCACTGCATTTCGAAGTAATGGGTGCTAAAATTGAAGAAAGAATAGTTAAAATTGAGAAACATAGGGACTCTTGTCGTAATATTCTGAATTTAATGAAATTTGCAAGAATATATATGAGTGTGTGCATTGTGATATATAGTGTTTATAGAAACATTCTTATACACTGTATAGTAATTTTTCAAAGAAGTTGTATATAGTTGTATATGTATACTTACTCTCCATTCGAAAAACGAATGAATCGATCAACCCGGAAGTGTCGTAATTATAGATATAGCCTAATACTTACTCAATTGTACATCTATAAATCTAACAGATATACCAAATTTGAAATAGTTCAAAAGGTAATAATAACCGAGAAACAGGACCTCGTGGTGGAAATTCACTTTTCGATTTTCGTAATTAACTTGTTTTGAACCAATAATTCCGTCAAAAAAATTTTGATTATGGGTTTTTACTGGGTTGAATTAGAAACTTTGGATTTGCCCCAGTGTATTTATGAAAACATCAGTGTATTTATTTTTTCATAAATATGAAAAAATAAATACACTAAACACACATTCAATACACATTTTTTCATAATTATGAAAAAATAAATACACTGATATGTACAATGATATCAATGTTCTCATTACTGTTTCGAAAAAAAAAAGTTCACTTAATGAATGTGTTTTTTATATTTTGCGTTTGAAATATATAATGCATCCATTTCAATTCGCAAACGTGAATTTTTTGAAACCATTCTTTGATGAAAACAATTGCGATAAAAGCTGACAATTTATGGGGTAGTTTGAGAGAAATTTAGTTTTAAAGCGCTTCCATCTCATTTGCCTTCATCAAAGCCAAAATCTAAATTTAAACGTATCAATAATTGGAAATGCAAAAATTCGGAAAATACACAGTCACTCGGAGCGACATTTAAAAAGTATCTACACCTCCATATTAATTATTGAGCACCCGTATATTTCGATTTGGCAAAATACCATCCTATTTCGAAAGTTGGGAACATTGTCTTACTATTCCAAGCCAAAATCAATGATCGTACTGTCATTGACTCGTTACCAGTTACAATTGGTGTACCTCAGAGAACCGTATTGGGGCCCCTGTATTGCTTCTTAAACAGTGAGCACCTAAAATTTGGAAAAAAATGATATGGTCATTGGGGATTGCGGATTTTATGGTCCACTCATATTTTTGATGACGTCATCACTGTTCGAATTATGACGTCATTATCATTTGGTTTTGATAGCAATACCCCATTTTGATAATACCCTCATGGATGTCATATTTTTTTATGTTACATATCTGCATGTCCGAGAAGAAGAAAGAGATTTTATTCATGATAATGTTTCTATAACAACAGGATGGAATGAATCTACAAAATATTGTGGAGTAAGTGTCCACATTGAAAGCCATTTGCATCTTGATAGTATGCAAGGCGATGTTAAAACTCTTGCAAGGGTAGCAGCTTTAATTAAATTAATTCCGGTCTTAATTCTCTCTTTGATTTCATCAATAGTAAAAGGAATGTTAACGTAAACTTACTTAACCTTAACAACTGGAACTTAAAACATATTCATCACTATCAACAAATAAGATTTCACGAAATGACATTTCGCCCAGCTTCAAATAGAACCAAACCCCCCAAACCAAGTCATTTATTTTTTGACCAAATCAAGAGTTATTTGAAATACGTGTCTTGTATTGAAGTTCCTAACCTCTCATTTTCATTACCCGAGCGTTATGAAGTACTAACTTCAAAATGCCCACCCTGTAGGTGAGAAGCTATATTTTCTCTAATCTCTCGATAGCTGTCTTCCTACCCGAATTGAGAAATATCGTAAATTCCTTGTTGAACACAACAAGAAAAGAAAGCCTCGATAAACATAACCATATACATGAAGCTCATTAAAATTCATATAGTAAAAAACAAACCGTGCGCATACCTTAACAACCGGCAAAATCAAGAAGACATTAGGGGTGAAATAGGGCTCTTTATGTCAATAAAATAACCATATACACGAGTTCCATAGAACACAGACGTACGTGTAGGAAATACCGGAGGAAATAAATATTCATACGATTTTAAACTAGAATAAAAATTACATTCAAGCGAACTAGAATTGATGGAAAACATTTGAAGATAGCAGAAGGAAAACTAAGGAGAATCTGATAGCTTTACTCGAGGGTCAAGAAGATGCATACATCAGAAAACAAGGACTAGACAAATAAATCGAGGATTGGAAATCAATATAGAGAAGAAGAAAGGACAAAAACTATGATGGTTACTGATCCTCTCCGATAAATAGGATATAGAAATATTCGAAAGAGACAGTTCATTTCTTTTTGGACTTCATTCTAACCGGGGTGTTTCAGCTATGTATAGGGTGTTCACGAAGCTGGTGTCTTTTTTCATGAGGATATAAGACTCATCAAATTATATGATATTACCGCAGTTTGCCTTCATGAAATGAAGAGATGAGGATGATATATTAAAAATTGACGATCTCACGACCCTTATATACGTACACGGGGTGAAAGAAGACATGGTTTTCAGTATAGCGTCACAGAAAGCGTCTTCAAAATTTCAGAACAATCCGAGTAAATTCATGCATACTACTAACTTCATCTCCCTGTATAGATATATTCCATTGGAGAGTCAGCCCTCATATTTTCGACACAGTCAGACGAAACGGGCCTCAATATCAAGAGGAACTTCGAAGGGAACACGGAGAGTGACGGAACTGATATTATAATCCATGAACTGTGACATATTCTTTTGGAGATGTGTTGCTTGTTGTTTTATGTATTTTTGGAACAAACCTCAATGCCTTTGGTTTCAGGTGATGTGTATACCTAATTTGTTCTAACGATCAAAAATCGAGAGAGGATGAACAGTCATTTCAATCAACTATACTTTGACCATTGTCACTGTTACAGTATTTTCGAGTTTCCTCAAAACAACGTCGTTTCAAACTGGCATGATTTGGTCAAGAACCTTCAAGAAATATCGCGAAAACTGTATCGAGTGTTATTCCGAAATTTTGAACATGTATTCGTCGATAAAAAAATATCTACTTAACCCCGATAAAATTAGGTTCCTGAACTTGTTGATATTATGGCAATTAAATTGATTTTTCTGTGCATTTCTAAGGAATTTGTTGAAATTATCTTGATTTTTGGTGAGTATCTCTATAAACGGGAAGATTTCAGGAAGAAACGAAGGTCTGATACGGTGTGGCAAAGTTTTTCGTGGGCTCACACAGTGCGATGGTGGATTCCTACGAGTTCTCAGTTGTGTTGAATTTTTGAACAATCTCATTGAATTAGTCTTCAAAAAACACCTGGTGCACGCCTATGGTCGGCTTCTTAGCTTTCGCGGCGCTGACTTGGCTCAGAGACAATTATCAAGATTATTACAAATGTATACAAGTAAATAAATATCATGGGAGAGCGCAACTTGTGCCGACAGAGAATGCCGACTATACATTTTCCTTTGAAGTGACGACTAGTGTAGGTAATTCACGAAAATTGTCGGCCTACCAAGACCGAGATCAAAATGCCAAAACTGAGAGGATATTATCGTTTTAATAAACTCTCCTAGGTTAGGTGATATCTTATCTGAAATTAATTATATAGTGTGATCCGGAAGGAAATCACTTCTAACATTGAAAATGTTTTACTGTCTCCTATTTTAGTTCTTATTATTATTGAGATCGTAGGACGAGCTCGAAAGATCTCTTTAAAATAATATCTGAGTTATTACAACAGTATGGTGATATTGAAAATGGAAAGGGAAACGTCAAAATCGAGTATTTCACAAAAGACGGACAACAAACAAGGCAACTGGAGATTTATTTTTGAAACTGTTGGAAAAAGTTTCGCTAATTCTAATCTCCAAATTTGCCCTTCTCTTAGTTCCAGCATTCGTCTTCGATATTTGCTATTCCATTTTGCACAAACTCTATTTGTTCATGAGATATCTGTTCTGAAAGTTTTGGCACCTCTTTCCATGAAAATTTGTGAGGAGCAAAATCAAACGCTTGAAAACTATCAATATATTCAATGATAACAATTGTAAGTACATTTCTTTGAGTGATATACGAGAAAAAATTAGCACAAGATCGAATAAATTAATAGGAAGGAATTCAAAATGCTACGTTTGATCAGTCTCATATGTTTTCCGTTTTTTATTCATCAAGTAGGTGCTGATTCTTCCTTCCAACAACCAGCTAACTATAGTCACATAAGTTAAAATATTTAACATGTGAATTTGTATTATGTAATTGCCAACAGTCTGTCGAATCCAACCTAGAAAAAAAAATTCATGTCACTTATAGGAAGCGTGAACGAAACATCAAAACTGAGAGACATCATTGTGAGTATCGAGAACTCAAGAATATTATTGATATCGTATAACAATTGTGATTTTTCAAATTTTGTGAACAAAATATTTTCGACATTTTCGATCGAATTATCGTTCTGGCAAAACCCCTCCTTATTAATAAGATGAAGATATACAGTGCATGCGATTTCAAATGGCAACTCCCTCTCAATTTGAAACCCATTGACAGATTTTCAAAAACAAAATTCTATAATGTATTACTCAACCTTCCATTGGAAATGTGGACAAATCGAAATACTCCTATTTTCAAGGCCTACTAGTATTTGCTGGAGGGGTCAAAATTCCCAGAACAACTATTAGAATTCATTTTTTTTCAATAAAATAGGCAGAATAGATAGCCGAAATACGTCCATACAAAGTTTGAAAGCAATATGTCATATAGGGTTATTCAATGCTAATTTTTCAAATTCATGCTTTTTTGATAAGACATTTATCACCACAGAAGTTTTGATTTAATGGAGGAACATTACACGAAATGTTTCATTGTCTCAACTTCTAGTGGAAGATTTCTGTCGGTCGAACAAAAAACAATAAAATTGAAGTTGAAAATTTTATCAATATGGTCAATTTTTCTTCTCGAAAAATGAGCGAAAGTGATTGTTTCAAAGAATTAGTCTATATATAACAAAAATAGACTGAAAGGAAAATACTTTTCATATGACCACCTATGAAATTCAATTTGGCAACATTAAAGTAGAAAGTATTTCGAACTTATGTAGAAAAATATTGAAAAAAAAAGTGCATTCAGTGATTGATGAATGTGATATGTCAGCTGGAAATTTGGATATCATTACATACGGTCTTTTAGATCGATTTTGCGTCCTAACCTTTTGGGAAATGATCGAAATTGCTGATAAGTCTGATCTCCTCTCTTTTCTGATATCAATCCACTTCATTATTAATATCAAATCATAAAAATCAATACTCAGGAAAAATTATCATTCATAACAATGACAAACAACACAGATGACGTTGATTCAGTTGAGTGAAGAGTGAAGTTGGTTGCCGAACATAATTTGCGAAAATCACCAACCAATAGATGGCGCTTTCCAAACGTCAAATTCCAAACTGAGTGCGAACAACAAAAACATTGCTGTATGTACCCAAGGCAAATTCGATATTTTGAACTTAGTTTTACTATGAAAAATAGTGTTTTCAAGGGAGTTTTTCAGGGCAGAATTGATTGACAACATTAAAAGAGATGAGGTATTTTACTGGAGTTTCATCGATTTTTTTTGTTGATACAAGAGATAATCTTTCAATCGCAAGTAAAAGTACCTACCAGATCAAACTATTGAGTTATGTTCATTACATTCTACTATATCAGTATATATTCGAAAATGCCCAAAATGGAGGTAAGTATTTCGAATATCATCGACTACACTGGAGATTTCATTTCTACTGTTTTATGAACTCGCTGCATGTTTTGAAAATAACAATAACCAAATCTCAGACACAAAATAAGCAAAATAAGCTCAGAAATAGAATCATAATTCAACGATATCAAGTAATTTGCTTCCAAAGCAAATATGGTTTGTTGATGTTCATCACACTCGCGAGACTTGTGAAATTCGACACCAGAGGCCGCACCCTTCGTGATTCTCGCGAGTCGCAAGTCTGCGCTCGGATTATCTCGTTCCTGACTGCTGTATTTTGGGTTGCATACGGTAGCTGTCAAAGAGGAACGAAACTTTGAATAACTTTCGAATTCGAGTAGGCGTAGTAAATTTCAGTGAATGACAATGGACAGACAGTTGGTGGAACTTGGAACAATAATGATAGAAATATTTATGGTAGCAGAAGAGGACCCTGATTGTGAGATCGTCTGAAAAATGCAAACTTGGTTGAGTTCTCGAAAAGGAAAATTCTTGGCGACCTCATCTTCTCGATTCACATATTGAAAGAACTTATTGAAAGAGATCTCTCTACTGTATTACCCCTAAATTTCAAAAAGGAGAATTTCCAGACCAAACACAGACAATTTTTCTTGACGTATGGAACTCTCTGCCTCAAGAAGTTGTTTGTTGTTTGTCCTACCTCGGTCAACGGATTTATGAGAATGAACTAGAAAATTTTATCTTCTCTTCGTAGTGGAAACATCTATTTTTTCTCATGTACTATAAGATGTCCATTGAGTTGCTATAATACATTTTTTCCAAGATTTTTCAACAAGAGTCGTTACATATTTATTCTTGGCTCTCTATATCATGCAATAATAATGTTATTAATAATGATAATAACTCGTTTATTTCCGCACACGCCGCTACACGGCTACATCTACTCGTCGTGCCAAATATATCACTTTCCGCACTAGTTATGTAATATACGAATTTCAATATTCCGATTGCGACTGAATGGAGCAGATTCGCCCAAATTTGAGATGACCTTAACGAAAAAGGTTATAGTATCGAGAATAAACCTTCCAAGCAAGCAATTTTTCACATTTCCAGGAAAAAAAATGGATCATACTGATGATCTTTTTCAACTTTAGTTTTATTTGATTTCGGTCGACCAACAGAAATATCTTCCTGTAGGAGTTGGATGGAACTTTTCACCTGAGTATCCGATGAAAACTTCAGATTTTATTACAGGGTGAACCGAAAGAGCAAAGTTTTTCGATTTGTTGTTGAAATTTTGTGAGTCGATTTCGAAATTTCGCAAGCAAGAACAGGTCTTGAAAATATGAATATTTCGTACGACTACTCGTACCTGCTATTGGTCCACCGATGACAAAAAACAAGAGACTAAAAGCGTACTGCAGGCCATAAGCAGCTGGCAACCTCTCCAAAGGTACATGCGAAGGTATCACCAGGATAAGGAATATGGTTCGTAGCGCTTTTCCACTACCTATAATAGCAGCTGCTATCAAACTCATCGTATATGTGTGCGTATGCATGAAGACTGAAAAAAAAAATAATGAGAGAAAGTTAGTATTTCAAGACATGCCTATTATTGCAAGGGTTCATATACCAAGAAATAATGTGAACAAATAGCCGTTCTTCAAGGAGAGGATTTTTTCCCTCGTTTCTGAAAATAAACATGGAAACTATGATATATTATGTGAGGACATACCCATAGACTCTTTATCCCAAGTCTATGATCAGACCCAAAAAATACTGCGACTTGAATTTGACTTTCAGGATCCTGATTTTGGATTAATCGGTTGAGAATAGACAGGGTGCTATTTTATATAGAAGGGCAACATTTTGACAGGAGTCAAGAAATGCAGATATATTTTTAGAAAAATCTACTACTTCTAATTCCAAGAATTCATCCAAAATTACGTAACCATTCTATATATTCTGTCACATGAAGCTCTCAACCTCACACTGAAACGTACAGGGTGGTCCGAATAACATCTCAACTTTCTCAAATTTCAAACGCTCGTAACTTGAATTCTACAAATGGCATACCCTGTATCATTCATCAGATATTTCTCACTGACATTATTTCAATTCAGCTGATATATTGGAGAACGCCTAATAATTGAGGTGTTTCTCATTTTTGCGCACCCTGTATGATCAGAATACATGCAAAATATCTCATTCCTCTGTAGTTGGTATCACAAATTACTCGATGCTTCTATTAGTTGAGTAAATTCGGACTACCGGAATACAGGACCAGAACTTATACCGGACAAATTCTTCAGGAGAATTTCCAACTAGTCATTCGGAATTTCTGAAAAAGATATTGTCCCTTTATACTTGTATCTATACATACTGTCTGTGAGTCTTTCGAGGAGGTGGTACACATTCATTTTCTTACAGCTTCTTGTGGGATTTTCTCTCCTTGTTTCCAAAGAATAGAGTAGAAGTTATTGAAAATTATTTTAATACATTTGTAGTAAGGACAGATTTCGTGATCTGCCGCCCCAAAATGTCACTGCGCTTGAAATTAAACCTTTAGATACCTAAAAGAGAAACTCTCTATTTGTCAGTGACACCTCGTTTCTGAAAAATTTGGAAACACAAATGTTAACACCCGCGTTATGTAATTAGATATATTTTTAGTTCACCTTTTTTACCTTCAGCTTCGTGATTTGAAGATTTCGATTTTATTTTAATTTTTTTTGTTATAATTGATTCGCATTCAAATATTCACTACATATATAGTTGTGAATAAGTTCGGTTCTGCTTCTTTTAACGCATGCCTGTCAAAATTTCCCTGGCGGGCTTATCGTGAAGAACCAATCGAGGATTAGTATCGCTCTGTACTCTATCGGAATCACATATATCTTGTGATTTCTGTTTCGGTTCGCGAGAACTTAACAATTTTATCATAGTGCTACCGGTACATCGTAGTTCTATCTCCAACGCAAGTATTCACTGAACTAGCCTAACAAATTATACAGTCCACGAAGATCTCGTGGATTGGTGGTTGCAACCCCGTCAAAAGGTCAGAAGCGAGGAAGAAAGGATTCCAGGTTATTTTGACAGTCGTTTCATTTGCAATACATACCTCATCCAAATCACAACAACAAATATATTTAATAAGAATAATACCTCTACGTATCTTTGTGGACGTTTCGGGAACGAATCTGCTCCCGTTCTCAACACAATTGAAATATTTTTCTCTTCGCAAAATTTTTTCAATATGTTGTCGGTTGTCGTTCCCGAAACGTCCACCAAGATAAGTAGAGGTTTTAAAAACAAGGTGTCACTGACAAATAGAGAATTTCTCTTTTAGGTATCCAAAGGTTCAATTTCAAGCACAGTGACATTTTGGGGCAGATCACGAAATTTGTCCTCACTACAAATATATTGAAATAATTTTTAATAACTTCTACTCTATTTTTAGAAACGAGGAGAGAAAATCCCACAAAAAGCTGTAAAATGATTGTATCTATACATTCGAACGTTATCATTCTTCGGTAATCATTATCATTAGGTATGTAGGTAGTAAGTCAAATCAGTTACAGAACCGTGTGGCTGGGACCACAATGAGTTTTTTTTTTCGTCTCTCCAGCCTCAGTGTTTTGAAATCGTTCAGACTTTCTTTCCAATATTAATCGTCGTTGATTCCCTCAAGAATATCGAGCTCAAACGTGAATTCAAACCCCGTTTGTGACAATATCACAAAGAAGAAGAAGAAGAAGATACTAACCTGTTCGTCCAATCATCATAACAACGATCCCAAGCAAATAGAAGTTCCTGTTACTGATCCTGACCTTGTCGGCCACGAACGACACCAAGAACCTGAACAAGATGTCGAAACCAGCCAACAGGGACATGAAAGTGGCAATTTGACCATGTTGGAAGTTCAATTCCGCCATGATAACGGGCGTCAACAGCCCGAAGTTCAGCTCCACGAAGTTCGTCATCGTCAACCCTAGCATCAAGTTGACGTAGACGGGATCTTTGAGCAGAGCGAAGTCGAAGTCGCGGACGATTTGTTGCCAAAAGCCCACAGAAGGTGGTGGTGCCTCGTCGCCTCTTAGCATGGAGTCAGTCTCTTTCATTTCCATGGATTCGTAGACTTTTCCGTTTGCGTTTTCCAGGTTTTCTGCTAGTGGTACTTGAACGACAGAAGGCTTTCGCTGTATGTGCTCACCGCATTGGTGGATGGGCTGTTTCTGATTGGAGTTTGATCTGTTTCTTGGTCTCGAGTCGTGCTCTAGAGTGAGCGATAGACTCGAATCGATTAACATCATGGGGGACTCTGACGTGAATGCCCCAGCTTCGTTTTCTAGGTACTGGCTTTGGAAAATGGCGCTGCTGATTCTGGATAATCTACCACTACCTTGCCTTGGTCTGAACGCTCGGTCTACTGTATTATCCTGAAAAATTGGCGATTTCAGTATACAGGGTGTCCCATGAACATACCGACAAACTCTAAGGGATGGTGGAGGACATCGAAATAAACATTTTTGCTCGATAAACATAAGTCCGGAAACTCTTCGTTTTGGAGATACAGGGTAATGAATTTTTAAAAAAAAAAATCGTTTTTTTATTAATATCGTAAAAACGATTTGGTCCATAAAAACAATATTTGTTCCCAACATCAAACGTGGTTAAATCAAACAATGTAAACAAAAGTCAGTGGTGTTCAACTAAACTGAGAGTTAATTTAGTTATTTTTATTTTATTTAAAACATTTTATTGCTTTAGCACCCTTTATTTGTCGGTATGTTTCGGATACTCTTTCCAAGATATTGAAAATTATGAATATTTTCCAAGTGAATACAAAACAAAAAATGATTAAAAGTCATTAATAATAATTAATGATTAGCAAAAAAAAATTATTGGAAGTTTTATTAGTTTTTCAATATTTCAATGAACGCATTGGTAAAATGTAAGGTATAATTTTGAAGCATTTAATTTTTTTTAAGAGATATGGTTTTTATTTTTGTTTTCTTCAAAACGTAGATACGGAAAAATTTCAAGGGACGAAAAAGTTGCATTTTCAGTTGTTCATTTAAAAAAAATTTATCATAATTACAAAAAATCTACTGGGCGATATGTTTTTGTGCAAAAACTATCCGACATAGCCCGTGGGCACGCCCCTGAAATTATTGGGCAAATTCTAATATTTCCAAAAGATACATATTAAATGTATCAATAATCTGTAAAAATTTCATTCGACCAAATCGTTTTTACGATATTATTAAAAAATCGATTTTTTAAAAAAAATTAAACACCCTGTATCTCGAAAACGAACAGTTTCCGGACTTATGTTTATCGAGCAAAAATGTTTATTTTGATGTCCTCTACCATCCCTTAGAGTTTTTCGGTATGTTTATGGGACACCCTGTATATTTCATATACAGTTCTCAATACACAATGTACATACCAAAGAAGGCAATTCTTTGGCATATTTCATGGCTAAAGATTCATATTCCGCTCAAATTTGGAATACAGGTTACGCTGTAGTGCTCACTAAATGGGACAGTCCTTCATTTCCAGAATTTCATTTCAAAGCGCTGCTGGTGGATTCAAACATACAAAACGAGTTTCCTAATTCGTGAAGAAACTTTTTGTTGTCCTGTAGTGTTTTAGTATTGCGACAGTTTCTTTTCTCTTATGCATTCTCGAACACACTTCGCGATATTTGCATTCACTGCATCATCAAAACTAATCCTAGCAATATTCCTTTCGGTCTTGAGTTGTCAGCTGATTGATTTTCGTATCAACTGTCCTCAATTTTCGATTAGTTGGCATGATAATCATTGGAAATGAAAGCATATGATTGGTCTGAAAAAAGACGTGTACGATTCTCAGAGTATTTTTTCCTGATCGATTGTTCCGACAGATGTAGTTTTCTCTACCATTATTTATTCATGGACAGATTTGTTGAATCTACATTTTGTACGTTCTATAATAGAATGACGTCAATTAAAAATTACCCTGAAGTTGACAACGCTGACGTTTAATATAACTTAACGTAAGCGCCTCTTCGCAGGTTTTAATAGAAATCAATATCATGAATTACCTCAAATTGCCGTCACATTTTACAGGCATTCTGCATAACTTCTTCTCTGAGTAGCACAAGTTGTATACTGAGGATTGAGAGACAATGTTTCGTGAAAAAGAGTTTTGTGTAGCAAAGTAGGGCCAACTCTTGCTTGGTAACGCACACATTGAGTATTACATCGATTCTGAATCAATAGCGTATTGCTCGAATGAAATATATATACAGGGTGACCCAGAAGACATGCAGCAGTCCGCAGAGATGAAAGAAATCAAATTCAATGGTGGACGTGTGGTAACGCCTCGAGTAGAAATGAATTTTTTAAATTACCTCAAACCACTCTCAAATAAAACAGGCATTCTGTCAAGTAGGAGACTAATATACCAAATTTTCATCTGCACCCTTAGGACAATCAACCTGATATCATGCTCGTGGAATATTGTCTTTTTTTTGGCAAACGCGTATTTCTAATGAAAATTCCACACATGTGATTCTTAACCAATCAGAACGTGTATTTCTGTCAGATCACCATAGCAACGGATGAATTTCATCGGAATTTTTTTCCTATTGGGTACCCAACAGCGAATTATACTGGAAATTTTTTTGACGTTTATAATGACAGAATATTTTTTTTGACAATCTAAATTTCATTTTGTTCCACACATAATAATTTTGATTAATTTCAACAAGAAGCTTAAATGTTTTCTAAATTCATGGACGATTATGATTGATGTTTATATTGAAAACGCAATTATTGTATACTATGGCAGGTCGATTCGAAGTTGCTTGCTCTTGATTTAAAGATTCTTGGACTGTCTTTGCAGAAGTTGAAGCAGACGTCATTGCGTCAATTATATCCTGATGATGGCCCTAGTCAATTTGCAGATATGGTTCCATGAAGTGACTGCTACCATGCCCTGTTAATTCACTTAATTGCCTTTCTCTAATTCCCGTTGAGTTGAAACAGCAGTGGCCCTCGCAGAATGATTTGGTGTGGAATTTTCCTACCGAACACCACACGAGGTCAAATTAAATCCGGTATTTTTTTCTCGCTCATGAATATTTTCAGAAAAATATACCTCGACTTCGACGATTCCCAAATTATTCATTATTCATATATTTGGTATTACTATATAGTGAGAATTTTCTGGGTTCTGCAACAGGCAGTTGATCATATTATGCGAACAACTGAAGATTTACGGTCGCGCTTTCTGCTACTTACGATCTCAGCTAAGCCTGAGCGGCTTATAGAGCGTCGTTTGTGTGTAGCGAATGGTTGTGGAACAAGCAATGACTGTAAACAGTTGTAGTCGCACTGTGACTTTTCATGGCACGTACTTGGTTTCCCAGGTGTTCCATTAGTAGGCTTCGGTGCTGACGTGTTATACAGCGGATGAAAATATACTCACCCTGAACTTGGTGTGCCAATGCACGGGCTGCAACAACAACGAGCATACCAGCGAATGCATGCCAACACCGCTGAACAGCAAGATGGTGCCTTCCATGCCGTATCGGCTCAAGAGACCAATGACGATGTAGGGGCACACGACGGGTCCTAGGGCTGTTATGGTCCAAGACAGGCCGGTGGCTACCCTCCTCTTCTTGTCGAAATACGTGTTCATGGCCAAGGCGTTAGCCGACTCGAGGAGTCCGAAAGAACCTCCTGAGGCGTAAAAGCGTGGAGTTTTTAGAATTGGGTAGTTCATTTGTGATGGGGAGATCGCTGATATTTCTTTTAGAATTTATTGATGTCATAGACTATGCATAAAACAAAAACTAACACCGCTCAGATTTAACCGTTATGTAGGATGCTCAAAAAATTCGACAGCAATTGTGATGATAATGCTCAAGTTGATGTTATTTATACAGACTTCTCCAAAGCCTTCGATAAGCTTGACCATGATATATTACTCAGTAAATTGAATGTCTTCGGAGTCTCAGGTAACTTGAATAATTTCTTCAATTCCTATTTGAAAAACCGCTCTCTTTATGTAGAGTGTCTTGGTCAGAGTTCCGTGAGATTTGAAACAACATCAGGTGTTCCACAAGGCTCTGTCTTGGGACCATTTTTTTTCAATCTTTTTATAAATGACATTATTGGGAATCTTGGAGTCAACTGTTTATTATATGCAGATGATTTGAAATCATACAAAAGAATAGAGTACATGAGTGATTGTGCTGCTTTACAAATCGCCCTAGATAGAGTACATACCTGGTGTACTCTGTTCGTGACCTAGGTATTACATTCGATCATAAATTATCTTCAATTCAATTCAATTCAATTCTTTATTGATCCATTAGAACGAGCTTAAAAAAAGCAATAGGACAAGTCAGTAAATATCAGATACAGATATAATATACAAATATATAACAAACACATTCATAAATAATAAGAGGTATATAAACAATTAGGTGAGTGAACGAAGCAGCAATGATGAAAAATAATACAAAACATTTTTACTAATGTAGGTGAGAAAAAAACTCATCGATTGTATAGGGGCTAATTTCGAAAAGTAGTTGTTTTATTTTATGTTTGAATACTTGGTCCTTGGTTATAATTTTGAAAAACTCCGGAAGTGCATTATATAATCTCAGCCCCAAAATCTCAAACGAGTTCAGACGTAGAGATAAACGTGTTTTGGGTACGTGAAAATCATTTCTGATGCGGGTATTATATTCATGAAAAGATTGGTTTCGTTTGAAAACTTCTTTATTTCTATGGATGTACAACAAAACTTCCAGAATGTAGAGACCTGATAGAGTCAAAATGTTAAATTTTTCAAATAGTGTTCTACATGATGATGTTCGTGACGCGTTTGCAATAGTTCTGATAATTCTCTTTTGCGTTACAAAAACATTGTGTGCAGGTGGAGAATTTCCCCAAACAATAATTCCATAGTTAATTCTTGATTGTATCTGCCCGTGGTAATATAAAAGTAGACCAGAGTTGTCTAGAATTCGTCTCAAGTTTCTTAACAGAAAACACTGCTTATTGAGTATTTTAATGAGATTATCGCAATGCTGATGGAAATTGATATTGCTATCTAGAAAAAGACCTAAAAATTTTATACTGTCAACTCTTTCTATCTCAACACCGGATATTCCAATATTAATGTCTACCGAATAAATGTTTTGGGCAGTATGAAAAGCTACTGCTTTCGTTTTGGAGGCATTCAAAAATAATGAGTTTTCACTGAACCAATTTTGCAAGCTATCGAGATCTGAATTTATATTTTGTTGCAATTCACGCAAATCTTTTTTTCAACCCACATTAATGAAATCACCAATGAATGTTCTAGTGCTTTAGGTTTTATTGTCAGAAATACTCGTGATTTCATGAAATCAGATACAATGCTCCTTTTGTATAACTCTTATGTCCGATCTAAAATGGAGTATGCATCTGTCATATGGTGTCCATATTATAATGTTCATATAAATAGCCTTGAACGAATCCATAGACGCTTCATGAAATATTTATCATTCAAGGAAGATGGTGTCTACCCTGCTATAGGAACATCTAATACTGCTTTATTAGAGAGACACAACTTTATTTCTCTTGAAAATAGGAGGAACATATCCGCTCTAATATTTCTGTATAGGGTGATCCATGGCCTAATCGACTGTAATGCTGTCTTGAGAATGCTCAGTTTTCATGTTCCCAGAGTGAATTCTAGACAATTCAATCTATTTCATCTCGAAGTACCTCGAACAAATGTACAGAAAAACTCACCTCTATATAGAATTTGCAATAATTACGATAATATCTATGAAAGATGCGACATTTTTTCTTGCAGCATTGCTTCATATCTTCACGCTTTTAATTTATATTCATTCGATTACTCTTAGAATATGTTTGTACCTATAATTTTCCCACCCTGTAAATGGATTTCTGTTGGGTGGTGTACAATAAAAAAATATATATCAAATATTTCGAGCTGAGTCTTGATTGTTTCAAATTCGAAATGGAAAAATATTACAACGATCGTCTCTAGGATGATGCATTTTTTTGTATTACTGTCTACATATTACTAATTCATAAATTCTGTTCATGTATCAGGATCACATCTCTTTATAAGGTTGATTTTATTTGATGGTCTTAGATATAAGTAGTCTGAAATTAGATCAAGTTCAGTTCAAGATACCGTATTTTCTGGAGTTTTGCAGCTGTGAATTCTGCTACTTCTTCATCGAAGAATATCAAGGATGGAATAGGGATTTTGAGGGAACTAATTTTTTTTTCAATTTTGATAGAGATAGAATTTTGAGTAGTTGAACGAATTGGCGTTTTGGAGTAGGAGGAAATATGAATGAGGAAAGAGAGGAGTTCACTGGAATTTTTCTCCAAAGTTTGGAGGTTGTAAGCATCAGGAATGACTTCACTAGGCAAAGAATTCCACAACTTTGCCGTTCTATTGATGGTTGATGCTTGGTATAGAGATGTTCGATAGGTCTCGAGCCTGACAGTGTAGGAGTGACCAGCCTGAGCTCGTCTGGTTTGTCTACTAGGAATCGCGCGTGGTGTCATAATAGATGATATTTCCGTTGAGCACCGACCATGGAAGTACCTATAAAAAAGGCATAGATCGCCGACCTTTCTACGATGATCTAGAGAGGTCAATGATTTGGTGAGTGTTGTGTCATCGACCAGGCGAATAGCTCTCTTCTGAATTGAGTCTAAGAGCTTCAGCGTATGTTTGGGGGCTGAGCTCCAAACATGTGAACAGAACTCCAGGACAGGTCGAATTTGTGCTTTGCAGATCATAAACAGTTGCTGGGATGTGAAGTATCTCTTCGCACGGAATAGAGAACCAAGTTTTTGTGAAGCAGTTTTCGCAATGGACCTCATATGATCGTCCCAATGATGCTGATAACGACAATGGATATCGACGACTGCATAGGAAAAGTGGTAGTGAATTTTCACTTTTTTCTTTCCTTGGAAATTTCCGGAAGTACTAGAAGAATCCAGTGTCACGAAAAAAATATTTCACCAAGAACTGAATTGCGCAACTCTCCCGGGGTTTGAACTTTGCATCTTCAGCAGTTTTGGCCGTATACTTACGGGACACGCGAACGTAAGTCGTAGCCCGTTGAAATTCGCAACAAGTGCTTCAACAAGTGCTTGAAATTTTGTTTGTACGTGGGTCGAAGTGTTCATGTAGAAAAGATACTTACCGTAGCCTATCGAGAAAAATATGATGAACATCCAGAATGTGCGACAAAATGCACACATTATCAGGCATCCTACTAAAAGTATAGCACTGAAAATGCCCACTTTTCTGCTGGTGAATCTCTTGAATACTGGTCCATTGAGTAAACCTGAGAAAATTCAAATCTGTACTTTCAACTTCCCATTTTCCAGATATCTGAAATTTTACCTGCACCGGTATTGAAAGCTATGCAAGTATTGATGATGGTCACTACCTCTGTCGAGGATATCCCTAGGGTAGTGAATTTTTCCTTGAATACTAATCCATATTGTTGGAAAATAGGGAAAGATACCAGCTGAAAACAATGAATTTTTCACTGGAGAAACCTCTTCCAACTTACAGCAACCATTTTGTAAACGTCGTTTTTCTACCTTGTAATTATTTCTTCATGTCAAAAACTGTTTTCCAGTGTCCACAATGAGAGTGTCTCCTTGTATTGACAGTGAAACATCTCCAATATATTTCTCATCATGAATATTAACAAATCATACAGGGTGGCCCAACGAAAACGAAACAAGGTATGCATTTTACTTTGAGATCAAGGAGCTGAGATTGAAATGAATGATTAAAAACAAACACATTAGGCACTGCTCAGATGAACATCATTCTAACTACAAAATGAGAAATAGTGATGAAAGGGAAAAAATCCTTACTTTCCATCACTAGCCGATTATTTTCATAAACGTGTTTTCTCGAGAGCTACTGCATTGAATTCCAGAAGCAAGGAAGCGTTGGTAAGAGATTTCAATTACCTTCAAAATGATGTATCACTTGACCCCTTAACCCATTGGAGATTCAAGGGTTGGAGCTCACCCCTCCGAGGGGTTTGAAGTGAAAAAGTTGAAAACATGCGCAAAATATTTCCCCCTCGAAATAAAAATCGACCGGTTCGAGCATTTTTCTCTGAGAACGATAACTATGTCAAATCGGCCTTGTTTCGTTGTCATTGGTCCACGAAGTATATCTCACAAAATGAACATAAAAATATTTCATGCTGAACCATAGCATATGTGACCAATTGAAAAAAAATTCCTTTGTTGACTGAAATAACCTGTTCTCTGAGTTGTATACTGAGTTCGCAAGAACTAGATAACTTTGTAATTACTAATTTCACAGAAAAGTGTGATCACCTATCAGTCGTGCACCTGAATACAAATATTATGAAGTTTCAACTCTCAACCAAAACTTTGTCGTGTCGTGATGTATTGGAAGTTTTATCATCTTGATGTTCTCGTCAAATATCACCGTTTAAAAAAATGTTATTCATTAGGATTCGTTCAAATAAATTCTTATGACATGAAAAAAATTTGGAGTAATGAATGAGGTCAGGTATTTCTTGTCTGTACTTACATTACTTATTCCACAGGCTACCAGAATCAACCAGGCCCAACCACCGTCTGGAGATTCGAAATCCGGATCTCCCACTCTGAGCCTTTCCCTTTTTTTCTGTTTTTTGTTCATTGTATTGACTACGCTCATTTTCACTGAAAAATAGTAGTCATATTTTGAGAATTGTAGTAGGATGGGTACTGAGCCGTTTCTTGATCATTTGCGCGGAAAACCAATACAAATCCTCATCATTTTATGATTTATAGTGCTAGTATATAAACTTGTATACAGGGTGTCCCAGTATATGTGTTGAGACCACAAAAATAATACGTTTGTTTGAAGGTGTCGGAGTTGAGTTCGGTTTTTCAGGTTTTAACGTAGTTCAAATGCGAAAAGTCTTCTGAAGAAGGTTTAGATCATTTGAAAGACAAATTCATGCACCTATTAATGGAAATGGTCAAATTTTAGTCATCACAAAAATTGCCAAATGACAAAACGAGTTCCAACTATAGTGTATGTAACTCACGGTTCATGGAAATGCTTTATTTCTACAATATAATCTTCTGCACTATACTCTTTGTAAATTTTCGTAACTCACCATCAATTATTGCTAAAATGAAGCAAGTATTCTAATTCACTAATAAATTGCATTGTCAGTTCACTCATTATCATTCGCAAAGTAAGTAAATACACCTTGTTTTTCGAACATATTATATTTGTTCAGAGATCTGTTCAGTTCAGCATTAAAATCTCACATGTACTCTATACTTGCTTCGGCTGACGAATGCTGCTGGCTACGCGATTGTTTTGTTTGTGCCAGATTATTGATACTGACGGCATGATTTACACGTCCATAACAGATTATTTGTTGGTATCCGTACGAGGACGGATTTAGAATTTCCCCATGGCAAATTCGGCCTGTTGAAAAATGCAATGACACGCATAGCACAGTTTATGGAATATAATATCAGCTCCGTCACTCTCAGTTTTCCCTACCGCGTGAGCGTAACTGGCTTCGAAGCAGAGTTTGTGGAGAATGCTGGAACTAATATAGTACTCCATGAACTGATAGATGATGCTTTCTACTACACTATCATCCTACCAATAAGTCCGGTTACTTTCGCATATCGAGCACCACACGTATTCCGGGTCAACCGGAGGAATAGTTCACGGAATAGAGCACGGAAGAAATATTGCTCCGTTGAAATCAGTTTTTTGACATCACTCGTTATAGCAATGACTTCTCATGAAATTTATTGTCGTATCATCAATTGTGGTACAAAATGTACTTGATGACATTTTTTTTAATGCCCCAAAGAGGCTACAAGGTAATGAAGAAGAAAGAAAATGATAATGCATGAGTATATTGATTCTAATGTCTTTTCCTCAATTTGTTTGTCGTTAATTATATAATCACTCAGTCTCATAAGCTGTCGAAAAGGTTCGAAAATGGCTAAATAATACTACATACCTGATACGCAACTTTGGTCATTCATCTCAAAATATATTGTCCAGGTGAACATATCTACGCATCGGTTGACGAACTTTTCAAACGTATTCATGAAAATACACATTCCTAAACTTTGATAGGTGCACGCGTTGTAGAAGCTAGCAAACCTGTTCCTATTCGTTCTGCAAACTTTTTCGGCGTATTCACGAAAATAAAAGTGCGTTGTCAGAATCCATTTAGTTTTATGCTCAGATCCTATATGTTGTTGCTGATGATGCAGTTGGCAACACCTGGATGTCAGTAAGAGTTGGAACTGTGCGAAGGGAAGAATGAGAATATGAAAAGGTATCCTGCGTGGCCCAATGAAAACGAAACAAGGCCGATTTGACATAGTTAACGTTCTCAGAAGGAAAAAACGCTCGAACCGGTCGATTTTTATTTCGAGGGGGCACTATTTTGCGCATGTTTTCAACTTTTTCACTTCAAACCCCTCGGAGGGGTGAGCTCCAACCCTCGAATCTCAAATGGGATAAGGGGTCAAGTGATACATCATTTTGAAGGTAATCGAAATCTCTCACCAACGCTTCCTTGTTTTTGGAATTCAATGCAGTAGTTCTCGAGGAAACACGTTTATGAATATAATCAGCTAGTGATGGACAGAGTAACGCTTTTTTCCCTTCCATTACTATTCCTCATTTTGTAGTTAGAACCATGTTCATCTAAGGAGTGCCTTATGTGTTTTTTTTCAATCCTGTCCTATGCAAAATCAAATAAAGAAAGTCAGTTTCTTGATCTCTCAGTAAAATGCATACCTTGTTTCGTTTTCCATTGGGCCACCCTGTAAATTTGGAGAAACGGTTACAATCTCTCAGAACACTTTCGTGTAAACGTGAACAATTTCAATTGGTTGCATAGGATTGGACATAATGATAATGAGAAGTCCTTGCTGCATACATACTAACCGATTTTGTTACTCACTTGAATTAAAAAAAAATAAGTGGAAACCTGGACACTCATGATTTCACCAATATTCGAAAAATGACTTGTATGTGCATGACTTACTGATGTAAGTAGGTGACAGTTACATAATCTACTAGCTTTGTATACATAATGCAGGCTCTTGACGCGAAAAAAATGCAATGTTATCTGTATATAAAGTAAACAGTGTGTAGTCGATGTAGATTTTCTTCTCAGATATTTCTTGTTAGGGAATTGTATTCCGTTCACTTGACCCTTATTGTATGGAGATATCCGATGAATCGTCTCCTATTTATAAAGTTATGCGTCACTGGCATTTAGCGAACGGATGGAAAAAAATGTGGCACGTATTGCCCGTCTACCGGATGCTTTAAAATATCCTGGTTGTCAAATACTTTCTGTAAGTTCTTCGAGGAGGTGGTACATTCATTTTCCAGCTTTTCGTAGGATTTTCTCTCCTCGTTTCTAAAAAATAGAGTAGAAGTTATGAAAAATTATTTCAATATATAGTAAGGACAGATTTAGGATCTGTCCCAAAATGTCACTGCCCTTGAAATTAAGCCTTTAGATTTCTAAAAGAGAAATTCTCCATTGGTCAGTGACACCTTGTTTTTAAAAAAAATTGGAAATACAAATATATTTATTAATTGTATTGATGTAGCATTGAGCTTTAGGTCAATTTGGTCCCATTGAGATGCAAACATTAGAAAAAGAGCGAATCGACAACATGATTTGCAGAAAATGTTCGGACATGGTTCGGGTGAATGTTTTTGGTGTCATTTTGAAGATCTCGTGAAATATAGTGAGATGGTATGAGGGGGTGAAAATACGGGGGTTGCAAAACCAGTACTCTTTTAAATACTGTCTGTTAGTTCTTCGAGGAGGTGGTACATTCATTTTTCAGCTTTTGATGGGATTTTCTCTCCTCGTTTCTAAAAAATAGAGTAGAAGTTATTAAAAATTATTGCAATATATTTGTAGTAAGTACAGATTTAGGATCTGTCCCAAAATGTCACTGCGCTTGAAATTAAACCTTTAGATACCTAAAAGAGAAATTCTCTATTGGTCAGTGACACCTTGTTTTTGAAAAAATTTGGAAATACAAATATATTTAATAAGAATAAAACCTCTACTTATCTTGGTGGACGTTTCGGGAACGAATTTGCTCCCGTTCTCAACACAATTGAAATATTTTTCTTCGTAAATTTTTTTCGATGTTTCCGATTTTGACACTGAAAAGTGACAATACAGTACTCTTTTGTTCTCCAAGTGTCAAGATCCAATTGACGGAAAAAAATTTCACAATCGCCATAACCGATCATCAATAAAATTTCAACACGCTCTTTTTCCCTTGATTAAAACGTTCTAAATTGTACAATTTGTAAATTGTATTTACTATGCATACAAACAAGATCAATTAGTTTATCTAAGTAAAAAACTCGAAGGTGGTTGATTAAAGTGCAATATTCCTCGTTTTTACAATTTTGTTCACACTGAGCTCAGTATGTATGAATTCAAGATAACAAGCTCTTTCAAAATCCGTGAAAATATAAAGGGTGTCCCATTTGAATTGAAGATGTTGATGGCATTTCCGGTTAAGCCAGTAGTATATTATTAACGTCGGATGCATTTTGTTCCATTTCATAAATATCGTTCCTTCGTTCGGAAGATATTCACTGGGTTCCATACTTCATCCCAACCCTGTATTTGTAGGTTCATTTATATCGCTATAAGAAAATAATTTTGATGAACAAAAGTTCTCAGAGTAGTTCGATAATGTCGAAAGATCATCCGACGTACAACAAAATATCAAGACGTCTCTTGGGAATGGATTTTGAAAATTTCCGTTTGTTTGAATCAGTGATAATACGTCATAGGTACCCTATCGCATTTCTGCTCTCCTGATACGAATATCAGAATCATGCCGTTCTCGATATGGCTGTAACAAGACATTCGATAGATGGACGAAAAAAATCGAGGCGATGTAATGAAAGTTTCACTTCAAAAATGGCCGACTTCCCCACGACGAGATCTTTGAAACCAGCACACTCTACCGCTAATTCCTTCGATCATTGAACAGACTAGATAAGTAATCCACACCCCTGGCAATACAGTTTGTTTGGAAGCAACATCTATAGTATCTATCTTTGTCTAAACAAGGATAGCAGGAGCTGATTCTCCCAGCACCAGTGCCGTGTTGTCAGAGGGAGTCGAATTTATTATTAATTCATGATGGAACCAAATTGAAAATCCGTAACAATTTCAGTAGTACTTTTCAGCATTTCTTGGTGGGAAAATGAACAATGTCAAGACACTGTCCCAGCTGACCTATGGGTATAATCAATATAATCTAATCAATTCAATTTAAATTCATTTTTATCCATTCCATTTTGGAAAATGCTTCAAAATTTCGAATGATACGACAATGGTAACTCACCTATGAAATGACGTGTTTTGATCGCCGGTTCAACATTGTCTTTAACACACCTCACAACGTCTCACCATTATATCAAATCACCAAAACAGGAAATAAAGTGAGTTTCTGAGGAATTCTGAGTACACAAAACTGAACACAAGTTGAACAATATCGATAAATCAAAACGTAAATATTGACAGATACCAAACAAAGCAATAATCGCCGTCGACTGTCAATATCAAATTGCGGTGTTGCAACGTTGAGCAAAAAGTATTCACGATATACCCATGCTGGTCCTCGAGCCCCCCAAGAAAGTAAAATTGCTAAGTCTCAGAATAATGTAGCAATCTTCTATTAATCAGAACTGATTCATAATCGTCATGACCCAAATTTATTATTATATTTGTGCATCGAACTACATGAATTCATGAAGGACTTTAAATATTATGGACTATTCATCACTTTTTGATGATTGGATATGACAACACTGGCGACGATTGTGTACTGATATTATGATAATTCTGGGAATTTATGTAAGCATCAGAATATTTGTTTTGAGATCCTTCTAGTGGGTTTGTTGTTCGGAGGCTAATCCTCTGCCTGCTGTGACCTTCGATCATTGAGCTGTGACAGTTGACAGTCAGCAGCAGTCCCGATAGTGGCGTGGGTGGCACCTTTCCTCGATCCCCCGAACTGACATCGTGTGCGGCGGCGGGAAAATAAAATAGCCATAAATAACCCCTGATCGGTTCGAGAACGACAAATTCCCCGAACACACCTTCCAGTGTCATCTTCCATCGGAATTCGGAATTATTCAAATGCCGCGCCAGTAAATTATACGCAGTACCTACGATAATAAGGATGATTGGTCGCCTGTCGAGAGCGATACACGTCTTCTTTCGGTACAACAAACTGCCGCTGCTCCGTCTTGACAAGCGATGTTTTATTTTGGGCAATTGACAGATCGACAGGCGAGAAATGTGGGGGCTGTTTCGGCATTCACCCGAAACGAAAATACCAATTATCCGACTCGCTGCGGGGTGCCCATAGGCATAGTCGTCCGAACATCTTTTTTTAGGAGGGGGAAGGGGGAAGGTCAACAGATATTTTTTTTTTCAGTTCTTGTGTGGGATTTTCTCTTCTCGTTTCTGAAAAATAAAATAGAAGTTATTAAAATCATTTCAATATATTTGTAGTAAGGACAGATTTTGTGATCTGCCCCAAAATGACACTGCACTTGGAATTCAACCTTTATTTAGACACCTAAAAGAGGAATTGTCTATTGTTAGTGACACCTTGTTCTTCAATTGATTTGGAAATACAAATATGTTTTCAATAAGAACAAAACTTCGACATAATATATGTAAGTGGACGTATTATCTTTCAATGTTACGTTGTTTTGACACTGAAAAGTGACAATTTGGCAGAAGAAGGAATTCTGGTTACAAGACATTTTTTATTAATTGATATTTTATTTGCCATTTTCAAATTCGGTTTTGGAAAGTGGATGCCAAGTTCTGGCTATTCAGAGGAATGCAAGCAGACTCTTTTCAGTGTCAAAAACGACAGCATATTGAAATAAAAAACGGGAGCTGATTCGTTCCCGAAACGTCCACCAAGATAAGTAGAAGTTTTATTATCATTGAATATATTTGTATTTCCAAATTTTTCAAAAACAAGGTGTCACTAACAATAATAGAATTTCTCTCTTCTGAAGGTTTGATTTCTAGCGCAGTGACATTTTGGAGCAGATCACAGAATCTGTCCTTACTACAAATATATTGAAATAAGTTTTAATAACTTCTACTATATTTTTTAAAAACGAGGAGAGAAAATCCCACGAAAAGCTGGAAAATGAATGTACCACCTCCTCGAAGTGTTGGTAAGATATTTCGATTACCTTCAAAATGATGTATCACTTGACCCTTTCTCCCGTTTGAGATTCAAAGCTTGGAGCTCACCCCTCCGAGGGGTTTGAAGTAAAATAGTTGAAAACACGCGCAAAATATTTCCCCCTAGAAATAAAAATCGACCGGTCCGAGCGTTTTTTTTCTGAGAACGATAACTATCCATCCAGTATGTTAGATCGCCTGATGGTTAGCAAGCGTGCTTTTCAAGTTGTGTCTTGGGGTTCAAATCCCATTCGAAGTGGATTTTTTTTCTTAATTGAAATATGTGTCTCACATAAGACGCGAGGTTAGGTTAGGGTCGATTGTCGAACGTTACGTTCATATTGGTATCTCTAAAGGTTTGATTTTATAGCTAAAATCCTGTGTGCTGCCCTACCTACGATCCGACGATATTTACTAACATAGTGGTTCCATGAAACGACACATTTTTTTCTGTAGAATATTTTCGATATCCTCAACACAGACAAAAAACGTCACGCCCAATTCACGTCAAGCAGACCAATGTTCCCCGCCCCTGTCTTTCTTTATTATTGTCATTGTTTGCACATCCTGCAGAGCATGAAATGCTCAGTAATAATGAAGTTCACCGAGTACTATTCGTGATTTGTGATTTTCTTACTACGAGTACCGACGTTTTAACCACCCCGCGCGGCATTTGAATTGCCGTATTAGAAAGGATAAGGACAGATGACGGTACTTACGACTTGAGTCTCCCGTGGAGAGCGGCATCCTCTTCCTTCGCAGGATTAGGTAGTCAAAGACAGTTATCTTTCGATGTTCGAAGAGATCAAGGCAATAAGTCAAATGGCCGTTTATTAGGGGTTTGAAAGAGATCTTTCTGTGATGAATGAGTAACCTTCACTTTGGGAGCCGCTTCAGTTTAAAGTTCCCGATCTTAATTCAACGAAATATGGTTGAATATCATGAACATCATGCACGACCTTATGTGCTATTTGAACTTTTTACCGAAGTGGCGTTACGGAGCCTTCTTCTTATCAAAGTTGTTGTCTGTCCAGAGATTCACTTTCGACTTTGAATGCCTTATAGGGTGTTACAAAACTATGGGATCAAACTTCCAGAGGTTATTCAGTGCAACAGTAGAAAACATTCAAGTAGTAGGTCCCATGTCCGAAAAAGTGTCACTATGACCCTAAGACGCGTTAAAATTTAGAAAGACGATGAATTCCCTTAATAGGATTTGATGCATTTAATTTTGAATGATTTCAAGTGCTGCTGTAATTCGTCCAATCGAGTCTTGCTCTGTTTCTACTGGAGTTTCGTAGACCTCGTAGACTTTACAAAATACAGAGAAATGGAAAAAATTTGTTTTCCTGAAGAAACGCAAAATCGAATCTCACAGCTTTCCACATTTTCTACCAGAAAACTGCTGTTGGGAAAGCTATCGCACGAACCTATGTGCCATTCATTCTGGATCCAGTCGGAACTACTCGTCCAAGAGCTATCTAATCTTCTGCTCCTCCTCGATACTAATATCCTCAGAAAACCCGAAGGGCTCTTCCACACTGATATTCCCCCGGGGTTCTTTCCCTTTCGTGAGTTTCACCTTCAGAGGATTCCATCCATCGAGCTGGATAAAATTCCCCGAAGACTTGCCATCCAGCCCTCACTCCTGGAGTGGTCCTCGAGCCGGTGATCCGATTTTAGGGCGTCATGTCGTTTGTGTAGAGTTTTGGAACAAGCAATGACTGTAAACAGTTTTTGTCGGCATAAAACTTTCTTCGTGTAGGCTTTGCCCTCCTGGTGAATTTTACCTTATCGTGTGTTGCCTTACATTCCTAATCAGTCCTACAAGGGTTTGTCATGTATTGTAACCTAGTGGGAATACCTCGTCGGAATGCACTGACGCCAAGTATTTGGCACTCGAGGCAGCTCTACGTAGCGTGTAGAAATGAGAGGACTGTATATCGAAACAGTTCGCATGATCCAATAGCGGTCTTGTTCTATCACACCCTTGTTGTCACTGCTGGTAAATAGAGATCCTTGTGCAAACGACACTATACACTTACGCCCTCGCAAAACCGCACAACTGACGTCAAAGAGATCAAATACACCACCGACTGATTCGACCAGATTCATTATACACAAAAGTCAATTCTCGTCATTCAACTGATGAACTGAGAACTGATTTTTCCACAAGTTGACAAGGGATCAAAATCAGCGAACAGTCCCAATCTGAACAGCGAAAACGACAAGTATTCGTTGAGGAACATCTACAAGAGATGGAGCCAGAGCGGTGCAAGCAAAGCTCAATCTTTAGTCTACTCCTTCAAATCTGGCATGCTGATAGACGCAAGTGGCACGAGTATTTAAGCTCGAAGAAATTCGAAATCGCCATCGCATGGATTGTACAAGAGGTCCATGCTTCACTAGAGGTTTCAATCATTGCGATGTTCTATCTTGAGAGAGAATACAAAGAGGAAGAACACGAACATTTTTTCCAGCTCTTTGTGGGATTTTCTCTCCTCGTTTCTAAAAAATAAAGTAGAAGTTATTCAAAATTATCTCGATATATTTGTAGTAAGGAGAGATTTTGTGATCTGCCCCAAAATGTCACTGCGCTTGAAATTAAACCTTCAGATACCTAAAAGAGGAATTCTCTATTTGTCAGTGACACCTTGTTTTTGAAAAATTTATAAATACAACTATATTTGATTAGAATAAAACTTCTACTCATCTTGGTGGACGTTTCGGGAACGAATCTGCTTCCGTTCTCAACACAATTAAAATATGTTTCAATATGTTGTCGTTTTTGACACTGAAAAGTGACAATTTGGAAAATGGAGGAATTCTGATTACAAGGTGTTTTCATTAATTGATACTGAATTTTCCATTTTCATATTCAATTTTCAGAAGTGGGTGCCAAGTTCTATCAATATCAACTAAACAAGAAGCAACATCATTGTCTCCGTTCAGGAGAATGCAAGCAGACTCTTTGATTTTCCGTTTTTGGTTATTGTTTTCTTTTCCTATGCTCTTAATATTACTCGGCCATATGTTGTCCATTTTCAGTAAGGATATGTTCAGCTAATTTTGATTTGTCAATATATCTTTTCTTTATATTCTTCTCATGCTATTTTTCTGTTTTGTATGAGCCAAAATCGATCTCACTTTATTTTCTACAGACAGTATTCAAGACGAACATTAATACACTAACAGATAACAAGTGTAAATGCCTCGATTGGAACCTCTTGTACAGGGTGTTAATTAATTGTGTGCCGATAATAAAGGGGGTGACTCCTCGGGTGATTTTGAGGAGAAAAGCCTAATTCAACATATGTCCTAAGCCTCTTTGAGCTGAAGTGTGTTGAAATTTTAAGAAAAAAGTGATTTCTTCATCATATTTTTTCTCGATCATTTTTTATCATGTCTATGCGAATACTGGTGAAAGTAGAAAATTTAGTTCTTATTACACACATAGTGGGTGTCAATTTCGACAAAATATCAAAAACAGTCTCATCGAACTGAAGAAAAAAAGATTTTGGTTTTAATTTTTTTACGCGAATACGGTTAGTTGTACGAAGGTAAGTCTAGACAGCAAATTTTTTCCAAAATGAATGGGGATTTCAAATAACATTTTGGTTTGTAGAAAAATCAGTCAAAAATTTCCAGTTTCCCGTACGGGAATCACAAAATTTATAACAATCCTTCACGTCAAAAAATGCTCCTCAATGATGTGTGTTGTGTACAAAATTTCATAAGAATATCTGGGAGTGATGAACAATTATGATAAAAAACTCACATTTTTTAAAAATTTCAACTCCCTATAAGGGGAAAAATGATGAATTGCATGAGATAATGAAATACAGGGTGTTCCACTGAACAAAATATAAGTTTGTGTCTTATCCACAACCATAACCCGAAAAAAAAATTGAGTGCGCCGCTGGTTTCTGCGCAAAATCTCTATAAGACGTAGTTCTGAGCTCGACAGTATTTCTAATGGCTCCGTAGATATAGAAGGGGTCCAAGATGGATGAATTTTCAAAATCGCCCTGTATCTTTTGAACGGAAACAATTATGAGAAATCTGATTGGACCATTTTGAGTTTCAAGAAAATGTAGGACAGGAACGTGAAAACCGGAAGGCTCCATCTTCAATAACAACCGAGAAACCTCAACCAAATTGGGATGCACTGTATATACATATCTGAATGAACGAACATTTAACATTTCATTGATCTGACCCAGTATGTATTGGATCTCTGAAGATTATCGGCATCTTCTAAGACACATGGTTATTGTCAAAAGTATTTTGTTTGAAGATCGTCAGACATAAGCCGAAAGCGGTTATCTTATCTCTAATGCATTTTTTTGAGACTTCAAGAAAATAGTCAGAGTATGCCATTAGCAGCTACCGTAAGCGATTAACTTTTCCACCATCATTATTCACACATATTTCTGTTGGGTCTCCGAATAACTGTCACCCCAGTGGCGTGACTGGTTCCAAGAAATTAGTATTGATGAATTATTAGTATTTCAAAATATACTAACTTTATATTTGAAAAATTCATTAGTCCCAAGTTAGGTGACAATGTTTCGAAGCAATTAACGGTAAAATGATAGCAACTGTTAATCAGTCACTGGACATTATGTTAGCCAGCAGTGGAGAGGAAGAAGCAGGTGTAGGTATTGGAACTTCTCTGGAAAGACTTCACGAGACGAATAATACCACAAATTCAATTTCTTTCGAATATCTCTACGAGCATCAGATTATGTTTGTGAGCTGAACCTCAAGCTCGTGAACAGTACTCGACCGGTCGAATTTGCTATACTAGAGATCGTGAGCAGTTGCTGGGGTGTAAAGAATCTAATCAACCAAGAGTGAAGCAAATGAACATTTTCGTTTTCCTTATCCTCTTCACTGTTGTACAAGGTATATTGGACATGCTGGGTTTTGTCACTAACCTGAACTTACTAACCTAACCTGACCTTACCTAACCTAACCTAACCTGACCCAACCCAACCTAGCTTATATCTGAATAACTACAAATAATGCAAATGGAGAATTTGGATTTTATTGATCCTCATGATTGTTTCACAAAGTATATCGGACTTGCTGAGTTTTGAAATCACCTCAGGTCAGCTGGATCAATTCCTATAACGTCTTATCACTGGGCGACCAATTTTGCTAGATGGTTGTTCAGTAATTTCATTTATGAAGTAAATTTCTATTCGAGACCCATAACATTTCATTTCGAAACTTCTCTGAATTCATCAAAACCGATCATTATATCTTGACATTGAGCGTTTCCAAAGAAATGTCTTTGGAAACACTCGACATGACCTCCTTTTTTCTGGCCCATATGTTCATGGCAAACGCAAGTTCCTTCGCTAAAGCTTCTCTAGGAGTCAGCTGCAAATAAAATCATCAAGTTGAACGGGTGGTGGGGGGATCGAATCTGATCGAACTCACATGTTGGACGACTGCTACTTTTCTGACATTCCAAATGAATTCGCACGCTGCTATGAAAAAGGCCAGCAGGATACCTGCAGCTAGTACCACGAAAACGCCTCCCACATTGTCCAACCCCATCTCCGCAGCTGTAGCATCGACAGAGTGTTTGTCTTTCTGAAAACAAAAATACGATAAATATAATGCATATTGAAACAGTCACACAAGCCCACAACATCGAACATCGCTATACCAAGCATCATTCATCAATAGAACGGCAAAGTTGTGGAATTCTTTGCCTAGTGAAGTCTTTCCTGATGCTTACAACCTCCAAACTTTCAAGAAAAATTCCAACACCTTCCTTCTCTCCCAAAACTCCACCATTGACTAACACGATGTTCCGCTAACATTATAGCTTTTCCTTTAGCCTTTTGTTGTTTTCACCATGTTAGTGATAACTTAGATTTTATAACTGTAACTGTACAAAAATTCCGTTCAGTTCAAATATCTAAGTGATTTATCACGGTTCAATGATAGTTGAAACTTGTACGGAGATTTTAGAGATTTTTGTGTCATCAGTTATCCTTGGTGAACACTCGAGTAGTTTCAATAACTCCTCTCATGACTCTCCAAATCTCATCAATCAAGAGTACCTTTTTCATACAAAATGAGATACGTTATCAAAACTTCATACTGGAACTCCTTTATTCCATTAGCATGGAGTTTTTGAGGTTTTTTCACTGGAAAAAATCGAGTTCTGCGCCCATTGAATGACATGAATGACAAATGAAAGGAGAGATCTTGGAATCACTTTTGATTATAAATTCTCTCTTATTTCTCACATAGATCAGGCAATTTCATCAGCAAATCGAATGATAGGTTTTATTATAAGCAGTACAAGAGAGTTCAAGCATATAAATACAATTATAACACTGTTTAACGCTTATGTGAGGTCTAAACTGGAATATGGCGTGTTAATATGGTATCCAATTCACAATTGCCACATACATCAGATTGAAGCCGTTCAAAAGAGAATATTGAAATATTTGTCTTTCAAGGTCACAGGAGTATATCATCAGAGGGGAACCGATTATTCTATTCTTCTGAATGAATTCAATGTAATATCTCTGAATACACGGCGAATTTTTGTAACGATCTCATTCCTTCACAAAATGCTACATAATAACATCTCGTGTGCCCCCCTTTTACAACTCATCAACTTTCACACTCCACGCCTGAGTTCCAGACATGAAACGACATTGTACTGTGATCTTGGTAGAACAAATAACAGTCTCAAAGCACCTGTGTCGATAATTTGTAACAATTTCAATTCGATTTGTGATATGTGCGATATTAATGATAGTTCTCTAAGTTATATTTTGAAATGTATTCTCACTAGAACCTTTCAATTTCTATTTTCTATTTTTTGTCTTCTTGTTTTAGATCATTCAGTTAGTACCCTGTTTTGTATACTTTTATCAACACCTTTGTACATTTCCAGTAATTGGGTGTATACCTGTAGGAAATAAAGTGCTATCTATCTATCTATTTATTGAGAAAAGTTTGCTCAAATCGAACTGTGGACATACTCACTGTACATTGCCCTCCACCATTCATTTCCTTCCACCATTTGTCTTTCAGCTTGTGAAGAACTCCCATTTCTTGCATTTTCAGTATGGCCTCGTTAATAGATTTCCTATACGGAGCATCTGAAAATCCGAAAATTTTCAGTTGAATGCCTACGATCCGAAGAAAAGTTTCATTTTTATCGTGGTTTCATGAAACCACACGATGTTTTTTTGTGTATGGGAGTTTCAAAGCTGTCAATGTGTCTCATGATTAATGGATCGAATATCAGAATAATGTACATGTTAGTTTGAAAAGTGTGATCTGCTTGATACTCCTTTATAGCTGAGGTAATGATTTTGCCATTTGCACATATATCACCAGTTAGGAAGGTTTCTCTTGATGATTCATTTCGAATAATTGAACCAGTAACAACCTTTTCTCATGAAAAAATTTTTTGCTGCGTTTTCCTTCATACTCTATATTCCATTTCTCATCCACAATATCATGTTCCGAGGTAAACGATTGTAGTGTCCTTCGATCATTGAACAGACTAGATAAGTAATCCACGGCCCTGGCAATACAGTTTGTTTGGAAGCAACATCTGTAGTATCTATCTTTGTCGAAACAAGGATAGCAGGAGCTGATTCTCCCAGCACCAGTGCCGTGTTGTCAGAGGGGTCGAATTTATCATTAATTCATGATGGAACCAAATTGAAAATCCGTAACAATTTCAATAGTACTTTTCAGCATTTCTTGGTGGGAAAATGAACAATGACAAGACACTGTCGCAGCTGACCTATGAGTATAATCAATATAATCTAATCAAATCAATTTAAATTCATTTTTATCCATTCCATTTGGGAAAATGCTTCAAAATCTCGAATGATACGACAATGGTAACTCACCTTTGAAATGACGTGTTTTGATCGCCAGTTCAAATTGTCTTTAACACACCTCACAACGTCTCACCATTATATCAAATCACCAAAACATTAAATAAACTGAGTTTCTGATGAATTCTGAGTACACAAAACTGAACACAAGTTGAATAATATCGATAGATCGAAACGTAAATAATGACAGATACCAAACAAAGCAATAATCGCCGTCGACTGTCAATATCAAATGGCGGTGTTGCAACGTTGAGCAAAAAGTATTCACGATACCCATGCTGGTCCTCGAGCCCCCAAGAAAGTAAAATTGCTAAGTCTCAGAATAATGTAGCAATATTCTATTAATCAGAACTGATTCATAATCGTCATGACCCAAATTTATTATTATATTTGTGCATTGAACTACATGAATTCATAAAGGACTTTAAATATTATGGACTATTTATCACTATTTGATGATTGGATATGACAACACTGGCGACGATTGGGTACTAATATTATGATAATCCTGGGAATTCATGTTAGCTTCAGAATATTTGTTTTGTGATCCTTCTAGTGGGTTTGTTGTTCGGAGGTAGTATCGATACAACTCCGCTATGGATCTGGGGCAACCAGTTTGGAGTTTGCTAGTAGAAATCACAAACTCACATGTTGGACTACTGCTACTTCTCTGACATTCCGATTGGACACTCTATCCTACTTTCCCGTCCCCTTCAGTTCCTCGATAATTATCGACAGATAAACTTGCCGGATTGGATTGACTCCAAGTCCTGCCTGGTTACACTAATGCCCCTCTTGTTAATTCGGGGGAAAATCGGATTTACTTTGTACAACAATTCTACGGATGTTATTTGTTCGTTTCTTGGCGCCTAAAGTGATGACCCAATCGGACCTGAGAGTGCCGTTGGTGAAATTCGTCCCGGTTTCAGTCGACTTGCACCACTTTTCATTGCCCTCATTCGCCTCCTCCGATGGGGTGAAACAGGGTAAAGTTCTCTAGCTACGGCCTCACTAATCTAATTTCTCAAGCACGGCCCTGAATATCTCATTCCAGAGGATGTATTTTCAAATTGATGAATTTAATATGGAGTTGATCTTTTCGCATGGATATTTATTTATTTTTAGGTTTTTCAGGTCTCTTTAGGCGAGTGTGGAAGAATTGGTCAATAGATCTAACACTTCACCTTTTGTTTGTCACTATATTTTTTTCACATGTTTTTCTCATGTATGATGTTGGTATTCTGTTCAGTGGCAGACAATAAACGATTTATTTATCATTATTAATATTACTGAAACTTGAAATGTGTTGACGAATCTAACGATCTATAAGGCAAAAAATTGTGGAGAGAATAATCTTGTCAGTAGGAGACAAGCAGAGACTGGGTCCAGAGACTCTCCAGGTTTGTCGATTGACACCTGTCACATATCAAGTGTATGGTGTATCATATCATATGAATGTTCCTTTTCCAACCAACATCACAGACTTTTTGAGTACTCTCGATGAAAAAGTTCATAATATAATACTAGAATTTGCGATAAAAGCTAAGATAATAATATAGCTCCCGATGACTAACTCATTATATAACTCGAAAAATTTCCGTGGCAAAATAAACTCCGGTTGGATTCCAATAGGGAAGGGAAAGAAAAAAAATATCAGGTGTCACGTATAGGCAAGAAGGTTCCATTCTTGCCTACGTTACTAAAGTTGTTTCAGACTGGCGCATGTCATGATTAGTTTTCTCTGGCTTCAGTTGTTGTTGTCGAAAATGGCGTCTCGAAATATTAGAAAACATAACCTAACTTGTCGGCATAGCGATGCCATATCCCTTCGAGTCCAAATTATTGCCGACTTGCATCAGCTCGCAGTTCCTTTCCATTTCGTATTCGATCGACGAGCTCTCCATGAGGAAAGCGTATTTTCTTTTGCTCGTCAACACACGCTTCACCCCGTCCTTGTTGTTTTTCTCGAAGGCCGACGGCTCGGCACTCTCCATTTGCACCCACATCCGATGGTAGGTCGAGAAGTTGCTGTCCTTGAAGAAAGAAGAAGTGGCGCCACCTGGAACAAGGAGTCATATTATTTTTAACAGCCTCAACTCGACCATCAGATTGATGAATTTGATAACGAGTGTCTCGGGATCAAGGTACGCCATCTTTTCTCTCTCTCTCCTCAAAATCGTGAAATTCCTGAGGGAATAGAATCTTGATGAGCTGCATTAAACGAGCAAACCTTGGACTGAGATGGGGTACGATAGATCGATCTGATCAGGTCGCAGCGCATTTGTTACCATCCAAAACTACTAATACCAATACCAATTTTTTCTCTCCATCAGTTCCGAATATGAATGATTGAAATGTGGGCATTCCTTCATACTTCCTGAACATCGCTTTTCAACATACACGTTTTTCTCGATCGATTGGCAGTGGTAGCAACAAGGGATATACATTTTGGGGTCAGCATCCTCAACCCAGAGAATGTGAAGAAGATTAGGACAAAGACAATCGTATATTTTGCTCACCAAATACATTACAATACATTACATCAATTTACATTACATTACATAACATTACATTACATTACATTACATTACATTACATTACATTACATTACATTACATTACATTACATTACATTACATTACATTACATTACATTACATTACATTACATTACATTACATTACATTACATTACATTACATTACATTACATTACATTACATTACATTACATTACATTACATTACATTACATTACATTACATTACATTACATTACATTACATCACATCACATCACATCACATCACATCACATCACATCACATCACATCACATCACATCACATCACATCACATCACATCACATCAAATCAAATCACATTACATCACACATTCTGAGGATTTCTGATTTGTTTCATATTCCTCTTCATCGGTCAGTCTATGGGATGCGTTCTCCTGATGATCGTACATTTAGGATGGTAAATGAGAAAAACATAGAAATAACAGGCATAACTCTGTCGAAATTGAAAAGTGTTTTATTGACAGAATTGTTAGGTTCGTTTTTATGAAAATGACCCTGTGGTTAGTGTTGGTAGTTCATTATTTGAACCTGTTTTTTTTATAAATTAGCATTACTTCAATGGTTATTATACTTCAATAATGTATAATTCGGTTTTATTGTGAACTATATTTATTTGTTCAATGGTTGATATCTGATATAATGGGGATTACCCGTATAATGAATGAATAAATAAATTACATTACATTGGTCAAGTAGCACATCGTTCGAAAGATGATTGAACCATGTGGCTGAAAGAAATGCTGGCTTTGACTCCATCCACAATTCATATTCTGAGAAAAATGAGAAGCTCTAACGAATACGGTCCAATAACTCCTCGTTCGCATTTTTCAAACAAAAATCACATCTACCATAAATACACCTTTTTTGTTCCGTAACGGAGAGCTTGATCATCACGTCCAAATTTTTCATCGGCTTTTGTCTGTACAGTAAATGAGCTTTGCATGGAAATTAATTTTCGTTAGATTCCGGAGGGCGAGAGATCCGTTTTCCTGCAATCATCCGGTAGGTCGGTAGGATAGGAAATCCTTGTAGGTTCAGCTTCCCATTCAGAAGCAACTTGCGTCCAGTGAATATTTCATCGGGTATCACGGAGGATTCGTTCTGATTTGCTCGATGGTTGGCTTGAATTTCGCATCGGCAATATGCATGAGATGTTGCCATGAATATTAATCGTTTTGATTATTCTACTAGATTTCATTGAGCGAACAGAAAATCAGTTCTTCTTATTCGTAATCAATTTTGATTGCATTCGGTATGGTGATACTGAGTTCTCATCTACTGAGAATTGTCTCCCACCTAATACGTTGTGAGCATACCATTCCATTTATTTATTTATTAATTTTTTCAGGTCATTAACCCTGTTACATAGCAGGAATTAATAAAATATGATTCCTCACTTGAATGACATATACATCATATATTTCATATAAGAGATAACAAAATAATTAATGTTGAAAGTGGGTTGTAGCTGAATTGACCCCTTCAGGCATTGACCTTCCAAGTTCATTACTTGTGACATTTTGGACCTACCTCGTTTATTATTCATGAATGACCAAGATCTGTTGGGCTTGGTGTTTATTTCTTCCTCAGCTTATGTGAAGATTTCTTGTATGCAATTCATTTTCCAGCTTTTTGTGGGATTTTCTCTCCTCGTTTCTAAAAAATAGAGTAGAAGTTATTAAAAATTATTTCAGTATATTTGTAGTAAGGACAGATTTTGTGATCTGCCCCAAAATGTCACTGCGCTTGAAATTAAACCTTTAGATACCTAAAAGAAAAATTTTCTGTGTCAGTGACACCTTGTTTTTGAAAAATTTGGAAATACAAATATATTTGATAAGAATAAAACCTTTACTTATCTTGGTGAACGTTTCGGGAACGAATCTGCTCCCGTTCTCAACACAATTGAAATATTTTTCTCTTCGCAAGATTTTTCAATATCAATTAATGAAAACACCTTGTTACCAGAATTCCTCCGTCTACCAAATTGTCACTTGTCACTGTCAAAACTTTTTTTTTCTTCGCAAAATTTCAATTGTGTTGAGAACGGGAGCAGATTCGTTCCCGAAACGTCCACCAAGATAAGTAGAGGTTTTATTCTTATCAAATATATTTGTATTTCCACATTTTTCAAAAACAAGGTGTCACTGACAAATAGAGGATTTTTCTTCTGGGTATCTAAAGGTTCAATTTCAAGCGCAGTGACATTTTGGGGCAGATCACAAAATGTGGCCTTACTACAAATATATTGAAATAATTTTTAATAACTTCTACTCTTTTTTTAAACGTGGAGAGAAAATCCCACAAAAAGCTGGAAAATGAATGTACCACCTTCTCGAAAAACTTACAGACAGTATTGTTGTATGCAACTTCAACATCAGGCTTTACTTCTGCCCGAAGGTGTTTGAAATTCTCAACTGACTCCAAATCACTTTCACGCTTGTTTTGCGCCAGAATCTTATTTCAGCCTGTATTATGTCTTTGATAATGCTCTACCATTATACCAAGGAGGTAATGTACATGTGTAGGACATGTAATTAGGCTTATAACCTGTATGTTTCTTCGCTAAATGGATAAATACATATCTGTTTTTGGATTTGAAGGTACACAACAGCAATCGAAAACAATGTAGAGGTTTCCATAAAAGTATGTGGCTGTATCTTCTGAGTCTTCAAAAGCTTCCAAGAAGGTCCAGTCAATAAGAGATATTCGAGGAGATATTTGATTATACATCTGTGGAAAGTTGGCCTCTCCAAAGTTATAATTGTTTTGAAAACAAGATAACAATTCATTTTTGTAGTTAGTCTGCACTGGACAGCTCTTGTATGAACACATGATGTATTTTATTCTCACTTCTTCGTTTCTTCATCATGTTGAAACAATAATGACCAGGACCGGATTAGGACTTATTTCGCCTCTATAGATGACCAAAACCTCTCGACCTTTTCAGTGTCGTCCTTTCAGTTTCCTCATGAAGAGATACTTGAGGAAAAAATTAACTACTGAGACTACCTATATACGGGGTGTCCTTAAAAGGTCTTTACAAAAAGCTACCACATATTCTTCAGACCAAAACAATTCGATACAAGCAAACTTACCTCAGTAAAAAGTTGCTTAGTTTGGGCGCTAGACGGCTCTGAAGTTGAAATTTTCAAATCGATTTTGCTTCATAACTTTTGAACGGCTCATGAGATTTTTTTCAAATTTGGTACGTTGGCATAGACTCATCGGGCAATGAAACTCATATCATAATCATAATGAATATCATTCCATGGGCGTAGAACTTGATTTTTTCAGTAAATAAACATCTAAAACTCCTACGCCAATGGAAAAAAATTAGTTTCAATATGAAATCTGAATTATTCAACTCATTCACTACAAAAAAGGTACTCTTGACAAAAGTCGATTCCTCTCATGGTTTCGACAAAATTTTAATTTTAGTGATTTAGAGCATAATTAATAATGAAACGATTAACAGATATTTCATAAAAATTGTTCAAAATGTTCACCATTTTCACGTATACGAAGATTTATACGACGCAAAAAGTTGAGATGTACTTTTTGCATACGTTATCTCTATTGAAAATAAGTAGCACTGGTTTTTTTTTTCTGAAGACTATTATTATCTGCTCGAAAACAGTGATATTCACATTCTTGGTTTCCATAGTTTCATCTGTGTTGATTTGTCGAGTTTTATTGACGTTGATTGTTGATATCGGACTTTTCTGATTTATCATGGCCGTACAATACACCAATGAAGAATACACCGATATGTTATTGGTATTCGGATATTGTCAAGGAAATGGTCGAGAGAGTGTGAGGGTGTATTCGGCAAGGTTTCCAAATCGTCGCGTACCAAGCCACCCAACCTTTGCTGCAGTTGAGAGACGTCTTCGGGAGACCGGTCATTTTGCTCCTAGAACTGGTGATTATGGAAGACAGCGTTATGTAAGGATTCCCGAAGTCGAAGTAGAAATTTTAGACCGTATTGAAGAAAATCCAGAATTGAGTACTAGACGGATAAGTAATGAACTAGAAGTTTCTAGGAATGCCGTTCATGAAGTACTAAGAGAACAATTATTATACCCATACCAAAAGACGCCAGTTCAAGATTTATTAATCCATGATTCACAAAGTCGTCTGATGTTTTGTAGGTTCATTAATTTGCAAAGAAAAATGAATCTGAACTTTGGAAAGAATATTTTGTTCACTGATGAAGCCTGTTTCACGAGAAGAGGAATAACTAATTTTCATAATGAACACGTTTATGCAATTGAAAATCCTCATTCCATTAAAATAAACCATTTTCAACACGAATTCAAAATCAACGTTTGGGCTGGAATAATAGGAAATTTTATAATTGGTCCTGTCATACTTCCACAAAGATTAACAGGAGACATGTATTTACAACATCTACGAAATACGTTGCCAAATTTGTTGGAAGATTTACCACTCCAACATCGGGTAGATATGTGGTTTATGCACGATGGAGCTCCACCACATTTTTCGGTGGATGTTAGGAATTTTTTAAACCAACAGTACCCAGACAGATGGATAGGTAGAGGTAATGATGCACCCGTGAATTGGCCACCACGTTCTCCAGACTTGACACCGATGGATTATTTTGTATGGGGTTATCTCAAGTCTACGGTTTACAAGACCCCTGTGAATACTGTAGAACAATTATGGCAACGTATCCAACAGGCGACGAATAATCTTACAGGCGATGAAGAAGTTATGCAAAGAGTACATTTCAACTTTTTGCGTCGTATAAATCTTTGTATACGTGAAAATGGTGAACATTTTGAACAATTTTTATGAAATATCTGTTAATCGTTTTATTATTAATTATGCTCTAAATCACTAAAATTAAAATTTTGTCGAAACCATGAGAGGAATCGACTTTTGTCAAGAGTACCTTTTTTGTAGTGAATGAGTTGAATAATTTAGATTTCATATTGAAACTAATTTTTTTCCATTGGCGTAGGAGTTTTAGATGTTTATTTACTGAAAAAATCAAGTTCTACGCCCATGGAATGATATTCATTATGATTATGATATGAGTTTCATTGCCCGATGAGTCTATGCCAACGTACCGAATTTGAAAAAAATCTCATGAGCCGTTCAAAAGTTATGAAGCAAAATCGATTTGAAAATTTCAACTTCAGAGCCGTCTAGCGCCCAAACTAAGCAACTTTTTACTGAGGTAAGTTTGCTTGTATCGAATTGTTTTGGTCTGAAGAATATGTGGTAGCTTTTTGTAAAGACCTTTTAAGGACACCCTGTACAAAGCGATTACTTGAAAACAAGACTGTAATGGAAAAATCACAAAACATGTCGGTATTTATTCAAACAGGGACATATTTCGACCACCGCTTAGAATTTTCGAATCGTTATCAGATGGGATTGAAAATGTTTTTTCCATGCCTAATTTTTTCACTATGCATTTGTCACTAATACTGACCCATACAACACAGGATATCAAATCGTATAACTGTATATACGTCAATATATTCTGTTCCTACTCTCAGGTGAATTTTGCGAAATATATATCATTTTTAATTTCCGAAATTGTCGAGAATTTGAGTGATTGGATTCTCAAGTATTTTCGAAAACTAGGTGGCACCCACACTCTGATACATATATTTGAAATTTTCACCTTCAAGACAGCCATATTTGATTTTCGTCTGGGTTGCCAAATCGTCTGCACTCTCGATAGTCGGACCCATTCTTGACATTGTCAAAAACGCTGTCATATTGGCGGTATAACAGGCTCCCATGATGAGAGTGAAAAACCACCACATGGCGGCCACCATGCGGGTGGAGATTCCCCTGAAAACATGAAAACATGAGGAATGATTCTTCCGAGCAAAAACCATGTTGACTATCATGCGATGTACTGTCAACCTACATACACATCGAATTTCGAAAGATATACAGTGAGTTTTGAATTTTCTGTGTGAACAATGGTAGAACTTTTTCTATTTCATCAAGAATAAAATTTCCGGACGAATCGATGATATAAATGTTAACCATATGGCTCGATATTTTTGACACTTACTGTAGTTACGGTCGTAGAAAAAGTATAGTACACAACTCGAGCTGTAATGCAATTACCCAGTTGTGGAGTTCGTAGTTCGCAATTTACAACTCGTGATACATACTAAGAGTGAGTCTAAGAATATTCTCAATCTTATTATGATATTGAAACCTTCGATAATTTATGAGGCAGCAGATTCTTCTCCTTCGTAGGCTCGAAATAATTGCCATTTGTTCCTCTGACAGAGATGAAAAAGGATCGTGTTTCTTCAACGTTTTGAAATGAATCGATATTTTCGTGATGCATTAGATGGCCCTCAGTTTCGACACGAACATGTTCAAAGCGATAAATTTCCGACCTTTGAGATTCTAGTGTTAGCGAGGAGAGCCAACAGATGGCCCCTTTTTCAACAGCAATTGTCTTTATGGAGGCTGAATCGTAGCCATTTTGCTATATGAAGGAGCGCAACATAAGACTCTCTCTCCTCGAGATTCACAGTTCGGATGGACCAGGAAGAGCGTATTTCATTACTTTTCGGTAGATTAATTCCAACGGAGGTCATTACGAAGGGATAAAAGTGGCTTTCATCTGGAAATGAAATAGGTACTCACGGAAAAAATACCGTTTATTATACAGGATGGTTCATTGAGAAACGGCAGCGAACATACCAAGTTGGATCCCACTACAAGTTTCATAAGATATAGTTCTTTACGGAACTACTTGTAATATTCGGGTTCCTCAGGGATCCGTTTTGGGCCCAATCCTTTTTATTTTCTACATCAATGAACTGCCAACAATTCTGAGTCTTTTACTTGCTCATATGCCGATGATTCTTCTCTTTCATTTACAGAGAATATCAATTCAACTCTTAATAATCTACAAAACTGGTTTTGTGCAATCTACCTATATTTGGATGCCTCTAAGACAAACACAGTGAGTGCTCAAAATAATACTAACTATAGAATAGAATAGAATAGAATAGAATAGAATTTTATTTAACTACGTTACATAATATAATGTTTGTAGCAAGTCATATTTGAGTTACTTCTAAATGTAAAAGTAACGTAAATAGTGTACAATCTGTAAAACAACAAAAAAAAAACAACGAAACATCAACAACGACATCAATAAACTTAGACACAAAAAAATTGTATAATCATATAAATATATTAACCTTTTAAATCGAATGGAAGTAGTGAGATGTTTATTAGTACAAAAATGAGTTCTGAATTCATCGACAGAATAGAAGCAATGCCTAAGCAAATATTTTTTCAATTTTCTCTTGAAAGCGTTCAGACTGAGCTCTTTAAAATCTTGAGGAAGGATATTGAATAGAGAAAAATCTAGGGAATTTTTCCTGGATAGGTGAAGACGAAATCGTTCAAGACGTATGTGGTGAGAGTTACGTGTATTATATTTGTGAATATGAGATTGTTTTGTCAAGGTTGATTGCTTTTTGTGTATTTCAATCAAGACATAATATAGATATAGAGTTGACAGTGGCATAATTCCAAGTTTTTTAAACTTCTCTTGACAGCTATCCCTGAACCCAATATTAGCTAGTACTCTCACAGCTTTCTTTTGTATCCTAAATATCTGAATGGCGTAAGATGAATTACCCCAAAGTTGTACACCATAACTAATATGGGAGTGAAACAGTGAAAAATATGTGGTTCTTAATATATTTGCGGTAGTGATGTCTTTCAATTGGCGAAGAGCAAATAGAGAACCCGAGAGTTTTCTCTTAAGTTGGGAAATATGTGCAGACCAGTTAAGCCTGTTGTCTAATGTAATGCCCAGTAATTTAACCTGATTTGTTTCACAATTGGAGATAATTTGATTGCTAGCAGAAATCTGGATGTTTTGTGTCTTTTCACCATTGAGTTTCAGCTTATTAGATAAAAACCACTCATTGGCACTATTAGTAATCTTGTCGAGATGAAATTGTAACTCATCATTATTATTATCTGACAAAATAAAAGTGGTGTCGTCCGCAAAGAGAACCGATTTGTACGGCAGCATATAGCTATATCAATGTGGATATTGAAATTTCTGGTAAGGTGATTGAAACAAGTAACAGTGTGAAATTTCTTGGTATATTTTTTGATAGTGATTTCAGTTTTCGAACTCATTGCATTCAGCTCATCAGTTATCTCAACAAAAACTGTTATTTGTTGAGAAATTTGACAAGGGTTCTTGACAATTCAGGACTACTCTCATATTATTTTGGAGAAATTCAATCTAGACTCTGCTACGGTATAACTGTATGGGGTTTTTCTCCACATACATAAAAAGTTTTTTCAACCCAAAAATGAATTATCAGAATAATTTCGAAAGTCTCACCCTTAGAATCATGTCGAAATTTGTTCGAAAAGTTCAGAATACTACCGTTGGCAGGTCTTTACATTTTTGAAATTCTGGTACTGGCATAAGAATCGAAAAAGTTTTGAGAGAAATAATTCTTTTCACAATTATAATACTTAATAAATAATAAAATTATTTTCATCTGCCCTTTCTCTCCATTCCTTCGAGTCTGTCGGACTCAGGGCATATAACCTCATACCTGAAAATATCTAATACGTAGCTACCGAAAAAAAATTCAAATACAAAGTTAAAAACTTGCTTCATGAAATAAGCCCTTATACAATGGATGAGTTTTTTTATTTTTGCAAAATTGACATAAACGTTAGTTATCTTGTCATGTATGTAAGTCGCTTTCTTTTTTTTTTGTATTACTTGTCCCTGTACTTTTATTAGGAATCCCTCAAATCTACCTATTTCTTGACTATCGCTTTTGTAAGCCCTTCATGGATCAATAAAACTACTACTACTACTACTACTACATGTTCTCATACTTCTACCCAAGCGACTTGCACATTGATCAGGGGAAAATGCAGGTCTAGAATGATGAAAATTCAACGTGGTATCACAAACGGAGTATGAATTTACAGGGGGTTAACCATGTTTGAGCTCTTCATCCTTGAACGAAAGATAATGAAGAAACGTTTTCCAAACACAACAAACACACACATTCATTCATATTTATATTTAGATAAATGATTGGAACGAATGCTTACCAACTAAAACTATATACAGAGAAGTGCAAAAAAAAGGCCAGTGCTGTGATTTCTGAATCATTCGAGATCGATTACGTCCGGTCTAACCGGGCAAAATAGAAAATATGAATAATAGAATATTGTTGGAAATATGTAGAAGTTATAACGAATCGATGAAGACTCAAAATCTGCATCCGACCATCCAATGGATACAGGGTGTCACATTTGAGAAAAAAAAACTAAATTTCAAGGAGTGTTTATAGTGATTTTCCTTGTATGAACATAGATTTTTGAGAATCAAGTGAATGCCATAAGAGTCACTTTTTTCAGTCATACTATAATTAATATCCTATTCATTCGATTTGACTGTGAAGGAATGGAAATAACAATTGAAAATATCTAGACTTCTGCATTTTTATTTTTGTACATAAATAATACAGACAGTGCACACGCTTATTCCATAGATCACCCTGTATTTCTTGAATCGAATGAAAATTGCGCTCACAAAAAATGAAATTGACATGTTCAATGACCTACGACTCTCATAGTTTCGGAAACATCCAATTTATTCGATACTAAAGATGAGAAATACGACTTACTTGGGAAGTAAATCGCAACCTTGGGCCATGAAAGAACCCAAAGTCAACCAGCAGCAGTTCCTTATGTTCCAGATATTTTCCAGCTCTTGAGGATTGGGATTGCACGGGTGAGGATTCTCCCAGTCGTTTGGATTCATCCTAGAAACAAGAACATATTTCCAGTCTTTCCACTTCAAAGAAACATAGTATATTACATAACTAGTGTGGAAAGTTACCCATTTCACACTAGTTGATATTCAGCACGTGTATTTAACGAGCGCATGAAATTTCACTTTCCAACACCGAATATTTGAATGATAATTGAGTTCTACTCATGTCTATTGTCATCGATTGTAATTTCACTTTTGCTAGTTCGAGAGACAATGCATATGTCAATTTCATGAATATAAATGCGTACGCCTATGAGTTTTTCTACATACGATATATAAGATCTATGGTTCCGTAACCATCGGATATCTCAGCTGCCATCTTTGGTAACCAACTTCACTCAACTGAATCAACGTCAACTGTGTCATTGTCATAAATGGTGTATCCTGAATATTTATTTTTCAATTCGAAATTGATAATGTATAGGAGATTCATATCCAGAAGGATGAAAATCAGAAAAGGTAGGTAGAAATATATAATACAGGCATGTGATAGAGATATCGTGAATGTTTTCTGTTCCGTTGTAAATCTCTGATATCAAGCTTAGCCGTAATATACATCCATCATTTTTTAGCCAGAGCTCGTTCCCAACATATCAATAGAGTTGGTTACACTGACGCTGTCTGAAATCCATTATAACAGCTCCAAACGTTGACAGATCGCACTCGAGAACAAGTACAGAAACGTACGACGAGAAGATGGATATCCCTTCAGAAAATAATTAAGTGTTATTCGTTTGCAGATTCAATGTACACATATCACCACTATAGGGTTTTTGTGCTCGAAAGTAATGATTATCCTTTTTGGTACAACCCTTGATTTTAGTACAGGGTTGGGATGAAGTATGGAACCAAGCAGATATCTTTCAAACGAAAAGAACGATATTTATGAAAATTTGCAGGTAAGTGCAATGGGACATGATGCATCTGATTTACTTTTTTTGTTATTAATATACTTCCGGCTTAACCGGAAATGCCATCAACTTCTCCAATTTGAATGGGATACTCTTACAGATTTTCAAAGAGCTTGTTATTTTGAATTCATACATACTGAGATTAGTGTTGAAAAATTTGTAAAAATAAGGAATATAGCACTAGCAAAAAACTATTTATATAAACTAATGATGTTGTTTGTAATATGCATAGTAATAAATAAACGGATACTGTTTAGTACGTCTTTATTTGTTCTCCAGGTGTCAAATTCTAATTGACGGAAATAAATTTTACAATTTAAAATGGTTTAATTAAATGAAAAAGTGCGTATTGAAATTTCAATGGTGATCGGTTATGGCGATCGTGTTAGAACTCATGAAGAAGTGTGTCATATTCCCAATAATTTGCATCCGGAAAGAAATCCTATATCATGCTCAACAGTAACTGAAACATTACAACGTTTCAATACAACTGGGATAGTGAAAAATTTGCTAAAATCTGGCATACCGCGGACTGCAACGAACGAAATTGTTGAACAAGATGAAGTAATCGATTTAGAAGAATCACCTCGAACTTCCTCCACAAATTTGGCACTAAACCATGATATCAGTCGACGTTCTGTAGGAAATATATTGAAAAGTGGAAAGTATCATCCGTATAAGGTACAGTTAGTTCAAGAATTGTCAGACGATGGTTTTGACAGACGGATAATGGAAATCTGTAATGTCGACGAAAATTTTGCTTCTAACATAGTTTTTTTCCGATGAGAAAACTTCTTGTTTGAATGGTTAATCGACATAACTCAAGGCATTGGTGAAATGAGAATCCTTATTGGGTTCATGAAGCAAATGTTTGGATGGGAATTGTCGAAAATAGGCTCATAGGCCCATTTCTCATCGACAGAAGTATTTGGATCTACTAAAAGGTGAAATTATTTCTGCACTTCAACAGAATGGGCAATTACCACAAAATGTTTGGTTTCAACAAGATGGAGCACCTCCCCACTATGATAGACGGGTTAGGGATTTTCTGGATGCGAATTCTCCAAATCGATGGATTGGACGTAGAGGATTCATAGAGTGGCCTGCTCGTTCTCCGGATCTTAGCCCGTTAGATTCTTTGTCTTTGGGGTTATCTAAAATCACGTGTTTACGTTAGACGACCAAGAAACTTACAGGAATTGAGACAAAGAATTATCGATGAATGTGAACTAATACGTGGAGAAGTCTTGGAAAGAGCGACTCAAGAATTTGTTACTTGGATGGCATACTGTCTGCGAGTAAACGGCGAGCATTTTGAACATTTTACGTAATTTTGTTCTTCATTATTCTAAAATAATGGAATGTACACCTATTGTACAACAAACAGTGAGTGATTCCTCATTTTTACAATTTTTTTATACACAAAACGCAGTATGTATGAATTCAAAACAACGAGCTCTTTCCAAAATCTGTAATAATATACAGGGTGTCTCATTTGAATTGAAGAAGGTGATGGCATTTCCGGTTAAACCGGAACTATATTATTAACAAAAAAATGTACATCACATGCATTTTGGTCCATTGCAGTAACCTACAAATTTTCATAAATATCGTTGTTTTCGTATGAAAGATATTTACTTGGTTCCATACTTTATCCCAACTCTGTATAGGTACACTAATCAGCTGAAGGGGTTCAAGAATCCCCACGAACTATTCGGATTCATTGTTCTAACTATACATATGATATTGAATTTGAAAATGAAATATCTTTGGAGTGAGTCGATCAACAGACTCTGATCCAAACAAAAACTCAAGCTTGTATCTCCAAGAGAAAGGCAGATCACACGATGCCCAATGTGATGATGTCAGGTACCACTGTTAGTATGGAATCGTCAATATCCATACTGGGTGTTACCACCAACAGCGCTCTCTCATGGGACGATCATGTGAGGTCCATGGCGAGAACTGCTCCACAAGAACTTGTCTTACTGTTCCGTGCGTGGAGTTACTCTATAACCCAGCAAGTTGTGGAATTCTTTGCTCAGTGAGGTCTTTCCCGATGCTTACAACCTCCAAACTTTCGAGAGAAATTCTACTACCAAAAGATATTCTGTTCGTAGCTTTCAGACCCAACTAGCCAACTAGCCACTTCATCTGCAGCTCATGAATGTTTTTGCTTTACCATCTAGTCTGTTCTGTCGAATATTTGCTCTTCGCTGTGGGATCGATGCGGCGGTCTTGTAAATGCATTTCCGTGAACCAGCCATGATTAAGAGGAGAGACAATATTTACCTGGCCACCAAGAACATCGTGATGGAGATGATCAAATACGATGTGGCGATGTATATCCAGACCTCGAAGGATAACGGATGGCTGAACGACAGCAATTCGGGGGGTTCTTTCACCGCCTTCGCGTATAGAATGCTAATTCCTGTGGAATAGAGAACATTGAGAAGAATATATCGAGGCATAGGCACGCACCTGAGCTATGGATATTTCTAGAAACGACAGTCGTTAACAAAAAATGACACTTTATTTTTCGGAACTATGGGATCAAACTTCTGGAGGTTATTCAGTGCAACAGTAGAAGATATTTGAGTTGTGGGTCCCAGCATGTCCGGAAAAATGTCACTAAGACGCGTTAGAATTTAGAAAGACGATGAATTCCCTTAAAAGGATTTGATGCATTTAATTTTTGCCTTTCGTACATGATATCATCACAACAATTGTTCAAAATGTCTTCCTCCAACCTGAATACACCGATTTGAACGTTGAATGATTTCAAATGCTGCTGTAATTCGTCTAATTAAGTCTTGCTCTGTTTCTACTGGAGTTTCGTAAACCTCGTAGACTTTGGTCTACGAAACAGAGCAAGACTTAATTAGACGAATTACAGCAGTATTGTTCAGAGATTCTTGAAGGTTTTTCCATGTTTCGAAGAAATATCAATCAGCATGTCAACAATATATATTTTGTTCCAATTAATAACAATAACAAATCTGATTTTCTTATACCTACTATCATCTCTCTCACTGAAGAAATTTGATCTGTTGTCTCTACAGTTCTATTTTAATTCTGAAATAATATTATATCAAATCGATCAACAAATTACGTTTGTTTTATGTTTCGCGATCTGTCATGATTAGTCGTTTGACAATTGGCGATTTCAACTACCGAAGAGGGCGCTACGAGACGTAAACAAATATGGCGGATAGTGAGTAATCTCTCTGTTCGGCGTGTGGATGTTTTAGTTGTTTCTGAACGTTGAACAAGTGATATCTTGGATTTTCGTGTGTGTTTTGGACAATTGTTGATATTGTGTTGAAGAACTATCATATTGTGAGGTAATGTAACGCTATGCAATGTCTAATAAAATAAACAAAATTAAGGAAGTAAACTCGAATGAAGTGAGTCACAGGTTTTCCGATCAACAAAACATTTGTCTATGCTTTTCTTCGATCAACTTTCTCAAGTATACCATAATCATTCTTGACATGGACTTTAGAAGCATCCTTCTTAAGAACGCATGGAAATGTCCTATATTAATTTTTCCTGGAAGAACAGTTTTAAACACAACAGTTAGTGTTATGCAATGTCTTCCTAGTTGTGCCAGTATTTTGACTCGGTTCCCCACTCATTATTGTTCTGAGTATCTCAACCCTGATACCATATAGGTTTATAAGAGTACTCAAAGCATCATACTTTTGAAGTTCGCACGATACACAAATCTACAAAAACGATGAACACAACACAATCCATCAATAATCTCTGATATCGCACAAGCACGCCGAAATAACGAAGATTCATTGATAAAACGCACACGTCTCCATTATTGATTACTCACTAAGTAGGTTCACAATTTAGCCACCAGAGGTCGTCCAGACTTTTGGATTAGCGAATTCTGTTTGGATCATGAAAAGAAACTGTTTTGTTGACATGCTACATCATTTTGTGCGTTGATTAATTCAGATAATGAGTAGAATGATTTGTTCCTTCACTAATCAGTATTGCTGTGTAGTAGTCAATCAATAATTGACGCTGAAAACGAGCTCAAATCGAGTGAAAGTCTCCATATTTTCGTTTAGAAATTTGAACGATCATATTCGTGATTTTGTGTTTCGTCAGCTGGACTGGCAAACATTAAATGATCCTGTTTTTGAAGGAAGATTTTTTCCATCACCAAGCTATTGGTTCTGATTAATAGAAGCATTTTATTGGTACGAGAAACATTGGAAGTTTAAAACGATCATCGCCATTTATAACGTTCACTGTTTACACCAAAACACACTAATGAGTTGTTATCTGGAGTAAAGTTCGAGAACACAACGGGAGATTTATGAAGCTCAACTTGTAGAAAGTTCACAATCGAGAACGGAGAATGAAAAACAGCTCATCGTTTCGTGTAATGAGATCCTCACAATAAGTTCATGAAAATTCATAGTGTTCAATGAATGACTTGCACGAATATTGAGAAATAAAGAAGTTCCTCTGGAATCTATTATAGAATCGGTTTCGAGTGCCCTTTCACGTTCAGATATCCGAAATGGAAAGAAGCTAGAGACGTAGTCGACAAAGGAGCCCCATTCGCAAATGTATATGTGTATGATATTGCTCAGAAATTCAATTTCATATTATATTTACCTAGGGTCATAAAGGGCATTGTGAAATCCACTGCTTTCCGTCTTTCATATGTTATCGTAAGATCGCAAACTCCCAGATCAGCTTTCTAGAATTGAAGGATTCTTTTGTAATATGTATATCGTTTCGTGAGATATCGAAAAGAAACAATATTATAGTAGGTAGGTACTCCTACTCCTAGTTTCAGAAGTGATCGCATGGATCCAATTGCTATCGAAACAGTTTCCTCTCAAATACAATGGGTGGTATGAATGAAAACAAAGTAAATGCTGATGCTACAAATTTGAGGATCTTCAAGTTAAGTCTTTTCTCCATCCCTACTTACTACTTTCAGTAGTATTTGCTTATCGTCGAAGTATTTACTACACTGCTTATAGTATTTTCTTTCAGCCCGTAGTACATATATGCTTCAACATATCTATAAATGCTCAGTGTATTTATTTGAATCGACCTTTCAAGGGTGGTTGTGTTGTCATGAGACTATGAAGAATGAAAACGTTCGTTTTCCGATGTGGAATTTGAAAATTCGCAGCACTTGTCACAAGTTCTATATTATGCTTCATTCTATTCGGCCACTGTACACTGTATATAATAAAGTTCTACATATAACTATCCCAAATGCCAGTGTGGTTTGGATTCCACTTGTATAAACTGTAGATCCCCGTCTCCTTCACTCGCACAAGCCCTTCGGGGCTGACGTGTCGACTTGCACTGTATATGTAAATTGCCTAAATAGGATTCAATGCATATGATTTTTGCCTTTTGTACATGATATGATCACAACAATTGTTCAAAATGTCTTCCTCCAACCTGAATAAACCGATTTAAACGTCGCACATGATTTCGGCGGACTGGAAAAAAATTACCGTTCTGGGCACCGTTGGATTGCCAGAGGTGGAGCAGTTTCTTGGCCTCCTAGGTCACCCGATTTAACGTCTCTAGATTTTTTCCTGTGTGAAGTCTTTGGTCTACGAAACTCCAGTAGAAACAGAGCAAGACTTAATTGGACGAATTACAGCAGTATTTGAAATCATTCAAAACGAGGATCAAATTTTTAGTCAAATCTGCCAAAATCGTGTGCGAAGATATTTTGCACAATTGTTGTGATGATATCATGTACAGAAAAAAAATGCTAATGTTTCTAGTATTAGCTTGTACTTCATTTTTATTCATACCGGTCGATGAGGAACCCAAAAAATAGAGTATGAACATCGATTCCGAATTTGTAGAAAAGGGAAACTACCAAGCAACTCAGCCAGCCACATATCATTTCCTTACGTATTCTAGCAATTCCTTGATCAGTCCATTCCACTGTTTCGTTTTTGAGTCGTAATTGCCGTGCATCCCATCTGGCACTAAATCGAAAGTGAAACTGCAGTTGAGGTTCACGGGTTTGCAAATTTCCTTCATGATATCTATTGAGTAACCCTCGTATCTATCGTTTCCATAGAGGATTTTTCCATTCGGAGGGACCGCTAGCATCAGATATGGATCACCTAACCTGGAACGCAAGCATAATAAGATTTAAAAACATTTAATAACATAACATAATATAACCTAACCTAACCTAATCTAACCTAACTCAACAATACGTAACTTAACCTAACCTAACCTAACCTAAGCTAACCTTACCTAACCCACCCTATTCTAACCTAACCTAACCTTACATAACCTAACCTAACCTAACCTAACCTAACCTAACCTAACCTAACCTAACCTTACATAACCTAACCTAACCTAACCTAACCTAACTTAACTTAACTTAACCTAACCTGGAACACAAGCATAATAAGGTTTGAAAAATTACACCATTTTTATATGATAAATATAAATGAATACACAAAATGAGATCGATCGGAGTGTTTTCAGGGCAATGAAGAATTTGATGACATTGGTGAAGTAGCAACAACTGTTATATTTCAAATGAGAAAACCCAATTTCACTTCAATATTTTTTTCTCGATTGTTTTGTATCATACTTTCCTACACCTATCTATGGCTGTTTCGAGAAAATTATTATTGATTTCTCCAATCGAACAAAGAAAATGAACTGCTGAAATGTTAACCGAATGTTAAATCTCAAGAATTTTTTTCTGAGAAATCGTCTATCTATAATCAAACTTTCGTTAACCGTAGGTTGAAACTAAAATCTCTTTAAAAACCTGAATACCCTGCGTGAACTCACCTCGACACAACTCGAAATGTTCGATGTTGAATTTTTTCCTTCAACTCTGTATCTCGATCTCTTTCTGTCAGAGCCAATGTGATGCTGTCAGGACTTTGAGATCGCCACGTGGCCGTCGTTCTGAATTTCGTAGCGTAAAGCTCAATTATTTGAAGTTCATAATTTGTTCGATAGCCTCGCTCGTCGAACTTCCATATGTCACCTGTCAGTGGCTCGAGAAGAAGGGGCGAATCTTGATTTCTCTGTAGAAATAATGATGGGATTGGTGATGAGAAATTGTCTTCGAATTCTCTTGTCAACTTTCTTTGGGAAAAAACTCAGTAATTTGCGGAAGTGGACATCAGCCATCTTTCGAAATTATGACGTGGTTTACCTAATGAACAATAGAAAATTCCTTGAAGCAATGTTTTTCTAGCGTCACTTGTCAAGACAAACCGAGCTATGCTTTCAGATTTAATACTAAACGCTTCGTCTTCGTCTTCATTTGGGAAGAACATTTCCACTCAACACTAATCTCGTTTCACAAGTATTGTCATCTCACAAAATCTTTCGATGGATCCAAGTCCACTGAAGCTTATAGATTGTAGATTGTAGTTAGGTTGTATAGGCTTCCGCAGCCTCAGCATCTGATCTTATTTTTCTGTGGACAACACGAAAGGGAAACCTATAATGTTCGAGGAACATCGTGTTAGCCAGCGGTGGAATTTTGGGAAAGAAGGAAGGTGTTAGAATTTTTCTTGAAAGTTTGGAGGTTGTAAGCATCAGGAAATACTTCACTAGGCAAAGAATTCCACAACTTTGCCGTTCTATTGATGAATGATGCTTGGTATAGCGATGTTCGACAGGTCTCGAGCCTGACAGTGTAGGAGTGACCAGCTTGAGCTCGTCTGGTTTGTCTACTAGGAATCGCGCGTGGTGGTATAATAGATGATATTTCCTTTGAGCACCGACCATGAAAGGCATAGATCGCCGACCTTTCTACGATGATCTAGAGAGGTCAATGATTTGGTGAGTGTTGTATCATCGACTAGGCGGATAGCTCTCTTCTGAAATGAATCTAAGAGCTTTAGCGTATGTTTGAACAGTACTCCAGGACAGGTCGAATTTGTGCTTTGTAGATCATAAGCAGTTGCTGGGATGTGAAGGATCTCTTCGCACGGAAAAGAAAACCGAGTTTTTGTGAAGCAGTTTTCGCAATGGACCTCACATGATCGTCCCATGAGAGAGCACTGTTGGTGGTGACACCCAGCGTGGATATGGACAACCTCATAGGAACAGTGGTATACCCGACATCATCAAATTGGGCATCGTGTGATCAGCCTTCTTGGTGAACATACAAGCTTGAGTTTTAGTTGCGTTGAACTGTAGTAGATTCTCAGATCCCCATTTCAGAATTCTTGTCAGATCCTCATTTAGAGCATCGACCTGTCTTCGTCTTGCGCCTCTGGCCTCGTTGGATGATATAGGGGCTCTAGAGGAAAAGGCGGAATGAAGTGTACTATCATCCGCAAAGCTATGAACTGGGCTGGAGGTCACATTCAACAAATCGTTGATGTGGAGCAAGAACAAAGTTGGTGCCAAGACAGAGCCTTGTGGAACACCAGCATTGATCGTCTTTGTATCTAGGTGGTTCAGCCTTTGCAGGAGTCGCCTCAATGAAGTGACACCTCAGAGGGCAATGTCCTGTCAGAAGGCCTATGATGATATTCAGTTCAGGTTCGCTGAGGATGAATGTATCCAGGCCTATATTGTGCGAGTAGGTAATAAACTTCTTCGCTTGTCTTTGTCCTGGAGCTGAACTCGAGTAGGAGGATTTTTGCGCATCTTCTCATGTTCAAATCTCAGCTACTGATTCAAGAGTTAGGTTAGGGACCGAAGAACGCTGTCGTTGCCGTCAATTCCTTCATGCCCTGGTGACTCTGAGTATGACTCTGTTGTCTTGGCTCAGTTACATTAGTGTTTCAAAGCATTCCCAGGTGATTCTTGAAGTGAACACTGCTCGGCTGTCCCAACATATATAAATTCTTGCACCCTTCAGGACTTCGTTCGGGCATTTTTTTTGCGCAGAGAGAATTTTCGCTTGGCTATTGTGCTTTCCAGACACCACAAATTATGCATCGATGAAATCAGAATAGAGCTCTTTACAGGGTTTGGATGAAGTATGGAACCAAATCAATATCTTTTGAACGAAAAGAACGATATTTATGAAGATTTGCAGGTAAGTGCAATGGAAGAAAATGGATCTGATGTACAGTTTTTTGTTAATAATATACTTCCGGTGTAACTGGAAATGCCATCAACTTCTTTGATTCAAGTGGGACACCCTATATATTCTCACAGATTTTGAAATAGCTTGTTATTCTGAATTGATACATACTGAGTTTAGTGTAAAAAAATTGTCAAATGAGGAATATAGCACTTCAATCAACCTCCTAAATGCAAAAAAAAACTATTTGGATAAACAAATTGATGTTGTTTGTGTGCACAGTAATAAATAAATGTACAATTTACAAATTGTACAATCAAGAATGGTATTATATCTTAAGGAACCTTCAAACGATACGAAACACAATTTTGAAAATGATACTCAGGAAAAGAAGGTTATATTCATCAGAACAGTTATATAAAAAGACAAAACTTTTCAGTATAAAAAATCTCTACATATATCAAATTCTTATTTGGATGTACGACAATAAATTCAAATATTATATCAATGAAAACAAAGCAGCTCGTTTCAATATAAATGCTGGGGTTAATGTGTCATTATACAGAAAAACTCATGATCTTTTACTTCGGACCAAAAATGTATAATTTACTTCCAACAGGAATGAAAAATTTGCAAAACTTCACCAAATGAAAAAATGAATAAATAAAAAGAGTACTCGTTTATTTATTACTATGCATACAAACAACATCAATTAGTTTATCCAAATAGTTTTTTGCTCTAATGCAAAAAACTCAAAGGAGGTTGATTGAAGTGCTATATTCATCGTTTTTACAAATTTTTCGTAAATGTATGAATTCAAAATAACAAGATCTTTCAAAATACGTGAATATATATATAGTGTCCCATTTAAATTAAAGATGTTGATGGCATTTCCGGTTAAACCTGCAAATCTTCATAAATATCGTTCTTTTCGATTGAAAAATATTTGTTTGGTTCCATACTTCATCTCAACCGTATTTCTCCATGAGAAAAAATTATGGCAAACATTTTGTCATATGTCATTTGGTAAATCTAAAAGCATGTATCTGAAGTGAAGTTAAATGTAGTAGAATCTAAGTACTCAGATCGTAGTAGTTGTCGAAAAACCCACTGTTTAGAAAGGGCATTCTTTGCTCTACGATTTGAACCTATCCCTCATCCCATAGTTCCCAAGATCCCACTGGTTAGGTTCGAATTTGAATCACCCTGCATACGAACGATTTTGACATACTGAAAATATCTTATGGTGGCTTTAGGAAAACTTTTAACATTTAACATTTATCATTTATCACTTTAAGATTTAAGACATTATAATGGCTCAGGTTATAAAAATATTTAACATTTAGAAATCATTTAAGCTTTGTAAATACTGACGTTTCTTTTTATTGTTTGAATAATAAATTCCAAACGCCCAGAAGCATTAAAAAACTGGTTAGAGTAATAATACTCATGACAAAAATCCGCAAAAATCCTGAAAACACTGACAATATTCTCGTACAGTGAAAGATAACCTCAATACATTTTTGAACAAAAGCGGGAAGCAGAGGTGTCACTTGTCGACACTCCCGAAAAACATCATAGGCGAACATGCGCACATCTTATTTTCGCACTTATGGCCATTTAACAATAATTTCTTAAGTTGGAAGTTCGGCATCTTCTTAAATGATAAATGTTAAATGGAAAGTCTTAAATGGTTTTATAACATGAACAATTGTATTCCCATGTTCCATCTGTCTTAAATGTAAAGTCTTAAATGTTAAGTGGTAAATCTTAGGTGATAACTTTTTTTATAAAGCCACCATTAGTAATTATCTACCTCTTTGAGACTATCAGCGAATTTTCTTCCATGCGATGAGACGTCGTTCGATTCGCAACTAAGCGAGTGGGAGGTCAATTTTTTTTTCGTATCCGATTCCGAGTAGACGGTAATGAAAAGATTCAAGGCGTCGTATAGGAGCGCTGATTTTATCTGAAAGAAAGATTTCTGTAGGGTCACGTCATTACGAAGACAAGATGATTTCAAATTTCAAATATATTATACAGGGTGTTTCCTAACTACAGTACGAAACTTCAGTTCCAATGAACATGTGCTTTATTAGAAGGTAGACATCTCGCACATTCACTTCGAGGTCAAAATTAGATAATTCATAATCTTGCTTTTTATTCCAGATTAGCCATGGATAGTTTCTAGAATTGGAGTGAATTTCATTTTTTCTCTATGGTGAAGAGAAATATCGTCATGGGCGGTAACACAATTTCCATTAGGAACGAGTTAAAAAACTTGGGGTTATGGGTAGACACAGAATCGAGATTCACAAAACATGTCAATCAACTTTGTCGTAGTCCTTACAATATTTTAAAACAGCTTTACTCGAATCGACATGCCATGAATTCTAGTTTGAAACTTCAAGTTTGTGAGTCTCTTATTCTTTCAAAAATTGCTTATTGCGATTGTGTATATGGACCAGCTCTCTCGAAAACCGACAGTGACCGCCTGCAGAAAATTCACAACTCCTGCTTCAGATTTTCCCATGGAATACGAAAGTATGACCACATTAGCCATAAATTTTTAGAAGCGGGTAAGCTCAGATTACTGGATGTTAGAAAATCACATATGCTCACTGTTACTCATAAAATATTAAAGATTGAAAAACCTTCGTATTTACTATAAAAACTAGTGAGAATAGGTGATATCAGCGAATACTGCACTAGGAATTCACGGTTGCTGACAATCTATAAACATAAGACGTCTACCTTTCAACGTTCCTTTACGTACAATGCTTGTAAATCATATAATCAACTACCCAATGAATTTTATGATTATAGTATCTTGATTTCAAAAAAAAGCTGAAATCATTATTATTATCTACACAAATTGGATTTTGAATGAAATCAATTGACCCCTCTGGCACTCCTATGGTTAATGCAGGTCTCACTAACGTATCTTAGCTCATTAATGATTATTACTGACATATTATATTCTCTTTGTTAATTCTCTTATATTGATATCGATATAAACCTATAGTATTATAAACATAGCTAGATATATTATCATAGTTTTAGCTAGTATTAATGTAATTCAATATTATAATGTATTTATAATCAATTAACACATCATGGTTAAGTTGAAAAACACCCTTGGGTGACACTTCGCCATTTCATCTATATCACTTTCATAATTTTATGGATGAATAAAGACGATTTATTATTATTATTATGGGGTTTACTGAGACACTGGACCAATTCCAATCTAGTTGAGTACCAAATTTCAACGAACTTCAACGTCCTGTATCTCAGAAAATAAGCAAATCCGGACATATGTTCATAAGAGCTTTTTTTCTTTAAATGCCCTAACGAATTATTCTCCGGAGTTTCGTCAACACCCTGTATATAAATAATCGGAGCGAGAGTTGTGTTCACTTACATGCAAGTCTGTCGTCTGTATCTCCATCGACGGTTTCTTCTTCCTGAACAAGTCCAGCTCTTTTTGCAGTGCGAGGTTGTGAACGGGCCCGAATAAATCATACTTCAGCATCTGGTTCCAAACCAGAACAGCGTGCTTTGTGTTCACACTGTCGGTATCCAGCAGCCTCATGGCTGTTATATTAGTCCGAACTTGTTTCAGTTCAGACCAATCCAGAGTGTGGGCATCCTTTGAATTGAAAAAAGAAACTGTGGTGATCAGCGTGTAGAAAATAGTTCTATTTCGAAATTGATCCTGTCCAGGCAGAGGCTTTATGCAATACCCAGTATATACAACGTCGAGATTAATCTCAAGTGTTGCTCTCCAGAATCCAACACGGTCAGTACGTGGTCAGTAATGGAGAATTCGGGGTTTTCACGAGATGGATTTATTGGCGGTTAACGCACCTCTAGTAATCACTTCAGTTTCGGAGGAAGGTTACTGATATACAGGGTGAGTCGGGATAAGACCGATAATACAGATTCCTCACCTCATTTCGACGTGAAATGTTCTCATCAAGGTATGCCCTAAAATGCACCCCTTAATTGAGATTAATTTTTTTTCTCCAAAACTCCTGGTGGAAAAAATTTTAATCTTGGTGCACTAATCAAGGTTCATCAACGTAATATTTTGAATTTAGAATTTTTGATTTTCTTAAACCAGTGGCGTAGTTCCGGTGGTATGTGGCCATACTTTCCTTCATATTTTCTTTAGACAAGTCAATGGACAAAGGAGTGTTCGATATCAGTTAGACTCATCAATACTCAACCTAAAAATCATAACATTTCATATGCCTAAAACTTAAGGTTACTGAGATATTTGCGAAGAACTGAAGATATGTCGTGATATAATTCGTTGTGTGCAATAATGGAATGATGCAAATTTCTTACAACATACAGGAATAATTGTCGACCTCCTGATCATTCTTCAATGTTGGCAGTATTCGAAATATATTAATGGTAAGTCAGAATGAGACCGACAAACTCCGATTTTTCATTCGACATTTTATTTGATCGAATCGATGTCGTGAATTCAGATAAAAAAGAGGACTGAAAGGTTGGGCCTTTGCTGCAAGTATGTATGCAAGATATACAGGATGACTTGAAAATAGTGTGCAAATCTCTACCAACGGCTTCTGAGACTAAAAATAGCGACATTCTCTCTAAGGGTCGTCCCTGAAGATGTTTCTTTAATAATTCTTCCGATACGATTTGAGATAAAATATCTATGTAATCTTGTGTAATCACGTCGATTTGTATTTTTAAGTACGCATTTTTTTCAAAAAAATTAAATTATATAGAGTGTGTCATGTGACAGTGGCCAATGCCAACTTTCTTATTCCAAATGGAACACCCTGTATTTCATTCCATTTTTGAATTCTCATTGAAGAGCTGATTTTATCGATTCACCACACTTGGGGTCTAGCGGAAATGATTACAGAGATATAGGGTGTGAAAAATCGAGATTTTTCAAAGTAATGAATATTTTGTGTTGAAACTATGCATTATTGGTCGAAACGACTCACATATCTCTATCTTAATTTTTGATAAACTATCTACTGACATTTCTTTGGGACAGATACAGGATGATCAATTTTCTGAATTCTGCACCACCCTAAATTTGTTTCAATCAAATTACAGTAGGTAGTAAATCGAACGTTAAGACACAAAAAATCTCCATTTTTCACACCCTATATCTTTGTAATCATTTCCGCTAGACCCCAAGTGTGGTGTATCGATGGAATCAGCTCTTCAGTGAAAATTTAAAAATGGAATGAAATACAGGGTGTTCCATTTGAAATAAGAAAGTTGGTATTGGCCACTGTCACATGACACACTCTGTATATTTTAATTTTTTTTGAGAAAAATGCGTATTCGAAAATAGAAATCGACGTGTCCAAGCGTTTTTCCCAACACACCCTCGTTTATTTGTTGTCGAATTCATTCCATTTGGCTGTTCCACACTGTATATGTTTATATATGTTTATACTTAATTTCGTAAGTTTGAAACTGGAAAGATAGATAGATAGATAGATAGATAGATAGATAGATAGATAGATAGATAGATATATAGATAGATATATTCCTCATTACGATGAACATAGAAAAAAATACATTTTTACAATTCAAAGTAAGTTCCTAAGAACATTTGGGACGACAAGAGAAAAGAAAATAATATATAATTAATAGGCAATTTGAGATTGGATAATATAGACTAAATTCAGAAACAAGTGAAAAATTAATATAATTTTTGCGAAAGTTTTTCGAAAATGTGGGAAATTGAAGGTGGAGAATTATTGAATATTGGAGGAAAAACATTCTTCCAAGTTGTCAGGGCGCGTTCAATAAGAATACGTCAAAATATAGATTGATAAAGATGGAAAATAATGATCATAAGACTAGAACAGGAAATTGATCCTCTGGTCATAAATGAGAGACCATCCCGATGGATTCCCGCTGGGATACGGATGGGCCTTTTCAATTCCTAGCGCTTGCACTTCGTCAACTTTCTTCATTAAACGTATAACCAATGCGAGGTCTGAGCGTCCTTTTTTGTCGCCCCGTCATAACTCACCAAGTTTGTCAGTATATAGCTGTGGAATTCGGATAATAATTTGAGCTCCCTGGCCTCCCGTAATATGTCCATTATGTGGGCCGTCTCGCAGTCTAATATCAGATGGAGGACGCCTGAACTCTTGACTTCCTTCAGCACGGTCCTGAAAATCGATGCGTAGGCGGTGATTGATGCGCGTTCGCAAAGACACCGCGATATGGAAAAACTCTCGTGGAAGATGAGGGTTTTCTAGCAGGTAACACGATCATATGATAATTTGTTATTCTACTTCTTGAGAATCCAAGGCGATTAATTCATTGCCATTTTGATGCTTACGCCATTTGAACAAATCCCAGTCAAAGACATGATGACTTTTTTTTCTAATTGCCAGTTTGAACTGGCAATTAGCACTAATTGTCAGTTTAAACTGGCAAATAGCCATAATTGCCAGTTCAAACTGGCAATTAGCCCTAATTGCAATTAGCCATAATTGTCAGTTCAAACTGGCAATTAGCCCTAATTGCAATTAGCCATAATTGTCAGTTCAAACTGGCAATTAGCCATAATTGCCAGTTCAAACCGGCAATTATATACAAAAATTCATAATGTCCGTTCAGCGCTGAACGAACATGATGATATGTCTTTTTATAATTGCCAGTTTGAACTGGCAATTAGCACTAATTGTCAGTTTAAACTGGCAATTAGTCATAAATGCAGTTCAAACTGGCAATTACCCCTAATTACCAGTTCAAACTGACAATTAGTCATAATTGTTTGAACTGGCATTTATCTCTAATTGCCAGTTTGAACTGACATTTATGGCTAATTGCCAGTTTAATTGCCAGTTTCAACTGGTAATTAGAGATAAATGCCAGTTCGAACTGGCAATTAGGGATAAATGTCAGTTTGAACTGGAAATTAGCCATAATTATCATTTCAAACTAACAACTAGTGCTAATTGACAGTTCAAACTGGCAATTAGCCATGAATGCCAGTTCAAACTGGCAATTAGCCCTAATTGCCAGTTAAAACTGGCAATTATGGCTAATTGCCACTTCAAATTGGCATTTATCCCTGATTGCCAGTTCAAACTGGAAATTATAAAAAAAGTCATCATGTCCGTTCAGCGCATGATCAACATGTTATTAGCAATTCAATTCAGAGTCAATTCAGTAATTATCAATTGCTATATTCTGTTGAATTGTATGACTATTCAACTGTTGTTTCATTGGACGAGAAACTTCTGGACCGAGTATTTGAAAGCCGCCTCAGAATGATCGGTCAAACTAGCAATTTTACAATAAAGCGATACATCTCTTTCTTCGGAAAGCAATAAAAATCCGAAAAATCCCTTTGTACCTTTGGTAGCTATCCAGATTGTACGTATATTGCATAAGGAAAAGCTCAATCTCATTTTCGACTGCGAATATGTATCGATTTTCAAACAGCTTTCAGGCCGAAAGTAGACATTTATTATCTGCAAGAATTGGCACTTTGAGAGCATTTCCATAGCAGCGAAAATACTGATTACCTACTATACACGGTGTTTCATTATTATTGAAAAATAATCAGAGGGTAGATTTCTTCCTGAAAAATAAAGAAACTAGTTCTCGAAGGCATCAAAATTTTTCGAACGAATAGACAGACATTCAACAATTTTCGAAAAAACTTTCCTTTCGAGTGCGTTCGCAATAGTCATGATAGTAATAATGAAAATATTGGATGCAAAAATAGTTAACGAACTAATTTATTGCATGTTTTTATTCACTTGGTTTAAGAGCGTGTAGAGAAATATTATTTATATTTATTTCGGAAAAATAGCAAATTCACTATACTAAAAAAATGTTAGTATTGCTCAATCATGAGGAAATATTCAACTTCGGAAGTACAGTGGCGTTACATTTTTAATAAAGGTATTGAAATTTTTCGAACGAAAAGACATACATTCAACAATTTTCGAAGAAACTTTTCTTTCTAGTTCGTTCGCATTAGTTATTGAAGCAATAATGGAAATATTGAACGAGTAAAAATAGATAACGAAATAATTCATTGCATGTTTTTATTCACTTGGTTTGAGAACGTATAGAGAAATATTTTATATTTTTATTTCGGAAAAATAGCAAAGTACGCGGAAAATTAACTATACCAAAAAAATGTTTGTATTGCTCAATCATGGAAAAATATTTATCGTCGCAAGAACAGTGAGGTCAAGAAGTATGTTTCCAGCAAGGAATCTACCATTGGATTTTGGTACAATATTTATGAAACAGCCAGTATGAATTTTCAACTAATGAGGTTGAGATGCCGTCGGTTCACGAGCAAAACCCACTGAGTCAATAAATGTAGTTTCGAGAAAATCGAGTTCGAAATTTCCATTGCCGAATAAATAAAGGGGAGAACTTTTTATGTTCTTTCTGTTTTATGTCCTCAAAATTTTTCAACCTTGATAATATTGATTTTTGAATCATGGTTGGAAATTTTCTTGTTTCTTTTCATCCGAACCACTCGCCACTCTTCGCAAGTAAAATAATGATATTTCCCATATTATAATCCCTCCTTTTCTACTCGATTCCCTCCTCGCGAGTCTTATATGCATTTTCTTCCCTCGGAGAATCCATATTTATACTGTGTGGTGTTTGGTAACTGCATTCGAAACATTTCACTTTCAGCCACTTAACATTATTTCCCTCATCTGTCCTCTCTCTTTTATATCCCTATTCCCTCATATCTCTTCTGTTTTTGACAGTCACCTGACCAAAAAATTCGTTGTATTTGATATTATTATTGAATATAATATATATAAACACTTTCCATGAACTCCTGTTCAATAACCTGGTGGTTTCTTACTAGATAAAATTATGAAGCGACTACTTCGACATTCATATTTTGTCCTCTCCAAGTACAAATTTGTTACATCATGGGACGATGAATGTATCGACATAGCTTTTTCAGTTCATGTATAGTCGGTATAGTCGTACCCAAGGTGGATATAGGATGGTGAAATAACTCTTCAATTGTTTCTTTCCAAAACATGTAGACCTGTCCAACGACCTCACTAAGGCCGCACCACTTGAGTATAGATGGCGATACGATCGTCGATCCGGTGAAGTCAAATCCGCTTTTACTGATAATGACGGATACCTGACAGTGATGGATAGCTAACAGTTCAGTTTTTACATTTATGTTGAATTTCAAATCCACATCGTGTTTCCAGCATTTCCAAGATAACCTTCGAGATCGGCATAGGTGACGCCACCTAGTTTCGATCTTGGGAAGCCTTAGTAAGGTATTGAAATCCGACAAAATCAAGTAGGCGAAGGTCTACAACTTTTTCTAGTGGCTGGGTATAGGGAGTTGAGACACCAGTCTTTATTAACATCATGGTCGTACCTGTGATTTTCCTTGGGTCCGAGATTTCGGAATTCTACAGCAGGATCGGTGGGACTGCGACGTTTCAAAGCATCCTGTAACCTCAGAACTGCCTCATCATTCTCGTAGAGCACGGTATAACTTCCCCAGTCGTTTTCCCTCACCAAAGTTGCCAATGCTTTTGACAAGCTCCTAGGGCTGGGATGTAGGTTGAATATCCCCTGAAATTTTTACACCTGACATTTTCGACCGATTGAAAGCCGGATGTATTTTGTATCGCTATCATAGCAACTAAACGAATAGGGGTGGTTTCTCCGGGGTTGTTTGCCAGGGGGTGGATTTTGCTATGTTGCATTAACGAATTTTCTTTTCTGCAAATAACTAAAATATCAGCTGGCCTGAAAGCTCTGGGACACTCGGTATATACATGGTTGGGATGGAGTATGGAACCAAGTTAATATCTTTCAAGCAAAAAGAACGATATTTATGAAAATTTGCAGGCAAGTGCAATGTAGCAAAATGTTTTCTAATAATCATTTTAGATGACTCCAAAGAGAATATCTAACGGGCTAAGATCCGGAGAACGAGCAGGCCACTCTATGAATCCTCTACCTCCAAGACATCGATTTGGAAAATTCGTACCCAGAAAATCCCTTACCCGTCTATCATAGTTGGGAGGCGCTCCATGTCGTTGAAACCAAACACTTTGTGACAGTTTTTGAACCTCCTGTACCTTATACAGATGATACTTTTCACTTTTCAATATCTTCCATACAGAACATCGACTGATACCATGGTTTGGTACCAAATCTGTGGTGGAAGTTTGAGGTGGTTCTTCTAAATCGATTGCAATATTTTGTTCAACAGTTTCGTTCGTTGCAGACCGCGGTTTTCCAGGTTTTAGCAAATTTTTCACCATCCCAGTTGTATCGAAATGTTTTAGTTACTGTTGAGCGTGATATAGGATTTCTCCCCGGATGCGAATTATCGAAAATATGACACACTTCTTGATGAGTTCTAACACGATCACCAAAAATTTCAATACAATCTTTTTCACTTGATTGAACCATTCTGAATTGTAAAATTTATTTACGTCAATTGGAATTTGACACTTGAAGAACAAAAGACGTACTAAACAATACTTGTTTATTTATCACACAGGAGGTTGATTAGAGTGCTATATTCCTCGTTTTTTACAGATTTTTTCACACTAAACTCAGTATGTATGAATTCAAAATAACAAGCTCTTTCAAAATCTGTAGAAATATATAGGGTGTCCCATTGGAATTAAAGGAGTTGATGGCATTTCCGGTTAAACCGGAAGTATATTATTGACAAAAAAATTTACATCAGATGCATATTGCACTCACCTGCAAACTTTCATGAATATTGTTCTTTTCGTTTGAAAGATATAACTTGGTTTCATACTTTATCCCAACCCCGTATACATCTAGGCTCATCATCCTGCTACTGGAAACTTACACATCCTGTGTATCTCTCTCCTGAAATTGATGTAGCCGTACCTGGAATGACTGATTCGCTGAAGCCAACTTGGGATTCCAGAATGTCTGGAATTGGGGGATTTCGACTCCCGAAGACACAGATTGAATCATCTCATTTATTTCCTGTGATTCCGGTCCAAAAATAGCAGCTATTCCTTTCTCTATTAGCTGGCATACTGGAAATTAGAGGAAATTAATAGACCCTGCGAATTCGTCATGCGAATAGGAGTAAGGTAGATGAATTATTCTCCAGGGTTCTGTCAGATCGAGTGATGCTCATTTCGAAGAAAAGTAGGTAGGGGTATAATAGTATTCGTCAACTGTCATTGATTTTCTTCCCTCCCTTTACATTCCTACAGAGTTGCTCGGAATATGAGAGGTGAAAACAATTTGCGGAGTGAATTTAGTTCACAAACTGAACCTATTAGAACTCTATGAAAATTTCGTGCGACTTTTTTTATGTTTTTGTTCCATCAATCGCTTCTCTTATGTCGTAAATCCAACGTCCCATAAGCCGAAGCTTGAGAGTTGAGTTTAGATCGATGTCAGGATCAAAATCGCTGAACCAACTTTACTCAATTTTTAATGAAAAATTAACAGCCGTGACCGGATTCGAACTCACTACCGTCCTGGCAGCGCGATCGTGGTTCAAACACCTCGACCACTGTGCTACGGCCCCCTCTGTTTGAAAGAAGCTATTTCAAGTATTTATAACAGACATATTTCAAAGTGATTCAAATTATTTTGAAGGCTATAACTACTAGCTTTCTTAATGACTTGGTTAGCATGAACATTTTACTCCATTAGCCACTTATTTCATTCACTCACAGAATTTTCCACTTTCCAGCAGGTCACTCTTGGTTGTCCTGAAGATCTGCGGACGAAGTAAATATTCGGTTTTCGTGAATAGATTGATTCGTCGTACGATGCTACTAACAGCAATAGTTGATAGTTCATATTGATCATCGTCGTTGAGAAAAATACCTAAAAAAAATTCCATATCTATACGTGCAAGCATATTTCTCTCTATCCAATCGTTATCAACGGTTATGAATGCCATCCATTCTTCCTCCATATCGTGACTTATGGTAATCGAGGTCGAGATCTTTCGTTCCAAAGACGAAGAAATCTTTTTGGAAAGTATAGTGAGCGACCGTTCGCATCTAGGTAATGAAACGTTACTTTTCAGGATAAGGGTATGTAGTATGTAATTCGAATTCCTTTTAATCGAGTTCTTCCGCCACTTTGCTGATTAATCAATTTGTAAACTCATTCATTAAAAAATGTCCCTAGTGACACATAAAGTAGATCTGATAGATATCCGCCCTGGAATAGGTTTCAGGGCAGTGCATATTATTCGTATTTGCGTTGTGAACATCAAGTGTTCTGTTGATGAGTTCCTAAAGAATACTGTGGGTTCAAATGAAGGTATGGTCCGAGAGGTAATATTGGATAGGACAGGATTGAAAAAACACATAAGGCACTTCTTAGATGAACATCGTTGAACTACAAAATGAGACATGAGATGAAAGGGAAAAAAGCGTTACTTTCCATCACTAGCCGATTATTTTCATAAACGTGTCTCTCGAGAACTACTGCATTGAATTCCAAAAACAAGGGAGCGTTGGTAAGAGATTTCGATTACCTGCAAAATGGTGTATCACATGACCCCTTATCCCATCCGAGGAGTGTAAAAGTTGAAAACATGTGCAAAATATTTCTCCCTGGAAAGATAAATCGACTGGTTCGAGCGTTTTTTTTCCTGAGGATGATAACTATGTCAAATCGGCCTTGTTTCGTTTTCATTGCGCCACCCAGTATAATATTTATTTATTAATTTATTTTCATTTAATAATTATTTATTTATTCATTTATTAATTAATATTATATCTTTGAGAATTACTCATGATTTTCATGCACGTAACTTGTAAGAGCAATTGAATGAGATTTTTTCAGACTGCATTCATTGGTTCTAGAAATCGATTGATAATATAGGTTCTCTTACTCCTCAATACGCATCTCACTCTCGTTCAGCATCACCAACTTTATTAACGACCTGATGGCGATCGCCTCTCGCCGAGACAAAAAAAAACAATATATCTACTCAGTTCTCTCGTAAATGTGAATCTCTCTTGGATATTCTCATCCACAGTGAAATTCATAGCTAGGACATATCGTATTTTCAGCTCTCCCACCTCTGGGATCTCATATAGTAGAGGTACAAACTGGTTTCGAATGTTAGCATTGATATATTATGACGAAGCTTGCTCTGAAACTATGACGAAGAAAATTGAGGACACAGTTTTTCCTCTTATTCTTCAATTATAGCTTCATTTGATGAGAAGGTCTACCAAAATCCAGTCCTTATGCAGTCGCACCGTACGTAAATCTATATGATATCTGCAGTCTCACCTATATTGATTTGTTTCCTTTGATGTCCAAACTGAACGTAGGAGCTCAAAATCACTAAGAGGAGAAGGCCTTTGTGCATATTTGCTCCTCCAAAGGAAAGATTGCCTGTATGCAAATACAAAGCTTTCAGATGGTTTTCCTGGAAAATACTGTAATTGAACCCTTCACACGACGTCTTCTCGATACCCCAGAAAAATAGTAAACAAGAGCAATAAAACAGATAATAAGAATGGAAACTATTGTGATGACTCACACTTTGAAAAGTATTCCAAGTAATTGTAGCTAACTATACATTTTCGAGAATATCCCAATTTTTCCAGACCACGGCATGGAAAAAGATATCACACTTCCCTGGAGCACTGAATCAACTGGAATATTAATTCATGAAAGCGTCCTACTAGCGTCGCGACGATGAAAATATCCCGAGAGGCGTCTATTAATAAATATTTACATTTCTATAGTGCCATAGTAGAGTGTGTGATTATATTCGAAATGGAAGAGGAGATGTTGATTTTTGATGGATTCGTTCATCATTCTCTTTCCATCATGATCAAAAATAAACTACTGTCTGCTAATGTTTACAAAGTATTGAAATATTCACTTCTGAAGATTTCAGACAATTTTTGCTTTTGCTACACTTCCTTAACGACTGGCAATTAATGTTTTATAGTTCTACGTTGTTTGAAATCATTGATCAATCTCGAATAAGACCAATTATACTTATACAAGGTGTTACTGAACTATGTGTTATTCAGTGCAATAGTAAAAAACATTAAACGCGTTAAAATTTAGAAAGACCATGAATCGCCTGAATGAGATTTAATGCATATGATTTCTGCCTTTTGTACATGATATCATCACAACAATTGTTCAAAATGTCTTCCTCCAACCTGAACCTGTTAGTTTCTACGTAATTGTTTCGTGTTGAATTTCCATGTAAGATTGATAAAGATATTGATTAATAGCGAATATTTATTTGATGAATTCAAAATTTAATTCATTAGCCCAAAAATGTTGTTCGGGAACACAAAATGGATGTTGTTAGTGTTAGTGGCACCCAAAAATATTTTTGGATATGTCGTTCATTCCAATATCCGAAAGCTGGCAACCCTAAATGTGTCAAGGATATGTTGTTGATATATGTCTCTGGAATATGTTTTCATCGAGTTGGTACTGGATCTTCGAGACTTCTCATATCTTGTTACGAGTTCGACTTTGACATGCGTTTGTTATTCTGAGAGCGTTTGAATAAACTACCAAGTAGTTAATGGAAAGTTCCGAGAGAGCTCGAGACCGCATCTAAGTGCATTTTCTTAAAATTTCCCTGATCCTTGGAAATTCCTGGTGGCTGTTGACGTTTCTCCTTTGCTTCGCAATACACGAAATATACGAAAAACAAATTGTATTTTCCACTGGTGGCTCAGAATTCATCAATATATACAGGGTGGCCCAATGAAAACGAAACAAGGTATGCATTTTACTGAGAGATCAAGGAACTGTCATTGAAATAAATGATTCTTTATGTAATGTTGGATAAGACAGGATTTAAATGAAAAACACATAAGGCACTTCTTAGATGAACATCGTTCTAACTACAAAATGAGAAATAGCGATGAAAGTGAAGAAAGGTTCACTTTCCATCACTAGCCGATTATTTTCATAAACGTGTTTTCTCAAGAGCTACTGTATTGAATTCCAAAAACATGGAAGCGTCGGTAAGAGATTTCGATTACCTTCAGAATGATGTATCATTTGACCCCTTATCCCATTTGAGATTCAAGGCTTGGAGCTCACCCCTCTGAAGGGTTTGAAGTGAAAAAGTTGAAAACATGCGAAATATTTCCCCCTCGAAATAAAAATCGATAACTAGTCAAATCGGCCTTGTTTTGTTTTCATTGGGCCCCCCAGTTTATATTTGGACTTGCCAACTTAGATTTCATCATTTTAACGTTTTGACAGGCGATAACTATGAATATGACGTTCCGAAACCCGTAGATCGATTTTCTCAATTATCTTTTTTTGGCTACTGATTATATGGGGTGATCGCCACCTGAGATTAATCACGATAATAGGAATATTTTTTTAATTTCACTTCAAAATTAAACTCATTAAGATGTGAATTGAGGAGACGTCTTTTTTTGGCAACTGTATTATATAGATGATGAAGAAGAGGCCCCCAAAACGGAGTCCTGAGGCACTCAAATGCTGATTGTTTATAGTTTCCGGAAACTATAGAATATAATCATTGTTCAGGTATGACTGTGGATAGTTGTCAAATATACAGTTTCCAAATTTCACTTGTTTATGTTCAATGCGAGCGTTTTGCAATATTTCTGCTCACGATTGCAAAAGCCCTCAGGATGACATTGCCTTGAAAAAGTCAACTTTGTGTTGGGATTCGAAAGCGTCAAAGTCTAATTTGTTGAGCGACTGTAGAAAAAGGTATTTGCAATGCAACAACTCTTTCCTGTTACAAATCTAAAGGAGAAAAGGAAAGTTTGTGTCATGATCCTTGGTCGCCCAGTATACAGATTGCTGGAAAAAAATCTCGTTCATGATTTTCGCAGAGATATTCTGGGGAAACATTATTTTTGTCGATCAACAAGTCGGAACAAATTGTACATAATTTTCAACCAATGCGATTTCGTTCAGGTGATAACTCAAAATCATGAATCGACTCCTTATAGGCACTGTATTTCACGTGAAAAGAGCGATAAATTGTTCGCCAGGAAAGGGGTGCAAGGAAATATCCCACTAATATATTTCAGGCTTGTGGATGGCATTCTTTCAGCTGAATATATCGTTTCCCACCAATACCGAATGCACTCGGAATTTTTATTGCGAATTATAAAGGTGGCGTTATTTGGGAGCCGGCTAACACTAGAAAGTGTTATTTTCTTCATTGCATTCTTCAACCGTATGATTCGAAGTAGAACAGATTTTCATTTCCTCCACAGCGTCCATATTTTCGAAAACGAATTGAAGTGGAGGAAGTGTTTAGAGATCTTTCAAAAGTGCTTCATAAACAATGCATGGTACGAGACCCTCGAGAATAATTTCATTCTTTGTAAAAAGTCTCTCTGGACGTTTTGCATATTTTATTATTCCTTTGTTGTCATTGAAGTCTCTCTATCAAGGTTTCAGCAAAGTGTCGATTTGTTATGAGTCCCCATGATTTCATTCCTTTCCCGCTTACTGTGTATAAAATAGCCCAGAATTTTTTTTTTATCTGTGGACAACACGAAAGGGAAACCTATGATGTTCGAGGAACATCGTGTTAGCCAGCGTTGGAATTTTGGGAAAGAAGGAAGGTGTTGGAATTTTTCTTGAATGTTTGGAGGTTGTAAGCATCAGGAAAGACTTCGAAGGCGAAGAATTCCACAACTTTGCCGTTCTATTGAGGAATGATGCTTGGTATAGCGATGTTCGACAGGTCTCGAGCCTGACAGTGTGGGGGTGACCAGCCTGAGCTCGTCTGGTTTGTCTACTAGGAATCGCGCGTGGTGGCATAATAGATGATATTTCCGTTGAGCACCGACCGTGAAAGTACCTATAAAAAAGGCAAAGATCGCCGACCTTTCTACGATGATCTAGAGAGGTCAATGATTTGGTGTGCGTTGTGTCATCGACTAGGCGAATAGCTCTCTTCTGAATTGAATCTAAGAGCTTAAGCGTATGTTCGGGGGCTGAGCTCCAAACATGTGAGCAGTACTCCAGGAAAGGTCGAATTTGTGCTTTGTAGATCATAAGCAGTTGCTGGGATGTGAAGTATCTCTTCGCTCGGAAAAGAAAACCGAGTTTTTGTGAAGCATTTTCGCAATGGACCTCACATGATCGTCCCATGAGAGAGCAGTGTTGGTGGTGACACTCAGCATGGATATTGACGACCTCATCAAATTGGGCATTGTGTGATCAGCCTTCTTGGTGAACAAACAAGCCTTGAGTTTTAGTTGCATTGAACTGTACTAGATTCTCAGATCCCCATTTCAGAATTCTTGTCAGATCCTCATTTAAAGCATCAACCTGTCTTCGCCTTGCACCTCTGGCCTCATTGGATGATATAGGGGCTCTAGAGGAAAAGGCGGAATGAAGTGTACTATCATCCGCAAAGCTATGAACTGGGCTGCAGGTCACATTCAACAAATCATTGATGTGGATCAAAAACAAAGTTGGTGCCAACACAATGGTCAATATATGTTCTTTAGGTTTACCGTCTTGGGGAAATTATAGGAAATCTCATTTTAATCACAATTCGGAACTATAGACGTGTACCTGTTCAGAAATCTGATTCCAGTTCAGAAACTGGAAAAGAGATATTTCATTATCTCGAGTAGGAATGCTTCCAGAAATGACTGAATTTCCATTTATTGAGACTAATCACGTACACGAAAGTCTATTGCATGTGCAATAATTAATTCAAACGTATCCTATACCAATAGTTTGCACTCATCGTGACTCTGTAGATTGATATACATTTGCTGAGAACGGTGCCTTGAGGTACCCTGCGAATTTTCCTGGAATAATATAAGACTGTTGCAGGCTCTAGCGCGTTCTGCCAGTTCCAGACACGCGCAGTGTCTGGAAAGACAAGCGGAGATCCAGAATCCAGCATCCAGGATGCAGTGAGGGTTGCTCGTCGATCGGGTCCAGTCAATACGCGGCCAGGCGATTCGGGTTTGGTTGATCCACGGTCTCAGGCAAATCTGTTTTGATCTCAGGTGAGCTATTGTTCGACTCTGAGGGTATGACAGACGTTAGCTTAGGGATTATTTAGGAGTTGTATGATCTGTAGCGGTTGGGATAGTGATTTTTTTTTCATGACAGGTTGTTTTGGTACACGAGGGGGGTTGAAGTTCAGTTTCCTAGGGTGAAAATGGTTGTTTTCAGCTGACAACATCACTGGCTTGATTCACTTTTGATGACTCGAGAATAAAATCAACTCCTGACGAATTCTCGTGCTGAGTTTGCTTTATTCATTGAATTAAATCGAGAAAAATGTCAATATTTGTTCAGTGGCGTACCTACTCGTAGAAAGCTCCAGATATTTCCAACACTGAGCTGTAGAGACGTTATTTGGTGACGATGTGTTGTTTTTTAACCTTCACAAACTACTGTAATACTAGCCCTCTGATTGTATAGAAAAAAGAAGTTGTACTTTGTATCACCGGAGTTCGTCAGTTGAAATCAAATAATCTACATTTATCCACATTCAGCTTCATTCAAAACTTATCCTAATCATTATCGAACTCATTATATCGCAATCATACCCGGACTCGATCGAACTGGAATAATAAAGTAGGCAGAGAAAAAACGATAATTCCAGGAAGGATGGCAGTTTGAAAGTCGGTTGTAGTAAATGAAGTTTACACAGTTGCTCCAAGAGAAGTTTTATTATCGCCAGTTTACGGTCCGAATGAACTTTCCTAATTGTAGGAGTCGAGTCGCTATAACAGCGAGGCTTTGGAGTCTTTGAAGTCTTCGGTGCTAATCTTGAAAAGGATGCTAATTTATGTTCGAAATAAATGAAAGTCTCGAAATATACTGCGTAATGTAGCTAGTAATCAGAAAAAACGTTCTTATTCGACATGTGATCTCGAAAATTGGAGAGAATGAAGAAAAAAGAAAGTTGCAACTAAAATTTTCTCATACAAAAACATCATATAACGGTATCACTTGTTTCGAAAGTTAACTCACATGCTTCATTTCCGAATTCAAATCACAGCACTATCTGAAAAACCAATTCAAACTGGTGACGTAATCATCTTGCCAGGGTATTTGGCAGATCGAAGGTTAAGTGAATTTTCTTCTTCTCATGTTTACTCTGAGGACGCTTCCAGTCACTTTTGTTCATGCAAGAATATTGTTTTCTCTGTCAGAAACTATAAGTATGACACACAGATATAGTCGATAAAGTCGAAATGAGGAATTTCCTCATCACTTTTGATTGATTACTTTCGATGATTCCTGAGCATTTTTTCTCAAATTGAAGTAAATAATGTAGTGGATTAATATATCCGCAGGGATCGAAATCAGAAAAGAGAGGAGGTGACGCAGGTTAGGATGCAAGTTCACTGTAGAATGTAAAAACCACCAGTGAAATTTCTAGGAAGTATCATGCAAGCGTGTGTTCTTGGAAACATTTCCACACTAGTGCTTATTACTTTCGACCTTCCTGTTGTTTTAGTTGAATGGGTGACTTTCTAAGTAATAAGACAATGTCGAAAGCTCTGTTTTCATAAGCGGTTGTTGGACTATGAGTTTTTCAAGTCAGTTTTCAGTCAGTCAGTTCAAGTCAGAGTCAAACTCTGCTACGTGTCGTCTCGGTTCATACAAACCCTTATTTCCGGGGCGATTTATTAATATTAACCCCAGCTTTGTTCAACATGAAAGTCGCCACGCTTGACACGTCTGTTGACTAGACATGGAGCAAACACTACCGTCTTCTATCTCCGCCCAATTTGGATACTAGCTACGAGCTAGCTAATAGATCATTTCTAGTGTTTCCATGTACCGAAAACTAGATACAGCACGTACTCATTAGTTGACGGTTATCTTCGCTCCGAAATTTCCCGCATTCACCTCAGGAGCGTAGCAAAATGATAATGGAAAGGGTTAATATTGATGAAGCCACAATATATACCTTCATTTTCTTTAGGTATATACTGTGATGATACTTTCATTCGGCTTCGCCATCTTCTTATAGTTATTATTGTATCAAGTGCGTGAAATGAGTATTTTTTTTAATGACATATGAGACTCTTTTCGAATTTCATACACGAAATGCAAACATTTTTTATACAACTGTGGTGAAGGGAAATCTGCCTTCGTATCAGAAGCTTATATAGAAGATAGTTTGAATAAACACAAATGAGTTTTCTAACAAAATATTGAATTGTCCATCTTCTTCCAGACAAATTAAGATATCTCATGAAGTTGTGGAATCAACTCTTCAAGAAATATCTAACATTTCTGATCAGCAGCAACATGTGGAACATCTTTGGGGATTTATGTTGGGAGTGATTGTTCAAAATGTACTATCAATTATTATTCCAATAGATGGAATTGATTCATGATGAATAATCGATTGATAATTGACTCTGTCAAGTTTTTATGAAAAATATCATATTGTCCCAACTGTCATCATAAAATAGATATTTACGTTACTAGTCCGGTAAGTACACTTACCGGACGACTAAGACTCGGCTTGCGCCTCGTCCGTAAACATCTCACTCGTACTGTAAAAGTTTACCGGACGTGTGACGTGTAACATTTTATTTCATACTGCTAAAAAACAAAAATGAACAGTGAAAAATAAAATATTAATCTTTGTTGAAGTGCTACAACAAAAAAAAAATGGGAATGTATCAGCAAGTAGCAACTCCCTAATAAATAATTCATCCAATGGAGCTCCTGGTATCCATATTCATGGGAACGGAAATTTAACGGTTAATATTAATAGTAGCAATAAGTAATTTCTGTGTATTGTTTTGCTGTTGAATTTTTAATAAATGTATTCATGCTTTTGACGCATAACTGAGTTTTCAATATTTACAATCCGGTGAAATTTCATTCCGGGATAGTAGCACGTAATGAAATATTACGTGCGCCTATCCTGTAAAAGTCTATTTTCCGGATTGAAATCAGGTACGTAAAGGTATGTTCTATGATGCAGTATGAAATAAATGGTAATGTTCCTTCTTGTACATTCATGGCTGCGTATCGATCCAAAATTTCCTCCGAAGATTCTATTCGTCTGAGCATGAATGCGATCTGACAAGTTTGATATTCCTGATCCACTTTAATGACTGAGGAACCTTCAAGATATGCCAAGTTCCAGTTACTCCAGTCCATGAAGATTTCTGAATCAATGGATGGACCAGATGCTAACACACGAAACACACATACGCCTGAAGGAAATTTCTGCCAAGTTTCGATCTCGAAATTCTAGTTTTTCCTCTAATACAGCAAAGTGAGGGTATCGATGACTGAAAGATTCAAGAACAGCAATTTCCGCGATGATTGTTTGTTTATGACTGCTGTTTCCACAACTTTGACATCGTGGATATTGGATAATAACGCTATAACGCTAGTTGCGTTATAGGCGTACAAAGTTCCGACACAAAGAAATCCTAAAGTTGGAAAATCTCGATTTTTCACACCCTATATCTCTGTAATCATTTCCGCTAGACCCCAAGTGTGGTGTATCGATGAAATTAGCTCTTCAGTGGGAATTTAGTAATGGAATGAAATACATTTGAAATTCCATTCCATTTGTTCCATTTGAAATGAAAAAGTTGGTATTGGCCACTGTCACATGACACACTCTATATAATTTAATTATTTTGAAAAAAATCGTATTCAAAAATACAAATCGACGTGTCCAAGCGTTTTTACCAACACACCCTCATTTATTTGTTGTCGAATTCATTCCATTTGGATGTTCCACACTGAATGTTCAATGCGCCAATAAATTTTATGTGCAGTAATGCAAACAAACTTTCCAGTGTCTGTGACTTCTTTTCGTGCAGTGTTTGTGAACTCAAGAATAAATCTCTTGCGCATCTCTGGATCTTCATTTAATTTTGTTCCCTTCTTTATCACTTCTATCCTTTTCTATATTATTTATCTTAGTATTCTTCATCTTAGTATTCACATAGGGATTGTGAGTGACATTTCATTCATAGATAGAAATTAATGCTACTGAGTCTTGTATTGTGGTTTGTAAAATTGCTCTGTAAATGGGAAACTGTTCGACATTATTATTATTATTAATATTATCATCACATCAGACGTTTCCATATTTCACGTTATGTCATACTGTAACTGTAAAATTCAAGTTAGTCAAGTCAGTTGATTGGATTTTTTTCATGAATAGGATATATAAGAATCCTCACATTTATTAGATAGATTCACTTCGAAATAAGAAGTGAAAAATTCAATTGATTCAAGTCCCGTTTCAGGTTTGATATAAACTAATCATTGAAACAATGAGCGTCGGTACATTTTTTGGTTGATGTTCAATGCTTGATTATTCTACAGTGAGTGAACGCCAAACTGAATATATTCATCATATCGGTAACTGTACATGTTTATGAAAAATCCCAAAACACGTCATGCGAATGCGATCCCTACATACAATCCCCATTTTTTTCAAATGGGGACTATAGGTTTGCGATATATCGTTTGAAAAGTCTCTCCATTCTCTATTCAGAAATGCTACCATATATGTTTATTGCAACAATTGAGTTGACTAAAGTAAAATCATGTGGTTACCATGACAATTATTCAAGATTACGATGTTGCCAAGACGTTCGCAGTTTTTGATTGTATCGTAGCGAATTTTGTCGTTTGCAAACAGGAACAAATTGATCGTGGTCGAGATATTGAGTGATATGTTTAGCAAATAGTGTTTTTTGTATATTACTCTTTATTTTTTTATTTTTTCGATTGAATGAAAAAGTTATTTAGTCTTGATATATCATGCATAAGATACAAGAGATGCAAAATAATAGAAGTATCAGTTAACTTTAGAAGCTATGAATTCAATATGTAATAATTTATGTTTATATTTTTATATACACTTGGATTGTTTTCGAGCATATCCTGTGGGATACCCTTCACCCTGTCCTATAACAGATTCATTCTACTGACGGAACAATCCAAAGTGAATATCTTCGTGTATATTTATCGAAAGTTACAAGATACTGCCCATTCGAGGAGATGATTCAGTAGAAAGAAGTTGAATCGTAAGAATAAAACTTTCAGTTTTATTGTTAAACGATTGCAGCTGAGAATAAATTCATCGTTTTCATTTTCTGAATTTATCTAAACTCGAAGTTTCTCGCACAAAAACCAACGAGGAGAATCCCTCGTCTCCGACATAATTAAGAGTTTCTCAAACTTCGACAAACGACCTCCTCACCCCAACTCCCGGAGTAATATTTCTCGTTAGAGTCCCCCATATCCCTTGGCGTATTTTCAATACATTCATCATGCTGTTTCTTGAAACAATAATTCATATCCCGCAGACCTGGCAAGGTATTATTTTACTGCAGACTCGAGCTTTCGCAAAGAGTCCACCTAATGGGGTGGTATGGCTGAAATCCACGCTAGGTGGTGGGAAAAACTGGGTGAATGTAAACAACTGAGCACATCGACGATTATAATGAATGCGGTTTTTCAAATACAGCTGTAGAATTTCTCTGAATATCCTATATCAATAATCACAAAACTAAGATCATATTTTGGTAATTTTGCACTTATCATGCGATGGGGTTTTTTTTGAGTCTTTTCTTGGTACTTACGTATTTCGACCTCAGAAACCCGGATTCCACAATGAAAAAGTGCGCAAACTTTCATTTCTCGAGATATTACAGGAAAAAGTATGAACATCACCCTTCTTGTTTTGGCTTGTTTTTGGTAGGCACCATAGCCATTCGAAGTTTCATTTCTCACATAAGATACTCTTCATATCTTTCTTATACATTCTATAAGCTAAAAAGAAGGAGAAACATATCCTCTAAGAAGTTTAATTCATCGTCTTTAGCATCTTTGATGAATCCTTCTGTCATATGGACGGCGCTGTCAAATGTGCATCTGTGATATTTTGACTCACAGAACTAGTGATTCTGACGTAGATTCTTATTTGACAGCGCCGTCCATATGAAAAATGCTGGATCCACCTTCCTCCAAGATCCTAAAGAACGTTGATTTAACTAATTCGAGGATGTTTTCCCTTCTTTTTGACTTCTTGAATATTCGATGAAAGTATAAAAAGTATCCTGTTTGAGAAAATAAACTCCATGCCTACCCAAAACGAGACGAAGAAAGAAGTTTAATTTTCATACTTTTTCCTGGAATATCTCGAGAAATATAAGTTTGCCCACGTTTTTATTGTGAAATTCGGGTTCCAGAGGTCGAAATACGTGAGTACCAAAGAAAAATCGATAAGTGCAAAATTATCCATATTTCAATTAAGCATGCATGATCCATTTCTTGCGTCTCTGGCTGAAAATTTTTGGAAAAAAAAAATTCAACACCCCGTATCTTTCACCCGAAGGCCTTGCGAACCCGTGATGTTCATGGGAACTCATTTTCTTATTCTAGTGTCCTCTATTGTGTGACACTATGCAATGCACTTTTTTCTATGTCACCCTGTGTAATAGAAAGACGTCGTTACCTTGAGTGGTTGTGAAGCTGAAACCCAAATTCGCACAGTGTCTGGTTTCTGAGAATGCGGAAATCATATAGTTATGTAATTTGATGGTACTATGAAAACGAGCTGATGGAATTGTTCATTTGATGTATGAGACACTCAGGAAGTTAGTGTAGACATACTATAGAAATATAGTGCCTAGTTAACCTATAATCTGAAATGTGTGGTTCAGTTTCGTGAATGCTTTTCATACGATTCACGCCACCTACTTGACTATGATCAATGTTTTTGTATGTGCTGAGAATGAATATGTATCACAGTCGTAATTGAAATTGTGACAGTGACAATCAATAATAATATTTTTTTCGTGTACGCCAACTCTGCAACTGTAATACACCAGGGGTATATCTCAGTAGTATTGAATATTCAAAAATTATACAGGAGGAAACAGTACATGTTAAAAATTCATTATGTATCTCTGATAGCGTTTTCAGAAAGCATGATTTGTGAATACCAGAGATGTATGAATAAAAGACTGTATTTGCTATGAGAATATCAATGGATATTTTTCATTTTTTCAGATGACTCCATGATGGAACTTGATATGCTGATATTGCTTGGACTTTGGCTGCTGAAAGTTATTAACTGCTTGCCTGAAACTATCCCGATTGGTGAGTAACAAAATTTGAATTGGTTCACAAATATCTATACGAAATGAATAGTTCTAGTGATGAATCATAGCATACACAGAACTTCCTCCTCAGAAATGTCTGTTCTCGGAGAGGAATTCATGCCACTTTTGTAGTTGAAAATGATTGCTGGATACGAAGACATCCAACTAACGATTTCCGTTCATGAACTTTGGTCCAGCAGTAAGCTTCACTAATTTCATGGTCTGATCCCAATGGATCCTCATCAACAACCAAACTGACAGCCTTGTTAACTGGCCACCATCCCCAATAATACGATCACCTAAAGGCCCTTTCGCCATCAACATTGGCTCTCGGCCAGTCGAACTTTATTGTTTGTTTTCACCGGAAAAGCATTAAACTGAATAATGCAAAGTTCGGTTGTTAGATAGCCTCTGGGAGAGTTCACCAAACACTAAATCGATTACAATTTGTTTGATTTATCGATCATGAACGGGCATCTGGAGGTATGGGCAACTCTAAAACAAAACTTTGGGACTGTAGAAATCTCCTTACTACCTGAATTCGCCTGACATGGGAGATTATCTGACAAAATCGAAGTTATTAGTGGTTACTACTACTACTAGTTACTGTTAGTATGTTTACATGTCGTGTCAGCAACAAAAGATCATCCACGCACAACTTTTTAGTGGGATTCTTAATGTTTGATTGTGAGATCTTGTCCACTCATTTTTGTATAGCCTTGTCAACTGACATTTGCAGAATGAACATTATATTATTAGTATTATTACTGTTCATCATGAACCCGATACATTTCTATGCATCATAGCGGAGGAATCAACTTTGCTTCGTTTAGACAAACAAAGTTGTGCAATGCACAGAAAAACGTAATAATCTGGCAACTGCTTCACAAAAACTTGGTCTTCTTTTCCGTGCGAAGAGATACTTCACATCCCAGCAACTACAAAGCACAAATTCGACCTGTCCTGGAATACTGTTCACATGTTTGGAGCTCAGCCCCCAAACATACGCTAAAGCTCTTCGATTCGATTCATAAGAGAGCTATTCGCCTAGTCGATGATATAACACTCACCAAATCATTGACCTCTCTAGATCATCGCGTAGAGAAGTCGGCGATCTCTGCCTTTTTTATAGGTACTTCTAAGGTCGGTGCTCAACGGAAATATCATCTATTATGCTACCATGCGCGATTCCTAGTAGACGAACCAGACGAGCTCAAGCTGGTCACCCCTACACTGTCAGGCTCGAGACCTGTCGAACATCGCTATACCAAGCATCATTCATCAATAGAACGGCAAATTTGTGGAATTCTTTGCCTAGTGAAGTCTTTCCTGATGCTCACAACCTTCAAACTTTCAAGAAAAATTCCAACACCTTCCTTCTCTCCCAAAATTCCACCGCTGGCTAACACGATGTTCCTCGAACATTATAGGTTTCCTTTTCGTGTTGCCCACAGATAAAAAAAAAAACATTGTCGATTTGATTTTTCAACTCGCCTGATGTTACAGAATTCAGTTGAAATAATATGTGTGATCTTGGAGATATGCAGGGGTTTCCATAATTTACTGTGAAAAGATTCAAATTCGAAGTGCCACCATTCAATTCTCAGGATTATCAGTTATCCACAAACTTCAAAAATTGCCTTGATTCAGTGAAAAAAAACACAGCTCTCAAGCTGAGAAAGAGCTTGTAGCCAATGAAGAGTTCATGTGTGGTAATCCAGATTCCTGCTTTCAATCAATCTAGGTGGATTCGCGAAACCTAAGTTTGCTCGACTGTTGGACGATGGAGCCATTTGCGAATCCTTTTACGGAGGGATAAAAATTCTCCTGTCATGAGTTTTAGCTAATCCGCAGAAAGGTTCACAATGACGATGTGAGTTCGTAAACGTAATTTCCATCGGTCGTATCCAATTTAACTTAGGAAAATTTCATGAGACAAAAATAGAAGTTTCCCATAGAAGTTGTCCTAATCTCGTCGGAATTAGAGAGGAAATCTTATCAACTGCTCTGAAAGGCTACCGAACAGTGGAGACTTTAGGTCATTCTCAAATTCCTTGCTTTTCAGTGATATTCAGGTATGTATTACGGAAGTCACTCAAGCAGAGTTATTGTTGTCGGGATCCTGATGAGTCTTATGAAGTCTGCGATCACACCTTTCACGCCTATTATATTGTATCTGAGATAAAACACAGTGAGAATTTTTTTTTGTAGATAATAGATTCCTCGTATTTTAATCTCAAACGTTTCTTTATTTATTTCTTCTTTTTCCAATGTCAGCTGGTTTCGTGTCGCAAATATTAGTTTTCCTCTGGAACACCCGCAAACCGTGTACTGATTTGTCCTCTCCAATTTTATTTTTTCGTGATTTCCGAGTTAAAGTTGAGCCTAGAGTCCAGTTCAATTCCAAGAAAATTGGTGCTTTCGGATGTATGAATTTTAGTGATGTTGCTTGTCGTGCTGACAGATTTGTTTTCATCGATTATAAGAAGCCAATAATCTTATCTCTGACTAGGTTCACTTCAACACAGGCTGGTTCAAAATAACGTCATTTCAAAATAGTATATTATAGACATTCTGCAAGACATATCATATCATATGTACCAAAACAGCGTCTTATGAAACTTGTTTATTTCATCGTCATATTTCCAGGATTGAGTTATGAGCATTGACAGGCCTACGAATGATATCGGATTGCCAATAGAAAACGAATAGTGAATTGGCGGTTCGCCAATTGTTTTCTGCACGAAAATATCGGATCATAAATCATGAGATTCACACACAACAGAATGAAAGATATTATTCGAACGTAATGGTAGAAATATGTTGGGTGAAGATGAACCAGTCGGTTCTGTCTTGTATACTCAGCATTTTTGTTCGTCAGTGAAATTATCTTGAATTTCACGAACGGACGAATTAGCTAGGAAAGACTCAGAATATCAGGGATGCCTTCAGAAACTCGAGTGAGTTTGTTTACACCGAAGCGTTCATGAACGTACTTTGTCATACGTGAGTGAACTCTGACATTCATGACATATGTCAATATGCTGTTGTGAGGTTTGTTTATGTTGTAAATATTTCAATATTTCTTATCCAGACCCAAGTCAAATAGGAATATTATATGTTTATACAAGCACAGTATGGACACATGATTGTTTGTCCATTAAAGATAACCTCAAAACGAATAACCTCGTTTCATAACTCTTGACTTTTATTTAAGCAGGTTTATGAACGGGTACTCTGAGTAGCCATTATCGATATATTTCTGATGGGGTGGTCATACTTTACTCTACTCACAAGAGTAATTTGATGAACGTAGCCCAAAACGAATAAGTAAGGATGGATGGAATGAAATCTTTCCGTAGAGAAGTCAAATTGGAACATCGGAACTCACAGACTACATTGCTTTCTGTGTTCTAGATAATTCATGAATTCCTGAGGAATATATCCCATCTGGAGTTCATTTCCACACTTCTTCCATATTCCCACATTTTTCAAAGTGACACTGCCATCTATCACAAGAGTAGTTTTCTTTCCAGCAGAATGCAAAACCACATTATTTCTACACGGGTTTTAGGAGTATTGATCTAGGAGTAATCTACAGTATGTCGATCCAATTTCAAATATTTTTGATATTTCATTGAATGAAACAAACAAACATATCGACAAATCTATATTATCTATATCAACGAGAATACCCGAGCCGTGACCCGTTAGATGGTTCGATAGACGATACTTATCGATTTCGATTCCATGAAAATGAATCTTCGCGCAGACGAAATGATTCAAGTTCGGAAATCTTCGGATATTTCAGCTGTCACCTTTGGTAACCAACTTCACTCAAGTGACTCAACTGTGATATGTCTAAGCAATAAAAATTCACAAAATTTCGTAGTGAATATATGTGTGTGTGTGTGTGTGCTCTGAAGGGAATTCAGTTGTAGGCGTAGAAAATATTGTTTTTGACATATAAGCACTGGGCTGTTGATGGAAGAAGCGAACTTTCTGCACGAACTGTCGTCATCATGAAATATTTCAACTTTCTCGAATACTATTCTTGATGAGGTCTGATATTTTATTATTTGTGGAACCCTTCTCAAACTGACGCACGCAAACGAAAGTGAAAAACCTTTCTGTCGAGACAATATCGTTACCACCTGCGACACAATGACATGTTATCTTGAGTTTTTTTCGGAAACCTAACTAATGTTGGCCCTTTAATAACCATATATGGATCACGAAGACATTGAAATTAAGGCCAGAGAAACAAATGACAGCGGTTCGCAGCTCATACATGCGCATGCGCCAATCTAAAATGAGAAGCGATATCCGCATAGCTTGTGATATTCGACAAGCGTCAAATACGCGCATGCGCATATCTCTGTTGCGGTCGCACTGACTTTCATTCGTTTCGGCTTCCTCATAGCATGGTAGAAAACGGTGAGCGTTATGCATATAGTGAATATTTGATATCACCAAATTCAAACAAAGACTTCAGTGAACGAATTGAAAGGCTCTCAGTCTTTATTGGAAAGGTGACTACATATTATGACATCTGGTGGGCATTTTTGAACTGACTTCTGGAGTGCATGTAATCAGCTGATGTAAACAAACCAATTCAAGTTGAATTTGGCGCCTTTGGCAACCAACTGATTCGCCATTTTGTACTTGTCTCGTATGAAATTTCAAGGATTCATGTGAATTGAGGAGCCAAAAAGGCTTAATAAACAACGTATTCGAACTAGGAAATTAGGCCAATATGATGTCTATTGGTGAACTATGAAAAAATGGATGTAAATATTCCAAGTACGTGTTGTTGGGATCAAAATTAGACTAGAATAAAAATTAGATTAGAATAAAATGCACCCTCTTGGAGCTACAGCCACTGTTAGTTAGGTTCCGTCAAAGCATCATTGAAGATTTCCAATACATAAGAAACACTCCTGGGATTTAAAAACGTGTTCGACGTTCTGTGCAAAGAAGAATGGAAGGTTGTATCTCAGTTTATGGTGGATTTATGCAACATTCGCATAGTATTGGTCCTAATCTTAGTCATAAACTAAAGCATGAGTAGAAATGAAAACATGGTACTTGAATACGAGTGTTTATTTATATATATATAATTTCAGTTCCAAGCATAAGCGCAAGACTAGGAAATGACTTTGAAAGTAAATAAGCTTGAACTTTTATGATTAAAACTCATGATTCGAATCCATCATGTGTAAATGCCTCATATCCTCAAGGCTATATTCAGCACAACGACTATGCTTGAAATCAGGGCAATGGTTGTGCAAACATTGCATGAATCAGCCTTTAGAAAATATACCATTATTATGATATTCTCTGAGAACTGTGTTTGCATGGCAGCGAGGAAAGGAAATTTACAACATTTGTTGTGACATTATTGATTGTTTAATTGTTGAATGTTGCCTTCTGCGCCCTGCCTGATTCTGGCCCTTAAAGTCGAAACTGTTGCTTTCCAGGAGGACTCTTTCATCCGACCGATGATAAACAGGAAATTGCTTTCCGCTACGCGATTGAAAAGATCAACGGCGATCGTGCCATCCTGCCGAGATCCAAGCTCAGCGCTCAGATCGAAAAGATCCCGCCTCAGGACAGCTTCCACGCCTCCAAAAAGGGTGAGTGTAATATCCGCGCGAAGTTTGCACTCCATCTATAATCGGACGCACAGAAACCTTCTTTGTTCGGTATTTATGTTGACCAGTTTCGATCATTACTTGAAGTTCCGCCTATTGTTACTGATAATCGAAGTTGGGTTATGTTTCTGAAAATTACACATCAATCATTATTCTTTCTAATTGGTAACCTATTAGAGAAAAACATATACTATACCAGTTCCTGCACTCTTCGGAATCACGTTTGAACTCCGACTCCAAAAACATATCGCCTTGTTTACTGGAATGCATACTCTGAAAGTTTGAAAGGCAACTTCACAATCGAGAACTTCATGTATGAACGAACGGGCCCCGATTTTCTGGAAGGTGTGAAACTCGCAGAAGCCCTAATGTCCCATTAATAATGAATTAGGTTCCGCTACGCCACTCCGCGATGCTCGGCACCCTTTGATGCCAACGGATGGTTTATATCCCGATGGACCCGAAGGGGATCATATCTAGTTTGCCAACATTCTCTGTGAAGAACTCGACTGTGAAGAACTCGACTAATATCCTTGTCGGGGCGCTAATGAATCAGTTTGATGCCTAATGGGACGGCTAAGGCAGCTCCTAGGGAAATTTTCTTGCTACGTGACCTTATCGCATTGTATATGGGCGTGAAACAGGACACTTTCCAAGAGTGCAAATGCAATGTTTCATCGAACTCTAACATGGCTATGAACTAACTACTCTTACAAACTGTACAGAATGAACATCCCCACATACCTACTCTTCAACATCAAGAATTTTCTGAGCAACATAACGATAAGAAGTTGGAAACACCGTTCCGCAACGATTTTCATCAGAACGAAGCGTCCCCCAGGGTTTTTCACTATTACCTCTACACAATATCTACTGCCAACAGTTTCTTCAACGAAGTGGACAAACGGTTCAATCTATCGTCTTTGGCAAAATATTTCATTTGTTATTGTTATGGTTACTCATCTCCTTAGTTACAGAAATAACCCTGTGCGAGTGAAGGAGACGGGGATCTACAGTTCATACAAATGGAATCCAAACCACTGTATCATTTGGGATAGTTCTATGATATGATTATGATATACATTGTACAGCGCATAAATAAACCGGAATCCAATTGAACCCACGACCTCATGACCACCTGGCCGTGGGCAATTTTATATTTTCTTGAATTTTTGAAGGGTGTAACGCACTGAAAGGGCATGAACATGTGATAGGTCTATTGTAGATATTCCTGTAGGAAGGACTTATAACAACAGCACTACTGTCGTTTTTGATAAAGAAAACAGAAAACATATTCATGATAATGACAAATAGTTATGAATCCATCGTGATGATTCTGAGGGCATATTTTGAAGTCGAAACCAGACTTTATGCTCTCATGGTACCTAGATAGTAATACCATTTTCAACTGAACCAAGTACCAACGATAACAAATTCTATGCAATTATCTGACACAAATGTTGAAGAACAGAAACGATATATGCAGTCACAGCCCTCTACGTGTGTCTTCTTTGTGCGATATTTTTTTATGAAAGTTATCTTTCATTCATCACAGATTTTCTTTGGTACAAGTGATATTCAGCTATGAGATTTCTTTATTGAAACATGAAATTTGGGCCATCACAAATGTGTATCCGTCCGCTTTTAGGATCAAGAAATATAGAATTAGGTTAATTTCATTCTCAACGCAGAGTATGAATAGAGAGCCTTATATAAGTTCTCGAATTTTCAGGAGATTTGATGGAAACTGTGAGTGCGGTTCGGAATAATCGATTTCTGTCGCGCAAATTCCTTTTCCTACGACCACCTATGAAAATCACATTGTTTTGTTATTGAGAAAGTAGTCCTTTCAACTATGGCAACAGGAATTCTACTGCTGGTATCCTAACCTTCACTACCCTCCTTCCTTATTCGAAATGCGTCTGATTATGTTACCATGACCTCCTCCCTCTCCTCATTTTGATCCCTATGGATATTAGGAAAACACTGAATTATGCTTTTCTAATTGAAAAAAAAAATACTAAGGAAACTTCATGACAATGACAAAAAACACAGTTGACATTAGCTTTGTTCGCGGATCTCATTTTGAACCGATTCCGAACCAGTTCAGAAATGATTCAGGATTGTCGTAAAGCGCATGCCTAGTTATGAACTGGTTCAGGATTATATTTTACCCCGAACGATTTCAGAACTGAAGAACTTACAACTGTCAGAGTCTTCTAACATAACCGTGTTTTTGACCGCTGAAAAATTAGTGATACCGAAGCAGGTTAATATCAACATTTTATGTATTCGATTCATTTTTAACCTGAATACATTTTGAACTATGAATAATTAGATATTATCACCTCATCACACACTAGGTGATAGGATCGTTGTGATAGATTAATTTGTTCAATCAGAAAACAGTTGACGATGATATAGACCGATATTGCGCATGAGCAACAGAATCGAACTCTCCGTCCTCGCAAAAATCCTAGAACCACTAGGACCGATTCCGAATCAATCCGGAATCGATTCGTTGTCATCCGCGAACACAGAACTGATACTAAAAATTCAGAACGCCGTTTTCAAGACTGCGCATGCGAACAGTCCCTGAACTGGTTCGGAATCGCATCCGCGAACAAAGCTATTGAATCAGTTGAGTGAAGTTGGTTACCAGAGATGGTAGCTGGTATATCCGAAGGTGGCCGAACTCAAACAATTCATGGGCGTACACATTTATTTTCATGAAATTGATATCAAACTATCGAAAGGATCTCCGATCTGGTTCTTTTGCTTCTGACTAACGTATTTTGGGTTGGGTGGTAGCTGCGTCGACGATGAGCAGAACTTTGAATAACATTCGGATTCGAGTAGGCGTATTATAGTTATAGTTATAGTTTCGCACTCGCTGTGGAATATGTCATTTTCTACACTAGTTATGTAATAAGTTCCGTGAAAATTTGTTACGTATGAGAATACTTTGTTCAATTTCTTTGTGATGAGCTTCAGATTTTATATCTCGTCACCAAAATTCACCCACTCGGTCACGCTACAAACATGGATCATTCGAAACGACTGTGTTGGTTTTTTCCACGATCGCCTCTTTCGTCATCGACCGTTGTTTCATTCGTCATTTGTTCCAGTGTGCCATCTGCTGCGTATCGGTGTGGCGGCCATTTTCGGACCCCAATCGGCTCACACGGCCAGTCACGTGCAGTCGATCTGCGACACGATGGAGATTCCCCATTTGGAGACCCGCTGGGACTACAGGCTCCGCAGGGAAAGCTGCCTCGTCAATCTCTATCCCCATCCCACCACTTTGTCCAAGGTGAGCGATTCGACTTGGATCTTTCTCTCGGAAGAGGTCGATCTTTCCGACGTGAATATCCAGACACATGATTTTAAATATTCTCTACCAGATGCCCCATCGAATTGTGAGGAGCAACAGGGATAGGTGCGATTTTGCCAACAGTCAGCCGATCACTGCTGGTTGACTCTCTCTCGTTTGTTGTTTTCATTGGTTGGATTCCTACGCCTTTCTCTTGGCGCGAACTAAAGTCTATTTCGAATTTCTCCTAAATTATTCACTTATGATATTCATTTTTCAGCCTTCGTGTTGGATTTCCTATCCTCGTTTCTAAAAAATAAAGTAGAAGTTATTAAAAATTATTTTAATGTATTTGTAGTAAAGACAGATTTTGTGATCTGCCCCAAAATGTCACTGCGATCGAAATTGAACCTATAATCAAACATGCGTCTTATGATTGTTTAAATTCCTCTCTTCCTAAGCTCGATCTAGTAGAGAATATTCAATATCATATCTTTGAGAATACCTAAACCCCCTGAAATCGGTGTGACATGATTCGCTCTTTATGAAAATCTGAGCTTCGAAACGTCATTCGAGGTGAAAATTACAGTCTGGTTTCATTTGGGGATCCCATCTGATGGCATATTCATATCAGTGTGACAAAGTTTGTAAGTAAAGGTTCTCTCATTCTAAGTAACATTCGGTCAATGAATTATAGGTCGATTTCGAATATTCCTGCAGGATAATGATCGGGTTCCATCCATTCCAGAAGACATTCTACTGAAAGGAATGGCAAGAAAGCGTGTGTGAGGAGAAGCTTTCTGCGATTGTTCTTTGTTTGTAATCACTAACTTTCACTGATAGATGATCGTGCTGTTCAATCTTACTTTGGAACATTGAATCAATTAGGTTAGTCATGAAATTTTGGATGTTTCACGGGGATCCTACAACAAATTTGTAAATGTTTCCACATCATTCCAATCACTACGGTAAATGAAATAACGCCAATCTTGCTATAGCATTACTTGAATTGAGCATTGGGATTTTTTCGTGGCATTCAAGATTTTCTTGCTATCACAGTCAACGAATTTCAAGGAAATAAAACGTTTCCTCTCACCGGGAAATAATACGCGAAGCTTTCTAGAATTTCCATCGAAAAACTCGAAGGGTGGGTTCGGTGGGAATTCGAGTGTGAATAGAGGGTACCGAGCTCGATCCTTTTCAACATGAAACGAATTCAAAGTGATACTCCGTATACTTACGTATCCTTCGTGTACAGCGGCTTCTTATGCAGTAGGTATACAGTGTGTCGATTCCGAGACTTTCCTATATGTCTATGATTGATTTTATCTCTAGGGGTTGTCTTTCGAAACGGATTTTCCTCATTACAGTGGGACTATTAATACATCGCCTCGAATTTTTTCGTCTATCTATCGAAGGTCGAGTTACAACCCGAAAGGAATAATTTTGATATTCGAGTCAGGAAAAGAGAAATACGATAGGGTATTTCGTATCAACACTGATTCAACCAAAAGAACTTTTTTGAGTTCGGTAATTAAATATTAGGAGAGCAGAAACGTTTAAGGGTTCCGAAAATAGCAATCTGTATCCGATGATTTACTGATCTACGTCACATATTAATCTTTCGACATTATCGAACTACTCTTAGAACGTTTTTTCATCTAAATTATTTTCTCTCAGTGAAATAAATGAACGCAGCGATACTTGCAAATATATTTCAGAAAGTCTAATATGCAGCAAGTGTGCTTCTCAAGTTGTGGCTTGGGCTTCGAATCCCATTCAGAGAGGAACTTTTTTTTTTATAATGGAAATATGTGCATCACATAAGATGCGAGGTTAGGTTATGCTCGATTGTCGAACGTTACGTCTATATCATGTCTGAAGCAAGGGTAGGTCTGAAGGAGATTCGCCTAACTTTTGCTTGTTTATATGAAAATCCGATTCAATGTCATGAGACTTTTGAAAAATTAAAATCATTGATATCACAGTTATAATGTTGCAATTACTTGACTGTTCGAAAAAATTCAAATATTGGTAGTGGTATTGAGAGAGATGAACATCACGAAATTTCACAAATTTGGCACATCACATTTTAGTCTTAGGTCACGAGAGGTTACTGATGAATTTTTAGCCAAATCTCATAATGTCCTGGTTTACAAAACGATGTCGTATTCATTCATTTCATATTATTATATACAAATGCATCCACATTTCTCCACTTTCACTATAGTTTCAAGCACACCTCCCCACATTTCATTTGAGTAGAAGAACAGTGTTCACATCAACGCAAGATATTTGGATCCACGAAAACTATCAACTTTGTACAGAAAAATTCAAAAGTTCGGTCGTGTATATCTTGAAAACGTTTAAAAATATCTCAGATTTCATTCGTTTGAATGAATTATTACTGCTCTACTCGTATGAATCGAACATTCACTAGCAACAAAATCTGCTGCGCAAAGTCAACAAAACGTATATCAAATACTGGGTGGCCCAATGAAAACGAAACAAGGCCGATTCGACATAGTTATCGTTCTCAGGAAGAAAAACGCTCGAGCCGGTCGATTTTCATTTTGAGGGCGAAATATTTCGCGCATGTTTTCAACTTTTCCACTTCAAACCCCTCGGAGGGGTGATCTCCAACCCTTGAATCTCAAAAGGGATAAGGGGTCAAGTGATACATCGTTTTGAAGGTTATCGAAATCTCTCACCAACGCTTTCTTGTTTTTGGAATTCAATGCAGTAGTTCTCGAGAAAACACGTTTATGGAAATTATCGGTTAGTGATGGAAAGTAACGCTATTTTTCCTCCCATCACTATTTCCATTTTGTAGTTAGAACGATGTTCATCTAATCATTTATTTTAATGTCAGTTCCTTGATCTCTCAGTGAAATGCATAACTTGTTTCGTTTTCATTGGGCCACCCTGTATATGTATGTATCTCATATACTCACATTTTTTGCTGCACATTTAGTATTTCCATAGCTTTCTTCCTTCAATATCAAATTGATCTGATCGTCATAGTAATTAGAGATATTTTTGTTTGTTAGAAATGGACACGGCTTATAAATTATCAATAGCCCCTCGTATCCTTGGAGGACAGTATACACAGAGAAAGCTGCCTCATCAACCTTTACCCTCATCCCAGTATTCTCTCCAAGGTAAGAGATAATCGATCGTTCATTTTCATTCGAATCATCTCATCTCATTCCCATCACTGTTTCATTCACATACAACACATGGAGATCCGATGGATGTCCAGTGGATATCTATTCAGGATATTTTGGATATCCTTTGGACCTCCAAATATGGACGTCCTGTTTTCGACCAATATAATGAATGCTCTCCGAAATAGTTACCTTTTGGCTCATTCAGAAATCGTCCTCTCATTTCTTATGGTTCAGAATATAGCAATGTCAACACCTGACACAAGAAAGAAACGGCCTCTATAGGAATAACATAGAATGTGAATCCTTTTTGGTCAGGTTTGACTTGGTTCACTGTCCAATTAGGTTCGCTCAGGTTAGGATTTTCTTTATTTTCTGACATCCATGAAGGGTCTTCCATGGACGTCCACTCGATGTCCTCAGGCCACCAACCTGGACGTCCCATGGATGTCAGAAAAAAATGGTATCACGGGAAATTGAACCTGCGACCTTTCGATCATCAGTCTGAAGCCTGTACCACTTAGGATATCTCACTTGTTGAAAATTTATATCACAACCAGTATTCGGGATGTCTGTTGCGGGATGCATCTCATTTTAGTAGCGAAAACAGAAAAATATACTGTTCACATTATTGTTCACGATCACTATTGTAGGCAACTACATCCTTGGTTCGTGTACACCGACCATCGAACTCGAATTCTTTTTAGCCACAATCAAATTCGCGTTTCTCTATTTACTTTGTAGGTATCACGTTCAACTTTGAAGTCCGCCCACCTAAATGGAAATTCTAATTGCATAAATTTATAATGTTTTGTTTTGTGCGCGATTGTACCTTCTCAACGCGTGAGTTAGAGTGGAGACTGTACCTAAAAGGGTCGCTTGCGTGGCTACAATGATGTTTATCACACTGTCCAGTGTGAGTAATAAATACTACATACGCGTTATTGACTTCTTATTGAAGTTCTAGTATCCAGTTTGTGAGGGAATGTTGTCGTTATAATAAAAATATAGCTGTAGGTACTTTGTTTCTTTTCGCAAGTGTGAAAACTTCGACCTTGAGTATTCATCGATTGTTCGTTGTGTTGACTGAGCTAGCAGTACGATACAACTCATATTTCATCGGATTCGTGTTTTTTCCTACTTCTACTCGTACTGAGAAACATCGCGACATACGGTTCATTGGAGATGGTTTCAAAAAACTATGATCATCGAAAGAGAAAGCAAAGAAGAAGATGAGGTGAGTCCCAACGAACAGCCACTGAAATATGCATGGCGGCGAGTTTCGCATCATCCTCGAAAATTTCCTCCGAGACAAACATCTCTCGACCTTCCAGACTTCCCTTGTTTCGTTATTTTCATGCATGTGAAATGATGGAGCAACGAGAATTGGTGTTGATGGATACGTCTGACCTGCCCGATATGTGTTGGCAAGAGCAAAAAAGGGATGATATATGATATATATTCTCTATTATATAGTAAACCCCTCTTCTGTGATTATATACAGCTTAGAGAGAGAGAGAAATCGAAACTAGCATGAGAAAGAGAAGTGGCGATCAAAAATCAGCTGACTGTTTTCGACCAATATAATGATGCTCTCCGAAATAGCTAACTTTTTGTTCGTTTAGGAATCGTCTTCTCATTTCTTTTAGTTCAGAATATAGCAATGTCAACACCTGACACAAGAAAGAAACGGCCTGTATACGAATAACACAGAATGTGAATCATTTTTGGTCAGGTTTGACTCGCTTCACTGCTCAATTTGATTTGTTCAGGTTAGGATTTTGAATGAGAAATGTGTCACGAGAAGGTTGATCATAACATATTCAATATAGATATGATGTCGACATGGTTTGTTAAACTACCATTCGCAAAACTTTCGAAGCGTCGCTATCGAACCCAAAATTCAGTATCCTGAAATATATTTCCGCGTAAAACAACCTTTAGTATGGATATACGGAAGAGAAAGTCTGAATTACGCTGGATACTATTGTCATATCTCTAATCCCAAACGAATGGGAAGCTTCGGTAAGCCAAACTTCGTTATAATTAATATATAGTCCAAATTTATCGCCATCGACCCCCAAACCTTTATGAATTACCAATCCCCGTGTGATTAATATGTATAGTTAGAGATCTCATAAATTCAACCATTTCCTTTACTGCTCCTTCGGTAACGCGCTAACCAATGAAAAGCAGACGTGGAAAAAAAGCTAAACATTGGTTCCCACCACTTGCCATAGAACCTGCCATTATCTACTACTTGTCGAGGCGTGAAGGGACTTTTCTTTGCCAAGGTAGTTTTTCACATTTTATGAACATATCCACATCGCTGTCATGATACGGTAACAGCCAACTGCGGGTTTATTGATAGACACGATGTAGAGTTGGCAGGGTTGCGCCTATATTGCGCTATAAACCAGCTTACTGACAGCGCGCGGTGATTATGGTAAGAAGAGTGCCAATGCTACCAACATTTCGACTAGAAAAATATAAATAATCATGCTTCCTCACTAGTGACAGTAGGTTTATATTTGAGTTGAGTAGAACCATAATGATTGAAATATAGTGCTAGTGGTGGAAAAATTTAATATACACCTTGATAGTGAAAATATCGGCTAGCACCTCGGGATGTAATTATGCTCTCTGAGTGATAATGATATTCTCTACTACCCTGGTGTATGAATAACTATTTTCTATCCCAAAATGGGAGAGGAGAGAAGAACAATCAGAATGAACCTTTCCATGATGAAAAATGATTGTTGTTGCAGGCGTACGTAGATCTGGTGAAGGCCTGGGGATGGAAATCCTTCACAATAATCTACGAGAACAACGAGGGTCTAGTGCGGCTTCAAGAACTCCTGAAGGCACACGGACCGTACGAGTTTCCCATCACCGTGAGACAGCTGGGTGAAGGCTCCGATTACAGGTGATAATAACTCAGAGCAAGATGCAAGAGATGATTTCACTCATGCTTAGATTCTCATTTCGGATTGGTTAAAATGTGTTGATAATCGGAAACAGCATGTTTTCGAAAGTTCAATTCAAAAGTGACTCACCAGATACAAATTGCCATAATGTTTTCCATTTTCTTGATAAAGAAACTACATCAAATTTCAGCTAGAACCAGAAAGTCTGAATAATCGTAGCATTCATAAAATAACTATTACGTATCTGGGGACTAACATCATGGACATAATTTGACCCTGAACTGTGACCTAACATGAAATGACATTAGGTCGGTGGTGCATTCCGCAAGGTGATGTTGGTTGCATAACTAATCATCTTGCGGCGAACTACAATGCGGGATGTATAAAAAACCTGGTTGAAATTTGAATTCAGTAGGCTGTGAAGGATTATTCATGAAATAATCTGAACAAATACAACTCGTGTTATTGGTGATTGTCGAAAAGCACTTCTCTTTTTCGTAACAAATCGTGGGAAACTACACTTATCGTAATAAATGTCAGTTAGAAACTTCGAAGATGTAGTAAAGTGGAAACGATGAAGAAAAATATTTTTATTATAAATAAGCCCATATACTAATAGAACGAATAGAGATCGCCCATCTTTCTACGATGTCTAGGAGAGTTCAATGAATTTGTGAATGTATAGTATCACAAATTAGGAATTAGGTGAATAGCTTTCTCCATGCTAGGAACAAAATAATTCATTCATCAATTTGAAAATCAAAATTCAAAATCACGATTTCTTAGCGACATTCTATATAGTAGAACAAACTCCGCCATACATTACCAACACGTAGGTCCTGTCAAATGGGACACCCTGTGTACAAAAACTATTTCAATTTGCGTCTCAGGATGTCGACTAAATTATCATTTTCCTCAGAGAGAACAACTCATTCATGGCTATCACCGATATAATTGATCTTCAGTTTCCTCGCTTGAAGAACACGGGTGGAATTTTCGTCGGCATCGGCCTGGGAAATTTATGATCCCATTCCGTGGCAGGCGATGTTCCGCTCATATTTTACGCTTGATGGCCTTTTCTTTTCGAACCCTCGGGCAATGTGGGCGTCAGTGAGTGATCTGACACTGGATCCGCTCACTCAGTCACCCCTTTATCTACCTGATCTATTGGAGCTCTCCTCCTTTTGCCGTCGCTGCACTTGGTGGACCAAAATGGAGTCCAAGGTTGCAACCGGTCGCAACAGTACAATTATTGTTACTCGAAAAATTTCCGTCAGAGGGAGCAAAGTGATACTTTTCCTCCCGAGGATGAAGTTTACTTCAGTCATCGTTCAAGGGAGGGAAAGGCACTGTACCCCTATGTTATACATTTGATTATTTGCCTCCCTTAGATAACAAGTCATTTTGAAATAATTCATTCATGAAACTACCAAACAATATTCACTAGTAATACCACTAGAGGTCGTGTGGTATTCGGTAAGAAAATTCCACACCAAATGTATTTCCAACAACATGAATTTTCGTCTTTATCAAGCTGACAGAACCTGTCATTATAAACGTCAGAAAAATTTCCAGTATAATTCGCTGTTGGGTACACACCAGGAAAAAATTTCCGATAAAATTCATCCGTTGCTATGGTGATCTGACAGGAACACACGTTCTGATTGGTTTAAAATCACATGTGTGGAATTTTCATTGAAGAACTGAAAATAAGAAGTTGGTACAGTATAACTTGTAGGCACGTTATTTTTATCCTTGCATCCTAAATATTTTTAATTTGTGGTAGAATAATTGTTTATACTGATGTTGAACGTGCAGTTTTTAGCAGTGGATATTTGGATACCACTAGAAGTGAGAGATGGAGCCAACGCAGTTTTCGTAATATTTTCATTAACAACATTATTATACATCTGGTATCGTCGCCGAGGTGGCGATGAGCGCAAAGGCGCAGTGATTTTAACTAAGCCACTTCTCGGTCGTGTGTTCGAATCCCACTGCCTGCAGAAATACAAAAAAAAAAAGGTGACCAGGTGGGTAGTATGAATGAGACAGTGCGCTGTCCCATATAAATCAGCAATACTCAACTTGTGTCTGGCCGACTGACGAAAAGTCCAAGTCAAACGAAAAAAAAAAAAAGCTGGTATCCCCCGAAAGTACTCGTACTTGGCTGATAATAGAAAGGAAAAGTACTCATCCTCCCTACAATTAGGCTAGAAAATAAATACTCTGAAGCGAGGTAGTGGAAATAGTATATTGTGTCACAAGAACAGAAAATGTGCCTTAGCACCCTGTGGTGGGCGAGTGCAACTGGTAGTCATAAGGGCTGCTAATCTACGCTAAAATAATTTCGTACAAAATCATCCCAATAAGCCTCCCAAGGGACGACATAGATTACAATCGGTCATACTTCTAGCGTTGATATGACTAATTTTCAGATATGGTAGGCGAAAAACATTATTGCTATGAGTTGTGTGTTATTTTCAGGCCGCTGCTTAAGCAGATCAAGAATTCAGCCGAATCGCACATCGTCTTGGACTGTTCCACACCAAGGATATACGACGTTCTCAAGCAAGCTCAGCAAATCGGCATGATGAGCGATTACCACAGCTATCTAATCACTTCTTTGGTGAGTGACGAATGGTGATTCGACTGAGGATGTTATATACTGGCCCCTAACATGAAATTGTGATTATCGTGCGTCGGTACCCTATTTTAATTGAAGAATATCCCCATAAATATAAAGTAGATAACGTATTCATGGATTTCGTGGATATAGACATTTTAATTCGACCCTAGTTTCGAGAGAACTTTCCTGCCTGTGCATGTTTGGCACTCCACGAAAAACTCCATCATATCTCGCTAATACTGGTTCACATAATCATTAAATTCAAAGGCTTCCTTAATGAGCCTGCCGTGAAATATTCCACAACAGCGACTCGATTTCTGCATAAATTCACCTTGATGTATTTCATTCACCGTCGTTCGATGTTCCTCATTAGTTCGACAGTTTTTCATTTTCTCTTTTCGTTTACATCGCAGATTGTGGTACGTGAGCGATTTTTCACTTTTGATGGGCCGTCCATTTGTCACATCGGAAGAGGAAAATTCGAAACGGAAAATGGATCGTCAAGGGACTGTTCCTGTTCGACACGAATGTTCCACTCACTCATAGATTCGAGTTGGATTTTTTGCTGATTCAGCTGTTTTGTCGATTCCTGAGTGCTTCTGGCTTTTCATATCAAGGCCCTCATACAGAACGTTATCCATAAATTGCTATTCCAACATTGTTCCCTTCTTCAATTAGTTTACCTAAACATTTTTTTGCTCAAAAAACTCAAAGGAGGTTGATTAAAGTGCTATATTCCTCGTTTTTACAAATTTTCCTACACTGAACTCAGTAGGAATGAATCGAAAATAACAAGCTCTTTCGAAATCTGTAAAAATATATAGGGTTGAACCGGAAGTATATTATTAACATGAATATATTATTAACATGAATATCGTTCTTTTCGTTTGAAATATATTTACTTGGTTCAACGAACTATTTCGAAATTATAGCTCCAACGTGTCACTTGCATACAGGGTGGCTGCAAATATACAATCAAAGAGATGGAATACGAGATTGAAGACATACATCATTGGAGTGATTCCTCAGTAGTTTTGCAACAAATCAGACTTGCTACAAGATAATTTTCTATATTTCCATCTCGGAGGAATCCATGGAAAATCTAATATCACAATGGCATTGGCAACCATAAAAATTCAATATTGCCGATGGAATGAATCGAATCGATCAACCTGAAAATGGATAGAAGAAGTAAAAAGCTCCGAACAACAAACCCACTAGAAGGATCACAAAACAAATATTCTGATGCTAACATGAATTCCCAGAGTTATCATAATATTAGTACCCAATCGTCGCCAGTGTTGTCATATCCAATCATCAAAAAGTGATGAATAGTCCGTAATATTTAAAGTCCTTTATGAATTCATGTAGTTCAATGCACAAATATAATAATAAATTTGGGTCATGACGATTATGAATCAGTTCTGATTAATAGAAGATTGCTACATTATTCTGAGACTCAGCAATTTTACTTTCTTGGGGGCTCGAGGACCAGCATGGGTATCGTGAATACTTTTTGCTCAACGTTGCAACACCGCCATTTGATATTGACAGTCGACGGCGATTATTGCTTTGTTTGGTATCTGTCATTATTTACGTTTTGATTTATCGATATTATTCAACTTGTGTTGTGTACTCAGAATTCCTCAGAAACTCAGTTTATTTCCTGTTTTGGTGATTTGATATAATGGTGAGACGTTGTGAGGTGTGTTGAAGACAATTTGAACTGGCGATCAAAACACTTCATTCCATAGGTGAGTTACCATTGTCGTATCATTCGAGATTTTGAAGCATTTTCCCAAATGGAATGGATAAAAATGTATTTAAATTGATTTGATTAGATTATATTGATTATACCCATAGGTCAGCTGCGACAGTGTCTCGTCATTGTTCATTTTCCCACCAAGAAATGCTGAAAAGTACTACTGAAATTGTTACGGATTTTCAATTTGGTTCCATCATGAATTAATGATAAATTCGACCCCCTCTGACAACACGGCACTGGTGCTGGGAGAATCAGGTTCTGCTATCCTTGTTTAGATAAGGATAGATACTATAGATGTTGCTTCCAAACAAACTGTACTGCCAGGGCTGTGGATTACTTATCTAGTCTGTTCAATGATCGAAGGTAAAAAGTGATATCGTAAAATATCGTAGTGAAATGAGTGAAATCGATTCGAAATACACACTCATTCTGCTCCGGATGAGGTATCCGGATATTTTATGCTTCTCAAAATTGAATCGACATCGGCATGGATTGTATATTTCAAAGGAGTAATCAAAGGAATACATCTAATGAAATACAAAGTAACCCTGCTTTCAGTAGTATAAGCATTGACCTAACTAGGTACTGATGATATGATCAAATCATCATTGAAATCGTTCTGGAATCAACTCACAAAATCGTCAGGGAAAGAGATTCTGCCATATCTGTTCGTGACGCACCTGTACGAAATGGCAGCAACACACTAGATCCACTAAATATTGAAATTCGAAGGTCAATAAATATCTATCTGATGAGAAGATAGTTCACTTGTATTCCTCATGCCTTTTTCTTGCAGGATCTGCACGGTGTGAACCTCGAGGAATTCAAATACGGGGGCACTAATATCACGGCGTTCAGACTGATCGACCCGGATGGTCCGGAGGTTCATAAAATCCTCAGGGACTGGAATGTGGGCGCCTCGGACACGAAAAACAGGAAAGGAGAATCACCCCTAGTCTATAGAGTGAGTCACAAGAGACAAATATAAAATATATATCTTTTTTCTGGTGTAATTCACGAAGTAGCCGTTCCGAATGTATTTTGCGGACTGTTTGTTAGTTCAGTATCTGTTTTACGAAGATAATTCAACGAATGTTCCAATTTCCCTCAACGAAAAAAGCCCTGAGATACGTTTTCATTCTCGTGATCTCTGCTTTGTCTCTCTCTTCCGTTGAAACTATAAAATTCGAATATGAGCATCGTCGAGCTGAAACCCATTAGAACTGCAGAATCCAGAATAAGCGAGATAAATTCAAGCTGGCGTACTGACAGCAAACTTTTAATGTCGTTTGATATTGTAGCAACTGCCATTAACTTTATAATTTCTATTATCATTCTCTCTCATACTATTTCTTTCTGTTTGTGCTCATCCAGGATAATAATACGTTCGTAAAGGTGAGTCTTTATTTCTTAGTGTATCTGAATTTGTCCTAGAGGAAACTGTCGTCGAAATGACAAAGATATGATAATAAATAGTCTCTACTAGATCGTGCTCATAGAGAGCGGAATTGAAACGAGCAATGCTTGCTATTGAATTGAGAAATACGACATTTTCAGTTATTTACGGATTCTTTTGTCAATTGTCTGGTGTATTATGGTTCTTGTTGTGCTTGTATTTATTGAATTGCATATATCTATGAATTTCAGAGGTAACAAGTCGTTACTTATCGTTCTGATAAAGATAATAATAATAAAATAGGATATAGAACGAGAATAATGAATTCTCAACTCAACGTTATGAATCATGACATTAGTATATAGAAAGGGAAAAATTTCAGTCGCCAATAAATCCACAAACCAAGATCGAAAAGAAAACGATTTTCACTTGTACATGAACATTAACCTTCAAAAGTTCAAACGTGCTCAGCCCATAACCGGAAATTGGCAGTAAAAGAGTAAAAAAATCCTCAGGGACTACACTGTCAGGCTCGAGACCTGTCGAACATGGCTTTACCAAGCATCATTCATCAATAGAACGGCAAACTTATGGAATTCTTTGCCTAGTGAAGTCTTTCCTGATGCTTACAACCTCCATACTCTCAAGAAAAATTCCAACACCTTCCTTCTCTCCCAAATTTCCACCGCTGGCTAACACGATGTTCCTCCAACATTGAAGGTTTCTCTTTCGTGTTGTTCACAGATAAAAAAAAAGAGTTCGAATTCACCAGTACCATCGGAAGTTCCACCAGTTGACGGTACTATTCCGATGCATTGTATGCTGAAGGACAAACGGTTAAAACGCTCTGTATGGCAACCAGGGTTCCACAAAACTATCACTTCCAACAAAAATTTCCACAAAAATATGCTGGTTGAAAAGACGGTGGTGTGTTACAAGAAGCCAAACGACGTTTGATGTCCTTGCAGTTTGCATTTCATACCTAGTATGAATTGATCAATTCTGTCGTGAAATTCCATCCACAAACCCACCTAGGAATATATATCTGATTACGTCCTATGAGACCTCACTAACAGCCACGTACAGCATATTTACATGAAGAATATCTAAGCTAATTGGAGCGAATTGCATACAGGCTGGTGAACAACTGGGATCACCGATGTGAGCGTAGGAATGCATGGAAGTTTGTGCGAATTGAATTTAATTGAAATTCATGAAATTGGAAGGTATGTCTGTGGTGAACATAGACGTTTCATTCAGTTCATCGATGATGGCAAACACATAGGTGACGCTGGAAGTAATTATAGTGAATTAGGTCTCTGAGGGGTCTCATTCCTCTAGTATCTCCATAGTTGAGAAAGTTTTTCTTTACGTATCCCCAGAGGAAAAAATCTAGGGACGTCAAATCGGGTGACCTAGGAGGCCAAGGAACTGCTCCACCTCTGGCAATCCAACGGTGTGCCCAAACCGCTGATTTTCTCCAGTGTAAAGTCTTTGATCTACGCAACTCCAGTAGAAACAGAGCAAGACTCAATTGGACGGATCATTCAAAACGAGGATCGAATTTTTAGTCAAGTCCGCCGAATAATTGACGAAAATAACATCCTCCTAGTTTCAATAATATAGATGAAGTATACTTTTTTGAGTTGGTTATACCATCAATCATCAAATGAACTAGTTAATTGTACTCTATGATAGATATTATGCATACCATCAATGGGCGCCCCTGTTGCCAAATTTCTGAAGGTACCCCAAACCACGGAAATTATAGATTACTTGAAAAACTTGTTATACAAAGGACATGGAAATTATAGAATTGTACTCTATGATAGATATTATGCATACCATCAATGGGCGCCCCTGTTGCCAAATTTCTGAAGGTACCCCAAACCACGGAAATTATAGATTACTTGAAAAACTTGTTATACAAAGGACATGGAAATTATAGAATTGTACTCTATGATAGATATTATGCATACCATCAATGGGCCCCCCTGTTGCCAAATTTCTGAAGGTACCCCAAACCACGGAAATTATAGATTACTTGAAAAACTTGAAGAACATGGAAATTATAGAACACTTGGCAACAACGTTGATAACTTACAATCCCCTTTGTTTATCTACTTGCGTCGTTCAAATCGGTGTATTAAGGTTGGAGGAAGACATTTTGAACAATTGTTTTGATGATTTCATGTTCAAAAGGCAAAAATTAAATGCATTTAATCCTATTTAGGCAATTCATCGTCTTTCTAAATTTTAACGCGTCTTGACACTTTTCCGGACATGGGACCCACTACTCAGATGTTTTCTACTACACCCCTAGAAGTTTGATTCCATAGTTCTGTAAAATCCTGTATACAAGTCTTACTACGAAGTCGCGTCCGTTCTGATAATCTTTTCGTCAGACACAACAGTATTATCACAGGTTGTACGGTATATAAAAGATCATTTGTTTCTGACAATCGGTCAACGGGTTTCAAATTAGGAGGGTGTTGCGATTTGAAATCTCACACACTGTATGTTCCAATAAAAATCCGAAAACGATCTAGATAACAAAATTATGGATATGTGACTCGACTGATTTATATATTTTTCCGATATCGAGCAAACTGATGAAAAAACCCCAACGGGTAGGAATCGACATTGTTATTTTTCCATCAGAGAGCGAATTATTGGAAAAATGATTAGCATACTCACCAGCCATATCGACAACAAAAAGCAAACAACGGCGTCACATCACAAATCAAATCGTAAAAATCCATGCGGCAAAAAGTCCAACCCGATGAATAATTTACGAAAAATTTTGATGATTCGAATTTCTATAGAGAAATATCGCGTCAACATCACGCCGATTCGGATATTGCGATAGTTTTAATAGAAATATCGGTTATATTATGGGGTAACATCATGCGATTGCTGTAATCTCCGCAGAGTCCACAGAGTAATTGTTTGCTTCAATTGTTTTTTTTTGTTTGGGAATATTACATTTATACATATATCTTCAGAAATTAGTAACCTCAAATATGAAACAGATCATACACATACAGGGTGGTCCAATGAAAACGAAACAAGGTATGCATTTTACTGAGAGATCAAGGAACTGACATTGAAATAAATGATTCTTTATGTTATGTTGGATAGGACAGTATTTACAAAAAAAAAACACATGAGGCACTTTCCAGATGAACATCGTTTTAACTGCAATAGTGATGAAAGGGAAAAAAGGGTTACTTTCCATCACTATAGCCGATGATTTTCATAAACGTGTTTTCTCGAGTACTACTGCATTGAATTCCAAAAACAAGGAAGCGTTAGTAAGAGATTTTGATTACCTTCAAAATGATGTCATCACTTGACCCCTTCCCATTTGAGTTTCAAGGGTTGGAGCTCACCCCTCCGAGGGGTTTGAAGTGAAAAAGTTGAAAACATGCGCAAAATATTTCCCCCTCAAAATAAAAATCGACCGGTTCTAGCGTTTTTTCCTCTGAGAACGATAATTATGTCAAATCGGCATTGTTCCGTTTTCATTGGGCCACCCAGTATATAATTAGCACTGCAGGCATGAGACTGCATTTCCGCATTCTAACGTGAATGTTAGCAAAATATCAAATTGGCAAATCGAATTGTTCTATAAATGAAATATTTCTGGAAACTAATAATTGTTCTGCTTCATGGAATCAGTCAGATTCGGGAATATTATTCGACTTGATCTCGACTTTTTTGCGTCCTACCATATATTTTGGTATTGTGTTAGGTACATCAAGGTCTCGTCTTGTCGAAGAAAAGGCAATGAATGTTGTTTTGCAATTATTATAGAATTCCTGGATGAAAATCGAGTCCTCATTGTACCTTATAATTTTGTAATCGAGTATCTGTTCGAGAGACATTCATGAGACAAAGTTGGCATTTCGTTCCGCAGGCAGAGACGGCGTTGATGTACGATGCAGTTCACTTGTTTGCCAAGGCTCTCCATGATCTTGACACCAGTCAGCAGATCGACATCAAGCCTCTTAGCTGCGACGTGGTGGATTTTTGGCCTCACGGGTACAGCCTCATCAATTATATGAAAGTGGTAGGTTTACTCTCCAGCAGGCAATGCGACTCAACATTATTATGACGTTCTTCCGCAAAGCTATATACCACCGGGTATCCCGGAGTTTTCAAATACGTGTCGTAGGAGACCGAAATCCACCCCCTGGCAAACAACCCCCGGGAAACCACCACTAACCTTCGTTTTTCAAATTGCACCCCCAAGTAGACGTCATATTCAGTGTGAAACAGCCAAATGGAATAAATTCGACAACAAATGAATTAAATTAATTAATTAATTAAAATTAATTAAAATAAATTAATTAATTAATTAACAAATTAATGAAAACACCTTGTAACCAGAATTCCTCCGTCTGCCAAATTGTCACTTTTCAGTGTCAAAATCGGAAACATCGAAAAAAGTTTACGAAGAAAAATATTTCAATTGTGTTGAGAACGGGAGCAGATTCGTTCCCGAAACGTCCACCAAGATAAGTAGAGGTTTTATTTTTATTAAATATATTTGTATTTCCAAATTTTTTCAAAAACAAGGTGTCACTGACCAATAGAGAATTTCTCTTTTAGGTATCTAAAGGTTTAATTTCAAGCGCAGTGACATTTTGGGACAGATCCTAAATCTGTCCTTACTACAAATATATTGCAATAATTTTTAATAACTTCTACTCTATTTTTCAGAAACGAGGAGAGAAAATCTCATCAAAAGCTGAAAAATGAATGAGGGTTTGTTGGCTAAAACTCTTGGACACGTCGATTTGTATTTTTGATCAATTTTCTGAATTCTACACCACCCTATATTTGTTTCAATCAAATGACAGTAGGTAGTGAATCAAAAGTTGAGACAGGGACATGTAGGCCGTTTTGACCAATAATGGATAGTTTCGAAACAAAAAAATCCTAAAGTTGAAAAATCTCGATTTTTCACACCCTATATCTCTGTAATCATTTCCGCTAGACCCCAAGTGTGGTGTATCGATGAAATCAGCTCTTCAGTGAGAATCCAAAAATGGAATGAAATACAAGGTGTTCCATTTGAAATGAGAAAGTTGATATTGACCACTGTCACATGACACACTCTATATAATTCAATTTTTTTGAAAAGAATGCGTATTCAAAAATACAAATCGACGTGTCCGAGCGTTTTTCCCAACACACCCTCATTTATTTGTTGTCGAATTCATTCCATGGCTGTTCCACACTGTATATTAATTGTTCCAAAGCTACTTTGTCATCCTATTTAGTCATACTATTTTGGTTAAATAATTGAAGGCAATCGGATTCCACGAAAATGTATCGAAAATTTCTTATATCATGTGCAAGGACGAAATCAATAAGTGAAAATCAAAAATTTATACCTCAAAGGATTCATGTAACTTGAGGAGTTCCGCAATGAAGTTGCCTAGGCCCTTTCTTGTTCGATATTTTCATTAATGACATCAATGAACAAATTCGAAATTGTAACTTTTTACTGACGGAATATCTGAAGCGATCTAATATCATTTTTCAAATAGTGTTCTGATAATTGCATGGAATTGAATGTGAACGAATGCATTAGTATGTCATTTTATCGATCACTCGAGCATATAATACTAGTTGTCAGGATTAATTTCAATTACATTTGAAAATGAGTGAACAAATGATTTGGTTATCAGGTAGAGATGCGAGGGTTGACTGGCATCATCAAATTCGATCACCAAGGCTTCCGGAGCGACTTCGTTTTGGAAATCATAGAACTCACCAGAGAGGGTCTCAAGAAAATAGGAACCTGGAATTCGTCGGAGGGTGTCAATTTCACGAGGACATATGGGGAGGCGTACACCCAGATCGTGGAGATCATCCAGAATAAGACTTTTGTCGTGACCACTTTGCTGGTGAGTAACGAAATATTGCTATAATATTGGACATTGGTTGTGTAATCAGGTTGGAGGAAGACATTTTGAACAATTGTTGTGATGATATCGAGTACAAGGGGCAAAAATTAAATGCATCAAATCCTATCAAGGGAATTCATCGTCTTTCTAAATTTTAACGCGTCTTGAGGTCGTAGTGACACTTTTCCGGACATGAGACACACTACTCAAAAGTTTTCTACTGTTGCAATGAATAACCCCCACAGAAGTTCGATCCCATAGTTCTGTATAGATAGATAGATAAAGATATACAGGAACGCACCCCATCACTACCACTAGTTGCATTCACCTTCCGCTTCATTTCATCAGATCGAACATTTCCCTTCGAGTATCGTTTCAGAGTGCCCCCTATGTGATGCGCAAAGAAGCAAGTGAGAAGCTGACCGGCAACGCCCAGTTTGAAGGCTACGCAGTCGACTTGATCCACGAGATATCGAGAGTGCTCGGCTTCAACTACTCCATCAGGCTGGTGCCTGACGGTAGGTACGGATCTCTCAGCAGAGAAACCAAAGAGTGGGACGGACTGATCAGAGAGCTGCTGGATCAGAAAGCTGATCTGGCCATAGCCGATCTCACAATTACTTATGACAGGTGAGATATCAGGATTTGATGATATCGTTATCTTAGTTGGAAGATTGTACTGGTGGACCAAAACTCATAAATCACTGGCGAATCTAAATACTGCACATGAACATGGATGAGAAGAAATCTGAAGCTGAAAATAAACTAGATCAGAGGTATTTCTGCTCATTGCTTTGATTTTCCAATGATGAACTGGCTCTATTGATCAATTTATTCAATGATCCTTATAACCCAGATCTTTTATTTGGGCAATTATCTGAAATTATAGGATTCACAGTCGAGACAGTGAGCTGTTTTTTCAATTTCCACCCTGAATGGCGCATTCTAATCATTGAATGATCAATTAGCACACTCCATTGATTAACGAAACCTTCAGAATACAAAAAAAAATCAAATACTGTATTTTGACAGCGCAAATAGTGAACCTCAACTGGAACACGATGTCTGACGACGATGTCATTGTTGATCCCTGATCAGTGACAAATAATTCCTTTGATGAATCGATGAAAATATCCAGGAAAGCCCTGATATCAGCGAGCTTCCATTATGAGTGGACTTTAATTACATAAACTCTACAATTCTAGCATGAGAAGAAATCATCACGTATATTCAGTGTGATTGAAATCATCTCATATCGCCTCATCATTCAATGAAATTGGCGTACCCCAAGGGTCCGTCTTGGGGCCAGCACTACTCATTCTCTACGTAAATCAGCTAGGTATCTGTGGTTTCATCAGATAGTTTTTTTGTGTATACGCCTATGATCTTGAAATTTTGATCACAATATGGGATATTCTACAGACCACAATTCATTCCACTCTCCAAAATCTCTCCTGCTGGTTTTCAAAGCGTATTTTTTCCTCAATCCATGAAAAACCAAATATGTGTGTTTCCAAATATGCCAATAGTAGTGAGCATGAACTAGATATCGAAATCAATAGTAGGATGATCTTCAGTCATTCAATCTCATGAAAAAAATTAATAGGAAATGCTACCAGATTAGGGTGTTGAATACTGTTGTGAATGAAGAGATTAATATGACCTGCTTGGTGCCAAAAATCGTTTGTCTTTTGCCAAAAATCTTACCAAACCGGATGAATATAAGTTGTTCAATAAGTTAGTACATTTATTTAGTATACCTACTCATTATCATTTCTTCCAATCTTCCAAACTTAAGAGTTGTGAGTAACTTATGGCCGACTTTTTTTCACAGAGAGCAAGCTGTGGACTTCACCATGCCTTTCATGAACTTGGGTATCAGCATTTTGTACAGAAAACCCATCAAACAGCCCCCCAATTTGTTCTCATTCCTATCTCCCCTATCATTGGACGTCTGGATCTACATGGCCACAGCCTACTTAGGTGTATCAGTGTTACTCTTCATCCTGGCCAGGTAAAGTACGAAAAACCTATAATGATCGTTCATCGACAGCTTCGAGTGAAAGTTCGAGTGAGAATTCTCTAGTTTCACCCCGTTCGCAGGTTCACCCCATACGAGTGGCAGAATCCGCACCCTTGTAACCCCAATCCTGACCATCTCGAGAACCAGTTCACCCTGTTCAATTGCATGTGGTTCGCCATCGGTTCGCTGATGCAACAAGGATGCGACTTCTTGCCCAAGTAAGCCCCTCTATTTTGTGTGTCCAGGTTCAGCCCCTACGAGTGGGACAACCCTCACCCGTGCTACATGGAACCCGTCACCCTCGACAACCAGTTCACCCTGTTGAACTCGTTATGGTTCACCATCGGGTCGCTGATGCAGCAAGGCTCCGACATTGCGCCAAAGTAAGTTTCACACTAGTTGCAATGCACTTTGTCGTGAGAGTCGTTGTTTTGCTGTATCAGGACTAGGAGTGATCGATGAGGTTGTTGGGCCTCTCGAAATATTGGAGAGTGACCGTCTTTATCAACCCTATGAAGATTCTTTATAGTATCTAGATCAACTGTGATTATTCGCTAAATTCTCAAGTGGAAATAACAAGTCAATATTACAGTCAAGTGAGTAGAATGTAAGAGGGGATTCTATTTGGATAAAAAAAAATTATCAACATTGCTTTCACGGGAACACTTATCATCCGCTACATGTTTGATAAATAGCGTCTTGCCACATGTCTCTGTTTCAATCTCATCAAGATGTTTAGAATCGATTGCAAAATTTCACATAGAGAAATCTGAAAAGCAGAAAATAATTTTTCAAAATGGAATCAAAAGTATGAAATAATTTATCCTAGACCTATACAGATTCATGTCCCAATACAGATTGCTAACCTCATACAGGTTGCCATGAAAATTCAACGAACATGAAAAAATATTAATGACAATTATATCATTCTGTTGAAAATAACAGATGCATGAATAGTAAGAAGGATTTTTATAGCTATCGAAAATTCACGATCACGAATTTTTGTGACATTCTGTGGGGTTAGGAATCTGTATGAGGTTATGAACCTGCATGGAGAGGAGAATTTATTTTATACTTCCTAGTCCATTTTAAAAACGGGCTAAATTATTTTCTTCACTTGGGAATTTTTTTTAAGATACTGTATCTCCATTGAGTCTTCATAAATAATCAAAATTTATGAATCATTATTGTCCACCGCTGATATACAAGGTGGTAATTAATTGACGATAGTGCCGAGGGTGTGAATCCTCGGGCGATTTCAAGGCGAAAAGCTTTCATCATCATATGTCCTTAACCTATCTTTCAGCATATCATAATTTTTCATCACTCCCAAATATTTTTATGAAATTTTGTGCACACCTTTTTATCATTAGGAAGCGTTTTTTAACGTGAAAGATTTTTCAAATTTTAACCAGTGACGCCCGTACGGGGTTTGAAGAGACAATTTTCGAGGAAAAAAATGGTACGCCACTGATTTTTCTGACAACCAAAATTATTCTTGAAATCCCCTCTGCAACGGCCTTCTGAATCCTACTAAAGCTGGGGATGGGGGGTGGTCTTTCGCAGGGCCGTATCCACCCGCATGGTGGCCGGCATGTGGTGGTTTTTCACCCTCATCATGATCTCCTCGTACACGGCCAATCTTGCCGCTTTTCTCACCGTCGAACGGATGGACTCTCCCATCGAGACGGCCGAGGATCTGGCCAAACAAACGAAGATCAAGTACGGCGCCCTGAGGGGCGGCAGCACGGCGGCCTTCTTCAGGGTGAGTCGAAGAATCGAATTGAATTTGTTCAATATATATCTGAGCAGTTGAAATTGGGTTTGTATAATATTTCACTTTATACGAAATTTTCTAATCAAAAATGAAGTCAATGTGCACGAGGTGAAGTATTAATAATAATAATAATAATAATAATAATAATAATAATAATAATAATAATAATAATAATAATAATAATAATAATAATAATAATGATAATAATAATAATAATAATAATAATAATAATAATAATAATAATAATAATAATTATTATATTATTATATTATTATATTATAATAATAAAACGAAGATCAAGTACGGCGCCCTGAGGGGCAGTTGAAATTGGGTTTGTATAATATTTCACTTTATACGAAATTTTCTAATCAAAAATGAAGTCAATGTGCACGAGGTGAAGTATTAATAATAATAATAATAATAATAATAATAATAATAATAATAATAATAATAATAATGATAATAATAATAATAATAATAATAATAATAATAATAATAATAATATTATATTATTATATTATTATATTATAATAATCATAATAATTTATTCACCAAATTCAGTAATATTCATTCAATACATTCGAAATTCATTGTACAAACAAAAAAATGAAAAAATGCCCACTAAAAGGACCCCCTTGAGGGAGGGCAGTCTACAATTTACAATATCCAATCTGAATTCTTATACAGTGATTAATTTTATAAAAAAGAAACAAATATGTTTATATATTTTTATTTGATAATTTATGTGAACTATAGGTGAAGAGAGGAGCAAGAATAGAAACTATGATATTAATAATACGACATTCAAGATAGTAATGAAAAATAAGATCGCTATGAAAGAGAAAAAGAAGGTGATTTCATGTCTGACATATGTTCGATTCAATGAAGTAGGTTCTTCTTAAGAGTTATCACGATCTATTAATCGGTGTATCTCATAGCGAGATGAATCCCTCAGCCATACTTTTAATCTACTCATAAGAAGAAAACTAGAGCTATATTTAGGTATTTTTGAAAATATCCTTGGTCCAAGATAAGTATGGCACCGCTGTCCAAATTTTATAGAAAAATAATTTTCTCACATCAAATATTTCTGATTCATCGAAAAGTGCATCGGTGGGGTAAGTGATGTTTTTATCGAAAATGATTTTCAATATCCATTTCTGAATACTTCTCCAGGTAAATGTTCAACACTCCACCACTAGCCAAAATTGCATATGTATTTTCATTTGGGAAGTGCTGTACATTTTTTTCATGAATTTGATCAACATACATCGGACTTTTTTCATCACATGAAATATATGCTTATGTCACCTCAGGTTCGCATCACTAATGATGCCCAAGTATTCGATATGAGTGGCTGATTTGAGATAAACTATTGTATTACCAATAATGAAATTGAGTTTCTCATAGGTTTCATAATAATTTATCTTTTCATAATTATCTTTATGTAATCATATATTACCATTATAATTGAGAATCTTTATATAATTTTAAAAAATATGTAAAGATCGAAGTGAGCTCGTTTATGGTTGTCCTTTTATTCGTTGTTTTTTTCATTATTGTTGTCGTCCACAGAACACAAAGCCCCACTAGTTTTCCCTCCTGTGACATGGAGTTTGATGTGTCTTGTATTTCATAATCGCATATCAAAAAGAAAATAAACGCATCTCGGTTACATAATTCTGGTAAATGTACTGCAGTTGCCACTTCGCATACGACTCGAAAACAATAACACCGTTCTATATTCAGAATGGCAGTCATTTTCCATTACAGGACTCGAATTTCTCGACCTACCAAAGAATGTGGGCCTTCATGGAATCGCAGCGACCTCCAGTGTTCACCTCCAGCAATCAGGAGGGCGTGGACCAGGTGGTGAAGGGTAGGGGCAACTACGCTTTCCTCATGGAATCCACCTCCATCGAGTACGTCATCGAGAGGAACTGCGAACTGACGCAAGTTGGTGGCATGTTGGATTCCAAGGGATACGGCATAGCCATGCCCCCTAGTGAGTGAACTCGAAACTTGACGACTACGCGATCGTTAACTTTGCAACAACATATTTTCAAAGTTGGCAATGCTGCCCTGCTAAACTTGGCGGAATGTCGATTGTCAAGATGACATGGGCTCCGGTAGATATTAACCAAGGTGGACATAAGGTGGTAGAATAACTCTTCGATTGTTTCTTTCCAAAACATGAACACCTGTCAAATAACCTTACTGAGGCTGCACCGCTTGAGTATAGATGGCGATACGATCGTGTGAAGTCAAATCCGCTTGATAATGACATCTGACAGCGACGGATAGGTAACTGTTCAATTTTTGCATTCTAGTTGACTTTCAAATTCGAAACATGTTTTCAAGAGTTTCCAAGAAAATCTTCGAGATCGACAGAGGTGATATCATCTAATGTCGAACTTGGACAGCCTTAGTCAGTTATCAAAATTCGATTTAATCAAGTTAGCAGCAGTCCACAACTTTTTCTAGTGATTGGGTATTCAGGGAATTGGAACACCAGTCCTTATTCAGTTCTATTCATTTGTAGATTCTCCGTTCAGAACAGCAATAAGCGGAGCCATTTTGAAATTGCAAGAAGAGGGGAAGTTGCATATACTGAAGACCAGGTGGTGGAAAGAAAAGAGAGGTGGTGGTAAATGTCGGGTGAGTGAATTCATGTTTGGAAATGTATGGTATTGTTGACTAATCTCCAGCGTGATACATATATATCATTATTCACAATTGGATCACTCTTTACAATAATATGATCATGCACTGTTGATTATGCGATCAAAGTACACGGTATCAGCATATCGAGTAATCACTGATCATTGTGAGAACTCTACTAGCATCCATCACTGCCTTGAGAATTCTGATTAGGGTTCGGAGAATGATTACTGACCAGAATTCTGATATGGTGATCAGAAAATCTTGTAGAGCACAATGCAACGAAAAATCAAGCTTGTATCTTCACCAGGAAGGCAGATCACACAATGCCCATTATGTTGATGTCAGGTTCCATTTTTCCAATGAAGTCGTCAACATGCATGCTCAAGGTCTTAGATTCTTCGAACTTCGCTATACTAAGCATCATTCATCAATAGAACGGCAAAGTTATGGGATTCTTTGCCTAGTGCAGTCTTTCCCGATGCTTACGATCTCCAAACGTTCAAGGAAAATTCCAACACATTCCTTCTCTCCCAAAATTCTACCGCTGGCTGAGACGATGGTCGTCGAACATTATGGGTTTTCCTTCGTGTTGTCCACAGATAAAAAAATTGAAAGACATATTCGCCTAGTCCAGTAGGAATAATGTGCGCTAAACGCAGCATAATCACTGTTGGTACTCAGAATGTCACACAGTACGATCACTGTACACAATAAGATCGCACGCATATATCGAGATAACTATCAACTTTTCTTGTGAGTTCTGGCATCAAATCGATTTTTTTTCTCATCTGATCGTTTCCAATTCGGTTTCCAGGATGATACAACGAAGACGAGCAGCACCGCTAATGAACTGGGATTGGCGAACGTCGGAGGAGTCTTCGTCGTCTTGATGGGCGGGATGGGCGTAGCTTGCGTCATAGCTGTGTGCGAATTCGTGTGGAAATCCAGGAAGGTCGCGATAGAAGAGAGGGTGAGCGGCATTCTACACGACACTTAGCTATAAATGTTATCTTCCTTTGGGTAAGAAATCGAGTAGAAATATTGCAGACGTGTTCGTGAAGTGGTGAAAAAATGACTGAGGCGAACAGTGTTTTCGAGGACTGACTGAATTGGAGCTCTCAAGTAGCTGACTGTGTCGGTGATTATTGCTATGACACTGATTGAATTGAAGTATCAATATGATTGACGATATCACTAACTATTACGGTCATTATTGCTTAGATTGTGATACAAATATCTCATTGTCCAACGATTACAATTCTAGCTCAATCAATGATTTGTACCCTGTCACTCCAACTATGACTTGTAACCATGACTTTAACTCTTCAGTCTATGTTCATGGACTATGACAGTGAACATAACTATGCCCATGATGTACATTTTATGTGAGGCCAATGACTATTACTTATGACAGGTGACAGGTATAGTAACAATGACTCTTTACTCTGACTTCAAACTACTTTGACTGTAACTAAATTGTCCCTGCACTGATTGGCGCGTGTACCTGCGATCCTTTACATTGGAAATGATAACCGGTAAAACTTCCCTTTCGTGGTCTGCCTAGGAAGTAATACAGAATAGAGAATGATCAGGACTTTGTCACATGCTTTTGACACTCTGTCGCTAGTTTGCTGGAAATTTCGAATTGGCTAAAAAGAACGTCCCGAGAACCAAATATATACAATATATATGGCCAGGTGGTCGAGATGGTCGAGCGACATCATAGTCATAGTCGAGTCAGTAGATAGGTAGGAGGCTTCTGGGTCAAAATCTCGTGTATTTTCATGTACATATATGTATCTATACAAGTTTAAATGGGTGACACGCCAACTTCATGATGTGATAGTATTTTACTCAATACATACTTTCATCAAAGAACTCTAATCGAATTGATAATAATCATTAGCAAATATGATAGTATCATTTTTTCTCGATGATATAAAAACTGATTCATTCAATTTTGAATTCTTCCGAATAAATATAGTTATCCTTGCACTGTATCATGATTGGACGATGAACGTCTATAATACATGGTGATTATACTTCCATTACACTTCTTTGAGATTACCTCATCCTTATCTGTATAAGTGATTCAATAAGATGGACTGTTTCGAGCAAGTGCACGGAAAGAGAGCAGGAAAAACGTTTTCACGATCCCCTATTCACTCCGTGTGCTGAATAAAAAACCGATTATGTGGCTCCAAAATAGAAATAAACAGCTGAGTGAACTGAATTCAAGTAGGTGTATATTCTATGTGATATTCAACCAGATTGAACCAATTTTTTATTCAAAAAATCGTGAATGTTTGAGTTTTTTTTCCACCTTGTCTTGCACAGACTAATTAAAAATGATTTGAGAGTTATGGAATGATTTGAGAGTAACCATGGAAAGGCATTGCTGATTTTCAATCAAATTTATACCAATGAAATGTACTCACAAAGCAATCGATGTGTATTGAAAATATCGTTGAATATACATTCGGGAATATATTTTCCCGTGCTTACTTGAATAATGAGAGTTTTTCATCGAATCATCTTACATTACTGTCAACTGTCAATTCAAAGGAATTCAGAATGGAATATCAACATTTTCATGATGTGACGTTATGTCATTCTGATTTGAGTAATCTCCCAGTGAGAATTCGAACGTCGAATAATTGACATTTGCTAATAATTTATTATTAATTCAATCAGAATCTTGATCAAAGAGTGTACTGAGTGCAATAGTATCATATCATCTCCCAGCCATACTTGATGAATCATGATATGCTGTAACCTCATCCGCTTCCGTTGCAGTTGCCGCAGGATGTTCAACTTTTCACCAGAATGAATATTCATAGTACATGAGATTTTAAGCCAGAAGCCCCCTAGCCTATCTACTCGAGGCCTCCTATATTTTTCTTTGTGAGAACGGCAGCTCTAGGAGTAGAGTGATCGCACAAAATTTCAGTATAGGTATCATTATCGTTGTCCACTTCCAATGTCAAATTATCAATATAAACAGTAGTGAATGAACAGAAAACAAAAGTATAACTATAAATGATAGACAGAATAGTAGGCATCATGAAGCAGAGCTGTAGAAAAAAAAACACTCCGTTGAAGTAGACGGAGTAGACGTGAAGTATTCTGGATTCAGTTTCGTTTCAACAGTGACTATGTAATTCACTGTTGGTTGACGATAACTGTGATGATGCATTTTCGCGGTTAATGACCTTCACTCATTGAGTAGACATTGACATGATTTTGAACACATTTGTCAAGATATTGGACAATGATGACTGACAAGGAGTTCATGTTGGTTTCTATGACTCTGACTATACCATCATCATTTCAACACTGGGTGTGGCACGAAAACCAAGCATTTATCAGAGACTGACTATGAAACACGTTGCATGATTGTCTGGTTCAGTCACATAAGCTAGTCATAAGTTCCCTCGACATTGTCTTTTTGTTAATTCCAGTTGGAAAATGTAAAACATAAGGAACTGTCACTTGCCAAATTTCATTCGATTTTTGATTGACAACTGATTATTTTGATACTTTTGGTTTTTGGAATTCCATAAGAAAAAAAATGGGTACAAAATCAATCGCATACTTTGCTGAAAATTCTTTTGAATGATATCAATTTAGATAGTTGTTTGTATAAAAGATGTACATAAGAATGAAGGTCCAGTTTCGTGGCCTAATTCAGTTAATACTGATTTAACGGATTTTATGGATGTTTCTAACGAATTTATTGACAATATAATCAAAAACCAATCCAATCTCTACAATCATATAATAATTAAACAGATACCTGGAAAAAAATCAGTAAGATGTTTTTATCCACAATTTCTTCACCTATAGCGTACACGTATTTTTTCCTAGCCTGCAAGTATTTATTCTTGTATTTCGTGTAAATATCTATACCTTATTGATTTTTTCTTCAGGATTCTTATAATTCATTTATAAACTAGGTACCGAAATATATACATTATACATTTGAAATTGTATTCGTATCCTCTAGTCACCTATGGAAAACTATCTAAGTTTACTTTATGTATTTTTTGTGCTTTCTCTCTCATCTGGAAAAAATATAATAGGAGGTAAGTTGGTATTATTTTTAATTGAAACGTTGAACACTTAATAATATTCATTTCACTTCAACATTTCGAAATTTCAATATATCATTTTGTAATAGGAAAGTAATGTATCTTCATTTTCATTCATTGAAAAATTATTGCGGAGTAGAACTGTTTCACTGCCAATTTAGTTTCATGAGAATTTCTTTTGATACGTTAAGTTCCTAGGAAACGAAATCGTTCCGACTGTCGCAAAACGCTCTAGGGCGTTATGAGTGTGTTTATAGTAGTCGTATCCGAGGTATAACAAACAAATAATTCATCATTAAAATTAAGTGGTGATGATGATTTGACAACCGCTCAATATCTATGTCGTTCTGAAATTTTGTAGGTACACTGAGAATATTATTGAGCATGAGAAACATGTCATACCATTCCGATTGACATAGAGGGTGTTACATATTTGAAGTACTCTCGATTAAAATGTTGATAGATTTTTTTCTGAGTACGCCACTGATTGGTGTAATCAAAAATTTCAGTCTCAGAATTATTCAGTTATTGAAGGTTCATAATTCAGTGTCGTTTTCAAAGAAATTCATTTCGATACTGATCATTATTCAAGACAGAAATCCTTTACGGATTTTGAAATGAAAGGTGCATTATTTTTACAGTGGTGAATTTGTACAGTGGCTGAAACCAAATGAAAGACATCATATTATCCATCATAAATTTCTATTATTCATACCATTCGTATCACAGATACGCACAATACGCATATTAATGAATTCACAGTCGGTGATTCTGAAACCTAAATTGATTATCATGCGTATAATTATTGCCACTATGTTGATAATTACTAAATAATATTATTCGTTTCATACAATTTCAAGAATCGAAATCAATGAGTCCTTTACACAAGTCTGTTAGTCTGAAGTCTCTACCGGTATTTTGTTGTAGATTTGTTGTATACAGGGTGGCCGAATGAAAACGAAACAAGGTACGCATTTTACTGAGGGATCAAGGAACTGACATTGAAATAAATGATTCTTCATGTAATGTTGGATAGCACAGGATTAAAAAAAACACACATAAGGCACTTCTTAGATGAACATCGTTCTAACTACAAAAATGAGAAATAGTGATGAAAGGGAAACAAGCGTTACTTTTTCTACTACTACACTGCATTGAATTCCAAAAACAAGGGAGCGTTGGTAAGAGACTTCGATTACCTTCAAAATGATGCAGCACTTGACCCCTTATCCCATTTGAGATTCAAGGGTTGGAGCTAACCCCTCCGAGGCGTTTGAGGTGAAACAGTTGAAAACATGCGCAAAATATTTCCCGCTCGAAATAAAAATCGACCGGTTTCAGTGTTTTTTTCTGAGAACGATAACTATGTCAAATCGTCCTTGTTTCGTTTTCATTGGGCCATCCAGTTTAGTTGGAAAATGAGGATTTGATAAGAGACGTTCTGTGTTTTGGAGATATAAATATGCTCCCAAGACCAAACGAATCCTCGTTTTTCAACACCTGAGCGAATCATCTTGACACTCTCTCTGTTTTCCAGACTTCCTTGTGTGCTGAAATGGCCTCCGAGTTTGGACACGGCCTGTGCTGTCGCGGTTCGAGCAAACCGATCAAAAAAGTTAAGAGAGCGAGTAGTCCTACGACCATCATCGACGATGGTATCTATCATCCCCCGGGGTCTTTCACCACGTTCGGATTTGTCGCCAAAGATCCCATCGATTGAGAGGTGTTTCCCAAGTGATCGTTCTGGTTCTGAGCTCTAATCTTAAGATTTGAGATCAGTATAAGCACAAAATATACCCTACGGAAACAAATGAGACATTTCTGTCGGCACGTTTGAAGTTTTCGAGGTCAAGTGGGTAGGTGACGATACGGGTATGACATCTGGTGGGCATTTTTGAACTAACTTCTGGAGTGCATGTAATCAGCTGATGTATGATGAATGAACAAACCAATTCAAGTTGAATTTTGGCCCTTCTGGCAACTGATTTACCATTTTGTACTTGTCTTTGATGAAATTTCGAGGATTCGTTGTGAATGATAGATCAAAAAGGATCTAGAAAACAGCCTGTTCGAACTGGAATATCAGGTCAATATATATTTTTATAGATGAACAAATTTTGTATAAACTCACACACAGAACAGGATGAATGCTAAATAACGCACCGAAACACAATCACTGAAACAATAATAATTGGAAACCTCAATATTTGCAGATCAAAGAAGAGTCACAATGTGAATATAGTTTGTGAGAACAGAACAGGATGAATGATGATTCACGATCGAAAAAAAACGAATGAAACAAATACTGAATCACTAACACTCTGTATAGACAACAGCACGACTAATTATGAAAGCAATATGTCATGAATATTGATACAGATTGTATCGATACGATTGACAGTATTATGAAAATCACACCAAAATATAACCGCCAAAATAAACGGAAACAAACCACTCCACAAGTCGGTCATTTTGTTAGAGAAACAGCGCCCTCATCACCTTACGCGATAGGGTTGAGAGGACGAGAAACTGGTAATCGTGGCTGAACAAAAAAGCTGTTGTTGGAACTCGTGGAGAGTGATTTGTAGCACTGCAACAATTTTTACATGCACAAACATACCACCTCGGGGATTCATTTTGGTAGTATCAATAATGTGAAATCCGAATTGAATTTTTGTTGTAGGTAATAATAGCGAATGACAAATTCACAATGACAGCTAACCTTAAAATCCTTAACGGCGCCATTTTGTTGGTTGTACGACTGTCGCGCAAGCGCCGGGATTCTCGATAACACTGGAATGTCGCTTCTGTCCCCGTAGGGTATATATTCTGTGGTATAAATATACAGTTCATTTCGTCATCATGAGAGCACTATGGAGATGATACAAAACAATCAGCGATCAGAGAAGATCAACGACTACTGAATCAGAATATTTTGAAATGAGAACAAAAAAACACAATTCATCAGAAATTTGCACGAACAAATGAATATAGGTATATTATTAGATTTTGGATAATAATTCCAGTGATGTCATAGATTGATAATCACAGTAAATATCGTTGTAAGCCATTTTGTTTTCCTAGAGTAAATATGATGATCATATCAAACAATAAAGATGGCAACTTTATTGTCATTCGAATTCTTTATTATTATTATCTCATTCAGATTCCTCGCATGTCACTGAGCCTAGAAATTTGTTATATTATAATTTAATATCACTTGTTGATATAAAATAATCACTTCCCTATATACAGGGTGATTGAAAGTCCGTGTGGAGAAGTAACATTTCGTCGAATACAAAAAATTGAACCTCTTTTTTTTTCACAAATGAAGTGAGTTGCATATCGGATCAAATCCAAGATTTTCGTTCCATATCGATACGAAAAATCTCATGAGACGAGATACTTTCTTCTTCAGTATCAGTGAAAATCAGTAGCAGTAAACGATTTCGACCATAAATATCAAGTAAGCCTTTGCGATACCACTGGAATTATTGTTTGAAATCTAATTTCATCTGGAAAGAACTCTTGGCATTGCTTATGACAAACATACCAGATCAAATCGAACGTGATCAAGCCTTCTGGGGAAAAAAATAATAGACGAACATCTAATGGGAGTTTTGACATATACCAGAGGTGTCTACGTATCATCAGAGATTGAAATTTCATTCCATTATTACCTTCAGTTGAAATTCAAATCTAATGGACATGAATGTTGAAGTATTGAAAAATTTTCCATTATTTCAACCAAGTTTGAATCTTCTACGTCAGAACTCTGGAGACCATGGCTTGTCTAAAGAATACGTTGACACCCGATATATATGTGCACTATTCCTCATAAAAATAGCAGAGGAAATTTCTCACTTTGATAAACTATTGGCCCACCCTATATAAACCGTACAAACATTGACCATCGACTATCAAATTCTCTAATAATGAAACCGAATAGACAGGGGGTCATATTATTGTTTATTTTTGTTTCACGGTTTGAAATTTCTTGAAATTTTTTTTGTTCATTTCTCTGAAAAACTTTAATATAGTGAGAGTTCAGACGCCCGTTAATTGTGTCATGAGGTAGTCAAGAAATCGCTCTTCCAGGAGGTGGGAAAAGAGGTGGATGTAAATTTTACCTTATTTATTTTCTGAAGTGAATGCGATTAGAAAAATTATACAATTATTTCTAATTGTCTGAGTCGGAACGGTGATGGGTTCTTGATGTATCAATGATTTTGAATGGCTATTACCACAGATCACATATCTACAGGGTGTTACAGATCTATGGGATTGAACTTCAAGGGGTTATTCAGTGCAACAGTAGAAAATATTTTGAGTTGTGGGTCCCAGCATGTCCGGAAAAGTGTCACTACGGCCCTCGTTGAAATTAGGAAAGACGATGAATTGCCTAAATAGGATTTAATGCATTTGATTTCTGCCTTTTGTACATGATATCATCACAACGATTGTTCAAAATGTCTTCCTCCAGCCATGATTTCGGCGGAATTGACTAAAGATTTGATCCTCGTTTTGATTGATTTCAAATGCTGCTGTAATTCGTCTAATTAAGTCTTCCTACTAGAGTTTCGTAGACCTCTTAGACTTTACAAAGGAAAAAATCAGCTGTTGGGCACCGTTGGATTGCCAGAGGTGGAGCAGTTTCTTGGCCTCCTAGGTCACCCGATTTAACGTCTCTAGATTTTTTCCTGTGTTAAGTCTTTTGTATCTAGCGATGTTACATCGGGGGTGCCACATGGAATTGTCTGGTTTTTACAGAAATTTGTGATTGACCTGAAGAGAATAAATAATACATATTTCTCCACCTCCTGCAAGAACGATTGTTTGATGACCTCCCGATTTTTTATCCCGTTGAAGTAGGTGGATGAGAAAAGGTTTGCAGCTTTCATCAAAGCGTTAAACACGGAATCTCTTACCAGAGCACTCTTTCTCTGCTATGAACTCTTTTATATTGAACGAGAAAAAAAAAATGCTATGATGTCTTGACTTATTCAACTGACAAAACTTCCACGACATCAAATTGTGTGGTACAAATGTTGAAAGAATTTACTCGTAGTAGAGCTTCATATTGAGTATATTTTTGAAAACTAGCTCATTTTTGTATACACATCTAGAAGATTTCCTTGTAAGTACCTATGCATATTTTTTTGATATCCTGAAATTTCCATCCACACATCCACAGTTTTATTCAGGAAGGAACGTTCGTTTATTCTTTAGTCAAAATATCATTTTGTATGTGTAGAAATTTTTATCATGTAATTCATCATTGAGATCCTAACAATCTCATCAAATTCCATCGAAGATACTCATAGAAATAATGTGAAACTTTTAATTATACAAACATATATTATACATCGTCATTGTAGATTTTTCCTTCGATAATCCATTGTGTTTTGTAAAATGAAAGATCATACTAAACTCAAGAGTGTTTCTGTAGTCCTGATTTTTAACGAAACTAGCATCACTGCGACAGTTCTGCCAACTTTGTATACTATAGTATGGCCCATTTACAACTGACTCTTTGAAAGCATCAAAAATCACTGCGAATTCCAGGTGAATCGTCGATTGGTAAGTAATCAGGTGGGACATCTTAATCCTGTCGTTCAAGCAGTCTCTTCCTTGAGGATAGCCATGGAGGCCACGTCCTTTCCACCAGAGTTCTGGATAGCTCATATTTTTTGTTATGAATGTTTTCTCAAATACTCAAACATCCCAAATCTATGCAGTGCGAGTGTAAGCAAAAACATTCAATCACAAAACAGTTAACGATAGAGGAAAAATAATTGATTTTGGGGACTGTCCTATCAGTGAAAAGCAAAAGCAGTCAGCGGTAATATTCCAAAACAAAGGTTGTTCTTTCGTCGGAAACCGGACATGAATGAAAAATGATTATACTCCACTTGTTTTCAAAAGAGAAGTTTATTTCACATCTGTTCTTCAATCAGTGAGGTTCAGTTTATAGATATTTTTAAATACTGTCTGTAAGTTCTTCGAGGAGGTGGTACATTCATTTTTCAGCTTTTAATGGGATTTTCTCTCCTCGTTTCTAAAAAATAGAGTAGAAGTTATTAAAAATTATTGCAATATATTTGTAGTAAGGACAGATTTGGGATCTGCCCCAAAATGTCACTGCGCTTGAAATTAAACCTTTAGATGCCTTAGAGAAATTCTCTATTGGTCAGTGACACCTTGTTTTTGAAAAAATTTGGGAATACAAATATATTTAATAAGAATAAAACCTCTACTTATCTTCGTGGACGTTTCGGGAACGAATCTGCTCCCGTTCTCAACACAATTGAAATATTTTTCTCTTCGTAAAAATTTCTCAATGTTTTCAGTGTCAAAATCAAAACGCTTGCAAACCATTAGGCTGTCTAACATTTATATTTGTTGGTATTGCTGCGTATATTTATATCACTGCGAGAAAATATCTCTGAGAGTAAGGAAAATATAAAAATAAAATATAACAAAATATTAACAAATCGCACACCATACAGAAATTCAGCGAGAAAAGATTGGTATTGCGCTTAAGAATTGGTGATTTCAACTACCGAAGAGGGCGCTACGAGAAGTAAACAAATATGGCGGATAGTGAGTAATCTGTCTGTTCGGCGTGGTTATTGTGTGTATGTTTTAGTTGTTTTCGAACGTTGAACAAGTGGTATCTTGGATTTTCGTGTGTGTTTTGGACAATTATTGATAGTGTGTTGAAGAACTATCATATCGTGAGGTGATGTAATGCTTTGCAATGTCTAATAAAATGAACAAAATGAAAGAAGTGAACTCGAATGAAGTGAGTCACAGGTTTTCCGATCAACAAAGCATTTGTCCATGCTTTTCTTCGATCAACTTTCTCAAGTATATCATAATCATTCTTGACATGGACTTTAGAAGCATCCTTCTTGGGAACGCATGGAAATGTCCTATATTTATTTTTCCTGGAACAGTTTTAAACACAACAGTTAGTGTTATGCAATGTCTTCCTAGTTGTGCCACTATTTTGACTCGGTTCTCCACTCATTATTATTTTGAGTATTTCAACCCTGAAACTATATGGGTTTATAAAAGTACTCAAAGCATAATTTCATTCCTGTGAATATCTTTCGAGTTTGGGTTATCCCAAAAATTATTCGCTTAGAGTCCTACTTTTGAAATTCGCTCGACACACAGGATCTACAAATACGATGAGAACACAACATAATCCACCAATAATCTCTGATATCGCACAAGCACGCCGAAATAACGATGATTCATTGATAAAACGCACACGCATATATTATTGATTACTCACTAAGTAGGTTCACAATTTAGCCACCAGAGGTCGTCCAGATTTTTGGATTAGCGAATAATAACAGAGGTTTCACGCATGTCCATGGGTGACACCATCTGATCTCACACCGGCGTTTTTCTAGTGTTCCCACTCTGTTCTTCTCGAAAATAAAGACCTATTATTATTATTATTATTATTATCATTATTATTGGGAACCTTCAGACGATTCTGCTCTCTTTATACATACAGGGTGTCCCATAAACATACCGACAAACTCTAAGGGATGGTAGAGGACATCAAAATAAACATTTTTGCTCGATAAACATAAGTCCGGAAACTCTTCGTTTTCGAGATACAGGGTGTTTAATTTTTCAAAAAAAATTAAAATTGGTATCTGTGGAATTTTATTGTGAAAACAATGTTTGTTCCCAACATCAAACGTAGTTAAATCAAAAAATGTAAACGAAAGACTGTTCAACTAAACTGAGAGGTAATTTAGTTATTTTTATTTCATTTAAAACATTTTATTGCTTTAGCACCCTTTATTTGTCGGTATGTTTCGGATACTCTTTCCAAGATATTGAAAATTATGAATATTTTCCAAGTGAATACAAAACAAAAAATGATTAAAAGTCATTAATAATAATTAATGATTAGTAAAAAAAAGTTATTGGAAGTTTTATTAGTTTTCCAATATTTCAATAAACGCATTGGTAAAATGTAAGGTATAATTTTGAAGCATTTAATTTTTTTTTTTCATAGATGTAAGAGATATGGCTTCTATTTTTTTTTTCTTCAAAACCTAGATACGGAACAATTTCAAGGGACAAAAAAGTTGCATTTTCAGTTGTTCATTTAAAAAAAAATATCATAATTACAAAAAATCTACTGGGCGATATTTTTTTTGTGCAAAAACTATCCGACATAGCCCATGGGCACGCCCCTGAAATAATTGGGCAAATTCTAATAGCTCCAAGAGATACCTTATAAATGTATCAATAATCTGTAGAAATTTCATTGAATTCGATCAAATCATTTCTACGATATTTATAAAAAATCGATTTTTTAAAAGAAATTTAACACCCTGTATCTCGAAAACGAAGAGTTTCCGGACATTTGTTTATCGAGCAAAAATGTTTATTTTGATGTCCTCTACCATTCCCTGAAGTTCGTCGGTATGTTTATGGGACACCCTGTATACTCCGTAAAAATTCTCTTTCAATTGAATCAGCATTGATACGACATACCATATCGCATTTCTGTTTTCCTATAACGAATATCAGAATCACCCCTCTCGATCTCGATAGGGCTCTTTCGCGACATGCCGGTATAAGGACAATAAAAATTGAGGCGACGTAATAAAAGTTTCAGTAAACAACGAAAACAAAAGTATTGATACCTAATTCCGAAAAAAAAATCATTAATTAGAGTAGATTAGTCGCACATCGAAAAATGAAGAGAACCTGCGGTTCTGGCAATGCTCTTAGCTTCTAAAAACTGTGGTTCTGGTTCCAACGAAATTATTCGGCGTCTTATCCACATTCACGTCGCACGTTATCTATCTCTACAGCTACACTCTTGTCCTTGTCATGTTAACAACTGTTGATACGAAATCGTCGAGGTATGAAGTTGGCAATAAGATGTTATCGTCCGACCGGATTCTGTTGTGTGTGAGGTGAGAAAAAGTTCCGTCGCGACGATGGGATCTTCTCTGGCGGCGTCCACGGGCCTGGGGATCGGTGTCGTGGCCGGTCTAGCGACGGGGGTGTATTTCCTAGTGGCGTACCGGAGGAGGTAAGAGAGACGATTTTTTTTCTTCGAAAGTTCGACGTATCCATCATGTGACTAGGTGTGATGACGTTACGTAAGGTTGCCTATTCTTGCGAGAAGCGTGTTTGTCTGGGACGAATTATTCCACCAATGATTTGAATGGATGGGACTTTGACCTGCTTCGAATAGAAATGGAACTTGGTCAGGTTTTCGAGTGACCAAGAAAAATCGAACTTACCTAAACGATAAGTCGAGAAACAAATCGTTAGTGAAATTTCAATATTTTTATTTCCATTTTCCTGGTATCTGTGTCTCTGTATGTTATTTTTGGGTGATTTTCCTCTGCCCATATCCTTACTGAAGATGGGCAACATAATGCCGATTGGAATGATATTGAGAAAGATTGAAAAAAAGATGACAGCCAAAAAAAATCAAAGAGTCTGCTTGCATTCTCCTGAACGGAGACAATAATATCGATTCTTGTTCAGTTGATATAGGTAGAACTTGGCATCCACTTCTCAAAACTGAATATGAAAATGGAAATTCAATATCAATTAACTCCAAACATTTTTTCAAGAACAAGGTGTCGCTGTTGCTGTTGAAGAGAGAATTTCAAGCGCAGTGACATTTTGGGGCAGATCACAAAATCTGTCTTTGCCACGAATATTTTGAAATAATTATTAAAATTTCTATTTTTATTTTTTAGAAACACGGAGCGAAGATCCCACAAAAACTAGAAAAATATGTGTGTCTAATTTGAAAAAACAATGTTTTCGTTAAGAACTATCGATATGTAAAAACAGTCTGTAAGTTTTTCGAAGAGGAGGTACATTCATTTTCCAGCTTTTTGTGGGATTTTCTCTCCTCGTTTCTAAAAAATAGAGTGAAAGTTATTAAAAATTATTTCAATATATTTGTAGTAAGGACAGATTTTGTGGTCTGCCCCAAAATGTCATTGCGCTTGAAATTGAACCTTCAGATACCTAAAAGAGAAATTCTCTATTGGTCAGTGACACCTTGTTTTCGAAAAAATTTGGAAATACAAATATATTCAATAAGAATAAAACCTCTACTTATCTTGATGGACGTTTCGGGAACGAATCTGCTCCCGTTCTCAACACAATTAAATTATTTTTCTCTTTGCAAAATTTTCAATAATTTTTACTCTATTTTTCAGAAACGAGGAGAGAAAATCCCACAAAAAACTGGAAAATATCGATATGTAATTCAAAAATATAAGTTACTTGCACCATTGAATTCTACCTAAAGAAGTTCTCCGACAGTGACAAAGACAAGGAATTTTTGACAAGAAAAAAGTAACTGCAACTTTTCGAATATGCACATTTGCTGTAACTCGAAATAGGCTGTTGTCATCATTAAGTTTGTCTTGTAAATTAAGACTCAGCCATCAGTACCTAGTTTGAAAATAGGAATTTCCCTTCGAAACGGTCCAATTTGACCCACACTGTACAGGGTGACCAATCAGTTGATGGTCGTTTAAAACAGATCAGAGATGAGAACGACATAACTGACTGGAGTCAACTACAACACGGTCGATTTTCTATCGAAGTCGATAGTATTAACTGTTTGGTATTCATCAGGTCGTTCCGCTTTGATAGACATCCCCGGTTCTATTAAATTTGCGATTCCGGTGCACAGGTCCGTATTTACATTTACAAAATTCATCATTGCAGCTCGCAGCAGTCAAAAATATCAACTGAGATGTTATTGCTCCTTTTGTTTTGAATCTATACGATGGATTAAGTAGATTTTTTTTCGGGAAAACTGTCAATGCATACGTCAATTGTAATACATAGTAGTAGTATAAATTGAAATCGTTATAACAACCAAAAAAAATACAGTGTACAGTGAATGTACAGTCAGATACAACGAATACAACAAATACAAACGTAAAATCCAAGATATAGCAGTACAATATCTGTTATTAGGCAGGCAACAAATGAGTTAACGGGTCGAAATAATCAAAATATTCTTCAAATGTGTAAAAGGTATTTTTTGGAAGAATGTTCTTGATTTTCACTCCAAAAGTACTTATACTTATGTCTGGGATCAGAGGTGCTTCCCTGAAAATTGAAATTGATTTTTCCAGACTGACATCTTTCGAGGAGAAAAAGTTATCGATTTCCGATCTATCTTGCCTCTCATTATTATTTACCGGAAATGTTTGAGGCTGCTGACGACCAGTGTATATCGATAAATATGACCGCATGGTTTTGGAGTGAAGCTTTGGATTTTTTCTAGCTTTCGCGAGTTTCAGAATCCTATCTCAATAATTGCGAAAGATACACAGGTTGCTTCTATCAGAAGTGAGACACTTCAAATCGAAAATTCAATGATGCAATTGATTGCAATGTGAAGTATTAATCTGGCCTGAATCCTGAACAAGAAGATCTCATCAAAGACATGAGTAACATTCTTCGTGAAATTTCTCGATATATCACCCATGAATCCGAAATGGTATCGAAGTATTAATTTCATTTCATGAAGCATAAACATTGATAGAACTTTACTCGCTAGGAAAATTTATGACTGATGTCGTCAATAAATAACATGTACTTATACAGAGTGTACTGTGATAAATCAAAAAGAGGAATCTTTTCGGGAAAATCCTCGGACACGTCAACCTTTTCAGAATTTTTTGACCTATTTTTAACAGCGCCATCAGAAGTTTTGTCATGTTACCAAAGGAAATTTTCGAGAAAGTTAATGCAGCAATGATCTGAAATTAGTTTTTTTAAAAAATAATAGATATCATAAATATTTTTCTCCACTGCTTTTATTGCATCTTTCAAGCGAAGAATATTTCCACCTATTAATATTACAGGTAGGTGCTTATGGGTAGGGTGGATTCTGAAGAAATGCATTGACAGCTGTGAAATGTTGATAATTATTCAACATGATCCACTCAAGTTGTACAGCAAATTTTTTCTTCCACAATTTTGCAGTTTTTTTATTTATTTTTCAGTTTGACTATAGATTGATTCGATAGAAAGACATTATACTTTTGACTCTTCAAAGATCTTTGATGCTTTCGAATACTACAAGGACTGATTGATGGGTTCCCTTTCGCACGATGAACTATAATAGTTCATATCCATTTATCAGTAGAATTGTTTCAAGATCCATTCTATTTCATGGGATTTGTACTAGTTCCGGCCCTGTCAACTTTTACAAATACGGCGATAACCCTAATCGGTACTGTACTACCGTGGTGTGACTGAAAAGTGACAGAATGAAAATTGAAAGAAAGTGGTGATGATACGAAATAGTTCAACATTTCGATTGTTTTGTTGGTTCGATCTGGATTATTTTTCACACTGATTTGGTATGTCATAGCTATATTTGGGCACACTTTTTCTTTCATTATTATCTATAGTTGCACTTATTCAGGAATTGTTAACAAACAAATACTCAGGTACATTGTTAATACAAATCGGAGAGTTCGTCTGGGGTCAATAAGTTTTTTTTTTAATATCCTCCTGATGCCCTTTTGACGGATTTTTGAACATTTATCCGAACCTCTCTCGTACAAAAAACAGGATTGACTGAGGCAATTGACAATCAGGAAATTTTTAGGGAAAAATACTTGCATTATATTACAAATCCAAAAGTTAATCAAAGGATTGATGAATCATTTTCTCGTCAGTTTCTCATGATTTTTTGAACATGATATATCCGGACCTTCCTCGTACAAAAAACAACAAGTGAGTCGATTGACTGCGGTTTATACAAAGGAGAATATTTTCAAAGAATAGAACCTCGGAATAAAATTCAATTTCGAATCCAAAGTCGACATTTCAATAAATTCATTCTGGAAATTCAACTAAATTCCGACTTCAATCTTTGAATTTCATCACTTTTCGATATTGCTTAATCTTCGATTTCATACAGTTTTTCAAACATGTTTGTATACAACTATCAAAAAAAGCTCACTACATCATTATTTTTGATTTTATTTTCATCCACACTTTTGGATATCCATACCTTACCAGAATATTTTTGACACTTTGATTTGTCAATTAAAATTTGTCACTTTTTGTGGCGTATGCACACTGTATATATAAATATCTTGAAGAATTCAGAGGAATTGATTGAAATGAAGGAATCGAAATCAAAATCACGATGCTATTAAGTTTTATCTTTCATTAGAAAAATTGTACAAAAATAAAAGTCAATCATAACAAGAATTGTAAATAACATACGAAGTGGAGAGAGCTGCACACGTAGCCGTGTAGCGGCGAGTTTGTACTATGCTTTTTCTACGACCACAAATACAGTGATTGTCAAAAAGTTCACGCCATATCCTTCATATAATAACATTTATGTAATCGATTCGTCAGGAAATTTCATTCTTGATGAAAGTTGATGCATTGTAGAAAACTTACACTAAAATTTATAACGGTATACAAGGGAGAAAGAAGAATGAAACTTTGATTAGTATAAAAGTACCATTATTTCCGATATTATCAGAAAAGTTGTTTATGATTGGAAAAAATATTCATATTTGAAATCACAGCCCACTACGCAATAGAAGATGTTTTCACAAAAATTTACTGAATATCCTTCGAAATTTGGTGTGTATGTAGGTGGCTGTGAACAGATCATCGCTTTATTGAAAACTGAAAATAAATCACTAATTTGGAATGTTTGGTATGCACCATTCATGTGATATTATATAAAAAATATATTTGAAACTCACGATGATTGCATGGATTGGATTGGCAACCACCAAGCAATTTAGCCTTTGTAATGAATGATCTGGTTGGATCACAACTATTGACTCAAATATCATTATGATTATTTTTATAAATGATATGTAGTACAATTAAAATCAAGAAAATGAACTGTAGTGTAAAATATCATGAATCATCTTACACAAATAGGAATATGAAATGTATAGCTGATGGTAGTTCAACCAACCTCACTGTCAGATTATTAGACAACACTTGGGGTCTAGCGGAAATTATTACAGAGATATAGGGTGTGAAAAATCGAGATTTTCCAAAGTAATGAATTTTTTGTATCGAAACTATGCATTATTGGTCGAAACGACTCACATGTCTCTATCTTTATTATCGATATACTATCTACTGACATTTCTTTGGGACAGATACAGGATGATCAATTTTCTTAATTCTGCACCACCCTATATTTGTTTCAATCAAATGACAGTAGATAGGAAATCAAAAGTTAAGACAGGGACATGTCATCCTAAAGTTGGAAAATCTCGATTTTTCACAACCTATATCTCTGTAATCATTTCCGCTAGACCTCAAGTGTGGTGTATCGATGAAATCAGCTCTTCAGTGAGAATCCAAAAATGGAATGAAATACAGGGTGTTCCATTCGAAATAGGAAAATTGGTATAGGCCACTGTCACATGACACACTCTATTTAATTCAATTTTTTGAACAAAATTCGTATTCAAAAATACGAATCGATGTGTCCAAGCGTTTTCCCATTACACCCTCGTTTATTTGTTGTCGAATTTATTTCATTTGGCTGTTCCACGCTCACGTTTCATAACACTTTGGGCGAACTGTGTGTAAGGAGAAGCTTTCTGCGATCGTTTTTTGTCCGTAATCACCAACATAAAATAGTAGCCGTAGCAAAATAAACGAGTCAATCTCTATCGAAAACACCGTCGGAAAAAATCGGATCGTCTCCGACGTATTCCTCATCATATCCGGATAGCATGATCTTCAGAATGACCACTTCGATGGTGCACACCATGAACAGCGCCATGAAGATGTCGAGGTGCGTGGTGTTGGGACGAAAGTTGGTGCCCGGCGGGTAGTCGCCTGTCGTGCTCAAGGCCCCCTCCGTGACCCCCAATATCGTCAGCAGGAGGAACATGATGTGGGCATCAGAGTGGCCCATCAGAGGTGGTGGGCATCTTTATTTATTTTATTCAACGTTTTCCGGGTATTGCTGCTTGCAAACTAGTCGATTCTCATGGAGGGAACTGAAAAATCATCATCGAATGGTTGGTTTCCGGGAGGTAATAATATATGTTGTCGATATCGGGGTTTTTGGATAATTCCAGTCAGTCAGCAAGAGTACTATTTCTTTCATTTTTATCTTTGATTTGTTTTTGGGTGCGCATTGATTTTATAGCGAGAAGAATATGATCAATCACTATTCAACCGCGTGATTTTGAATTTTATTTCACTATTTTCAACGACAATTCCGATTCTTTGAGCTCTGAAATAATGGAGGTGTACACACCTATCAAATTTCTAGCTGAAACCACCTTTGTGATGATGTTCTTATTTAAAAAACATCAAGTCAACTCACATGCTTTATTTTCGAATTAAATCAATGCACCATCCAAAAACGTTTTCAAACTGGTGACGTCATCATTCTGGCAAGGTATTTGACAGGTCGGAGGTTAAGGGAATTTTCTTCTTCTCATGTTTATCACTTTTGTTCATACAAGAGTATTGTTATCTCTGTCAAAAACATATGAGTATGACATACAGATATAGTCGATACGTATGTTGATAAATGAGGAATTTTCTCATCACTTTTGGCAGACGAATGGCGCGATTTTGTCGTTATCTGCTGATTTGGAAATTGCAAAATTCAATAATTATTCAAAAAAGTATGAAGTCCTTACAGCAAAATGATTTATGCTAGAAAGCAAGTTCGAGTGAGTACTATAAAATTAGGAAATATTTTTTCTTGGTAAACCTGTCCATAACTGAAATTTAAAACAATCTTGATTCTTTTGACATCAATAATCTTATTTTCTTCAGATTATTTTGGAAATAAAAAAAACTCAATGCATGAAAAACACGCAAATAATACCAGTGATGTATATATATATATATATATATATATATACATCACTGGTATATATATATATATATATATATATATATATATATATATATATATATATATATATATATATATATATATATATATATATATATATATATATATATATAACATACAGGGTGTTCCGAAAAAGCGCAATGTATCGAAGTTACACTTTTTCAAATGGGACATTCTGTCCTGTAGATATTTTGGAATCTCCATCGAAAATGAAGCTCACTTCTCCGAATGTTTCTTATACCTTCATGTGTAGATTGATAGATATATCAGATAGATTTTTCGATATTTTAGGTGTACATCAGTAATACAAATGAGGCACGTCAGGTTACAAAATAAAATGGAATAGAATGGAATGGTTTTTCAGAAAATTGAAACATCATATATTCTTCTTTGGGAATGTAATGCATTCGATATCAATATATAGTTATGGCTCGGAATTTTAGAAAAATGATTTATTTTCATTGTGGATGTTCCCTCTAGAACTTTCGTATAATTTCCATTGAAAAATATTTTTGAACATTTAGAAAAACGTTGATTTCCTCGGCACATAAGCTGCTCAAAAGAGATTTGAATTCATAATCTTATCACTTCCAGATATACTTATAGCTCCTTTTAAGAGAATGAAGTTATTGAAGTTCGAAAATAGAATAAGTTAGGATCAATTTTTGAGTACCCTGTACAATATGAAGAAACTGCAGAATTCGTAATGAATAGATTATTGATGATTGACACGGATGATCATCAATACATCCTTGGTGAAAATTAATTGGATGAAATGTTATACTTTTTTTTTTCATCCTGCAGTTTCAAAAAAATAATGAATATTTATGAAACACTGACACATAGGTATAGGAAACCTTCATAGGAGAGATTTAGAACCTCTATTGATGAACTGGATGTTCCATTTGAAGATTCATAATTTTGGTATATTTCGAAATGTATTTGAATTACATATATATAGTCCTCATTGACATGGATCTTCTCAGAGGAGGAAAATTTCAGGGAAATGTGGTTATGAAGCTACTGATGGCCCACCCTGTATAACAGTGGAATGGAATTTCTATAAATGAATGATAATTCAGTCTACAAGTGAAGAAGCTATCGGAAACCTACTAGTATGTTTTAAAAGTATGAAAATCAAGTGAATCAGGAAAGAAATATCATCCATAAACGAAAATTTCAAAGTGACTTATCGAAGATGTGGAACACCCCAGTACAAAACATTGGCGCCATATTCCCTAATACAAGGAATCGACTCACCTGTTGCATTCAATTTCCACCTCCTGGTGAAAAATACCAATAAACTACGAGTGAATTGTCGAAATTTTGCCGAAGCAGGACTCAAAAATTCGTGAGGATGCCTACATCGAGCGGTGAGATATAACTGGCGATAGACAGAGAAGAAGTCAGACGAAAGTAAAAGTGGCACGCTGCGATTGGTATTATACAACTTTTGCTGCAAGTAGGTTATTTTCTGGGTCACCAGTTGGATAATAAGTTACGTCAGGTCTTGTGTTTGTTTTGATACCTTGTTCGCGTCTTGTCAACAACCATCTATTTACATATTTTTTGTTTGACCGGTCATTTCAAAATATCCTCATATATCACTTGTTGATTCGCATACAACAAATTTCTGCTGCAAATGAACAATAGCAGGAGATATACATCGTGTTCGAGATGAGGATGAACAGCATGGGGATCTAGGATACGTTTGAATGGGAGGAAGTTGGGCATTCAGAGGATCATTCTTATAGTCTTTCGAGAATTCTACAAATTAGTTTTTCAGTTGTATCCAAAAAATTGAATTTTCGGAAAATCTATTTCATTATTTTTACTGATATAAAAAAACTGAAAATACGTCTTCTTTGCAACTCTTGATATGATTCAACGTGTAGATATTGATTTCTCTCTCCGACGTTTCGTATTCGTGGAACCATCATTCCAGATCTACATGATGTGCATCTTAATGTTGGTTGCGACTGCCAGGTTTCTCGTTTGTTATTGAAGATGGAGCCTTCCGGATTTCATGTTCCTGTCCTACTTTTTATTGAAACTCAAGATGGTCCAATCAGATTTTGCATAACTGTTTCCTTTCAGAAGATACATGGCGATTTCGATAATCATTCCTGTTTGGACCCCTTCTATGTCTACGAAGTCATTAGAAATACTGTCGAACTTAGAGAATTTTGCGCAGAATCCAGTGACGTACCCATTTTTTTTACGTAATATCTTCATAGAAACAAAAACATAGTTAATTTACTAGATCAAAATGTACCCTGACCGAGCCAGGTTCTGAAGGCATCTCGTTCACATTTCTTCTCATCTTTCCAGGAAGATCCTAGCCACGAAAGGAGAATGCCACGTGTGCGGCAAAAACTTTCGCGCCATCGAGCACATCCTGGCCGGCGATGACGTCATCACGTGCGTCCGGTGCAGCCGACGAGTGTGTCGACTGAGATGCTCGACGTCAGCGGGAAAAAAAAAGGGTCGGACGTGCCGCGACTGCCGGTGTCAAGTCGTCCTCGACAAAATAGGTGCGAATTGGGTCGTCACCATCACCATGGTGGCCCAACTTCCTATACCCAGCCACTAGAAAAAGTTGTAGACTCGGCCTGCTAGATCATGTCGAATTTCAATACCTTACCAAGACTTCTCGAGTTCGAAACTAGATGGCGCCACCTATGCTGATCTTGGAAACTCTGGAAAATAAGATTCGAATTTGGAATTCAACTCAAATGCAAGATTTGAACCATAAGCTATCGATTACTGTCACATATCTGTCATTATCAGTTAGAGCAGATTTGAATTTACGGGATCAACGATACTTGAGCGTTGCGGCTCCAGTAAGGTTGTTTGACAGGTCTATACCATCCTATATCGACCTTGGTCATCCCTCATTAGAATAGTACATACAGGGTGGCCCAATGAAACAAGGTATGCATTTCACTGAGAGATCAAGGAACTGACATTGGAATAAATGATTCTTAATGTAATGTTGGATAGGACAGGATTTGAAGAATAAAACACATGAGGCACTTCTTAGATGAACATCGTTCAAACTTCAAAATGAGAAATAGTGATGAAAGGGAAAAAAGCGTCACTAGCCGATTATTTTCATGAACGTGTTTTCTCGAAAACTACTGCATTGAATTCCAAAAACAAGGAAGTGTTGGCAAGAGACTTCGATTACCTTCAAAATGATGTATCACTTGACCCCTTATCCCATTTGAGATTCAAGGGTTGGAGGTCACCTCTCCGAGGGGTTTGAAGTGAAAAAGTTGAAAACATGCGCAAAATATTTCTCTCTCGAAATAAAAATCGACCGGAGCTTACGTTTTTTTTTTCTGAGAACGATAACTATGTCAAATCGGCCTTGTTTCGTTTTCATTGGGCCACCCAGTATATAGTAGAACAATGAACACAGCTGACTTTCCACTAAATATATTATTCACTCAAATTAATAAATGAACATAGTGAAGGGTAACCTACGATATCCTCTCATGTTCAAGTCATTATATCACCACAGATGTACAATATTAAACGAAAAACTACACAATCAATTATTACTTGTCACATTGCTAGTGGGGACAACGAGTTATGTTCACTATTTTTCCTACGACCATAAATACTTGAATCATGATTAAGTATTGAGTATTGTCTATTGTCATTTACTGAAATTCCATGGAATACGCCTACTCGAATTCGAAAGTTATTCGCTCATCGTCGACAACTACCATATGCAACCCAAAATACAGCAGTCAGGAACAAGAAAAACCGAGTGCAGACAATTGTTATGAGACAATACTAATATCAAATTCATGTGAATAAATATGTGCGCCTATGAATTGTTATAAGTTCGGTAACCTTCGGATATTTCAGCTAGCAACTGTCAACTTCAACTGTATAGTTTGTCATTGTCATGTATGATAATGTGTTCCCTGATTTTTGATTCAAATCACACACCTCAAGGATCTAAATTAGGAAAGGGAGATCATGGTAACATAACCAGACGGATCTCGAAGAAGGAAAGGATATAGTGGATTCAATCAGTTTCTGAAAGGTTAGGATGCAATCACCATATGTGATGATACCAGCAAATTCCAAGTGATATATCATTAGATTCATCAATCGCTGCAACAATGAGTTTTTCAAATATTTCCACACTAGTGCGTTTCACTTTCAACTTTCCTGCTGCATTGTGAAATTAGCAACATTCTCAGCTGAGCTACGATCTTGAATGTACTGTTTTCATAGGTGGTCGTAGGAAAAATACGTTTGATTCTCGATACGTCATTCTTATAAAGAAATTGTTTTTCATGTTTGTTCCAAATGTGAAATTTCATTTCATTTCAATTTATAGGTTTGTTAATTATAAATGCAACTGAGTTCTTCATTTTGAGAAGGATAAATTTCCAAGGTCCTTTCGATTGTTTTCAGTCCATTCGAGAGCAAAGATGCAGTCTGAATCTTTCGAGGGGACAGAAGATTTGGGAGAAACTCAAACGATTTGCCGGCAACAAGTTCAAGATTTCATCGAGAAGTTGGTGAACGCCATTTTGGGGCAAAAAGTCGACGATGCGAGCGTTACAAAATTGTACGACGATCGACAATGTAAGTATAGCGTATCGTTCGTCTCTTTCCTAAGAACTCTCAAGAACTTTTGAGAATTCCAAAGGTCTCGAATGAGATAAACTGTACTCGAGACATGTTGTGTTGAATCTCGATGGATTGATGCTAAAAGTATATAATTGAACCCGATGTTGGAACAAGTTCTGGCCGCCAATATTCATAAAATTTGTTTGATCTGACTCGGTTATGACCAAAGATATGATATTAATAATAATAATAATAATACTTTATTCAATATGCCATATTACAAATGAAAAAATCGTTTTCTGGTGAGTTTGAAAGAACGGGCAATTGAAAAGGTCTACATTCACCGCCATATAACACAAGGTATGATGGAGGTGATTTTCAATGCAACCTAGAGTAAAAAAAAAAAGGAACATGAATCTGTATATAACAACTTTTACACAAGCAACAACCCGTAGGCTTTCGCATATATGCTGGTAAGCGCATATACAGGGTGAGTCAAAAATGTGTACCGAGCTTTCTGGGGTGATAGAACATTGAAAAATAAGTGTAGTTTGATGATTAAACTCATGGCCCAAAATGCATATTAAGGGAGATATATCCTTCCAAAGTTGATAAAATTAAAATAATTTCTCCGCATAACTTCTGAACGATGAGAGCCACCCGATTGAAATTTTGTGCATGAATGTATGTTGTCAAAATACATTCTTTCGTCACACTTTCACATTTCTGATATTGTTATAAAGGGTGTTTTCAGAGGGTGAGTAATGATTTTTTGTAGAAAACTTTTTTCCCTGTATTATTATCGGTGAAAAAACAGGAGCATTCGATGGAGCGAAGAAAATTACATGAAAAAGGTACTCTTATTCAAATACAAAAAATTGAGCCGTTCGTGAGATATTTGAGTTTTTGTAGTTACATGATATCAGCAGATTGATTTCATTCATCGCGAGATTGATCGGTAACAATATTTTAGCAGGCCATGATGAATAATTTTGTTTTCAATTTTGACGTTCATGTCATCAACATTCGAGTCAACATTGTTGTAGACGATTTGTTCGTGTGGTTTTTCTGTGTCATTTATCACTGCGATTATCAAATGAGATTTTAAGAAATATGGCAGGTTATTCGTTCTCCGAACAAACTGATATGCTTCTAATGCTTGGCGAGTGCTTTGGAAATGCAAATGCTGCTGAAATATCGTTATACCGATGAATCTCGCGATGAATAAAATCAATCTGCTGATATCATGTAACTACAAAAACTCAAATATCTCACGAACGGCTCAATTTTTTGTATTTGAATAGTAGTACCTTTTTCATGTAATTTTCTTCGCTCCATCGAATGCTCCTGTTTTTTCACCGAAAATAATACAGGGAAAAAAGTTTTCTACAAAAAATCATGACTCACCCTCTGAAAACACCCTTTATAACAATATCAGAAATGTGGAAGTGTGACGAAAAAATGTATTTTGACAACATACATTCATGCACAAAATTTCAATCGGGTGGCTTTCATCGTTCAGAAGTTATGCGGAGAAATTATTTTAATGTTATCAACTTTGGAAGGATATATCTCCCTTAATATGCATTTTGGGCCATGAGTTTGATCATCAAACTACACTTATTTTTCAATGTTCTACCACCCCCAGAAAGCTTGGTACACATTTTTGACTCACCCTGTATACCTATATAATTATACTGTATTTTACGAATGCTGACTATGATTACATGAACTAAAGTAGGACAATAGTATCAATATATTGAATAAACTTATATACTAGGATGAAGTAATGAGTGCGATAAATGATGATTATTGACGAACCTATATTTTGAAATTGATATGGATTTCATCTTTAAGAAGCATTGTTTTGAGTCTTTTCTTCAGCGTGATAGTGGGCAGAGTTCTGAGTTCGGAAGGTAAAGAATTTACAACTTTGCATATAATATATGAAAATGAACTTTTGAATGAGGAAGTATTGTGTTTGGGAATGGTCAATGAATCTTTATTCCTTATATTCAAATTATGAACGTTGGTTCTGAATCGAATTTTTTCATAGAGATATGCAGGAGATTGTGATTATCATGATTCTACTTTTAGTATTAGTATTATTAGTAGTATTAGTATTAGTATTTAGAAATACGACATTGTCAGTTGTTTTCATTCGAATTGAGTCGATAGTATGATATCATTCACTCAAATCTATTGTTCAGCGAAGTTTATTGATCCATAAGTGAGTTGTTTGAATATGAAAAATTGGTAAAGGGTTTTGAAACTTTGTTCGAGATGTTGTTGTCCTGCTCAGCCTATGCCTGTAGAAATAGATTCAAAAAAGATCAAATATATCATTTCATAAGGTGAGTTGTTGGATAATGTTGAACAATCTTTCTTTTTATTATGTTCATTTCGATGCTTAGAGTAGTATACCAGAATCAAGTTTAGAAGTATAGTTCGAAAATAAATAATTCTGTATACTTTGACAATACATAATATCATATCTTTGGTTATGACACATAGAGGCAAAAGACGGAAGATGAATTTAGAAAATTGGAAGCAGAATTCTTCCAGGACGAACAACAAGAAGCAAAACTCTCATGTTTCCTCTAGAAATGTTTCGTCTTCAATTCATTTGCTCAATAAAAAATCGATCTTGTCCTCCAATTGTGCTTTTTAAAACAACGTGGTGACCGTCTTAGTTCCGTCAAAAAACTTTGTAACTTTATGTAACCGACGTGGATAAACAATGTTGTTCGTTTGAAATAATATACTCGTAAATCACGAATTTTTCTGTGGCCAAATCTGTAGTACCGATCGTAAAATGGTTAAGTGCTTTCTCAATTTGATGAAGAAATCGATAATATATTTTTTCCATTTCCCCAAAGAAACTATTCTTGGCGTGTACAAGGTTGTTCCAGCATAGAGTCAAGTTGTTTAATATGTGAACCCATTTTCAGATGACGTTTTATTTAGGAAGTACCACGAACAGCTGAGCCGAGTTTTAACTTCTTTAGGAATTTCATTACATAGCTCGATTTCTAGTAAGTTTGATTTTTTTAGAACTTCGTCATGACCTTGTACATATGCACTCGGTACAACTACATAACATGACAGAGCACCTTGCAATAGTTAATCACAACACCTGCATGCGATAGTATTCACTAGAAGGTACTAACTGTAATAATATTCGCATCGATTCGCTAGTTATTGGTATTGTTATTGTTATTGTTACTAATCTCTTCAGTTGCCGAAGCAACCCTCAGAAGCCCCGAATGGCTTGTGCGAGTGAAGAAGATCTACAGTTTATAACAGTGGAATCCAAACCACTGTGGCATTTAGGATAGTCCTATGTAGAACTTTATGATATACATTGTACAGCGCATAAAAAAACCCAAACCCAGGTATCGAACCCACGACCTCATGATTACTGTGATGTCGCTCGACCATCTCGACCACCTGGCCGCCAATCGATAATACGAAAAGAATCGAGCATCACTGATTTTGCGGATCGAAAATAATGTGACGTTTCATCCGGTTACTTCATTTTTTTGATCCGTGAGTTTCGAAAAATAATTCGATTCAGGGTATTAAAATCACTTTTTTATAATTGGAAAATGGGAACGATAATGTGAAATCAATTGCGGACAACACATCCAACTATAAAATTCAATTTCAATCTGCGTATCAGAGCACAAAATACATGATATCTCAAAATTGTAAATGTAGATTTTTCGATTCGTGTTGTCGAACAACATTATTTAATCAGTACACTGATCGAAACACACAAATTCCGTGGAGCACTTGCACGAATGAGTGAAAATGTGAATGCTACACGGTCAGCTGATGCGAGCCATGGGCGCCGCCATATCGGCATTTGCTGCTCTACCGACCGCCTTTCGCGAGAATCAACATTCACTTATAGTATAAAAATGATAGTTTGGGAAATGTCGCATGTCAAAAGGAATTGACAGAATTCTAATTTGTCATTTTTCAAACGGCTGCTAAAATTCGATCATTAATTTACAGAAATCAACCTTACGAATACTCCTCTAGGGTCTGGATTGGCTGTGATTTCTCGCAAAATTCTCAAGTGGCAATTACAAATCAATATTCCAATTTAAATAAAATTATGATCATCACGTATATCATCTAACTAATGCTAAAGTTCTTCTCACGTTGAACCCATAAACTGTGTATAAATATGCTCTCACTGACTTTTCTGTAGGAAATTTTATTGCTAATAAATCGATATGATACACTTATACTTTATCTCAGAAAGTTTATGTCTGAATGTAATTCGGTCAATTCAGAAATATCCGCGAAATAGAAATTCAAAAATAATCATGCTCGGTCATTTTCATCATGCACCGATTTCAAAATGGCGATAAAGGGTATACCGTAGTAAAACGTCCTGATTTTCATCAAGATTAAATTTCTTTACAACGCCAAAACCCAGGAAAATTTCACCTTATTGAATCTCGACTGAGCCAAGGCCAATATGGCGGCGCCTCTGGATCCCATTAGCTCACCGTGTAGTATTTATATTCTCACTCATTCGTGCAAGTGCTCCGCGGTATTTGTGTCTACATTTACAATTGTGAAATATTATGTATTCCGTACTCGAATACGAATATTGAAATTGAAAGTTATAGTTGGATATCTTGTCTAATATTGATTTCACATTATCATTCCCATTTTCCGATTATCAACTTGAGGTTGAGAACGTGATTTCAGTACCCTAAATCGAATAATTTTTCGAAAATTTTCACTAGTAATACCACTAGAGGTCAAATTATTTCCGGATTTAATTTGAACTCGTGTGGTATTCGTTAAGAAAATTCCACACCAAATGCGTTTCCAACAACATCAATTTTCGTCTTTATCAAGTTGACAAAACCTGTCATTATAAACGTCAAAAAAATTTGATATGGTGATCTGACAGAAATACACGTTCTGATTGGTTAAAAATCACATGTGTGGAATTTTCAGGTAAATTCCAACGATCCGAAAAAAAGTTTCGCTTGCATCATAAAACCATACAATGTTCTTTTGATTGACGCTACATTGAGAAACGGATGTTTTTGGTCAACGGGAGACGGAAAAATAATAATTAATATTATATTTGCCATAATGAATATTGTATCTCAGGTGTGTTTCATTATGGCGAGGATATCATTTATAGCTGATGACTGAACACGTATCCTAATTAACAAGTATTATCATTCTCGCCTGCCAGTTTTCCTTCTGAAATAAGAGGAATACCCATTATTAAAATTATTGGAATCGCACGCAAAACAAACTGTTATGGCAAACCGCCGATCTACCAATAATAAATAACCTTGTCGAACATCGCCATGATCTTTATGGACTCTCGTGCTCTCACCTTGACCATCTTATCTACAGGTAGTTGGAGAATACGACACACACACATCATGCACAGATGTATATGGTTAGAAGTGCATGTGGAGTGCCGATCGCTATCGAAACAGCGCGCTCGGAATCGCGCAAAAAAAAATTACGTACCATTTATGATGAATTCGAAAAATGTAACAGATGAAGTGAAGTAACAACGTGTGTGAGCGGAGAGTGGCATCAAGAAATCGGAGAGAGATTTCATAGACAGTAGACAGTAATCATCGTTTCAACTACCATCTAACCTCTACTTAATTGCTATTAATTAGTCACTTTCGTATCTTAATTTCATTCGTGCAAGTATAGATTAGCAATCAAAACATTGATATTGAAGCTAACTGATCTTGATAGAGCTCATGTTTCCTCTTGAAAATAAAAATATTTAAAAATATCAGGCATTATAAAAATAAAATCTGGTAAAGAGAAATCTTTGTGACACTTAATAGTTGTCTACGATGTTTGCTCAAGCACATTTTTCCTGACATTGAATCACGCCATCAGATATTCATATATAAACGTCCTCGTTGAATGACGCTTTCTACCGAAACACATTTTGCGAAAATAGAAAGATCCTGGAGCAATTTTTTCTCGTGTCTTACATTCATTCTATTCATTCATTCATTACATAATATTCTGTTACAGGACAGTCATGAAAACACAGCGAAAAAAAAAATATGTAATGAGTTCGAGTGAATTAATTAAAAACTATAAAACATAAATGAAACTAATGAAGTGTAACGTCAAAGATCGAGCAAACAGAAAAGATAATTTTCTTTGATAAAAGATTATCATAGAAGGTATTATCTAGACAATCAATTAGTCATTGCCCAATTAGATTGTGAGGTGTGAGGTGTTTATACATTGATAATAGGAGTAAAATAATTATTATCGCGCCAATAAAACAGTTGAATCAGGGTGAAAAATTTTTACAGCAAGTGATGTGCATATTCATTTCGTGCGACGTTTCATATTTTCATGAAAGGATTCAGTATTTTTTGATATAATTCATTTCATTGAGTAATTTTCAACAATGTTCACAGGGGGGCCCAATGAAAACGAAACAAGGTATGCATTTTACCGAGAGATCAAGGAACTGACATTAAAATAAATGACTCTTTGGATAGGACAAGATTTAAAAAAAAAACATGAGCTACTTCCTAGATGAACATCGTTTGAACTACGAAATGAGAAATAGTGATGAAAGGGAAAAAAGCCTTACTTTCCTTCACTAGCAGATTATTTTCATAAACGTGTTTTCTCGAGAACTACTGCATTTAAATCCAAAAACAAGGAAGCGTTGGTAAGCGATTTCGATTACCTTCACAATGATGTATCACTTGACCCCTTATCCCATTTGAGATTCAAGGGTTGGAGCTCACCCCTCCGAGGGGTTTGAAGTGAAAAATTGAAAACATGCTCAAAATATTTCCCCCTCGAAATGAAAATCGACCGCTCCGAGCGTTTTTTTTTTTCTGAGAACGATAACTATGTCAAATCGGCCTTGTTTCGTTTTCATTCGGCCACCCAGTATGAATTTAAATCGACAAATTGAATCACAATCATTCACGTTGTTGTATCATCGAAATCGTGAAACAATGATCTGCCTGTCTATCTTTCATACCCTGATAGACAATCACTATCTTTTATAATCTGATTTGTTTACTTCTGAGAACGACAGTCAATTCCGGTAACATGATTTTCACTGTGCTCCTAAGCGTATTCATCACCCTGTGGATATTGTACGCATCTGTCCTTTACCTCTATCACTACTTCGTCGAGGTCCTCTTAGGTAAGCATTCCAATCCCGATTTCCATCCCCAAACCATCCTCAGGATTTCCGAGGGAAAACCATATTTCTACACGGTACATTATTTTTAGATTTGCCTTTGGAGGGCGAAACACCTTGTACTGCGCATGCCGCGTTGAAAAGGCTGATCGAGAATCTGCTGAAGGAAGCTGTGGATCTGCCGAACTTGTGCAAAACGCAAAATCAACCCTCCCATGATCCGGTCAACAGGACCTACGAAGATTTATTGGCGACGGCCATTTTGAATAAGGTGAGAACTTGTGCCCATTTGTGATGATCATTCGAATTTCAGTCATATAATCATTGTTTTCGACAATTTGGAAAAGTACGAAGGCTTAGAAGGGCCAACAACAATATATTTTTCAAAACAATTGGAATTACCGCTTTGAAGTGGAAATTAGCATTTGAATTGACAATTTCCACTTTGTAGTGAAAATTTCCACTTTGAAGTGAAAATTTCCACTTTGAAGTGACAATTGTCACTTCAAATTGCCACTTTGAAGTGTCAATTGCCACTTCGAAGTGACAATTGGCATTTTGAATTGACAATTTCCACTCTGAAGTGCAAATTTCCACTTTGAAGTGACAATTGCCACTCCAAATTGCCACTTTGAAGTGTCAATTGCCACTTCGAAGTGACAATTACCACTTTGAAGTGAAAATTGCCGTTTTGAAGTGACAATTGCCACTTAGAATTGCCTCTCTGAAGTGACAATTACCACTTTGAAGTGACAATTTGCATTTTGAATTGACAATTTCTACTTTGAAGTGACAATTGCCACTTAGAATTGCCATTTTGAAGTGACAGTTACCACTTTGAAGTGAAAATTGCCGTTTTGAAGTGACAATTGTCACTTAGAATTGCCTCCTTGAAGTGACAATTACCACTTTGAAGTGACAATTGGCATTTTAAATTGACAATTTCCACTTTGAAGTGAAAATTTCCACTTTGAATTGACAATTGGCACTTCGAATTGCCACTTTGAAGTGTCAATTGCCAGTTTGAAGTGTCAATTACCACTTCGAAGTGACAATTGGCATTTTGAATTGACAATTTCCACTTTAAAGTGAAAATTGCCGTTTTGAAGTGACAATTGCCACCTAGAATTGCCTCTTTGAAGTGACAATTTCCACTCTGAAGTGACAACTGCCACTTAGAATTGCCACTTTGAAGTGACAATTGCCACTTTGAAGAGACGATTTCTACTCTGAATTGCCAATTGCTACTTTGAATTGCCACTTTGAAGTGACAATTGGCATTTTGAATTGACAATTTCTACTTTGAAGTGAAAATTGCCGTTTTGAAGTGACAATTGCCACTTAGAATTGCCTCCTTGATGTGACAATTACCACTTCGAAGTGACAATTGGCATTTTGAATTGACAATTTCCACTTTGGAGTGAAAATTTCCACTTTTGAAGTGACAATTGCCACTTAGAATTGTCATTTTGAAGTGACAATTACCACTTTGAAGGGAAAATTACCACTTCAAAGTGGCAATTGTCAGTGGAAAGTGGCAATTTCAATTTTTTTGAAAAATAGCCCTTCACGCCTTCGTAGAAAAGTGAAAATGGGGTATCTTTGAAAACATATGCTATTGTAAAAAATGCAATTGTGCTGTGCTAAAACTCAATTTAACGGGCTTGACTGCAGCGATTGTTTTTTGAGTCCGCCCTAGGTGTACTCTCGGGTTTTTAAGGTTAAAACGGCCATTGCTGGGAAACTTTATTACATCGCCTCGAATTTTTTCGTCCATCTATGCCTCGTCACAGCCCTATCTAGACCCGAATAATTCTGATATTCCTATCACAAGAGCAGCAACGCGATAGGGTGTATTGTGTCAACCCTAATTCAACCAAACGAAATTTTTCAAGTCTTCAGAAATCACCGAAAAATCACAAACGGTATGATTAAAGGCAGGGATAATTTCTCGAGGTAAATTTTCGATCGCCCTGTGTGACACTCGCACGCTTGGAAGGTTTCCTCGATGGCAAACGCATATCCTCTCTACGACACGTGAATCCATCAGAACGATCGATACACAAAGTTCCATTTCGAACATAATGAATAGCTGAGAAAACGAAATATGGCGATAGTGTCTTTGACTTCTTCGAAAAGAAGCAAGCGAAAAGTTGTTGCATCCAAAGTCGTGCCCAAGAGCTGCGAGCCAGATCCCAGCAGCTTCGCAGTAAGAGCAGCTTCGTGTTGTACAAGAAACAAAAAACGAGGAAATCGACTGATTCTTTCCAGGTGGTTGTCAGCTGTCAGAATGCCTTACCCACCTCTTCGGCGGTCAGTCAAATTTCCAACAGCTCGCGAAATGAAAAAGAATTCTTTTTCGGCGGGGAGACCCTGGCGGACAAATGGAAGAGCTCCGGGGACCCGGAAACCGACTCGATGTCCAGTCTAGAATCCTGGCTACATAGTGACTCCAGCTTCGGATCCAGGAAATATGTCGACAAGGTTACCCTTACGGTAAGCGCAAATATTAAACTCAGGCTGACAGTGAATTTCTTACATGTTTGGATGGAACTTTTGTTGCTTTCTCGAAGAATTCTTCACACACCACCTTTGATTTACTTCCATCTATAGCCAATTAAAGCTTCTACACATTGTAAGTAAGTGATAAATACAGAAACTTTTGGACGACTTTTCACTGACTCGACTCTGGGCTCAAACTCAAAGCAGAACTTCATCTTTATCTAGAAAAACTGCCTGCTGCGTATACTGTCTGTGGTGACTTTTTATTTTTCTTAACTCTGTCTCTAAACTATATCTGAACGTCGATTTTCTTGTACTTAATCATCCTGTGGCTCATGCAACGAGTGCTGAATATAAACAATGCGAAATGAGTGGTCTTGTTAAAATTACTCAACATAAACACTTTCGATAGCAAGTCTCGCTGTTCAATTGCTTCTTCGAAGAGGGTAATTCAAACAGGAACTACTCGCAGACTTCTTTTTTTGGTCATTAGTTTCATGATTCTACGAAAAAATTTCCACTAACTGCCAGTTTGAACTGACAATTAGCACTAATTGTCAGTTTGAACTAGCAATTGGCCATAAATGAGAGTTCAAACTGGCAATTAGCCCTAATTGCCAGTTAAAACTGGCAATTAGGGATGAATGGCTAATTATCCCTAATTGCCAGTTCAAACTGACAATTAGCCATTTATCCCTAATTGCCAGTTTAAACTGACAATTAGCCCTGATTGCTAGTTCAAATTGACAATTAGCCTCAATTGTCAGTTCAAACTGGCAATTATAAAAAAAGTCATCATGTCCATTCAGCGCTGAACGAACATGATGATATGTTTTTTATAATTGCCAGTTTAAAATGTCAATTAGGGATAAATGCCAGTTTAAACTGGCAATTAGGGGTGAATGTCAGTTAAATTAGGGATAAATGCCAGTTCAAACTGACAATCAGGTCTAAACTAGCAATTCTGGATAAATGTCAATTTAAAATGTCAATCAGGGATGAATGCCAGTTTTAACTGGCAATTAGGGATAAATGCCAATTTGAAGTGGCAATTAGCTATAATTGCCAGTTCAAACTGACAATTAGTGCTAATTGCCAGTTCGAACTGGCAATTATAAAAAAAAGTATGACTCAGGTATTGATTCTTTCATACGATATAAGAATTTCAGTCAAAAATATTTATCCAGAACAAAATGGCAGTTCATAGTGTTACATATTTTCGAGGATATTTTCTAGGATCTCCTACGAAAGTTCTCCACCCGTCAAAATGGCAGATGGAAGTTTGGATGAATATTTTCGTCTGAAATTCTGTTGTCGTATAGAGCAGTGTTTCCCGAACTATGGGGGTCGCAGACACTCAACATATTTCATGACATGTTTCTTATTATCACTTCTAATTACAGAATCACAAACCCTGCTCGAAAATAAAAATAATGATAATAATTATTAATATCATTCAATATGTGGGTCGTAAGAAAAATCTAGAAAGGAGATGCGTCTCTGGATGAGAAATTTGGGAACAAAAAAAATCTTTCAGGATTCAGGAAAGGTTTTCCTGAAAGAAAGGAGAAATCTCTACAATCTTCACAATATTTTTTGATGGTGTGTTTTTCTGTTGACGTACTCTCTGTGATTTTTTCACAGTTAATGAAGTGATGGAGAGGAAATTCAATTGGCATAACAATTACTGATTGATAAGGTGCCGAAAAATTTTTTTTTCCAGATAAAGCAAGATATCGAGGACGTATCCCGAAGTGATGATACTGACATCGATCAAGAAGAAGAACAAGACGATGCAGATGGTTTCAGATCAAAGGAGGAGGAGGAAAGATCCAACTGGTTCCTGCAAAAGAGGCAGTTCCAAGGTACCAACTCACCGGTACCAGTACCTATGTTGATACCTGACCCGACGACAAATGCAAAGGTGAACAAAGAAATAATTCGAGATCAATTTTTGATTTCTCAATAACAGATATCAAAAAGTGAAGATAGAAGTTGGCTCATGAACATTTCAATTGATTCCTTCAGGGGTACCTCAGGGATCAATTTCAGGTCCACTGCTATCCATTTATTCATTTATATGAACCGTGAAGCATTGTGGAATACTGTGTGTAGATTGCTTTGATTCATATGATTTCATATCTGATAAATATATGAAACTGTAAATAAACAATCGACCTTTAAAAATAGTCGAAAGTAGTAGAAATCTTGGTATAATTCAAAATGCGAAAATCTTATTACGAAACGTTGACGAGGATGAGAACAGGTTTGTTCGCGTTCACTTAATATAGAGTCCGAAACCGTCACAAGCATGCGCAGTTTCACAGAAGTGTTCGCGTTTTCTCAGGACCGTTTCGTATTCTACAGGTCGTGTGTTTTCGTTCTAGTGGATTTAGTTCGTGATGGTTCGGGACAGTTTGAAATCGCTTCAAATGAGTACGAGCCTATAATCAAGAACTGTTTCTGACGTCTGTGTACTATTTCGTATGCGCATGCGAACGTTATTCTTCTTCTTGATCGATTTGTTAACCTCAAATCTCAATTTGTTATTTTGTAAATTATTATTGAGTCTTGAAACAGTGTAGTAATGATAATATTTCTCAATATTTATTCCTTTAACCGGTGACCAAACTACCGAACATGAGATGAAATTATATTTCATAGGCTAATGAATTATACTGATGAATGAAAATGATGAAATGAAGATTGTAAAATATCGTCTGGGATTTCAGAAAAAAGACAAAGTTTCAAACATAACCTAATAAGTGAACTCGATCCTACTAAGAAGAATCAGATCATGATCAAAGAGGAGATAAAACGCGTTTTCGTTTTCGTGTTTTCCGTACTGTCATAGAACTATCTTGGATTGAATTTGACACGCATCTGGTTTCGCACAATCCTAGGACTGTCTAGGAATGTTCCGAAAATGTTGAACACAAACAAACCTGTAACAAGATAACGTTGAAAACGACAATTTCTTTTATGTCTGACTGAAGGTCCTGATAGGGGACAAGGAAGCTGACGAAACTTCCGATCTGTCGGACGTCGGCTCCGAGTACGGCGAACCGGAAACGCTTCCGGGCCGGTGCAGCGTCCTCCTCGACTCCAAAACCGTCATAGGCGGTAAAAACCGCCTTCCGAACGGTGACGGGGAAGGCAGCGATTCCTCTGCCGATTCGGGAGTGAAAGAGATAGAGAGGGACGGACACCAAAGGCGCGTTTACGTCTCTAAGGCCGATATAACCATCGACGACGATAGTGAGTATAACATACACGATAATAATCATGATATTTATAATAATATAATAATCATGATAAACGGAATGAATTCATCATTTTGGTTACTGTACATATATGAAAAATCCCGGAATACGTCAAATTTGAATTGTAAATTGACATTTTTCAACGTCAAAATACGATTCTACGTGAGCGCTGAACAGACATGATGACTTTTTTTTATAATTGCCAGTTTGAACTGGCAGTTAGCACTAATTGACAGTTTAAACTGACAATGATGGCCAAGTGTTAGTTTGAAATGACAATTATGGCTAATTGCCAGTTCAAACTGGCATTCATTTGTCCTAAGTGTCAGTTTAAACTGGCAATTAGCCATAAATGTCAGTTCCAACTGGAAATTAGCGCAAATTGCCAGTTCAAACTGACAATTGGCCCTAAGTGTCAGTTTAAGCTGGCAATCAGCCATAAATGCCACTTCAAACTGGAAATTAGCACTGATTGTCAGTTTGAAATGACAATTATGGGTAAGTGTCAGTTCGAACTGCCATAATTGTCAGTTCAAACTGGCATTCATCCCTAATTGACAGTTTATCCTAAGTGTCAGTTTAAACTGGCAATTAGCCATAATTGTCAGTTCAAACTGACAATTAGACCTTAGTGTCAGTTGAAACTGACCATTAGAAAGCTCTCTTCATTCTCTATTCAAAAATGTTATCGTTTTCGAATGGGTAATTTCAAGGTAATTTGGATGATTTCCTTGATTTCCTCTCAAGTCTCTAGATGTTATGGACCAAAGACATGATCGCAGGAAATTAATTCGATTGAAATAATTCACCTTAAAAAATAACTTTTAAAAAATCTACTTCACAAATATTGTTCGCAAAAAATACTATATCGTTTATAGAAATAGAAACTATAATTATTATCTCAATATATATTTGTAGTCAAGACAGATTTATCATATCCTCCAAAATATTACTGCGCTTGAGACATTTTCCATTGTGTTGAAAACGGGATCAGATTCGTCTTCCAAATTATTCGAAAAACACTGACCAATAGAGAATTTCTCTTTTAGGTATCTAAAGGTTTGATTTCAAGCGCAGTGACATTTTGGGGCAGATCACAAAATCTGTCCTCACTAGAAATATCTTCGATCATTGAACAGACTAGATAAGTAATCCACAGCCCTGGCAATACAGTTTGTTTGGAAGCAACATCTATAGTATCTATCTTTGTGTAAACAAGGATACCAGGAGCTGATTCTCCCAGCACCAGTGCCGTGTTGTCAGAGGGGTCGAATTCATTATCAATTCATGATGAAACCAAATTGAAAATCCGTAACAATTTCAGTAGCACTTTTCAGCATTTCTTGGTGGGAAAATAAACAATGACAAGACACTGTCGCAGCTGACCTATGGGTATAATCAATATAATCTAATCAATTCAATTCAAATTCATTTTTATCCATTCCATTTGGGAAAATGCTTCAAAATCTCGAATGATACGACAATGGTAACTCACCTATGAAATGACGTGTTTTGATCGCCGGTTCAAATTGTCTTTTACACACCTCACAACGTTTCACCATCATAACAAATCACCAAAACAGAAAATAAACTGAGTTTCTGATGAATTCTGATTACACAAAACTGAATAACACAAGTTGAATAATATCGATGAATCAAAACGTGAATAATGACAGATACCAAACAAAGCAATAATCGCCGTCGACTGTCAATATCAAATTGCGGCGTTGCAACGTTGAGCCAAAAGTATTCACGATATACCCATGCTGGTCCTCGAGCCCCAAAGGAAGTAAAATTGCTAAGTCTCAGAATAATGTAGCAATCTTCTATTAATCAGAACTGATTCAGAATCGTTCAAATTGATTATTATATTTGTGTATGAACCACTTAAATTCATAAGGGACTTTAAATATCATGGACTATTCATCACTTTTTGATGATTGGATATGACAACACTGGCGACGATTGGGTACTTATATTATGATAATTCTGGGAATTCATGTTAGCATCAGAATATTTGTTTTGTTATCCTTCTAGTAGGTTTGTTGTTCGGAGAGAAATATATTGAAATAATCATCATAATCTATTTGTATTTTCAGAAACGAAAAGGATCTAGTTTAGAATCTCCATATACAGGGTTATAAATACTCCAATCAGCTCAAAGTACTGACTTTAGGGTTGACAACTAATCACAATCATCAGAATTTCTTCCCTCAGATCTTCAAGCGTCATGAAAGAAACTAACTCGCTTGCCTTCTGCTTTCAGATGTCGAAGACACCTCATTCTTATCAATCTACAGTAACACCGAGAAGGAAGCAGAGTATACTGAAAAATACGCCTCTTTGCCTCGCACCATATTGAAAACTCCCACCCCACCGACTAGGTAGGTAGATTCCTTCTTCATATTCGATTACATCGCTCGGATCGACAACTTTGACCTTTTTTCGCAGACAGTCTCTCAACAAAAACGGCCAGATGATCCCGCAAACCGATCCCAATCACTTTGACAGTTCGGAGGATGAGGGTGAGACGCGAACAGAAGAAAAATTTCCGGGCATTTACAGCAGACGGGAAAAAGAAAAGTGGAAGCACGCAGTGGAAATGAAAAACAACCCCTACTCCAAGGAGAAACTCGAAAAGAGAATAACTAGGTCGAATAGCGCAGTGACGTCGCTGTAAGTACACTTCTACGAAAGCGCTCAACGGACATGATGACTTTTTTTCATGATTGCCAGTTTGAACTGGCAATTAGCACTAATTGTCAGTTTAAACTGACAATCAGGTCTAATTGTCAGTATGAACAGGCAATTATGGCTAATTAAACTAATTTAAATGGCTAATTTCCAGTTTGAAATGGAATTTATCCCTAATTGCCAGTTTAAACTGGCATTCATCCCTAATTGCCAGTTTAAACTGGCAATTAGCCCTAATTGCCAGCCCTAAATTGCCAGTTTGAACTGTCAATTATAGCTAATTGCCAGTTTAAACTGACAATTAAGGCTCATTGTCAGTTTGAACTGGCAATTAGGGCTAATTGTCAGTATGAACAGGCAATTATGGCTAATTAAACTAATTTAAATGGCTAATTTCCAGTTTGAAATGGAATTTATCCCTAATTGCCAGTTTAAACTGGCATTCATCCCTAATTGCCAGTTTAAACTGGCAATTAGCCCTAATTGCCAGCCCTAAATTGCCAGTTTGAACTGTCAATTATAGCTAATTGCCAGCTTAAACTGACAATTAAGGCTCATTGTCAGTTTGAACTGGCAATTAGGGCTAATCGCCAGTTTGAACTGGCATTTATGGCTAAATTGTCAGTTTGAACTGGCAATTAGCACTAATTGTCAATATCCCTTTATACCAGTTGTTTTCTATTTTCTAACGTCCATGGACGATATCTTATAGACGTCCAAGTTGGTCGCCTAAGGACATCCTTCAGATAATATTTGGACGTCCATAATATCCGGAATCTCCACAACACTTGGACATATTTCCATAGCGCAAATTGTGATTAAAATTGAGCAAAATGCGCATTTCTTGCCATATGAAGGTCAAGACAATTAGAAAAGGATCTATAATAGCGTAACAACTTGAAGACAATTTCTAGCACAACTTAGCAATATTACTATAATTTCAATTTATCATCAATCAGAAGACCTCAAAACTCATTATCTTGTTTGGGATGGATAATTTCTTCGCCTAATGATATTTGCTCCAGGTCATACTTGAACGTAAGTACACTTGTCTTCGAAACATTGAAAGTCAATAAGCTGGTATCACACCGCAGAAAGCATATGAAAAAAAAGTCAGGTTATTTTGGATATCAATTAGACGTCCATGTAGTATCCAAAGGATATCCATTGGACGTCCCTCAGGCCACCAACCTGAACATCCATAAGATATCATTCATGGACGTCAGAATATAAATGACATTCATGGACGTCAGATAATAAATGACATATGTCATCATTATGCCAGAGATTTGAGGTATCATCTGCAAATATTGTCAACATTCCTTCGTTGGGGAAACCGTGTACCGTATTATATTACGCTAATATACATCGCATCAAAAAATTAGTTCGAAAATATATCGCACAAATATATCACGATAAAATAATACTCTACAAAAGCTGCAAGTAAATTAACCGACTCACATATATTCATTTCCAATTTCGAAGGATGATGTTAAAGTTTATGCTACGCAAATATTTAGAGCTACTGTACAAGCAGCTCTCATTTTTTATATCCAGTTCGAGGTAATTCCTCCCGAAGCTGAGCTACTTATGAATTTATTGGTGAAATGGGTGAACTGTTTGATATTTTCATTAGTCGGAAGCAATAAAGTCCGGCTTTTGAAGGACTTGAATATCGTGTACACTTTTCAGAAGGATGTATTTGATAACCTCAAAGTTGAATTCGAACAAGTTGTGGATTTCAGAAATAAAATGAAATCGAATGAAATTGATATATTCACTTTCGAATTTTCATGGATTTCTTTCTTAGCTAAAAATGCCACGTTCGTATTTACCCGAAGCCCAAGAGCCTTATTGTTATTATAAGTGCACATTGAAATAAAACATAGTGGAAATGCATTACATACAATTCTGGAATTTTCGTTGCGATATGGATTGGAGGTCACGGACGAGAGTTTGGATTCTAGTTATTTCTTATAGTAGTCGGTGTAGGTATGTCAATCGATAATTCCGAGGAAAAAAATACGTAATTTCAGTTTTTAGCACATATTAATCAGCAACAGCAAATTAGTGATAAGATAAGGTGCCTTTTTTCGAGCAGGTATCTACATCTCTTCTCAGCACGAAATAAACTGTTTTGCTCAATTACTGTCTATTCGTTACCACACAAATCATGCCGCAATCTTTGTACGGTGTAGTGTATGAAGAAAAAATTAATTCTATCCATAGGCAAGTACTTTTTCTATATGTATAGCTCTTCAAATGTTCCTCTTTGTGCTTCAAGATGAAGCACAATGGAAGGGAGGAAGAGGTAGGAGTGAACATTTTGATTCTTTGGCAGTTATTGAATGTTTGAGTTCAAATGAATTCAGTTCTACTTTTCTCTCTTCTTGTAAATGTGTATCATTGAAATTCTAATATACGCATGTCTAATATTAAACGCTACTTTATCTTTATGAAGTCATAAAACACCTTGCACACTTTCAAGATAAAAACGACAAGTCTGATAGCTATCTAATTTTCAATATTTTTTCGTAATAACATTATCTGTGAACTAGCTGATTGGGTTGAATTACTAATAAAGTGAGGTCGACTACATGATGCAATTGAGTGTGAATTTTATAGAACTGTGTATATCATCTTGAAAAATTTGTGCTCTTTGAGCTCATTGCGTTGTTTTAAACCAGGTGACTTTTCCACGAATAAAAAAACTTCAACAAAAGACATTACACAGTTAAACAAAATGTTAACTATTGAAATAACGAGTGGTTTGAACAGATTAATTCTCATAATCTAATGTATATTTATAATAATAATTTTTGACATCTTCGAATGGAAAATTCTACTAATTCTATATTTCAGCAGCATTTGCATTTCCGAAGCACTCGCCAAGCATTAGAAGCATATCAGTTTGTTCAGAGAACGAATAACCTGCCATATTTCTTAAAATCTCAGTTGATAATCGCAGTGATAAATGACACAGAAAAACCACACGAACAAATCGACTACAACAATGTTGACTCGAATGTTGATGACATGAACGTCAAAATTGAGAACAAAATTTTTCATCATGGCCTGCTAAAATATTGTTACCGATGAATCTCGCGATGAATAAAATCAATCTGCTGATATCATGTAACTACAAAAACTCGAATATCTCACGAACGGCTCATTTTTTTGTATTTGAATAAGAGTACCTTTTTCATGTAATTTTCTCCGCTCCATCGAATGCTCCTATTTTTTCACCGAAAATAATACAGGGAAAAAAGTTTTCTACAAAAAATCATGATTCACCCTCTGAAAACACCCTTTATAACAATATCAGAAATGTGGAAGTGTGACGAAAAAATGTATTTTGACAACATACATTCATGCACAAAATTTCAATCGGGTGGCTTTCATCGTTCAGAAGTTATGCGGAGAAATTATTTAAATTTTATCAACTTTGGAAGGATATATCTCCCTTTTGGGCCATGAGTTTAATCATCAAACTACACTTATTTTTCAATGTTCTATCACCCTCAGAAAGCTCGGTACACATTTTTGAATCACCCTGTATATTCTCTTCAGAACATCATCTACAGGTTTGAAAATTTTTACTAATTACGTGTCATCAGCATGAAAATTAGCTTTGCAATTTGATAATATCGCAGACAAATCAGCTGTATATAGAATAAATAGTAGGTCCCAAAATGCTTCCTTGTGGTACTCCATGTCTCATTATGATAAAATCTGATTTTACTCTTATCAATTTCAACAATTTGTTCTCGATATGTAAAGTAGACGGTGAAGCACAAACATGCTGACTCTGAAAAACCTGTGAATTTCTATTTAGCAATTTACAATTTACTCTCGAATAGATCGAAAGCTTAACTATATTCTAATGAAACTAATCAATAATAAGCAAGCTTTGTCCACAAAGATATTTCTTCTGGCAGTAAAGCATACATATTATTATTATTATGAGTATCAAAAGAGTTGTATCATTCGATCGATTGATTTTCTTTGTAGATTCGGGCCCGATTACTATGCCAGACAGGCCTCATCGCCAGCAGGGGTGAGACTGAGATCGACCGAGGTAAGTTCACTAGACAGCAGGATCCGAAAACTCGAGGAACTGACGACGTATTCTAGCTTGCCCAGAAGCTTATACTCCCCGAAAAACTCCAGCAGACATTTCGTTCAGAATCCTTTGCTCAATTTTCCTGAGAATTTTCATACCACGTGACGAACTTTTGGCTCCTTCACGTTCGATTATTGTATACACGCTAGGTGACAAGTTTTCAATTGTACGAAGTGATGAATAAAAAAATAGATATATTAAATGGGGAATTTGCCTTGATAACTATGTATATCAGATCCTGACTGACATGAGATTGGTAAGTTCCATTATATCCATTCAATAGCCGGGGAAGGTGTTAGATGTAGAAGCCTCGCCATAACTAACCTCCATGTCATCTCGATCCTAAAAAACATATGCGCTTCGGGGTTATCAAGCAAACTGCATCAGCTTCGAGAACCTTTTGAAAACACCTTCGTAATTTCTTTCGACAGTCACGGAAAAGTGCCGGATTTCCGGCGAACGACGAGGATATCCTAGAGGGCAGTTTCAGTCGAACGCGGCTTCTCACTGCCGAAGAGGAAGACGTCAACTTGCACAGAGCCGTCCCCGTCATAGTGCACCAGGAGGCGGAGCGAGTCGTCGAACAGGAAGTCAAACCACGACCGAATCATCCTCCAGACGGATCTGTCTCAGGAATGACCAGCGACAGCGACATGAGCTACATCAACTTCTACGACGTGGAAAACTCCAAGGTAACAACGGATATCTTATGGACATCCAAATCAAGTCCAATTCTTGTGGGGACATGCTTGGACCACTTTTGGATATCCACGGGATATCCAAAATTTGCCCAAAGGGGATAAACAACTGTAGAACTCAGATTTATGTGAATCTGAAAGATAGATGTTCAAATTCATGTCTAATGAGGTATATTACTGGAAAAGAGATGAAACATTGAATAAGGTTTTGATCGGCGTTCTTTTGGACATCCATAGTATATCCTATTTGCACCATTGAAGTACAATTTTTCTTCACAAATCCTAAATCAGGTTAATCTGTAAATTTTTCCAGAGGATTTTAACTGTTGTACTGGCCAGTTCATTTTTCCGTTTCATATTTTCTGGAAAAAATGAAGTTGCTACCAAAATGAGAAGCATTATCAGACAACCCGAATTTGAAAATTCAATGATACAAGTTCCATCGGAATGAAAATTTTCCGATAGATCGCAAATGAAAATGTATGGCGCAAACATTTCGACACTCGTGTGTATGTAGTTGCATACATATTGTAGTAAAAAATATGGAAAACTATAAATTAGTAAGTGAGAATCTCAAGTAGATGCACAAATAACTATTGACCTACATAAATATAATCATCGATAACATAATGCAATCAAAACACAGAAACTAGAATATAAAATATTATAGCTAGGTAAATACATAGATGTGATCGATATTATGTCAGCAATGTAATATGTATAGCTGATGATTTTTTAACCAGTTAACCTTCTCGTCAGATCAGTGTCATTTCACAAAAGGTACCCATACACGAAGATATTTTCCTTGGAGATAGGAATCACAAGAAAGCGTGAAACAACAACGTACCCTAGTGGTCGTAGAATAAAAATAATAATCAATATATTCCATAAATCCCATAAATTCACTCAAAGTAATCCGAATCCGAAATCCGAAAGAATCAATTGTCGATGTTTCAAAACTTTATTGTTCCATCTTCAGGACACTGAAGTATAAAAACGAGAACATACATATCAAAATAATATATAAAAGTATACACAGACAGAACAAATACACAAAGAGAAAGAGCCCCTTTGAACTTTTCAAATATTTTAAATTACCGCATATAGCAGGTCTGACACCCCAACTACGCGAGGTTTTGGAAAATGAAAATCTCAAAGTCAGCATGAAATGTGAAAACGCAGTTGAAAATCATTTTTTTACGAGACTCAAAACAAAAACACCAAAAGACCTGAAATCCAATGTCATTTACAAGATACCATGTGCTGAGTGTGAAAAAGTATACATAGAACAAACAGGGAAGTATCTACAACAAAGGATGACTGAACACAGCAGAGATTGTAAAAATATACACAATCCGCTGAAAACAATAAAAAATCCCACTAGCCTGGCAGAACATTGTCTTCACTCCACAACTTTGACTCCAATTCTGTCAGTATTATAGGACAACAGACAATATTGAAAAAAATACTCGTGAACGAAATGATTGAAATAACAAAACATGAAACAAAATGTGTTGACAAAAGATCAGATATTGAGAATTAACACACCTCATATTTCAATTGAATAGAAGAAATCAAACATCAATTCCGAATCATTATCACACCAGTTCTTCCAATCCAACAGTTCAGTTTGTTCATTTCTTCGTGTTCGTGTCTGTATTAAGGTCTTTCATGAACCTGTATATGTATTTATACTCGATATCGAATTTATTCATTTCGGAAAACCACCCTAAATGTAAGTAAAAGTAAGTAAGTTCTCATCAATGTTGTTTTCTGTAAAGTGTTTTATTTTCAAACGATTGTTATTTCAGATAATTTATTTTGTTGTCATCAAAACCCACATTTCAAAATATTATTTTATATGTATGTTCTTGTTTTTATACTTCAGTGTCCTGAAGATAGAACAATAAAGTTTCGAAACGTCGACAATTTAACAATTGGTTTTCTTCAACATTTCAACCGAATTCCCGCTAATCAACAACAGAAATCATATTCAACGGTCGCCATTCTATTCAACTATTAATGTGATTTTTTTGCAGGTGTACAAAACCACCAATGAGAAACCGAATGGGAATGAGAACTCAGAAATCGCGCAACACGATAACCAGGTGAAGGAGAAGCCGAAATACCTCAAACTGAAATCCACAGTACAACCCCACACTTCTCCGAGGAAATTCGATGTCAAACAACTGAGGAGAAACAAAAGCGAAACAGATCTGTCAATAGACTCTTTCGATTATTCGGCCACGGTGCTTTCTAAGAAGAAAGACAACACGCTGATCTCCAAGATCTACTTGGACCCGCACGTCAGGAACTTCGCAATGACGAGCAGGAAAGAACTGCCCATCCAGTCACTACCTACGTCACCTTTCAGAAGCCAAACGAGCCTGATCTACAATACGGTAAGAAAATTGGCGGTGGAAGGCGACGAAATGCTCAGCAGTTTGCTCTTCCAGGGGACATCCGACGACCTGCTGAATTCAGTGGACAGCAACCAAGATGAAAACTACGAAATCAAGTCGGCCAGAATATCGTTGAGCTCCGAGGACGATTTATTGTCACCACCATCTATTGTCACACGGAAATTCATGCGGAATTCTATCTACAGCTCCAGCGATGATTTGTTGTCGATCGAGGAGTACGAGAGACCGCAAAGGAAGAAGGACAACACCTTGATTTCCAAGATTTACAAGCAAACGAATGTCAGGAATTACGCCTTATCCAACAGGTGAGGCAGCAGGTCATCTAACCTCTACAGGTGCTGATCGATTTTTCTGACAGGGACTACATCATGGGAGAAGACAAGAAGAAGTTGACGAGCTCGGACGAAGACGTCGTGTTCTACGAAGAGAAACCAGCGCTGAGAGCAAGAGACACACCTGTCGAGGACCAAATCGATAATCTTGATCCTGGAGTCGGGGAGATAGCCAAGAGGAAAATAGTGCACCAGGTTTTGTCGCAGCTTTCGAAGGTGGACCCTCAGCTCAAGATTGTGGCTAGAAAAGTCAGCGTCGAGGATAGAATGGAGGCAGGCGACGAGGAGATGAGCGTTTCTGTTCGTGATTTGAAGAAAAAATTCGAAAATCAGGTGAAATTTCGTATAGATAATTTTGAAGTCGAGTCAGAATACTGTCTGTGTGTTAATCGAGGAGGTAGTGTATTCATGTTTTCTAGATTTACCGGGATTTCCTATCTTTTCAACTAAAACAGAAGTTATTATTATCATTTCAATATATTTTTAATGAGGACAGATTTATGACCTGCCCCAAAATGTCACTGTGCTTAAAATTCGATCTTCAGGTACTTGAGATAAATTCTTTATTTGTCAGTGACTCTTTGTTTTACTTACATTTTCATATTCTGTTTTGAGAAGTGGATGCCAAATTCTATCTATATCAACTGAACAAGAAGCAATAATATTGTTTCCATTCAGCAGCAGACTCTTTGATTTTTCCTTTTTGGTTGTTGTCTCATTTTCCTATGATCTAAATATTACTCGAATCGGCCATATGTTGTCCATTTTCAGTAAGGATATGTTCAGCTGATTTTGATTTGTTGGTATATCTTTTCCTAATATTGTTCTTCTTCTTCCATCCTTACTAATAGAGATGTGATAGGTTTCACCTGTATAGTATTTTCTTGGTTTCGTGTGAATCAAATTCGATCTCACTGTATTTTCAATCTTGAACATCGTTTTTACTTGTCACCAACACGTTCAATTTCTCAGATATTCCGGGAATGAATGGGATTATGTTTGATGTTTGCGTTGTTTGTCTGTTATTGTGGTATATTTTCCATCAATAATTTTTTTGGGCAGATCATCAATATTTCCCTACTACAAATATATCGAGATAAATTTTTTAATTCTTATTTTCATGTCTAGAAACGAGGAGAGAAAATCCCAGGAAATCTAGAAAAAATCGAGTCAGAGTATTCAATATATTTCAATCTAATGCTCAAAAATCGGTATCTACTTCTGCTCAATCAAGGAAATGAATTTGAACAATTTTTCTTGAAACTTGCAGGGTAGAAATATAGTAGTATCCAGTCTGACAGCACGAAGTTTATCCAAACAAGTGAAAGACTATCTGAAGACGTGAAAGCAGAGGACTATATACTAATCGATTTTAAGAAAATGAGAGGTATAAATAGAAATGGCTTAGAGTTAAACTAACCTCACAATCCTCAAACTAACATACTTACCAATAACAAACAACAAGATATCCAGTGAACTGCGGGCCGTACTGACCTTATCCGAAAGATATTGAAAAATCAGTAGGCCGTCCATGTAAACTGGTATCAAAATACTCTTAGTCCTTGGTTTATCTTTTTCATTTGAGACCTCAAGTATCCCTTCCAAAAACTTCCTCTAAGGTTCACTGGGTACAAATATTTGGATGATGCTCTTTATTCAAAGTGAAAATAAGATGATTGAAAAGAGAGAAGTTTGCTGAACTGTTGACATTTCTTTAATCGATTCATTTTCCTTTCCAGATTTAGACTACATTGCAGTCCATCCACCCCCATCCAAAGATATTAGTCAACACTTTGAGAAATATTTTAATTAACGTTGTTTTGTACATAATATAACATTTTATTGTTTGATATAGAATTCGTTTTGTGAGAATATCGATATTTATACACATTTTTTCGGCACTTTCATGAAAAATGTATCCCCTCAGCGTTGAAGGCGTGTAATATTCTGTAAAAATCGTTTCAGAATCAATGTTTATTACTTGAATAAATTTCATACTATGGTAGCTTGTTTTACTCACCCCAAAAAATCGTCCAGGTCCATGGTACGAGCTCTCTTCTGGTCAGCCTCTATTTTCGTCAAGATATCTTCAATCTTCTGCTTTATATTGAAATTGCTGTCTATTTCCTGAAATACATGAGACATTCATAACAAGACCAAAAATCATTTTTGTTTCATCAAGAGAGAAATTCTAATCTCTCAGGTTCCAAGTTCTTCAAGTTTTATTCACTCTAATTACAAAAACCAAATTTGGCAAAATTGGCAGTTTTCATGGATTACTTCCATAACTATAGAACCAAGGTACACGTTACAGCCTCGAGTTTGGAAACACTAGAAAGGACAAAAAGAAATCTTAACCCTGAATTTTCGCATATGCCATTTTTCTCATTTTCAATCTCTCGCTATAGTGACCAGAGTCCCACAGTAACCAACGAGGTTATTGGTTCCGTTAGGACTTTTTCTTCAATTAGGTTTATAGCAACTTAAACTCTTTGATATACTACTTCTCCAAAAATAAAGAAGACTGACTGATATCCATACCTTCTAGCAATTTTTCTATTCACTGGCCGCTCAAAGCAGAAATGTTCAGCAGAAAAGTGAACTTAGGAAAAAATAATAAAAACGATCTTGCAGAATTTCGCTTTTTTTTATAATAATTTTCAATTTTATGAAGCATCAATGATGACCGAAGTTCTCCCCAGTTTGACCCACCTTTCATGGTCAATTACGAATTTGTTGCAGCCTGCATAGAAATCCATCCAATTTCAATGAAATATTATTTATTAGAAAATCCGACTTAAATAGCAAAACACTGTGAAATTTGAGTGGAACATATCAACAGAATAACATACTGGGCGATTTTCAGATGAAACTTGTTTCTGAAAACATGACATGAAATTCAAAACAAACAAGGTAAATAGCAGAAAAAACTCCATCATTTGAAGTTGTGCCAATAGGAACTTTTGTCCAGCTCATAAAGATTTACATATAACAAAAATTCACCGAGAGCCATTCTCTTATAATATGTTCAGTGTGGGATTCTTCATGAAAAAAAGTTGCAAAATGACAACGCATGATAAAAGAAATCAAACAGAATTGTATCAGGTGATTTTCAATGGAATGACCCAGGAATGATAAATATATATAAGAAAATCACTTACAATATCATGAAGGCTGCAATGAATACTGTAGTTTTTCTCTAGAGTAGCTAGTACTGCTGTTTGTCTGAAAGCGCTGCCCAGAGTTTTGTTTTTCCGCGTGAAAAGTATCCTTGTGAGACCATCCCACTCTGCATAGTTGATGGGCGGGGGTGGATTCCTTGGTTCTATCCTCACTACTGCAGACTCTACCTTTGGGGGTGGTCGAAAGTTGTTTTTACCCACCTGTTGTCAGGAAGAAAATGTTTTTCTTGGCAAAGAATAAATGAATGCAACAATGAAAAAAATCAGAAGCAATGTTTCAAGCATGTTTTAAACCCCATTTATATGAGTTTTATGTCAGTTGGATAATGTATTAGGTATCTGAATGATATCAATAATGATTCTACTCCTGATGCATGATACTTGAAAAATGAGGAATATTTACCTTCATCAGCATATCAACTCTAGCTAAAAGCTGAGTATTAACAGACAACCTACAGTAGAGCTTGTCGCCAGGCTTAGCAATAAGTCTCTGAGCAAACTCCTGCTGAAACATCAACACTGCACACCTGAAATATGGCCTGTGTAAAAGCAACTTGAAAACCAAGGGAGAGGAAATTTGGTATGGCACATTGGCAATACAAATATCAAAAAATGGTAAATCCGTTTTTAGAGCGTCCCCGACCAAGATCTGTAACTTCTGTTGGAGATGTGTTCCTTGTACTCTCTTTTGCAGCTCAGCCACCAGTCTGGTATCTATTTCGCAAGCAACCACTTTTTTGACTTTATCAAGGAGCTGTATGGTCAAATTTCCGGTACCAGGACCGATTTCTAATGCCACATCGGTGGGTCTGAGTCCAGCTTTCTGCAGCATGGCAGTTATAATCATGGGATTCTTTAGGATATGTTGACCGAAGTCTTTGTTGAATGTTATGCCTGCAAGAAATATTCCAAATGAGTTGGTTGCACGCTGGAAACCATATTGTACCTTGTTTGACGACGCCACATAGCGATTTGCGCTTCTTTTCGACTTTTATTTTCGGCATTTCAGTAGTTACTCGAATCGAAAAAATAAAAACTCAAAAACAGATCATGGATATAATCTCATATCTCCCTCATCTAAAAAATAGAGAGTTGTTCTTCTTCTTCTTTTCTTAATGGCAAAAGTAGAATACCTTTCGGATAGGGTATAGGTGACAGAGTAAATGTCACTTTTGTGTCATTCTTATACATTTGAGGTACTTATTTGAAGATAGCAGCCAAGAAGTGGGCTGCCAAATTTTCGAACACTTCCGAACGATTCGTCAGTGGCGTGCGCTAGTGGCAATCTTAGACCTATTTGAAGATGGCAGCTAAATTTTCGTACAATTCTTCAGTTGCGTGCGCTAGTTTCACCTCTTTTAAGGGAACGTAGTGGTCGAAGCTATATTCAACTGTTTCAGTTAAGCCACAAAGTTCGAATGCAGATTTATCTCGACTCAACTGACAAATAATTTTGGTATCTGTATCCTTATCGAGGTCCTGCTAAAGTTATTTACCCCCTTACTAATTTTCGAATCACCTGGTCACAGAAATATGGTGGTTCGACCTCTTTGTGACAATTGACATTAACGTTTCGGATATATTTGAATGTCATTCTCTTACTACAACAACTCAGCTAATTTTTTGTTCGTTCTTGAATCATAACAGATAGTATTTTAATTCTAAATTCACAAAATGCCGAGTCAGGAGGTAACTACGAGCAAAGTGGTAGTCCATCCACTAGTTTTACTCAGTGTTGTTGATCACTTCAACCGAATGGGAAAAATCGGCAGCCAGAAACGTGTCATAGGAGTTCTTCTTGGTTGCTGGAGAGCCAACGGCGTCCTAGATGTCTCGAATAGCTTCGCAGGTAAGAATCATTCGTGTACGAAAACGTACGTTTCAATGAATATTTTGTAGTTCCTTTTGATGAAGATGACAAAGACAAATCTGTATGGTTTTTGGACCACGATTACCTCGAAAACATGTACGGGATGTTCAAAAAAGTCAATGCTCGTGAGCGAGTCGTAGGTTGGTACCACACGGGCCCAAAGTTGGACCAAAATGACATTGCTATCAATGAGTTGATCCGTAGATACTGTCCCAACTCTGTGCTGGTGATAATTGATGCAAAACCAAAAGATCTGGGGCTTCCCACAGAGGCGTATCAGGCTGTAGAAGAAGTACATGATGATGGATCACCCACTTCAAAGACTTTTGAGCATGTTCCTAGTGAAATCGGTGCTGAAGAAGCAGAGGAAGTGGGAGTGGAACATCTTTTGAGGGATATCAAAGACACTACTGTAGGAACTTTGTCTCAAAGGATCACAAACCAGCTGTTGGGGCTCAAGGGTTTACATTTGCAGTTGAAGGAGATCCGTGACTATCTCATTCAAGTTTGTGATGATAAATTGCCTCTGAATCACCAGATTATATATCAGCTGCAAGATATCTTCAACTTGTTGCCAGATATCAACCAAATGAACTTCAACACCTCATTTTATATCAAAAACAATGATCAGATGCTCGTTGTTTATTTGGCAGCACTTGTAAGATCAATTGTTGCTCTGCACAATCTGATAAACAACAAATTAACAAATAAAGATGCTGAGGAGGGAAAGAAAGAAGAGGCTAAGAAAGAGAAAGAGAATAAGGAGAAGGAAAAAGACAAGGAAAAGGAAAAAGTTGAGAAAAAAGAAGAAAAGAAAAAATAGACATATGATTGACCTTGTATTTATAACTCTGTGGATTTATTATGATTTTTCATCTCTATTCTAATAACAAAAAAATCTCAAGAAATGTTTGTAAGTGGTCTTCAATTTCCTTTTGTTGCTCTGTAAAATGGTGTTTTCGTGGAAACTAGCAAAGGGTGCGACTTCTATAGTCTGAAATCTAAATTTTCAGAATGGGGAAAAATGAAGGCAGTATTTCAAAAGCGTTTTTCTTTGTTTTCTATAAGAGTTTGGTTCAATTGAAGGTGGCTAGCAAGATAGTGATATTGAAATTAGAATGATGTCAAGTATGGTTTGGGCAAGAGAATATTAAATGTTTTGATTTATTTGTATTATTATGTATTCCATAAAATTTCCATAATATTCACTTTAAATATGCAAACAACAAAATAAAATCAATTCAAAATGTGTCGGCCTGCATGTAGAACAGCAAGGAGGGTGCTTTGCGGCCTCAGCACTTGCAATATACTGTCGCCATAGTAGAGCAGCCAGCAACCATAATTGATGTGGAAGGCGTCGGTAGTGATCCCTGAAGGCCTTATTACCATCATGGTACACCACAACCAACAGCTTGTACAGTTTCTTGATGGAGTTTGCGTCTTCGTCGATCTATATATATATTTAATATAACAATAATTACTATGAATAAACTCTTTCCTATAATTATAGTTCTAACTATACTGAATACAAGACCACATATAATTCTGACAATACCTACCTATCTGATTTCCATTTTTATCCTTATGCTAGTCAACGCTATGAAATACTCTCACGTACCTGGAAAATCGTGGGAATTGAGTCTTTCTTTATTCGTTTCCTTCCATTACGATTATGTTCGATGCATTTCCCTCATAATTAACAAACACTAGAGTATACACCAATCTCAAAATGTTCTAATGCTGAAATGAATATCAAAAGTCAACAATTTGTTTTCCATATTCCTATAAACATTCTCATCCAAGCCCTCCATAATTGAATTCAACCATTCATGTCGTAAACTGTACACACTAGTAAATTCAAAGAAGGAAATACCATTACTCTTTTTAGAGGTGCAGAACGGAACTGAACAATTTGTTCGGCTCATTATTACTAAAGGAGATAATGTGCACTAGAAAGCTGAGGAGTGTGAAGAAATATAGACACGAAAAAAGAAAAATACTACTGTTAACTATTTGAATAGTTCATGGTAAACTGTGAGTAATCAAAACTACTGGCAAAGACTTCTGTGATGGATTGAACAGATTACAGTCTAAGGTCACAGTCCTGTCCTCTTCAGTGAGTTATCGACATAGACCATGAGAGTCATGAGACCATCAACCGTGAGACATCCCGTATACTCTTTGCACATAGAACTATAGAACTAACCACTTACCACAAACCGTGTTCTATGGATTTATAACAGATTCAATGATTTATTTATTATTGTGTGCAAATCATGTTTTAATAATTAATGCTTAAAACAAGATACATGGCACGTATGTTTCATCATGGTTTATAATCGAGATTCCGTATTTATGCACATTTTGACATCCTTGCTAGGTTAAGACGCAAAAATGTCCCCTTGTTATTTCCACCGACTCGAAGAGGGGCCCAACATTATTGTAATATGAGAATGAGAGTTAGTGGTGCAGTCTACCCATTACATCTCCAAATTTATATTAATCCCATTTAATTTGTAGCCTCTTTTCCAAAATGGGTGGGCAGGTGAGTCAAGTCTTTCAATCGGGCAGCGCACTGCTGACCAACGGCCACGGCCACAAAGTAACAGAGTCCACGAGACAAAAAGTGCAAACCATTTTCGACGCCTTGAGGGCCAATCCACGGATAGGAGTGCAACGATTAGAGGGCCTGCTCCAGCAGATCCCCAAGGTAGGGTTTCACTGAGTTCAGTGCTAGTCACTGATTCCAATGTTCCAGAACGAGAATATTCTGTCCATACATGATGAGGCAGGATACAACTTGCTGCAAAAGTGTGTTGGGGCCAACAATGTTGAGCTGGTGCGTTGGCTGTTGGCAAGACACACTGCTGCCGACGTCAATCGGTTTCCCTGCAGTCTACCCTTGCATATTGCGTGTCTCAAGGGCCACGATGAATGTGTGGAGTTGCTTTTGAAGCACGGGGCCAAGTCAGATGTCGAGGCTAGGATGTGCTGGCCTGGGCCCCATAGCAGCAATTGTGAGGAGAGAGGGAAGTATTCTGCTGCTAATCAGCAGGAAGAGACGTGCATTGAGAGGGACAGCAGGGAGAGAGTGCCTAGCAGTAAGTTGCAGTCTGCCATTTATTATGCATTGGATGGGGATCAGGTCAATATTTTGATCCTGTTGGCTCAGAGGGGGGAAGATCCTTGGGTAAGTAGATCAAAAACTCTGTTCACACAATATAATCCATTAAATAATCCAAATTTGCAAAACTACTGAATAATCATTAATGATTTTTTTGGGAAGATCTCTATTTTCATGAATATTTCAAACAAATTCTCAGGATCAGGAGAATTTTCAACACATACAAATACATTGAGACTTCTCTTTACATTCTCATATTGCATTTTCTCAACATTGATATCCTTATAATATGTCAGGTGTCTATTTTCCGTAAATACACTAATTGAATTTGTTCTGCAGCTCATTTAAAAATTCCAGAATGCAATTTCAATCACACACTACACACATCCATTCAGGCTACTCTTCTTACTTTGAGTGTTGTGTGTCCTGCAGCTATTTCAAAGTTTCAATCTTTTCATCAGTGATGCCTAATGAGCAATTGTTCATAATTTTTAATGAAAGCTGATGATACTCATTGTATTCACTTCCTTGGAACACACCTTAATTCGCATGTTTTACTCCTTGAAACTTATGAGCTAAAATAGAGTTTTATGAAACTTGTACAATAAGATATTATACATTTTATAGAGATTTCCAAGGATTGAAGCAGCAAAAAAATGCCCATGAAACAAAACGCTTGGGCAAGAGATAATTTCAATTTCTTTTAGAATGGTATATTTCGGGTGAGAAAACCACTTCTACATGCTGCTTGTGAAAGGGGTGCCTGGAAATGCACAGGATTCCTAATTAAAGAACGCTCAGATGAAATTCATGTTCTGAAAGATGAATACTACCCAATTCACTATGCTGTTCTGCATGATACCAAGTTTTTGGAACTACTTATCGACCAGGTTTGTACATTAGTCTAATTTATCCATCATCATTTATTTATGCTTCTTGGCAAGCATAATACTATCTCATCAGTTTGAAATAGTTTGGATTAAAAATAAAACTCCAATACAAGGAATGCCATTCTTGATCTCACAAGAAAAGTTATCGAGGCCTAGAACAAATTGAGAAGGTATCAAGGGTTATTTTCCATTTAGCCTAGATTAACACGATATGCCACACGATAGTTTATTGAACTATATTTACGACTATGCAATTCAGGGGAAAATTCAGATCCTCAGAATCTTTCGCGAAATTTTTCATCACATAGGAAACAATTGAGCAAACCATTGGAAGTCACAACTAAGTATCATAGGGAACTATATTAGGGCCAATAATATTCTTAGTATATATTAACAGTATATTCAAAATCAGAGATTTTTGTGGACACTCAATCTCATATGCTGATGATACAGCAATGATATTTTTCAAACAAAAAATGGGAACACGTGTAACAAAATACAGAAATAGGATTGAAAAATATGCATTTAAAGCTGGATAATAATGAAAAAATAAATAATATAATTAATACTGATATACATGTGGATGCATGAAGTTCATGGAGCTGTTAACAATATACAAAGCTCGCAAAAACATCAAACTCAAATTTCAACAATGCACTATGGTATGAGAACAAGTACACAAATTATTTGAATGTGGCATAGTGAAATTAACTTCAGACGAACCAGTTCTGTCAAACTGAATCTTTCTTATTTCTCTCAGGGTGCTGACACAACAGTGAGAACTTGTACACAGCAGATGACTCTTTTGCATGTGGTTCTTCTGGTAGCACACAAAACTTCAGAAGATACCATGGCAACCATAAAATTGTTGCTAGACCACGGTTGCAAAGAGTTGATCAACACACCAGATAGTTTGGGTAATACGCCTCTACATACTTTGATTGTCAGGTAATTGGATTTCCTTTCTAAATTCATTATTTTGGAAGGCTACAAATCCCAAAAATTTAGGATTTTCATCATTAATAGAAAACCTCTTGACTACATATGGGGAATATTTAACATACTTCGGTTAGAAGTGGTTTTTATTCGAAATAACGAAGATGACGTCTTCTGGTATAACCGGAAGTAATGCGTGGTCGAGAATATATTTATCGAAAATGCCATTTTAGAATTTTATTCCGAATGATTTTTCCCCAGAAGATGGTGACATTTTTTTAGATTGCTGTACAAATAGTTGACGTTTTGAGATTGTAATTATGTAGTTCGATCTAAAATTGAGAAGTAACCTAAATTACTACTTCAGTAATACTGATTTTGTTTTCACTTATGTGTCGCCATCTAACAACTGACATTTGAGTGATTTTCCGCTATGACGATTCAAGTTAGCTGTACGTTCAAGTTTTGGTTGAAGAAATTAGATAGGCAAATAGGCAGAATAGCTCCACCAGTGTTCTGTATATCGTTGTTACAAGTGAATCACAGTCAGACATTTACTCATGTCTTACGATGAATCATTATACTTATATGAACAAAGTTTCTACAGCTTGTACTCTACATATAAATCTTCAAATATCGAGGTTCAAGACACTCGACTCGTTTTTTCGTCAAATTAAATAAGGTTTCGTCGGTTTCCAGATACGCGTTAGAAGAGGCCCAATACGGTTATGACAAATGGAACAAGTGGGATGTCCTGCACCTAGTCCGGTATATGTTGCAAAACGGAGCTAAACATTCGATCAATCACACCGGAAATTCGGCGATCGCTTGCGTTTTGAGACACGTCAGGGATTGGGACGTTTGCTATGAGTTGCTCAACATGTTGCTCAATGAAGGAGGCAAGTAAATTCTATTTTCAAATCTTGTACTTGCTTGTGTTTGCTTGCAAACAACTCTATTTCAGTGAATTATCGACAACAGTGCTTCTAGATTCATAAACACCCAACAACAACAGTTTTTTCATTTTTTCCATACAAGCAAAATCTAAAACATAATGAATAGCTATACAGGATTTACAGGTACAAAAAATAGATGGCCCTGTTGCTAGGATATGTAGAACACTGCAATATTTCTTGAGTGCCCCCTCGATTGCAGAAAATATCAGCTCAATTGAATAGTTGTAACTTTATATGATTACACCTGTACTTATCGTTCTCTAAAAACTTTTTTTTTCATATTTGTTTTTTCAATCATGTTCAGAATCGATGTTGATGAATGAACTTCTGTATTATAATATTTATTCAAGTGACTTGATTGGTTTTCTTGTTACAGGTGATCCAAACATGGTTGGTAGAGATGGATCTGTACCACTGATGGTTTGTCTGGTACCGCTGATCAACAAAGATCCCTTGCATCATTTCACTCATAGCATGAAGGTAAAACAATCATTCAGAGGTTGAATCAGTGCCGTATCTGCTAATATTCAAAATCTCGAATTTCTGTTCGTTCACCCACTTATTAACCTCATTTTTCAAAATATGGGCCTTAAATTGTTCACTATGGGATACAATGCAAGTATTCGTGTCAACGTAGAAGGTGATAGGTTTTAAAGAGCCACAACAAATCAATCCCCTCTGTATTTTAGTGTCACACAACACCTTGTGTTCCATTAACTCATTGAATTCGTTGTGTTTTCCCTCTAAAACGATGTATAATGCTCTCTAGATTGGATTCTCAAAGTCAGATTTGCTAACTGCTTATTTTCTAATCTTCGATCTCGATTCGATCCTCGCCCGTCGCAGGTGTGCTACCTGAACTGCATCCGCATCCTGCTGAAGAACGGCGCGAACCCGAATTGCAGCTACCGCGCCAATCTCACGCCCCTCCACGTGCTCGTCTTCACCGTTTCCGAGAACATCACCCTGAACTGCGTCGTCCAGAAAGACCTCAACTTCGAGTTCGTCAAGAACCTGCTGGTGCTGCTGCTCACTCACGGCCTCGACCCCAACGTGCGCGTCAGCCGAAGAACGGAGCACATCCTCCAGTCTTGCATGGACATGGTAAGTCGGAATAACGAGGTACAAAACACTGGTGCAGTCACTGATCGTGTTTTGTTTCGTCAAAAACGCTAACGCCATTTTCCGCTATAAAGGCCAAATAGTTATGAAACTCCCCAAAAGATGGTGACATTTTTACAGATTTCTGTACAAATAGTTGATGTTTTGAGATTGTAATTATGGAGTTCGATCTAGAATTGAGAAGTAACCTTACTACTGCTACTTCTGAATCAACATTTTTAAAAAAACTGATTGTGCAATTATCAGTAATACTGATTTTGTTTTCATTTTTGTGTCGCTATCTAACGACTGACATTTTAGTGATTTTCCCCAAAATATGGTGACATTTTTACAGATTTCTGTACAAATAGTTGACGTTTCGAGATTGTAATTATGTAGTTCGATCTAAAATTGAGAAGTAACCTAAATTGCTACTTCTGAATCAACATTTTTAAAAACACTGATTGTGCAGTTATCAGTAATATTGATTTTCTTTTCATTTTTGTGTCGCCATCTAACAACTAACATATGAGTGATTTTCCGCTATGACGAATGAAATGTTGTTATCACGTCAGCTCTGCGTTAGAATTTTGGTTGAAGAAGTTAGATAATAATAATTCCGTGCGAAAAGATACTTCACATCCCAGCAACTGCTTATGATCTACAAAGCACAAATTCGACCTGTCCTGGAGTACTGTTCACATGTTTGGAGCTCAGCCCCCAAACATACGCTTAAGCTCTTAGATTCAATTCAGAAGAGAGCTATTCGCCTAGTCGATGACACAACACTCACCAAATCATTGACCTCTCTAGATCATCGTAGAAAGGTCGGCGATCTCTGCCTTTTTTATAGGTACTTTCACGGTCGGTGCTCAACAGAAATATCATCTATTATGCCACCACGCGCGATTCCTAGTAGACAAACCAGACGAGCTCAAGCTGCTCACCCCTACACTGTCAGGCTCGTGACCTGCCGAACATCGCTATACCAAGCATCATTCATCAATAGAACGGCAAAGTTGTGGAATTCTTTGCCTAGTGAAGTCTTTCCTGATGCTTACAATCTCCAAACATTCAAGAAAAATTCCAACACTTTCCTTCTTTCCCAAAATTCCACCGCTGGCTAACACGATGTTCCTCGAACATCATAGGTTTCCCTTTCGTGTTGTCCACAGATAAAAAAAAAATAATCTCTTTATTAGCATCAGCTCTCAAGTATAAATAAAATAGTGTAATAAAATAAAATAGTATAAATAAAATACAGAATACACATAAATACAATACATCTACAAGTTAAATTAGCAGTATAAATCTGAAAGCTAAGGAAAGATATTACAATGATGGGTTATAGATCTTTTATATATTTTTCACACTGGCTTTTGAATTCTCTAAATGATGAGCATTCTTTCAATTCTCTTGGTAAGGAGTTGTAAAGCTGTAGGCCTTTGATGAACACTGTGTTTGTAGCAGCATTAACAATATTGATATAGAAATCATTTGAAGCATGTAATCTGGTATTGTGATTATGTATTTCTTGGAGATATATTAATTCTTCCGTTAGGTAGGTTGGTAAGCATCCTGATTTCAGTTTATATACAAACTTGAGCATATCATAAGCAGCTCTTTGTCGAACATTCAATAAATTCAAGGATTCCAACATGTGAGATATTGGTGTTCGTTTCCTACATAATAGAATGGCTCTCGTAGCACGATTTTGTATTTTTTGTAATGTATCAATTTGTTCATTATTCATTAAGTATATGAATGTTCCACAGATATCAAGATGAGGAGATATAATGGTTTTGTATATAGTTAACTTAGTAAAAGATGACACCTTATTATTCAATCTATATAGGAAATTAATTTTTTTTTGCCATTTTCTTCTTAATATACTCACAATGTGATTTGAAATTTACTATATATATCATTCGATAGTTATATTTTAAATCTATGCACTTGTATACTCATGCAATTTTATCTTGTATTCTGGGGTTTTTCCTTGTATCAACGAAATGAGAAATTGAAAATATGATAAACTGACATTTTGCGAATGCTCGGACCAGGTACAGAACGTGCGCGACGGCGACGACATCCGCTACGTGTACGACCTCACGCTGACCCTCATCCAGTACGGCGCCAATCCCGACCTCAGCCTCAGCATGTCCGAGGCCATCAAGAACCACCCGCTGCAAGCGCAGAGCGTGTGGAAGACGAGAAACTGCGTGCTATACTACTACATAATGCTCATCTCGCGCAAAGAGAACCTCATCACCGACCCCCGGCTCGGCTTCGCCAAGATCATCATGCTGTTCTACTGCGCCATGGCGCACCGGCCGCTCTTCGAGTGTCTGCGCATCCTGCACACGCAGCAGCTGAGCCTCGTGCCGGGCAGGACGACCGAGCCGATGACGTGCATCGTGCGCGATCTGTACAAGAAGCCGCGCACACTCAAACAGATGTGCCGCGTGCGCATCCACGCCTGCCTCGGCCGCCGGCCCGGGCTCCACCTCGCCAAGTTGAGTCTGCCCAATCAGCTCAAGGACTACCTGTTGAATTTCCAGACGTGATGCGACGGTCGGACGGAAGCGAGGGACGAGGATATGATAGTGTGCGTTGTCTGCTGGATGCAGGAGCATTGAAACGAGCATGAGGCAAAGAAAGAGATATCGATTCGTGTGGATGTGCAACGAAGAAAAGTGCTGGTTACCTCTCTCTCTCTCTCTCGTTTGCTGTTTCTCTGAGCGCGAACTAGGGTCTATTTCAAATTCGGTCGACTTCATTCTATAACTTATCTATGAAATGACATTTTTCGACTCGGTGGGCCGCAAGTAGGATTAACATTCAAATAAGAAAAACTGAGGGCCGGTTGCATAAAGGTTCATTAAGTATTTAACGTCACATTAAATATTCGACGTCACGTTATTTATGGAATTCGGTTGCATAAACGTTCATCATATACTTGATGGTATGTTAACTTAATCACCTAATTAACTTATGAAAATGCCCGATTAAGTGAAAAAGCAGTTGCACAAAAGCCAATCAACTTTGAACGTCACATCAAATCGCCTCAATCCTGGCATTAACCTAATCAGTTCTCGATGACTGATTATGTATTCTGTTTCTTTTAAAGATATGGTATCGGACTGTTTGCATTCTATTATATTTTCATATCTGTGAAGGAATGAATTGGATATATGAGTTCCAATCGAAAGATAGGTACCGAATTTTAGATATTATGGTAAACTATACGTACTTTTTAACAATCTCCATGAGTGTTGTTTTTTCTGATTCCGTATAGTTTGCCCCCCATTTTTTCTTCAAGCTATCCATATCAATACTCATACTGCCACAGATCTGTGAAACTGATTCGTCAAATCAAATAATTAAACCTAACCTATAAATGCGCAAAGCATCATCATTCACAAGCACGGAACGTGTGGATCCAGCAAATTAGCCCTGTTGCCATGCATTTTTCGTTAATGGAACGATAATCATAACATACGAGAGTTTTATGCAACGCAAATTGGATTTAACGTAACATCACCGCTAATGTGGCATCAGATAATCACATGATTAATTTTTCTTTATGCAACCGGCCCTGAGTCTCTTTGTTTTAACAAACTCATGGATTCGCTAAAAAATAGATTTTGGTGAATACTCTTACACTCTCGACTCGATTGAAATGAAAATAACTGTGGTGTTCTCAAAACAATGGCAGAAATCAAATTGTTTCGCAAACAGTTAGATTTTTATCGCTGCGTCTCTTTCGTATGGTCGTTTCAATTCCTCTCCCTCTAAACTCGATCTAGTAGTGAATATATAATAACGTATCTTTGGATGGAACAGAGAGCTGAACTCAAATATGATCTTGACGGTAGTTATTTTGAATTTTCTGTGGAGTTGACTGGACGTCGGTTGAGTGCGAGATTTGAACGATGAAACATTCGAAACTTATTCGATTATTTAGATTGATTTCACTGTGTGTAGGTTAATCGAGGTGGTATATTGATTTTTCTGAACTATCTGGATTTTCTTTCCTCGTTTTCGAAAGTAAGTTGTAGTAAGGACAGATTTATGATCTGCCCCAAAATGTTACTGAGTTTGAAATTCAACCTTTCAGATATCCAAAAGGGAAATTCTCTTTTTGTCAGTGACACCTTGTTTTCACAAATTTGTAAATACAAATATATTTAAGGAAACAGCTCTTCTACTTACCTTAGTGCAAGTTTTGGGAATCAATCTGCTTCCATTTTCAATACAATTCGTATATCTTTTCTTCGCAAAATTTCCAACAGTATGTTGTTTTGACACTAAAAAGTGACAAGTTGACAGACTGAGGAATTCTGGTTACCAGGTGTATTTTTTTTTATTAATTGATATTGAATTTGCCATTTTCATATTCGGTTTTGAGAAGTGCTCTATCTATATCAACTGAACAAGAAGCAATATTATTGTCTCCGTTCAGAAGAATGCACGTAGTTCTTCTTTGATGCATCTTTTTTCCTATGATCCTAATATCACTTCAATCGGCTGTATGTTGTCCATTTTTAGTAAGCACATGCTCATCTTAGTTTGGCTTGTTGATATATGTTTCAATCATATTTTTATCATATTGTTCTTCTATGGACATATCTTCAGATTTATCGACAACTCATAATTAGTTGAACATATCCATACTGAATATGGGCAACATATGGCCCTTTGGAGTCATATTAAAATCACAGGAAACGAAGATATCAACCAAAAAAGATGAATCAAAGAATCTAATCTGCTTGCATTATTCTGAACGAAGACAATCATATTGCTTCTTGTTCAAAACTGAATATGAAAATGGTAAATTCATTCAAAATCAATTTAATGAAATGGTAAACAAAAATGGGTTCTGTCTGACAACCTGTCTCTGTTAAGTGTCAAAAACGACAAATATTGCAAAGAAAAACATTGTTTCTATTGTGTTGACAACAGAAGCAGATTCGTTCCCAGAACGTCCAATAAGATAAGTATTTTGTGTGTGTTTAAGGTAAATTTTGATATTGTTACAAAATTTCTCTTTCTCAATATTTTTCTTTTGACAACATGTCACTGACAAATGGATAATCTCTCTTTCAGGTATCTGAAAGTTTCATTTCAAGAGTAGTGACGTTCAAATAACATTGTGTGACATTGAAATAATTATTATAATTTATATTTTCAGTTTTAAAAACGCGGAGGAAAAATTATTGAATTTGTTTGGTACCCTGACTCGAATGTGATCAATATCCTCATGAAATGTTAGTTTTCTAGTCCGTATCAGAAACTTCCACCATTCAAGGTTTTTGAAAGTGTGGTATCTGTCCAAAAACAATTCACATATGATATTATACAAAGTATAACCCAATTACCATATTCAAAGAGGAATCATCGACAGAATACCAATAAATGATTATGGAAAATGATGATGTTTGTATTCAAGCTCTCCAAAATTCCTAGACCTGGTAGACGCATTCGTGAATGGAATGAAAATAGTCCAACTTGGATTTGGGCCTATATCTAATGCTAATGTATGGCGTACTCAGTGCTACAGCATCTTCTGTCCTTCAGAGAGCCAAACTGGCCAATAGCCGCCATGAAGACTTAGGGAAAAAATAATATGAAACCTGATAATACAATATGGCCACAAAGTTTCTAATCGAAATGTATTTGTTGACAGATGTTTGAGAATGGTTTGACACATATAAAACCCTGGAATTCATCTCCTATTCTTTGTAAGTTTTGTTCTGAGACACCTCAGATCATTCAAATTCTGATTCCGAACCTCTTCCAATCATTATGTTGCAACCAAATCTTGAGCCGTTTCAGCCGACAACATTCTTTTCCATGAGCAGAAACATTTTATAGATAAATATTCTACTGTATCATTACCTTTGTCTGGTACTTAAATCGTAATATATACAATGGCAACAGTAATAATAATGATATTAATAAAAGTAAATATCTATGTCAATCTCGTAACATTGATTTCCTTGAAAAAAGTAATTATATATATTTGTCTTCCAATTTTTCAAAACAAGGTGTCACTGACAAATTCCCAAACTATCTGTAAAATTAATTAGGAACATATTCAAATATATGAAAATTGAATTTTCAATATGTATAGTATATTTTATGTTGAAATTGAAATGCCTATTAATTTTAATATCTTCGAATGGGATATACCTTTTACATTTCCTAGTGAAATAAAATAACAGAATGTAGTCCCATTTCATTTAATTAAATTTCATTCAAAACTTATAACAAAACAACCTTATTCATAATGTTAATTGCAGTTTGCAGTATAAAAGGTGAACAAAAAAAATATTAACTGTGGGGTAGAAAATTTATTTTTTAGAAATAGCTTAATAAATAAAGAAGCTGTAATGGAATACACAAGCAGGAAAAAAAAACATTTATCTAACAATGCTAACTTAAAATTGAGGAAAACTTCTTGTTAATTACACTAAATAGGGACTATAAGGACAAAAATAGAAACATCCTTCATTCTTACACCTAACTAAGGTCTATGAAATACGAACATTTTCTTTGTCAAAAACCTATTTTGTTTCATTGAAACAAAGAATGATGAATAATGTACATGTTTTCTTAACATTTAGTACATAAACTGATTTTTCAACAGTTCCTTCAAATCCATCCCATACCTTGAAAACAAACAACATTCCATACTTACAGTCTGTTTTGTTTTGTTAAACAAAGGTTCAATATTACTACTTATTCCTCAATAAATAGAAGGATTGCAAAATAATTAAATTCAGTTTGAGACTTTTGGGATTCAGAAGATTATTGAAGCTCAAAATGTCCTCTGGAGATACATTAAATTTAATCTCATTCAACACTGTGTACAGGGATCAAAATCAGAGCAAATTGATTTTCACAACAAAAAATATGGTGGTCTGATATCTCCTATAAATCTGCAAATACACTTACAAGTTTATATAAATCATTCATACAATATATCAGATAAACTACAATGATGAAGTCAAATTTCTTCTGTCTGCTCAGAAATAATATGTACAGAAAGAAAAAGTAACAATATAATTATTAATATATACTGTCAAAGACATTACAAAAGAATGACATATTCAAATTATCAATATATCAGTATGTACAATTACTCTAGCAAGAATGATTATTATGATCTAAGGCATCTTGCTGCAGATAGGCTATCTATTTATTTCCTCCATCTTGATATTTATTTGTATTTGTGTACATGAATGATAGTTAATGGTGAAATGTGGCTACAGCATGGTGCTACAAGGGCTTCAGTAACGTAGCTCACAGCTTATGATAAATCTGAAAATGAATTGTTGAAATATGTAAACTCCACTGCATAAAAATTAAAAGAAGACTAGAAGATGATGAACTTGAGGTAATTTTGCACTTATCATGCAATAGGGTTTTTTTCGAGTACTTAGGTATTTCGACCTCAGGAACCCGAATTTCACAATAAAAACATGCACAAACTTATATTTTTCAAGATATTCCAGGAAGAAGTAGGAAAATTAACCTTCTTTCTTTGGCTTGTTTTGTGTAGGCATGGAGTTTCTTTTCTCACACAGGATATTAAACCTTCCTTGAACATTCATGAAGTCAAAAAGAAGAAACAACATCCTCGAATTTGTTAAATCAACGTTCTTCAGCATCTTGGAGGCAGGTGGATCCAGCATCTTTCATATGGACGGCGCTGTCAAATGAGAATCCACGTCAGAATCACTAGTTCTGTGAGTCAAAATATCACAGATGCACATTTGACAGCGCCGTCCATATGAAAGGATTCATCAAAGATGCTAAAGGCAATGAATTCAACTTTTTAGAGGATGTTTCTTCTTCTTTTTAGCTTCTGAATGCACGAGGAAAATATAAAGCATGTGCTACTACCCAAAACAAGCCAAAACAAGAAGGGATATTTTCATACTTTTTCCTGGAATATCTCAAAAAATATAAGTTGGCACACATTTTTAATGTGAAATTCGGGTTCCTGAGGTCACAATACGTAAGCACCAAAAAAAAAAACGAAAAAAAAACTAATGGAAGATAAGTGCAAAATTACCAAACTTAACAGCAATGAAAACAGTAGTAAGAACTTACAGCTTGGGTTACTTGCAGTATTGGTGTAATTTCTGTGGATTTGATCATAAGTGAACTTGACAAAGGCATCATATTGTTCAGAAAGTTTGGCTGTCAGGACACTATCATATTCTTCTCTAATCTCTATTTCTCGTTCTCTCAACATTCTGTCACAGATAAGGCTCACCTACAAATAAAAATATCCACATAACTCACCATATAAAAGGTATTACTAATTGTATGTACCTGTCTGAAGGTAAATAGGGGTTTATCAGATCTAGAAGGAGAGTCACTAAATTCACCACCTGAACTACCTCCATCAGACATTTCCATGTTGCTATACTGTAACTGCTTACGTTTCTGCAGTCTTTTGATTTCAGCCTTCAAGTTGTCAATCAAGTTTTCTGAAAAAAAATATACTGAAAAGTATGTATGCTGAAAAATATATTGTTGCAATCTCCCTCTTAATGGCACAACTATCATCTTTGAAGGCTGATTCATGCAACGTTCATTTTACATTTTAATTATATTATAATTACATTATCACTAAGAAAAACTCAAACTCAATGCAACAAAGAACAAGAATGAAAATAACACTGTAAACATCAACATGTCATTACTCAGCTGATGACAAATGAACTGTCAAGAGCCTAAAAATCAAATCAAAATTAATGTCCAATTAGATATGAATTGGATCATCACTGCACAATTATAGAAAAATAATCATTCAACGTACCTGGGGTCAACTTATTAAGCACCTCCGGAAATACAGAACTTTTCGGAGAGGTAGCTCCAGAAGGGCTGCTAGAAGTCGATGCTCCCGGGGAGCCTAGTCCCCCATGTGTCGGGCTTGAACAGAACGGTACGCATCGTCTTCTCTTGGCAGGACGACCCCCCAAAACGGGCTCCCAGTCTAACGATCTCTTCAAAGTTGCACACGCCATTTTAGTTTGGTCGCCAACAGATCAAAACAAAACTGTCACTTCACTTGTTCTCGGTTGCTAACTGGAAAATATTGCACAGATTGTGTCGTTTGCGTAAAACTAGGAACAAAACTTGAAATTTTTTCAGAGGTAATCTGGCTAAACCTGAGATGTTAACGGATAAAATCGAAAACTACAACGGCAAAATGGCGAATCACAATAGTATTAACAGAAGTGACATTTTTGGAACGGCCCGTTCTATAATACAAATGAATCAGTTTGGGCATGCGCGAGACCAGCGAGTGATTTAGTTCCGTTTTTTATCAGTGCGCATGACAAGAATTTTCGTGCATGCGCAGCGGTTATTTTGGCAGCGGTTATAATATATAGATAGATAAATATATATGTATCCATTTTTTGAAATGTTGCCAACTTGCCAACTTAGAGAATTTGACACTTTAGCCATAGAAGAGGACTACTGTCAAAGACTATATATAGACTATAGAATATGAACAATTATTATGCTATGCTAATGCTACTGTCACCTTGGATGAGGGATACCATGATCTCAAATCGTATCTAGATTTTAGATTATTTCGGATGATGATAACAACTAACAAATATCTTTTCCGTTCCAAAAGTATCAAAGTGACAATGGACCAAAATTTTGTCAGCCATTTCATTAGAAAGAACTCAAAGAAACAGCGCTCTCTTCGGTCGACGGTCGCTCAAATAACCACTACCACCGGTGTCACTAATTATTTCTGTCTTGAAATCTCTGCTAGAGATGACTAGTTATTGGTCACTTATCTCTGCTATAATAGTAGCAAAGAGTATATATATATAACAATTATTCTATGATATTTGCACAGAAGGGGGGTACACTCTTTGACAGAAGAGTCCTCTCTGATAGTAGTCTGTGCTTGTTTACGTGAAGTTTTCCGTATGTGTATAATCCGTGGAAGTTTTTACGATAATTTTTTTTAGAAATTTTGGAAAATGGTGAAGAAAAATAAATCTGACAAAGGCAATGCCATAGGCAGAAGCCTCATAAAAGATCGATTTGGTAGCACCAAAGGCAAGAAAATGGTTGCTGATAACTCAATGGTAACATCGACGATCATTTTTCATAAAATTCCGAAATAACCTCAATTTGCAGTTGCACACTACAGAGATACAGGATGGATACGACTGGGGACGTTTAAACCTTCAATCGGTTACAGAAGAATCGTCGTTTCAAGAGTTCCTTACAACTGCTGAGCTAGCTGGCACGGATTTTCAAGCAGAGAAATTGAACATAAAGTTTGTCAACCCAAGGTCCAATGTAGGACTGTTAACAGCTGATGAGTTGAAAGATGCAAAAAATGCACACAAGAAACACAAACCAGCACTGAAAATTCCAAGAAGGTTGGCAAGAAATACTTGCAATAACAATTTAATCGAGATTCATTATGTTTTAGGCCTCAATGGAATTCTAATACCACTGCAGAACAACTTGATCAAAAGGAAAGAGAACACTTTCTGGAATGGCGGCGGTCTCTGGCGCAGCTTCAGGAGCAGCAAGGCATCCTTTTGACACCATATGAAAAAAACCTTGAGTTCTGGAGACAGCTTTGGAGGGTCGTAGAACGCAGTGACGTGGTTATCCAAATTGTAGATGCCAGGAACCCACTTTTATTCAGATGTGAGGACTTGGAGAAGTATGTCAAAGAAGTATCAGCTGACAAAATGAACATGGTGTTGATAAACAAAGCTGATTTCTTGACTGAAGAACAGAGGAAGGCCTGGGCAAGATATTTCTCATCCATCAATGTCAAGGTGGCATTTTTTTCAGCACATCTAGCTGCAATAGATTCTGTACATCAGGAAACTGATGAAGGTACAGAAGAAGTAATCGGTGAAGAGGAAACTAGTGATGAAGTTGGTTTGGGTGCAATCAAGGAATGTGCTGTTAACTTGGGAAGTGCAGTTGAGAAGAAGGCTCAGGCTCTGAGTGATATTTTGAAGATGATTGAGATTATTGGTAAAGCTAGTTCGAGAGAAGATTGTGACAAATCAATGGAAAATTCAGCTCATCTTTATGATAAGGAGGAGCTCATTGAATTGTTGAGGACTATTCATGAAGGACCCAAGGTTAGTGCTGATCAAAACATAGTTGGTTCTAGGGGCAAACAACTTCTTAATAATTGGGGTACCTTTTGATTTTTTCAAATATTTCATAACATCTTCAAGTCGTTCCAGTTTGTATCAATTATTTTGAATATGGTGTACCCTTTTATGAGAGTTATTTGCCACTCTTACTAGTCAATGAACAGAACAGTATGAAAACAATAAAAATACCAGTCAATTACAGTAATAGAAAAAAATGAAGAGCAGCATCTTTCTGGGGTGGGTACTCTTTCAGTGGGCATTCTGCAGGGGAGTGTGATAGGGCCCTTACTTTTTGTGTTCTATGTTAATGATCTTGCATCTGAAATTATTGATAAAAAAACACATCTAATTAACTACGCCGATGATACAAATATATTAATACTTGGTTCTTCCATCAATGAACTACTGGATATTGCAAACAACAAACTGAGTAAGGCACAGGAATGGTTTACAAGAAATCAATTAATTCTGAACACAGAAAAAACAAATCACATTTGCTTTAGAACAAAAACAAAAAATACTAGTATTCCTGAAGAAATTACTCTCCAGTCCAAAAAGATAACCTTAGCAGAGAACAATAAATTCTTAGTGGTCCAGATTGATCAAAACTTAGATTGGGGAACACATATTTTAGAAATGTGCAAAAAACTCAACTCAGCCTGCTACTCATTCAGAATCGCTGCCAAATATTTAGATATAGGTAGTTTAAGAGCTATTTACTACGCAAGCATATACTCAGTGATGCGCTTTGGGATTGCTTTCTGGGGCGGAAGCGGTGATGCTGAAAAAGTTTTTATTATTCAGAAAAGAGCCATTAGAATACTACTTGGCCTCAAACATAATGAATCTTGCAGAGGAAATTTCAGAAAATTCAATATATTAACACTACCTGGTGTATATGTGTATGAATCCTTGGTGTTTCTGTTTAAAAATAGAGAAAAGTTCGACCAATTCGAAATAAAACATGAGTTCAATACGAGGAGTCTAAATTTAAACTTTCCAGCACATAGATTGGCACAGACAGAAAGAGCTCCTACTTACTCGTGTATTAAATTCTTCAACTTATTACCGAAAGAGATACAGCAAGAATCCTGTTTTAAAAAATTTAAAAAACTTGTTTTTCATAACATTTTGAAGATAGAACCTTACACTGTTCGAGAACTTACAGAGAGATAGTTTTTTATATAAATATGCCTTCTTTTACTTTCACTTGTGATCTGTAATGTGATTACTGATGTTATTGTATTATATTGTAGTTGTTCAACTCTTTTTAACCTGTCTGACGTCATATTCATTTAATTGTTGATGTACATGTAACTGTAAATTTACAATTCTTTGAATAAATTTATCTATCTATCTATCTATTCACTAATTTCTTTTATATTTTCTTGATCCTTTAGGTAACAAAAGGAGTGACGACCATTGGACTAGTTGGTTATCCAAACGTCGGTAAAAGTTCCACTATCAACGCCTTACTTTCTTCAAAAAAAGTCTCTGTGTCTGCCACACCAGGGAAGACCAAACACTTCCAGACCCTCTACCTGGACAAGGACATCCTCCTCTGTGATTGTCCTGGCCTCGTAATGCCCAGCTTCGTCTTCTCCAAATCGGAGATGATTCTGAACGGGATTCTGCCCATAGACCAAATGAGGTAAGTTTATACTGTGATATATCCTAAATCCATCAACTAATATTGATGGATTTAGGGTATATCAGTGAATGTTAATGAATAAATGAATGTAGACAATGCAAGGGAATGATTCTTGGTTACAAAAATACACATGCGAATTCAAAGATAAAAAGTACAAAAATGAAAGGAATATTCAATGTCCGTTGATCAAGTTAGATACAGAAATGATTTCCAATTTTACTTTGCCTTCAACTCAGCAGAAATATTCCAGTCAAAGACCCTTGTCTTCTAATTAACAGTTTTGATCTCAAAAAGTATAATTTTCCATAAACATGTCATGTGGATTCTGTTATTTCATTCCTTCAAGTGAAGTAATTACGTTGGTTACCTATTTCCTGGAACACCCGGTTCACGATTATGATTCGTTTTTTAGTTTTAAATTTTTTTAGGGACCATGTGCCCCCGACCAATCTGATGACTAGCCTGATTCCGAGGTACGTGTTTGAAGAAAAGTACGGAATCATGTTGCCGAAACCTATGGAAGGTGAAGATCCTGATAGAGATCCCACAGCTGAAGAGTTGCTAAACGCTTATGGTTGTGAGTATATTCAATCTGAAAATATTGAAAAATTTTTTCAGCAGTTTTGGAGATTTATTTCAACGTGTACCAAAGTGACATTTAGTGAATTTACATTTGGAAAAACATGAAAGCAAAGAACTAGAACTAGAACAACAAAAAGTCTGTGTTGTGTACTGGCTCTTCATTAATGCTGTTTACGCATTCATATCTATATTTTAATATTCGTCACCTAGATAACATGATTCCATAATCAAAACATACAAGGATAAATTTCATTCCTAATTCAGTCGTCCTTTTATTATCGAACTACTCTCAGTGATATGAATGTACGCAGTGTAACCTACAAATATATTTCAAGTGGCTAGCAAGCGTGCTTCTCAAGTTGTGGCTTGGAGTTCGAATCTCATTCAAAGAAGTTTTTTTTTTTTTTATATAATATGGCCGATTGTCGAACGATACGCCTATATCCGTAACCACACATTTTTTTTTTTAGATAACCGAGGATTCATGACCGCCAACGGTCAGCCGGACAACTCGAGAGCCGCCCGGTACATCTTGAAGGACTACATGAACGGAAAATTACTCTTCTGCTACGCCCCGCCCGACGAAGACCAGAAAGGGTACCACACGTGGCCTCAAAGGCAGAAGGCTGTATGCGAGGAAAGGGTTTTGCCTCCGAGGGCAGTCAGAGCTGTCAAGGTGGGAAATAGTGGAATTTTATTACAAGGAGAATGGAAAGAAAACTGTTAGGAAAGAAATGTCTCAGTGAAGGAGTCAATTGTTGTGGCATTTTAGCATCTCTCCTTCAGATTCTCAAGGAATTCATTTTGGCTGGTAAATCATAAATCCAGTGATTCTCCAACAATATTTTGTGAAATATGAATTGAGATTTTGTCAAAATTATAGCTTGAAATGATAATCCTTCACTCATCACCAGGAATAATTGAAATAGTATATTTTATTATTTGGATTCCATATTTTCATTCGAAATCAATCAATTTCATGATAAATACATTTTCCAGCCCTATCACATGACAACGGAAGATTTGGATAAGGTGTTCTTCAAGTCTGATGTACTTGGTGTTCATGCTAAAGGGATTGCTAAAGTAGAAATCCTGGATGGGTAATTTATTTGCAGCATAGTTTCATCAATGTTTTCACTGTATTGTTGAGTTTTTAGCAAAGTTCGTGAGCTTAGTTCCAGCAGTCAAATGGAAAAACCATGGAAACAGTATAACAAACACAAAAATAAAGCGAAAAAGGAGAAACTGAGAAGGGTTTATGCACATCTAGATCAGCATTGAGGATCGATTTCTTGGAGTCTGTGAAGATCAGAAATTATTCATGATGAACACCTACATAATGAATATTTTCACAATCTGAGTTCTCAGATTGATTGTTTGGTTACAGATTAAGAAGGAAATTTACCCATTTCAATCAATGGAAAAGAGAGTATTTCGAAGTCATCAAGGTGTAATTGTTAATACATACTTTGTTACCTTATGAATTATATTTTTATTTAAGACCAGCCTTTTCGGTTCATGAATAATCTAAACCAATATGCACAGGTTTTAATTTCAATTTCTAGAAATTAAAATGAGACCTATGAAATGAATCCAAAACTCACTTGGAAAATCTCATTTTCATGATTTCCAAGCAAATAAATATAGATATATTTTTTCCTGTAATTATTTGTTAATCAATTATCGCGTTGTTGGTTGCAAAAATAGTTTGACATCTTTGTCAATGCCGAAATTAGTCAAATTGTTAATACCTGTGTACCTAATAAACAGTTGAACACATCAACAATCAGGTGACAATTTTCTGTATCACGTGAATTTGTGTTCACAAACCTCTCGTGTAAACTTTTTTATACCTCAACGTGTATTGATCACCGACTTGATTGATCGGCTTTAGTTGAAGACCAATTCTTACTGGTAAGGGTTTTCATGTGATATTCACATCTTTGCATCCAGTGCAGTACTAAGTGCGATAATAAACACATACAAAAATTCAGAAGGAATTGCATTATTAGATCATCACAGAAGGCCAATTTCTTAGAGTCTTTCAACATCAGAAATTTCAGATGAATCGTCAGATTGATTGCTTAATGAAACATTTAGAAGGAAATCTACCCATTGCAATTAGGTAATATTTTGAAGTCATCAAGGTGTAACTGTTAATCTATACGTCATTACCTTACAAAATATATTTTTATTCAGGACCAGCCTTTTTGGTTCATGTAAAATCCAAACCACCCCAATGGTTCACCAATATGCACTTACAGCAGGAGAGTATATATGAATTCAATGGATTTTGGACAAAATCTGATGGCAGAAAAATTTTAAACCTTTGATTTTGAATAACAATAATCCAATGGCATTACTTTTAAAATCGAATTAGTAGATCATGATTGAATTCCTATCGTCTAAAATCAGAGCAACTTCAAGTTAGCGAAAATCAGCTCATGGAAATGAAATCCTAATTGAAAACAATACAATGCAAAATAGATCGCTGACATTTTTCTTCAAAATTGTGTAGCAGTTCTTCTATATCATTGTCCAGGTCTTCTGCTTTTGCCATCTGAAATGAAATCATTACTTTTTCTCAACTGATAAATTACTAATTTTTCTTACCATCAGACACATGTCACTAATTAAAAATGCGCCTATAGTTGCTTCCTCTAGGTTGTCCTGGATATCAATATTGATGACATGGACTATTGAATTATCTGTTGGTGTTCGGTTGTCCATGTACTCCAGCACTTGATCATATACCCTTTCTTCACAAGTTATGAGGATATCAAATTTTTCCAGTGCCTCCTGGAATTTTTCTGGATGGGTCTTTATCCTACGGTTTCTATCCAAGGTATGTAGAAGACCATTCTGTGTGTACCTATGGTGTGCGTTAAGGAAAATGTGTTTTTATGCAGAACACAATGCTTTCATTGTTGAAATGAATGTGTTCTAATCAAGGATACAGTGATTTATCTTTTTGTAATAAATCTACGTAAATCTCTTCATAGGAAGTTCCGAATTCATAAACGTTGGGTTTATCAGCTGCTGACCCAGGAATTTTAACTTTGTCACCTGTTCCGAAAGACTTTACGTGAAAACCTTTTTTCGAAAGAAAAGCGTGGGCTTCCATACTCCGATTCATGTTACTAGAACATATTACTGCAATACGTAGATCACTAACATGGGCCATTTCAAATTAATTCGTTTCCAGTATGTAGATACTTCTATATAATCACAATATATATCCTCTTATATACTGTGATACAAGACAAAATTATCAAAATTTCAAGATGAAAATAAGGCCAGCTCTCATGACTGAATGAAGAATGATCCGAAATAGTTATTGTTCGTCAGACGATGAGAAAATAAAATGAAAGAAGTGAAATAATAGTTTGTTATTTGTTGCTCGATCTATAAACTTGTCTCTGAAGTTGCTGTTGAAAGTGTTGAGGTTGCCAATAAAATGGTAATTGTCATTTATATCGTTGACGTTCAGTTGCCTTTCAATCGTCAACCTATGAGATCGGTGAAAGGAAGCCACGTGGCCTCTACATCATCAATTGCATGGCTAGAGTGGTTGAGGCCAGAAAGAACGGTTGTCGCATTGCACAGAAAAGTGTGCGTGTTTCCTCGTGTGACGTCACTCATATACCAGACGGGTAGACGATAAGCGACCCAGGAATGACGTAATTGTTTTTGATTGGTTGGAGCCACGATGCGACAACCGTTGTTTCTATAAACCGTGGTTAGAGGCATGGTATAAATGCCAGAGGTTGGTATTTTTGTTTTATTACATACATATTTCATTACAATAAAATAGACTACATAAATTTAGGTCAGTTTCGAGAGACATTTCTTTGAGAAGATAATGATCAATCATTTCATTGTTGATTGTTATCATCTTGATGCCACTATTGTGCATAACCACAATGTCAATTTTGAGAAACACGATTTGAATTTGAAATCCAACACGAATGCAAAATCTCTGGCTATCCATCATTGTCAGATATCTGTCATTATCAATAAAAGCATATTTGACTCTACAGGAACGACGTTCGTGCGGCCTTAGTAAGGTTGTTTGAGAGGTCTACATGTTTTGGAAGAAGAGTTGTTTCACCATGTTATATCCACTTTGAATAGCACAGAACATAAAGTATTTTTGTCCCAGGCTTCCGTCATAGAATAATTTTCCGTACATTGTCATTTTGTACCGATTTCGTTTCATAGGCGATGCGGCATATCAACAACTGGCAACACTGATTATGAACTAACTGTTTTTTACGACATCCAACAACCTAAAATCATCATTTCAATTTGAATCAAAGTCTGTGAATTAAATTTTGACACGTTGTATGCCAAGTAAAATCTATATAAATTAATATCGGAATTTTTTCATAGTACACAATGGGACAAAAATTTCAATACGATGAGAGCGGCGGAACATTTTTCTATTTTCTGTTATCATTTCTAGCCCTAATCTTGATCCCAGCCACCATCTACTACTGGCCAAGAAAGAAGAAACGAGGTATATTTTCTCTGTTTTCTCATTTTTATCATGAGTATCTAATGATCCAACGAATCCTTTTTTAACATACAACAATACAAACTCTCTTATTATGCTATGATTTTTAATATTTTGTCAAATTAAGACAGCAGGAAATCATGGGGCATATGGACCCTTTTTTTCAGATTTAGAAGCAGAAAAAAGGGAATGTGGATGTACACCATGTGTATTGAAAAGAGACCACCTGAAGAAGTCTGAGCCCTGGAAGAAGCCCAGAAACTTCTTCATAAAACTGGTTATAATAGCTGGCTGGACCATTTTGATCTTGTTGGCATACAAAGTGTCTCAGTTTGATTATGAAATGGCCAATTTCGATCCCTATGAGATTCTTGGCATACCTCTTGGAGCTAGTCAAACTGAAATAAAGAAAGCTTACAGAAAACTGTCTGTGATTCTGCATCCTGACAAAAAAGATACAGGAAATGAGAAGGAATTCATGAAATTAACTAAAGCGTACCAGGTACATTCCATTTCTGAACTCTAACCAAGCAGAGGGACTCATTTGTAATATCTTGTAGGCTCTGACTGATGAGGAAGCTAGAAGGAATTGGGAGAAATATGGTAACCCAGATGGACCAGGTGCTATGAGTTTTGGAATAGCCTTGCCCTCATGGATTGTTGAAAAAGAAAACAGCTTCTGGGTTCTTGGATTGTATGCACTTGTTTTTATGGTTGCTTTGCCTATAGTGGTTAGTAAAAATCTATCACTTGATATATCCCATGGAATTTTAATATTTCTTCTTAAGGTTGGTACATGGTGGAACCGAAGCATCAAATTCACTGGTGATCAAGTGTTGTTGGACACCACCCAATTGTATTACTATTTTTTCAATAAAACACCAAGCATGCCTTTGAAAAGGGTCATCATGATCTTGGCAGCTAGTTTAGAGTTTGATAAAAAAAAGAATCAAGAAGTTGTCGAACGTGACAGTGATAGAGAAGAAGTTCCTCAGGTGAAAATTCTACAAACTTTTCCCCATACAGAAATACAATTCTAGATTTACAGCTCATAAAAAAACTGCCCAATTTGAATGAAAAGAATAAAGAGGCACCCCTTTGCTCCTTGTACAGTATCAAAGCACGTGCTATAATACATGCACATTTAAGCAGGATTCCCTTGAATCCTGATACTTTGGAACAGGACAGGAAATACATAATTGGAAAATGTCCCTATCTCATCAATGAACAGGTCAATTGTGTCAATCAGCTCATAATGTTAGCATATGCTGGAAGAAGTAAGTGAAATTTAGCAAATCAATAGATCATATTTCTATGAGGGGGTGAAAGAGGATCAGATAATGTTCAGGAGAGTAGAATCCCTATATTGTATCGAACAAAATGAAAGAAAGGCTCTTGAGTTGTTCCTTGATATTTTGATTATTTGTTTGAGAGGGTGGGAGAGGGGCGGAATGGTTGCTACAAAATCAGACAAGTATTAGATCATGTTGATTTGAGAATTAATGAGTTCAAAACAAAGTTGAAATACCTAGTCACAAACCCATACAAGGTTGTAGAGTTTGATCAGCTTATAGAGAGCTGAAATGAATTTCCTTGACCTTATATTGCAGATAGCATTTATATCTTTATCAGTTCATTTTAATTTTGTTTCTTGATATTAGTATTGATAACAAGTTCTCAATACTACCAATGAAGTGATTTTGGATTTTTAGAAATCAAGTGAAATCACGCTAAACAAGTATCACAATTTAATTTTAATATGCAAAGAAATGTCGAAACATGAGTTCTTTGATAGTAACCAGTTGGAGAGGATTGAGGGAAGAAATCAGGCTGCAAGACTATATGATGATAGATGTTATGTCATATAAATTTCAATTCCAGTTCCAAAATTACCGAAAATTGAAACTATCGAAAACTGCATGAAACTGTGCCCCATGATAGTGCAGGGCCTGTGGGAAATCAAATCCCCTTTCCTACAACTACCCTACATCAACGACGATAATTTGAAGTACTTCATGTCTAAGAAACGCCAAATCAAAACCTTGCAGCAGTATGCCCAATTGAAAGGCGAGGAAAGAAGAAATATACTAAGAAGCCTCTCTGATGAAGAATACGAGAATGTGAATAAGGTGCTCAGCAGGCTGCCCTACATTGATTTCCAAACACAAGTTGAAGGTGAGCCGACAATATCTTGATCACTACCAATAGTTCAATTTTTCCATATTTTATTCACATAAAACAATCCCACTCACTCAGTGAGTTCAAACACCAACTACTCCTGAACATTAAAACAAGGCATGAATGAAATAGGAAAAATCCAAATTTATAGATTGAATGTCAGAGAGAGAGTTAATTTAGTTTAATTAGTTTAGTTCAATCAATTGAAAAATGTGAGAATGATACTTCTCGTACTGTTTTACCGGAGGTGATACCAACTTTTGTTTTCAAATCACAATCTATATATTTGTTGGCATATTCTCACCCTGCCTCAAATCCCTTAACAAACTCTGTCATTTCGGTTAATTATTAGCGTAAGAATATTTTCAATAGGCACAGCAAGATATTTTTCAAATACTGTCTGTAGGTTTTTACATTTTTACATATTTTTGGGATTCTCTCCTAGATTCCAAAAATAAAAAGAGAAATTATAATATTTATTTCAATATGTTTGAATGTCACTGCACTTTAACCTTCAGATACCTCGAAGAGAAATTCTCTATTCATCAGTGACACATTGTTTTTAAAAAAAATTGGATGACAAATATAATCAACAAGTATTGAAATTTCTACTTATCTTAGTGGTGGACGTTTCGGGAATTCTGCTTCCGTTTTCAAAACAGTATAAATATTTTTCGTGTAAATGTTAGGCTGCTTTGTCTTTTTATACTAAAGAGAGACAAAAATAATTCTGGGTACCAGGTGTTCATTTATTAATTTATCTTAAATTTACCATTTTCATATTCAGTTTCAAGAAGTGAATGCCAAGATGCCATGATCTATCTATTAACTGAACAAGAAATATTATTGTCTCAGAAGAATGAAAACAGATGCTTTGATTTTTCATTTTTTTGTTGTAATCTTCTTTTCCTATGATCTTAATATCACTCCAATCGGCCATATGTTGTCCATCTTCAGTAAGGATATATCATACATCATCTCAGACATAGGAGATATTTTTCTACCTTCGCAGCTAAGGTTCAAGATTTTTGGCATTTTTCTCTTAGCTTCATCAGCTTCGTCGATTGGGCATTTGTCGTCAGACCCCTCTTATTCTATTCTAATTCGAATGAATAACCTTGCCACATGTTTCATTCCACAGTTATGGACGATGACAACCCAAAAGAGGTAACCGCAGGCGCGATAGTCACAGTGACAGTGACATTGGTACGAAGAGATATGAGCACTCTCTTCGGCGACGATTCTGTACAAGAAGCCACAACGATCTCGGAGAACGGCTTGGAAGAAGTTCCCAAGGAAGGCGAAGTGGTAGAAAGTACCGTCAAACGACCAGCTTGGCTCAAACAGAAAAAAGGTTAGGTCGACAACAGTGAAATGTTTCATCAATGCCTACAAGAATTTGTGTCAATGCAGGTGGTAAGAAGACCAAGAAATCGAGCAAATCCGGAAACAAGGTGGCGACGGTAGCCAAACTGAAGGTAGAGGAGTCTCCGACGCCGAATGTAGAGAGAAAACGCGAGAAGCCCAAAGCGAAAGAAACTGTCAATGATGGGGAAGAGGATGATACGGACGAGTCCGACGAAAACGATTCCGACGTCGAGAATAACGACAAATCTTCCGCAGAAGAGGATGTCAGCAAGTCCAATGAGGACGACGATCAGGTAAGATGATTGTGGCATAAATCATTGCAAAGAAGGGCGTGTAAAAAAGCAATGTTTCTTCTTCGAGCAATGAGAGACAACTAACTTTATTTCACATTTTTCTACAACAATGATTTCATGACGAGAACAACTTATTACATAAAAATGAATTCGGAAACCGACGGATATGTTTCCTGCAAAATATTCTTGGTTTCATGAAATATGTATAGGTGAAATATACAACTTCAATAATGAGTATGACTTATAATGATAATATTACAGTACACAGAGGCTATTTTTCTGATTAATTGGTTCATTATTGATTTCATCAATAGCTCCTTCTGCCTATTGATATTATCGTGTATATCTATTAATTCATCATCTTCACTTACTTACTTCTTCACCAAATTTAGGTTCAAAACTACCTTACAGTCGACCAAAATTTCCGAAAGATTTGTTTCACCTTTTTATAAAAAAATTTCTGTCTGGAGATATTTTCTCGAATTTCAATCATATTTCCATCTATAACTTCATTTTGTCGTTAGTATGTAGAAGCCATTTAAAATGTCCTGAATTTATTGAATGTCCTGTCTTGAGATCTTCCATCTGTAGTTGTTTCTTTGCTTCAATTTCCTTTTTGCACACGATTCGTTTGGGCCCGATTTTTTATTGCTAACTTCTCGTCTGTATTTTGAGTATCTTTTGCTTCCATCTATCTTCATTTGATCCAGTTCAACTTCATTTTCAGCCCTTAAGCTGTATCTTGAAGGATGTAGACCAAAATTTCTCCTGTTTATTATTTTTATTTTTTTTTTCTCCTTAATAAAGTGAATGAAGAGTACCTTATAATTATTAGGCACCGCATTGACCTTGCAAAGACTTCGGCGACCTCATATACGTGATGTAGGTATACTTATGTGTGTACGTTTAATTCACATCAAAATAGTAGCAGCATAGCTTTGTAACTTAGTCAAGTCAAGTAAAAATGTTCAGTTTTCCTTATTTCATCTCTCACGATTGGTCATACTTTTACTTAGGACAGGGTTCTATTGAAAAAATTCAATTGATAAAGGTGGCCGCGAATTGATAGAGTTCTGGAACCATTGGTCTAAATATTGTCATCCTAAAATATATCTTATTTCATAGGAATGGGAGAAGTTCCAGAAAATTCACGACCGGGAGAAATCTCTGGAGGGTAAATCAAAGACTTCGCGACCAGTGCATTGTCCGCTGTACCCCCACAATAAACAGGAGTATTGGTGGACATACATTTGCGACAGAAAGTCCAAGACTCTCCTGACAGCCCCCTATCACGTCACTAGTCTAGTAACAGAGGAAATAGTTCAGTTGAAGGTAAGCGAAGTTGGTTTTGCAAGTAAGTAAACATTTAGACTCTTGATGCTATTCATTTGAAAGGGGACAAACTGTTCAAATTAATCATACCAAAAGTATATTAGACCGCAGCACTGTTATGACACCCCGTATAAATGAATGATAGCATTGATATTTTTTTTTTTCAGTTCACTGCTCCTATACGAACTGGCGTTTACACTTTCACGGTCTGTCTTCGATCTGACTCGTATGTCGGCTTTGATCAACAAAAAGACATCAAGTTGGACGTTAAGGAAGCTCCCGCTGAAATAACGGCGCATCCTCAATGGGAGTTCGACGTATGTATTTCCATAGTTATTTTTAATCCATTGCTAGTGAACATTATCCTAATTGAAATTGATAAGTCGACATGAAAAAAATCGCAAGTTTATTGTCATTGGAACCTAAACACAGTTTTGCTGGGAAAATACAATTGCGAATCTTTCGGTTTTACATCGGGAACAAAACTGGATATCCCCTGATCAAACTTCATATCGAACTGTAAAAATCACACTCTTGGACAAAAAACAACAATTTTCATTCTAATTGCAGTCCAACATAACTTTCTGATTTTTTCCAGCGAATTGGATAGTTAGTTCATCCACTTTTGAGCATTTCAATTCAAGTCTAGGTTAATAAAGGAGGTGGTGTATAAATTTTTCTAGATTTATTGAGGTTTTTGAAACTATACAACGATTTCTGCCACAGTAACTCCTGTTTCAACCTTTTTTCAGACCACCAAGAAATCCAGAATGACATTTTTTTGAAGTCTTTGGAATTCCATCTAGATGGTTTCAAAATACATAGTGTTACTACAATGAAATCCAGCTTTTCATTAAAATGGACTCTGTCTGAAACATGAGAAGAATTTTGATATTCACTCATTCACCATTCAATATCTGAAATAACTAAAAAGCTCACAATGCTGCTGCTTCATCCAAAACTAGAAATGACATAATAAGGAAAACTATTAAATTTCTCAGATTATCAAAGGTATTATCAGGAATCCGTCAATTTTCATTTTAATTTCCACGAAAACTGTTTCATTTGGCAAAAATATGAATACAAATCAATTGATATTATTGTTAAATAAATCGATACAGAAATACCGATTAAATATGGTAGATCCATTTACTTTCCTACAATAGTTTGTTTTATTTCCAGGATTCGGAAGAGGAAGATCAGGCTGAGAGCAACAACAGGGAGTCTGAGTATGCAAGTGATGAAGATTTGCCTGACGACTAGGCTGTATTTATTCATGGTGTATAAGCACTAAGGTTTTTTTTCCATATAGAAAACTAAGTGGGGGTTCAATATTTTTGTTTGGTCAGTTCTGAATACTCAGAATAATTTTCCAGTATTGTGAATTGATTTTTGTTGTTTTCGAGTATAACTTTGAGGTAGGCCGGGTGAACCCTCTCCTTTTCAATATGAAAGTGATATCTTGGGAACTTAAGAATATCGATTTTGATATACAGAATCATCACTGTTGAAGTGTGGAATGATATGGGTGGTTATATTGTGTGTATATATATATTTATATGTTTCAAGGAGATTTTTCATTTCTGATTTTTTTATGAATTAGAAGTACAAACATTTATATTCATACTATATTTACTAATTTACCATCAATAATAAAGGGTGAGTGAAGTACTCTTTTCGTTGTCCAAATTGTTTCCTTTTTTCTATCACTATGATACAACGAAGTCATTCAGTGATAATTATACGTGAATTGAAGAATCTGGTCAGAAATGTTTAATATTTTCTTCAAAATACTTTATGTGTACTGCTGTTTTCTTCTTCCTGGCCTGCTAGGTCGATCGAAGCCCTCCCTGAAGCTTATGTGCTCCAAACTTAATGGGCTTTCCTTTCGTGCTGTTAAAACATTTAAAAAAATATCCATTACCGTTACAAATAACCTGAAACGTATGAAAAATCTGTAATATTCATCCAAAAAGAGCAAAATACTGATCAGAGGCTAACATCAAAACTAACCATTCTTTGGAGGTTATACTCCAAAAAATGAATTCTGTATTCACCAGTACTTTTCATAAATCATAATTTATTTTCGTACATTCAACACTATGTATCCCAGTGAGGATGCATTTCAGGATTTGCGTCGATAGGAACGTTACGCCTCAAAATAAGGTGAGGAATCGGTATTCGAAGTTTGTCCGTTTTATTCTGACTCACCCTGTATAATTTACATTCCTGACGAATATATTCTTTCATCACACTTTTGGATGACTTACAAAATATTCTATGGATATTCAGTGCTATCTGGGATCACGGTTCATATTTGAATGATTGGAACGAAATCTCCTTGAAAGTGAAAAAAAATGGCCGCCACTGGCCAAGCGGTCGGGTAAGTGCCGGAAATTTTAGCTGCCTGCTCTGGCAGCTAAGCTCACACCGGTTGTATTTCAATATTATTTCATAGAATAAATGCAATTATATATTATTAATATATAAATTATATAAACAAACAGGTGATTATGGCAAAGTGAATGCTGCGCAAATATGAATGTGCATGCCTCCGGATCTGGATCTCCAACTAAAGTAACTACTCAACAAAATTTTCTGGATATAGGGAATTCAATATATTTTGTTTTGTTCAAGAATGAAAATTTCCAAAGACATGGCTCAATGAGAAAAGTTATACCAGTTGATGCTGGCAAAGATGATTTTATTGGAAGACAAAATGAAGAAATTGAAAAAATTTACAAAGTGTACAGGCAAGAATATGTCTTATTGGCAGAATAGTAAGTTGAAATCACTATAATTCAAATTCCTCTTTCAGTTTTTAATGTTTTCAGCAAAATGATCCAAAATGAAAATATCTATGGAGTTTATGTAATTCCGTCCCATGATAGTTCCTTGAGTGAGTCACGAAATTACTATATAATGTGTATTGGATTTCCTCATTTCCTGAATTATTTTCAGTATGGTTTGGCGTCATATTTGTTAGAAGAGGCTATTATGAAGGTGGCATATTTAGGTTCAATATTTTGCTAGATGAAACATTTCCTGATTCAAGTCATCCAGTTTGTTGATGAAATATTTTCATTTGACATCTTTTCATGTTTTTTTATTTTCAGAAAGTGATATTCCAATCAAAAGTTTTCCATCCTGTGATAAATCCAGAAACTGGGGAGCTGAACTTGTCAGGTGCCTTCCCACACTGGAACAAGTCAGAACAACACCTGTGGCAAGTTCTCAAATATGTCCAGTGGATATTTTATGAAATCAAAAGCTGCATTAATCATGCTGTACATTCAGAAGCTGCAAAAATGTAAGTAGTACAGCACTTTGGCATTGACTAAGAAATAGTTGGCAAGATCAATCAAGCCAATCTCCATGATCATATCTATTATGTAAAGACCATGTTCCACTGCAGTCCGTTTTGTTGGACGATACGAAAAGACCTAAAAAATGTGTTTTTTCTTTGCTATGAGCATGGCCTTTGATATGGTTGATCATAAACTGTTACTCACTGAAATCTATTATTATGGAGTTAGAGGGAGTGCATATGAGTCTTCCTATCACTATCATTTCCTATCACTCAAAGTGTGTTTATAGACAATATAGTATCTGAAAGTGAATAAAACTATCAAAAGAGGTGTCCCACAAGGATCCATTCTATTGATTCTATTAATTGGTTATCTCTACATATCAGCATTTCAACAACAAGGGTGAAGAAGGGGAAGTTCCCCAAAAAGTTGGGGAAATTGCAAACCACTGTTCCTCGGCATAATAGTTCATCATAAGATAAAGTGGAAGACATTGGAAATGTAGGATCTAAATAGCAGAAACAATTGTTTCTCTTGAAGCTATTGCAAGACAGTTTTCTTTATTTTTATTACCTTTTTAACTTTTATTAACCACAATGAAACTTTGTGATAGAATGAACCAATACAAAAATAAATATATCATAAATTATCAATTATTATTGAAGTCAAAATCAAGATAACACAAAATATCATTGCCTATCACATCTTTTCAATTAGAAATTGTATAAATATATACAATTCTCGTATCATCTCGTACCCATTTCAGGTTGAAATGCGACCGAGACGCCTTCAAATCCAAGGCGGCGGAGCTCGTCAAGCTGAGCCACGCCCACCTGTACGACCCGCCCCCCACCGAAGACTCCCACTACATTTGCTTCGAGCGGTACTCTGCAGACGTGCACGACAAAGTGCGACGGTCGATGATCGAGGAGGGGCGGCAGGCGGAGCGCGTCGCCAAGGCGGGGCTGTCTTGGGTTTTGCCCGGTAGTCGACAATCGCTCACGAGGCCGCCCACCCCGACCTCGGAGGGCGAGTCGTGACGAAAGGGCAGGAACATTTTTAGGTCAGCAGGGGGTGGGATGGATGTTTGCGTTAAGTTGAAATTGCGTTTCATGGCACAAAATATTCTATTTACGGAAGGTAACGTCTGCAAGTTCAGATTTCAGTTAGCGAATGAGGATTCAGGATTTATATTCAAATTGCCAGTCGATTGAACGGCGGAATCAATGACTGATTCGAATCGAACCGTCCGTCAAAATATATTCCTTTTATATAATATATTTGGTAATTTTGGAATTTATCATCAGTGGCTTAGTTAGCCTTCCAATTTTGGGGGGCTCAAGCATCAGGACAGAAGTTGCAATCGCAAATTTAGTATATTTTCAATATTCAAAATACAAACTTGTATACCAAGGAATACATTTTCACTTATACAAACTAGTATAAGTTAATATGTATAACCCAAAGTTAATATTGATGAAATTTAAATTCTAATACTATTTGCAAAATATATATCTATATCTATATATCTTGAATTATTGATTCTTACGATCGGAAAAGAAAAATAATGGATATTTGAATCAACTGGTGATAAAAAATTATTTTTTGAAGCCATCCTATCAACTGGGACTTGAAATATTCTTGTGTAGAATAGTCAGCCCTCAATCATGCCTTGATGTTCAAAAATCAACATTATATTTTCATAAAAATGTTCCAATGGAATTCTTGATGCTTATTATGATGATATGAAGATTAATAAATCATATCATTGATCACAATCATGACAGTGAGATATTTTCAATTCTACAACATGACAATTTTTTATATATAAAACTATGTTCTAGAACAAAATAGATATTCATATAATTCCCGCCTTGGAATTTTGTTGATATGTTAGTAATTTAATTTCAAGTATGCACATTTAGAGATAGTTTTTTGTGTCAAAATGTACCAAAAAAATTAGACTATATCCTTCAGTTATATATGATTAATGAATTGCACAAAAAATGTTCCTATCTGATAATATTGTTGGTACATTCTTGTTAAGAAAATACTGTTTTATTGATATTAGTTAATCTAATTATTTTACAAAATTTTCATTAATGGTGTCACACAATATGAAAATATTTTATCGGCTGATTAAGTCAAAATCTTTGTTTTTTGAATCAAAGGAATTACTTTTTTAAGTGACAGAAAAATCAAGAGAAAATATGTCTTTGTGTCCAAGATAGCAGAGCAATATCTTTCTCTAAAAAAAATAGGACAGATAAATTTCACATTAAATGTTCACACTCTGCCTTGAAAAACTTATATGGTTCTCATACTTTTGCAGTAAAGTATATTATCTTCAACTATTGCATAGATCATATGTTACACACAGTGGAAAATACTTGCTAAGGTGCAAGCAAGTTTTCGAACTGTTTATTTTTTTGTTTGACAATAATATGTAAAATTTTTAAAATTTTGAAATAATGGAGCATATCTATAAAATGTTAACTAGCTTATAGGTACCTGAATTTTAATATTCACAACAAAATACAAAAGAAATAGAAAATTAAACAGAGTGTTTGATTTTTCCTATATACCAAGTCTGGTCCAACTCATAGGTAATATTATCAAAGGTGAACCTAGTAGGAGGGTTCCCTTCACCATTCTGAAACTCAAAGTACTTGCTCAACTCTATGGCAAGTTTGTGGCCTACCAATCCAATAGCTCCGACTTTTTTCGGTGCTGGATGATACAATCTGCCTGTCTCTGGCATCATCACCATTTTACCTGGCTCAAATTTCTCTATCAGCAAGTCTCCTGCATGATTATGAGATAAGTACAGCCCATTTTCAGTCCGAATTACGTGGGTGTACACAATGGGGTAGTCATCGCATCTAACAAAGTTGTGCTCTCTACCACAGAGGCTTAAATAGGGAAACTCATCCTTGTATCTATTAGTTTCGTTCAACCTCAAATGTTTGAAGAAGAATTTCAGGAATTTCATTTCTTTGAAACAGGACGTGAAGTTTTTCATTCGGGCGTCATCTAGAAATAACTTTCAAGATTATACCACCTTAGGAAAGTCCTCATCATTCTAAAATCACTTACCATTCCTTGGTGATCAATGTAGTAGAAGTATTCCCTGATTTTTGGTTCTGGTTCCTGGCCCTGAATATACGATTTTTTTGATGAAAGATTTGTGTGCATGAATCTATTAATCGGTGCAGGAATACAAACAATTTTGGTATGACCTAAAATTTTGGTAATTATTGCCATTTTATTACCAAAGAGGAGTCTGTGTTATTACACTCAATGCTTTGAAATATGTGATCTTTGTCCATGTCTCAATGTTGCCAACCTTTTCTAGCGGGATGACAGTGTTTTCAAGTAAAAATCAACGTTTTGGCCAATGGTCATTATTTTTAACAGAGTTGAGCTATATATATGCGACCTCTAGAATTCTTTGAATTCCTTTCTGATGACGTTGAGATAAATGCCAGGTTAGCCAACACATATTTTATTCTGATGAAGAAAAATGGCGGTCAATTTAAATTGTGAGTATTTAATAAATTATTTAAACATCAAGGTAGTAAAGAATATCATTATTGCCAAGAGACCAAAATTATGAAATGATGTAAGGTCTCTGCGATGGTCAAGGCGAGACTATTCGGAAACTTTTTTTGCTATCCATAACGGAGACAAAGGATATGTGAATTATTTGGAAACGTACTTTCATGAGACTACCCAAGATATCATAGTATCTGAATCTTCAATGTGATTTACATTGTCTCCCCTAGTTCCCTTCATACAGAACCTTTTTGTTTGCATTTTGAACATACTTAGTTTGTTTAATTAAATCTGTTTGCTAAATGTTTGGTGAATGGTGGATCCACACCTAAGATTAGTATTATTTATAAATTTTTTTGTGGACAAAATAGGGTTTTTAGAGGGTGTATCATTTGCACCAGTTCTTGCATCTCCATATCAACAACTCAAAATGCCCTTTCAATCGTCAAGTTCGAGAAGTTTCTGATGATTTAGGTATTTTTTTTCCCTAAAATCGGACTGAAACTGCCCATTTCTGGAATAACAAGAGATAAAAATGTAATAATTAGTAAATTTTAGTTACATTCTTTATTTTGATGTTCGATTTTTTGAAGTATTTCTCAAAGGAAGCTCTTGCTAACTATAATAAAATTGTAACATGATATCTATTACTAGTCATACAGAAAAACGGCAAATTTACGGTAGAAATATGCTTATAACAAAAAATGGGAATATATTTCAAATAGTATATGCTGTCGTCTTCAAATATAAGCAAATATAGCATATACTATCTCGCTCTGAGTGGAAAACTCAATTAATAAAAATGATGTATGACATATATTCGAAAGTGAACCATCTTGCAAAATCAAGATGTCCTAAGGGTAGTTTGGATCTTCATTTTACTTGGGTGCGTTTGGTAGATAGCAGCTGTTTGAGGCTGAATGATGACACTCCAACTCCTAGACCAGCTAAAAAAATGGCACTGCGAGGCACTAATTTTTCCGCTGACCTTTTCACAAGTGGTCCATTCTGAAAAAAAAAAATTCTTTTGTATATACTCATTTCTGTTTCTCATGTAAGGTCTCACTATGGAATTAATTTTATGATTTGTGCAAAAAAGTTCCAACAGAATTTTTACAGGGAAATCACGATGAGAGGCGATTTAATGATTTTGAAAGTTCTGACGGGATTCCAATAACTCAACAAAATGGATCAAGATTCTTTCGATCCTCAATAATACACAGCATGTTAATTGGGAAATATTCCAATGATCAAAATGATATATATTGGTTCAAATTTTATCAACACACTATACTCACAAATCTACCATATCAGGAAGCCTACCTTTTAGTGACTGTTTTGAATGAAGTCAAAAGTCAACAAAAGTCAAAGAATTAGTTTTCAATCCATGAAACAAACATTTGTTAGATATTTTTCATCTATAGAGAATGACTTTTGGATTGGAAAAAAATATATTTGTTGTTTGTGCAAATTTAATCGACCTAATGTATATCGAATCTTGACGCACGAGTCTGGCCAGAGAATAAAATTCAGTTTCATGCCAAAGTCTCAAAAATAGACAACATTCATATACAAATAAACTATTGGATAATAATATATGATGCATATTAATGGCTTTACTTGACCAAAACAAGAACTTCGTACAAGAGGAAATAAACAATTTGCAGACTATATTAACATGTTTGATAAGAAGCACTATTTGATAAGAATACTTATCTAGTCTTGTCAGATATATATATTCAATTTTCGTCAATAAATATGTCATGATAATGATTCTCCTCATAATTCAAATACTACTAACAGATGTCAAATTCCATCAATAACCAATTCCTAGATGGAAAGAGAATATCAACAGAGGTATTTACAGATTTCAGGTATTTCAGATATAATATCTAGCTTACAATCTTGTGAATCAACTCATGAAAAATGTCTTCAGAAATGAAGAATGACCAAAATCCTCAGAATGCATTTTATCACATTAGAATCTTGTAGATACTTATATAATTCAAAATTAGTTTTTTTTTGTGCTAGTGGTTTTTGACAAGTTATCAGTTAATATAGACTAGTACTGTATTGTATTAGTGCCTGACCTACTAGGCAGTTCAGACCAAAGTTAACTCAGATTGGAACCCATTCAATGTATGGATATAAATTGTATAAAACATTTCATGTCATGAAATAGAAACTGAAACTATCATAATGAATAAATATGCTAGTGAATATACCTAAAATCCTAGGAAGCAAAGAATACATGCATAACATATTAAGTTGGTTGGTTTGAGCGAGCTTGTGACTTTTTATATTCAGATTGTGAATCCCAACATAATTGATATTATGTAATTATTGTGGTTTCAGATATTTCCAGTTTCACATATGTATAAATTTCTGAAGATTTCTAAACAATGTTCAATATAATAATTGTCCAATTGTTAAAAATAGAAAACGATTCATTCCTCTTCTATTCTTTGAATTTTATTATATAATAATGCATTATGAAATTGATGAAATGAATATGAAAACTCACCTGAGGAACTGAGAGATGTAGAGCAATGTATAGGGCTTGAGACAATTTCATCATCCAACCCTAAAACAGCACGAATTTCAAGTCAGTATCGACTCCGCAAGAAATCAAAGATTTATTATAGCCAATAGTGGGAGAAAAAAAGTTTGAAAAATTGAAATAGTTATTGCTACTACAACCCAGATCAACTTTGAAACTTTGATGAGTGATCGATGTCTTAGTCACTACAGAACTGCAGTCTTGGGTCTGAGACTTGTGAGTGCTTGTGAAATGAACAGTTTGAACAATTTATACCAACATGCACACCATAACATAACCCCAAATTGAACGTCAATCTTGTAAATCGAATAATCAGTTGTGCAAAAACCAAGACTTAGATTATATACTAGATATATGTGCAAAACAATAAATGATTACTACAATTTCAAAATATTACAAAATATTCAAACTCACCTACTACACGGGGAGAAAATCCAAAGTACAAAAGAAAAAGATGACCACCGCATAGAGAGAATACAAAGTCTGTCTTTTCTTTTGGTTCTGTGACCAAAGAGTCATAGCACATAGCACACATAGAGATACGCTATTTCTATTCTGTGATCATATATATATATATATATATATATATATATATGTGTGTGTGTGTGTGTGTGTGTGCGTGTGTGTGTGTGTGTGTGTGTGTGTATGTGTGTATTCGTATACGCTATGTATATATATGTATATATATATGAACCGTGGGCAGAGTTTGGAGATTCTAGGATTAGCCGCCAGTGACCTTGAAACACGTATAACGTCGCACCTCCGGTATCATTCTATAGATGTCACTACGTACAAATCATCGGTTCTGGGTTTTTCAACTTTCTAACAGGGGCGTGCGCCAGAAAATTTTCTTGAATGGAACTAATTTCGAGGACTCAACTCGAACATTTCCTGGAATTAGTATTCTGATAACTCATAGTAATTTTTGCTGAATATATATAGAGTGAATTACAGATGTGCGCCATCTAGAATTTGACCAACTGTAGGTGCGCGCCACCTAATCATCACTCACCCTTTCAAATTATATATATCGCATAAGTGAAATATATTTCGTTTGTTTCCTATTTGCTATACCTGCTTGAGAATTGATTTAAATTAATTATTCAATTAGCAGTCTAATTCATGTCTTCATATTATTATTTTCCTAAAGTATTTTTGTTCACGACCATCAATAACTTTGAAATTTCTCTTGGCATATTTTGATAAATATATTTTCACCCTCGTGTACAATTTAACGAAATATTTGTATTGGAATTCAAAACATAGGTGAGTGGATTCATTTTCTGAAAAAAAATCACGAAAGTTGTCTGAATATTTTTTCTGAATATTTTTTTTGAATATATATTCGAAAATGAAGATTAATTTAAAAAATCACTTTCTCATAAGATATCCACGACTATATCTGATCTATTCTTTTTCAATATCATGAAATCTGAGTCTGTGTCAACTTTTGGGATCTTGTGCTGTCACTTTGATTTCAATTTATTCTTCGATCCCTAAAGAATGTTCGAAATGTTTGATATGTGTTGAAATATATGAGCAAATCATCATAGACTTTGCTTTCTAATAGTACCGAAAAAATTGAGTGCATCTTGATTCAATCTTCTTGTCAATAGACATTTGAAAACTTCCACAAATAATTCTTGACATATTACCAGAACACGTTCGTTGAATAGTGTACTTTTCAAAGATATGATATTTTATATCCTCTATAATATCATATCTTTGGTACTATTCAATTCGCTAGACTTTTTCTGAACTATGATCTATTTGAAACTAATTGTTCTTGTATGCAACTCTGTTAGCGCGGAGATGTATTGTTGGTCGCGAGTACTTTAGGGGCCAAATTGTTCCGTGCTGTTTCACAGAGATCTGCAGTTTTCATCACTTTTCCACAGAAGACAAGAGACGGAAGACTTTGCAGTCTCATGGTGCGTGCGCATTAGCTCAAAATGGCGAACCACTTCTAATAATTTGCTATCATTTTTAAATCTCTCAAATTCATCTTGTATAAATGGCGTAAATCGCGAATCCTTTATCTATTGTAAATTGTAAATAGTTAATTGTATAGTTAGTGATAATATTTTGTGTTGTGAACTGGAAAATAGTGTAAAAATCGTGATCGGAAATTGTGTTTGTGTACAGTGGAAAATCTCTGACGCCGAAATACAGTAAGCTGAGAACTAACAATACACATTTTGTTGATGTACGAAGGGACCACTTCAAATCAAAAGGTAATCTATGTGCCCATCGGTGGACTCTTTCTTATGAATCGTATTTCCTTAAAGCCAGTTACAAAATTTTGTCGAGTTTGTTTTCAAACGCCATTGCTTATTTTTAGGCACCGGGAAGACGTAAAGCTGCTCTATCCACTACCATTTTGTGTTCCAATCTTGTCTTTGTTTATCAATTTCTTCGAATTAGTGTCAATATTATCGCGAGGAACAAGTACAACAGTTAATTGCTACTTGGTTGTCTTCCAATATTTTTCAATTATTGATCACATTCGTAATTGAGATCGTAGGAGCAATTTTCCTTTGCTCACCGATCGATTTCCATAGATAAACAAAGTTTTTTTTAATTGAGATTCGATTTTTTTTTCTTTACTCTGATTTGTCGAGGTAGTCGAGTTTGGTTCTTAAACGTGCTCTTGAAATGAGATATACTCAAGTAGGTAGGACTTGGCACTGTGTGTATCATTTGAATTGTTATATTTCTAGGAACTGTTCATATATGCCATTCTCACGTTTATTCACAATTTTTACCTATCATGCTGTGTTTATAGATCCAAGTAAAGAAAGAAAAACTAAAGAACTAAAAATGTTGAATTGGAGAACGTTTATGAGATTTTATACATTACAGGTGTAAAGGTGGCTTCATAAAACATTCATTATCATTACATTAAACATTAAATTATCATCATAAAGTCTAGAAAGTAATGAATGTGTTCATCATGAAATAAATTTCAATATACATTGAAATACATTAACATTACACTAACAAATTTGCATGCGTTTATCTCATATAATGTAATGTCAAGGTGGATTCATGAAACAATCATTATCATTTCATTATCATCATAAAAGATGATAGCATGCAAACCTGTTAGTGTAATGTAAATGTATAAATTTATTTATAGTCAATATTTTCTCCACTTTAATAATTATAATGTATTGATAGTGAATGTTTCATGAATCCACCTTAGATTTTTCAACCTTTATAGACACATACAAAATAAATTTATACTCGAAAAACCACAACAATATTTAGAAAAGTCTAAATACAGATTTTGGCAACTAAGTTGTCATTCTCAGTAGTATACATTTATTTTGTATTAAACCACAGTCTTGTAACAATCATAACTTTACCTTCATAGACGTTCAAACATTTACGCATTTATGTTAATATTTGCAGATATTGATTGTATAGACCGTCATTGATCTTCTATATTCAGCATTCTTAGTTCAATGAGTTTAGTTGAATGAATGAACCCATCATCAGTATTACCTACTTTGTAAACAACCAACCTCCTGGTATTGTGAGGAATTACCTATTTGTTTCAAGTTCAGATTTATTTCTACATTCAAAACTTGGAATTTGCTATAATAGCTCTCAAGATTGAGTTCTACTTGAGTAAATAACAAAACCGTCTTGTCAGAATGGAATGGTAAGCAATTTAGTAGAGAGAGAGAGACAGTCGTCTCCTCATTGTGGTAGCTACCCCAACTTCAAAATTTCAAATAGCAACTCCTAGTCTAAAGTTTTAAAATGGACACACTGTATGAAATTCAAGGTTAGGTTATTTCAATAACATCACCCTAATTTGTGTCTCCAGAGAGAGTTGAGTTCAGAAGAAAAGAGTATTTTTAATAGCTCAGACTTATGGCATCTTCTTTTGTATTACTTGATATTCTGTGGCTTCAAAGTAAGCCCATGTTGGTGTAGATTCTCATTTTCCATTGACACAATAGTACTGAGAGTTGGTTTTGCGAATTAATGATCAACGTCTACCTATAAGTAATTTAAATCATGAAATTCTGCCTTCTTTTAATTAATAAATCTAGAGATGTGTCTTTTGTCACTTCTTTCATATGAACTCAATGCTATAGATGTATTTATTTTTTTCAGTGACACCAATGAAGTGGCTTGGTGGAGGGGAAGGGGATGGCGTGATAAAAGTGGAGATGGACAGAGGGGGGCCACATCGTACCCAAGACGACGCGGCCGTGGGGTACATCTTCCAGAGGGCGCCTGATCCTGAGTTCCCCCCTTTTGGTCCCAAACAGCTCAGATGGGCCCATGGAGATGACAGCATCATTGACGTAAGTATCTGAAAGAGGAGACAAATATTCATTGACGTTATTAATTATTTTTGTTTTGATAATAATTGTAATGAATGTACACTATTTGAGACTTCTCCAGCCTATTTCAATGGATTCCATTAATATGCATTGTTATAGATTGAATGTTGGAAAAAACTTCAAAAATGAAACTTCGTATCTAAATATTTTATGTTCTTTGAATGATCATTTCATGAGCTATATATAATACAGAAGAGTTGGAAAATTTTATGTTGAATAACTCACACCCTATATGAGACATTGCATCAAAATTTTTCATGGGGGTATTTTAGCTATGGCTGATTTGAAAAGGCTGTCTATGTTTTCCAAATTTTTGATAGTCATTTTCCAAATGTTACCCCTACTGCAAATGAAAGTAGGCCTTGAAAATAGGAATATTGCAGATTTGTCTACATTTTCAAAGAGTACCATATTGCAAAATTTTTGTTTTCAAAAATTGGTATTTATTGGTATGGTATTCAAAACCATAAATAATATTTCATCATCATATTTCAATGAATTAATTATTTATTGAAATAATAATACTCATCACTATGACCCAAGAGAAATTAATGATTTTCATTTGCCAAGAAAGAAAGAAAGCCTGAAATACCCTCATAAAATTTTTTTGCCTTTTTTTTTAAATTTCATATGTTAGTTGTTTGATTTGGCAAATTTTACGTTTTTTCTCTCTTGATTCACGCTTTATTGTTATCTAACGAGTTCATATACCTGGTGGAGTGGTCATTAAATAATGAAGGAATATGTCTGATACTTAGATCTGAAGTTTCACATTGAAAACTTCTACAGTCTCTAGGTCAGCCAAAAATCATTTCATTCTACTCATGTTGTATTTGGAATATTTCCTTGATTCCGTCAGTTTGTTGATATTTTAGAAAAAAAATAATCATAATGATTTTTTTCAACTTGTGATTTTTGGTTGACCTGAAAACATCTTCCTCTAGAAGTTAACAATATGAAACTATAGATCTGAATATTTGATGTGTTTGAAGATATGATTTTATATATTCTGAGAGGCACCACATTGGGTTGACTACTTTTTGTAAGAAGATTGAGTTAAGTAACGTGACTTTTCAAGTGATAAATTTTGTTGACAATGTTTTGTTTTTCTTCACAACAGCATAGATATTCTGAGGAAGTTAGCCTGTGATGGAAATTTTATTTATACACATACCTTGAGTTTTTATATTGATTCAATCAATTGTACGTGACACTTTTTTCTTTAATTATAGTTACTGTGATAAGATATGTTTCAGATGTAATGTCACTGTGATTGTCATTCCTGGAAATAAAGCTCTGTTCTATTCTATTCATCATCATCATCATGTTGACCATAATCTGAAATTCGACGCTCATATTATAACTCTAGGGAAAAAAATATCATCCGGGTGTTTTGCAGTCAGAGTTGTTGCCAGCAAGTTAGGCTGTAAAATCGCTAGAAATGTTTACTTCTCAGTGGTCGAGACTCGTCTAAGATACGGTATTGCTTTCTGGGGCAACTGTACTCTTCAGTTTTTCCATATGATGTTTGCCCTACAGAAACGTGCGGTGAGGTATATTTTCAAAGTGGACGCTTTAACATCGTGTAAGACTTTATTTGTGAAGGGGAAGATTCTTACATTACCATGTCTTTTTATATTGGAAACCGTGTGTCTAATTCATAAGCATCAGTATCATTTATATAGACAACAAAATCCAGTCAATACAAGACTTTGTCAAATTCCCTTGCCTCTGCCGAGATCACAATTGGTAAAAAAATCTTTCATTTACAATGGAGGAAAGATGTTTAATCACCTTCCATTTTTGGTGAAAAATATAGGAGCCTATGTACTATTCAGGAAAGCGGTTAAAGAATTTTTACTTTGTAGACCATACTATGAGATTCGCGAATTTTTTGAGGAAAGAATTTGAGATGTTTTCTGATTTTATAAATGCCTATTCTCTGTGTATTTTTATTGATTGACTATTATTTTATTTTAAGATTTTAATCTGTATTACCTTTGTATTGTTTGTCCTATTGGCACTCAGTTTTATATTTGCTTTTTCCATAAGATGTATCAATCTTTGACTATAAAGTATATTTAATTTGATTTGATCATCATGAAATGACTAGATTCAGTACAAATTTTTATACAGAGTATGAGGAGCAAGAAGTTCAATATAAAATATCGACCATATGAATAATTTTGTGAATACCATTTTTGTATTTCTCAATGAATAAAAATAAACTCTTTGGAATTTTAATGAATTTCAAATAATCGATGTTATCTCCTTCTCAGAACCACGACAAATGGAAATACCCGATGGCGAACAGCAAGGTGTCGTCGACGCCGCCCAACGCGGCGAACGGCGGCCCGTCAGCGTACGGCGGCGGCCTCTACGATCTGTCGCAGCAGCACGGCAAGGCTCTGCAGCAGCACCAGCCGCCCCCCCACCACGAACATCTCGTCTACATGCCCAATCAGCTGCTGGCGCACGCGGGCAGCATGCCGATGCCGCCGCCCCCCGGCCAGTATATACCGCCGCAGACAGCGCCGCAGTCGTTGGTGCAGCAGATGAGGCATCAGTCGCAAGTGAGTTGGGATTGTTTTTCCTTATTCTTCGTACGAAAATAGGAGCAGAAAACTTTTTATGGATTTTTAGATTTCATCGACTACTTTACCTACATGGTTTCCCTGTTATATCTTCCACCCGACCTACAGGGGTTACTTTTAAAATTATCAGATGATACTGAGTACAAAAGTTTTTTTATCTGAATCATCAAAATTTCATATCAAATATCCAATATTATTTTGCCAAATGTCACATTTTGACATATTGTTAATTTTGCCGCTGCAGTCGTTGGTGTTGCAGATGAGGCACCAGTCGCAAGTGAGTTGGGATTGTTTTTCCTTATTCTTCGTATGAAAATAGGAGCAGAAAACTTTTTTTGGATTTTTAGATTTCATCAACTACTTTACGTTCATGGTTTCCCTGTATATCATCCACCCGACCTACAGGGGTTACTTTTAAAATTATCAGATGATACTGAGTACAAAAGTTTTTTTATCTGAATCATCAAAATATCATATCAGAAATCCAATATTATTTTGCCAAATGTCACATTTTGACATATTGTTAATTTTGCCGCAGCAGTCGTTGGTGTTGCAGATGAGGCACCAGTCGCAAGTGAGTTGGGATTGTTTTTCCTTATTCTTCGTATGAAAATAGGAGCAGAAAACTTTTTATGGATTTTTAGATTTTATCGACTACTTTATGTAGATGGTTTTCCTGTATATACTTTTAAAATTATCAGATGATAGTGAGTACGAAAGTTTCATATTTTTTTTATCTGAATCATCAGAATTTTATATCAAAAATTCAATATTATTTTGTCTGATATCACATTTTGACATGTTGTTGATTTCGCAGCAGTTGTTGGTGCTGCAGATGAGATGGTTCTTGTCCTTTTTTTCTTATTCTTCCTCCAGAAATAGAAGGCAATAGTATATTAAAATGCAAGTTACAGAAGGCAACACATTCTAGCACAAGCACAAAACGTACGAGTGCTTGAATTGCCCTCTATAACAAATGTTTTATACTATTTCCTCTATTTCTGCAGTGTTATATGGATTCGTTAATATTGAATACATATTTTCTTAACATGATTCAATTATTATTTAGGGGAATTTTGGTGAAATAATTAGACTGGCAGAAATGAATTGTTTCTGACTGTTGACAGAAATTTGACACAATATAGGGAAAAGTTTAGTAAATTTAAAAAGTGCTTGAAATTTTTGTAAAAAAAAAACTTTCTATCGATGAATTTATTTCAGATGAATTTCAAGGGACAGTGCTTGAAAACATCTCTACATAATATTCCTGATATTTCTGACATTTCTTTCAAAATATGCAGCAGTTGTACTATTGATAAACAACATTAGCATTTTCTCCAGATACTTATTCTTCAATTATTTGTAGCTATCTCATAGATTGGGAACTTTCAAAAAACTGTTATTATTTGTTTCCTATATTTTGATGTTTGATTATTTTAATGATTTGTCCTGTTTCCATAATGTTACTGTATTATTATTTAATGATTTTGCGGCATGGATTAGTATCATTTTCAGGTTATTCTTCCTCTTCCTGCTTTTTTGAACTGTTGATTATCTAATATTCATTACATGCAGGTATACCAATATATGAAAAACCCAAAACAAAAACACCTACAAATCGTTCATCAATAGCTCATCAATACACGAAAAATCGTGTATAATTGAGACTCTTGAAGTGCTTAAACAGAAAACTTTAGATTTTCAGATTGTATTGACAACTTTATGTACATGGTTTTCCCTATATTTTTTCACCCCACCTACAGGGCTTATTTCGGAAATTATCAGAAAATAGTGAGTACAAAAGTTCATAAATAATAATAATAAAAATGATTTTTTGATCATAATAAATACAATTACAATCAATTGGCCATCGACCGAGGTCCTTCAGCCAGCCCAGTTACAGTTCATATTACATACATAAAATTACTTGTTCATATAATAAAAGATTTTTGAAAAATATTATATTTTCAAATAACTTTGCAAGACTTTGCAATGAAAATTTATTGACATTGACAGGATCATCTTGTATCTTCTTCCTTCTCTCGTTCTCTCATTTTTTTTTGAACGATCTTCACTTGCTTTATGAACTTTCTTCTTGACATCAATGAAATTTTTTGTAAATCAACGTTAAAAAAGATGACAAAAAACATTGAAATATCATTCCCGTGACATTTGTCTTTTGATTTGAAATTGGAAATATTTTTGACAAGATTCAGCCTGTTTGTCTAACCATCGTATGGTTCTTGAAAAGTTATAGCCTTACCAGAATTATATATTCAGTTGTGCCATGGGAATTCATTAGCTGTGCAACAAAAATGGTAATATTTTTTTCATTAAAAATTCAAGGGTTGCAAATGCGTTATCAAATCAATTGATAATCAGCATTCGCAAATAAAAATATTTGATACATAACATTTTGCTGGAGAATTTAGTGGGCTAATCTGCCACATTTCCTAGAACTGTGAGAAACTTTTAGCCTTGTAAGACATCATATTATTCGTTTTTCGCACAGTTACCCATCTATATCGGTTTCACATTCACCTTTCGAAACTGTGATATTTTTTCACACATACTGTATGTATGTTGGGTATGATAATTATTCACTGTTAGCGATGACTTTTTTAAACCGCCATTTGTATTCCTGAATTTCAATCATGAGAAAACTCATGGCCACGTCTGATCATTAATTTTCGAATTGAAGGATGAAACGGTTTCTCTCGATACCCTGCTATACAGTATTTTTTCATCGAATAGTGGCCGTTTAACCTTGTGCCTCGACACCTTGGCTCACTTCTGCTTATGTGTAATGCGACTGGTGAAGCAACGAAAAGACATCGAGTATTGGGAATCATCGAGCGTTTTTATCGCTTCCATTTTGATTCTTCCAGTTCCAAGGTCAGATTGGACGCATCTGAAAAAAATTTGAATTTCAACGAATTCAACGAACTCTGTCGAAACGTCCTTAACCGTCATTTTTTGTTCTACGACATGAAAATGCCTATGTCGAAAAATTCCCCAGAAAGTACAGAATCGATTGATTGGGAATATTCCGTTTAGACAATAGTTTTTACCATTTTCTATTAGTTATTCTCTCAAAACAACCACACTGAACGGTGGTAATGTTTTATACTTATACAGGGTGTTTCGAAGATGGTCCTGTCGCTGGAACAAGTGGAACACTACAAAAAAAGTTGAATTTGCTCGGTATCAAATTTTCTTTACGGCATCTGTATTTACTATACAGGGCCTTGAAAAAAAATATATACATTTTTTACGATCATGTCGAAACTGCTGGCGACACTCGGATGAAATTTTGTTTGAAATTGTATGATTTGGAAGCTGACAAATCACATTGATTTGTTTTCATGTCTGACCCTCACAGAATTACATGGTTCGTACCGAATAGTTTTAAACGTAACTTTGTGAATTTGAATATCATTAAATTTCACACCAAAAAGGTGCTCTTGGTGAAACTCGATACTGTGTAGCGTTTTCGAATTATTTTGATTTAAAAATACAGAAGTAATAACTGTAAATACCTTTTTATTGAAAACAAAAAACAAAAACATTTCTCTCATCCTTAATTCAATAATTGAACAAAGAATTACAAGAAGAAAGAATGACAATTATATATTTGAGAGTATTTTAAGTGAGGTTAAATTCTGTGTTGTAACTCTAACTCCAACTGATTGGATATTTCATATATTCAGTCAAATTTATTTTGATTTTTTTCTTGTGATTCTTCTTTTGATCAATCTCCCTAGCCTCAGAATAATGTCTTTGTTTTTGGTTTGAGTCTAGAAAAATTAATAGCCTACAGACAGTAATACCCACTTCAGTTCGTCTTCTACCTTTCGATATTTCCAAAACTTTGTTAATCGTTCCTATATCGCCTTCAATCGGATTCTTCGACTAGACAAGGTGGTACTCCGAACCAAAAAAAAAAAAATGGGATATTTTTCGATAAACTATTTGTGCATTTTCCAGCTTTTCATGGGATTTTCTTTCCTCGTTTCTGAAAAATAGACTAGAAGTTATTAAAATTTATTTCAATATATTTGTAGTGAGGACAGATTTTGTGATCTTCAATTCATATTCATTTCATAATATGAAAATGGAAAATTCGATATCAATTGATGAAAACACCTTGTAATCAGAATTCCTCCGTCTACCAAATCGTCACTTTTCAGTGTCAAAACCGACAACATATTGAAAAAATTTTGCGAAGAGAAAAATATTTTAATTGTGTTGAGAACGGGAGCAGATTCGTTCTCGAAAGTCCACCAAGATAAGTAGAGGTGTTATTCTTATTAAATATATTTGTGTTTCCAAATATTTCAAAAAAATAAAACAATATGTCTCTGACGAATAGAGAATTCCTCTTTTAGGTATCTGAAGGTTTAATTTCAAGCGCAGTGACATTTTGGGGCAGATCACAAAATCTGTTCTTACTACAAATATATTGAAATTATTTTCAATAACTTCTACTTCATTTCTTAGAAACGAGGAGAGAAAATCCCACGAAAAGCTGGAAAATGAATGTACCACCTCCTCGAAAAACTTACAGACAGTATTTAACTATTTGTGCTTTCGGTTTTTGCCGAACATCCGGTATGGTGTTCGCCGGAGCTGTTTCGTTTATACGCAGACCGTCGCCGATCGATATTGCCGCGAAGCGTCACCGTAACGATGGAAAGTCCGCAATTTTCCGCGGCGCTTTTCCCGGAGCGCCGAGCGCCTTCTAACCGGCCGGAGATTTCGAAACCCATACGATTGATTGGTTGAACTTCGTATCAATCTATTACGTTTTTTTTTTAATCAGTATTATAGGAGAGGTCAAGTAAATGCGGTGTATGAAGATTTCCCTAAGGTTTTCTACATGATAAACTTCGATATTGGATTCTATGGAATTTATCTTTTATCAAAGTGAACAGTATTTTTTCACACCACTAGTAATAGATGCTACTAGGGACTTTTCTTTACCAATGTAGTTTTTCACATTTTATGAAATACTAGTTCGATATTATCAACCTGAATTTCGGATCATTGTATATTTATTATTGAAACAGAGCACAGATCAACTATGTTGTGCTATAAACGAGCTTACTGAGAGCGCGCGTGATTGTGGTGAGAAGATAGAAGTTATTAAAAATTATTGCAATGTATTTGTAGTAAGGACAGATTTAGGATCTGTCCCAAAATGTCACTGCGCTTGTAATTAAACCTTTAGATACCTAAAAGAGAAATTCTCTATTGGTCAGTGACACCTTGTTTTTGAAAAAATTTGAAAATACAAATATATTTAATAAGAATAAAACCTCCACTTATCTTGAGAACGGGAGCAGATTCGTTCCCGAAACGTCCACCAAGATAAGTAGAGGTTTTATTATTATTGAATATATTTGTATTTCCAAATTTTTTCAAAAACAAGGTGTCACTGACCAATAGAGAATTTCTCTTTTAGGTATCTAAAGGTTTAATTTCAAGCGCAGTGACATTTTGGGACAGATCCTAAATCTGTCCTTACTACAAATATATTGCAATAATTTTGTAATAACTTCTACTCTATTTTTTAGAAACGAGGAGAGAAAATCCCATTAAAAGCTGAGAAATGAATAAATATTTATTCTTTCTTACTAGTGACAGAAGGTTTATATTTGAAGTTCGTAGTACCATAATGATTAAAATATATTGTTAGTGGTGGAGAAAATGCGATATACACCTTGGTAGTGAAGAATATCGGCTTGCGCCTCGGCATGTAATTTTGGTTCCTGTGTAATAATTCTTCACTTCATTACCTTGGTGTATGAATAACTATTTTTATAATGGTTAACTATCAGATGTCTATTTGAAACTGGTGTATAAAAAACATAACTATATGCAAAATATAGTCATGTAGCTTAGAAAGAACTGATATTGAGGGTTAAGGTGTTTATTTCGAATTACATAAATAACATATCGTTGAAAATGAATTATTTCTCTATTTATGAACTGTGACTTTAGTCTGAGCTGATATATTATTGGCAATTCTGGAGCAGAGAGAATAATTCCTTTGAAATATTTTTAAGAATCTAATCGAAATGTGCATCAAACGACTCGAAATTATCCAGTTGATTTTTTTGATTATCCATATTTTTTTGAGTCGATATTGCTATTCTTGTATTTTGTTGGTATTCAATTTGAAAGTTCACAAATTCACACTCTACAAATAATGATTATCATTCAAGTATGATGTGAATATGATATGAGTCCCAGAACACCACCCTGAGGAACTCCACAATGTTAATTTTCGCCCAATATTCTAACCCGTTGCTTTCTATCATTCAAGTAATTAGATATAGTCAGCGCGAACATTTCCTCGGATTCCATATCATTCAGTTTTCTGAGTAATATTGATTTATCAATGGTTTGAAATGTCCTCTCAAGGTCAAGGTGAATGCAGCCATTATATATTTATCATTATCTGGATCTGTTTTAAATTTCAAGTCAAGTCGTACACATGAACACCTATCACGAATTTTCATGGTAATCTCGAGTCAGGTCTTGAATTATTATCGAGATTCGTGTACGAATCCACCGTCAAGTCGATTCCTGAAACTAGAGGAAATCCCGGAGCGTCCGGCAACGGCGCACCGCACTACGACAAGGCCGCGCAGGCGCGGCCATCGCGACCGTCCTTTGTCTCGCCGCGTTTAGTCTGACGCCGGACGTTTGGCTTGTCGCTCTGCGCGTCTAGAGCTCCGGGAACGCGCCGGCTCAATTGTTTTCCTACTACGAAGAAATACGCGCGGCCGCGAAAAGTGAGAGTGATTTGTTTAGTGTACCTACTACGGTGACGGGAGGCGAGGATATTTTCGCAGGGAATGTGCCGCTCGTGAGATAGGATCTGGATAGAGCGACATGGGACCCGACATGGTAAATAATAGTAGGCTAGGCCGGTCGGCCCGGCCCGGGGTTTGTTTACCTTTGCGCGTAGTGGGGGTAGCTGCCGCGCCCCTCCCTTTCCCCTCGCATCGATGAACGACGGTATTTTTCTTTGTGGAAAGTGTTGCCGGTGTGGGCGATTTGTCGCCAAATCTGCCACCTTCAACTTTGAGTTTACTATACGAATTTCGATGACTCGCTCCGATAATTTCTAGAATTAATTTCGAGAATTCGAGAACTAATACTCAATAATGATGGTTATTTATGATTTTTCGAATATTTTCTTGTTGAAATCACACCTTCCTTGCTCTTATACTTTACGACTCAAAATTGTTATTTTTTTATTCAAAATGTCTTCTATTAAGACGAATTGGGTAATTATCATCGGTGTGCTGACTTGATCCTGATATTCATACCTGTTCCAGGAGAGTCCGATGCAATATTTCATGAGATTTATTACGAATTGAACTTTTTTTCCATTCCAAAATTTAACTTCATTCATTTCACCAAATTTCATACAAAATATCTTCGTATCTTTTGAAACACTTTGAAAATATCGAATTTTTCTTAGTCATCAAGTTTCCTCATGAATGAACGCTAATAAATTTGAAAACATTTCGTACATGAGCATGAAATTGAATTCTAAGCAACTTCATCGAATGATTTTTTTTCGACATCTCGCCATCTAATCCCACTTTTTGCCTATTCATAGTCCTTTCTTCAATTCACCGCCATACCATTGATCACGTGACATGTTTCAAAATATATTTAGGTTGTCCAACATGCATAATAGATCCCCGAGAAAAAAATCCAATGCTTCGATAATAAACTTTTTAACCATATGTTAAGGATTTCATGAATACAGTAGTTTTGAGTTTTGAATCTCAATTATTTCGTATTCATTTCTTCTTTTCAAGTTTCTGGTCAAGTTTGGACTAGGTTACATCGTGTATAAATTCACCGCAACCACGAATGAATAATTTCAGATTCGAGAGAACTCGACTCAACACTCAACAGGTATCGTGGGTAGGCCTTCTTTTGTTTCCTGTCGCAGGTAGAGCGATTCAAGGTGGGTCGTCTGTTGGGAGAGGTGAGCAAGGTTGCCAGGTCGGAGTTTCGAAATGTACCAGAAAACAATCTAAAAAAGTACTAGTTTTTCCAAAACGGTACTGGTTTATTATTTTCAATTCGAAGTTGATTTAGAAAAAGGGTAGACACAAAGAAAAAAACAAAGATACATTGAATACCTATTTGACATATAATGAGCATCATGAATGAATAAAATATCATAGAGAAGTCCATCTAGAGATAAGTTACACTTAACTGATCTCTTGTACTAATGTCACATAGTTTAATAGTGAGTGAGAAACGTTTTTTTACCACACACCGTGTTTCTGGGCTCATTGACATTAATTTTTCTCATTTTTTTACTGAACTTAGTGATTCACCTTGAGAGTTCAAGGATAAGCTTCATTGGTATTCGTTCAGATAATCTTACTTATGACATTCTATATCAATATATTCATTTCAAAAATGAGTGTGAGTTGAGTATAAGTATGTTTCTATGAATCAATGCTGACGTTATAAAATGGAAAATTAATGATTTTCGGTCAAGACATATTGTGGTTTTTTAAGCAGTTGAAATTCTGAAGGTTGCCAATTCGTACAGTTATTATTCCCAAAAGGTTGAGCGCTGAAGAATGAAAGAAAAGAAATGATCTATGGATGGGGTGGCCAGAAATTAAAGAAGAATGATTAAGTAGATCCACATATTGAAACTGATGGTGATATTAAACTTTGCTAGATCTAGTAGGAAAGTACTAGATCTGGCAACGCTGTTTGCCGCTACGTTGTGATGGTGAGGGCGAAATGGTGCAAAGTTTTGCGCAGTGTTGCCGGTTGTTCGGACCATCCGTTTGGTATTTCGGTGTAGTCTTCGGCTGGTAAATGAATATTCGAATGCAAAACAATATATCAAATGAATTAGGTTTGATTTTATCATTCTTTTTAACGCCACCTAATAGTGGTAGACTAACTGGTGAGCCTTTTTTTTGATGTATCTGGTCCGTCTTCTGATTCGTCGGAAAAAGTCCTATTGCCGTCTTTTTTTTTCTTTGGAACTTATGATTGTGTCTACGTTTCGCATTTAAAGGTGTTGTAGAGGGTGAGTTCTTGCCATACACAATCAGGCACCCCATCGGTCGAACCCCTTCTGAAGTATATATTCGTCGAAAAAGAATCCACATCTTTTTTTTTTTGGAAATTATGATTTTTCTACATTTCGAATTTAATGGGTCCAAAAGCACCTTCTTCGCGGGGTGAAAATACCATCCACATGCATAGCCATCAACCCCTCCGGTTGATCTTGTATGAATAGACTTGATTGAAACTGTCTGCTATAAATTTCACTCTCGCTTCTCTTTCCGATATCCTCTGAAATGATCTACGCGAAGAACTCCACAGAGGACCTTTTTTGGTTCGTGTTCATTCGAGAAATAGTATAGTTTATCGGTGTTTATTAGACCTTTCGTTTGATTGGAACAATTAAGTCATGTCGGATATAAATTCGATTAACGAGAAACTTTCTCTAGACTTCCGACTCGATTGAGTAACGATGCAGAATGCTTGTGTGTGATATAATAATGTTACAAATAGTGTGTTCGCAATAAGTGTCCATTGTTGGTAACAGAGACGTCTTTATTCGTCGATAGTTTTTATTGGAATAACGAAACTCCACCTTGAAAAATTAAATTATTTTTTCTTTGTTCACAGTTGGAGGCTAACGTATTACCTTATTTGTGAATTTATTGGTCTTCTAGCTTTAAGGTAGACCTATTCAAATCCCGCGATTTTTCTGAAGAACGAAAGCAAAAAATCAAAAACATTGTTTATTGGAATCGGTCTCGCTAGCTTTGGTTGGATTCCTCCGCCTTTCTCTATTTGAAATTTGTTCAACATTATTATTCGATAACTCACCTACGTAATAATATATTTTGATTTTTGTCAAATCTATAAGTACAGTCAGACTGAACAAGACAACACAATTTCGAACATAATTTTAAAATCCTTCATTGACCAGATAAGCCATCTAGGATTATTTACCAATTTTCAATACTCACACAATAAGTGAAACTGAGTCTCTTTGCTTTAAAATCAATAAACTTCACTAAATAATAGATGTGAGAGAATAATCATACACTGAGAACTAGAAGTATTTATCATTGTTTTTGCAAATGAATAAAACAAATTGAAATTCAACCGAAGGCCTTGCGGACCCCTGTTCATGGAAACTTTTTTTCTCATTCTAGTGTCCTCTATTGTATGGCACTATGCAATATATTTTTTTCTAGGTCCACCCTGTATATATAATTATCATATATATTTGGCGAATACCCGCCGCCTAGCAGTTGACCTTGAATTTGGTTTAGTGACCTCACGATTGACGTGTTGCTCGATTCAATGTCTTTTTTTTTCCGTATTTTTTCGCTATAGCGAAGAAGTTACTTGTCTTGTGAAGAACAATGGAATCGTACACGTGGAAAGTACTTGGTATTTCAATTAGTTTATGGGGCATTGATGGGTTCGCAAAAGATCATGTTAATTCTTGTCGATTGTCACTTTCGCATGTTTCTTCATCTATGGAATAAGCTTCTTGAAACTCAAGATGGTCTGATCAGATTTTTCATGACTGTTTCCTTTTAAAAGATGCAGGGCAATTTTGAAAATTATTACTTTTTGGACCGCTTCTATATCTACGAAAGAAACGTTGATTTCTGCACTATTTCTTCGAGTTATGATGTAAGTGACGAGGTGATGAAAAAAAAATTATCCCTCACAGCTATGATGAGAAATTTGTTGAAAAAAAAAAGAATGATCACAAATAATTTGTAGCCTATCTTTTTCCTCAAATATGTATTTATGGTATATGATTGGTAGGAACTATAGTGAGTTATGTTGGATCACTCAAATGTCAGTTGTTAGATGGTGACACAAAAATGACAACAAAATCAGTATTATTGTGTTTTTAAAAATGTTGATTCAGAAGTAGTAATTTAGGTTACTTCTCAATTTTAGATCGAACTACATAATTACAATCTCGAAACGTCAACTATTTGTACAGAAATCTGTGAAAATGTCACCATCTGGGGAAAATCACTCAAATGTCAGTTGTTAGATGGCGACACAAAAATGGAAACAAAATCAGTTTTACTGATAATTGCACAATCAGTGTTTTTAAAAATGTTGATTCAGAAGTTTTAATCCAGGTTACTTCTCAATTTTAGATGGAACTACATAATTACAATCTCGAAATGTCAACTATTTGTACAGAATTCTTAAAAAACTCACCATCTTCTGGGGAGTTTCATAACTATAAGGCCATTATAGCGGAAACTGGCGTTTTTTGACGAAACAAAACACGATCAGTGACTGCACCAGGGTTTTGTACATCGTTGTCACAACCAATCAAAGCTTGAATATTTGACGATGTGGTGCATTTTTCTTGAATGTCTCCAGGACGCGACCATAAAACACAGTCTCGTTTTTTCATATCGCAACCTTAACCGAAAAACCGACTTCGTGACAAGTCGTTACATTTTCACGATTATTTTAGAAATAATGGGATGGCAACACGGGATGTTGGCTTTTGAGGTTTTAGCAAGATGGTTCCTTAGTCTAGAAGCCATTTTGATTATTGTCTGTTCTAGTACACTCTAGTACACTCGATCGGTTCTACAGACAGAGAATACCAATTTGAATATTTTTTTTGCGGTATGAGAAAGGTCTTGCTCAGAAATATACGAGTGTACCGTGAAATATGGGAAATCTCTCGGATTGAGATAGAACCTGAAGAAATGATACAACAGGTTCGCAGAGTTTTTTTCCTTACATAAACATGGGCATCCATAGGACGACGTTGGAAATCGGTTTTTTTTCTTGGATAACTTCCAAGGTAAATTATTATAATTCAATTAAATTTCCATGCGAGGGACACTAGTAAGGACCTCTCAAAATTCAGCTTTCTTAATTTATCAGATTCATCTTTGATTTCGGATGATCTTGATCAATTTTTTACCACTCAATTTTGACAAAGGTCTGAGAAACAATAAATTTGGATAGCTTGACCCTCGAACCGAAAACAGGTACTCTTGTTCATTGTCGATAAAATAAATCATTTTCGAGAAAACTAATGATGAACAATTTAATGTCTCATTTTTAGATCCATATTTTTTTCTTCTCGAAAACGGTCCATATCATCGACAGTAAGCAAGAGTATTTATTTATAATTTGAGGTACAAGCTACCGAAGTTAATTTTTTCAGCCTTCATTCATACTGGGCGTAATTTATCATACAGGATGTTATTTAGGAGCCGCGTAAGGAAAAAAATATCTTTCCAGGTTCTTGATCTGAGAGATTTCCACATCTTCTCGGACACCCTGTAGAACCGTGTGAGCTCAGAGTGTATCGAAAATAGAATTGTAGTATCCGACTGGCCCTACTTGATTATAGATCTAAACCTTTCATTCATACTGGGCGTAATTTATCATACAGGATGTTATTCAGGAGCCGCGTCAAGGAAAAAAAATATCTTTCCAGGTTCTTGATCTGAGAGATTTCCACATCTTCTCGGACACCCTGTAGAACCGTGTGAGCTCAGAGTGTATCGAAAATAGAATTGTAGTATCCGACTGGCCCTACTTGATTATAGATCTAAACCTTTCATTCATACTGGGCGTAATTTATCATACAGGATGTTATTCAGGAGCCGCGTAAGGAAAAAAATATCTTTCCAGGTTCTTGATCTGAGAGATTTCCACATCTTCTCGGACACCCTGTAGAACCGTGTGAGCTCAGAGTGTATCGAAAATAGAATTGTAGTATCCGACTGGCCCTACTTGATTATAGATCTAAACCTTTCATTCATACTGGGCGTAATTTATCATACAGGATGTTATTCAGGAGCCGCGTAAGGAAAAAAATATCTTTCCAGGTTCTTGATCCGAGAGATTTCCACATCTTCTCGGACACCCTGTAGAACCGTGTGACTTCAGAGTGTATCGAAAATAGAATTGTAGTATCCGACCGGCCCTACTTGATTATCGATCTAAACCTTGAATTCTTATTGTTTCAGGTGAGTCAGCAACTCATTCCATTCGGATATAGCAGTAACCACCAGTCTACGAATCAGGTATTGTTTCGATGTTTTCAACAAGCTCTTTACAACTTTTCACAAATTCACTCGAGCTCAATGACCCATCCGATTTTTTGTTTCCCTCTATAAACAACCCATACGCATCACACCGAGTTATTTTCACTTTTTGTGCTCACAAAATCGGTACAATCCAAAATAGGATGTGACGATTCCGATTCGGAGCCTCTATAAAGTTAGCTAAACCATTTGATGGAAAATCGATGAGACCAAGTTTATTGATTGTCGAATAATTGTCGAGAATTTGTCGTGAAAGAAAAAAAATTGTCGCGCCCTTATTTTTTTTTTAATGGAGTGGTTTTGCTAACTTAATATTAAGTAAGCAGAGCCACTACGATAAATCGACAATTGAACTTCGAATTGGATCGCCGTTGTGACCAAAATTTGTCGAGTAATTGTCCAGTGGAAGTGAAAAAATTGAGTTAGCTATTTTTTTGACGCAGATATTAGTAATTTTCATTGGATATCCTCAAATTTGCGAAAATTTCGAGTATTTGGCAACACGGCATCGATATTTCCACTTCCACGAGAAGTTTCATTGAGGTGATGAATCTTTCGATATTTTATACCAATTCTTGCTCCATAACAAATATAAACAAACAAATTATAAATAAATTATACATAATGAGTAATATATAAATATGATTCAAGATACGAACACATTCGTGTAACTTGGTTGATATTGTTTTGTTCGCTTTGAAATTCACCAAACATTTGTCGAATGACCAAAACATATTTGTCGTCAAAGAAAATTACTCGACAAATTTTGGTCACAAGGGCGATCCACTTTGAAGTTCAATTGTCGATTTATCGTAGTGGTTCTGCTAACTTAATATTAAGTTAGCAAAGCCACCCCATTAAAAAAAAACTAAGGGCGCGACAATTTTTTTTCTTTCACGACAAATTCTCGACAATTATTCGACAATCAATAAACTTGGTCTCATCGATTTTCCATCAAATGGTTTAGCTAACTTTATAGAGGCTCCGAATCGGAATATCTAAGAATTGTTTTACCGATTTTGCTTTTGTAGGCATTAAAATGTCACGTGTAGTTTCAAGTGGGTTCACAAACATGAATTGATACATAAAAACCTACGTGGTATCCATATTTCATCATAATTTTCCAACGAATAAATGTTGAGGATGTCCCACATTTCCACAATTCACATTGTGGGTATATATTTAACCCCATCCAACAAAGAGGATTTTTTTTTCAATAATCGAGATCTAATGATTCAGATCTGGATATTTTCCAAACCAAGTTTCAGTTGTGGGATTTGGAATGTACCATTAGTTTTCAAATTAACACTGATTTGTTAGTTATTTTTATTCATATATCATATCTCAAAGACCTATGAATTTAATCGATTAAACTGTGGAAATATTTTGAGCATGATTTTGCTTGGGAAATAGTTGAATTCGATCGCTTCGCGGTGTCTGGTTTCCATCAATTTATTTTCCTTGAAACTATTTGGCAAAAAGCAAAATCATGCGAAAAATATTTCGACCGTTCAGTCGATTTTGATTTATAGGTCGAAGGGTGTACGGCTAAATTATTTCCTGGATAAATTAGAGTGGAACATGAATTAATTTTCTATAAATCTTTGAATCAATTAAAACGACTTCTAAGAATGACGGTCAATTGATAATGTTTGTGTTCCAATTATCTTGGCATTAATTATTTTCAATCACATCCGAACAATGCATCGAAGAACCTTCACAGCAAAGTATGCATATAAACATTCAGAATTCTGTAACGTATGTCAAATTATTCGTTTGAAAAATATGCCTTAAGCGGAGTTTTCACTGATGATGATCAATATTAGGTCATAAAAACAACTGAGACATTAATTTGTTTTCATAGACTGTTGCCAATGTAGTAAAAATCAGTGACAGTCGACAAAACGAAAAACAAAACAAAAACGATGGTATCTGATTGGTCTTTTTCATGGTGAGGGAAATAATTGATATATTTTTTTCGGCAAGAATTTTTCATCCCAAGCCTGCAGAAATAATAGGTAACCTTTTTAGGCCGTGTTTCTTGTTAGAAATATTTCTAGCCTACTTCTTCCTTGGCTTGTTCTGAAAGCCATAAATTTATTTTAAAAGTTGCCGCCTAATAGTCCGGTGAATAATGTGAAATCATCTCGTTATTCCAGAGTCCACTCGTTCAAAAGACTATTCCTTTTTCTGGAAGAGCTCGTCTAAGCATTTGCTATCAAATGATATACTTCAACTTTGATTGAAGGGTGAATAATTGTCTATATGGTTTTTCTACTATGACAACTTTGATATGTGTATCGATGCTCGTCGTTTCTTTGTGTTTTTTTTTGTGTGCAGATTATCGTGACGACTACTATACCACCGAACTTTGTACTATCAATTCTGACCTGAGTCTGGTTCGAGGTTGATTGCACCTCAGAATGGTTCTCGCGATCGGACTCACGACTTCTCCTTTGTTGTTGTTGGTTTTTTTTTAGAATTGGTCGATAGCCAGATTGGGTGAAGGGGAAAAGGGTGGCTTTGCGGAAAAACGACCGAATCCGCACTGCACCTCATCCAGGGGGTCACTACGTTGGTTTTTTTTATCGTCAATCGCTAAAAGTGGGTGTTTGATTCGCACGCGATAGTGGAAAAAACTCGAGGAAGTTGGGCTGATTTTAATATGAATTTGTTTGTGAATCGCCACTTCGGAAACAGCTCTCTGTTTTGTGCCGACCACAGCTGAAGACTACTTCGGATTACTTTCAATAGATGGCGTAGCTGTCTTTACTGTGTTGTATTATTCGAATTAATCTATCGACACACAAAATACAGCACTTTATTGATGATTCAAAGAGAATAGTGAGAAGACTGACTCACTATGACAGATCCGATCCCGAAATATCGAAACAATTCTCAATTCAAATTAGATCTTGTTGATGTTCTGACTCATGCAATATTTTTGATTGAGAAGTTTGGGAAAAAATGATGATGTGTTCAACATCAGTCAGGACCGTATTTGAAAAAATGATTTTTATGATGGTTTCACGAATACGAAACGTCGGAGATAGAAATCAACATCACCACATCAAAGTTGCTATGAGGAAGTGTTTTTAGTTTGTCTCTATTTCTAATAATAACAGTGAAAAAGATAGATAGTGTTTTTTATCATTTCCAAGAATCCAATCTAGAGTTTTACATATCATTTTGAAGGGAATAAATATCGAATTTCATAAGATAATAAAACACAGGTTGTTCCACTGAAGAAACAATACCCCGAAAAAAAAATTCTAGTACGCCACTGGATTCGGTGCAAAATTCTCTGTTAGTAAGCTCGACAGTATTTCAGATGACTTCGTAGATATGGGAGGGGTCCAAAATGGATTAATTTTCGAAATCGCCCTGTATATTTCAAACGGAAACAGTTATGCAAAATCTAATTGGAGCTCAGTCAGATGTATATCATTTCGATTGTTTGTTGGGTATTTGTGTATATTCATAATTTTTTTTTTTTTTTGTTGAGGTTGTGAAACGTCAAGTTCAGTACACTCGAAAAACTGTCTGGTTAGTATAGACACGATCATATGATCTTGTTATTCTAACAATGTTCTATCGTTAGCCAGAATATTATTATGGTTACCATAAAAATTTGTCACAGTAACTAGAAAATCTGGTTGTGCCTATTCTAACTGAAACTTTTGTTAGGGAAAATATATTTTTTTTTCTGTGTAGTAGCAACTATTTCAAATGGAACATCCTGTATTTCTTTCCATTTCTGAATTCTCGCTGAAGATCTGATTTCATCGATGCATCATAAACAATTACAGAGATATAGGGTGTGAAAAATCGAGATTCTTCAACTTAAGGATCTTTTTGTGTCGAAACTATTCATTATTGGTCGAAATGGCTTATATCTTCCTGTTTCAACATTCGATTCACTATCTACTGACATTTAATTGAAACAAATACAGGGTGGTTCAGAAATCAGAAAATAGATCATCCTGTCTCTGACCCAATTAAATGTCAACTGACAACTATATTGAAACAAAGTGAGTGGTGTACTATTTATTTATGAGATGAATTTTGCGAAAGTTATTTTTGAGGGTTTTTAGAGCGAAGTAAGTTCGATTTTTTTATATCCACTACCTTGAACGTCGATTGACGTCGGTGTATAGGAGTGATTAGTGGCGGGGGCGAACGAGTTTGACCTTTATATCGAAATTTTATGAGGTTAGATCGTGTAGGTGTCGTTCTGGTGATGCATTCCGGAAAATTATTGGAGTGTATTCATCATAGTCGTACGGGAATATCGTTTTGAATAGCAGTCGCTCATCTGTAAGACTCGATTTTTTTCAACCAACTGACCGACACCTTTCTGTCTGGTACTGTTTTGTCCACTTTCTACTGATGATACGGTTAGTTACACCGAATCTATATGCTGACGGGTTTTTTGTGATTTCTAATAATTCTCGCTAAACTGGAATAAAACCCAGAATCTTTCCCAGACCAGTTCATTGTTCTGTTTCTAATGGAGACATTTCAATTCAGGCTTGATTACCCCTCAAGGTTTCATTTATATTTTACACATTCGCGACCGAAGAACTTGGAAAAAAACATGTAGAATACGGAAAGTACGCAAATGAAGACGAATCTGACGACATGAAGTTGAACAAACCACGGATACAATCTAAACATTCTTTACCTGGTAGCGACCTTGAATTTCTACCACCCTGTGGAAGGTTTTCATCGTCTTTAATCACTCTGCTCAGTGCCGCTCATCAAGATGTCTTTTTTATTGTCGTGTCGTCGAGTGAAGTTGGAAAATAGCTCCGATAATGAAAACTTCCACTTTGGGTATACCTGTTCTGTATGAAAAATTATGGATTTTTTTATTGACGGTTGATGCAAGATTTTACACCGGCTGCTTTGAGGACATTTTCGGAAAAGAACGAAAAACCGTAAATATACAGGGTGTCCTTAAAAGGTCTTTACAAAAAGCTACCACATATTCTTCAGACCAAAACAATTCGATACAAGCAAACTTACCTCAGTAAAAAGTTGCTTAGTTTGGGCGCTTCCATAATCACCAGTTCTAGGAGCAAAATGACCGGTCTCCCGAAGACGTCTCTCAACTGCAGCAAAGGTTGGGTGGCTTGGTACGCGACGATTTGGAAACCTTGCCGAATACACCCTCACACTCTCTCGACCATTTCCTTGACAATATCCGAATACCAATAACATATCGGTGTATTCTTCATTGGTGTATTGTACGGCCATGATAAATCAGAAAAGTCCGATATCAACAATCAACGTCAATAAAACTCGACAAATCAACACAGATGAAACTATGGAAACCAAGAATGTGAATATCACTGTTTTCGAGCAGATAATAATAGTCTTCAGAAAAAAAAAACCAGTGCTACTTATTTTCAATAGAAATAACCTATGCAAAAAGTACATCTCAACTTTTTGCGTCGTATAAATCTTTGTATACGTGAAAATGGTGAACATTTTGAACAATTTTTATGAAATATCTGTTAATCGTTTTATTATTAATTATGCTCTAAATCACTAAAATTAAAATTTTGTCGAAACCATGAGAGGAATCGACTTTTGTCAAGAGTACCTTTTTTGTAGTGAATGAGTTGAGTAATTTAGATTTCATATTGAAACTAATTTTTTTCCATTGGCGTAGGAGTTTTAGATGTTTATTTACTGAAAAAATCAAGTTCTACGCCCATGGAATGATATTCATTATGATTATGATATGAGTTTCATTGCCCGATGAGTCTATGCCAACGTACCAAATTTGAAAAAAATCTCATGAGCCGTTCAAAAGTTATGAAGCAAAATCGATTTGAAAATTTCAACTTCAGAGCCGTTTAGCGCCCAAACTAAGCAACTTTTTACTGAGGTAAGTTTGCTTGTATCGAATTGTTTTGGTCTGAAGAATATGTGGTAGCTTTTTGTAAAGACCTTTTAAGGACACCCTGTACATAACTATTTACAACTTCAAGAAATGTTCTACTCCGAAAATATGAAATTTTCAAAAAAAATCTTCATTCTTCTGAATTTTGATATTTATATTAAATATATTTGTCTTTATATTCTTTTATTCTTAGGGGGAAAATATTTTGCGTATGTTTTCAACTTTTCCACTTCAAACCCCTCGGAGGGGTGAGCTCCAACCCTTGAATCTCGAATGGGACAAGGGGTCAAGTGATACATCATTTTGAAGTTAATCGAAATCTCTTCCCAACGCTTCCTTGTTTTTGGACTTCAATGCAGTAGTTCTCGAGAAAACACGTTTATGGAAATAATCGGCTAGTGATGGACAGAGTAACGCTTTTTTCCCTTTCATCACTATTTCTCATTTTGTAGTTAGAACGATGTTCATCTAAGAAGTGCCTCATTTGTTTTTCTTCAAATCTTGTCCTATCCAACATTACATAAAGAAATATTCATTTTAATGTCAGTTCCTTGATCTCTCAGTAGAATGCATACCTGTTTCGTTTTCATCGGTCCACCCTATAGAAATGAAAGAGATTCCATTCATGATAATGTTTCTATGAAAATGACAACAGGATTGAATAAACCTACAAACTAAGTGCTCAAATTACAAGCCATTTTAGTCTTGACGATATGCAAGGCGATTTCGAAAGTCTTGCAAAACATTAGTATGGATAGCAGCGTTAATTAAATTAGTTTCGGTCCTAATTCTCTCTCTACTTGTTCATCAATAGTATTTTAGGTCTGTTAACGTGAACTTTTGAATCGAGGTGTCCGCACAAAAAAAATCTAGAGGGGTTACATCAGGCTGGTCACTCTAAAAATCCTCGACTGCCACTACTTCTATCGGGAAACATATTATCAAGGCATTCAATGAACTCTATTATGTCTGGAACATACATACGGTTATGAAAGATAAAAGAAAAAAAAATACACCCATACACAAAAATATGCGTTTTTTTTTTGAAGATATGATCGTAATGGGGTATTGCTATGGAAAAATATGACGTCATAATTCGAACAGTGTTGAGGTCATCGAAAATATGAGTAGAAAAAGAAAGAGCTATCGATTCGTCTGGATGTGCAACAAAGAAAGGTGCAATTTTGTCAACAGTCAGCTGATCACTGCTGGTTGCCTCTCTTTTGTACACTCTTTCCATGTAACCATTTATACATCCAAATTAACTCTAATCTTTCACTATCCTTTATTCAAAAGATGACCAACTTCGATCTTTTAGCGAAAATTTGAAGTAAAATACGATGTGCGCATGCGCGAATCTGTCATTGATAATTTCCTTTTCTTTTTTCCTCTTCTTTTATTGTGGTTAGAATTTTTTTCAACTTTGCCACTCATTTAGACAGGAATGAAACTCTCATTGGAAAAAAAATGATAAAACTCTTGTGAAAGCAATAATGTAAGGCAATGAAAACCTTGTTATTTGAGTTTGAGTTTCAACTATAAACTATCAAAACACAAATAATCATATCGGGCTAAGTACATAAGCGACTAGTATCACATGACGAAGTAGAGTTTAAATTACTTGCAAGGGTGGACGTTGTCAATACTCGTAGGGGGACCTTTTCGATTTCCCCGTAGCGCGCCCATGCTGTAGCTACCCTTCTTCCCCCTCTCCTACCCCTATTATATTCAACCGACGGCCCTTGTCAGTGTGAGTTGGACGTTAGACTACAGATTCGACAAAGTTTGCTGTATCGTGTATATAGTGTGTATGGGGTTCAATATTTATAGTGTGCTGACCATCCGTTGGATTTTTTCATTCAATTCGTAACGGTCGTCTGTTGGAACTTTTACGAGGGTTTTGTTGGTGGAATTCGATGGATTGTGTGTAAAAGTCGGACATGTGTCGAGGGGATTTCCAGTCGTTGGTTGTTCGATAGTACCTGGTTTGGTGGTCGTTATCACTCACAAAATGGTTGGTCCTCATATTTTCCACGCAATAATGCAAAAATTCCGTTATGTACTATGTATTTTGCATGAGTATGAAATTTGCAGCACGAGCCGAAGGCAAGTGCCGCAATTCATACGAGTTGTATGCTATACTTTTTCTATGACAACATATCGTTCACGTTTTATACATTGCAAAAACTTTGAAAGAAATAAACTGATACTCCGAATTCGCCGATAATGGGCTTTTTATCAGACTCAATGAAATTATCGATGTCTTTTGCTGTAAAGACTTTATGGGTTTGTATCCGTTAGACTGCCGCTTGAGGAATGCTTTCAGTTTCAAATATATATAAATAAATATTCAAAATGAAAATTTATCGAGGTTGTCGTAGACAAACACTATTTTATTACATTTATGAAATCTACGTATGATTTTGAAACAATTTAGTAATATTGAACCGTTTTCGAGTCATCATTTTTGTGATGAATGTTAATTTTGTACTGGTACCTTGGAATCTCCGACGTTTGATCAGAACTCATACAGTGGGGTCGAAAATCTCGTGTCATCTGAAGAATTTTGAAAAGCTTAGAAGTATTTTTCTTTTTCAAATGGGCAACCCTGAATATTATTCAATAACTGTGAACGAACAATTCAATTATGCTTTGAGTGATACGGTATTTCCAAAAAAGTTCCAAAAGTTTTCAATAATAATCTTTCGATACCGACTAGGCCAAAAATTCGCAAGCGGTTCAAATAATAATCTTATGTGTCAGAAATTTGTCAATATGCATTAAAAAAAAAAAAAAAGAATGATTCCTCCGAATTCATTTTAATAACTAACTAAAATTGTCGAAAGAACTTTTTTGTCTTTTCAACGGAAGATATCTGATTTCGCTTCAGTTGGAAATTACGACATGACACATCAGTTAAAACAATCCATAAATATTGAACAGCACAGACAACATAAAAAAATAATTCATATGAAATAAATTGACAATTATTTATGTGATCATTTTTATTATTCAAACAGTGCACGATTTCTATTTCTTTAGTTGACATGGGAAAATGTTTCAAACAAAAGTTGTTAGTTTTTCTGCGATCGTTTACATTGAGCAAAGAAAAATTATGTTTGAAGTTGAATAAGAGAAACAACGTGGGCCCTGCAATGACCTTGAAAAAGGTCAGAATGATGTATCACCATTCTACTCCGCTTTTCGAATGGGACAAGTTTGACCTCTTGTATTTGTTTTTGAATGTATGGTTTTTGAGATATGAGACTGTCTCAAGTTGAACGGAGAACCAAGAGGAGAGCATTCGTAGTTTGTCGAAATTTGCAATACAGTTAGCCATGAGAATATGAACAAAATTTTTTCAAAGTCAACTATCCTTGATACATTTCCCTATACCTATTTGCAACGGTTTTCTTGTTGATCCATATTTTGTACTTTGATGTGATTTTTGATAGAAACTTAAATGTGACACCCTGTATTACTGAATTGTAACTTTCCCTATACCTATTTCCAACGCTTTTCCTGTTAATCAATATTTTCCATTTCTGATGTGATTTTTGGCAGAAACCGAAACATTGTTTGTCCCTTGATGAATGTACTGATTCAATCGTATCGAATGAATTGGAAATCGAAAATCAGAATTGGAATTCAATACGTATCGGGTTTAATGCGATCAAGACAGCCTTTTATGGAGTTTTAATCAACACCATTGTTCCACTATAATTACACAGATTATTCCTCATTTATTCATCATAAATATTTTCGTCATCGAAAGCGATAATTATGTAATAAAAGACGATAGTCTTGGGCGTATGTTTGTCAACTATTGTCTGGGTAATGGAATTGTTTTTACTGAGACGTCACTTGTAGATAAATTTATCCGTGGTATCTATTTCAAAACAAGGATTGTCCTTGAATTTGGAGTATTTGATTTCGAAGGTGTCGAAAACTGATGAAAGGTTATGTCAAAAACATATTTATAAAGAATTTAGTTTTGGTTCAGTTTAGTTTATTCATTCCTGTGTGATAACATGGACATTTATCAAGTATTATTGACACAATGTAGGTAAAGATAAAAATACAACATTAGGGACATTTTCATTTACTCATGTGTTATACATAATATCTTAGAGATTCTCAAATAATGCATTAATACTCTAAAAACATAAATTGAAATGTTTATGAAATTCGAAAATATGATACACATTCTGACAGCACACTTGCTGTTAAAGAAATGGTATTTGTAGGATTTGGTATTTTTTTTAAGTCTAAAATGTAACATTTGATATATAGTCTTTGTCTTGTTTCATACCTATTTTGTCTCTGCGATTGTAATTTTGTTTGCATATTATAAAGCTTCATATAAATATATCTACCTTTGTCTTTTACATTCGTTGTATTTTTCAGGAGAAAATCTCAGTTGTTAGATAGTCTATTTGTATTGTCCAAGTAAATTGATTATCCATATGAATTATTATACAGTGTGTTTCATTACTGATTGGGAACATTTCAACTATAGAATTCTGAGATTATAAAATGAAGATATAACCCGAATCACCTATAGATGAAATGTGTCTGCTGTTTTTGTTACAGGGTGATTCATTTAAAAATTTAAAAATCATTTGTGCCCAATACTTTGAAACTATTTCAAATTGCAATTATATTATTTGCACTATTCTCGAGATATTTCGTGTTGAACATTAAACTGTAATCCTCATCAACAAGAAGAAAACGTAATGTTATTCATTCAAATTGAAATACTTGAATAACACACCCTGTACCTCAGACAGGGGACACATTATATCTAGGTGATTCGGGTTAAATCTTCATATTTTGAGCTCAGGATTTTATATTGATGAAATACTTCAAATTAGTAATGGAACAACCTCTATATTCCAAGAAGCTATCGTTGTTTTTATTGATTCATTAGGATTATACAGGGTGTTTGAAAAAGACACGGCAATATTGGAGGTGGTGATTGCCCTGGCCATTTCATGAAAAAAAGTTCCTATAAACGTAGGTCCGCATACGCTTCTACAGGGTGTTGAGGTTTAATTTGAGATAGTTAGCCAGTCAATGAGAAGATTGGAGGTGGTCACTTTGAACAATTTTTGTAGCTAATTCTTGAATCAAACCATTGATTATTTTTTTATAATGACACATGCCTGGAATTGGTTTTTATTTTTTACTTAAAAGTATGATAAAATGTCAACAGACGTTTTTTTTTCACAATATATGGGAACTTTCTATCATAAAATGGGTTGGGAAATCGCCTCCTCCAATATTGCCGTGTCTGTTTCGAACACCCTGAGTATGGATACATATAAAACAATATATTATCTCGAAATTAACTCTACATTCGGCAGCTATTATTTGTAAGTTTTTCCGTACAGCTTCTCATCTCATATTGCCGGCATTTGAAGCAGTTTGAAGCTGGAAAATCTCAACCCATCCTATTCCCACATTTCCATCAGAAAATCCAATTTATCGTTGATTGAATCTAGCTTCCATATTGGATCACTAACTTGATCACTAACGGGAGCGTCAAGTTGCATTTTAACGTGAGAGGCGTTCTCACTTCGGGATTATTCTTATTGCGATTAGGTGAATGTCATTGTGGAAAACTCGTATTTTGGAAAGGAGTTATGGCAGATTCTTAAAGGCCGTTTTTCGTGTGTTTCAGATTGCGCCAGCTGCAAAAAAATTATGGGGATTCGAATCCAAAGACGCTAAGTTGGCCCTCAATCATGAAGGAGTTTGGAGAGATCCGACATGGGCAGCTCCAGGTGAGCGAAAATTTTATGAAAATCACTCATCAATTTGTGGAAGTTGTTAACTCACTTGCTTCGTCTTCGAACTCAAATTACAGCACTATCGAAAAACGCAATTGAATTTTTAACGTGTAGTAATCTTTCGAACTTTTCGCCAAAGTGACCGAAAAAAGAATTCACGCCATAGCTCGAAATTGTTTCAATGATATATAATAATAATAATGAATATACTTTATTGTGAAAGAAATATCAATTTTGTAGACAAAGCATTGTACATGAGAAATGTCGGAATTTAACAGCTATGATGGTATACATATCAGTTGAAAAATGAGATTAAATATATTAATTGTAAAAAAGTTCTGAAAAAAATATACATACATACATATACATGAAGGAGAATGTAAACATGGAAATTATGACATTAACAAAATATGAAAATTACACAAACGAACATGAAAGATACAAAAATGAAATGTAAAAATGTCCGAACTATTGTATACAGGGTTGGGAAAAGAACGATATTTATTGAAATTTGCAGGTGAGTGCTATGGAACGAAATGCACCCGATGTACATTTTTTTTTGTTAATAATATACTTCCGGTTTAACCGGAAATGCCATCAACTTCTTTAATTCAAATGGGACACCCTATATATTTTTACAGATTTTGAAAGAGCTTGTTATTTTGAATTCATACATACTGAGTTTAGTGTGAAAAAAATTGTGGTAACGAGGAATTTAGCACTTTTGCGTTGGAGCAAAAAACTATTTACATAAACTAATTGATGTTGTTTGTATGCATAGTGATGAATAAACGTGCAATTTAGAATGGTTCAATTGAGTGAAAAAGAGCGTATTGAAATTTTAATGATGATCTCGGTTATGGTGATTGTAAAATTTATTTCCGTCAATTAGAATTTGACACTTGGAGAACAAAAGAGTACTCGTTTATTTATTACTTTGCATGCAAACAACATCAAATATTTTATCTGAATAATTTTTTGCTCTAATGCAAAAAACTCAAAGGAAGTTGATTAAAGTGGTTTATTCCTCGTTTTTACAAATTTTTTTTATGCTCAACTCAGTATGTATGAATTCATAATGACTAGCTCTTTCAAAATCTGTGAAAATTTATAAGGTGTCCCATTTTTGAGTTGAAGAAGTTGATGGCATTCCCAGTTAAACCGGAAGTATATTATTAACAAAAAAATGTACATTAGATGTATTTCGTTCCATTGTACTTACCTGCAAATTCTCATAAATATCGTTCTTTTCGTTTGAAAGATATTTACTTGGTTCTATACTTCATCCCAATTCTGTATACATGAGATATTGAATAGTTGTTTTTATTTTGCTGTGACGGATAATAATGAATGATAAACAGAGAACTGTAGCTAATTCAAAACCAATATAACAACTAGAAATTTCACGGTGATACAAACTTGTTCCTAAACTAGCACAATTTCCTTTCGTGTTGTCAAAAAAAAAGAGAAAAACAAATCACTGCAAAGTCACGGGTATTGGTGGATGTAAATTATCAGCGCAACGATATACAGGGTGGACCAATAGTGTGGGAGAGTGAGATAACGGCTCCGCTGTTTAAGATGGATGAACAAAAATTTCATAGTCTTGGTTTATGAGCAGCACATTCTAAATTATTTTGCGTGGCGTATCAGAGTTATACTTTTTCTCATGGAACACCCTGTATTTTATGACATTTTTAGATTATCCCTGGAAAGCTGATTTCATCGATCACACTTGGGGTCTTGAGGAAATAATTACAGAGATATAAGATGTAAAAAATCGATATTTTTCAACTTGAGGATTTTTTTGTGTCGAAACTGTTCATTATTGGTCAAAATGGCTTTCAAGTACCTGTCCTAGCTTTTGAATCAATATCTACTGCTATTCAAATGAAACAAATCCAGGGTGAGTTCTTCACCATCCTGTATGTATTTCATTTAAACCTCAGTTGATACGCCATGTGTTTTTGAGTCACCATGTATAACGCAAAATAATTTAGAGATGTGCTGCTCTTGAGTCTAGACCTTCTTTGAAATTTTTGCTCATCTATCTCAAACGGCGAAGCCGTTATCATATTGAGAGAAAAGTTATTGGCCTTTTTTTTAAATCGAGGGTGGTTGAGGCCCTTTGCCCCTGAGGAATTCGAATCTCCTTTGGTACATGGATGCACAGCAACAACAACAGTACCGAGTGTGTCAAATTTGAAAGAATGCCATAGACTAGAGAAAAAAATTATTCAAGAAAATCGCTTCCTTATCAGTGAGTTTCCAAAAAAATCTTCAAGCAATATTTTCTCGAATACTTCAACCTCCCTGATTTCTTGTGCACGTTTTCCGGACACCTTGTGTATTATATGTGACAATCTAACGAATCGATCGTCCGTTGCAGAACACACGTTGGCGATGGGCAGACGCGCCGCCGGCGCCGGCGGCACCTTCGCCGGCGACCCGACGGGCGGCATCCTGTCGCCGCGCGGCAGCGACAACGGCGGCCTCGGCGTCAAGATGGTCGAGTACGTGTTGGGCACGTCGCCGACGAGCAAGGAATCGTCGGGCGGCGGGCTCGAGCCGCGCCTGCGCGCGCTCCACCTGCAGGACAGCAAGGACGGGGCGAAGGAGTCGCAGGGCAGCCCGCACAAGGACGAGTGCAACGGGGCGGGCGGCGGCGGCGGCGGGCAGCAGGCGGCGTCGTCGAACGGGCAGCCCGGCGGGTCGGACGACGACAAGGGCGGATTCAAGTGAGTCTCGATGGTGGACAAATCGAGCGAGCCGTATGTTCTGGTCTGCCTTACAGTTCTGTCGCCATATGCGGTCGATTCGAGGAAACGACGATTTCAGTTGTTGGCCTGTCGAAACATTTATCAAACCTTATATAACCTAGAAAAACGAAATTATACAGTCCTCTCTACTCTCAGCGTGGTTCAGTGAAGGCATAGTCACGGTCGCTCAAGTATAGAACTTATAAATAGTTCATGCAGACCGAGCCCTCCTACAGCTCTAGATGATACATGAGAGGTTCCCGTGTTTTGTCACCTTAAAACATTCCTTCTCGAAGCCAGAATAGTCCCCGATTTCGTAACGCTCAACACCTTAATTAAATGAGAGGTAGAATCAGTATCAGTTGTATAGATTATTAGCTTTCGATCAGGGATCTGATTATCTTATCAATAACACTCAATATAGAATGTAACCACCCATGTAACAAAGAAATCCATGAATAGAGACGATTTCACACTTTATGGGTGAAGAAATAGAAGGAGGCATAATCACGAATAATCAGAACAAAACTTCAGAAACAGAAAAATTAGGAACAGCGAAGCAAAATTACTTGAAAAAAGTACAAACTGATCAAACGAAACGACAAAACTACTATACTAGAAACACAACACAAATCTATAAACTAAAGGGATATTAGTAAAATGGAAATTGACTAAGTATGAATTTTTCAAGCAAAAACACGATACAAGGCACGATTTCGATTACACACCACAGCCTTTGACAACTTGATTGTTGTTACATAACCACCAATGTCGAAAATTTTCGAGGGACAAGTGAGAATCATTTCGTCCGATACAGTAACGCCATAGACGCTCAACTGAGCGGCATATCAGACCAGAACATACAGCTCACTAGATTTTTTATCCATATTCAGTTGATAATGGTATTGGCTTTACTAGGGCAGGTCAACCCAAATGTATGATATTTTATATTCTCTACTAGATCGAGCTTAGGGAGAGAGAGCAGCAATCAAAAATCAGCTGATTGACTTTTGATGTGCCATGTCATTGTTACATTATATTGAGAAATTCAGTTATTCTTCATTTTTCAGCTTTTAATGGGATTTTCTCTCCTCGTTTCTAAAAAATACAGTAGAAGTTATTGAAAATTATTGCAATATATTTGTAGTAAGGACAGTAGAGGTTTTAGTCTTATTGAATATATTTGTATTTCCAAATTTTTTCAAAAACAAGGTGTCACTGACCAATAGAGAATTTCTCTTTTAGGTATCTAAAGGTTTAATTTCAAGCGCAGTGACATTTTGGGGCAGATCACGAAATCTGTCCTTACTACAAATATATTGCAATTATTTAAAATAACTTCTACTCTATTTTTTGGAAACGAGGAGAGAAAATCCCATCAAAAGCTGAAAAATAAATGTACCACCTCCTCGAAGAACTTACAGACAGTATTCAGTTATTCTTATTCAAATCGAATTAATAGTGTGAGATTATTCTATGAAATCTACTGTTTATCGAAGTTTATCGATCCATGAGTGTGTTGAAAAAAAGAGAATCAGCTTTACTTGTGGTTTGATTTCAAAAATTTGTAATTGATCCTAGTTGGTTCAGCCAGTGCGGCCCATCAAGTAAAGGAAGGGTTTTGAAACTTTGCTCAAGATCAGCCTATGGCTGTACTAATAGATTAAAAAAACGTTCAGAATATATCATTTCATAGGTGAGTTATTGAATAATGTTGAACAAATTTCAAATAGACCCTTGTTCGCGCCTAGAAAAAGACGAAGGAATGAAAATAGCAAACTAGAAAGAGGCAACCAGCATCTCGTAGAGAGATACTCAGTTCAGAAGAAGAATTATTGTGTTGACTCGGTGATGGAAATATTATTAATCGAATAGTTGGAACTCTTTTCGCCCTGTACACATATTTCCTATACACATATTTTTCATATCCAATATCGCAAACTTGGCAGAAAATCAGCTGGTCTGTCGCTCACTATTGCCCTGTATCTTTGAGATAAGGATAATATGCGATTAAAAAACAGCTGAATACACACTTTGAATGAAGTTATCTAGACCTCGAGCACTATTAATTCGTCGCTGGCAAAGATATATTATTCATTCTCTACTAGATCGAACTTAGAGAGAGAGAGAGGAATTTAGAAAAAGAAGGAGCTATCGATTCGTCTGGATGTGCAACAAAGAAAGGTGCAATCTTGCCAACAGTCAGCTGATCATTGCTGGTTGCCTCTCTCTCTACCGTTTGCTGTCTGTCTACAGTTTATCTAAAATTTGTTCAACATCATTCAATTACTTACTCATGAAATGATATATTCTGATACTTTTTGAATATCTATTGATACAGCTATTTTCAGTATTTGTCAGTGACACTTTGTTTGTTTTTTTATAAAAATTGGAGATACAAATGTATTTTTAATAAAAACGAAACTTCTACTCATCTCAATGGACGTTTCGGGAACGAATCTGCTCCCGTTTTCAACACAATTAGAGTATTATATATATTTCGCAATTTTTTTCAGTGTCAAAAACAACTCGACATTGAGTCAATAATAGATTTGAGTGAATAAGCTCACACTATTAACTCGATTCCAATAAAAATAACTGAAAATGTTGTATTCCTCAAGTTTGATCTTGTAGAGAATATATAATATCATATCTTTGGTCGGGTGTTACCTTATTTTCTTTTTTCGAGAATTCTTGGAATATGTCATTCATTATACAATGTGAGCAAACGTGATTCTCAAGTTGAGGCTTGGGGTTCGAATCCCATTCAGAGAAACTTTTTTTATAATTGTATTATGTGGCCCACATAAGTTGAGTTAGGGTAGATTGTCGAACGTTACGTTTATTTCGTATCTCTGAAGCAAACATAGGTTTGGTGCTATCGTTAAGATCCTGTGTCTCTCCCAAGTGCTGTCATACCTGCGATCCGAAAAAAAAGTTCCACTTGCATCGCGGTTCAATGAAACCACCACTTTTTTTTCTCATTTGTGCTTTCGAAACAATACATTTTGTGTCTTGGTTGCATGTCAGGAGTAAACAGAACTGAGTACGAAAAACCAAGCTGTACTGGTTAAACCAGTACGAACGGTCACCTTAGGGCGAAGTGTATAGAAAGGCAGCTCGTTGAACAAGCAGTCCTGATACTGGTTACTGGTTACGGGCAGGTTGCAAACGATCGCAAATAAAAACTAATATGGCGTAGGTAGAAGCGGTAGAACCTACGCCAACAGATAAGTTGATGACTAACAAGTCGCCTTCGCTTTCGAAATGCTTCTTCCCCCGCCACGATCGATTCAACGAATGGTTCACGCGTCGTAATTGAAATTCTAGTCTCCGCAGTCGTCACGCCAATACGTACTAATTGAACGATGTCTGTCGATTTTGGACGCATCTAACTAGCCCTAGCCAATTGGCGCTCGTCTTCAAAATTAAATCAATGTTGTGAAACATTCGTAAAATATTCATGGATAGTTTCACGAAGGTATATTTTGTTGGTCCCACAACAATGTGGTGTTTGTTGTCTGGTATAATCTAAAGTTTCTGGTTGTGCTGAATTCACGTACGTTTCGTTAAAGCCACATCTCGTTGGAGCCACAGTCGCCGAACGAATCCGAACAATGTGGTGTTTGTTGTCTGGTATAATCTAAAGTTTCTGGATTTGCTGAATTCACCTACGTTTCGTTAGAGCCACATCTCGTTAGAGCCACATCTCGTTTGAGCCACAGTCGTCGAACGAATCCGAACAATGTGGTGTTTGTTGTCTGGTATAATCTAACATTTCTGGATGTGCTGAATTCACCTACGTTTCGTTAGAGCCCCATCTCGTTAGAGCCACATCTCGTTAGAGCCACAGACGCCTAACAAATCCGATTAATGTGGTGTTTGTTGTCTGGTATAATCAAAAGTTTCTGGATTTGCTGAATTCACGTACGTTTCGTTAGAGCCACATCTTGTTAGAGCCACATCTCGTTAGAGCCACAGTCGCCGAACGAATCCGAACAGTGTGGTGTTTGTTGTCTGGTATAATCTAAAGTTTCTTGATTTGCTGAATTCACGTACGTTTCGTTAGAGCCACATCTCGTTGGAGCCACAGTCGCCGAACGAATCCGAACAATGTGGTGTTTGTTGTCTGGTATAATCTAAAGTTTCTGGATTTGCTGAATTCACCTACGTTTCGTTAGAGCCACATCTCGTTAGAGCCACATCTCGTTTGAGCCACAGTCGTCGAACGAATCCGAACAATGTGGTGTTTGTTGTCTGGTATAATCTAAAGTTTCTGGATTTGCTGAATTCACCTACGTTTCGTTAGAGCCCCATCTCGTTAGAGCCACATCTCGTTAGAGCCACATCTCGTTAGAGCCACATCTCGTTAGAGCCACAGACGCCTAACAAATCCGATCAATGTGGTGTTTGTTGTCTGGTATAATCAAAAGTTTCTGGATTTGCTGAATTCACCTACGTTTCGTTAGAGCCACATCTCGTTAGAGCCACATCTCGTTTGAGCCACAGTCGTCGAACGAATCCGAACAATGTGGTGTTTGTTGTCTGGTATAATCTCAAGTTTCTGGATTTGCTGAATTCACTTACGTTTCGTTAGAGCCACATCTCGTTAGAGCCACATCTCGTTTGAGCCACAGTCGTCGAACGAATCCGAACAATGTGGTGTTTGTTGTCTGGTATAATCTAACATTTCTGGATGTGCTGAATTCACCTACGTTTCGTTAGAGCCACATCTCGTTAGAGCCACAGACGCCTAACAAATCCGATCAATGTGGTGTTTGTTGTCTGGTATAATCAAAAGTTTCTGGATTTGCTGAATTCACGTACGTTTCGTTAGAGCCACATCTTGTTAGAGCCACATCTCGTTAGAGCCACAGTCGCCGAACGAATCCGAACAGTGTGGTGTTTGTTGTCTGGTATAATCTAAAGTTTCTTGATTTGCTGAATTCACGTACGTTTCGTTAGAGCCACATCTCGTTGGAGCCACAGTCGCCGAACGAATCCGAACAATGTGGTGTTTGTTGTCTGGTATAGTCAAAAGTTTCTGGATTTGCTGAATTCACGTACGGTTCGTTAGAGCCACATCTCGTTGGAGCCACAGTCGCCGAACGAATCCGAACGATGCCGATTGCCACATATATAATCCGATGTCTCCCGAATCAGCTACATTCACGAACGGTTCGTTAGAGCCACATCTCGTTGGAGCCACATATCGGTACAGCCACACCGCATCGTTCGGGTTTGTGGGTCCAACGAACTGTGGGTGAACGAAATGCTCTCGCCGCAGGTCTTTGTATATGGACCAGGGCAATGCTGGAGTATTGGCTGGGTACTTTTTCTGTCGAGGTCTCAGGATGTTTGTGAACACGTGATATCTCAGAAGCAGGTCGTGGAGAATAGTATACTTTCTATCCCTCGGTTCGTCCATGTATCGGGACTGTCTATGAAAACTGAAACTTCATTCACAAGTTCCGTATCTTTTGGCAGCTTTCATCATGGATATTTCTTTGCAGAATCTTTTCAATCGATAGTTACATGATACATGAACAAATTGAAATGTGTGGCAACTGTTGTTTTTTGTTAGTTGCATTGAAATTTATCGTATTTTTGGTGGCAAGGCGGAAGAGGATCTTATTGGAGAAATTTATCTGATGGTTTCTAATTCGATTAACAGATGAATATACAGGGTGTTCCGTTGATCATGTTACAAACTTCTAGGGTAGATAAAACACACGAAAATAAGAAAAAAAGTTCGTGTGAACATGCTGGGTCCGGAAACGCTTCTTCAGGGAGCTTAGAGGGCCCTTCGAAGATGACCTCCAAAAACTACTTTTCGTTTTATAGCTTCGGTACTACTGCAGCTATCGCAACCAATTTTGGGACATGAAACCTAGTTCGTAGGTTCATCAATTTGAGCCTTCCGGATTTTGTCACCTTTAACCAGGGGCGTACAAACCAGGGGGGTATTTGGGCAAATTTGACCCTACTCCTCTTAGGCCTCAATTTCTTACCATTTTCATATCTGATTATGATTCTCCAATGCCTATTACATAAAAAAGGCGCTCTTGTAAAAATCGCTATCTGTCACCGTTTCCTCCGAAAATGGCTAAATCCAATCAATAATAAATTATTGGTCTTATACCAATTATTACGTTGAAATATGAAAATGAGGTTCAGTACAGATAGTGAGCATTATTAGTTAGTCAAATCTTCTTCTTTAATGAAAATAAATTAGATTAGAGAAATTTATTGCCTTTTCGAAATTGGGGGTATAAAAAGTATAAGGGAAGGTATACAAAATATTAAAAAAAAAACAATTAAACCTATACAAGCAAAACTAATAATAAATTTGCAATAAATCATTCACGAGCACCAATGAAAAACTTGAAGTTTTGAAGTTCCAAAAGTACAAAATAAACAAGTAACACGAACAGGTTTAACGAGTGAGTCAAGGATGAGGCAGAGTAAATTTTTGTCTTGAAGATGAATTTACTAACGTTGTCGTTGACTGACCCTGTACGTACCAAAATAAATTCACTTTCACTGGCGACACAATATTTTATTTACAGATTTTTGACAACTATCTGTACTGAACCTCATTTTCATATTTCAACGTGATAATTGGTTTAAGACCAATAATTTATTATTGATTGGATTCAGCCATTTTCGGAGGAAACGGTGACAGATAGCGATTTTTACAAGAGCACCTTTTTTATGTAATAGGCATTGGAGAATCATAATCAGATATGAAAATGGTAAGAAATTGAAGCCTAAGAGGAGTAGGGTCAAATTTGCCCAAATACCCCCCTGGTTTGTACGCCCCTGGTTAAAGGTGACAAAATCCGGAAGACTCAAATTGATGAACCTACGACCTAGATTTCATGTCCCAAAATTGGTTGCGATAGCTGCAGTAGTACCGGAGCTATAAAACGAAAAGTAGTTTTTGGAGGTCATCTTCGAAGGGCCCTAGCTCCCTGAAGAAGCGTTTCCGAACCCATGTTCACATGAACTTTTTTTCTTATTTTTGTGTGTTTTATCTACCCTAGAAGTTTGTAACATGATCACCGGAACACCCTGTATATGTATATCGAGTTGTTTTCAAGTGCCTGTAGTAGGAATAGAGTTAAATTGTTAAAGATAGCGTGCCGCTCGGTTGTTAGTCATTCGAAGGGTATTCTATATTTAATTAATTATATGGCTACATTATATAGGTCCCATCCCGAGGGTATTGCTAACGATTTCTATCTGGTAATTCTGTAGGAGGGGGGGGGGGGGGGAATCAAGGGTCGGTTCCCTGTTTCCTTACAATTATGTTGCAGTAACAAATTGTATACATTGGAAAATCCTATTGAGTTTCCTTGCAGTGTGGAAAACAACATTTGACATATCTTTTGAACTTGTTCTGACCTGTTCAACTTCAATATGCACGAATATAGATTTTTCATTCAGAAACAAAGTTGACTTTTCCGGAAAAAAAATTAGAGTTCGCAATATTGGATTGTAATGTGATCACAAAACCGAAATAGTGGTTTTTATGACTGTACGAACTCTTTCAGAAAAATCCGTTCACGTATGCAGAAATTACTGTATAGACTTGTGTATCTTGTATATTTATAGTCTAAATTTGGTCTACTGTATTCAAAATACTATATAAACAGGGGAAATGATAAAAATACATTGTCGACTAGATGGTCCGTCGTTTTTATCGAACAATTCTTGAACTCAGTAACCTTTTCCCCGTATATCCTTGCTTTAAGGCCGTCTAGACGTCTTGCAATAAAACCGAAAAGTAATCTGATTGGAACTCGCATATTCGTCTGCTTCATTTCGTATAAATTCTCACCCCTTGCCTGTATCCTATAAACTTTACGTGCTCACCGTTCACAATTCTGTAGACCTATACCTTTAACCTATAGTACGATTTTTTCTTAGGCGAATCTGTCTGATGCATCTGATGTAGATTGTAGAAAATGCCATCAACTTCTTCAATATTTTCACAGATTTCGGTAGAGCCTGTTCATATATACTGAGTTTGGTGTAAAAAAATTATAAAAACGATTAATATAGCACTTTAATCAACCTCCTTTGAGTTTTTTTGCATTAGAGCAAAAAACTATTTACATAAACTAATTGATGTTGTTTGTGTGCATAGTAATAAATAAACGTACAATTCACAAATTGTACAAATTAGAATGGTTCTAAACTCAGTATGTATGAATTCAAAATAACAGGCTCTACCGAAATCTGTGAAAATATTAACGAAGTTGATGGCATTTTCTACAATCTACATCAGATACATTTTGTTCCATTGTATTGACCTGCAAATTTCCATGAATATCGTTCTTTTCGTTTAAAAGATATTTACTTAGTTCCATACTTTATCCCAACCCTGTAGATATTTCTGAACTATCATCAACTTAGATTTTTTGAACGGTTGAATTGAACAGTGCATGGGATATTATTTTATTGCGATTTCGATAGATCTTTCCGTCGCTGTATACCTACTATTAGATGTTGTCAGATGTATGATCAGACACAAACTTCGAAAGAAAATCATTTGACGGAAACTCCTTGGATGTTAAAGTGCTCTCGAATTCTTTCCATAAGCATTAATACCCTTGAAGCCTCTTCACATCGTATGCTTTATGTATGTTCAGCTAGCTTTATACAGGGTCGGTTGCATACAACATTTAACATAGGGTTTAATATTTAATTTGTTCTAAGATTGTTGAGTTGAGTTAACGGGAAGCTTTATACAACCTAGCAGTATTGTAATTTGTTATTGGGCATGATAAAAGTCCATTGTCCAACAGCAGGCCCAGATCTTGCTTCCTCTTTCAATAGAAGGTGATTTCTGTTAAATTCCGAAAATTTATGTATTTCGAATGCAAACATTGCAGTAGTATCTTTTGGCAGCTTTCATCATGGATTTTTTTTCCTAGAATCTTTTCAATAAATAGTTAAATGATATCGCTGGTGTTCACCCTTGAACGGGCACCCAGTACAGAGTCTAAATAGATGAACTTTTCACAGAGAAACTTTTATTACATCTCCACAATTTTTTTTCGTTTTTCTATCTCGTATCATTCCTGATTCAACCGAAGGAAAATTTTTGAACTCGGAAAGCGGAAACGTCTTGAGGATTCGCAATCCAAAATCTCTATATTGGAGCACAAGCTATCATTCTATTTCAAGCAATATCAGTAAAAAAAATCTGATTAGCATTCTTATGATAGAAACGGTATATAAAAACATGATTCACCTTTGATGACAATGTGTTGGTTTACACTTCTGTCTTGACCGTCTTTGTGAATGAAGACTCAACAAGCATAACAATGAAATCGTGATTTTAGTACCCTAAATCGAATAATTTTTCGAAAATTTTCAGTTGAATGCCTATGATCCGGAAAAAAGTTTCACTTTCATGGTAGTTCCATAAAACCTCACAATGTTTTTTGTGAGTGTAACCACGAATGAAAATTGATGAAAAAAAAAAACAGCCGATCATATAATAGCGCGCTAGAATTACCACTCTTTCAGTTTATTGTGTTGAAGAAATAATTCATCTGGAGTTGTATTCGACAATTTTTCCATTATACTCGGTTGATTTTTTTCCGCACTCAAGGAACGCAAGAAATATCTTTCTAACCCAATATTGTAGTTACGCACTCGCTAATCTCACCTACGACAATGACCACCCAGTGCCGGCCGTTTGAAGTATCTCAACGTAATTATAGATGAATTTGGCAACGCGCGCTCCGCCGCCGTTGTTGTTATTGTTTATGACGGTGCGGGACGGGGCGGGGCGGTCGTGTGCGCGATGCCAGCGTTCGCTAGGTTCAAGGCCTACCCGTCTACCTTGGCCGGAGTCAATGACACGTGCGTGCGTGCATCGCGCTCGGCCCGCGGCGCCGGCGATCGAGGCGCGGGCACGCCCGCCTGCCGCGTTGCCGGATCGCACGTTTTTTGGTGTATCTGGCGTTTTTTTTTTTCGAGTACTCTCGGATGGAGAAATGGCCAAAAATCACCGAGACGCATTTAGGGGAAACGTACAAGGTTTCAGTCGACGAAAGGAATTCTAGCTATCTGATTGGTTGCGACCGACCGAATGGACATTCGAATATTAATCAATATCAATAATAAAAACACACCGAAGAATATACACCGAAACAAAATATTACTCGAGTAGATACCGTAACGTTCACATATAGCATTCGGAATATTTTTTTCGTATGTTCTGAGCTAATTTTTGCTTTTTTTTTCACTACTTTTGGTATTATCACGTGGCTACTGATAATATTTCGAAATGGAATACCGTGATATTTTGATGTCTTGTCTTGTTAATCTCCGTAGTTGATTCAATAGTAGAGAGAGTGGCTCAACATTCTGAATTTTTCGGCTTTCGATACAATTTTTTGTTTTTTCTCTATAAGAAGTATGGGGGGGGGGGGGGCACGTAAACTCTTCTGGAAATGAATGTTGATTTCTACGATTTATTTCTGCAAATATTTCTTCGAGTTATGATGCAGAATACAAGATGATGAGAAAGAAAAAAATGATCACGTTATCACAAGAAATTTGTTGAGAGAAATTAATGATTCAAAATGATGTGTAACTTCTCTTTTTCCTGAAATATATAGTTATGGTATGACTATAGCTTCTTGGTAGGAACTCAGTCAAGAGTTTGACATTATTTGAAAGAAAGTTTGAATGTCTTTCAACTTATAAGATAATATACATGGCGTTCTATGACAAAAAAAAATATTTTTCATCAATTTGGTATCTAGCGGTAAAGTCACGGATTTTTAGCCACCCTGACTTGTCTATAACGTAGACTGAACTATACTGTATCAGCTAGCGAATCTCCAGCATTTACTCGCAGATGTAGGGAAATTCCGATCGATCTGGCACCGTCGTCGCCTCGACATCTACTTCTTCCACTTTCACGATGCGTTCGCGCTTCCCCACCCCTACCCACGTATTCTCAAGGGCGTATAACTTGCTTGCCGGCGTTCGACCGGTTGTAGCGAATGCAGCGCCACCTGCCGGCTGGCCGAAAGAAGTAAGAGAGCGGCGTAAGCGAGAAGTCGTACACGAAATGTACAGATTGATGATGGTTGGTTCGGAGATTCGTGTCGTAGGTAGAGTGTAGATGGCGTTGTTGTTGCTTCATTTTGGGTTGGAAAGTATTAAATAATGGAGTATGGTTGTCAATGATTTGACTGAGTGTGGATTTATGCAGTCACATTTAACAATCATCGAGTAGCATTTATTAATTGGTAATAAAACTATTATAATCTTCCTAGATTTTTACTGGGATTTTCTCTCCTCGGTTCTAAAAAGTAAAATAGGAGTTATTATATCGATATATTTATAATGAGGACAGATTCGTGATCTGTAGATGCCTAAAAGATGAAATATCTATTTGTGAGTAGTACCTTGTTTTTCAAAAAATTTTGAGTCATAGTGAACTTTTTTCGGGAACGAATCTGCTCCCGTTTTCAACATAACTCATTTATTTTTACTTCGCAAAATTTTTCAATGTTCGGTTCAGTGTCAAAATAACCAAATATTGAAAATTTTCACGAAGAAAAAATTAATGAGTTGTGTTGAAAACTGAAGCAGATTCGTTTCCTAAACGTCCCTGACTAGGCTATCTTGAATTTCGATAAAAAGTTTGACAGGAACGTGAAAACTGGAAGATTCCATCTTCAATAATAAACGAGAATCCTGGCAGTCTCAACCAAAATAGAATGTACTGTATAAAAAAATTTCATTCTTAAATATTATTTAATATTGTCAGAAGTGTGACATTTATATTATTGATAGTTGGGATTTCTGAGGGTTTGAACACAATTCAGAGATTTATTAAAATTAAACGAAGTATATACAGTGCTTCTCGAAAGTCCCTTTTCCCCTTTTATCATTGGAACGATTATACAAAAAATGGTGAAATTTGGAAACTGAACATTACTGAATAGGCTTATTTGACAACTTGAATTTTGGATTTTAGTATATGAACTGATTTAATTCATCACAGCTTTGCTTTTTGTGAAAGCGAGTTGCCAAAATTTCCATAAACACAAACAAAATTAGTATCATTGAATATGTTTTTTCGATACCGTAGAGTTCCATTTAGAATTATTGGTCACAATGGCCTTGTGACGTCATCTTTGACGATTTCGTCATCACTAGTAGTGAGGAAATTTAGAACCTCCAATATTCAGTTTCTAAATTTCACTTGTTTATGTATAATCGTCCAAAGATAAGAGGGAGGAGGAGACTTTTGAGAAGCACTGTATAAATTCATTAAACATCGAAACTACAAACTGAGGAATCCTTGAAGAGGCATTGTATCAACAAATGTTGAATAAAGTAAACGTACTTACCAAACGGAAATACAGAATTGGGGATGTCCCAACCCTATCCTGTCTTGGTAGGTGGCTTCGATCATTGAACAGACTAGATAAGTAATCCACACCCCTGGCAATACAGTTTGTTTGGAAGCAACATCTATAGTATCTATCTTTGTCTAAACAAGGATAGCAGGAGCTGATTCTCCCAGCAACAGTGCCGTGTTGTCAGAGGGGGTCGAATTTATCATTAATTCATGATGAAACCGAATTGAAAATCCGTAACAATTTCAGTAGTACTTTTTAGCATTTCTTGGTGGGAAAATGAACAATGACGAGACACTGTCGCAGCTGACCTATGGGTATAATCAATATAATCTAATCAATTTAATTTAAATTCATTTTTATCCATTCCATTTGGGAAAATGCTTCAAAATCTCGAATGATACGACAATGGTAACTCACCTATGGAATGACGTGTTTTGATCGCCGGTTCAAATTGTCTTTAACACACCTCACAACGTCTCACCATTATATCAAATCACCAAAACAGGAAATAAACTGAGTTTCTGAGAAATTCTGAGTACACAAAACTAAACACAAGTTGAATAATATCGATAAATCAAAACGTAAATAATGACAGATACCAAACAAAGCAATAATCGCCGGGGACTGTCAATATCAAATTGCGGTGTTGCAACGTTGAGCAAAAAGTATTCACGATACCCATGCTGGTCCTCGAGCCCCCAAGAAAGTAAAATTGCTAAGTCTCAGAATAATGTAGCAATCTTCTATTAATCAGAACTGATTCATTATCGTCATGACCCAAATTTATCATTATATTTGTGCATTGAACTACATGAATTCATAAAGGACTTTAAATATTATGGACTATTTATCACTTTTCGATGTGATGATGTTTTTGATGTGTTGTCATGTTAGCATCAGAATATTTGCTTTGTGATCCTTCTAGTGGGTTTGTTGTTCGGAGGTAGGTGGATTATGTTAAATAATCCGAAATGCTTACTCAATGAAAATGTTGTGTCACCAACTATATAGGACAGTTTGTAGCTACGAAACGAATCGTTCTCGATAATTTCATAAACATGGATGAAGATAATAGTGGTGCTAAGTTCGGAATTAAATTTGGACTAAAGCACTTTCGCGTCTGCTGTTGTTGACTGTTGTCCAAAGATTCCGGTCGAAAAACGGACACCATCCGCCATTGATCCGTTCAGTTTCCTTTGCAGCCGCACGGGCAGCAGCCGACAGCCGTCCCCCGCCGAGGAGGAGCTCACCAAGAACGGCATGACCGCTCTGGACCAGGCGACCGCCTTCGCCGTCCTCAAGCAGCAGCAGGAGCAGCAGATGCAGCACCACCATCAGCTGCACCAGATGCAGCACCAGCACCTCTTGGCGCCGCATTTGGGCGTCACGTTGGCCGAGTCGGTGAACCAGCAGTTCGAGCACTTTGTGGGCGAGCAGCAGCAGCAGCAGCAGCAGCAAGGACAGTCGAATAATCTCTACGAGCAGCAGCAGCAGCAGCAGCAGTATGCTCCGCAGCCACATCAGGTGGATAGCGCGGTGTTGCAGCAGCAGCAGCAGCATAATTTCGATGTACAGGTGAGCGGTGTTTTTGGTTGTCTCGTGTTGGGTTTGGAGAATGAGGAATTTTGGTATTCGCTAATCCAAATGTCTGGACGACCTCTGGTGGCGAAATTGTGAACCTACTTAGTGAGTAATCAATAATGGATGCGTGTGCGTTTTTATCGATGAATCATCGTTATTTCGGCGTGCTTGTGCGATATCAGAGATTATTAGTGGATTATGTTGTGTTCTCATTGTATTTGTTGATTTGTGTATCGAGCGAACTTCGAAAGTAGGACTTTAAGCGAATAATTTTTGGGATAACCCAAACTCGAAAGGTATTCACAGGAATGAAATTATGCTTTGGGTACTTTTATAAACCCATATAGTTTCAGGGTTGAGATACTCAAAATAATAATGAGTGGAGAACCGAGTCAAAATACTGGCACAACTAGGAAGACATTGCATAACACTAACTGTTGTGTTTGAAACTGTTCTTCTAGGGAAAAATAAATATATAGGACATTTCCATGCTTTCCCAAGAAGGATGCTTCTGAAGTCCATGTCAAGAATGATTATGGTCTACTTGAGAAAGTTGATCGAAGAAAAGCATGGACAAATGCTTTGTTGATCGGAAAACCTGTGACTCACTTCATTCGAATTTGTTTCCTTCATTTTGTTCATTTTATTAGACATTGCAAAGCGTTACATTACCGCACGATAGTTTAGTTTATTTATTGGCAAGGTATTACACTGAAGTGCTTTTACAGGTCAGATATAAAAAAAAGAGAGAGAAAAAAAAATGTTACAGTTAGTACAAGCGTGAGCTTGTTGGGCAAGATACAATACATAGGAAGACAGACATCAAGTAAAGAGACGAATACATTTATATATTAAAGTCGCTTTCTAGATACTCTTCGATGGAATAGAAGGCATGTTTCAAGAGATACGTTTTGACTTTGGTTTTGAAATTGTTAAAATTTAGGTTTTTTATCTCTATTGGAAGAGCATTGAAAAATTGTTTGCCATAGTAATCGGCGCCCCTTCTTGTGCGTTGTAACTAAATTATCTCTATTTCTAGTAGAGTATGAGTGATTTGAAATTGACTAGGTTCAGTTTTATGTAGGTTAGACAGTGAAATATAAAAGTACATGGAAGTGTAAGGAGTCTCAGTTCTGCAAAACTATTTCTACAACAATCTCGATATCTTAGACCTGCGATGATTCTGACACAACGTCTCTGTAATTTAAAGATTTGAACAGTATTGGGGGAATGACCCCAGTTTAAGATTGCATAAGATAAATTTGAATTAAAGTATGCATGGTAAGCAGACAGTAGGGTGTCCTTGGATACATTTTTTGAAAGGCTTCTTATTAGGAAAGTTATTTTGGACAGTTCGGAGCTTAGATGATTGATATGAACGTTCCAAGTCAGCCCTGGATCCAAGTGGACCCCCAAAAATGATAGTTCTTCAACACACTATCAACAATTGTCGAAAACACACACGAAAATCCAAGATATCACTTGTTCAACGTTCGAAAACAACTAAAACATACAAACAATAACCACGCCGAATAGACAGATTACTCACTATCCGCCATCTTTGTTTACGTCTCGTAGCGCCCTCTTCGGTAGTTGAAATCGACAATAGTAGTTGTCGCGATAATATGCAAACAAAAAAAAACACAAAAAAGCCGCTTATTTGAGTGGATTCGTTGAATAAACTTTTCTTTTTTCTGGAGAAGCTCGTAATTATTATTAATATATTATTAACTGAGATACTTCAACTATGATTGAAGGGTGAATAATTGTCTACTATGACAACTGAAAGACCTTTCAGAGCACACATTTACTACGCTAAAAAATGCTCGATCACAGAGAGATTTTGAAAATATTGATTATGACACCATGGCAACTCAGTTTTTTGAAAATGGTACTATGGCAACTCACTCCCATACGATTGTGTACTGTTTGATTACAGTTCTGATTCATGTCATTGTTCATTTCGATAATTTATCGGATATTGACTTGACGCTTCGGTCGTGCTCAAAATACACGTTTGGAAAATGACGTTCCTAACACGTGTCATGACGCAAATTGAAAAGAAGTTCACATATTTCGAAATTATCGGTATTTTCATTCATTCGAACTACGCTGAATCGAAAAATAATCGAATAATGAGTGATCAAATATGAATATTCGACAGCCATCAAATTTCCTGAATAAATACAAATTAGGAATCGATTTTCCAAATATGAAATTCCATGAGTGGACGCCACGAATATCCGAAATGACATGCAATTGCCTTGAGGCTTTCTGAAGTTTTCTATATCTTTCATGATGGTAGTCAATACTTTGATTTCAGTTCACACATTGAGACAGTGAAAAGGTAATTGCTAACTAGAACTTTCAAATTGAAACTATTATTACATCGCCTCATTTTTTTTTTCGGTACAGCCCTATCGAGAACGCAATAATTCTGAGATTGGTATCAGGAGAGCAGAAATTCGATAGGGTATGTCGTACCAACCCTGATTCAACCAAACGAACTTTTTTTAAATTCGGTAATCAAATATTAGGAGTGCAGAACGTTCGAGGGTTCCCAATACCAATCTGCTTTCGCTGATATTCTGTATGGCGCGCGATTTGTTGATATTTACAGTCACATACTTATTTTTCGACATTATCGAACTACTCTCAGTTGTTCATCTAAGTTACTTTCTCACATGAATGAATAAATGAACGCAGCAAGCGTCGTTCTCAAGTTGTGTCTTGGAGTTCGAATCCCATTCAGAGAGGTTTTTTTTTTTTGTAATAATTGAAATATGAGTCTCATATAAGACGCGAGGTTAGGTTAGGGTCGATTGTCGAATGTTACGTCTATATCGATATCTCTGTAGCAAACATAGGTTTGATGCTTTCACTTATTATTCATTATTCATTATTTTTTTTTCACTGAGGCGTCTCAGTTCTTGGGTAATTGTAGATATCTAATTTCGATATCTCTTTCTAATATCTCACTCTCTTTGAATCAGAACGGCGAGAGCGTAGGCACCAACGTTTAGGATCGTTAATTTTTATTGGAGGATCTCTGATGGCGCGACCGCCAGAACTTCGAATGGATGACGGATTGGAGTGAATTCGTCAAAAATTAGAGTAACTCGCTGAAAATGATGTGACGAAGTGTGTGGCGGGTTTCCCTTAACAGTCAACGAACGATTGAATGATTTGATTTGTAAATGATCATGGCAACGTATCCTCCAGCTGATGAGTTGAAACAGATTATTCAACTCATGATGTTCAAGAAAACTGATGAAAACCGCGAATTTTGCGTAGTTAACGGGTATTGATCGCCACCTCCAGAGTGTATACCAAGAAAAAAAATGATTCATGAGCTCTTTTGGAGTTCCACTTGACTGGATATTTCTGAGTTTCCTGAAACATTTGTATGCGAGAATCATGTAGCCACCTGAAATTTATATTAACGGGATAGTAGAGGCAATTAATTTGATGGCCACATCCCAGTTTATACGAAAAACATGCCTAATTAATCAAAGTTTCCGGGAGAAACGTCGGAAAGCCCCACGGCAGTCGTTGATGGAAACTGAATAATGAAACTTTATCAGGACGACAAGGAAAATAATCGATCAAATAGAATATTATTAGAAAACCATCAAATTTTCGAAAAGAGCTCTCATGAATCATTTTTCTTGATATGCACTTTCGATAAAGTCGTAGGAAGGAACATGAAAGACGTTCGAAGGGTCTGTTGCAAAATGCCTCCCGTTGAAGTAGAATTATCACTTATATTTGCTCGAGAGGTACAAATATAAAGCTGGATTTATATAAACTCGGAGTTGAAGTTGCTGTTGAGGTGGCCGTTCAAAGTTAAAACATATAAAATGGTAATTGTCATTTATGAAATTCGTTTGTCGGTGAAGTTGGCAATTGGGGAAAAGTTCGTTGACGTTCACGGATAACGATGTTTCAACTTTTTCTGTTGACGTTCAATTGCCGTTCAACCCCCAACCAATGAGATATATCATTATCCGTATGATTAGAAATGCCAGAGAACAGGTTTTTTTTGATTTCATTCATCACAGTAAAATAGTAATTTAGTATCAAATGATATTTCTTCACGAAATAAATGATTTGTTATTTCATTGTTGATTGTTTTCACCTCGATGTCAATATTGTGCACGATCACAACGTCAAGTTTTTAAATGAATCAGATGGACGTCAGACGAACTGCAACGGCAAACGTCAACAGCAACAGCAACGTCAAGTTTATAAATCCAGCTCAAGTGATTTGGAACGAGTAAATTTGGGTTGTTGAATGAGAAACTTGCCTAGCAATTAGACGAAAAAAAAAAAAAAATAAAAATAGAAAAATAGATTGACAGTTTTTCGCATCGAATTCTAAAGGAAACAGTTTGGAATTTTCACAACGCGAATCTACTTGATCGATACAAACATCGAATGTAATTCGACAGGACAATTTGTTGAATAACAGAACGTAGAAAATTGTCGTCAGATTGATGATTGTATCAGTGTTAACAATTAATAGTATATTAATGAATAATTCAATGAGTAATTTTGGCGTTCGACTCATTGTTAGGGCTTCGAAACTCGATAAGTTGTTGACAAACTAACGAATAAGTGAAAATACCACTATAGTGTATTTGTCAACAGTGAAAACACAAGAGCTTTTTTTTTATCAGATAAATTTATTTGTGTAACGAAATAATTTTGCCAATCAGTAATTTCACGAGAATAACTGTCAAATGTCAGTTTTTCAAGCAAAATTACTGATGGAAAAATTATGGGTTAAAAAGAAATTTATCCTTAAAAGAAAAGCTCGAGTGTTTTTTGGCAAGATAAATTAACGACTCATGTTGTAATGGTTTCGTATCAATTATCAACAATGCTCAAATAACTGACAGGGCAGACATCAAAGTGACATAAGCATACTAGATGTGGACGCTTAAGAGGAACAGGCGTTTTTATCGGTGATAAAAAACGATGCATCTTTTTTATCGCTGTCAAAATGACAAAACAGTCGTCTTTAAATGACACATTTTATACAGGAGTTAATTTATCAACAGTAAAAACACAAGAATTTTTTTTTATCGGATAAATTTCTTTTTGTAACGAAATAATTTTGCCAATCAGTAATTTTACGAGAAAAACTGACATGACATTTTGTCAAATGTCAGTTTTTCGAGCAAAATTACTGATGGAAAAATTATTTCGTTACACAAAAAAATTTATCCGACAAAAAAAAAGCTCGAGTGTTTTTTGGCAAGATAAATTAACGACTCATGTTGTAATGGTTTAGTATCAATTATCAACAATGCTCAAATAACTGACAGGGCAGACATTAAAGTGACGTAAGCATACTAGATGTGGACGCTTAAGAGGAACGGGCGTTTTTATCGGTGATAAAGAACGATGCACCTTTTTTATCGCTGTCAAAATGACAAAACAGTCGTCTTTAAATTACGCATTTTATACAGGAGTTAATTTATCGCTGTCAAAATGACAATTGCTCCGTGGTAATACGCGAAAACGAGCCGAGGAATCCGTATTCGAAGTTCGTCCGTCTCAATATCTGACCCACCCTGTATATACAGGGCGTTGAGACCGTTGTGTCACCTGCGCTTTCATCCTTTCCATCACTCTGTCGACTTTATTAATCGCCCGACCCTCGCGCTCTATCGAAAAGCGTCGCGCACAATACAACCCCCTAGAGAGGGGTGTGAAACTCCCCGCTGACGTCCGACGGACGTTTCGGAAGGTGCGGCGCGGCAGGCGGCGGGTGGAGGGGGTGTGTATCGTGTTTCTCCATCGTTATCGTGGGAGGCGAATGTGGATCCCCATTTGGTTAATTAGAAAGTGGATATTCAGTGGCTTCGTCTGTTGGAAGAGAACTTTGAGTCGGCTGGTTTTTATTTTTTTTTCGGAATATGTTTTTATTCGAGTCGTTATTGGGAATCATCTTGACATGTTTTCGATGAATCACCATGTGTAGGGTGGCATTTCGTCGAGCATCGGAAGAATTACCAGACTTTGAACAAAATCGCGAATTTTTTGAGGAAAGAATTTGAGATGTTTTCTGATTTTATAAATGCCTATTCTCTGTGTATTTTTATTGATTGACTATTATTTCATTCATAAGATTTTAATCTGTATTACCTTTGTATTGTTCGTCCTATTGGCACTTCGTTTTATATTTGCTTTGTCCATAAGATGTATCAATCTTTGACAATAAAGTATATTTGATTTGAAATCACTGCAGATTCAATTGATTCTGTAATATGAACATGTTGAAATGGAATAAATGGGTTTTCCGGGAAATAATGGAAAAATTACTACCTACCACCGGGCCTTTCAATTCTCACACAGGGTACTTTTTGAAACTTCATTATAAGTTCGAGAAGTCGAATAGAAGTAAGAAGCTGAATTCACTTCCTCTAGCATCCTTATTTTTTCTTATACAGATTCTCACTCGGTGAGAAGGTGTATTCTCCTTTTTCCAAGATGATAAAGAATGTGGATTCAGCTTTTTCTTCTTGTTCCTCTATTAAATATGCCAGAGAAGGAAGTTGAATTTTCATTCTTTTTCCTGGATCATCTCGAAGAAAAGAGGTTTTTACACTTTTTCATTGTGAAATTTGGATTCCTGACGTCAAAATATGTGAATGAGACCAAAAAAAAAAACATCTAAAAAACAAGTGGATCGCATGATAAGTACAAGTTACCAAAAATGGTGTTTTTCTAGCAGTTTGCGATGTTTCAATTTACTATAATTTTTTTATCAGTTCGCTATCACGTATAGCAAAAGACGGGTGTGAAAACAGCAACGGTTTTACAGCAACGTTTTTTTTTTTCTTTTTTTTTTCGTTTATGGTATTTCCTGGTGATTTTCTTATGTGAGTGCACCATTCCGCAGTTGTTGAAGAGGCTCTTAACAAAAAAATAATTAATGAAACAAAAACCACCCCTCAACAACCCTCCAAAGTAGAAAAATCTTGAAACAGTGAAACAGTTGAAAATACCCGTTGCTCGGGATTTTCCGACGGAAATGAACTAACTCACATCCGCTGAATACGCTCTATGGGGTGAAATAATTTGTGAACCAAAAACAACCCCTCAACAACCCTTCGAAATAAGAAAATTCTTGAAACAGTTAATATACCCGTTGCTCGAAATTTTTCGACGGAAATGAACTAACTCACATCCGCTGAATACGCTCTATGGGGTGAAATAATTTGTGAACCAAAAACAACCCCTCAACAACCCTTCGAAATAAGAAAATTCTTGAAACAGTTAATATACCCGTTGCTCGAAATTTTTCGACGGAAATGAACTAACTCACATCTGCTGAATACGCTCTATAGGGTGAAATAATTTGTGAACCAAAAACAACCCCTCAACAACCCTTCGAAGTAAGGAAATTCTTGAAACAGTTAATATACCCGTTGCTCGAAATTTTTCGACGGAAATGAACTAACTCACATCTGCTGAATACGCTCTATAGGGTGAAATAATTTGTGAACCAAAAACAACCCCTCAACAACCCTTCGAAGTAAGGAAATTCTTGAAACAGTTAATATACCCGTTGCTCGAAATTTTTCGACGGAAATGAACTAACTCACATCTGCTGAATACGCTCTATAGGGTGAAATAATTTGTGAACCAAAAACTACCCCTCAGCAACCCTTCGAAGTAAGGAAATTCTTGAAACAGTTAATATACCCGTTGCTCAAAATTTTTCGACGGAAATGAACTAACTCACATCTGCTGAATACGCTCTATAGGGTGAAATAATTTGTGAACCAAAAACAACCCCTCAACAACCCTTCGAAATAAGAAAATTCTTGAAACAGTTAATATACCCGTTGCTCGAAATTTTTCGACGGAAATGAACTAACTCACATCTGCTGAATACGCTCTATAGGGTGAAATAATTTGTGAACCAAAAACAACCCCTCAACAACCCTTCGAAATAAGAAAATTCTTGAAACAGTTAATATACCCGTTGCTCGAAATTTTTCGACGGAAATGAACTAACTCACATCTGCTGAATACGCTCTATAGGGTGAAATAATTTGTGAACCAAAAACAACCCCTCAACAACCCTTCGAAGTAAGAAAATTCTTGAAACAGTTAATATACCCGTTGCTCGAAATTTTTCGACGGAAATGAACTAACTCACATCTGCTGAATACGCTCTATAGGGTGAAATAATTTGTGAACCAAAAACTACCCCTCAGCAACCCTTCGAAGTAAGGAAATTCTTGAAACAGTTAATATACCCGTTGCTCAAAATTTTTCGACGGAAATGAACTAACTCACATCTGCTGAATACGCTCTATAGGGTGAAATAATTTGTGAACCAAAAACAACCCCTCAACAACCCTTCGAAATAAGAAAATTCTTGAAACAGTTAATATACCCGTTGCTCGAAATTTTTCGACGGAAATGAACTAACTCACATCTGCTGAATACGCTCTATAGGGTGAAATAATTTGTGAACCAAAAACAACCCCTCAACAACCCTTCGAAGTAAGAAAATTCTTGAAACAGTTAATATACCCGTTGCTCGAGTTTTTCCGACGGAAATGAACTAACTCACATCTGCTGAATACGCTCTATAGGGTGAAATAATTTGTGAACCAAAAACAACCCCTCAACAACCCTTCGAAGTAAGGAAATTCTTGAAACAGTTAATATACCGGATGTGAGTTAGTTCATTTCCGTCGAAAAATTTTGAGCAACGGGTATATTAACTGTTTCAAGAATTTTCTTATTTCGAAGGGTTGTTGAGGGGTTGTTTTTGGTTCACAAATTATTTCACCCTATAGAGCGTATTCAGCAGATGTGAGTTAGTTCATTTCCGTCGAAAAATTTTGAGTAACGGGTATATTAACTGTTTCAAGAATTTTCTTATTTCGAAGGGTTGTTGAGGGGTTGTTTTTGGTTCACAAATTATTTCACCCCATAGAGCGTATTCAGCGGATGTGAGTTAGTTCATTTCCGTCGGAAAATCCCGAGCAACGGGTATTTTCAACTGTTTCACTGTTTCAAGATTTTTCTACTTTGGAGGGTTGTTGAGGGGTGGTTTTTGTTTCATTAATTATTTTTTTGTTAAGAGCCTCTTCAACAACTGCGGAATGGTGCACTCACATAAGAAAATCACCAGGAAATACCATAAACGAAAAAAAAAAGAAAAAAAAAAACCGTTGCTGTAAAACCGTTGCTGTTTTCACACCCGTTAGCAAAAGTAGCGTTCTTCTGAAAGCAATAATAGTTGACCCACATCGAGACTTACATTAAAAATCAAACATTTTTTTCATCAAACCATAAGAAATCACCAGATTCCACTGTGAAATGGAAAATAATCATCAAATCACAACATTCACAGATCTGGTGATGAATCACCAACATTGGCAACGCTGCACAGCCAATGCAGAGCCGGAACTAGGGATTCTAGCGGCCGTAGTGAACTTTCAAAATGCGCCCCAGAAGATTCCTTTTCCTCCATAAAAATATGTGTTCGTTTCAAAAAATTCAGTGGTTTTTCGGGAATGTAAAAATGATCCGGAGAGCTTTCGGCTTTCGAATACTTGGAGTCGTCCTCTCCATACTGATGAATCACACATGACAACAAAAAAGTCAAATCAATTTACTTTTATTTCTCAACAGACAGTTTCGCTTGTCATTCCTATTTTCCCAAATATTCCATTGCAACTAATGTCACCTGTTAGCAGGTAGCTGAAATAGACAATACATAGTACCACTAATCGCCACTAGATGTCGTTACGTGTCAATACTCGCTATAAATCGAAATGCAAAAAAAAACCGTTTAGGTCGCGCACTTTGCGACTAGTCTCTAATAATATGGGCAGTAGATTTATAAAATTGATCGTTCGAAGTTTGGAGACTTTGAGCATAGAATTCCATACGAACGGAACGAGCATGCCGTGATAAAAACGAATCCAACGTACGAAAACAATGGAGATCTTCGTGCGGTTCGTTAACCCACCTCCATCGGCTCGGTTGGCTGGGCAAAGACGAATCTCCGTTTTGGAGTTCGATAATCCACGAAAATGGATAGGAGGGAATGGGATCTCGCCACGTGGGTACGTTTTCGGAAGACGAAAGAGAATTTCCGAGTTCGGTGTCGCACATCGCAGATGGGAGCGAGCAGATGTCGATGATGGTCACGTGATCATCGAGAATTTTGTATTTTCGATTTGTTAATTCAACCAAATATATTTGGTTGTAATTATTCGTTTGAACGAATTGAATATCATTCATTTCAATCATCAGTTCATCGAATGCCACCATACTATTGCATGGACGAAATGGGATTCTTGATACAATTCTCATATATGCTTGATTTGAAAATATGTTGATCAAATGGAATCATCTCCAATTCGAATTGAATAAATGATAATGTCGAATCAATTACATATCTCTTTGAACTGAGTGATTCAAATTTATCTATCCAAAACTATTACGTATCGAACGAATAATTCATAGATTCACTTTGAACAAATGGTAATATCAATTCAACTTCAATACAGGATCGATTCAAACAACTGATTTTGCTCAATTCAAGAATATATAGTAATCAAATTGAGTACGTTCTTTCTCACTTCCAGCTGATAATCATGATGAACTGAATTATAATACGCGAATGGAATAAAATATGTGGATTATGTTCGATCAGTATCAGAAATTATTGACCTGAGAATTTCGGATGAGTTTGAAAACCGATTCTGAGCTACATTTGTGAATAACTACTAGATTCTACTTGGATATGGAGGTCGAAGATATGCAGAAATAGTACATTATTTGTTCTTCAAAATTCGACAACTTCCATATCTTGAGTGTATCGAGTGAATTATTTCATTCATTTAGGTACTTATATATTTGACAATCATATTCCAGCACAATAATTTTTTTTGGATAGTGAATATATTGAGTATACCTAAAAGAATATTACTTCGTCACTGTCAAAAATTAATGGCATATGGGTCAATCAGTAGGGTGGATGACCTTATATATATTATTACATAACAAATTCAATACCCTATGGAATACTTGAAAGTGCCCACCACATCAGATCTATATGAAATTTCGATCATTTCTTATATCAGTTATACAATAATTCAGAAAAGAATGAGGAAATCTAACGTAAATTTAAATACTGTCTGTAAGTAAGTACAATGAGATCGATTTTGACTCATACAAAACCGAGAAATGAAAAACAGTCATCAAAAAATTGTATATACAGTATACCATGTGTTTGTGGAAAATATTATACCGGTGAAACCAGCAGGCCTCTATCAGTAAGGATGAAAGAGCATAAGAACAATATAAAGAGAAGATATACTGACAAGTCAAAATTAGCTGAGCATATCCTTACTGAGAATGGACAACATATGGCCGATTGGAGTACAACCAAAAACGGAAAATCAAAGAGTCTGCTTGCATTCTCCTGAACGGAGACAATAATATTGCTTCTTGTTCAGTTGATATAGATAGAACTTGGCATCCACTTCTGAAACTTGAATATGAAAATGGAAAATTCGATATCAATTAATGAAAACACCTTGTAACCAGAATTCCTCCGTCTGCCAAATTGTCACTTTTCAGTGTCGAAATCGGAAACATCGAAAAAAGTTTAGGAAGAAAAATATTTCAATTGTGTTGAGAACGGGAGCAGATTCGTTCCCGAAACGTCCACCAAGATAAATAGAGGTTTTATTCTTATTAAATATATTTGTATTTCCAAATTTTTTCAAAAACAAGGTGTCACTGACCAATAGAGAATTTCTCTTTTAGGTATCTAAAGGTTTAATTTCGAGCGCAGTGACATTCTGGGACAGATCCTAAATCTGTCCTTACTACAAATATATTGCAATAATTTTTAATAACTTCTACTCTATTTTTTAGAAACGAGGAGAGAAAATCCCATCAAAAACTGAAAAATGAAAAATTAACGTAAATTTGGTACATTGGATTGAAATACTTATATTACCATCATGATACTAGTCAATAGATGGCTCTGTTTACAAATACCTGTTGGAGGACGGTGCCAAGATATTAAATATTTTCCGTGTATAAGGAGGAATTAGGTTTAATTGATATCAATAATATTGTTTTGTTTGTTGTTTTCGAGAAACTAAAATTTATAAAAACACTCATTTTACGCACTGGCTACAAAATAGTCGATTTTTGTCGAAAATTACAGCAGAATTGCGTGAAGAAACATTTTTTCATAGTTGACAGCTTTTATCTAGAAAAGGAAGCAAGTTTGGACACTGACTTAATTATCACCCTCTATAGGAGGTTTCTGTAAAGACTTGAGTGCTCGCCGATATTCCGCATTCGGAATCATATTTCCGGTATTTTTGTGTCGGAAAAAAGCATTTCCTCGACAGGGAATAAACGTCCCGACGTCCGACCGGAAACCATCTATCATTTTCCACGTAGACGGTGACAGCGAAACGTCCCTCCCTTCCACCCCTCTCACCTACACCAACCACCCTCGAAGGAAAGCCGATACCGGCCCTTTCTGTCGGTTTAGCGACTGTGGCGACCCACCGAGAGCTTTTCCTAGTCGGTGGGACCGCCAACTTGGACGTTTGCAGATATTTCTGTGTTTCTTTGGAAGAGGCGAAACGAAATGGCCGCCGTCGAAATGGAGAACTTTGGAAAATTTTCAGAGCGTTAGCAAACATACATATATTTAAATTTATCTATCATATATGTGCTATTTTATAGTTCAATCAGCAAATAAATAGAGAGCTTCCCCGCTAAAGATACCTTGTCTGCGGGTTGTTTTCCTATCAATTTTACCAATACCATACAATATCTCTCATGGTTTTTACTAATTCATGTGTCTATAAATTCATGTATACCTATATATTTAATAGCAAATGCTCAAATTAATAATAATAACAATGATGAAAAAAACAAAAATTACATTGGAATCAATGAGTTTGTAACAAATAATAAGGGTTTTTGGTATCAATAAAACGAAATAGATCTATCCTGGCTATACCAGAAATCCATTTCACTCGTTCTGATGAGTTCACTGACTCGTTCAACATATAATGGCAATTCGTTAAAAAACTTTGGTCCCAAGATTACGAACGATCTTTGGCCAACAGTTTTTGAACTTCTTGGTACTTCTACATTGGCATTTTGTTTTTGTCTAGTATCATATTTGTGTTCAATTGGTTTCATGTACTGTTTGTTCCTGAATTGGTGTAATATTGTGATCTTACTGTAAAGCTGGTATATATCAAATATTTTGGATTCTGTATATAAGTTTTCGGTTGGGTAACTTCTTGGCCATTTGAATATTATTTTGATTACATATTTTTGTACGATTGATAGCTTATCTAAGTACTTATGAGCAGCACTTCCCCAAGCAATAATACCATATGTCAAATGTGATTCAACAAGTGCATAGTACAGTGTTCTCAGATAACATGTTGGAAGAATATTTTTCAAAAATTTGAACTTGAACAACATCGTCCTCACCTTTATAACCACATCGTTTATTTGTTCTTCCCATCTCAAGTGTAGATCTATGTAAATCCCTAAATATTTAATTTTTTTTGTGAGTGATATTCTAATGTTTTTATCATTTGTTTTTTTTATATTCAAGTGTTGGAAAATTGGCAAAGTTGTCGAGTAGGAGGTGAAAGGCATGAAGTATGTTTTATTGAAATTGATTGTCAAAAGTTTACTATGGAAATAATCTATCAATTTCCTCAGATCGTTTTCAACAGTTTCCTTTAAGGAATTCCACGAAGTATTTGAATAAAAAATGGCAGTATCATCTGCAAATGACATGATTCTGCCTTCTGTCTGCTGTTGGAAAAGATCATTGACGTATATATTGAAGAGCACTGGTCCCAGCACCGTGCCTTGCGGTACTCCATACTCTATTGTTCTATATTCGCTCAATGTTTGATTGATTCTAACACACTGTTTTCTATTCGAAAGATAACTCTTGAGGAGTTTAAAGGCTGTTCCTCTGAGACCAATGCTCTCCAGTGCAGAGAGAAGTTGGACGTGGTCCACCGTATCAAACTCCTTTGCCAAGTCAATGAATATGCATAGCGATTTTTGTTTTGTGTCTATAGAATTGCATATCATACCCGTTAACTCAGCAATTGCATCCGCCGTAGACCGTCCTTCTGTAAATCCGTATTGTTGGTCAGAGATAATTTTGTATTTTTTCAAAAAACAGTTCAGTCTTTGCTGGATTATCTTTTCAAATATCTTCGCATTTGTAGTTATTAGAGAGATCGGCCTATAGTTGGAAATATCTTTTTTATCGCCGTGTTTGTGGATTGGGGAAATTATCGCAATTTTAAGGGGTGCAGGGAAGGTTCCTTCTTATAATGATCTATTTGCCAGGATTAAATTAAATATCAAAATATTAAATATATTAAATATATTAAATACTATCTGTAAGTTTTTCGAGGAGGTGGTACATTCATTTTCCAGCTTTTTGTGGGATTTTCTCTCCTCGTTTCTAAAAAATGAAGCAGAAGTTATTAAAAATCAGTTCAATATATTTGTAGCGAGGACAGATTTTGTGATCTGCCCCAAAATGTCACTGCGCTTGAAATTGAACCTTTAGATACTTAAAAGAGAATTTCTCTATTGGTCAGTGACACCTTGTTTTAATTTTCAATAACTTTCACGTTATTTTCTAGAAACGAGGAGAGAAAATCCCAGAAGAAGCTGAAAATTAAACTATATTATTTGTATTGTCAGTTATTTAGGGTCAACAAAGTTGATTCTTGAAATATCGATTTTCTAAGAAGATTTCCAATGAATTTTTATTTTCTAAATTCAATGTCGAAATATCCGACACGAATATATCCTTCTATTCTCGACTTGTGATAATACATGGTGGCCTCTTTCAAGTGCTAACGTAACGTGTAAATAGAGCCGAAACGGCTCTATTTACACGAGATCGGTCGAATTAAAAAGAAGTTGCTTTTTGTGACACTTGATTCAGAATGCCTTCACGGCGTTGTCACATTTTACGTAGTTTCTGAGAAATTCTTATTATTAGAAATGGTGAAAAGTACCAAGAATTTCATATCAATATTTATGAAACTATTCCTCATTGAGAGCAAAATTGTTCTTGACAAAGTTGCGTAATTTATTAGTACTAAAATTTCACTTAGCCCACCACTATATAATATTCTCCAACAAAGTTATTGCCATCTAGGTTCTTATTTTTTCGAACATAGAGCTGGATTTTTTTTTTCGAAAATTGCAATTTTGTGGTTGACACGAATAAGTTCAGAAGTATATTAGAGTTTTTGGTATTTTTCATATTTTTCTGAATACCTCATAGAAGCCATCCAAACTTTGGCAATGTCTTAGAGACTTTTCAAATGAGCATAAAGCAATTTTTATTGTCTCGGAAAAAGCGATAAAACTAAAAAAAACACCCTATGTGTTCTGTTTGTTCAAAAATATATGTTGTCTAAGAAAAGATAGACAAACCCGCTCTTATCCGTATTATCTCAATCATTCTTGAAATCAGCACTCGGCGAAAAATTTCAATCGAATTTGTATTCATTTCAAAGACAAAAGCGACATTTTCCTTTCATAATAATAAATTAGTGTTTCCGAACTCATTCAATGGAGATGTGTGTATGAAACGAAAATTAGACGAGGGCCATCGTGAAGCCGATTGGGATAAAAAGGCCCCGCGAAAAACAAGACACTTCAATAATCAAGCAGCCATTTCACACAAAACTGTATATAGGTTCGCGAACAAGTCCTCGGGATGTTTTTTTGTCGGGAGTTCAACTGAAAACTCTTGTTTCGAAAATAAAAGATTGTGAATTCATATTCGATGAAGTGGAGATCTATTCAAGCCTTTTTTTTTTTTTTGGACGACACGAAACTTGATATAGAAGTTGTATTTCACTAAGAATTACTAGCGGAGGCTTCTTCGCCTCAAATATATCGAGCTCTTTATATAACGTGCGTGACAAGTGGTACTATAATGACAAAGTTATAGCGGTAACAAAATAAATCTTCAAAGTAGAAGCACAAAGGAAATTATCAGCTACGATGGTATACAAAAGAATGCTTCACGAAGTGAGTCGATATGTATGGGGAGTATTTTCCTGAAAATTCGTATACAGGGTGTATCCGGAGGGGGTGCCAAAGTGATTTGAGTTATGTTTTCGGTTTTCTGTCACTTTCGGTCGCCAACTATTTCAAATTAGACATCCTTTATATTGAATACTGTCTGTAGGTTTATCGCGGAGGTAGTGTATTTTTTTTCTAGATTCTCTAGGATTTTCACTTCTCGTTTGTAGAAATGAAAATAGTTTTATGAAAATTATTGCAATATGTTTGTAGTCCCAAAATGTCACTGCGCTTGAAATTAAACCTTTGGATACCTAAAAGAGAAGTTCTCTATTGGTCAGTGACACCTTGTTTTTGAAAAATTTGGAAATACAGATATATTAATAGAATCGAAAGTGGACGTTTCGGGAACGAATCTGCTTCCACAAACACACGGTAAACTGTAGATACAATTTTTCTATTATTATTTTCGTATGAGTTGGATTTGATCTCATTGTATCTTAAGTCTTGAACATTGGCCCAATGAAAACGAAACGAGCATTTTTCTGAGAGATCATGGAGCTGACATTGAAATGAATGATTCTTTATGTAATGTTGGATATGACAGGATTTAAAAAAAGAATAAGGCACTTCTTAGATGTCATAGTTCTAACTACAAAATGAGAAATAGCGATGAAAGGGAAAAAAGCCTTACTTTCCATCACTAGCTGATTATTTTCATGAACGTGTTTTCTCGAGAACTACTGCATTGAATTCCAGAAACAACGAAGCGTTGGTAAGAGATTTCGATTACCTTCAAAATGATGTATCACCCGACCCCTCATCCCATTTGAGATTCAGGGGTTGGAGCTCACCCCTCTGAGGGGTTTGAAGTGGAAAAGTTGAAAACATACGCAAAATATTTCCTCCTCGAAATGAAAATCGACCGGTTCAAGCGTTTTTTTTCTTCTGCGAACGATTACTATGTCAAATCCGCCTTGCTTCGTTTTCATTGGGCCACCCAGTATTTGTTTTCAAGGCTGGTTGTCTCTGTTGTTGTGTATCGTGTCTGTTCTCGATTTGGTGTATTGTTTGTAGAACATCTTTGATATTGTTGATTTCGGTATTGAAAATTTGACAATTGACAGTTGCTTCCGTATTTAATCTCTCCAGGATGGTGTTATCGTCATATTTTTCGCACTGTGCAGTGGTAGGAGTATTGTGATGGGGGTAACAGATGCCATGGCAATGCTCAGGGCTCAGAACAGATGAGGGTCGAAGTCGTCTGTTTCGGTCTGATAAGATTTAATCGTGTCCATGACACGAGAGCGTGATGGTGACGGTTGTTTATCCTTCCTTTCTGAGATTCTTTGAATATTTTGATGTAGGTTTATGAGCAAACGCCATTCATATACATAGAGAATTGAAAGTGACATGATTCTGAAAATTCGTCGAGACGGTGGAGCAACATGTGAAGCTCCCGGTTTCTCGGGAAGTGCGCCATCTTTGCTATTTCATATATGATATCCTGTATTTGACAAAAATTTCAGATTCGTCGATGAACCGTTTTCGATTTTCGATTTTTTCTATCGAACGCACGCCATTTTCATGTGGATTACAATTTATCCCTGCAACGGATTCCTCATCCATAATCACAATCACTAAATTAATTTACAGGGTGCATAGAAAAGTTGGTCCAGAAAGTGAATGCGAAACATTGAAAATTGCAGATTCAATTCTATTATAATATGATATTCTAACTTACTTTTCTAAACCCAAAACCCATAATTTCGGAGATATTCGTTGATAGTACTGAATTCTGCATATTACCTTTATGACATTCGACACAATTGAGTGCTATCACAGTATATCCCCGAAATTATGAGTTTTGTGTATGAGGAATTGAATCAGGCTCATTTTTATGATGGAACTGACTCGGGAGAAGAAAAAATGCAGTTACCATCGAAGAAAAAGATACATTCAATGTTCACTTTCTGTGGAATTATTTTTTCTTTATGAATACTTCTATGCAAATATTTCTTTCAGTGGATTTTATTTTCCCTTATTATTGGTGAATGTCACATGGCTGGTCATAAAATGTGCCAAGTTCAGTATGATTTATGCAACCGCCATGAGCAACCCCTCTCTCCCTCCCCTCTTTAATGTCCTTGTGTCGCAATCAAAACAAATGAACATTGAAATGGCCTTTTTGCGTCGCAACGCATAATCGTTAAAGTCGGAAAACCCTCGTTAATTTCGTGGAAATAATATGGTGTCCTATGGAAAACGGACTCTACTCGTCAACAGATCAAGTCCAAGGTTGGTCCTACGTTTTTCATTTCCATTCATTATTTCTAGTCGATTTTGCTACGGTTTTTCACTTTCACTGTTTTGGCACTTTTATTGTTGTCGCCTGTTGAAGTGGTTGAATATCATCATTTCTCGAAAATATTGATTTGTGGAACCGTTTTTTTTTTTCGAGAGATTATATAATACTTATTATTCAAGATTTGATTCAAATCATTGATTTCCCTTTTCATCAGGATTATCAAGTGGTGAATGTTACTTTCTTTTTGCGGATATCAGTAACGCTTTCAGTTCTTTTCAAAGATAAACCACAAAATATTGCCGCAAATAACAATTTCGACAATTCTTATCTCACCACAACTTTTCTGCTTAAACTAGCACAGACATTTTTATTAAACAGTTTCTCTCGTCGTTGTGCTAACTAAAATTTTTTATCGTTCGTGTAGAAACTAGAATATAGACGAATTTTAAGATTTGTAATATTTTTACTTATATTCAATCAATTTCACTGTTATATCATAGGAATAAAAAAATTCTTAGAGCCTTTCGTTTGACAGAATATTATCGATAGTTGTTATAGCAAATGTTGTGAAATAATTCCGGATAAAACGTAACATTTACATTAACATTACCAGCATAAAATCGTACAGTTATTGCATGACAAATTACAGGAATTTTTCTTCTACAACAGTGGCATATCCTATGTTATCTTAGAAAAGTACATTTTCAGGATAAAGTCGAAATCATTTTATAGAGTTTCAGATCAGCTGCAACAGTATATTTTTTGTTCCTTTGGCATTCACAGTAAAATAGTTTCAGTAAAGTGAGTTTCTGTAGGAGCAAACAAACTTTAGTACGACTGCCACTTTTTTCGACTACAACAAGAGAAAATAACTTTCTTCTGTTTTTCGTCATTTATTCGCATCCAAATGATTACGGCTCGTTGTTTTCTTTTATTGGAAAGGCTGACTCACAATAAATACTACATTCTCCAGCAACTCTGAGTTTGTCTAGACTGGATGACTGTATTATCGATCGTGAGTCGTCTGGAATCGCACTTTTTCCATTCTCGTTTTTATCGCTTCGTGTGTCCAGGGTGTCCTCACAAAACAGCGTTTTGTTTATTAAAACAAGCCGGCATGATTGTTTTTCTTTATCTGTGGACAACACGAAAGGGAAACCTATACTGTTCGAGGAACATCGTGTTAGCCAGCGGTGGAATTTTGGGAGAGTAGGAAGGTGTTGGAATTTTTCTTGAAAGTTCGGAGGTTGTAAGCATCAGGAAAGACTTCACTAGGCAAAGAATTCCACAACTTTGCCGTTCTATTGATGAATGATGCTTGGTATAGCGATGTTCAACAGGTCTCGAGCCTGACAGTGTTGGGGTGAGAATAACTAGACTGAATACGCGATTTTCTTGAACATTATGACGATAATCATTACGAAAACTACATTTCTCATTGCTGAATATTATGAACTAATAAAAATAAGGTGTTTCAATTCGATTAAAAAAATACTTTCAACGATTTCAACAAAGTAATTTGCAATGTTAGTTTCTGATCACCCTGTATTTATTTATTAGAAAAATCAACACAGTACACTGAGACAGATTTCCTTCTACAAGAAAACCAACTCCAATCGATTAATCAAAGATTTCAATTGATGGTTATGTTTAGGCCTGGAAACGTCATTTTTGACATGAAATTCCAAATATGTCGAAAACAGTTAGACTTGGGTATAGGACATTATAGATGAAATTTGCCTAGAATTGTTCGTAGAATCTAAAAATGAAATAATATATAGAGTGTCCCATGTAAATGCCAGGCATTTTGAAAATATTTCGGCCGAATTGCCCTCATCAACAAACAGTAGAACGAGACGTCGGCAAATCGAAGGAAGGAGGCTGGAAATCGATTTAAGGGTGGAAACATCTGAGAGGGATGACGAATTGGTCCGATGGAGACAATAATGGTTGTTTCCATCTTTATCATGGAATGCGATTAGGATAGACGCCTCTCACATTGTTTCACGGATCCCGAACGACGTACTCTTTTCGAGAACGAAAAAAAAAATGGAAAAGAGAAAATAAAACTACGGTCCCTCGAATCATGAGAAGCGTCGACACTTGCATACGGTGTCAAGATCCCGACATCGTTGGAATTGTGTTCCCACGGAAGGTCAAGTTGAATAACGCAATTGTTTGGTAGTCTTCTTCCGTTCTACAAACATAATAGTTCTTTATTACGGTGAAGAGCAGAGGACTTCACGAAACTGATTTAATTTCGAATGTGTATACATTCATTAGATTCAGTGAGAAAAATTGTGCTTTTTTTTTTGTTTCAACATACAGGGTGTTGATTAATTGAATGACGATAATGCAGGGTGTGAATCCTGGAGTGATTTTAAGGAGAAAAGCTTATATTAACTTATGTCGTAAACCTCGTAGTTTTTGAGCTAAAGGGTGTTGAAATTTTTAGAAAAAAGTAAGTTTTTTATCACTCATTTTTATTGATGTCTACGGGAACGTCACTGGTGAAAGTAGAAATGTCAGTTTTTGTACCAAAAAATAATGTGTCCACTCATGGTGGGTTCCAACTAAATTTCAACAAAATATCGAAAACAGTCTCATTCAATTGAGTTTGCTCGAAAATAAATGGGTATTTCAAAAATAATCATGGTTTTTAGAAAAATCAGTGGCGTACCATTTTCTCTTCATAAATTGTCATTTCAGACCCCGTACGGACGTCACTGCTAAACATTTTTGAACAATCTTTCACGTCAAATAATGCTTCTCAATGATGAAAAGGTTCATACAAAATTTCATGAAGATATCTAAGAGTTTCAAAAAAATATGAAAAACTCACTTTTTCCTTGACATTTTACCACCCTATAGCTCAAAAACTGAGAGGTTTATGACATATGTTAGTATGAGCGTTTCTCTTCTGAAATCACTCCAGGATTCACACCCTGTTTAATCGGCCCTCAGTTAATTGACACTCTGTATACAGAAGAATTGAATATTGTGGTATGTTAATTTCATGAAAATGAATGTGTGCGCCTATGAATTGTTATAAGTTCGGTCACCTTCGGATATTTCAGCTATCATCTTTGGTAATCAACTTCACCCAACTGAGTCAACGTAAACTGTGTTGTTTGTCATTGCCATGGATGATGTTTCCTGAGTATTTTTTTATCGGTCACTGCAAGCGTTCGTTTTTGAAACATTTCCACACTAGTGCGATTTACCTTCGTTTAAAACAATGTTCAGAGCGCCATTTTCATTGGTTTTCGAATGAAAATATCATTTGTAATTTGTTGTAAACGGGAATAGATTAGTTTCCCGAAACCTTTCCTGATGTAAGTAGAAATTTTGATATTATTCGTTGGAAAAATATTTGTCGTCCAAATTTTTTCTCAGAAACAAGGTGTCACTGACAAATTTAGATGCTTTTTTAGGTATCTAATAGTTGACATTTTCAGAAACAAGGGTAGAAAATCATCATCCCCATGTGATTAACCACAGTTTTATCGTGAATAAACAAGACGACCCAGTAATGCTATTGGCGGTAGTCAGGCCGGAGCTTTCTAAACTTCATCAGAGCTTTAAAACAACGTAATACAGAAATCGCTTCCATTTTGATTCTGAGACCTAATTCGAAGAGAGAATTTATATCTGACTGTACATGATCGCTGAAGAAAGAAGATTATCAACCTTGTATGCTTGTGTAACATATTCCTCAACTTCCCAACTCGCAAGGTCGAAAAGTTCGCATTGCATTTTGGATTTGTGCTCGCACGATTGAGAGTACAAATGCTGGAATAGACATGGCAACGCCGACTTCCTCATGCAAGTATAAGAACGGTCAAAGAACTTGAAGGAAGTCAAGCATGAGGAAGACCGAAACGGTTTGTTGAACAGCCTCGTTCTGCCAGATTCACAACGGAAACAACGAAATATCGAGCGACATGGTAATAATTATCCACAGGTCGAACACCCTGTGTATTTGTTCGAATAATACGGATTTCTCTATCAGGTGGTGGCCTGAACTAAGATTTGTCTATGAAATTCTTTATTAATAATTCGTCGGATAAAGTATAGCTTTGTTAGTAATCGTTCTGACATCAAATTTGGATATATATACGGGTGTCGCAGATCTTTTCATACAGCCAATATCTCAGATTTTCGACCCTAACCTAACCTCGCGTCTAATGTGAGCCACATATTTCAATTATTGAAAAAAAAACCTCTCTGAATGGGATTCGAACCCCAAGCTACAACTTGAGAACAACGCTTGCTAACCATGGCTGTCTAACATATTATATTTGTTGTGAGAAAATAATTTCTGACGACGTCCTAATACCTTTGTTCTCGACCACGTCGTAGAAATGGACTTTTCTTCGGGTCGATTCAGGATTGACGAGAAATTTTGAGGCGAAGTGACCAAAGTTTCACCCTCCCAACTGCAATTATTCTAATGAAACCCTTATATATATATATATATATATATATATATATATATATATATATATATATATATATATATATATATATATATATATATATATATATATATATATATATATCGATTCCATCCCTAATGGTTGATTGCGTTGAGGATCTCGGTCTGCATTTACAGGGTTTTCCTCGTAAATTTTTGCACTCCACTTGTCGAGGTTATTACGAGAGTTACCAAAAAATATTTTGACGAAGGAAGTTACATATTTTTTTCTGAATCATCAGAATTCGCCATCAAAAATGCAAAATTATTTCACTTTGTACAATGTACGATTCAAATATTGGCGCACTCATTATCTCCGACCACCTGCCATTAGGAGGCAAATGATGAGCCTATCGTCGCCACTGTCTTGTATGAAGCCGCTGTAGTGAGTTCGTTTTTTTGTATTTCTTGAAAAGAAATCTACCTCTAACATCGTGTTAGTCAGTTGACGTCATTTCCGGTTGATCGGGAAGTATATTATTAACAAAAAAATGTATATCACCTGCAAAGTTTTTCATAGGAATCTTTCTTTTCGTTTAAAAGATATTCACTTGGTTCCATACTTTATCCCAACCCTGTAAATGGATTATCAGCGGGAACCCGTGTAGATCGCCCACCCTTCTGCGATGTTCCAGGTGTTCTCAGTAAATTCGCGCTTTGTAGATCGTGAGCATTTGCTTTGATGCAAAGTAGCTCTTCGCAGTTTTTTTGAAGCAGTTCTCGCAATGGTCCTCACATGTGAGTACCGCTATTGGTGAAGTCGGTGAAACAGTTAAATCTGACATCATCATATTGCGCTGGACTGGATTTTCCGACGCCAATTCCGGAATTCTTGTTCGATGACAGGGCGTCGACCGTACGTACAATTTCGCATCACATTTCCGCCGCTTCTTCTGCTACACTTCTTCTGTTCGTCCGTGACCAGCAGAAGGAGAAGGGAAGCGAAACAATTGACGACGGTGCTGCCTGCGCACGGCACTCCGTGACTCAGGAGGAACGGGCGCTCTCTCGCCGCGTCAAACGTAGTAATAATCAGTGTAGCTTTGGCCGGTCGCGTGGAATGTTTCGTGTCGATCGCCGCCGATCGTTTTCCCGTTTCGCTTTGCCGTCTGCGAGACTGGCCCTCGCGAAGAGGCGGCACGTTGGAGGCGGCTAGTCGGGTTTTCCGAGTGGGGGGATGGTTTTTTGGTTTTCTCGGTTCGGCGGGATGTACTTCAGGTGCGTTGAGGAGGTTCTTGTGTTTCGGAAGTGGAATAGTCCTTTGTGTTTTTTTTTCTCTCTCCCGAGGGATAGCTAGTCGATCGACGGAAATTTTGGGAAACCTCTTCAACTCTTATGATCGCATAATTTCAATTGGAAAATCGAAAAAAATATAAAAACTGCATTGATTCTAGATCACTGAGGAGATTGACAAAGTGTCAGTTTTCTCCAATCGAGAATGAAAATATTTTTCACTTGCATCAGAAATGTTGCTGTGCTCGAAAAACGTTTCAAAAATAATGAAAACCTATTCATCTTGCTTAATAATTCGTGAAAATATCTCCCTACTCTTGAATATGGATACCGGAATAAATCGAATCTGAACCAAGAAATATTGTCGATTGTCGATTGATAGAAACTACAACTTTGAAACTTCTTTGTAATTTCTTGAATCAGGTTAACTCATTGTCGCCCATCATCAAAAATGCAAAATGACATTACAAACGATTCTGTATGATGTTATACCGAGTGTTTATCTGTCTCTGAATATCTAACTCTGAATGTCAGTGTAACAAATGAAAACCGAGAGATTCAGAACGTGTTTGAGAAATTTTTCTTGACGTCTTCTTGAATTTGATTTCCCCTCAAATCTGTCTCATGATATTCATTAGGAAACCAGAACATGCTATGATCAAATCCACGTTCAGAAAACCACGTTGATTCTCCTTCAGTTTATTTTCATTATGAGACTGAGAATATTTTATATATGCATCAGAAATGTTGCTGTCTTTAAACAAACATTCCAAATATAATGAAAACATTCTATTCTTCTGGCTTGGAGATTCGTAAAAAAATATCTTGACTCTAGAATATGCGTACGTGAAATATTGAATCTGAAACAAGAAAAGGTGTCAATTAAAATAAAGTACAACTTTAAAATTTGTACTTTCTTCGATTAGGTTAACTTATTGTCGAAAAATGATACTACTAACGATTTTTGAGGTACGTGTACGATGCAACACCCAGTGTACTCACTATGATTGTCAGTGTAAGAAAGTTCAGTCTCCAGATTCCATTCCGAATGAAATATTGTCAATCACAGAGTGCCTTCCAATGAATTCTATGAATATTTCAAAAGTTTCCAGCGAAATCTTGATGGATTTCGAATCTCAACACTGGAAACTGCCGAATATTAATCAAAAGCTCGAATTGTCTGCGCTGCTCGTCACGGAAAACAGTATGAAACGTACGTTGTCAATGTCAAAGTGAGCTTCGCTGTAATAGGATATACGCCAGTCGTGAAAATCAATCTTAGAAAAGCGTGACCTGTCACTCAAATGATTTTCCTTTGTCTGTCTACCTGATTCTCCATACTGACGAATTTCTACTCGGTTTGGCAACATGGGCAACATCAGATGGTATCCTCTGATATAGAAGATTCGATTTATAGTTTTCTAAAATCGTCATCATTTCATGTGATCGAAATTCATACAGAATAATCCTCGGTGAATAAATGTTGGTCGAATAGCATTAATTAGAACACTGCCTGAGAGACGATTTTTATGGATTTTATCTCGTCGAATTTTTTTTTTATAACTAACTAAGATAGGGGACAAGTGTATTTCTGGAAAAGTTCGGATTTATTGCCATCAATCACTAATTTTTGTGTCTAAGAATTTTTTCTTCGTGTTGAGCAAATATCACAAATGAAATAATCAAATGCCCCCTCTTCACTAAGTGATGAATGAATGTTAATCTAACTTCTGTCACATCAATTTTCCCAACTGATCGATCAATTTCATTATGTCGTTATTACGAGCGGAGCATTTCTATTAAAGTCATTATAAAATTCTTGGTATCGATGAATGTACTAAGATATTCATGAAATGGATGTTTTGTATTGTGTAAGACCGATGTGTGAACGTGATTCATTGAATATTTCATTTGAATATTTATTAAGTATCTTGCCAACTGGATAGTGTTGACAGACTTGATAGTGTTGACAGAAATGGTGTGGTAGAGTCTTCTCTACCAAAAAATTCAACCGAAGTTGTTATCACAGAGTTTTCGAGATGTTTTTTTAGTGTTCGTTCGCTCTGGAAGCAGAATCTACAAGAGATACAAACATTTTATTTCATATGAACCATAATGAAGCGTTGAAGAAGGTCATATTCAACTCCCTCTGAATATTCATAGAAAAATCCTTGTGTGGCTGAGGGAGATGAAGTTTTTCAAAAGACGAATGAGAATTGACGAAATTTCGATCTCACAAATGCGTACTCTCGATCTAGATCGTGTTTCCGGAGTTTTTTTGTCGAATCGTCTAGCTGGAAAATAAAGGACGTTCCATTTCCAAACATTGCACTTCTCTGAGCAAACAACATCAGTAGCACCCCTAATGGCTCAATCGATTCGATAATGTTCATACAATTACGTTCTGTGTGTCTATCAATTTGAGGCGAATGAATATTTTATCGCCAATATACAGAGTGCTCGTGAAATTTTCATAAAGGCGGCTGAAGATTATCTCAAAATATGAGCGCAAATGTGATTATTTATACATTTCTACTTGCTCGGAAGGAACTAGAACGGAACTGTTGAATCTTTCATTAGGGAGAATGTTTTCCCCAGTTCGCGATAATGTTAACAGAATCTTGGGACGTCTTTGGGTTGCGACCGAAAATAAACAATGATTCGGGTCTGTTTCTCGATGATTTCCTTGATCAATGTCAAGTACCACTGAAAAATGAGGAAGTACAGTTTTTCATGAAAAAAAAAATTACGTCGGTTCTTACAGCCAACCTAAATTATTGTTATTATTCCAATCAGAATTCGATATATCGCGTCTTGGTTATCCTTTCCTGGTTACATAACCTCAATTTCCTTTGTATGTGGTAGAACATCTAGCAGTTAAAATATTTGCCCAGATTTCATGGCAGTTTTCTCAAGGTCTATTGTGTGTTAGGGATTTCCTAGAGGAAGTTGTGTGTGTGTGTGTGTATGTGTGTTTATTTTTTGATAAGTGCGATACGCCAGAGTCACCGCTAAAATGTGTTCATCATCGATATGACTGGTATTCATGAGCATTTTTCATTGCAAAATTGAGAATGGTGTTAGGAATCCGTCTAGGCGTGGTTTTGCACTTCACTCTAATTTCAACATTTGTTTGTTTCACGAACATATAACATGTTTCTGTTTTTTGTATGTATGTGAGAATGGGAATGAATTTTCACTTATATTACCACGAGACTTTCAATTATTACGCGAACATGAATATTTAGGAAATTCTCCCTCGTCTTGAATTTTCAAAATATTCGTGTACCTACTCTAAAAAATTTCCGGTTCGAATCAACCTGCCATAGTATAAAATAATTGCGTTTTTAATATTAACATCAATCATAATGGTCCATGAATTTAGGAAACATTCAAGCTTCTTATTGAAATTGATCAAAATTATGTGTGAAAACAAATAAAAATTAGAATGTCAAAAAAAAATATTTTAAACGTCAAAAAAAATTCCAGTATAATTCGCTGTTGGGTACCCACCAGGAAAAAATTTCCGATAAAATTCATCCGTTGCTATGGTGATCTGACAGAAATACACGTTCTGATTGGTTAAAAATCACATGTGTGGAATTTTCATGAGAATGTGGAGAAGAATGTGAAATATAAATGATTACTTTTGATTTCTTCAAGCAGGACGAGGTGAAATATTTATTCATGTTGTTTCAATGGGTATGTATACTGGGTGTCAAAATGTTCTCGTTCCCATTTTCTCCCAATTGAACATTTTTTTTTCAATATTCCATCCACCATCAGTTTGATGACGTACTGACTTCGGATACACCCTGTATATCGATATTTCTGCGCAACCCTAGTTATAACCGAGGCGAAAAGATTCGCATAGTAAACAGTGATTATGAGAGACACAATCCGAATCATTATTTATTTAGCGCTCGCCAGTCTCCATTGGGGACATTCCGAGATTTTCTGTTTACGATTTCCGACGTGAGATTCGTTTTTGTTAGCGCGAAAAATATTCCGAGCACAGACGCCCGAAACCTACAGGAGAGCGTGCAGGGACATCAATCTTCAGCAGTGTCCTCATAAAAAATCGAATTGTTTTAGAGTGCTCTGGAAACATAATTTATCTTTCGACAATATAACGTTGGTTTCATTTTTTACGTCGGCTCTAACTGTGAAGGTTGATGTCTGACACGTGTTTTTTTTAGATTCCGACGGATGACTAAGACTGTGGCCCATCTAGGAATATACAAGGTGTCCATAAACATACCGACAAACTTCAAGGGATGTCGGATAGTTTTTGCACAAAAAAAATATCGCCCAGTAGATTTTTTGTAATTATGATATTTTTTTTAAAGAACTAAAAATCCAACTTTTTTGTCCCTTAAAATTTTTCCGTATCTGCGTTTTGAAGAAAAAAATAAATAAAAACCATATCTCTTACATCTATGAAAAAGAAACTAAATGCTTCAAAATTATACCTAACATTTTACCAATGCGTTTATTGAAATATTGAAAAACTAATAAAACTTTCAATGACTTTTTTTTTACTAATCATTAATTATTATTAATGACTGAATCATTTTTTGTTTTGTATTTAATTGGAAAATATTCGTAACTTTTAATATCTTTGAAAAAGTATCCAAAACATACCGACAAATAAAGGGTGCTAAAGCAATAAAATGTTTTAAATAATATAAATATTACTAAATTAACTCTCAGTTTAGTTGGACACCACTGACTTTTGTTTACATTTTTTGATTTAACTACGTTTGATGTTTTTTACAATAAAATTCCACCGATACCAATTTTAATTTTTTTTAAAAAATTAAACACCCTGTATCTCGAAAACGAAGAGTTTCCGGACTCATGTTTATCGAGCAAAAATGTTTATTTCGATGTCCTCTACCATCCCTTAGAGTTTGTTGGTATGTTTATGGGACACCCTGTATATCTAGGAAGGTTTTTCAGTGTAATCTAGTGCCTTCGACAAGTGTGGAACCAATGAAATTTCCTTACCATGAGAATGTGGACTTTTGTGATAGACTAATTTTTCGAGTACAATAACAAGGACTGAACGACAACAACAACACCGTAGACCAAGAAATATTCATATCTACACATCTATTTATTTATGAAATGACTTTCCTCGCGGATAATATGAACTGAACCGTTTCGTTCGATATCGACCAATATGGTTGTGCTACAAGATAGCGGTTGCTCGCCTTTGCACGCGCCTACGGCTTTCTTCGATCATCTGGACTACCGGCACGCCACTGCCCGCTTGAAGATGGTGCCCAAACGGTACCTCAGCATTCATCCCTATCTGACGCCCTTCTGCGCCAAGGATCTCAAAGTGCAACTAGTAAGTATGACGGGTCTATCGTGGGATTTAATTGATTACTTGTTCGTTCGTGTGATGATTGATTTATGGTATAGTAGTCGCCACGATAGTCTGCGAATGAAAAAACCGCAGATCGTGGATGGATATGTCGATGGAAAAGTGTGAAACGTCTGCCACACTTCCATTCGATTGGGTACTGTTTGATTTCGGTTCCTATGTCTTTGGTCTATGTGCGACAGCAAACAAAACATTTTCTGAATGAATATGAACTAAGAAATAATTCTCCTGATATCAAATTAAGTTCACGCCACGAATCACCAAAATGGCAAGAGATCGCTTCGGTTTCTGAATGATGAAAGAATTCTCAAAAAATGTAATTCATATATGAAGTCTATCCGTTCTAAACTTTGACAGGTTCAAGAAAATGCGGTAACGTTTGAGTACTTTACAGTTGGGATATTTTCCACTAAATTTATGGCTCTCGGAACAATACTGACACGATTTGACATAGTTATCGTTCTCAGAGAAAAGAAAAAACGCTCGAACCGGTTGATTTTCATTTCGAGGGGGAAATATTTGCGCACGTTTTAAACTTTTTTACTACAAATCCCTCGGAGGGGTGAGCTCCAATCCTTGAATCTCAAATGGGATAAGGGGTTGAGTGATACATCATTTTGAAGGTAATCGAAATCTCTTATCTCAGTAGTTCTCGAGAAAATACGTTCATGAGAATAATCGGCTAGTGATGGAAAGTAACGCTTTTTTTCCTTTCATCAATATTTCTCATTTTGTAGTTGGAACGATGTTCATCTAAGAAGTGCCTTATGTCATTTTATTTTAATGTCAGTTCTTTGATCTCCCAGTAAAATGCATACCTCGTATCATTTTCATTGGACCACCCTGTATGTTTATCAAAATGGCGTTGCTTTGTGGTGTTTCGTTTGCAGATTATCGTGACGACTGTTGAATTATTACGACCCAAAGTCGCAAGTCAACGAAATATTCTACAAAATCAACTTTGATAGCTCAATCACAAGAATATTTTACTTCTCGTATTAATTTCTCATCAGAAAAAAATGGTGGGCAAGAAATAATTTGCATTAGGAGCTTTCAGGGGCCCTGAACTTGATCCTCTGCAACTGAATAGGGCTTTGGTAGAAAAATATTAAGGCCAGTAGCTTTCATCGGTCTGCTTCGAATTCAAATGTCATTATTTTCAGAAAGTGATTCCAAACGAACTTCTGTTGAATTAAATCATCTGGTAATTTCTCTACTTTTCTTGGTAGATAATTGATGAGAAAGATTGTATTTTTGTTATCTTAGATTTCATTGTTCTAATGAAGGCTGTATCGAAGGTATGAACTAGATGAGCGAGTCGTCAACTGAATCTCGAATTCTTCGTTTGGACTCAGTATTTGACGAGAATGACATTTGTGACGTCCCGCTTTCCTCGTCTATAGAGAAATAGAACGAAGGAAATGTCGACGATCCATCCAGAAGTATTCCGTAGAGACCATAGAATTAAATATCGAGCGGAACGACCTTTTTGTCGGAAAGGTCACTGCTGAAATCACTCTACTGGAATGGCTGGTGTTGGTTCTGGAATAAAGTAATCGATGTGACGAAAAGCAGACGAGAACAGGAAATGTGAGGCTTTCAAAATATACCATTTCCATGACACTCTTGACTTCCTGAGTCGAGTACGTTTGCTTGAAACTTTCATTACTTCACCTCAAATTACTATAAGGCAATTTGTTTTCGTTGATTCTCTGCATGTTGTGCGAATTTTTTGATATTTTTTCATGGGTGTACTGCTATACTTCACATGATTTTCTTCTGAAATAATCGAACTACTCTTCTTTCATCTGTATAGTTCCATCACAGTGGTATCAAATCAACGCAGTGATATCTACAAATATACAGGTTGAGTCAAAAATGTGTACCGAGCTTTCTGGGGGTGATAGACCATTGAAAAATAAGTGTAGTTTGATGATTAAACTCATGGCCTAAAATGCATATTAAGGGAGATATATCCTTCCAAAGTTGATAAAATTAAAATAATTTCTCCGCATAACTTCTGAACGATGAAAGCCACCCGATTGAAATTTCGTGCATGAATGTATGTTGTCAAAATACATTTTTTCGTCACACTTCCACATTTCTGATATTGTTATAAAGGGTGTTTTCAGAGGGTGAGTCATGATTTTTTGTAGAAAACTTTTTTCCCTGTAATATTTTCGGTGAAAAAACAGGAGCATTTGATGGAGCGAAGAAAATTACATGAAAAAGGTACTCTTATTCAAATACAAAAAATTGAGCCGTTCGTGAGATATTTGAGTTTTTGTAGTTACATGATATCAGCAGATTGATTTTATTCATCGCGAGATTCATCGGTATAACGATATTTTAGCAGGCCATGATGAATAATTTTGTTCTCAATTTTGACGTTCATGTCATCAACATTCGAGTCAACATTGTTGTAGTCGATTTGTTCGTGTGGTTTTTCTGTGTCATTTATCACAGCGATTATCAACTGAGATTTTAAAAAATATGGCAGGTTATTCGTTCTCTGAACAAACTGATATGCTTCTAATGCTTGGCGAGTGCTTCGGAAATGCAAATGCTGCTGAAATGTCGTTATACCGATGAATCTCGCGATGAATAAAATCAATCTGCTGATATCATGTAACTACAAAAACTCAAATATCTCACGAACGGCTCCATTTTTTGTATTCGAAAAAGAGTACCTTTTTCATGTAATTTTCTTCGTTCCATCGAATGCTCCTGTTTTTTCAACGAAAATGATACAGGGAAAAAAGTTTTCTACAAAAAATCATGACTCACCCTCTGAAAACACCCTTTATAACAATATCAGAAATGTGGAAGTGTGACGAAAAAATGTATTTTGACAACATACATTCATGCACAAAATTTCAATCGGGTGGCTTTCATCGTTCAGAAGTTATGCGGAGAAATTATTTTAATTTTATCAACTTTGGAAGGATATATCTCCCTTAATATGCATTTTGGGCCATGAGTTTAATCATCAAACTACACTTATTTTTCAATGTTCTATCACCCCCAGAAAGCTCGGCACACATTTTTGACTCACCATGTATATATCAGATAGTAACAAGCGTCGTTCTCAAGTTGTGGCTTGGGGTTCGAATCCCATTCCCAAGAGATTTTTTTTTCATAATTGTAATATGTGGATCACATCAGACGCGTGGTTAGGTTAGGGTCGATTGTCGAACGTTACGTTTATATCGGTTCGATGATATCGTGTTTAAACGTGTCCTTGATCTTCTCAGTCGTGAAATTCCTTACAAAATTGTTCCTAGTTCAGACAGACCTTGCGAATTGCACGTTCTCTCGTATTCTCATCACAATGAAAATATTAATTACGAAAGTATTGGTAACGTTAACGGACCATTTGGCCACAATATATTTCATCGCAAACAAGATTGATGGACGTCGTTCGTTAATTTGTGTGTCGTTGTCGTTTAATGAAAAATCATCGATTGATAGGGGGGGGGGGAATGGAAGATCGCTTAACCCTCATTGACGTATTTCAGACCATGAGGGTTCAATCAAGCCCTTAATTAGATTCTGTACGAATCGTCGTGAGCGTTATCTGGATGATTTGGGTTCGAAACGGCCGTACAGAGAAGATGGAGAAGAGTTTCGTCGCCAGACCGAGGACTTGAATGGAATCGGCGCTTTCTATTATATAGATATTCTTTTATTGGCTATTTGAATTTATTTGAAATCATTGATCTATTACAAAGGATATTTATTTATTTATTTATTTATACATCACATGGTATGCTACAGAATATCAGTTCACCCAGCTACCAAAATGAATCCAAGAAAGCTAGCAACTCGACACAGGTCGCATTATTTTAGTCCAATTTTGTCGGTTTGCTAGCTTCTGCCGACCTCTGCAGTGTCAATTTCCAAAAATATGTATTTTTGAATATTCAACTCAGAGACATGTTATTTTGGCTTTGCTATTTTTGCCGAAACTCTGCGATGTCTTTTTTTCATTCGAAAAAGTAAGGCTGTTTCAAGGCTAATCGTTTTACCCTATTTTCTAATTTTTCGCTCGAAGTATCGAGAAAGAAATTAAAAGAAAACGCAAGGGTTAGGAGATGATCGCCAAGAATGTATGTTGAATGAATAAAAGTGGTTTCGACGAGTATGTGTGATGCGGGGTTTTTGCTTGGCACGCCAGCATTTTCATAAATATTTTCGGATTGATCTATAAATCGATGGAAATCTATATAGGATATGAGTTACCTGATGGTGCAGAAATCGATTTGGCTAACCACTCGGTCACCAAATGTTTGTCTTGAACAAAACTTGGCAATGGTCACCGATAATTACGTTATGCCGCGTATTTTCAATTGAAACTGAGAAATTTATAAGACATAATTCGTTAATATATCACTTCTCCTGGATGATAAAACGCCCAGGTAGAGTGCAGGAGATGATTTAGAAGACACTCGGTAGAGCAACCGTTGACGGTATCATTGATTTATATGTTTTTGAACGATAACAGTGTTTTTGGGGTCTCAAACTAGACGTTTTCCTTTGATGGTTTCTACTGTTTCCATTCAAATGCCAAAGGGACGGCGAATTTGTCGATATATCGTGATTATCTATAATTATCAACGATTTATTATCCATAATATCAATATATTTGATAATTCAATAATATCGAGTATCTTGTGTTTTGATATATGCACCCACCCAGTTTATTTTGTCATGAATGAAACACTAATATTTGGGAATTATCATGTCGTATATTCTGCAGAATAATGAGAAACCATCGATTTTTCAACATGTTGAAAATTTTATTTTATATGATTCAATTCAGTGCAAGTAACCTAGTAAAAAAAATAACAAGGAAGAAAAGAAAGTACAGTTATAATAATGATAATAATAATAATAATAATGTCCTGTATACTTGGTCCTGTTGATATTTCAGATGGAAAATCATTGATGATTATCGGAGTTATCGATAATATCGAACATTTTTATGTTTTTGAATCGTAATCGGCTGTGTTCAGGGTGATACAGAGAGTGGCACAAGAGATACAGATTTGCTCAAATGGGAGAAAAGTTGCGCGTGTAATTTGCCAACAAATTGACTTTCAAAAATCTTTGATATGATTGTTCATTTTTGTGTCATTTGCACTACACTGAATTTCCGGATTCTCTATCTTATTCTTTTCTGGCGTTGATAATTGAGTTAAAACTGAAGAAACATCAGCATGGCAACTTTTGATGATGTTCATTGATATGACTAGCAATTCTATGATGCAACGTTTCATCTTCGAGCTAACATCAACTTTATTTCTTCAATACCGCTCTGATAACTATGTTCATAATCAAGAAAAGGTTGATTTATCAAATTGAACATTTGAGAATTCTACATCAACATCAGTATGCAATTTCGTTAATAATCAATAACCATTTATCATATGAAATCAGTATAGAGCTAAACTGTGGCACATCCATCATTGCTTCAAATATGTGCAATTAGAGGTATATACTAGTTTTCGAAATATTGGCGTTTTTGTGAGAAGATACCAGTAACACAGATCATTTTTGTTTGAATCTTTTAGTAAAGTGTTGATGCACTTCTATCTTTTACTAGACTGTGTCTCAAATACCAAATTCTCCGAAATCCAACTAAATCTCTCATGTACTTTGTATATCGCCATAATGACCCTCATTCGGATCGTATCAAACTTCGTGCGACAAAGTTCGTTTGGGAAAATGTGTTTTTAGGTAATTTTATGGTAGTCTAGGACGCCACGATATGCTTTCGCCCTTTTTATTGTTAGCAGTCGTGTCGTATATGTTCGAAAATACTTTTTTTTCTGGATCATCGATCGATGTGGTTTTGCATTTTCATGCATGACAGGGGTTCATGCTTGCCAGAGATATTACATTTGTTTCTGACGACTTATAGACAAAGTTTAGACATTTATCTTGTTATTCGAATATAAAATGAGAGCTCTGAGGTTTCGATTTCTCTTTTACCGAGAGAACAGGGAAGCATGTTAGTTTACTTCTTCAGCTAGATTTTGGGCACCAGTGCCTCCTACCTTCACAATGGTTTGCCGTCCAACTGTATGTTTTTTCTATCGAGTTTCCTTGCAGATAGATCACTCTATGAGGTAGTAGACGAGGTCTCGTCTTATACAATGACGATCAATGCTGGTGTTCCACAAGGCTCTGTCTTGGCACCAACTTTGTCCTTGCTCCACATCAACGATCTGTTGGATGTGACCTTCTGGTCAGTCCATAGCTCTGCGGATTATGGTACACTATAGTACCTTCTCTTCTAGAGCCTCCTTATCATCCAATAAGGCCAGAAGTGCTAAACGGAGACAGGTCTATACTCAAAATGATGATCAGGCTTGTATCTCCACCAGGAAGGCAGATCACACAATGCTCAATAAGAGCGGTCGTCAATATCCATGCTTGGTATCACCACCACCAACAGCTTTCTCTGATGGGACGATCATGTGAGGTCCATTTCGAGAACTGCTCACGATCTACATAGCACAAATTCGACCTGTCCTCGAGTACTGTCCACATGTTTGATTTTCAGCCTTCAAACATACGCTGATGCTCTTTTCAAAAGAGCTATTCGCCTAGTCGGTGATGATGTACTAAAGATTTTATTGACCTCTCTGGAACATCGCAGCAAGGTGGGCGATCTCGTGATTTTCTTCGCGACAATTGCGCTCATTTCCTGTGAGAGATGGTGAGAGGAAAGCAATCTCGTCCGAGTTGCATAATCGCAGATGTTTGCGCATTTATTTTCCAAACGGTGTGCCAATAACGAGGTCGACAAAGTAGATTTTGTTCACTAATTGAATTGAAATATCGATGGGATGGCTGACGGAGACTTTTTGGCAAGACGTTACGCAGCGAACTCAAATGTGGCGGAAATTTTATTGTCTTTATTAATCATCTATATCGCAGTTTCAACAAGCGTTTGAAAAGTCGTATGAAGAACTGTCGTGATGATATATCATCATGTCGTCATCAGTTCCTTGAAATATAGGATGATCAAAGTCGGCACTATTGCTAACTTCTTTATTATTGAAGATACGAGGTCGGTTAAAGTAGAGAACTACTGATATTGTTTCCGTAGTGCCAACAGAAAAACAATTGAATATCGCGTTTTCGATTTATTCGGAAAAATATTTTTTTCAATGGGACAGCCTGTATACAGGGTGTTTCTTAAGTACGTGTAGAAAATTCAGGAGCATGTTGCTGACATCAAAATGAGAAGAAGAGTTCGTATAAATATATGTCCTAGAGTTATTCGTTTCTGAGATACAGAGTGTTGAAGTTGAATTCTTATTTTTGTTTTTTGTTAATAATAATTGTGATATTCGAATGAAGTTTGGTATCTAGGGGTGTTTTTTATTCCATTCATTCATTTTTTGCCTACATTCCAATGTACACGTACTTAAGAAACACCCTGTATTTCAATTTCAATCGATTGTCAACTACATCCGGAATATAAATGATTGTGATAAATTTCATGCTAAAAAAATAACGATGTTATGAGTCTTTATTGCAACCGACATTATTATTTTTTCAAATTTCCAAGACTTGTCGAAAGCCTAAAAAGACGTACAACTCCGTTATTTGTGGTTTTGAGACGAAATCTGTAGTGATCTTTTACATTCCGGATGGAGTCAGAAGTCAATTGAAATTGATATATACGGGGTGTGCCTTTGAAAAAATATATATTTTTTCGAATAAATCAAAAAACGCGATATTCAATTGTGTTTCTGTTTATACTAGGTACATCGTAAAAATACTAGTAGTTCTCTAATTTTACCGACCTCGTGAAAAAAAAGTGCTTAGCAATAGTGCCGAGTTGAGTTTGATCATCTTGTATAGTGGCTGTCCTGACACCTCTTCAACATTCCATAATCATGTCAACTCATATCGCGAGCGATATTCCGTCGTAACCAAGCGAATAATAATCAACCGCACGTAATATCAGCTTTCGATGGCCTGATCAAACAGGAAAGGAAGCCAAATTTTCGGTTTGCCTTTCCGGTTGCGAATAATCTAGAGATACAGTCTGGCGGTCGATCCGATATATAAGAAATTCACCGCTGGGAAAAATCATTTTCGCTCGGTATCGAGCGGCTTGCAAGAAAAAATGCATGTCGACTACTATAAAACCAGCCGGTGGTGTCATCATACAACAGCATATGGTATTCATAAGTTATTGGGTGAGACGTATTATGTGCTCGTATGTTGTTTTTTTTTTCATCATCATGTGTATGAGAATAACTATGAGGGTCATCAGTTGGGATTAGCATGCGATGTACTGGGGGATACGTTATAGAGTATCACTTCCCATATTATGTCTTTTATTTTTTAGTCAGAAAAAAACAATGTTTCACAGGGTTTTTTTTTCTTCTAGTATCTATTAGGTCTATTTGATTATCCTTATGCCCGAAGGGTGTGCCTTTTTTCAGCGGGTCCGTCATGGAAAATATATTTTGGTAATCTTTGTTAATATAATATTATTCATTCTCTATAAGATGCATCATTGCTTCATCGACTTATGAGAAGCATTGAAACAAACAAAGAAAGAGCTATCGATTCGTCTGGATGTGCAACGAAGAAAGGTGCAATTTTGCCAACAGTGAGCTGATCACTGCTGGTTGCCTCTCTTTCGTTTGCTGTTTTCATTTGTTGGATTCCTCCGCCTTGCCTTTTTCTAGGCGCGAACTAGAGTCTATCTGAAATTTGTTCAACATTAATCAATCAACAGATGAAATTCATCTCAACAATTCGTCGAATCTAAAAATGAAATATCATATATTCAAAATATTTCAGCCGAATTCGCCCTACTTATCGTTCGCCATATATTCATCGATGTAGTTCCCTGTGGGTCACCCTATATATGATTTCCGTGTTCGAAATATCCTCTGCCATAAGGGATAAAGTGGTTATCAACCTCTTTATTTATTTATTCATCTATCGTATACCTATCTATGGCCAGACGGCGATATATAAACAAAATATCTATATCTATGTCCTCAAACAAAGGTGCAAGGATGGATGATTCTTTGTTTGTTCGGCTAATGCGACGACAGAGATAATCTTTCGATGGAAAGTGTCATAATTGAATCCGATCGATAAACACCTTAGGCATGCAGATGGTGTAAAGAGGACCAACTGTGCTTCATTATTCTGATGATAAGTGTGCTGATGTGGTCTTTTTCATCAATTCCGCATCGACGGAATATCATGTGTGATTGTTTTATCTATTTTGTTGTTTGGTTTGTTGATGGTACACTTCATTCCGCCTTTTCCTCTAGAGCCCCTATATCATCCAACGGGGCCAGAGGTGCAAGGCGAAGACAGGTCGATGCTTTAAATGAGGATCTGACAAGAATCCTGAAATGGGGATCTGAGAATCGAGTACAGTTCAATGCAACTAAAACTCAAGCTTGTATGTTCACCAAGAAGGCTGATCACACAATGCCCAATTTGATGATGTCGGGTACCACTGTTCCTATGAATTCGTCAATATCCATGCTGGGTGTCACCACCAGCAGTGCTCTCTCATGGGACGATCATGTGGGGTCCATTGCGAAAGCTGCTTCACAAAAACTCGGTTTTCTATTCCGTGCGAAGAGATACTTCACATCCCAGCAACTGATTATGATGTACAAAGCACAAATTCGACCTGTCCTGGAGTACTGTTCACATGTTTGGAGCTCAGCCCCCAAACATACGCTGAAGCTCTTAGATTCAATTCAGAAGAGAGCTATTCGCCTAGTCGATGACACAACACTCACCAAATCATTGACCTCTCTAGATCATCGTAGAAAAGTCGGCGATCTATGCCTTTTTTATAGGTGCTCAACGGAAATATCATCTATTATGCCACCACGCGCGATTCCTAGTAGACCAACCAGACGAGCTCAGGCTGGTCACCCCTACACTGTCAGGCTCGAGACCTGTCGAACATCGCTATACCAAGCATCATTCATCAATAGAACGGCAAAGTTGTGGAATTCTTTGCCTATAGTGAAGTCTTTCCTGATGCTTACAACCTCCGAACTTTCAAGGAAAATTCCAACTTCTTCCTTCTCTCCCAAAATTCCACCGCTGGCTAACACGATGTTCCTCGAACATCATAGGTTTCCCTTTCGTGTTGTCCACAGATTAAAAAAAATCATCTCATTTATCATTGATTTCTTCTATATTCATTTAGGTGTTTTCCTTGCATTTTCCAGTTTTCCAGTCAAAGAATCATATAATAATTATAGCGAACACCACTTTCGTTGCATCAACCACAACCTATCAGAAGTCATAGCAAAGAATAGCAACCAATGCACACAGCAACACCTTCGTTGTCAGATGCACGAGGTTAGAACGAATATTAAAGGAATGATTCGGTTTTCAAGGCATTTTCCTTGTTTCCCATTGCCTGGTCAGATATCCTTCCATTCATATGCTTTCGTAGATCGATCAGCGGTGAATATTTTTCATCATAGATGACAAACTACATTCAAGTGTGTCAGGTCGTATTGGGGAAAGTCGTGAAAGCGTTCTTTCAATATTCTACATCCGATTATTCTTTGTTCTTGATGCGTTCGGCAACACTGTTCGAAGGCTTCCAGTTCCAGATTTCAGCGAGGGGTTTATTCTTGATAAATATCATGAATTCACTCTGATTACTTTGGAGTTTTGTAGCCAATTTCTCTAATAGCAGACATTCAGAGTCCAAGGTAGTTCAGCCAAATCGAGTGCCAAATATTCTCGAAATATACAAATTTCCCAAACTTCAAAACACTTTAAAAGTATGGATTTCAAATGAGCTTGTGTTTCCATACAATTTGACATATTATATACATTTTATTGAGAAAATTCTACATCGAATTGTTGGTTCACGATTTGTTATGAGAAACGGCTCCGAAATCTAGAAGAATGATTATGTTTGCTCCAATAATTAATAAGATAGTAGAATAAAAAAACAAAGGATAATCGTCGAGGAATTACTCTGCGTGAATACGATGTGGCAAGCGTGTAATTAAACAAATCACTGAATTGTTATTCGGTATATTCTTTTGTTCTATTCATGTTCCGAAATATTCATAATATCTGCTCGTATTTTTCTTTATTCGCAGTCATTTGATTCGATTAGCTGAAGTTGAGAAATTCATGGCGCACGAACTATTTCAGATATTCGTGATTGGACATTTTTAGTTGCCGTAATCGAATAATAATGTGATATAAGATACCTTTTCAACGATACGTAGTTCGTTGTGGATACTTCCTTAACATCGATTCATTGACGATTCGACATTTTGTTGAGTCATTCTACATTGGACGAGACATTCGTAACATTAAATTTCGATCGATATAATGATCGAAATATATTCGCATGGTTCATTATGTAGGACGTAACAATAAAGAGCTGAAAAGTATATAACCACCGTTCAAATAAACGACACGAATCAATCGCGGATAATTTATTTGTATAACGTTCAATTTTCAACGATCTTTCGACGCTCTATATTGAATTGCTTACCACGCAAAATTTATTTCCATTCGACTGCTTTGATTCTCTTTGAATCACTGTTCGAAAATTGATGATCCGAAATGGAGTAATTAATATATTCCTCATTTTTCGAAACGATTCAATCTTTGCTGTACGAGCCGATGAGTTGAGATAAAGATTTCTGCTGAAACTCGCTTCGTTATCGGAATATTCGAAGCTTAATATTATTCGCGGAAAAGTTCGACTCTTGAACGAATTGGTCGAAACTTGCTTTTCTTTCTCGAGTGCGATTTGATTCGATTGTAACGAGTATACGTGAACAATTAAAACGAATGAAATTTACTACGGTCACCGCATTTGAAGGTCACTTTTCAAAAGTACCTACATTCAATACACTCAACCAAGCTCCGGCGAGAATGAACATTTGAAAGTCCAAGAAACTTGCAGCGTCCTCATTTTCTTCTTCAAAAGTTGAACGGGAAGAGGAAGTCGATAAAAATATTGGTGCTGTTGTGTTGTGTCCAATAAATGTGTGGCATCAAAAGATATAATATTATACAGGTTGTAACTTGAATGACGTCATTAATTCCAGGTAGTGATTCCTTGTCATATTTTATGGAAAAAAGTTCATATTAACGTGTGTCCTAATTTGCTCAATTTTCGAGAAAAAAAGTTTAATGAAAAATCGTTTTTTCAAGAATTACTCGAAATTCTTTCTGCCGATTTTGATTAATCTTCGTGCGTGTTTTATTCGTAATACGATGCTTCGTATGTCATGAAATTATATTTTGAATTTTGTTTCCAGTCGTGTCGCAGAGGCTGTCTCTGTGACGGAATTTTAATCCGTAAACTAATTTCATGAGAAGAAGCCCCTTGTTACTGCTAACAAACATACCGTGTTTAATCGAAATCGGCGTAAATACTCTTGAGTTATTAATAAAAAAACCTATTTTATATTAACACTTTCGACACCTCGTTGCTCGGACACGAAGCAAGTTAGGACACACGTTTATGTGATTTTTTTTTTCATGAAATATGTCAAGGAATCACCCCTTGGAATTAATTGAGTTACACCCTGTATGTTCTGTACTAGATCGAGCTTAGAGTGAGAGGGATCGAAACTCACTATGAGAAAGAGACGCAGCGATCAAAAATCAGCTGACTGTTGGCAAAACATTTTTATTTCTCATGTGCCAAGCCATTTTTTCGAGAACTGAGACATTTCCAGATATTCGCATTCGAATCGAGTTTATAGTGTAAGATTATTCACTCAAATCTATTGTTTAGCGAAGTTTATTGATCCATGAGTGTGTTGAAACAAAGAGACACACTTTTACTGGTTGTTTTAATATTGAAAATTTTGTAAACAGTCCTAGTTGATTCAGCCAACATAATGATTTCCTGTCAAGTACATTTCTACCAAACAAATACAATTTCTAAAGGCATGGCAAGAATGCAGAATTTTTTCACAATGCATCACGTATATCGCAGTATTTTGCAGAAAAATAATGGTTTTTTTTTTCGCCCACCTTGTTATGTGTCTGTTCATCAAAGTTTTCGAACACGGTCAATATTGAACGAGAATAGATTCGTCACCCCTCAGTACTCTCGGGTTGATATTCACTCACCTCTAACGGACGCCTTTTTCGATTGACCTGTTAACGAATGGCCATCGGATAGCCATACAGGGCGAGTTGAAAAACCTGCATCGTAGTGAATTCAGAAACCCACCATCAATAAACCACGTGTGCGCGCCAAATGACTTGCTATGGGTGAGTTATCTGAAAATACAGAAAAAGAAATGATGTGTTGGTATGGCATCAGAGAAAGTGCCTGCAAAATTTCAAAGCAATCCGAGTGAAATCACGGAAGTTTCTGGCAGCAAGATGTAGGATGACAGTTTGACGTTTTTTTTTCCAATACGATCTAAACCTATTTTGCTATCTATGAGTATGAATACCGACAATATACAGGACAATATATATGTGGAAGTCTGAGAAAATCAATGTATTATCTAACCTTCGAATTTATCATAATGTAATCATTCAGTGTTTTTCAGCATTTCTGAAGATCTAATCTATGTAGTATAATATCATTTTGACTAACGAATTTAACGTGATAAAGAAACACAGGGTGTTCCATTTTAAAATATGACTTTTTTGTATATCCAAACCACACCTCAAAACGAAATAATCAGTACGCCACTGGATTCTGTGCAGAATTCTCTGTTAGATACGTAATTGTTAGTTCTGTTACTTTCAATGAATTCGTTGATATAGAAGACGTCCGTAAAATATAAATTTTCAAAATCACACTGTATCTTATAAACGAAAACAGTTATGCAACATTTGATAAGGTCATCATGATTTTCAGAAAAAGTCGCGGTCTTCAATAACAACCTAGAAACCTAACAGTCTCAGCGAAAATGGGATGCTCTGTATAAATAGGGAAAAACATTGTGTTTTCACGTTGTTTTTTGTTTGTCCGCACACCCTGTTCCAAAAGAATTCAACTTTCCGTGTGTATGAACAAGCCTGGATATTACTTCTGGAATTCAATTAGGCTCTCGCAAAATGGCGGACTCAGTTGTCGGATGAATTCCATTTTTTCGCTTGATCGATGCAATCTCGTTATCACAGCTGTTGGCTTTTCGCTTTCTAGCTGCCTATTTGCTGCTATAGGAATGTGTTTTTGCCGAATCTTTATTGCGATTTGATATACCTGATGGTACATTGTTTTTCTCTCCGTTTTTTTTTTCATTCCGATGATGTATCTGCTGAAAGTGCCATTATAGGGAAGTAGAATAAAATCGAGAAATCGTTCCACACAAACGTATGCTGTATCGAAATATTTGAGGTACATCAAAATTGTCTGTCAACCTTTCATCGAGATATCACTTACGCGGCCTTAAGCAGCTATTGCTAAAGACTGGTCTGAAAAAAGTTTTTTCTTCCATTGCCTTCTTCACATTTCGTCAAGACTGGATCAAACTCTGAAGAAAGTTCGATTTTTTGATTTTAAAACACTAGGAGACGATTTTTCGGTCCATAAAATCTCTTGGTGAGGACAAATCGGCTCTGCAAGTTATTTTCAATCAAAACTTCTTTAATCATACGGACATCGATTCCATTTTGATTTATACGACCTAACTAGATTTTTCCCCAACTATATATATCAGAACTATATGATCATTACGAATATGATTATGTGAATTATTATTATTGTAATAGATATTTACGTTACTAGTCCGGTAAGTACACTTTTACAGTACGAGTGAGATGTGAATTTCGAAACGAGTACTGTAAAAGTTTACCGGACGTGTGACGTATAACATTTTATTTCATACTGCTGAAAAAAACAGGGTATCTCGCATGATTCAACATGGAGAAAACTTTGTTGAAGTGCTACAACAAAAAAATGGGAATGTATCAGCAAGTAGCAACTCCCTAATAAATAAATAATTCATCCAATGGAGCTCCTGCGGTATCCATATTCATGGGAACGAAAATTTAACGGTTAATATTAATATTAGCAATAAGAAATTTCTGTGTATTGTTTTGCTGTTGAATTTTTAATAAATGTATTCATGCATTTGACGCATAACTGAGTTTTCAATATTTACAATCCGGTAAAATTTCATTACGGGATAGTAGCACGTAATGAAATATTACGTGCGCCTATCCTGTAAAAGTCTGTTTTCCGGATTGAAATCAGGTACGTAAAGGTATGTTCTATGATGCAGTATGAAATAAAACCTATTGAGGCGTTTGTAGACCCCAAAAAAGTCTGAGAAACTCTGGAACGTATATTTTCCGAGATATTTTCGTAAAGGAACATTTTTGGATGATAGTTCATAGAGCAAACTATCATGAATTTTTCATGTAGAATCACACCTTTGAATATTCGTTGTGATCTGAGTTCTGGTTCTGCTTATAAGGTTGTCATCAAGATATGGAAATTCGCGATTACTTCCTTCTTATAGGAACAATAGTCGAGTTCGTATATTCAATAATGAAATTGAATATAGGTGATGAATTTTGGGATGTGGTGATGGTTCGTGTGCAACGTTATTACTTTTCTAAAGATTCATGTAACACCTGTTCGAAATCCATTACTCATATGACCAACGTATTTTTCTATTCGTTCCTTATCCTCCGTAATTCGAGGATCTAAACGTACATAACGTACGTACATAACGTACATAACGTACAAACGTACATCGAATCATAATTCCTGAGGCAATGTGAATACTTTTCACTTGACCAATGTTCAAATTTTGTAGGGAAAATATTTCAGATTCGGCAGTATCTATATTATCAATCTAACATAGTTGAAGGAGCATTTAATTGGATCGTGTAGGCACAACAATGAAACTCGTCCAAGACAGAAACCACTTTACCACTTCTTCGGTTAGCAAACTGATGTTGATTCTGTGGGTTGAATTCTTCGATATTGGTCGTCAACTATTATTCGTATTGTGGCCGTAGGTTGTACTATTGCTCCAATCGTACTCCTTTGCATGTTTTGAAATTTTCGAATATTAATCGTCTATTACCAGTGGTGAATCGCTCATGCATATGTTGACATTTTTTGTTGCTCCCTGATATGTTTTTGGGATTTTGCGTGATTTTCTAAATGTTTTAGTTTCAAATACTTTATTGTTGTTTCGGTCCAACGAATATTCCTTCTTCAAGATTTGCCTCACACTCGAGGATTTCCTTTTCAAGTAAAGAAAAGCGTTTCCTTCTCTATTCGAGGCTTGACGCAATTTTTTATGAGCCCTAGTTTTATGAACAGAGGAGGTAAATAAATTTTCTGCTGCTCTACTATATAAGGGTTCATTTAGAACGTTTTTCACGTTTTGCAAACACGTTGATGTTCTCTAGATTAGGCTATGTGATATGGCAATTCACAGAGGTAGAAATTATAGAAATTACCTAACAGAACAATGTAATGAAGGTGTATCGTAGAATCGATATCACAGTCATGATATACAGGGTGAGTCAAAAATGTGTACCGAGCTTTCTGGGGGTGATAGAACATTGAAAAATAAGTGTAGTTTGATGATTAAACTCATGGCCCGAAATGCATATTAAGAGAGATATATCCTTCCAAAGTTGATAAAATTAAAATAATTTCTCCGCATAACTTCTGAACGATGATGAAAGCCACCCGATTGAAATTTTGTGCATGAATGTATGTTGTCAAAATACATTTTTTCGTCACACTTCCACATTTCTGATATTGTTATAAAGGGTGTTTTCAGAGGGTGAGTCATGATTTTTTGTAGAAAACTTTTTTCCCTGTATTATTTTCGGTGAAAAAACAGGAGCATTCGATGGAACGAAGAAAATTACATGAAAAAGGTACTCTTTTTCGAATACAAAAAATGGAGCCGTTCGTGAGATATTTGAGTTTTTCTAGTTACATGATATCAGCAGATTGATTTTATTCATCGCGAGATTCATCGGTAACAATATTTTAGCAGGCCATGATGAATGATTTTGTTCTCAATTTTGACGATCATGTCATCAACATTCGAGTCAACATTGTTGTAGTCGATTTGTTCGTGTGGTTTTTCTGTGTCATTTATCACTGCGATCATCAACTGAGATTTTAAGAAATATGGCAGGTTATTCGTTCTCTGAACAAACTGATATGCTTCTAATGCTTGGCGAGTGCTTCGGAAATGCAAATGCTGCTGAAATATCGTTATACCGATGAATCTCGCGATGAATAAAATCAATCTGCTGATATCATGTAACTACAAAAACTCAAATATCTCATGAACGGCTCAATTTTTTGTATTTGAATAAGAGTACCTTTTTCATGTAATTTTCTTCGCTCCATCGAATGCTCCTGTTTTTTCACCGAAAATAATACAGGGAAAAAAGTTTTCTACAAAAAATCATGACTCACCCTCTGAAAACTCCCTTTATAACAATATCAGAAATGTGGAAGTGTGACGAAAAAATGTATATTGACAACATACATTCATGCACAAAATTTCAATCGGGTGGCTTTCATCGTTCAGAAGTTATGCGGAGAAATTATTTTAATTTTATCAACTTTGAAAGGATATATCTCCCTTGATATGCATTTTAGGCCATGAGTTTAATCTTCAAACTACACTTATTTTTCAATGGTCTATCACCCCCAGAAAACTTGGTACACATTTTTGACTCACCCTGTATATTGTATAATCATCTGATATTGATGGGAACTGACCATTTTCCTGCAAAGGTTATACTGAGTGGCTCAACGCTTGAGCCGGTCGATTTTTATTTCGAGGGGGAAATATTTTGAGCATGTTTTCAATTTTTCACTTCAAACCCCTCGGAGGGGTGAGCTACAACCCTTGAATTCTCAAATGGGATAAGGGGTCAACTGATGAACGCTTCCTCGTTCTTGGAATTCAATGCAGTAGTTCTCGAGAAAACTCGTTCATGAAAATAATCGGCTAGTGATGGAAAGTAACGCTTTTTTCTCTTTCATCACTATTTCTCATTTTGTAGTTAGAACGATGTTCATCTTGGAAGTGCCTTATGTGTCTCTAATTTTGTCCTATCCAACATTACATGAAGAATCATTTATTTCAATGTCAGTTCCTTGATCTCTCAGTAAAATGCATACTTTGTTTCGTTTTCATTAGGCCACCCTGTATGTGCTATTTATGTGGACACACCCAACGGTTATATATTTCAATACCGAGTTTCCTGAAGAAATTCGCGTCAGCAATAATTGATTTAGACCAATTCTTAATGGTCTGGTGTTCTTGTTATTATCAAAGATGTATTTTAATATATTCTCTACTAGATCGAGCTTAGTGAAAGAGAGAGAGAGAGAAATTGAGACGACCATAAGAAAGAGACGAAAGCGATCGAAAATCAGCTGACTGTTAGCAAAACACATTGTGATAGTTATTTTCATGCGAGTAGAGTGGATAGTGTAAATTATTCACTCAAATCTATTGTTTAGCGAAGTTTATTGATCCATGAGTGTGTTGAAACAAAGATACTCAGTTTTTGTTGTTGTTTGAATATTGATAATCGATAACTAATCCTAGGATTTTAAAACTTTGTTCGATATATTGTCCTGTTTCAAATTGACTAGAGAAAGGCGGAAGAATCCGACCAATGAAAATATTAAACTAGAGAGAGGCAATCAGCAGTGATAGCTCTTTCTTCTTCTTCTCATGTTCGTTTCGATGCATCTCTCTCATGACCATATCTTTGGTTCACATAGATGGTTTAGTATTTCTCGGAGAACTTATGTCTTTCTTCTTTTGTTTCAGGTAAGTTCAACGACTTTCTCCACCTCAAGAAAACAAATATTGGTAACGTATAATATACATTATCCATAATAACGATCGTCTAGTGAGATACCTACTAAACAAGTGGACCGCGTCGTTGCCTGTAGATCACTTTTATATCGTCAAATGATTTAAATTAATTGGGAAGATATTTCTAATTGGTAGTGAAAAAGTTTCGAGGTATATTTCCTATGAAGAAATGAATGTTTCATTCTCAACAAGTTCATTCATGGTTATTCCGTGAAATTCCATCGATGCTCTTCAAGAACTAACTGTAAAAGTCTCGCTATTAAATCATGTTCGAGACAAGCACGAAGTGTGAGAAGCATCCGTTAGGCTTCCGTGGATTTTTCGAATACTGGTTTCGGTCAAAAGAGTTAATTATTCCTAACTGTTATTCGTGGCAGCCGGTCTGTAGTGCACGAGTGTTTGAAAAAAAAAATCACTACGAATGCTGGTCATCGTGACGAATTACCTCGAATGTGAATTTCCCAATGTGGAAATTTTCACCGTGAAAACTGACAATAACGAGATTGATGGTACTCGATCCAATAAAAATGAATCATCGATTGTTTTTTGTGTGCACAAACAGATTATTATTTACGTCGTCATTCATTATAATTTTGACAACCATCTTCAGAATATTCATTGTGTGAAGGAACAGACTCCGAATGCAAAAGTCGTTAGCTATTCTTTGTATTATCTTTTCGATATAATGATATCGGATTCACAAAGTTGATGAAATTAGACACTTACCTATCTATACGAATTATATATATTTTCAAATTGTTGAAATTGAGATAGAAAAACCTCAACTGATAATATTCAGTGTGTCCTTTTTGGAAAAATTTATTTAAATATTCCAGGTCCAGGTGGGTGTCAAAATATAATGAATATTGATGTAATGAACAAGCTGGTGGAGCTACTCATATACTTTTCTAATCTCTTGGTATTGGCCAACCTTGATGAACATGACATGGCGTGGGCTAAACTGTACAAAGTGCTAAAATTAGATATTTTTTTTGTTCCAAGATTTCTCAGTGTCGCCAACAAATATTCGGTATATTATTTGAGGTTATGTGTTTTTACTGTTTGTTTTTTTTCCGAAAGTAAAGGGTTGTCATATTTTCATTTAATTTCATTCCAAATCAGCTTCAGATCTCTTTCATATTATTATATATCTATTTTATATTATTTACTCCTGATGAAACAGATCTAAAATCAAGTTCATAGGAAATTCGCATATTCAAAGATGATATCTTGGTCCGAAAATTAGGAACAGAAGAAGAGAGCAGTAAAATATCCAGGTGAATTACCATAACATTCATCAATCACTGCGGGCGTGCGTTTTCGAAATATTTCCACACTCGTGCGTTTTACTTTCCACTTTCCTATTGTCATAGTGAAATGGTCATGGGAACTTGCAAACGGAACTCTACGACTTCGGAAATAGAAACTATCTGTCAGAAGACGAACGGAATTTTCTTCTGATCTAGCAGTAGTATGAGTGGAAATATTTTGGGTTTCTGTTCCCCTATCCTCGATTATGGTGACCGTGAGGAATAATGTGTTGGCAAGGACACGTATTTATTATTAATGGATGCTAACTAGGCGAAGCGCGTACGGCCTGCGTCAAAAAATTTGCATACCACCATATCAGTCACCGGAATTTGAAATTCAAATCTGAAAGCGGGCGTCTGTAGTCGAAGAAACAACGAAGTATCGTCGTTCGGTGATGGAATGAGTTATATTCCGCTTTTTTTTACCGGCCTCGCCTGCCTAAAACCCATCCATAATAGTTTATTGAAACGTTGAGTTACAGAAAGCCATATATTCTAGCACGAGTCGGAAATTAGCTGCGTAGCAGTATTATACGGTTTCCTTAATGTATATCTTCATAACATAATTTAATAATTATTTAGGGAAATTTCGGCAAAATAATTGGACTGGCAGGTATGATTCGTTTCTGACAGTTGACAGAAATTTGAGACAATATAGCGGAAAGTTCATTCAATTCAAAAGATGCCTAAAATTTTTGTAAAATAAACCTTCCTATCAGTGAATCGATATTGTCAGATTAATATGTCTTGATCCTGGAATCTCGATAAATGCTGGAGATACGTCCACCATTTCTGACATTTCTTCCGAAATCTCCAGCAGTTGTACTATTGATAAACAATATCAGCATTTTCTATGCAATTATTTCTAGATATCTGATATCTTATAGCTTGAGAACTTTGTTTTCATTCTCAACTATGAAAATAATAACTATATTAGGTCCTGCCTAGTTGTATTCCTATTTTTTCAAAAGTACTTTGAATTGAAAGAAAAAATCTGTTCAAAGGTCATTGCTATTGTTTTTCTTTCCTATATTTCATTTGATTATTTTGATGATTTTGCAGTGTGAACCAGTACAATTTTTTGGTTATTTTTACTCTTCCTGCTCCGTTCAACATAGTGGGTAGCGAGAGTCACACAGCCATGTTTGAACTGTCGCTTATCTAATATTCATTACATGTAGGCATACCAATCTTTGGAGAACCCATGACAAAAACACCTAAGAATCATGTATCAATGAGTTTCATTAAAAATCGTGCATTAATGAGAATATTACAGTGGCGAAACATGAAGTTATTCGATGCTAGGAATATAACACGGTCTGATTCGCATGGAAAAGTCAGATTATAAAAAAAATATCTTTCAACCAAAAATAATGTTCTGCACTAACAAACTGGTGTATATAGAGACTTGTGGACTTTCCGGATTATTCTTTGGAAAGAATCATTGATAAGAGTCAATATCTCCAAAAAATATCATTACTTTCCAATATGTCGAAAAGGTGTGGTTATTCATCGGAATCGTTCTCAGAAAATCTCTGAACAATCGATATTCCAATTCATCTTCACTATATTGCCTGGGAAATGTTTCTCCCAACACGTTCTGATACGTTCATTTTCTATTCGAAATATGGCCACTATAAAACGGTATTCGCGTATTTTCATAATTGCCCATAGCATGGTTGCGTTTCGTGACAAATCGGACACCTCATAGTTCTTCGTTCCGGAAAATACGGTTACATTGTCTGTACGGTTATATCAGAATTTTATATCTTGAGCGATGTCTCCCAGTTCCAGCAGCTAGTAAAAGTTTTGGCATCTATTTTCCAGGCAGAAATGAATATCTGGAAGGTATCAAAGTATACTCAGTCAGCTGTTGCTTTATTATTACTCATTTAGGTCAATGGATGTCCGTATTGCCATACTCTGTTGAGGTTTTTGGAATGTCTAATGTTACTTCATGTTCACCGACAGATTTAGTTGATACATCTCGACCTATACGCTAAACTGAATCGAAATCATGAATTATGATTTGTAATTTCCGCACCTGACATCTCCAGTACAACATGCCAGTTAACTGTTCGCGCCGATTCTGATCGAAATGGGATTTTAATTACTGATCCGGCCTCGTAAATAGGTAGTTTGTATTCGACAAAACGTAAATGATACGTTCGTATTACGCACTGAAAATGCGATTGCATTTTTTGTTATAGTACGCCATATTCCGATCTCGGGCGGTATTTACTCTCGAAACATTCGGAAATTCAATGTACTCTCCTTGTACAACGTCAGTTCGACATTGATTTCAGGTGAAGAATTCGTCCTTGTCGAGACCATAAGCGATGCAAAGTCAAGAACAAATTTCTGAGAAGTGTTGTGAAAAGTGGTTGTGGCTGGACGCATCCACAAGTTGAAGTTAAATTGAAAAGATATAATAATGAAGTGGAAACAAAGAATGCCTCTCAGTTATTATGTAATGCACGCCTATGATGGGCGTTGACCTTGCGGAGCTCGTTACCGAGACTTCGGCGACCTCCGATACGTGATGTAGGTATACGTATCATTTCTGTTCATTATCATCATGAATTCAACTGCTGAAACATTATTGAATGTCTGTCGCCACAGATAAAATTGTTGACAGCTGCTTCGTTCACTCGAGTCCTTCACTTCCGACTTTCTTATTCCTATTCGGAAAGCGATGATTCAACTATCATAATTTTCCTCTTTCTCTGTATTTTTATCATCTTTATGAATATAGGGCACGTTCTCTTCCATCAATTATATAGAAAGAGAAGGGAACGAAAGTCCGTATTGATGTTTATCAAAAGTCAAGACGAGGCGAGTTCTTCACCAACTCAATAATTGGCCGAATTGGTAATTTAACGTTGACCAATTAAGATCGTTGTCTGTGGAGGATAGTTAATGAATTTGTCCGTTGTTTGAGTTTCTCAGTCTATTGTGAAAACCTGCTGAGTATATTATTGAAGCGTTAGCGGTGAAATCAGAACGACCATATTCGCAGTATATGTATGGAATTCAACCGCTTATCCATATAAGTGCGGCAGATATATATACCGGGTGTCCCAAAGCAAAGATATTTAAGTTATTCGCGGAAAAGAAAATTGGAAAAAAAAACATAGCAAAATCCACCCCTGGCAAACAACCCCCGAGAAACCACCCCTAACTTTGGTTTTTCAAATTGCGCCCACATGCTTGTTGTGGTTCAATTTACAGCCCGTTTCCTTACTCAATCAATGATGTATCATGGTAACTAGAATGAGATGCAAAATTATGGCAAATAAAGATACAAATGAAATATTAATTTATAAGCTCATCTGTATTTTGAATAATACATTATACTACAGAAATTGTTCGAAAAGTACAGAGAGCTCTAATCATTTCCGGAGTAACGGTTTACAAGTCTCAGAAGTTTTTTGGGTAGAATCTTCCATATTTATTGGTTGAGTTCCGAAGACAACTCGTTTCAAATATCCCCATAGGAAAAAGTCCAGTGGCTTGAGATCTGGAGAACGTGCAGGCCATCGAATAAGTCCACTATTTCCAATCTACCCACTAACGAATTCAATTTTCTCGATTAACTATTATACATATTATGATGTATGATTGAATGAAGAATGAAATGTACTGTGAGTTGATTCAAGTGCAAGAGTTGGGGTGCAATTTGGAAAACAAAAGTTAGGGGTGGTTTCTCGGAGGTTGTTTGACAGGTGGTGGATTCTGCTATGCCTCATGAACGAGCTTATGGTCTCCTACGACACGAAATTTTTTTTTCAATTTCCTTTCCTGCAAATAACTGGAATATCTGTTGGCCTGAAAGTTCTGGGACATCCGGTATAGAAGTGTGGCCAGCCAACGAACACGTCGATACGCATTGCTAACCTACAAATCGCACCTATTGTATTCGAAGTCGAACATCTTTGAAACCTGAAACTGGGTCGCCAATTATAGCGAATAGCTAGATTCGAGTTGATGATGTTTGCGTTGAATCTGTTTTCCCATAAGTCCATCGCTGGTCGAGTCTCTGTTCAATATAAATTCAGCGAAGGCTAGTCAAAGTTGACTGAAGTCATGAAGTCACATGGAAATCTTGCGAGACTCTCATGCCAGCTCTGGTTAAATCAAGGATATTTTCGGGCAGTTTTCTGAATAGTTTCTTTATTATTGCTTCAACAACTTCATGAGATTGTTTTTCTTCGAATCATGCAGCTTCTTCGGCTTCACGAAGTTTGACAAATTCATCAATTTCTGTTGAATCTGGCGAAAGTGTGCATTGGTCGTAGAATCAGGATGAACGATGCTGTTATTCGCTTTCAAGAAATAGCGTTGAAAGTTTAAGTAAGTGTAAGTGTTGAATTACTTTTAGCTTTTATTCTTAACAAATAAGCAACAACCGGACCACAACGATCAACGATGATGATCAAAATCAAAATATTATCAACTGAAGAAACATATCTTTGTGTCAAGTGTCAAAAGAACCGTAAAAGCGGTCCTGTCACTCATGGAGTACACACACTGTCACTTGTCAAACCACATAATGAAGATTGTTACTTCTAACAAAATAGTTCAATGAACATAATAGTTCAATTCAACACCTTAATATTGATGGTATCCTGAATTTGTTTCATTCGTCCAGTTATTGTTATACTCTTCTAATAAATGTATCAATGTAGTTAGTTGAGGCAGTATCGCCACTTGCTTCTGCCGGTTTGTTTATCCTTTCAGTCTTTGGCATCATGATGGACGACGGAAAGTAGAGACAGTATAGAGGTTGTTGATTCAGAAACTGCGCCATGTTATGTCCTGACTGAAGATAGATTGAGTCCTTCATGGGATTAATTCTATTTCAGACAACTAATCGATGTCATCATCCTTATTATTGGTATTGATGGTTGTGAGACCTTATAAGATCTATTGTTTCTATGAGGTCTAAGATTTGCTTCAACTCCCTTAGGAATCTTGCAATTTTCCACAGTCAGATGTACAACATCGCACTATGGTGAGGTGTTACTGGATTTCCCCCGTAGAATCTGCAGGTGCTGACCTCTTCTGAGGTGTTCTTCAAGTCTACAGTTCTTTAGCTATATCAGTTCCTTGGATCTTGCCTAGTTGAAGATGAGATCTTTAGCCTGCCGCAGTCTTGGAAGTCTTTGCCATCGTGTCACTCTTCTTCAGCTTCGTTGACTTCTTCTTCTTCTTCTGGCCGTCAGGTTGATGCTTCTTTCAGTGCCAGAGGGTCGATCGACTTGTTCACTCCTCTCTTTGTGATCATTGATCTATCTCGATCACGTTGTTGTTGCTGCTCAGATAATTCAGTGAAGCTATTTTTATCGTGACGCGAGAAATATTGGCTGGTGCCGTTCCATCATAATCCCCGTTCAGGTGGATATGTCGTGCTCGCCTGTCGCCTGCCCCACCTGCCTGGATGGCATCGGCGTCGGGGTGCGGCACCCTCTGCCACCCTTTCGTACTCGGGCCGCGCCTTTGCCGCACCCGCGGTGGCCACACGCGAACTCGGAGGCGGCGTTTATTTGTTCCCTTCGAAGTATGTAGATATCGGGGATGGTAGCGGACGTGATGAGTTTAGCGGAAGAGAGTTGTTTTCCTGACGGATGCGCAAAGTGGTACTTTTCCGCACGCATCGAATATGGTTAGGCGAACGACGCGGCGTGCTGATATAGTTATTCACCTAACAAGTGCGGAAAGTAGTATTTTTCCGCAAGAGTTAGGTACATGAAGAAAAAAAGTTTTTTATTAAACAAGGTTTCATAATAAAGCTACAAAATGACACATGAGACAGAATAGTTACATAGATCATTTAGTAAGGCCTGAATATCCTCATTTTCAACAACATAAAAATCGTGCGGAAAAAGTAACTTTTCAGCACTAGTGCGGAAAAGTAACTTTTCTGCATGATTTTATCTTTCCGCGAGATTTTTCAAAGTAAGGGAGCAGTCGTTCTACGCTGGTTAATAGGGTAGGTGGTTCGAATCCTGGGCGAGTTACTTTTTTCATTTTTTTTTTTGGAATCGATGAGAGTACTTACTGTTCATTTTTCGTTATATTCTTCAATATTCGTTTATTCAATGACGACATGAGTGTTTCTGATAGAATCTGTTATGAAAAAAATAATTCGCTCGTACTACAAAATTTCATATGCCTACTCGTGGGAAATGTTTGTCATTTCATGCTCATTGTACAATATACTAATCTTGAATTGAAATATTGTGCTTTGAAGAGAAAATCGTGCGGGAAAGTAAAAATCGTGCGGAAAAGTAAAAATCGTGTGGAAAAGTAGAACTTTCGAAACGAAAAATCGTGCGGAAAAGTTACTTTTCCGCACGCTCGTAGGAAAATGCAATTTTCACGTGTGCGAAATGTTTCCTACGAGCTGCATATCAGATAACAATGAAAACTAAACATGCAAGATAGAACTATCGAACGAAAAATAATATTAGAAAATCAAATCATTCATTGATAATATCTATAACAATTATTGACATTTTACACATCAATTGCAGGTTCGGTCAGTTCATTTAGTACTGAGACTATGTTAGTTTTCTCTTTATTTGTTTTGAGCTGAAATTAGAAAAAAAAAGATAGAGAGATGATAGCAAGGGATTCTCACATTTCATGAAATAGCCAACAGCTACTGCGATATATACAAATTTTCCCTACTGATGATATTTTCGATAGCTGACCCAATTTTTTCATTTACTTTCGAGAATATGTTTGAACGGTTTTTCGTGCCTGGATGCACTAATATTAGAGAACGTTCAACGAAGATATTTTGATCAGTTCCCAAGAAATGTCGAACGAAGAAAAAAATGGTTCTAGTTTTTTTTCGGTTTGACCATGTTATGTCCGGAATAAGTTGAACGAGCTCAGTCGATGGATACTGGTTGGAATTTCTATGATGTTCGGAGCACATCGTGCTAGTCAGCGGTGGAATGATGGGAGAGAAGGAAGGTATTGGCATTATTCTTGAAAGTTTGGAGGTCGTAAGCATCAGCAAAGACCCAGTCAATATTTCCGTCGAACGGGACGTTGCATTCAAAACTAAATTTGTCAATCAAATAGTCGAACAGTTAGTGGGATCTTGAATTTCAAAACCGAGTTGAAAAACACACATCAGGAGTTCAATGTATAACAATACTGTCTAAAAAAGTGAATAAACCGCTATACACGATCCTGGTGGATAAAAATTGTAATTAGCGCCAGCGATTTTTAATCCATATCGGAAATCGATTTCATCAACTGAACCGTCTTCCAAACTTGTGTATGTACTTTATTGTTTTTAAGAGTTGGTTTATAGTGGTTTTTATGTGTTATTATGAGTTGTGAGTATAATAGATCAATTTTTATAAGAAGAAATAGTGTGTATCGAAAATATAAAATTGTTCTGGGGTAGGCTTCTATTGTATGCGAGCCACTGGGCATAATAGACATTATTTTCTTTGTTTCACGCTTGTTTATCAGTTAAATCATTTCTTTGGTAGCACATTCCAGAATACCATTGAATTAATAATCACTTTTTTTTTGTTTCGAAAATGATCGTGACACACATTATCGGAATGGTTTGCACGGACCACGAGCACTATTTCAATTTCACCGGCAATAACAACACACGGCTTTTCTAATTTGAATGTTTCGACGGTCGAGAAACATCAGTTTGTGAAGTCACAACACCGTGAATTTATTATTATCGTTTTGGCTGGGACGATTTAAAAGTTTCTTTTCGACTTTGATGAAGTTGAATCGTCGAAGGTTTTCAACATACGAGATCGATCAATATATTGTAATAATGACGATTCGAATGAACAAAAGGATATGGCATAGTTTTTATCTTCGATCATTGAACAGACTAGATAAGTAATCCACAGCCCTGGCAATACAGTTTGTTTGGAAGCAACATCTATAGTATCTATCTTTGTCTAAACAAGGATAGCAGGAGCTGATTCTCCCAGCACCAGTGCCGTGTTGTCAGAGAGGGTCGAATTTATTATTAATTCATGATGAAACCGAATTGAAAATCCGTAACAATTTCAGTAGTACTTTTCAGCATTTCTTGGCGGGAAAATGAACAATGACGAGACACTGTCGCAGCTGACCTATGGGTATAATCAATATAATCTAATCAAATCAATTTAAATTCATTTTTATCCATTCCATTTGGGAAAATGCTTCAAAATTTCGAATGATACGACAATGCTAACTCACCTATGGAATGACGTGTTTTGATCGCCGGTTCAAATTGTCTTTAACACACCTCACAACGTCTCACCATTATATCAAATCACCAAAACAGGAAATAAACTGAGTTTATGAGGAATTCTGAGTACACTAAACTGAACACAAGTTTAATACTATCGATAAATCAAAACGTAAATGATGACAGATACCAAACAAAGCAATAATCGCCGTCGATTGTCAATATTAAATTGCGGTGTTGCAACGTTGAGCAAAAAGTATTCATGATACCCATGCTGGTCCTCGAGCCCCCAAGAAAGTAAAATTGCTAAGTCTCAGAATAATGTAGCAATCTTCTATTAATCAGAACTGATTCATAATCGTCATGACCCAAATTTATTATTATATTTGTGCATCGAACTACATGAATTCATAAAGGACTTTAAATATTATATGGACTATTTATCACTTTTTGATGATTGGATATGACAACACTGGCGACGATTGGGTACTAATATTATGATAATTCTGGGAATTCATGTTAGCATCAGAATATTTGTTTTGTGATCCTTCTAGTGGGTTTGTTGTTCGGAGGTTTTTATGGTATTAGGTAGGTGTTCTTGGGTAATAATGTGGACTGGTTTTCTCCCATTAATTCATAGTAGATTGTTGTTGAAGTGAGTATGGAAAATTATAGTTTCGTAGTGGATGCAGATAGCTCGATAGTGAATCAGATTTTCAGGAGATAAAAAAAATATGAATGATATGAATTTTTCTTAAACTCCATATTTAATACCTTCTGAAATTTCAACAACTAGGTCATTTTTGATCTATGATACGTGCAATCGAATTGAAATCATGAAATGAATCCGAGAATTGAGCGGAATACAGGATATTCCATTTGAACAGATGTTTTTTTTTTTCGGTGGAACTGGGAAGGTAACATTAATAAAATTATTTCAGTTGGATTCTTCATCGAGTTAGCCTGCCGATTTTCGAAAGTCGCACTTCGACTTCACATAGATCGCGTCAAAATACCGGGTGGTCCAAAGAAAACGACACAAGGCCGATTTGACATAGTTATCGTTCTAAAAAAAAAAAACGCTCAAACCGGCCGATTTTGATTTCGAGGGGAAAATATTTTGGGCATGTTTTCAATTTTTTCACTTCAAACCCCTCGGAGGGGTGAGCTCCAACCCTTGAATCTCAAATGGGAAAAGGGGTCAAGTGATACATCACTTTGAAGCTAATCGAAATCTCTTACCAACGCTTCCTTCTTTTTGGAATTCAATGCAGTAGTTCTCGAGAAAACACGTTTATGAAAATAATCGGCTAGTGATGAAAAGTGACACTTTTCTCCCTTATTTCATCACTATTTCTCATTTTGTAAATAGAACGATGTTCATCTAAGAAGTGCCTCATGTGTTTTTTCATCATTTATTTCAATGTCAGTTCCTTGATCTCTCAGTACAAATGCATACCTTGTTTCGTTTTCATTGGGCCACCCTGTATATTCGATTGCGATTCTAATGTTTCTGCTGAATCGTAAACAATGCCGATATTTGTTTACAGTCCGACGTTAAAAATATGCGGCTTCTGGTCAATTATTTTATCAACTTTAGCTCTTCATTTCATGCCTAGTTGATTTGGATAAAGTAAATATATACTATATACTGTTTCTTTCTATATATACCTTGTCCTGAACAAACACATGCATGCGAGTCTGATCTGCATACTAGTTTTGATGAAAAGTCGTCGGATTTTAGATGAGATTCTGAAGTGATATTTTTTTCTCTGCTTTCCGTTGGACATTACATTCAACGTAGAACTTCGAATATTACTACGAATACCATAATTATTTTATATTACTAGCTTCAGCTTTGAGAAAACTCGTCGGTTCATTAGAAAAGTTGACTGTTGAAAGCTTAATGAAATATGGGGTGATTCAAAAGTTTGCGGCATCCCTTCGGGGGTGTAATCCTTGCAAAAAAAATAAGGCATTACTGTGGGTCCGTGTTGTATGAGATAATTTGTTTCAAGTACGCAGTTTACCTTGACCCAAGTAGAGCTGTTTTTTTAGTGTACGACTCTTTCGATAAGACACTTTGAAGACGATTTTTTCTTGTATACGTTCATAACCATTTACAGTTGAATATCGAAAATTAGATTAGACCGTTTGAAGGCAAATGAAATCCTGAATTGAAAATTAACAAATTTTATTCGAGGGCGTCGTTTTGAATGCGTATCTAGTGTTTTTCTTATCTGTAAACATACGCAAATCACGCTCTATCGAATTTTCCCGCAAAAGCGAAAAAAAATCGGTTCTTTTATAAATTGTGATTGCTACGTTTATATTATACGGGTTAAAATACCAGCATGCTCTAGGATGAGATTTCGCTTGGAAATGTTTGTTCACTTTCTATTCTTCAAAATGTGCGTTCTTGATTCTCAATTATTTATTCTTATCAATCCCATGTAGGATATTTCGAACAAAATTACTTTTATTTCAGAATTTATAGTTGAGAACGGTATGTTTTCCTAGTAGGTAAAAGAGTTTCGAAAATGAAGTGTTAATGAAACAATATTGATGGAAAGAAGTATTGATGTGTGAAATGAAAAATAATACTGACCTCTATATGCGTCACGATATCATTGTATTTTTACGTGGAGTGAAGACGCTCGTGATGAGGTAAATTGCCGAGTGTATTACATGAGGTCGTTAACCTCAAAATATTCTCAAGTTCATTGACACAACAGTAACAGCTATTATCACTCTGTTCAATATTTCTAATGAAAATTATAACGGAGACAACCTGACGTACTCAAAGTGTACTCAATAGTTTCATTGATAAAAAGCATTTTGCCAATTAAATCATCCATCATTCCGTTATTATGTAATGTATGTGTATATCTTATACATGGTTCGGATAAAGCATGGTACCAAACAAATATCTTTCAAACGAAATGAAAATTTGCAGGTAAGTGCAATGGAACATGATGCATCTGATGTACATTTTTTTGTTGATAATATGCCATCAACTTCTTCAATTCAAATGGGACACCCTCTATATAAATTAAAAGATTTCGGTAGAGCCTGTATTTTGAATTCATACATACTGAGTTTAGTGTGAAAAAATAATAAAAGTACAATCTACAAATTGTACAATTTAGAATGATTCAATTAAGTGAAAAAGAGTGTATTGAAATTTCAATGATGATCGGTTATGGTGATTGTAATATTTACGTTACTAGTCCGGTAAAAGTTTACCGGACGTGTGACGTATAACATTTTATTTCATACTGCTAAAAAACAAAAATGAACAGTGAAAAATAAAATATTAATCTATTTATCTGCGTCCAGTAATTTCAGAATTTTGCATTCACTCCCAAGATAGCTGGCAGGTAGTTTCCTTAGAAACATAATTTTTGTTTTAAATAATACTGTCAGTGATTGTCACAAAAAAATGGGAATGTATCAGCAAGTAGCAACTCCCTAATGAATAATTCATCCAATGGAGCTCCTGGTATCCATATTCATGGGAACGAAAATTTAACGGTTAATATTAATATTAGCAATAAGTAATTTCTGTGTATTGTTTTGCTGTTGAATTTTTAATGAATGTATTCATGCTTTTGACGCATAACTGAGTTTTCAATATTTACAATCCGGTAAAATTTCATTACGGGATAGTAGCACGTAATGAAATATTACGTGCGCCTATCCTGTAAAAGTCTATTTTCCGGATTGAAATCAGATACGTAAAGGTATGTTCTATGATGCAGTATGAAATAAAATTTATTTCCGTCAATTAGAATTTGACACTTAGACAACAAAAGAGTACTCGTTTATTTATTACTATGCATACAAACAAAATCAATTAGTAAATATAAATAGTTTTTTGCTCTAATGCAAAAAACTCAAAGGAGGTTGATTAAAGTGCTATATCCCTCGTTTTTACAACAATTTTTTTCACATCAAACTCAGTATGTATGAATTCAAAATAACAAGCTCTTTCGAAATCTGTAAAAATATATAGGGTGTCCCATTTAAATTAAAGAAGTGGATGACATTTCCGGTTGAACCGGAAGTATATTATTAATACAAAAATTGCACTTACCTGCAAATTTTCATAAATATCGTCCTCATCGTTTGAAAGATATTTACTATTTACTTGGTTCCATACTTAATCCCAACCCTGTATATATTTACCGAATGTGTTTTTTTATGTCCTATGTACGTTTATCGACGCAAATTTCACCATATCAATAGTGATAATGATTATAATAATATTAGACAGATGTTACAGACAGTGTTATTATTGATTCCTATTTATTCTTCCTTATCTAAACAAGTATAGCTTATGTAATCGTATATAATACTTTCCGGTATTGCTTGTCTCGAAGAAAGTATCCATCGGTAATAGTACTAATGATTGTTGATCCGGAAAAAAAATATTTCACATTATAATAATTTATAATCACGTAAGATCGGAGACTATAATTTATAATCCTCGTTGCAGCATCAGAATAGCGTTCGAATAACTCCGTGCCCTATACAGTGTGTTTCAAAAATAGGTGAGCCCGCTGCTACTATACGTAGTATGCACATTTCCAGCTTTTAGTGGGTAGAATGGCCGTAGAAGAAGTATAGTATAAAACTCGCATGGAATGCACAAGGTCATGATTCAATCACGCGATCATATTAAAATGTGGATTTGTACACACATCACCACGAGTTGAGAACTGAAACAATTCCGAACATTTCTTCAGTAACCATGCGAAAAAATGGTAATTTCCTTAGATTTCATGAGGATTTATGTGAAAGGAACTCCCTGATTGGCGGTGTCGAATTTGCTTACATAACGGTCGTCCCATTGAACTTGAAAATTGGACCATCGCCTTTGGCACACCAAGATACAGTTATCTTACGATCGACTTTTTTTCTTCGCCATTGCCGCTTATAGGCGAGTAAGATCTGCCTTTGTGGAGAGATGTTCTCGAACACTTCGAATAGGAATCGTCTATAACCTGTCTATAGTTTGGAATTCGAAGTAATATGTCATATCGATAACTAGGCATGTCCAAATTTTCAACAGTTTTCGGAAGTTATTCCAGGTTGTATTGGTCACAGTTCAAAGAATAATATACCAGTTCCGTCACTCTCCTTATTGCCTTTGATGTTCCGAGTACAAAAGCGGCCTGCTTCGAACGTCTTTCAGAAAAACAATCAGCATATCGAAGTACTATTAACATGTAAAATATCGGTTTGTGTACTCGCACAGTAGGTATATATTCATATATCATCCATAATTTTTCGAAAGCCTATGAAAAGATTTGTTGACAAGCAGAAAGTCTCATCTGTTTCGACTGACTCGATTATTTCCTTGAAAGGTCGAAGCTCAAATTTAATATATTGACCCTGACTGGTTTATTCGTTTAATATTATCACCATGGCATAAGAATTGTTGAAATCATGTTTTCATTAGGAACAACTGATTTATTTGATTTCATGGTTCTTTGCTCTTGGAGTGTCATCTCATCTATTAGAGTTGAATAGTAATTCAACAAAAATTACTTCCGGATTCCTTTTGCCAGGTTGAATATTACTCGATCATAGTTCATCGCAAAACCGGGTGTCCCAGTTGAACCAAAACAAACATGTGGTGCAATATGAAAAACACAAAAGTTAGGGGTGGTTCCTCGGGGGTTATGGTCTCCTACAACACGTATTTTTTCCAATTTTCTTTTTTGCAAATAACTGCTGGCCTAAGAAGAGAAATTAAAAATCGATGTATTTTTGTGGTCGTTTTTTCGAAATTCCAATACTTTCCTCATCTCCCACTACCGCTTCACTGATTAACACGATGTCTTCCTCGAACATTATAGGATTTCCTTCTGTGTTGTCAAGGGAGAAAAAAGAATTCCGTCATCGTTGTGTTTTTCGTTATGTAGTTCTAGGTAATGTACTAGTATGTACAATAATAGTCAGGACGTCAGTGTGAGAACCTAATTATTTTTAAATTGGTATTTCTAGATCGACTCGTAGGGATCGATAAAACCTTGTTAGTTTGGAAAATATACTGCTACCTCATTATTGTCTTCTAATTGCGATATATATTTTTCCACTGATAAATAAATAAGAATTCGGATATGATGAATAAGTGGGAGAAAGAGAGGTGGATCGTGTTGGATAGACTAGACCATTTTAAATAGTCATGTCGTCATTTGAAAAGAGATCCAATGATGATTGATCTATTTTTCTGGAATTTTTCTGTCATTTTCCATCTAACATTATTCAAGCGTTGATCTGTAGTATCTTCATGGTAAATTGACAAAAATGGATCTTGAATTTTCATTAGTGAAGCTCAGCAATATTTCTAACCCCCCACGAAAAGATAACACTCAAAGCAATCCACCAATCTTGAGTAATGGTCATGATTCCACCCTAGGTATACAGGTTGAGTCAAAAATGTGTACCGAGCTTTCTGGGGGTGATAGAACATTGAATAATAAGTGTAGTTTGATGATTAAACTCATGGCCTAAAATGCATATCAAGGGAGATATATCTTTCCAAAGTTGATAAAATTAAAATAATTTCTCCGCATAACATCTGAACGATGAAAGCCACCCGATTGAAATTTTGTGCATGAATGTATGTTGTCGGAATACATTTTTTCGTCACACTTCCACATTTCTGATATTGTTATAAAGGGTGTTTTCAGAGGGTGAGTCATGATTTTTCGTAGAAAACTTTTTTCCCTGTATCATTTTCGGTGAAAAAACAGGAGCATTCGATGGAACGAAGAAAATTACATGAAAAAGGTACTCTTATTCGAATACAAAAAATTGAGCCGTTCGTGAGATATTTGAGTTTTTGTAGTTACATGATATCAGCAGATTGATTTTATTCATCGCGAGATTCATCGGTATAACAATATTTCAGCAGCATTTGCATTTCCGAAGCACTCGCCAAGCATTAGAAGCATATCAGTTTGTTCAGAGAACGAATAACCTGCCATATTTCTTGAAATCTCAGTTGATAATCGCAGTGATAAATGACACAGAAAAACCACACGAACAAATCGACTACAACAATGTTGACTCGAATGTTGATGACATGAACGTCAAAATTGAGAACAAAATTTTTCATCATGGCCTGCTAAAATATTGTTACCGATGAATCTCGCGATGAATAAAATCAATCTGCTGATATCATGTAACTACAAAAACTCAAATATCTCACGAACGGCTCAATTTTTTTGTATTTGAATAAGAGTACCTTTTTCATGTAATTTTCTTCGCTCCATCGAATGCTCCTGTTTTTTTCACCGAAAATAATACAGGAAAAAAAGTTTTCTACAAAAAATCATGACTCACCCTCTGAAAACACCCTTTATAACAATATCAGAAATGTGGAAGTGTGACGAAAAAATGTATTTTGACAACATACATTCATGCACAAAATTTCAATCGGGTGGCTTTCATCGTTCAGAAGTTATGCGGAGAAATTATTTTAATTTTATCAACTTTGGAAGGATATAATATCTCCCTTAATATGCATTTTGGGCCATGAGTTTAATCATCAAACTACACTTATTTTTCAATGTTCTATCACCCCCAGAAAGCTCGGTACACATTTTTGACTCACCCTGTATAATACACTATTCTTTCCATACGTTACGGACTTTATGGATGACAGTATATCTTCATAGCATTTTTGAGATGCAGACCTGGTTAGACTGCCTCGGTTTCGTCCCGATGACCCAATTAGGGTAATCGGTTCAGTTGAATGTGATCTCTTCTGGGGTTCGATACGTTCACTTTGCTGTGCCCTTCTCTACAAGTCAATATTTTAGACGGCACACATTATCAAGTAAAAAAAAAAAAACTCGGCGCAGAATAACTAACCATCATGGACGTGTAATAACGGTTGTTTGGCCTCAAAGAAAATGCCGGAGTCAGTGACTCCGAAACGGAATCGAATACGGTGGAAACAAAAAGCGATTCATTCCGACGAAGTGATGGGAATTCGAAATGATGTTTTGAACGGACGGGAAGACAATGGCACATATTTAGACGGTGCGGTAATGAATCGAATCGAAGCTCTCGAAGCCCAACGAAACGATACCCTATTAGTCTTGGTTTCGTAAAAGGTAGAACAGTTTTTGGAACAGTTTTAGTTCTGCTAGTAGCCACAATAGATTCATTCTAGGGTCGAAGTTCAAGTATGTTCTTGTCTTTCCGCTGAGAACGGAAACTTGGTTCTCTTTCTTGATGAAACATTACATCAAAAAATCTTGAAGATGTGCAAAGTGGTTCGAAACTCACAGCCAAAAACGTTGATTCTAATGATGCCCGATATCTCTCTTGGTAGTGACATAGGAATATACAGGATATACATATAGAAATTTATGGCCACAGAATAGAAATAGAAACGGAAATCAAATATCTTGGTGTCATTGTAGACAATACACTGAATTTCAAATCTCATCATATGTACATTTACGAAAAAATCGTTAAAAAGCTCTTTTTCTTTTCTAGAATCAGGAAACTCTTATCCTTCCAATCATCTGTCACTGTATACCGAACCATTATACAACCACATTTCGATTATTGTGCCAGCTTGCTTTCCCTATTAGATAGTAATAGTATATCTTCATTAGAAAAATTGCAAAACCGCGGAATTAGAATCATACTTCAGTGTAATAGATTAACCCCTGTCCATCTGATGTCTGTTTTCGAATGGATGACAGTGAAAAACAGGATTAAATACTTTTCCATGATATTCATCTATAAAATAATAAATTGTTATTTCCCCACTTACATCAACGAATTTATTACGTTCAATCATCAAATTCGCAATTATGAGACTAGAGGCAGGCATGATTTCCATATTAACCGTACTAGAATGAAGAAAACTATGAATTCACTATTTCATCAGGGTTTAGTTGATCATAATAATCTACCCATGGAAATTAGGATAAGTTCTTCAATCAATGTATTCAAATCCAGATTGAAGACTATTTTGATTGATTAGTCAATTCAAATCTATTTGATGTGAATATATGTACCTTTGCTCATTGAGTTTTACTGCTCGTCAGGAATAACATTACCAAAATTATTTGCTTACTTATTTATTTCAGAATGTATTGTTATTGTATGTGTATTGAATATTCATCTATTTTTTTTTAACTTTCACCATATTGTTTGTAAATTAGGATTTCCTATTTAAATAAAGATTATTATTATTATTAAAACAGTCATATGACCGAGAGATTTTCATGTAGAGCCATGAGACACTCTCTTAATCATCATTACTATTTACGGCTGTGGTCACGATTTTTGCATCGATTGAATTTCGATTCCAGCAACTATTCCGATCTCAGCAATCGCAGGCGGCGACGTCCGGCGCTGCGCAGCTGCAGCTGTTGCAGCAGCAGCAGCAGCAGCAACAGCAGCAACAGCAGCAGCAGCAGCAGCAGTACCTCGCGGCGGCGGCGGCGGCGGCGGCGGCGCAACAGCAATTCCCGCATCAGGCGGCGCCGTATCTGGTGAACGCGGCGGCCGCCCAGCAGGAGCCCTCCTACCTCATCACCGCCGCCGGCATGCCCGCCCAGTACTACGGGGCGGTCGGGCCGTGGGTGTACCCCGCCCCGCCCGCCAACCTCATCCAGCAGGGGGCGGGCGGCAACGGCGGCAGGCGGCCGCTCACGCCCAACGGGACGGCCGAGGCGCAGCAGCAAGTTCAGGTGGGTGTTGTTGCGTGTGTTCGTATTTTTTTTTTTTTTTTCGGAAGTCCGAATTATCGACTTCGGTTTCTATTTTCATCTTGAAGTTCCAGCAATCGATCCAAAGTTACAACATTTTTTTCGGAATTTCGACTTTTATCTCGGAATGTCGCCTTTCAAATGCGAAGTTTTGACATTGATCTTGAGAATTCGACTTTCCTGACGTAAATTCAACTAGTTTGAAACTCGGACTTTCAACTTGAAATTTCTATATTCATCTCAAAACGTTTAACTCAAAATTTCTACTATTACCTCGAAATTTGCACTTTTATCTCGAAATTTGGACTTTTATCTCGAAATATGGACGTTTATCACAAAATTTGGACTTTCAACTTGAAATTTCGACGTTTAACTCAAAATTTCTACTATTATCTCGAAATTTGGCCTTTTATCTCGAAATTTGGACGTTTATCACAAAATTTGGACTTTCAACTAGAAATTTCGACGTTTACCTCAAAATTTCTACTATTATCTCGGAATTTGGACTTTAATATCGAAATTTGGACGTTTATCTCAAAATTTGGACTTTCAACTCGAAGTTTCGACATTTATTTCGAATTGTCGACTTCTATCTTGAAATTTCGACTTTTATCTATAGATCTCGACTCATCTCAAAGTTTTGACTTTGACCTCAAAATTTCTACTCGAATCTCAAACTTTCCATTTTCATGACGTTATTTCGACTATTTCGAAATTCGGACTTTCAAGTTGAAATTTCGGCATTTATCTCGGAATTTCTACTTTTAATTGAAATTTCATCATTCATCTCGTTTCGACTTTTGACATGATTTTCCGACATTTATCTCAGAATTTCGAAATTCCGAAATGTCTACTATCATCTTTTCGACATTTATCCCTAAATGTCGAAAATTTTTTTCGAGAATCTCTTACTCGAATTTTTTCATTATTCGCTCTGAAATTTCCGTAGCAAAGACAAAGCCACCACTGTATAAAACTTTTAATTCACTTACTCTGCATATTGACATTGAAATACATCTCTAAATATTTGAAATATGTACATATTAGGCGATTTCTGTTCGTTTCTCAACCGTGAATGAGGAAATCATGTAAATAGAAAATCTTGTGGAATGTTTGGCTGAGGTTTATTGAGTCATTTAACTATTCATTTAGCATGAAACGGTCATTTCCTTCAATGCGAATACAATATTCATCTGTTCACTTGAAAATAGTCTGTGATGAAATATTCCATTGAAAATCGATTAACAGGTCTTCAATTGAAGACACCGTTGATGTACAGTAACTGTTGTAAAGATTTTGAATCCATATGTAAACAGAACTTGATATGATTTAATCCCTGATTTCTTTTTGATTCACGGATATAATCCCTAATTTCACTATGGACATTTTGTAAATTTATATATATATATATATATATATATATACACTACTAACTGCCTTATTCAGTTCTCGAATTGTAAATACAACTAGTGGATTGTTAGAACAGGTAGATATCTCCTAGAAAGGTGGATTTTACTGTTCGAAATATTGGTAGCAGTGGCAATCTCTTTCTTCTCACCACAATCACCGCGCGCTGTCAATAAGCTCGTTTATAGCGCAACATCGGCGCGAGCAACCCTGCCAAATTTACATCGTGCCTGTCAATAACCCTGCGGTTGTTCTGATGTTCTGTGCTCTGTGCCTTTAGAGCATTAGAGTACCATTCCTGCGGATATCGTTTCATAACATTGATATGAAGAGTAGGTTGGCTTTGTGTTTATGATACTAGTTCATAAAATGCGTAAACTACGTTGGTAAAGAAAAGTCCCTTTACGCCTCGGAAAAGAGTAGATAATGGCAGGTTCTATGCCGAGTGGTGGTAAATGGATATTTCCTCTCGTTTTTCTAGACTTTTATGGGATTTCCTCTCCTCTTTCCTAGATAATAAAATAGGTTATAAAAATTATTTCAATATATATGCAGTAAGGACAGATTTGTGATCCGCCTCAAAATGTCACTGCGCTTGGAAATCAACCTTCAGATATCTGAAAGAGAATTTTTTTTATTTTTCAGTGACACCTTTTTTTCAAAAAAATTTGAAATACAAATATATTTTCAATAAATTATCTAGAATGTTTCGTAAACAATTCATATATTTCTCCTTCGTAAAATTTTTTAAAGCTTGTTTTGACACAGAAATGTTGTGACAATTTGGCAGAAGGAGGAATTCTGGTTACAAGGCATTTTTCATTAATTGATATTGAATTTGCCATTTTCAAATTCAGTTTTGGAAAGTGGAAGCCGAGTTCTAAGTTCTATCTATATCAACTGAAAAAGAAGTAATATCATTGTCCTCGTTCAGAGAATTTCTCTTTTGGGTATCTGAAGGTTGAATTTCAAGCGCAGTGACATCTTGAGGCAGATCACAAATCTGTCCTTGCTACAAATATATTGAACTAATCATTATAACTTTTATTTTATTTTTAGAAACGAAGAGAGGAAATCGCAGAAAAATCTAGCTAAGTGAAATCACTACCTCCTACCTAACTACTACAAACAGTATTTCCTCTCTGATCGAGGAATAGTGTTTTAGTCTGGTTAGTATAGACACAGCCATACGATCTTGTTATTCTAACAATGTTTTACAATAACCTGAATATTATTATGGTTACCATAAAAATTTGTTACAGTAACGAGTGAATCTGGTTGGGCCTATACTAACTAGAACTGTCGTTAGGGGATCTTTAATTTGTCTCTGTGTGCGTATAACGAGCAAACGCTCTATATATATCCAGCCGTCATATCGGTTTCGGTTGTGGTTGCAGTCGCAAGTTGCCGGCGGCTACATCGTGCCCTACTACGACCACCAGAACGCGGCGCCGATCCTGATGGCGCAGGGCGCCGCCGCCGCCGCCGCCGCCGCGGCCGCCGCCGCGATGCGCGCCAACGGCACGCCGATGCGGCTGGTCAGCCCGGCGCCGGTGCTCGTGCAGCAGCAGCCGTCGGCGCAGGCCGCCTCCAGGCAGACGCAGGCGGCGGCCGCCGCAGCCGCGGCCGCCGCCTCGCTCTACTCTCAGCAGCAGCAGCAGCAAGGGTCGCAGCAGCAGCAGCAGCAACAGCAACAGCAGCATCAGAATCTGTACGGCGGCGGCGGGTCTGCCGTTAACGGAACCGCGCTGGGAGGTAATAATTCCAAAAGCGTAGACATGTTTCATGAATGAATCCGTAGATGTCCTAACGAGTCGCTGAAATGCTCGCACCTATGAAGCGCTCGAAACGCCGGCGTTTTTTTTTCTGCTACAAGTCATTAAACAAGCTTATATTAAATGTTTATCTGAACAATAGGTTTGGGAAATGTATGACCAGGGTTGTGTATCAGGTATTTAGTATTATTTAGCCATTTTGGAACCTTTGCGACAGGTCAGGTCAGATGAGGCCGAGTTATTATAATAAGGCATTAGGCAAAAGACAAAATGATACATTATAATTATTATATTCAATGAATACCTTCATTACCTGTTTGTGTTTATGGAAAAACACTACCAAGTCCGAGATAGTATATTCAACACTCGAGTGCACATGTTGGGGTACACAAGATTTTCTTTTACCATCAGCTTTTCTACAATTTTGGCACCGCCGCCGAAATTACAGGTACCTTTCGAGGACAACTGGGACGGTTAGTCGGCAGATATGATCGCTTTACCTGGTTCCTGTAGGAGTCAGTAGTTCTCCTGAAGAGGGCACTATTATTCGACTAAATTTAGGGTGGCAGAACTGAAAACAGTGACGCTCATCAGTTCTACCAAACTTGCAATAAAACAAAATTGTAGCATAAATAGACTTTTGTGTAACTAATTATTGTATTTTTGATGAAATCATGATGAAAAGATTCGAATGAGTGAAATCAAAACATTTGTAAGACACCATGGAATTTGAAACGAATTTTTTTGTATAATAATGGCGCCATCTTGAGGAGGACCCGCGACTCCTAGATCACTTGGAGGTAAAGCGGAATCGGTTTAAACAAAAGTGCATCAGTGCATTTAATATTCTCATTTCATTATGGTCATGATACACCATAAAAAAAGATATTTGGCAGTTTGTTTTCACACCCCTACGTGTACACTTGTGTTATATTGTTTTTTTTTTTCAACACCGAAACTTGTGGTACCGAATACCTTGTGGTGTAAAAGAAAAACATATTATTAGCTCATTTTTCCTGGATGAGCTGAGTCACGACCTACTTTTCAGTCTGTGAAGTTCAAATCAATAAAACACAAAATCTATTGAAGTTCCAGTGAGAAATTTTTGTAAGATTCTTTTATTTCTCGCTTTGCAAATTTCACTTTATATTAAATTCTAACTCTAGTAAGTGAATGCTTGTAAGGAAAATTTGGACATGGGTGATGGAGTTCTACATTAGTATATTCCCTACAGAAATTTTTGCTGATGAATCATCTTCGGGGCATCGAGAAAAAGAAATATCATGTACATTCGTACCACAACTAACAACGCAATAGGATGCATGCGAAGTCATCACAATAACGATTAATGTCGAAAAACTAATCATAACTCGTTAGGACTGCTCACTGTGTAAACTATTTTTTCCGGTTCAGCCGGAATACGTGTCGAGCTCGATAGGCGAGGGACTTTCAGCGCGATGCGACAGTGAGCGGACTTATTAGGATATCTATGGACGATATGAATATTCGTTGCTCGATATTTTTCGATTTCCTGACTTCAAAGTGAAGGATTCCGAAGTGAAAGATTAATATTTTTTCATCATTATCTCCTTTGGTTTGCTGTATAAACTGACCTTTATTTTTTTAAATGCTTGTGGTGGTGACGGAGGGCGGTTACAGATATAACATTAATAATTTCATTTTATCATCAATATATTGATTCACATGGAGAACATATGCAATTTAGGTCGAATTATCATACACGTTAGGTGACAGATTGAGATAGATTAGTCTAGATTCAAAAATTATCAGTGATATCCGAAGGAAAATGGAATTCATGAAAAATTGCTTGAGGATAATATTGAAGATACGAGTATTATTTTATCTAATTTTTTTTAGATCTTCTCTTCTCGTTTCTAAAGAATAAAAAAAGAAATTATGAAAATTATCTCAATATAATTGTAGTAAGGACCGATTTATGTCACTTATTCAACCTCCAGATAAAAGAGAAATTTTTTCTGAAAATTCTGAAAAATAGAGATTTTTTTTTTGGTATCTGAAGCTCGGATTCCCACCGTAGTGAAAGTTTTCAGCAGATCATAATTCTGTCCGTTCCACAAATATATTGAAATAATTATTATTTCTATTTTTCTATTTCTAGAAAGGATCAAAAATAAAAAGAAAAACCGGAGATATGAGTGTTTGTTATTGTCTGCTAGATACTGGTGAAAAAATGTACACTGTACATTAACTTTCTCCAAATCGTTAAATTTTTAAATCAAATTCGAAACATCGAAAACTAAATTCCGAAGTAATCGTTTCTACATGTTCTTTCATTATGTAATGGATAGAAGCTATGGATTACTTTTCTTTCGCCACAAAAATTCTCAATAACATTGAAATTATCTTGAAGCTAGTTGGATTTTCCTAAATGTAGTTCGTTTATACTCGGTGTAATTTTCACTCAAGTGATAGTTATCAGTGTTGTTTTATATTGATGACAAAATGTTTCTTCATGATCTTGGTAACCGCTTTCCACCCTATTTTTTGTATATATTTCAATTTCGCGTTGAGAATTGTACGAGTGCAGAACTAGCCGTTTTGGTACCGATATCGCGTTATTGAATTTGTAAAATTCCATTTCTTTTCTTGTACACTGTTGCGCGAAAGTTTGGAATGAAATAATTTTTTGCTCAACCAGTAACTCAAAAAAACTGGTGTGTAACACGTGAATTGATTTTATATTGGACGTATTTGTTGTCAATAAAATTATTTTTTTTCTTCAACCCCTTAGCTGAAACTATACTCAACTTTTTTTTCAAATGCAAAGGTATGTTGTGTGTAGGGTCATTGAAAAAATTACTGTACCCTTTTTTTTCTTTTACTTAACACGACATACCTTTGCATTTGAAAAAAAAAAGTTGGGTAGAGTTGTAGCTGAGGGGTTTTAGGAGAAAAATTCATCTTATTGGCAACGTAAAACCATGTCAATTGTTTCACCTCTTTTTTTTTGAGTTACTGGTTGGACAGTTGTAATTTCATTTCGGATTTTTACACAACTCTGTATATTATTCCTCTTCTATGAACTCCACATGTGACCATTTTCTCTTGCGTTAATAAATTTCACCTCCTTACTAAATTGTTCAGATACGATCCTCGGACATTTTTTACGAGGAAAATTTACTTTATTCAATTGGAGCCCTTCGCAGTCTTTACTTGCTCAACTTAATATTCCGGCAGGCCAGCTAATTGTTAACGTAGCGAGAACTTTTCGAAATGAACTTGTGAAAATCTGAGCGAATCGTATAAATAAAGTTATAAATGTATGTAAATACTATCCTAGTTTCGTTTCGCATGCATTATAATATCGTGGAATTTTAAGTTCCAGGATGAATATAAATTGAGTTTTTGTTTGACGCTTGAATAATGTCGAGGTCCATAGACGTGGTGAAATTGAAATAAAATGAAAAGAAAATGGGAAGACGATGAAAACTGCTTTGGTGGAAATGGAAAACTCACAGCTCCATTTTGATTGTCTGAATGAATTTTGCGATCGAACTTTATTCGTTGTATTGAAACCTCGTACAGTTGTCAACACTCTCACTATTTACCACTAGAGTCTAATGCCCTATCAATGAGGTGGTAACAAACGCGCAAAATAATGCAACTATACGCTTTTCAATTCGAAAGTTCCATGTAATGAAATAAAAAAAATATGTGAAAGTTTTAGGGGCTCAGATATAATGGATTTCTCACGGTATACGTTTGTTTGAGGGTTTCGTGGTTTGAAAAACCTTGGAATTCTGAATTTTTGGACTTCAATTCAGCACTCTCTTTAGTTTTGAAGATCACGACATCAGGCTATACCGGATGTCGCCATTTTCAATGGAACATCCGGTATATAATTTCATTTTTGGATTACTGAGGAAATTTTATAATGAGTTCCATCAGTAATAACCAATAATAAAACCTTATTTTCAACACTGTGCCTATTACTTACTCATTTTCGACGTGTGATAAGCTCCTCTGGGGTATATGGATCCTTTTTTGTATTTTGAAGTCATTGTTGGCAGACTGAAATGTGACACCCTGTATTCATTGGATGGTCGGATGTACAATTTAATTTTGCATCGATTGGGTATGATTTTCCCTTCACCTATTCCCAACGCTTTTCTTGTTGATCCATATCATTTATTCTGATGTGATTTTTGGCAGAAACCGAAATAAAACAAGAAAAGCGTTGGAAATAAGTATAGAGATAGATATACAGGGTGTCACATTTGAAAGAACGAACTTCTTGAACTTCGAAAATGATGTATTTGGTCGTCTAATTTTGGATACCCTGTAAGAGAACAATCAAATCCGTCTACCCCAGAAGCGCCTACTTTAAGTAGAATTGCGCAGTGATGAAAATGGGATTTTATCTTTGAAAATTTTCAATGAAACCAAGATAAGATAAACTAAGAAATAGTTAAAAATATGTATAGGGAAACTTTATGGAACTTATGATCAGGAAAATGAAAGTGTTGAAATGAAAGAGAATGTTGAAGTCCAAAATTCTGGATTCTGAATTCTTCATTACTCGTAACCTCGATAACTTCTAACGATTGGCTACCCTGAATTTATTTTGGAGAATAATCATTTTGGGGAAGGATCATTTGCAGCTTTGTTCATATCGTATCAAAATAATATCATTACTTGGACTCGGAAAAATCGATGAAATCGTCCAATGTTTCTGAGAGTTCAAAAGTCAGCTAAATCTGGATCGATAAACTTTTCCTGATGACGAATTATACCACCTCATCGGAAGGGCGCTAGACTCTCGTCCGTTCCACCAACCACCCACCCACCCGAATAACACGGTGTACTAACTCGACTTACTGTAATGGTGTGGCTCAAGGTGTCGGTTCAGGGCTGTTTCAAACTCTGCACGGCGCCCCACCCTCTGCCACCGCCTTCGGCAGCTCGTCCCTCGGCAATATCGGTTCTTCGTCGACCGCCACCTCTTTGCACACAGGTAGGCTAGGTAATGATCATCTTTCTTTTATTTTATTTTTTTCGAAATGCCAATATATTTCGTAAAATGTTTTGTATTCATGTAGATTTATTTGGATTATTAGATTATCGAGTCTGGTTTCGCTGTAGTACTGCATATTCAGGTTTTTCCTGGTTGTCTTTTGTGGTTATGCCGAGACTTCGGCGACTTCCGATACGTGATGTAGGTATACGCATTATGTGTGTGTGTACGATTAAAATTCACGTTTACAATTTGACTCTGAACATTGTTAATTCCTAGCTTTGGAGTCACGATGTCTTAGATTATTTTTCATGCAGTAGCAGTAGTAGTAGTGTAGTAGTAGTAGTAGTAGAAGTAGTATATTCTGAAAATTCACAAGGAAACAGAAGGAAATTTTGCAAAGGTGAAAATAAATTAAATTTGTGAAATGATAGATGTATATAATAAATAGTAATAGTACACTATTTTTTTTTTTAAATTTCTGATATGCATGCTAGGGTCAAAGTTATTGTATGAAATCAAACCCAATCTCTGATATGTTCAGGTGTTTCTTCATCTAGTATTTCAATCATGGTTTTCTATATGCTTTGATGTAGTATTATTTTCTTACAAATGTTAGACACTCCAGTGTATAAGAACACGTTATACTAAGTATTTTTTGTGTAAACGTGATTTTAAAGTCATCACAATTCTAACAGTTCTTTTTTGGAGCTGTCTCCATACGAGTATTGCATGTCATTCTGTAGGGCAAAAATGCTGTTTGTAGGCCAGTTTCACATGTTGTGAATGTTGTCTCAGATCATATATAGTTCTGTTTAATGAGGTCATTAGGTTATTCTCCTGGACATCCTTTAGTTGTTGTATATATTCCCAGAAACTTTTGGATTGTCAGATTGGGGGTCAGATTTTTTGTTGATCGACTCTATATCTATTTGATTCTATTCTGATTTCTAATGGTCGTGATACTTTCATGAAGCTGGTGATGTTTGGAACGCTCATTATGAGACACCTTGTATATATTTCATCTGATAATGTTATTCAATGATGTAAGAGATTCTTTTTTGCATGCTCACTGAATCGAATTCAGGAAGTGACCTGATCATCTTGATCAGCTTTCAGAACTATAACTTTCTAACTCAACCTAACTGTAGCGCGCGTTACCCAGAAAAAGTATACTTGAATCTGTCTTGCAAATCACCTAATATATATGAAATTTGTTAATTGTTATTCTCAATTTTTCTGTATTCTTCATTTTCCTGAATTTTTCATTGTCTGAAGTTTTTATCACAAAACACTATTTTGAAAAAAAAAAATCAGACGCTATAGTTTCTTGAAGAGATGTGAAAAAGTGAAAAGTGAAAAAACGTGTTTTGCAGAAAGTTCAATTGCCAAGCTATTCTAAAAGATGTAAGAATAATTGAAATAACTTTTTTCTCAGGTATACTTTTTTCGATGTTCCCATCATGTAGGAGATTGGTCAAACTCTGATTGTAAAGACTCGTAAGACTCTTGTATAGAATTGTAAAAAAATAGACCATACATTCTTATGAATGAAGAGAGACTTGATAATAATATATCTATACTGTGCTTCACCTCCCCCCTCCTCTTATCTTTGGTACGATTATACATAAACAAGTGAAATTTGGAAACTGATTATTGAGGGTTGTAAATTTCCTCCCTACTAGTGATGACGAAATCGTCAAAGATGACGTCACAAGGCCATTGTGACCAATAATTTAAAATTGAACTACGGTAAGCGACAACTCATTCGAATGGTATCGAAAAAAAAAACAATCTCAATGATAATAATTTTCTCGCTTTCAAAAAAAAATCAAAGCTGTGATGAATTGAATCAGTTGATACTATAATACTAAATTCAAGTCCCGCCTCCGGAAAGTCGTCAAATAGCCCTATTCAGTAATATTCTTCAGTCTCAAAATTTCACTTGTTCCAACATAAATTTCCGAAGATGTTCCACATGTTGCTGCTGATCAGAAACGTTGGATATTTCTTGAATAACAGTTGATTCCACAATTTCATCAGATATCATTTCAATTCGTTTGGGAGGTTTGGAAGAAGATGGACTATTAAATATCACAGTTGTACAAAAAATGTTGTTTGCATTTCGTGTATAAAATTCTCGTTTCGTTCATTTTCATTTCACCCCTACACTGTCAGGCTCGAGACCTGTCGAACATCGCTATACCAAGCATCATTCATCAATTGAACGGCAAAGTTTGCCTAGTGAAGTCTTTCCTGATGCCTACAACCTCCAAACTTTCAAGAAAAATTCCAACACCTTCCTTCTTTCCGCTGGCTAACACGATATAGGTTTCCCATTTGTGTTGTCCACAGATGAAAAAAAAAACGCACTTACGATAACAAAAATAATTGATTTTTTTTGTTTCCCGACGTAGACAATTTGTCCGGCCTGGGCCTGACGACGTCGGCGCCGGCGGGCCGGCGCGACTCCTTCGACCGCAACACGTCGGCGTTCTCGCCGTCGCTCGAGTACCGGCAAAAGTGGCCGACGCCGTACTGCCTCGGCGGCAGCGCCAGCCCGCTGGCCGGCAGCCTGACGCCGCCGCCGGCGCCGCCGCTGCAGCTCGGCGGGCTGGTGAACCCGCGCGTGCTCTCGGCCGCGCCCGGCGCCGAGGCCAAGTACCGCAGCTCGCTCGGCGCCGCGTCCGGCGCCGGCGCCATCTTCGGCGGCTCCGCCAACTCGCTCTTCACCAAGATCAACTCGACGCTGGCGGCGGCGGCGGCGGCCGCCGCTGCTGCCGGACAGGGCGCGCCCGGCGCCGGCGCTGGCATGGACAAGGGCCCGCAGGGTCGGTCGCGGCTGCTCGAAGATTTCAGGAACAACAGATATCCCAATTTGCAACTCAGGTGGGTCTCCAGATCTTATCGAATCGATTATTCGAATGAAAAATTCCTCTATTTGTGAAGCAGAAAAATATCATACTTATTTAGCTATATTAAAATTTCCTGATTTGCGAGGTCGATGTCGATGATAATATTGCTGACTCAAAAAAATTCATGAAATTAAACTATATATAGTGTTCAAATATGTTTGAATTCATATAATTGAAAACTACATTCCTTGACACAAATCGCTTCACCTCGACGATGTAGGAATCACTAGTTCTCCTAAAGAGGTCACTGCTATTCGACTAAATTTAGGATGGCAGAACTGACAACAGTGAGCAGTTCTACCAAACTTGCAATAAAACAAAATTGAAACATAAATGCACTTCTGTGCATTGGGAAATATTGAATTGTCGTACAGGATATCCAAAAACCACATGGCAATCTCTCTACATGGCAATAATATAAGTTTCGAACCACTTCGTATATCGTTATGTTTCATCAAAAAAGAGCCATTTCTTGACACCAAAACCAACGAAACGAGAGGAAAACATGTTCAGCTGATATTTTTTTAATAACATTAAGAACAGTTTGAGAGAAAATCGACTTCTCAAGAACCGTTAACTTTATCAAAATGAAAGGGAACATTTTTTGAATAAAAATCTCAAGGGTATCCAAAAATGTTTTTTGTAGTTGAAAATAATGTCAACTGTCAAAGATTGAGCAAATTAGGTGTGACAGGCCAGTCCCTTCCTGTCTTTCTACTAAGAACTAAGATTAACTTGGTTTTTGTGATTTGATGAAACAAAACACCAAAAAATTATCACAATATAGGAAGTGGTTCAAAACTTACAGCCAAAAACGTGACCTAAGGAAAAAGGTGCAATGACAAAAGTTATTTGTATGTCATATTGAGAAATCTAGAAAAATTGATATACCACCTTCTCGATTAACAGTAAATATCACAATTTTCTATCATACATCAGTGAACAGCCCCGATTTTTTGAACCTAGTACCAGTGAGGTTCATGAATAGGAATTATTGACAAAAAAAAAGGATATGTTTCAACAATTTTTTTCAGTAGTTTCCATTTGCTATAGACCTCTTCCAGTAGATCCAATTATTTGGGATCATCTTATAATGATATTTGTGTTCAGTTGAATAAACTAATCCTGCATCAGGAATGCATACTGAACAAAGAAAGAATTCAAAATGAATCACTCAATGTAATTTATTGATATGAGACACACGTAATTTCTGTTTTTCCGCTTCTGACACACTGGAAGATTGCCAAAAACATCAAAAAATAATACCATCTTGAAATATCCATGTCTTATCAAGAAAACAAAATTGATTTAAAACTCAAATTATCACTTGAAGGTATTGTTGAAACATAATATCACACACAGTATGAGGTAGTTCAATAATTCCTCATCATTGATCATCTTTGTTGAACTTGATTCCAATTTTCTTCGATATTTTCCATTGTGATGTGATCGGCTAGAAAACATTCAGCAAGTCTATCTCTCAATGAAGTGTGCCATAGTGTGTATCCAGGTGTTCTTACACTTCTTCGACCCCTCTGAATGATTTCAAGGACCCTCTTGAAGTTTTCAGGAATTTTTAGTTCTCAATTCAACTCTGACTGTATATCATCGCTTCATTTTAGCCCTTCCATCGGCATTTCCCTACCAATTTGAGTCGAAATACTCAATTTAGATATTACAAACTTTCAGCTTGTCAGACACCTTTGAAATAATTTCTGTACCCTCCTGACCTCATGAATTCATCTCTATATTGATTCACAGCGTTTTGGAATTTGGAAGTTCTGAGGTTTTCATGTATTGTCAATGTTCCCAGCCAGCCTTCTTGAGACTTTCACCGTAACCAGATAAAAATCACCATTGACTCGTAAAAATCCCCAATTTCAACTTTTTCCAACAATTTTAGGTTTTTTTTCCAAGTTCAACATTGCCAAGTGGTTCTTATAATACAAAGCAAATTCTAATACAAGCAAATTTCGAATTTGCTTTGAACTTACCCCAAAGTCGCAACCTCTCAATTCCACCTCTGTCTAGACCGCAAAAAAACCCTCACAAGAAGCATTGGTTCACGACCGAGTTAAAATAGGAATAAATAGAAATAATAGAAATAATAGAAATAAAATATAGTTCAGAGTTAAAATATATAAAATGATAATTGTCATTCATAAATTCATTTGACGTTGAAGTTGGCAGTTGGGGAAAAATTCGTTGACGTTTACGTTGAACTTTCGTTGTTGACGTTCAGTTGCCGTTCAACCCCCAACCAATGAGATCGGTCGCATCTATATCATTATTCGTATGGTTAGAAATGTCAGAGATTACTTTTTTTTTATTTTATTCATCATAGTAAAATAGTAATTTAGGCCAGTATCAAACGATATTTCTTCGCGAGTTGAATGATTTGTTATTTCATTGTTGATTGTTTTCACCTCGATGTCAATATTGTGCACAAGCAAAACGTCAAGTTTTTAAATGAATCAGATGAACGTCAGACGAACTGCAACGGCAAACGTCAACAGCAACAGCAACGTCAAGTTTATAAATCCAGCTTAAAAGTTGCAGCTAACTCTCATCGCAGTCAAACTGTGGCATACGCGATTTTTTTGTACACGAGTTGAATCGTCACAAGGAACGATGATTGAAAATTTGGAAAATGTTTTCCTTTTCCAGGGACCTGGCCAACCACATCGTGGAATTCTCGCAGGACCAGCACGGCTCGCGCTTCATCCAACAGAAGCTGGAGCGCGCCACCATCACCGAGAAGCAGATGGTCTTCAACGAGATCCTCTCCGCCGCCTACAATCTGATGACGGACGTGTTCGGCAACTACGTCATCCAGAAGTTCTTCGAGTTCGGCACCGCCGAGCAGAAGACGACGCTGGCGCAAAAGGTGCGCGGCCAAGTGCTGCCGCTGGCGCTGCAGATGTACGGCTGCCGCGTCATCCAGAAGGCGTTGGAGTCCATTCCGGCCGAGCAGCAGCAGGAGATCGTGCGCGAGCTCGACGGGCACGTGCTCAAGTGCGTCAAGGACCAGAACGGCAACCACGTCGTCCAGAAGTGCATCGAGTGCGTCGATCCCAACGCTCTGCAGGTGAGTCTCATTTATTAATCATGAAAGTGTGTGTGCTTTATTATCTTTAGACATCGTCCATATACTTCCTCACTCACTAATTTGAAGCCAAAGATATCACATATATTCTCTTTCGTCTGGATGTGCAACATAGAAAGTTGCAATTTTGCCAACAGTCAGCTGATCGGTTTATCAAAAATTTGTTCAACATCATTCAATAACTTACTCATGAAATGATATATTCTGATCTTTTTCGAATCTATTAGTATACCCATAGACTGAACACGACAAAACCATCTCAAATAAAGTTTTGAAATCCTTCCTTGACTCGATGTGCTGAGCCGGTTAAACCAACTAGGATTATTTACCAATTTTTCAGATAACAAGTAAATCTGAGTATCTTTGTTTTAACACTCTTATGGATCAATAAACTTCGGTAAACAATAGATTTGAGTGAATAACCTCACACTATCAAATAGATTCAAATGAAAATAACTGACATCGTCATATTTCTCATTTACGTGGCATGGCACATCGAAATGTTTCTCCAACGCCAACAGACAGCTGCGTCTCTTTCTTATAGTCGTTTCAATTCCTCACTCTCTCAAAGCTAGATCTAGTAAAGAACGAATAATGTCATATCTTTGTTTGAAGCTCTCGAAACGCCGGCGTTTTTGCTACCAGTCATTAATCACGCCATAACGTGCGGACTGTTGTTTTACAGGGAGCGTAGATTAAATGTTCACCTGAACAATATACCTATTTGGAAAAGTATGACCAGAGTTGCCTATAAGGTATTGAGTATTATTTAGCGATTTTCGAAGCTTTGGTACATATTATGAGGCTGAGTAATTATAATAAGGCATTAGGTAACAACAGACAAAATGAGGAATAAGACGTTATGATCATTTTATCAACGATCACCTATTTTATCTATTTGTGTGTATGGAAACACCTAACTGAAGCCGTGATAGTATATTCAACTTGATATTCTCGCCACTTATTATGTTTCTAGCCAAAATTCTAGAGCGTGAAAATTCTACGGAAGCAATCAAATGTGGTTTCATAGAGATCGTTCAGTTCTTTCCGTAACAGGAAATCTGTTCACAAATATGTATACGTACCTGAGCTAAGATACAGTCTGATACCATTTTATGTTCTTTTGAAATAGTCCACTTGTAAAAGTGAATCGTTTATACCTTTCTCTAACAAAATTTTTTCCAAGCATAGCTCATTTTTCTTGGATAAGCCAACTTTTCAGTGTATGAAGTTTAGAAAATTCCAATGAGAAATTATTGTTTATCACAAGTCGGAATTAGCTGAACATATCCTTACTGAAGATGGACAACATATGGCCGATTGTAGTGATATTAAGATTATAGGAAAAGAAGGAAAATCAAAGAATGTGCTTGGCATTCTTCCGAATGGAGACAATAATATTTCTTATTGTTCAATTGATATGGATGTGAATTGGCATTCATTTCTCAAAACCCAACATGAAAATGGTAAATTCAAGGTGTATTAATAAATGAACACCTGGCACCCATAGTTATTTTCGTCTGACTAATTGTCACTCTTTAGTGTCAAAATATTAAGCAGCAAAACGATTTAGCAGGAAAACATTTTTCCATTGTGTTGAAAATTCATTCACGAAACGACCACTTCTAAGATTAGTAGAAAATTCGATATTGAAATTATTTGAAAAACAAGCTGTTACTGGCAAATACAGAAGTTCGCTTTTAGGTATCTGAAGGTTAAATACTAAGCGTAGTGTCATTTTGGGGCAGATCACAAATCTGTCCTTATTACAAATATATTGAAATAATTATCATGATATCTATTTTTATTTTTGAAAACGGAGAGCAACAAATCTCCCGAAAACTGTAAAAATGAATTTACCTCCTCCAAAATCAACAACAGGCATTAGTCAACGAATGAATGCGTCGAAAGGATCCTCCGGAAAATTTTGGTCTATATGATTTTTTTTTCCCCGCATCGGCAGTTCATCATCCAATCGTTCTCGGGCCAAGTGTACACCTTGTCGACCCACCCGTACGGTTGCCGCGTCATCCAACGCATCCTCGAGCACTGCACCGCCGACCAAACCACGCCCATCCTCTCGGAGCTGCACCAGCACACGGATCAGCTGATCCAGGACCAATTCGGCAATTACGTCATCCAGCACGTATTGGGTGAGTACGAGGTGGATATGGGACAATCGATCGAATCAATCGAAATATAACTTTATTATCGGAAGATTTTCATCTCGTTGATGAAATCGTGATGAATATAAAATTTTTAAGTATACATAGAAAAATAGTATAGAGCGGGTACTGTAGCATTGTCACAATAATAATTATTTCAGAAGGATAAAAGTTTAGGTGATTCGAGTATTGCAATGTAATCAACTCGAGTAGGTACTTATTTAGCTTTTCATGCATTATATTATTTATGTGTTTTATCATTATCATTTAAGAACAATGAATTTTCAGGTGATTCGAGAAAAGACGAGAACACTAACAAGAAAATTAGTAGAAATATTCTAATATCTGAAGAACTGCAATGATATATGACAAATGCATAGTTTTTTCAAGAAATCATAGTGTAGTATTAGGAAATGAGACGTTCATAAACTATAAAATTTACTCAATCATTCAAAAACAGCGTTATGGCGGCTACCTCCCACTCCCTTCCACAGCAATTGATGACATCATAAAGACTGTGAGAGCACACATTCCTGTGTTACCAGCTCTCAAATTTCGAGGCTATTAGTCGAACTTTATGTCTATATTTTGTTAGATGATAAGAGCATAATTTGAATCTGCATATGGATTGCCCTGAGTAAGAATTATCTAAATAATTTTCTGATCCCCTATTTTCCACGTCTCATCCACCAGTAACAAAGAAATGATTTGTTTTCGATATATTCGTAATACCAAGGAAAATCAAACAGAATACTTGACAACGCTGTTCAGTAATCATATGTCAACCTTCATGTATGTGAAAATCTAACCAATTGATTTCCTTTGAATGTTTATGTTGTTTTTGTGTTTAGTATTGGTTTTTACTGGAATATTTCCTTCATTTTCGCATTGTGTGGTATTTAGTGTCGTTTATTCGATGAAATCAAAATTCTAAAAATCATCAAAGCACAAACATGAACAAAACTCGCATTGCACGGATCAAGGAACAGATTGTCAAATGTCGATTTTCTCTGTCGATATCAAGCGAGGTTGTCAGACTTCTTCTGTTCGATTTCATTAACCATAAACGCAGTATATAAGAGGGTATATACTGTGTCATAAATGAGAACGAACTGATATTAGTAAATACATACAGATCTAGATCATGGCTTTTCGCTTCTGCTAATTCTGATAAAATAAAATAAACGCGAGATCTGAGTCTAATGTCTACCTACAAATCCACTGATATGACAATGTTGCTTCGCTTTCTGTCTCATGTGCTCTCGCAGCTTACAACACGCTGTCTGTTCAATTAGTCTTTGTGACGTCACTTTTAGGTGGTTTTTCCCGTACGTTCAAACAGTACAATTTCTTTGGGGATTTTTTTGGGAAAACTGCTACAGAGAAAAATTTTGAAAAAAATCTACCAAAGTTTCTCATCGTAATGGAGATCATGGTATTTTTTTCAGAAATTAGTGTTCTCGCCTATTGTGATGTAATCAACTCATGTAGGTACTTGGTTAGCTTTTTGTGCTATTATTATTAATGTTTTCTATCATTATCATTTTTGTTTTGACACTGTATCTATTTGTAATTTCTTACGTATTCCTAATTGGGCTTTGCATATTTACGTGAACACAAGAAAAAAAAAAAAGAGAACAGACAAATAAAATGAATCGAGCAGTATGCCACTAACTGCCATCTAATCTATTCAAATAATTTGAGTTGACTCCGTTCGACTTATCTAGTCTATTGGTTGGAACAACCATTATTTCGTATGAATATCAAGATTGACTCTATATTTTTTTTGTTGTTTTTTTTTTTCTAGAACACGGTAAGCCGGAGGACAAATCGCAATTGATCAACAGCGTGAGAGGCAAAGTGTTGACGCTGAGTCAACACAAATTCGCCAGTAACGTTGTAGAAAAATGCGTCACACATGCGACGAGAGCAGAAAGAGCTTTGCTCATCGAGGAAGTTTGCGGATTCAATGACAAGTAAGAAGATATCGATTTTATAATATTCGATTTCTGAGGTTTTCGTTTGTCAGTTTTACTGGAGTTTTCTTTTACAATTCTTTGACTCGAATTCATAACTCTTCGCTCAATATTTCATTCAGTATAAAAATTTCAATCTTAGTTGAAGAGATGCAAAATATTTCAATATTTACAAGTGAATACAAGTTGAACAATAATTGAAATGTCTCTTCTGAAAGATCAATATATCTTCCAAGGGATCCCATGTTTTGGAAAATCAATTTTTTGTGAAAATTATGATAAAAAATTACAATACTCCTGTACAGCGCATCTCGTTTTGGTTGAGACGGCCAGATTGTCATTGAAGATGGAGATTTCCAATTTTCACTTTCCTCTCCTACTTTTTCTTGAAACTCAAGATGCTCCAATCAGATTTCTCATAACTGTTTCCGTTTGAAAGGTACAGGGCGATTTTGGAAATTATATCTTTTTGTGCCTCTACGAAGTCATTAGAAATACTGTCGAGCTCAGAATTACGTCTAATTTCACGCAGAATCCAGTGACGTACTCATTTTTTTTTCGGGTCATGGTTTTAGAGATACGACACAAACTTATATGTTTTTCAATGGAACGCCCTGTATTTATCTCATTGAATTCGTTATGTTTTGATTCTCAGAAAAGCTAAAAGTCACTAATTCACCCACATCAGGATGAATTTTTGCTAGTAGGCCACGTATTTTCCAAATGGAACAGGTCTCAGTTGAGGAAATTTCATGTGTGATTTCTATATAGGAGAGTGAGCAAAGAAGAAGAATGCGAACCGAACACCAATTCACTTACTAGAAACAGAAAACAAGTACCTGATGTGTTTTGAGTTATTAGCGTTTGCATTCTTCTTTGCTTACTCTCTTGTGAAAGAATCAAAAATGAAAATTCCTCAATTGGAACCCCTCTTATATGTAGAAACCATTATATCAGCAAGAATCCATTATGTAATGTAATATAATTTACTTCTTTTTAGCACTTCCGAGAATCCAATCTATAGAGTTTTACATATAATTTCAAAGGGAAACAAATATCGGATTTCATGAGATAATAAAATACAGGGTGTTCCATTGAAAGAAATATGAGTTTGTGTCCATACCTCGAAAGAATTTTTTGAGTACGCCTCTGAAATTTGCGCAAAATTCTCTATCAGAGATAGTTCTAAGCTCGACAGTATTTCTATTGACTTCGTAGATATAGAAGGGGTCCAAAAAGTAATAATTTTCAAAACCGCCCTGTATCTTATGAACGGAAACAATCATGCAAAATCTGATTGGACCATCTTGAGTATCAAGAAAAAGTAGGAAAGGAACGTGTAAACCGAAAGGTTCCATCTTCAATAACGACCGAGAAACCTGGCGGTCTCAACCAAATCGGGATGCACTGCACAACCATCATCGAATAATAATGTAATCGCGTCCTGTCGCTTCGCAGCGCCCTGCACGTGATGATGAAGGACCAATACGCCAACTACGTGGTGCAGAAGATGATCGACGTGAGCGAGCCGACGCAGCGCAAGGTGCTCATGCACAAGATCCGGCCGCACTTGAATTCGCTGCGCAAGTACACCTACGGCAAGCACATCATCGCCAAGCTGGAGAAGTACTTCATGAAGGCGCCCGGCTCGCTGGGCTCCCTGGGAGGCGGCGGCGGCGGTAGCGGCGTCGGCGTCGAGCTAGGGCCGATCGGTCCGCCCACCAACGGCGTCATCTAAGGTCGCTTTCCTACTCGATCTTTTTCTTTCTATTCTTCTTCTTCTTCTTCTCATCCAGTATTTAACTAATTTTTTTGGTCTTCTCATTATTATTATTATTATTATTATTACTATTATTTTTAAACATTGATTCGTGTATTTTTCTTTTGTTTTAATCATGATGATTTTTTTTTAATTTCGTTAGGTTAACGTTAGCATAGGACTTGTCTTGTTGTAGATTCATACATGCAAGAGGATGAAATAACGATTATATTTAAAAAAAAAAGGAAGAGTGATGTCTCTGTATCATAGCTGTAATTTATGTGATTTGTCACCTTTTTGCGCATTGTGGTGATTGGCTTTTGTTTTATTATTGGCATCGATGGGGCGTAGCGAGGGCCTTTTTAATTTTTTTTTTACATTATTTTCGTTTTTCGAAATTTTTAATTATTTTCAAGAGACTTCACACAATTGAAACAAACAGTAGGAATGAAGGGTCAGTCTTAAAGTATGCGTATAAACTTGAAAAATCATAGCTAAAGACAAATTGGGAAAAAATCTAATGCTTCATTTTTATTTTTGTAGACACCACTTTATTTCGAATAATGGAAGAATTTTAATTTCATAAGATTGAATTGCAAATCACGAAAATACGTCGATCGACGAATCCAATGAGTTTAAATTTTATGAAATACTGTTTCTTTTATAATTATTTGAAATAAATTGGTATCTCAGAAAATAAAAATGTTACTTAAATTGTTTTTTTACTTCAAGTAAAGACTCACCACGGATATTTTGACTTTCGGTTTCTAATTTTTTTGATGGAAGATAGTTTGATTTGAGTTTGAAAATCCAATAGTTAAGTTTCTGAAGCATTACTTCTCTAGAATCCTCAAGTTTGAAATGTATATTTCATCAGTAGAAATTTATTTAAGTTAGCAGTCAGGATTAATAGTAAGGAGTTAACATGACAATTTTGGATCCTCGATTTTCAAAATTTCAATTCAATTGAATGCTCAATTTGAAATTGGAATTTCTCAAAAAAAAAAATTATTATTAATTTATTATTTTTATAGTGTAGATTTTTTTACTTAGAATTCTCGTGAATACTTATCCAAGTCTTGATTTTGTGAAATTTGCTTGTCATTCTCGGAATCTGAAAGAAAACTCTTAGGGCTACGCTCCAGTTTATTATTGATTGATGGTTTTTTGTTTTGTAATTTGGGTGAAACAAAAGGCAATCCAGGTCAACTTGCACGTTTCATTCGTGTCTCCTCTCACCTTGTCCCCACTCCCCTGAAATATGTCGTAAAATTTAGATGGTTGTGTAAAAATTGTTTTAGGAGCGAATCTCACGAACGTATTTCTGGACAGACTTGCAGTAACAAACAGCACTAACAAAAAAAAAACTGTACATAAAACGGAATAACCACGAAAGAATCGACTAAAGAACTAAACTCAGAAATTCTCTTTTCTATGCCAATTATTAACAAAAAATAAGGAAAGAAATTAACATGATTTTTCGAATTGGAACTCGATGTCTCGTCGGTCAATTGGAAATGTGATACGGTTTTCACTTAATAATAGAAGATTTTCGTGAACTTCTTCATCATTTTCGCTATCTGACGCCCGGTTTTTCTTCTATGCTTCATTTTTCGCATGAAAAGTCGAGACTCATCGGGCAGAAATAATAAAAATATCAATTCCAGCGTATAGGCAACTGAATTTCCTTTGTATAATGTATGTTTTTTTTCGTAGATTCTCTTGCTATTTATTTTCGGAAATTCATCGGTTTCATATTCGAAATGATTGAATCCTCTTGAATAAAAAATCATTGGGTTTTATTTAGAAATTCATTGAATTTATTGGGGTTCCTTCAAAAATTATGTTGTATGTATATATCTCCAATTACTTCTTAGATTTCCAACAAAAGCTTTGAAATTTCATGATTTCAAGCTTCCTTTTCCTTGGAACTTTACCTTCCAATTCCCTTGGATTTTCTTGAAATACAGATATTTCTTTGTGACACCTGTAGAATTGTTGGAATCCATGACACTTTCTGGAATAACTGGAAATCGTATTATGGACTTGCTAAAAATATTTTCTTTCTGAAAATTCTTTGGATTTCCTCAAGTAACTATGGATTTTATAAAATTTATTGATTTTTATCGGAGCTTTCGATTTTCTTCAGATTCAGAATGGAAGCAAAGGACTTCCATAGAACTCTCAAAAATTAATGTTTTTCTTGAAATACATAGAGGTTCGTGAAAACCCTTAGTTTTCATTGTTTTATTTGGAAAATCATGAAATATCTTTCTATAATTGGTATTCAAAATTAGTGGGGTATCGATATCAATTGTATTTTCTTGAAACGATATATATATATTTTTTTTTCTGATTCCCTATATCAATCCATGGATTTTCTTGAAATTCATAATTTTTTTTTATGATTCCTTGTAATTAATTAGCTGATGCCAGCCTTGTTATCATCTGGACGTACCTTAATTTTTTCTGATGATTCGATATTCCTTTCGATTGCATAATTATTCATAATAACCTAAATGGATTCCCACCAGAAATTCGCCGAATCAAAAAGGAAATAAATTTTTTTGACGGTGAGAAATTTTCCGACCGAGACGTCGTTGTCGGTAACATTTCCTTCGCATCTGTGCATACACTTTTGCCGTTCGATTCATCTTAGAGTATTATTAGACTTGTTATCGCTACGATAGCTAGCAGTGTAGACGTGTTTCTGCACCGGGGATCCCCCCTCACTCTCTCGTTTTTCTCTTTTTCTCCCCACCCCGATTCCGAGTAGACACTCTGCGAGTGGCATTTTTCCGCGTCAGATGTATAAAAAAAGATTGATGATGTTCATTTCCGCAAAGATATATTTATCAAATTATCATCGTGTACAAAATGAAAGTGAATAATGTTTCAAAACGATTTTATTCAGAGACTCCTTGTAAGATAACAAATTCGAATTGTGTAAATATGATTTTGTAAAAGTTGTGTAAAAAATGTACGTATAATTTTCCCCCTCTATTCCTGCCCATCCATTTGTAAATAGTGGAGTGTTCATTCGGAATCTGGGGGATAGGAGGGGGGCTCATCCGGTCGAATTAGGAAAATTGAACGAGCTGTTATTATAGATGGCTATGATAATGGTTATAGTAGTGATTGTATTTAACGTAGAACTTGGCACTCACTCGACAAAAAATTAGGAATCCTTTTTCATCAAATAGTACACATTGAGCATTTTAACAATAATTATGAATTATGGTAATCGTAAAAGTTTCGTCTCAAATTCCATTTTATTAATATTTAATGTTGTACGGTATAATTTCGATGGCATTTATGACTGTGTTTTCGAGTTACTGTGTAGTAGTTAATGTTTGTATCATTGTTGTTCAACACACCATATATGTACACACATAGGGTTGACGCACTACTTGGAACGTATCTTTGCATGTCCACCTCTCGACATTCATATATCGCTGTGGCAAATTGCAAAGAGCTGTTTCAAATAGTGAATCCGCTCTACACTCACACACACCGTTATCCAAACATTGACAGCTGGTGGGTAGCTTTTACACCGTCCGGTATAGCGTTCAGTGCAGACGATTTGTTTTTTTTTTTTTCATTTTTCCGAGCACGTCGACTTGAAAGCTAGTTATTTTGATGAGACGAGTTGTTTGGATTGGGACTATGACCGAGATCGCGCATTCTACAGAGTTTCTCACGGTAGACGTTCGTTAGAGGGTTTGGTGGTTAGGAAAAATCTTTGGGTTTACATTTGGAATTATTTTCAATGTTAATTCTCTATCGATCCGCTATTATTTTCCCAATTTCCAACATTGTTCTTGTTAATTTATATTTTCTATTCTGATGTCATTGTTGGCGACAAAGATTTTTCGAAACAAACAAGAAAAGTGTTGGGAAAGTTCTAGCGAATCGATGCAGAATGCAGAATCATATGCATCCATTTGAAAGTAGGAACTTTTCCAACTCTGAAAATGATCGTTGTCCATGACTCAATCGGTAATGATATGGCCGTTTGAAAACAGCCGAAAATGGTTAAAAAGCACAGTGTCGAATTCAAAACTTCCGAAAATTCAGAATTCTGCGTCATTTCTAACCATCGTGGTTTATGAGCGGCAACCGTGAGCAACCCCGTATATTTTCAGTTTTTTTTCTTCAGTTGATATCGTAGCATCGTTTCTTGGATAGATTGATTCATCCGCAGTAAATCATAAAACAAACTATATCATATTATTCGATTTTGTATATTGATTTCGATTCGTGAAACAGCCACACTGATTTTCGTTTTCGTGTAAAAATTACACCACTTGAGGGCCCAACGATCCCAGCGGTCTCCGGCGAGTGTACGACAGGGTCACCGTTTTTTTTTTTTTGTATTATATTGTAATATAGTTTCGTTTTCATAGCAACTCCGTACACCCACCACCACCACACATGAAACATGCCATTGTCGATGGTGATTCGATCTGTCGTACACGTACCGGAGAATTCTGACGCAGTTGCGACCGATCTTGATCGATACACGACTCCGGTCTTCCGGTTGCTGATCCCGTCGTGTGGCCATCCGAATATATAAGGAATAGAAGGTTCACTCTGAGCTGCGTCCGGAAATCAAACCTCTTTGCCCACTCGCATTTAGTACCTCAGAGATAGTTTTCCCAGGAGGAGCGAAACAAATTTGTGAATTCTGAAAGTTGGTTAATCAATCATATTCAATTTATTCAATAACTGATCATTTAGAATGTTGATTTCTACGATTCCTCAGACTTATTGAAAATGATTTTCCAGGACTCGATACTCGATACAGTTTACCATCGAATGACTTGAATGCAATAATAAAAAAAAAACATTATTCAAAATGAATAAACGAATAAACAAAATTAACGAAAATGAGAGATATCCCAAGAGGAAAAACAAGGAAAGAAATATTTAGATTTTTTATACAAAAGTGGATGGAATATAGACTTTGTCCGGATTCAACTGAATATCTCAATAACTTCTGAAAAACGATGGGCAAATATTCTTCGCATTGATTTAGCCATTTTGTTGCCGGTATCAATGGAAAGATGAAGGTTTTTGATGAATTTCTAGTTCTTGAATGTTCGGTGGTATCACTTGTCGGATCTTGGACTCGACGGGCTCCGACTGTTGGCAAAAGAGTTGATGGAAGACGGGAAACAAAATTTTTCGAAATAATTTTCGACGACTGCGAGTTGCGCGGCGATTTCGATTGGTCGCGCTGCGGAAATAACGGAAAATTGAAATTATTTCATGACACCCACATTTTTCTCTCCCCCCACTCCGCTAGTGATATGTAAATATATATAATAAATATGCGTTATAAACATTCTCAAATTGTATCACATGTATTTATATAGAAAACAGAAAAGTGTTTCATATTGTAATAATGTAAAATAATCCAATTTTGTACTTAGAAATTATTTGTATTGTATTTTAATCATGTGAAATATTTGGGTACTCTGGTTTTCGTCTGACTTTATCGGGAAATATTTCTATCATTCGGATCCCATAAGGTGGAGGGAATACATCTTTTATATTTTTTCAAAAGTTTGTATTGGTGGGGAAAAAATCAGACGAAACGCTTCGGAGGATTCTTTTTTTTTATTTTTCGTTGGATATAGTGCGGTGGAGAGTAAAAAAGCGAGATGGCCACTTTTTCCAAAAATAAAATGGCAGACTGATGTAAAGATACTAATCGAGATGTAAAGTGTAAATTCCTTATTTTGTTTGGTTGTCGCGCTGTAAAACTGTATAATACATGTGTAAAGAAACATATTTAAGATGAGATCCGTTACACTGTAAACTACTTATGTAATTCTGAATTGGAACAGTCTGTTGGTTTCACTTTGTATTTTTCGCGGCGTTACTAATCGCACGCTTCTAGGGTAGCTGGACGGGGAACACTTGTGCTCCGAGGTTTTTAGCCAAAATCTTCTCTTATCCATTGTAAAAATCACCGGACAAACCGCATTGTGTTGAACGGAAACATTTAATCATGTATACTAATAATACTAGATCGAGCATGAAGGATAGAGAATCAGCTGACTATTGGCAAAATATTCTGCTATGCTTTGCTTATTACATTGTTTGTTATTTTCATTAGATTTTACTTTTCAGTGCGAATTTATGCACCTCAGTGAATTGTTGAGTGAACTTTAAAGATGAATGAGTATGTAAGATCAAAGATTCTACGTTTCAGTTTCCATTTTTGATGAGTGATATTGAAAAGTCACGAGACGTTTAAACATATTAAAAATCAGGCGAGGGTATATCTAGTATTATATATTATAAAATCATCGATTGAACCCAATCACATGTCACTTGCTAAGTGTATTTTCATAGAAAGTCGATGAAAACGTTCGATATGGTGGCTTATGGGATGTGTCCGGTGATTTTTTTTTGTACGTTGATGGAAGCTGATAAACTCGGGACTATTTATGTTACAACAATATGGCTCTCTGCGGATCTATACGGCTGTATATTATATTTATTATGCGATCTGTTTCAATGAATGTGTAAATTTAGTTATTGAATGCATGCTAGTTTCCTTAGAATATCCATATGTATGATAATGTATTTCGATTTTATTATTTTTTACCACTAGTAATAAACGAATAAAATAAATATTGTTTTTTTTCTTATGCTGTGAGAGGTTGTGCGAAAAATATCTCAAACGAAACTGTCACCCCACATTCCCCAACTAGAGGAATTTAAATACCAAACTCTACTTGTGATACATCATTGAAAAGCTATCCAATGGTATAAATGATGATTGTATAGGGTGGATCGATAATGATAAAAGGGGGTTTCTATTTGAACGTCTTTAGTTGGGTTTGGTGAGGGTTGGTGGGACCTAGGCGGTTGATGGGTGGGGGAGTTCTCTTTTATGTCAGTTTAGATTCCCCTTCCTATCCTAGGAACGATTTCAGGCATTTTTTATTTCATTTTTCGTTTGTGAGATACAGCCAGCCCATTGTAAGTTTTTAAAAATTTCACACCGAATATAACATATATATATATATATATGATTTTTGGATTACGGACCTGAATTCATCATCATTCTGTGAAAAAAGCAACATAAATTGAAATGGCAATCAAGCCATGAACGTGTTGGTGTTCTTTGGAGTTTTTGATCTGTATATATATATATATATATATATAGTATAGAAATAATGAGATGCACAGATCAAAAACTCCAAAGAACACCAACACGTTCATGGCTTGATTGCCATTTCAATTTATGTTGCTTTTTTCACAGAATGATGATGAATTCAGGTCCGTAATCCAAAAATCCGTTGAATTAGATCGTAAAAATCAGAATAAATAGGCTACTGAATTCTGAACCTGCTCAAATTAATGTCAAATGTCATGAAACGAGGCTATTTGTTTTGAGGTTATCTTTAATGAATTACCAATCATTATGGATGATAATGTTGTATTATTTGTTAATACGGTGCTTGGATAAATATATAATATCTCTTTCAGACTCAGATCTGGATAAATTATATTAGAATATTCACAACATAATCCTCACAACAGCATATTTATGTGTCATAAATGTCAGAGTACATCGTTACTCTGTTCAAAAGCAGAGTAAGCGGAGTTTACTCTGAGCAAGTTTCTGAACGAATGTGAGTACGTTGATGAACAGTTCAGAGTAAGCAAGCTCACTCAGAGTGAGTTTCTTAACGCAGCCTTGATGGTTTCTGAGAGAACGTTGTATGAGAAATTCGATGATGCCAAATCAATCGACACCAAAAGTTGTCAAGTTTTTTGAAAATAACTCAAAATTGAAAAATCATCAGAGATTTTTGAGAATCATTTTTTTGACCCTTCACCAGCGCAACTTAACCAAATACGTATCTCTCTTAGTTTCCAAGGTACACATATACTTGGCCCTCCTTCATCTTGGACACAGGATGCCCATACTCCCCCTTTTTATTTTGGACACAGTGTGTATGGTATATAAAGAGACAAGGCTATCCCAATCATTATCAGTTATTTTCTCAGATTCTCTCTCAATTTCGAGTTGTAGCTCGGAATTTCGAGTTATAAGAATTATAAGTCGGAATTCTGAGTTATAAATCGGAATTCCGAGTTGCACTAATATGAATCAATCAATGATAATAGTTAATATGTTTTGAGATTTCATGGAGAAATCATTGTACCAATTCATGCTCATTTACAGCACACGAATTTATTCCGAATTATAACTCGGAATTCCGACTTGTGACTCAGAATTCTGTCTTACCTACGACTCGGAATTCTGACTTACAACTCAGAATTCCGACTTAACTCGGAATTTGAAGAAAAAGTGTTTTTTTTACGCCTTCGTAACAACCTTAGATTATATATATATATATATATATATATATATTAGAATTTCCATGGAGTGGTTTTCTTTCCCTTCTACTTCCCCCCGCCAACCACATGTCACCCGACCATGCTCTGCCGCCCCTACCACTCTATGTCTTACCACCACCCAACGATCATCGTCGGCCATATTTGTTGTTTACATTAGATATGTCCCCTGTCTGTGGAGCTGTCAAATCGTTCGAGAAATCCAACTTTTCTGATAAGAGATCGCAGGAATTAGGGTGGTCGTCCGAAAACCCAGCCGATATTCCAAATATCTCAATCACGAATTAGTCGTCAGCCTGGAAAAAGGAAAGGAGAGCCAAGAGGTAAGGAAATCTATTTTCTCAAGGATTGTATCGAGGTTGCGCTGTTGCCGCACGTTTATATCACTACTAACAAATTTTCACTATTTGTTCTTGTGTAATTTTTCGTCGAGTCACTGTATATTAATTGTTCCAATACCATAAGAAGAGATGCACAAGGTTTTACCTTACATCTTTGCACCCCACCTACAGGGGATATTTCGAAAGTTATCAGAAAATAGTGTACACGAAAGTTTTATATTATTTTAGGAATCTTCAGAATTTTTATGAAAATCAATAAATGATTAATGTTCCTGTAAGCTTCCTTTGTTTCTTGTTTCAATTGTTAATTCTTTAGCTGGACGGTCTGGTTTGGGTTTAATTACATATACCACCAAGCGTATTATATGGTTCCTCAAGGAATGTAGCTCCAATCGGATAGTGGTTTGGATTCCACTTTCTTAAACTGCAGATATGCGTATTAAAGTGAAAAATCACTAAATATTAGAAGGATTATTTTTTTAAATATTTTGAATAACTGTCATTTGTCATTTTGAACCATGTGCTATAGTGTAAAAAAAAATTCTGAAATTATACATCCTAGTTTAAATTACATTATCGTTATACATTATACATCAGGATTGGGCCACAGTGCGTCAGAGTCTGATTGCTCGACACTTATATAGCTATAGGACATGTTTCAAAAACGAATGTAAACTAGACAATAGGATTATCATGAGAAATTATTGTGGTACAACATGGTACATTTAAAAAAAATCTAGAGAGTCGAGGAATTTTTTTTTTAATTGAATGCCTTGTATGTCCAGTGACCTCCATCCACTCCGTAAATATTATGGACTGTGTCTCAATCATTAGAACGTTACGATTTTTTTTCCAAAATAATACCATTTGCAGATGCATAGTTGAAAGTTTCCTGCTGGCCATAAAAAATCACCGATAGTCACGAATAATTGATTGATGGCAAGAGATTCGAACCTTTGCAGATGCTGAGTAATTCACTTTTTCTATATCCTAGCGGAATTTTCACTCGATTTTTTTTCTGTGTAGAAAGTGAAAATTTTGAAAATTCAATTACTCGAAAATTGTTCGGAATATCTATAGACATTCTTGAAGGAAATGTTCTCATTCCAATTCTACATCACATGGTAGAAAAATATACAGGATGTTCTATTTGAACAAATCCAGAAAAATCAATTCGAATTATTCCGAATTGAAAACTCATTATTGACCACCCTGTACGAATATAAAGCTTCGGAATGGATGAAAAATATCACCCATCTATCCAGAAAATAGCTTCAGCAATCTTTCCTACTAATATTGATAATTATGACGTCAGGGAATTTTCAAGTATATATGTAATATATATATATATATGTAATATATGTAAATAAATGGTATTATTTCGACAAAAAAAATCATAAAGTTCTAGTGATTGATTCATAGTCGATAATATTAGGGGAGTGGATGGAGTCAATGGAACGTTGCAAAAAATATGCTGATATACAAGGTATTCCATCTAAAAAAAATGTCCTTGACCGTCTAGTTTCCTTTTGATGCGTCCTGTATATGCCGCAATAATTTTTCATGACAGACCCTATTGCACATATAATACAATCGATATTTTCAGCAACCGACTCAAAATATCAAAATTGAAAAAAGTTCAAAAATTCGGTCTATATTGCTCACCACCTGTGAGAATTCAAATACAGTTTTAACGGTTGCAAAGAAAATAGTATGATTTATTCGGATCTAATTATTATATTAAATCACCAATTATTGGACAATCGACCAAATTTTCACATGAAATATCAAACACAAATTCATTTCGAAATCGTGGATGTTTTTGAATGGTCACGGACCCCCTCCCCTCCCCTGGACTGCGTTACCAGCTTTCATTTTACTCTCGAGCAATCAAATGATGGTCGGAGGAAAATAAACAGAATCACAGAATGTAATACAAGTGCTGGAAATAATATTGCATCAACTGGAATAGTCCCTGGATCTTTCGAAAATTGCGTGGCAGTGGCAACCTTGCGTTTACCCGCAGATGTGCGCACCGTATGCGCACGCGCATACGTTCGCGCCAATGCCCGGTACAGAGACAGATGGCAGATGTTTTGTAACTATCTTCGAAGAAAGAGCACGCCGATTCCGCTGCCGTTTTAGGTGGAAGTTTGGAATTATTTTCGCGTCCGCGAACGACTCTCACACTCTCGAGACCGGCACCAAGCGAAAGAGCGTCCCTCGGAGGACATGGGGGCCGGCGGCAGGCCCTTATCCAGTTAGCCGAACGCGATCGACATTCGTGACAGCCGAGCATCGCGACCGGGGACCATCTTGTTCGTTATCCCGGATCATGTAGGTTTCTAGTGCCTAGTGCGGAATTTCCACCTAGCAGGTTCTGAAAAGGACTGGCAAAGCCGTCCCGACGAAGAAAGGTGAGTTCCGATCGGCGATTAAAGCTGGACATTCGTGACTAGAAGTATGGCGGTGTTAGACCAAATCGGCTTTCCCAGACGACTACGACACCTTTATTCGGGGTAGTTTTGAATTGGGGGCTTAGCCAAAGGAGCTGCGAAACCGCCTGTAAGGCTAGTTTCCGTTAAATGCTTTCCCGACCTAGACCCTCCCCTAGAGCAGTCTGTGCCATCCCAACGGTTTTTTAAACCGCCCTGTCAAATTCCTCTCGACAAACCGTTCTTTGCAACAGTTTTCGGTCCTTTTTAACCCGTCAGTGATGTTTTAAAAGGGCGAGGCGGAGTTTTTTTTTTCGAGGACATCATCTCGATACGTCAATTGCAACGTGTCTTTTAGAAAGATCCTCACAAATATGTAGGTACGCTATATAAATAACTATATTTCCAAGTAACTATTTGTACAACAATCTTGCTAACTGGTTTTCTTGTACCTTCGCTGTACCTATCTTTAATTCAATTAAATTTCATTTCGTGTCTACAAGAAACAATACAATCATACCTACTTTCGTTATAAAAAAAACAAAGGTATTATGGTGTCTTGTTTTCCTATTATGTCATTCCTAACCCAAGTGGGAGGTGATACTGCAAACGTTGACCTACGTTGTGTCTCTGTCATGTAATATGTACTGTTTATTAGATTTAATTGAGCACCAGAAAAAAATTATTCACACCCACCTGTTGCATTGATTTGATCGCAAACAGTCAAAATGTCAAGAACACATTCAATTGCACGAAAACGGTTGCACATTTCCGTTACTTCTACATTATTAGGGACGGACCTTTATGCATAACTGACTGCCCAATATCAAAAATAGGGTCGATGAACTTGTTACGAGCTGCTATAAACAAAGCTGCCAAAAGTCATATTATCTACCTACCAAGACAACTTCCGAATCTAGAATAATTTGTAATTGTCGTCGTGTGGTTCATAGATTTTTTGTCGTTCGCAGCCAGTTATTTTAATTTTAAATGGTTCATCCTTCTAACTCTAACGTCAATTGTCAGTGTCAGAATTCAGTCGGACGTATAGCTAGCAATTTTTCGACGTGATTTCAGCTATGTATGTCTTTAAAAACTCCGGATTTGGATATCCTACACCTACCTAACGACAGTTCGTCTCACTGACTATCATTAGAACAGCAGTAATCCTCAGGGTGTCCGAGAAATAAGGTAAATAAACACGAACGAACATAACCTCAACTCGTTCTACCTGTAGTAGGAGTGCCAAGAAGACACGTGCGGCAAACGTTACAGTAGGGTAGATCAGTTGAAGAAGTATTGACGAGGAAGGAGCATTCTTTCTGAAGGATTCTGATACAAGTTCGTTCGGATATTTTTTGTGTATGTGAAAATTGTTTTACTTATTATTTGCATTACCCTTTGAAACCGAATCCACTGGAAATATCCATACTCTATGGTCAATTTTCTGCTATACCATAACCTCTTAGATTTCAACAGAAATTCGTTTATTTTCTACAAAAAATTGGCAAAATTCAAACAGTTCTGATTGCAGTATTGGGCTCTGAGCATGAAAAAATTCCTAGTTCCACTCAACCTTGATAGGTGATTTCTCATTCATTGGGATCTCAACTAGTACAGCTACAGGGTTGATCAAATTAGAAGAAAAGTTTCGGATTTTGATGCTGAATGAAGAAATTTGATGAAAAACAATTTGCTCTTAGAATAAGATGGAGAAATTTAAAAACGAGATTTGATGTGATTTACAACCTTGCATTGTTTGAATTTCTGAAAATCCGCTTTTTTCATATTATGTATATGCCTCATTTATGAGTATATCCCTTGCTTCAGCCAAATAATAGCAGTGCTATCACAAAATAACTTGGAAACAGTTATTTTGTCGGAGTTTCCTAAATGGAAGCCAAAAGTATTGAAAATATGACTGCAAATTCACATTACTCACTTACATTATTTACTGAAGAAATATGTAATTAGTGAAAATACATGTTACAAATCAAAACAAATACACTTCAATATTAATGTAAATTTCAAAATATATTTATACTGTAGAAATATAAATTTACAATAAATGAGTATTATATCAGTTGAAATAAATAGATAAAATTCTCCTTCAAGTCATGTAAACATAGACATTTCATTTATATCATCTGATGTGAATGAAACTTATGTATTGAGTTATATTTGATGTTTCAATTTCAAAAAGACATATGATCTAAAATTTCTTGATTTCAATGTTATTTGGAATTAAATTATTCTAACCAAAACAGAAATGTATATCACCCACCAAACAATAATTATCAAGTCAAGTTTATTCCAGTCATATTTTTGAGGTAGGTAAGGTTTTTACTATGACTTGTGTTATCAGCATTCAAAGTTCCAGTCTGAAATAATACATAATATTCCTTAGCTTAACTAAGAACAACTTACCTGGAATACCAGGGTTAATAGTTGAATCATTTGTAAAAATGATTTCACAATAACTATCCACCAATATAATCAAGTATGATTAAGTATGATTTGAAAATCATTCAGTTCTACTACAAAGTTCCTAAATGGAAGGTTGAGTTAGGTTATGTTTACAGATTACACATTTAGGTTACACAGTAGAATGTGTTCAAAGAAACTATTCAAAATGTCAAATGGTTTGTGCTGAAACATCTTACTATTCTGAGATCTGTCTTTTTCAACTATTTTGAATAGAACCAGTATGAGACATTTGACACAAAAAAAGAAAATCAAGAGACCTTTTCATATCCCTAATCCAAAGAATCTCTGAGATTTTCAAGATATTCATGACTTTTGATCTACTTTTTTGATTCGCTTCAGTTCTAGATGTCCACAACAGACTCCAGATGCAGTACCAAACATTGGAACAATGAAACTCAAATAACAGCCTTCCAAAATAAAAAATAAACGAAAAACCGATGAGCAACATGCAGCGTGGAGCCCTGCGCCAGGAGCAGAGCTCTAGGGGTGTTTACCGTCCCCCACACACCCCTGACATGACCATTGTGAAGGTAGTATTATGTTTACTATTTCAAGTTGGGTGTATTGATTCGAAATTGTTTGAAGTTAGCAGAACCGTTTGATAGAAAACTGATGAGATCAAGTTCACTAATTGTGGAATTATTGTCGAGAACTCGTCGTGAAAGAAAAAAAAAATTTTATGAGGTGGCTGTGCTGGTTGTGCTAGTTAGTTGAGATTTTTGAATTTGAATGAGATTTTTCACTCGCGCTACTTTTCTACCATTCAATCAAATTTGTATCTCTCGTAGTTTTTGAGATGCCCATATTGGCCTTCCTTATCTTGGATATTTATTATTATTATTGAGTAAAATATTGAATCCCATCAACCAAAACGATTGTAGAAGAATAATTTTATTTAAAAAATAGGCAACTCTTATATAAACATAAATTTTCAACTATATCTACGTATAATATGTTGAAAAGTGACATAAAATTTATTTCAACAAAGTAACAGAAAGACTACATCACACATATTCGATATAGTATACAATTTTACATTTTCATTTCAAAGTTAATAATATATCTTTTATACAGATTAGATTTGATTTGTCATTATGAATATTATCGAATCCCTCTTGAATAAGTGAAGAAAACTAGAATTTTTCATACTATTTGGCAGTTGATTAAAATTATCCAGGCCCTTGAAAAATAATGAGTTCATATTATTTTGTGAATTTGTCCTTGAGATTTGGAGATTTTTGTTCCATCTGGTATTATGATGATGAACTTAATTTTTTATGATTTAGAGGTCATCTACATATGTTGCATGCAATTTATTGATTATTTTGAATACGACTATCATATAGAATGGTGTTTGAGAAACCGTGAGACACCTCAATCTGCAAAGCATGTCTTGTATAGGTGTCATTCTATTTCTCATCGTAGTATTATTCAAATTCCATGATTGTGCAGTTTTTGTGATAGGTTTAGTTTGTTCTGATTATTGAGGTCACACAATGCTATAATCACAACTAGAGCATCATATTCTAGTGACTGTAACTTAGTATTCTGTAGCTTGTAGTGACTGTAACTTGAATATGTCTGTTGACATCAAAAAATGCACACAGTCTTGCAAGACATCACCAAATTTTTGAGGGTGTAAAAACTAAAATTGAACGTAGATGAAACTAAAGGGATAATAATGACAAATAAATATGAATATTGTCAGCTAAATATCAATGATATAAAGTTGCGTGTAAATAATGATCAAATAGAAATTGTTCTAACATTGAAATACTTGGGATTCATGTTAGATAATACCCTTTCTTTTGATGAGCATTTTTATTCTGTCAACAAAAAAATATCAACAGAAACTATATTTTTTCTTCAGGATTGCTCAATCTCTCTCAACTGAATCTAAAATCACTGTGTACAACACCTTAATTTAGCCACATTTTGATTACTGTGCTTTCATCCTATTTGTATTGGAAATCAATGAGAAAAATCAACTGCGAAAATTGCAAAATCGTGGCATGCGAATTATTTTGAAAACAAATCGATACACCTCTGTCATTTTGATGCAAACATCTTTGCAGTGGTTTTCTGTTAATAAACGTCTATATTATCTTTCAATGGTATATTTCTCATTAACATATTCTGTATTGATATATTATTATGAGTTGGCAATATGAGAATACTCTTTAAAAGTTGCATCATTTTCATAGATATAAATATTTGAGAATACATAAATATCCAAGAATAAGTGAATTTATCAAGATTGAGTGAATATTTTGTAATATATAATTTATTGTTATCTTTCTAGATTTGCGAAGTGAATATCAGATTTCCTATTTCAAATGAAGATCCACCTATACATTGATAATGAAGATGGCACTTGAAAGAAAAAAAAAATACAATTCCATTGATATTTTACACATAGCACATAGCATGATCATTCAGTGAAAAATCGTGTCATTACCAATATTAAACCCTAGATGCTTGATTTTACTCGAATTAATCGCAACCGAATGAATCCCAGTCGAGTTTTTCTGCGAGCCCCCACCTGCTGGATCACGGGTACGGGGCCACGCCGCTCAGCCAGATCGTGTCTTCGGTGCCCACGCCAGCGCCCCCTGTCAAGCGCAAGCTCAACCTCGAGTCCCACCGCCTCGTCGTGCCGCTGGGACACGAGTTCAAGCAGCCGCAGCCAAAGAAGCCCAAGCGCCAGACCCAGGCCAAAAAGAACACTAGGTATATATATATAAGGGATGGTAGAGGACATCTAAATAAACATTTTTGCTCGTCGATAAACATAAGTCCGGAAACTCTTCGTTTTCGAGATACAGAGTGTTTAATTTTTTAAAAAATTAAAATTGGTATCTATGGAATTTTATTGTGAAAACAATGTTTGTTCCCAACATCAAACGTAGTTAAATCAAAAAATGTAAACAAAAGTCAGTGGTGTTCAACTAAACTGAGAGTTGATTTAGTAATTTTTATTTTATTTGAAACATTTTATTGCTTTAGCACCCTTTATTTGTCGGTATGTTTTGTATACTCTTTCCAAGATATTAAAAATTACGAATATTTCCCAAGTAAATACAAAACAAAAAATGGTTGAAAGTCATTAATAATAATTAATGATTAGTAAAAAAAAGTCATTGGAAGTTTTATTAGTTTTTCAATATTTCAATAAACGCATTGGTAAAATGTAAGGTATAATTTTGAAGCATTTAATTTTTTTTTTTCATAGATGTAAGAGATATGGGTTACATTTTTTTTCTTCAAAACGTGGATACGGAAAAATTTCAAGGGACAAAAAGTTGCATTTTCAGTTGTTGCATTTTTAGTTTTTAGTTGTTGTTGTGACAAGAATTCTAAAATGGGGATCTGAGAATCTAGTACAGTTCAATGCAACTAAAACTCAAGTTTGCACGTTCACCAAGAAGGCTGATCACACAATGCCCAATTTGATGATGTCGGGTACCACTGTTCCTATGAGGTCGTCAATATCCATGCTGGGTGTCACCACCAATAGTGCTCTCTCATGGGACGATCATGCGAGGTCCATTGCGAAAACTGCTTCACAAAAACTTGGTTTTCTATTCCGTGCGAAGAGATACTTCACATCCCAGCAGCTGCTTATGATCTACAAAGCACAAATTCGACCTGTCCTGGAGTACTGTTCACATGTTTAGAGCTCAGCCCCCAAACTTACGCTAAAGCTCTTAGATTCAATTCAGAAGAGAGCTATTCGCCTAGTCGATGACACAACACTCACCAAATCATTGACCTCTCTAGATCATCGTAGAAAGGTCGGCGATCTATGCCTTTTTTATAGGTACTTTCATGGTCGGTGCTCAACGGAGATATCATCTATCATGCCATCACGCGCGATTCCTAGTAGACAAACCAGACGAGCTCAAGCTGGTCATCCCTACACTGTCAGGCTCGAGACCTGTCGAACATCGCTATACCAAGCATCATTCATCAATAGAACGGCAAATTTGTGGAATTCTTCGCCTAGTGAAGTCTTTCCTAATGCTCACAACCTCCAAACTTTCAAGAAAAATTCCAACACTTTCCTTCTGTCCCGAAATTTCACCGCTGGCTAACACGATGTTCCTTCAACATTATAGGTTTCCCTTTGGTGTTGTCCCCAGATAAAAAAAACAGTTTAGGAGAAAATAGACTCCTCGCAAAAACCTTTAATTTGATCAAAATGAAGTAAATTTGCATAAAAATCTCAAGAGTATCCTGAAATGTTGTCGTAGCTAAAAATAATGACAACGAAGTTCAAGCAATTCATGTATCTCTTTTTTGATGAAACATTACACCAAAAAAATCTTAAGAAAAACAATAGCATATGTATCGCTTGTGTGTGATATAGTCAGGTGATGTGAATACTGATTCTGAAATATATTACATAAAGGATAAAGAGTTTGGATTATTTTTATGACTAACAAAGATGAAAATAAAAATACAGTTGTAATATATAAAATAAATTGGGTGGATATCATAGTTGGGTACAGGTGACAGACTATCACAAACATTACATGATTTTTCAGCTTTTCGTGGGATTTCCTCTCCTCGTTTCTAAAAAATAGAGTGGAAGTAATAATAATTTCAAAATATTTGTCAAAACCGAAAACATATTGAAAAATTTTGAAAAGAGAAAAATATTTTAATTGTGTTGAGAACGGGAGCAGATTCCTTCCCGAAACGTCCACCAAGATATAAGTAGAAGTTTTATTCTTATTAAATATATTTGTCTTTCCAAATTTTTCAAAAACAAGGTGTCACTGACAAAGAGAGAATTTCTCTTTTAGGTATCTAAAGGTTTAATTTCAAGCGCAGTGACATTTTGGGGCAGATCCCAAATCTGTCCTTACTACAAATATATTGAAATAAATTTTAATAACTTCTACTCTATTTTTTAAAAACGAGGAGAGAAAATCCCACGAAAAGCTGAAAAATGAATGTACCACCTCCTTGAAGAACTTAATAAAACTTAAGTATGATTGTCATTATTGAGTGAAAAGTCACAATCGGGTAAATATCACAGTTGGCGTCACAGTAACGACAGTTTCGTTATCGGATGTATAAGTTTTCAGTTCATATAAGCTCAAAACAATAAGTGTAAATGGTCTCTATGTACATTCCATGAATAAACTTTATGATTATTATTATTATAACAGTAAAACTAATAATGGAAGTATTGGCGAACAAAAACCCGACATTTTCGCGTGCAGGTACGACACATCGCTGAGCCTTTTGACGAAGAAATTCTCCGATCTGATCGAACGCTCGCCCAACGGCGTCGTCGACCTCAACAGAGCGTCGCAGGAGCTGGGCGTCCAGAAGCGACGCATCTACGACATCACCAACGTGCTGGAGGGCATCGGCATCCTCGAGAAGAAGTCCAAGAACAACATCCAGTGGAAGGGGTGCAAGTCGCAGAACGGCCAGGTGGTCGCGCTGACCAAACATCTGCGGAATCTCGACGATCTCGAGAACGGTCTCGACAGGATGATCGGTTCGGCCGAAAGCGAGCTCAGGAAACTCAATAACGACGGGTACGGTTCATATGGTTGTCGGCTAAATATGGCGAAAAAAAATCTGATGAACTGTATGTTCTGGTCTTACTTATATAACCTAGAAAATCGAAATTATACAGTCTCTCTACTCTCAGCGTGGTTCAGTGAAGGCATAGTAACGGTCATTCAAGTTCAAAACTTATAAATAGTTCATGCAGACCGAGCCCCCTTACAGCCCTAGATGATACATAAGAGATTCACGAAATACGGAATATCTGAGCAACCTTTTTCCATGTTTTGTCCCCGAATTCGTAAAGCTCAACTCCTGAATTAAATGAGAGGTAGAATCAGTATCAGTTGTATAGATTATTAGCTTTCGATCAGGGATCTGATTATCTTATCAATAACACTCAATATAGAATGTAACCACCCATGTAACAAAGAAATCCATGAATAGAGACGAATTCACACTTTCTGGGTGAACAAAAAGGTACAGCACAAATAGAAGGAGGCATTATCACGAATAATCAGAACAAAACTTCAGAAACAGAAAAATTAGGAACAGTGAAGCAAAATTACTTGAACAAAGTACAAACTAATCAAAAGAAACGACAAAACTACTATAATAGAAACACAACACAAATCTATAAACCAAAGGGATATTAGTAAAAATACGATAAAATACTCGATTTCGATTTCACACCACAGCTTTTGACAACTTGATTGTTGTTACATAACCACCAATGTCGCAAATTTTCGAGGGACAAGTGAGAATCATTTCGTTCGATACAGTAACGCCATCAGGTGATCATACACTCAATCAGAACATACAGCTCACTAGATTTTTCTCCATACTTAGCTGATAATGATGCAAATATATAGGTACATGTATCATATACACATGTTTACAAACAACAATACACATACCTCTATCCTGAAGTTTTGGTAGAGTACCAATATTATTATTACTTCTGTTGTTGATTAGTAGGAATTCGGTCAAAATGTTGAAGAAAACCAATTATTAAATTGTCGACGTTTTGAAACTTTATTGTTTCATCTTCAGGACGCTGAAGTATACAAATGAGAACATACATATTGAAATAATATTCTAAAATGTGGGTTTTGATAAAAACAAAATAAATTATGTAAAATAACAATCGTTGAAAATGAAACACTTAACAGAAAACAACAATGATGGGTACTATCATTCAGGGTGGTTTTCCGGGTTTGAAAATGATGAAATAAATAAATTCGACATCAACTATAAATACATTTACAGGTTCATGAAAGACCTTAACACACACATTCTTTGTGTTCGTGTCAAGGTTTTTCATGAACCTGTATATGTATTTATAGTTGATGTCGAACTTAATCATTTCATCATTTTTAAACCCGGAAAACCACCCTGAATGTGAGTACCCATCAATGTTGTTTTCTGTAAAGTGTTCGAAGTGTTTTATTTTCAACGATTGGTATTTTGCATGATTTATTTTGTTATAATAAAGTTAATGAAGTTGATAAAGTTTCGAAACGTCGACAATTTAACAATTGGTTTTCCTCAACATTTCGACCGAATTCCCGCTAATCAACAACAGAAATCGTTCTATTCAACTATTATTATTACTCATCGAGTAGAACAAGTATGCGTAATGCGGTCGGATGATCGTTCCATAAACTTGTACACTAATGCGATACCGCCCGACCGCCCAGGTACGGATACGTGACGTACCAGGACCTCCGGTCGATCGACTCGTTCCGGCACAAGACCGTGATGGCCATCAAGGCGCCGCCGCACACGCAACTCTCGGTGCCGACCACCGCCGGCCGCTTGCAGGACAAGTACGACATCCAGATGAGAAGCGACCGCGGCGAGATCGAGGTGTTCCTCTGTCCGGAGCAGGTGCCGCCGCCGCCGAGACCTAAGCCGGTGCCGCCGATGGACGCCTTGTTGCGCGACATCAAGCTCAGCCCCGGCCTCTTCGATCTCGCCACGCCGCCAGTGCCGCTGCTCGACAGTCCGATGCCGCGTCGACCCGTCTCCTCGCAGGTCAGTCTATCGAACCACGTTTGTGACACGGATCGGTTGGTATTTTCTTCTCTCCTCGATTTTGGGCCAAGCTACCGACAGGACTCTTCGAGAGCTTTCAGTTCCAATTTTTGTGAGAATGGAAGCCTTCGGAAAATGCGATGAAAAAATTCAAGTCCGTGTTTGAAACACCGACTGGTGGTGACGGCCGAGAGCAAAAACGTCAGATCGTCAATTTGATGGTCAATCTATAGGGCATGAAAAGTAGCAGTGATTCTAAATATGAAGGTAGTGAGAGGGAGGTCATAGTATAGTGAACTTCCCTTCACAGTCTCAAATAAAGGGTAGTCTTTCTTTCGGTTTTTCTTTCATGCAAAGTTCCCTGTAAATTCATAATTCTGAACATATTTCTTGTTGCAAGAGAAAAAGAGTCTTAGATGAGATTAGACTGGAGCTCTTTTGCTGTATGCTTCTACCCTGTGAACTTTATATTCTTCCAAGGAAGTTCTAAGATCCGTATACTTTTCTTTTATTCGTTCACGTCTACAGTACGCCACAATAATTTGGACTGCAGCATTAGACAATCAATTAAAAGCCCTCGAAGCACTCCAGAATGAAGCAATGAAGAATTTGTAGCATTTTTATAACTGTTTTCACACTCAGAGTCTGTATCAAGATTATAATATTATGGCTATAAAGAAAATATTCATTTATAAAAACAACATATTTATTCATCAATTGATACAGACACTCAAATATAGTCACCAACTACAGGTAAAGTGTGACTGAAAGAAATTTTGTTGTAAATTTTTGTATTTTTGTATCCTAATAATAATGTATTCAAGTTTGTAAATTACTGCAAAGTGTCCCTCTTTCTTGGGATTAATAAAGGGAAAAAATAGTATACAAGGTGTCCGGGAAAATGTAGATCTCTCAGATTCAGATAGAAAATTACAAGGTTTTTGTTTTCTATAGACCCTTTTTTGGAAACATCATGTATGATAAATATCGTCCTGTATGAAAAACTTCTGAAAAAAATAATTTCGGTTGCTTGAACCTCGAATTAAAAGGAGATACTCTTGTTCATCAAGAAAGAATAATGTTTTTGTCAGTTCAAGGTTCAAGCTATCCAAATTTATTTCTCTTTTGGCCTCTATCATATAGGGTGTTGAAAAATTGAGCATCAAAGATAAATCTCAGTCCAGTCCTGATGAGCTAAATAATTCGTATCAAGGGCACTATTTTGAGGGGCCCTTCCTGGTGTCCCCCATATTGAATTTTCGTTGAATTAAATTTATAATAGATATTTCAGGAGCTCATGTCTACGTAAAGAAGGCTTATAGGACAACAATATATAGGAACCTATATGCACATACCCATTTTACATTTCATCTGTCTTGAAAAATTATGAGACAATGTGGAGACATACAATCTTTTCGTGAATTAAATCATCTTTTATTATATTCATAGTTCTTTTTGTGAGACATCACATTTTCAAATTTACATAAACATCAGTATCTTATGAGGCCAGTGTTGACAAATTCTGAGGATCAAGTGGAATTTTGTTATCCCAAATGCCGACCACATGTTCTCAAGTGGATGGCATTATCTTATGGAATCAAGATGCATCTGATGAATGATTAATGTGTTCAAGTATCTCCTGAATTCTTGTGGCCCTTTCACAGTTAAAAGAATTTGATATACTTATCAGACAATATTCTATAAAAATGAAAACCACTAATTACTAATCACACCTGCATTTTTATCGGTAATTAAATTCTATTCAGATATGGCTCAACAACTCAACATGTTTGTTAGAAGTTTTCCATTCAAATAAAATTTTGAAAATTTGGTCAACATAAACAATCGATGTGAAATACCACCAGGGACGTAGCACTTCCGGTTCAACCGGAATGGAACACCCTCTATTTTATTACATTATTGAAATTTGTGCATTATTTTCCCATAGCCCCTATAGTAATTTTCGACAGTTTTCGAATTATCAAGATTTTTGTGTAGAAAATTTTGATTGCATATTCATTCAAATTCTCTCAACGTTTTTTTCAACGGAAATCTTTGGTGTACTTATTTGATAATATACAGGGCGTTTGATTTGAAAACAAAAATTCTCTCAGAGTTTTCATAAACCTCCAATTGACAAGATATTTTTATTACGTACAACATAAAGATGACAATGTTTTTTTCTGATTTTTTATAGTTTGCCCCCCGTTTTTTCTTCAAGCTATCCATATCAATATCCATACTGCCACAGATCTGTCAAACTGCTTCGTCAAATCAAATAATCAAACCTAACCTATAAATGCGCAAAGCATCATCATTTACAAGCACGGAACGTGTGGATCCAGCAAATTAGCCCTGTTGCCACGCATTTTTCGTCGTTAGTTAATGGAACGATAATCATAACATACGAGAGTTTTATGCAACGCAAATTGTATTTAACGTAACATCACCGCTAATGTGGCATCAGATAATCACATGATTAATTTTTCTTTATGCAACCGACCCTTGCTATATATTTATATTCATTGGTTTGTTGGATGAATTAGATTTTTCAGTTGGTTTTTGAAAATTTGTAGGGACATGCCTTCTTTTTTTACTTCAGTGGGTAGTCCATTGGAGATATCCAAAATATATATTCATTTGTTTTCAAGACCCTTTATGACGATAACAGATGATGATAATGAGACGAGAATTGTATAGTGCCCGCCAAAAAAACCTGCCATCGATCGATTTCAGATATGCCGCAGCCTGTCCTTCTCCAAAGACCACTTCGATCCGGGCCCCAGCACGAGCATGTCGACGGACGAGTCGCGTCCACCGCCTCCTCCACCGCCGCTGCAGCGCGCCCCCGACATGCTCGACCACCTGTCGGCGATGGGGCTGGGCTACTCGCCGCTGCCCAAGGCTGCCCCCGTCAAGACCGAGCTCATCCGTGAGGAGGGCGGACTCGGACCCATGGTCGGGCGCTTTAATTTTAGTACACAGACTGAACATTCTAGTAACGTAGGTGAGTGCGCACGCATGTGTCGGTGGTTTCACGTCGATGTTGAATTAGTTGTCATTAGTTGTAAGGGGGAGTTGTCGAATATTGCCCTTCTGTTCGATTCCAAAGATTGTTTCGGTAAGTTATTTGGGAATTCTGTCGAGTGCTTGATTGCTTCTGGGTCAGTCCATTTCAAAACACCCAATATATTGGATACATGGAACTATTATTTCATTGCCTTAGTCATGACAATTCATCATTTTTTATCCAAGTTTTATGAGCTATCAGGAAAGATCACGATACCAATCTCTATATTTGAGCACAAGTTTTCATTCTTCTTCACGCAATATTAGTAAAAAACATTCGATTAGCATTCTTATGATGGAAATGACATACTGAAACATCACTTATCTTTGATTGTTTTTCATGACAATGTGCTGGTGCACTCTTTCGATAATAATGTTTGTAAATGAAGACACAACAAGCATGGTAGCAAAAACGCGATTTTAATAATTTCAAGTCGAATAATTATCCGAAAAATTTTCAGTTAGATTCCTTCGATCCGAAAAAAAGCATCGTATTGTCATACAACCACACAATTCATTTTGCTTTAGTTCTTGTATAAAATGGCGATTGGGATTTTTTTTAAGAAAAACGTGGATTGCGCAAAATTCATTTGCCGAATAATTTCAACAGATTGATGAAATTGAAATAGCTCGGCAATTAAACTCCCCACAAACCTCTTGAAAAATTTGCACAACCTTCATGTTAAAAATGGCTGCCAGAAAAACAGCTGGCTTATTTTTTCCAAACAGTGCTTTGTGACTCTACTAATGACAATACAAATTGGGTAAATAAATAGTGAGCAACATTGCCTGGGTGATTTGAAATGGATTCACCTTTCTTTTATGATTTTTGCTCCAAGAATCATCTACCTAATAATATGATTTTGAGAAAAATAGTCTCCCTGATACAACTGATAGTTCTTGTGAATCATTCAACAAAAAAATCAGAATCTGCTTAGCTCGGAATGTTCTGCACTAATTTCACTAATACCGATTGTGATTGCATACCGGAGCTCTATCTGTGACTTGTGTTCTTCTTCTATTCACATCACAGGCAGAGTTCTAGCTATGCGATCATTCCAAGCTTCGAAAGAAAATATAAACCCACTAACAATTCATCGAATCATCTCTCTGACTGAATAGAAGTCGTTCATTGAAATTTGTGAGAATGACGAAAATCTTGGCATCGTTTCTGAATTTCGTCGATAAGAACTGCTAAAAACGTCACCAGATTTAGCGAGTGCCGAATTAAAGTGAGCCAATCGTAATTTGATCACTAAAAAAGGTGTTTTTTTTTTTTTAAACGCTATGGCACATCATTTGATCGAGGTTTATACAACATTTTTCAGGCGATTTAGAGGATAAATAATGGATTCAGCTGAATATGACATATATAATTCAATCGACTATACAAACAAAACTCAATATTCATAATTCTTGGAATCGTTGGAATATGTGACCGTGAGGTGGCACTTCAAAAACGCTATCAGATCCGCTAAACGTCAATTTCTATGTCAATCGCTTTGAAAATACATAAAAGGCGACTGTCAAAAGACTCGACATTTTTGCATTTTTGGCGATACTTTAAACTTGTTTTTCCCAATGTCTTTTTTACTGTAAAAATGATTAACAAAAAAAAACATCCACGGTCTTATGCTTTCTCAGACTAATTTTAGTAACAACATTCTCACCAACTCACAATCAGAACAAGTGTGAAAGTGAGGAAAATTTGGTTTTGGGGGCTTGAGAGCTTCGCTGTTGTGGAACTAACATGTTGAGATATTTTAATGTCCTTAACAAAGCTATGATATTATATATGCTTCACTAGACGCGCCCTTGCCCCATCGACTTTAGCATTGAAAGGAACAGAAGAAGAAGAAAGAGCTATCGATTCGTCCGGATGTGCAACAAAGAAAGGTGCGATTTGATCACTGCTGATTGCCTCTCTCTCGTTTTTTGTTGTAATTGGTTGGATTCCTCCGCCTTTTTCTAGGCGCGAACTAGGGTCTATTTGTAGTTTGTTCAACATTATTCAATAACTTACCTACGAAATGATATTTTCTGATCCTTCTTAGGTTGAACAGGAACATCTCGAACAAAGTTTTGAAATCCTTCCTTGACTAGAACAGGCTGAACCAATTAGGTTTATTTACCATTTTTTAATATTCAAACAAGTAAAACTGAGTCTCTTTGTTTCAACACCCTTTGGAATGAATAATCTTACGCTGTTAACTCGAATCGAATGAAATTACAATTTTAACACATCAGAATGTTTTGCCAACAGTTGGCTGATTTTTTTTGATCGCTGCGTCTCTTTTTTGGTCGTCTCGATTGCTCTCTCTCTCTAAGCTCCATCTAGTATATATATACTAATATATACTATCATATCTTTGGTCCTTACCTAACGTATTTATCAAAGATATAATCCAAATTTCATCTCGTAATAATTCTCATCTAGCATGAACATTAGAGGTGCGATAATAGGTATTTATTTCATACTGCATCATAGAACATACCTTTACGTACCTGATTTCAATCCGGAATATAGACTTTTATAGGATAGGCGCACGTAATATTTCATTACGTGCTACTATCCCGTAATGAAATTTTACCGGATTGTAAATATTGAAAACTCAGTTATGCGTCAAAAGCATGAATACATTTATTAAAAATTCAACAGCAGAACAATACACAGAAATTACTTATTGCTAATATTAATATTACCCGTTAAATTTTCGTTCCCATGAATATGGAGCTCCATTGGATGAATTATTTATTAGGGAGTTGCTACTTGCTGATACATTCCCATTTTTTTGTTGTAGCACTTCAACAAAGATTAATATTTTATTTTTCACTGTTCATTTTTGTTTTTTAGCAGTATGAAATAAAATGTTATACGTCACACGTCCGGTAAACATTTACAGTACTTGTTTCGAAATAAACATCTCACTCGTACTGTAAAAGTGTACTTACCGGACTAGTAACGTTTTTTTTTTATCTTTGGACATCACGAAAGGGAAACCTATGATGTTCGAGGAACATCGTGTTAGCCAGCGGTGGATTTTGGGAAAGAAGGAAGGTGTTGGAATAATTTTTCTTGAATGTTTGGAGGTTGTAAGCATCAGGAAAGACTTCACTAGGCAAAGAATTCCACAACTTTGCCGTTCTATTGATGAACGATGCTTGGTATAGCGATGTTCGACAGGTCTCGAGCCTGACATCTATATCTATTCCAGTCCTAGTCCGGAAAAGTTCCAGTAGGCCTAAGAAGGAAGTCGCCTCGCTTTCGAATGCTTGGGTCAGCGATGGTGCGTTGAATCACATGAGGGCTGCTGAGCTGTCCTGCGTAGCACCATGGGATTCAGCTCACTTTCTGAGGCTTTTCTACGCAGGCTAACAAACGGTGGCTTCGAATTCGCTTCCGTGTATCTATTGCTCTTTTCACAGGTGGTCCGAGTAGAATCAGAGTGAAAAACCACATTTCCTTTGAGAACACGCAGTGTTGTCGACTGCATCAGAAACAACACGATGCAGGATATGGAAACAACGCTTTCACGACTTTCCCCAATCCCACATAAATTCACCCTGGAAATATAATAAACTCAATTACTTTCATATTTTATGATTATCGTTATTATTACCCAAATACAAAATGAATAGAAACCCCAAAACTACAATGATATTTAGTAATTTATTCGTATTTTGGCAACTAAGTAGACTTGAAAAGTAAAAGAGATATGCGGCTCTTTAGCATCTTTCAATATATTACCATCACTCTCGATGACGGTCTCATCACATCGAGAGTGATGGTAATCCAGAAATTCTCTATCTGTCTGTGACAGCTTGTTTTTGAAAAAGTGTATGAGAAGACAAATATATCTAATGAATATCAAAATTTCTATACTCAGCTTAATATAGTGGACGTTACGGGAACGAATCTGCTCCTGGTTTCAACACTGAATTAATAATGTTTCTTTTTGTAAAGTTGGAATTTTCGTCTTTGACACTAAACAGCGACATTTTTGGATACAGGGTAATTTTTTCCGTTAATTGATCTTGAATCTACCATTTTCATATTCAGCTTTGAGAAGTTCTTTTTACTGGAAATGGGCAACTTATGGCTAAGTGGAATGATATTGAAATCATAGAAGAAAAAGAAAGGTAAAAAAGAAAAGTCAATTCAGTTGATAGAGATAGAACTTGGCATTCACTTCTCATAACTGAAATTGAAAAAGATGAATTTAGGATGATAAATGGAAAAGAAAACACCTGGTATCCGAAAATGTCTTACAACTTGTCACTGTGTAGTGTCTAACGAAATTTTGATATTTATTAAAATATTTGCATCCGAACATTTTTGTATCAGGGTTGAATTCCAAACGCAATGACATTTTGGGGCATAATTATTATGATTTCTATTTTTGATTTTTTAGAAACTAGGAGAGAAAATCCCACAAAACTTGAAAAATTAATAACACATGTTTGTAATAGTGAAAAAATTACTGTTCAGGTAGCTCTGAAGATGAAATAAAGAAACTTGTGTTGTAGTGGAAGCAGTTTAAACCATTGAAATGATGTATCTATTTGTTTTAGGTGTTATGGACCCCCTATTCTGTAGTAGCGAACTTGTACCTTTAGAGCCGTTGATGCAATCCGAATACAATTTCAGTTTGGATGCCACGGAAGGCCTAGCCGATCTCTTCGATTATGATTTTCTATCTTGTTGAAACGAAACGACCTGCTCATCCAATTGTGTACAAAATGAAACAGATTTTAGTTAGAATATTATTAGTTTGGCGTCGATGGCAGAGTTCACCGGTTATAGCTTGATGAATTGAAAAAACATTCTGGGGAAGATGGAAATGCGTTTTTTAATCCTGGACTGTAATTGATGATTGATGAAATATAGTTTGAATAGGAAGAAGATTTAGAAATTTGAGAGGCCTGAGAGGTGAAAATGTTTTTTCAAGTCTCATACTGCATGTACTTTTTCTCCTTCGAAACTGATTTAGATCGAAAAAATATGTTGAACTAGACAAATTCGGCTTGAGTCGATAATGATTGTTTTAATTCGAGGGCACTCGAAATGAGCTGAAGCAATCCAGAGATTTTTTGTAGCACTTAGCTCTCATTTGTAATCTGAAGAACCGGACGAGATTCATGTAGGTACACAACATTTTTGCAATTTTTTGTGCAATTTGAGTTTTTATTGACCTCAATATCTTGATCAGTATAAAAGTTGCATATTTGTTTTGGTATTTTGAAATATTCCTTGTCTTGTACATATCAAATTTAGTTTTTTCATATCTTCCATCAAGTGATTCAAATGTTTTAAAGTTATCTATTTCTTGACTAGTTACTTTCGATAAAATGCATTTTAATGTTTCTTTGATGTCGTTAGCAAGTTTTTATATATTTATTTACAATTTTTGTTGTTTCTCATTGCTATAATTTTTTTGCAACCAACTGTTCTACACTATTCGTCAATATGTTTCGGATACAATTTTATAGATAGTTATCAGAATGTGAGTTCCACCTTATTCTGTATAGAATTTCAAGCTGTCAACAATAATAATTTATATTTCGAGGACATTTTTTCTATAATGATCAAATATTAGTTACCATATGAATGAATTTTTAAATAACAACAGTTAACTTTTGAGGAATGTTTGAGAAGGTATTGAATGAATTCTTTTGTTTGTTTCATTTAGGGGGTTTCGAATGCTGTTCTGTAAGTTATGTATTTATTATTGTATGATTTTATGTATAAATTGTTTTATTTTCGATTGTCGTGTAGTTAGTGTATACTTTTTTAATGTTGAAAATTTTGAAATAGTGGTGCTACATCAGATGATTTTCAAGTTCCGATATGGATCATCACTCGACTTCTCTGCAAAATGTATTCCCAGAAAATTTGGAGAAAATTATTGCTAATATTTCCTAGTAATAGTACTCTTGATGCATTTGATCCATTAAATGGTACTTTCGTGCGCTCTGCCATTTTTCGTCTCCCTGTATATTTATTTGTTGTTATTTGGGTGAATAGAAGATACTAGATTTTTTACAAGTTAGTGGAAACAAAACATTAAAGACCAAAGTGCCTCCTTTGATTTTGGTCCCCATATTTTAAATACATCTTGTAAGCGTTTTTATATATTATAATTTATTGTTCTATTAAAAATTTGGTTTAATACAAGATATCTAAATGTTTTATTCAACCCTGTGAGTGGGGAATCAAAAGATGATTGAAACTATACCAAGACACGTTATATCGATAGAGGTATAAAGGGTGTTTCATTGATATCTTTATGAAAATCCACTAGTAGATTTCTTGCTGAAAAAATAAGAGTAGTAAGTAGTTTCCATAAACTTTCTTCTGAAGACCCGTAATTTTGAAATACAGGGTGTCATAATTTCCTGACAAAAAACGGATATTTCCAGAGAAATAGTTATTGTACAGCAAAAGCACTATTTTTATACCATGCGCAAATAATCGAAGATTTTTACTCTATTCTTTATTCAGTTGACCACGTGCTGCAAAAACATTTCGTAAATTCCTACCCTAGGGTTATCGTAAAATGTATTATTAGTGATTAGTTGCCGTTTTAATATTAACTTAGTTGTCTATTAGATTCAATTAAATCAATGTAAATTTTAAAAAACTGTCATTGTAAACCATTATTTATTTGTCAAAGGAGCAAAATTAATGAATTAATGCGTAGTTTAATAAGTAATAACCTACCTACCAACCAGTTTCTTTGCTCTACAACCCAAATGGCTCATTTGCGGATATATGTTCATATAAACATGCTACACCCTATATAGTCGATGCTAATATTTACATTTGATATAAGTACCTGGCATCGTATCAGTTACCATGCCAAAAGATTTATGGACAGCAACAATATCGTAATGTAATTAGTGGACTTTGCCCAGTAGCCCCCCTAGATGAAAGTTGATCCGCCGCTTTTGATAGACGATGATTTCTGATATCACGGCATTTATTGGTTCCCCTTCTATCATCCCGAAAAGTTGCTAGGTTGCCGTACGTACCAGATCTTTTTTTATATATTTGGTACGAAAGACAAATTGGTAGGTAAGTATATAGAAACAGATAGGAAGTGTGATGTCATTTGAAAAATCAGCTCTTTCTTGCAACATAGCACCCTCTGCTAAACAACCTCCGAGAAACCACCCCTACCTTTTGTTCTTGAAATTGTGACACGACGTTTGTTTTTCTTCAACTCACAGCCAAAGGCGTCGATAATTTTTTTTGGAGGTGGAAAAAATTAAGATACAATTTTGCAGAACTTATTGTTTGTTTAATTTCTTTTGTGTATTGACATTGGGGAAAGGATTTCAATGTACTAGAAGAGAAACTTCTTTTAAAAAAGTATGAACTAGATCAAGTGTAGGTGAGTACAATCTAAGTTGCACAACCAAACAATCATATAAGTCAAATTATAAAAGTAGAATGTTTTTTTTGACCTTTGGAAACCCGGAGCCAAGTACTTAGTCGTTTTATTGTTGAAAACTGCGTACTAAATATTTATTTTATTTTTTAATTATTGTACAAGTTACAAAAAAAGTTTTTTGAATTGTTGGCAGAGTATTAACCAGGTACTACTATTGGATGCTTAGTTATTCTTGCAGATAGGGATTTTTTTCGTTAAGTATCTTTCGAAAGTCTTGGGGAGGTAATTTCTTCCTATTTCCTTGCTCGACGCTCTTGCTTATAGCAAAAGTGGAGTGGACTCTCGGGGGTTGTCAGGAGGTGGTTTCCTACGACGCAATTTTTTTTTCCTGCAAATAAAACTGAAATATCTGCATGCATTTGAAATTGATTGTCATTCCATAGAAAGTTGATATCCAATCGAAAACGTATAACATTTAGACACAGAACTGGACGCGAGTTAGATGTGGCAGAAAACTCGATAGAAAAATTTAACATAGGCAACATTGCTCACGAACCACGGTATGATTACTTTGATACGCGACGCAGAATCGAGAAACGTACACACAGTTGATGTAACGGTGTTTTTCCTAACGTAGAAATTGTTCGAGCATTGTTGTGTTGTTGTTGAACTGTGATCAATGGCGTCGGCGACAACGATAACTGCCCTGATCTTTCTGGGGTTGGGATTGGTGATTTTCACGAAGGTGAAACCTCTGCTGGAAGTCCCTCCGATGCCGAAAATCGAAGAAACATGGTGGGGACCCGGTAAACCTGGAAAAAGCGTCGACACCAGTATCAGACCCTTCAAAATCAATGTGCCAAACGAGGTAAATCGCCCTATATACGGGGTGGTTCAGGTTATAGTAGCACTAATTTACGGTCGAAGAATAAGCCGACATACATCATATATTTTTTCTCAAAACGCTTCCAAAGGAAGATGTGATACAGCCGTTTGAAGTTCAATTTTGATTTTTTGCCATAGTTCTCAGGATATTGAAATGTTTTTGCCAGATTTGGTTGAAAGTTCTTGAGAAATAGATACTCGTTACTCGACGTGATTAACTTTGGTCAAAATTGTACAGTGGCGTAGATTCTGGGTGGTTTGTTTCACTTTTTCCTCCCTATTTTCGACGCCACTGGAAATATTTTTAGAATTGAATTATAAGCGTTTCGAACAAGATATGGAATGCATGTCGACTTAGCTTTCGATGGATCTTTGCGAATTATTGATACTATAATATTATCGATCAACTACTAATTCAACCTGCAGGTTATCCAAGATCTTCGACAACGATTAGCCTCCGCACTACCCTTCCAACCGCCCCTAGAAGGGGCTAAACAGCACTACGGCATGAACTCCGATCTTCTGAAAGACATCACCGAGTTTTGGAAGACCAAATACGACTGGAGAAAGCAAGAAGAATTCCTCAACCGCTACCCCCAGTTCAGAGTGAACATACAAGGGTTGGACATCCACTATATCCACGTGAAGCCCACCCCGACCAAAGGCGTGCGGGTGCTACCGCTTTTGCTGCTACACGGTTGGCCCGGATCGGTCAGGGAGTTCTACGAGCTCATCCCCCTCTTGACAACCCCACGGAAGGACAAGGACTTCGTTTTCGAGGTCATAGCCCCTTCTCTGCCAGGTAGAGACCCATTTTACATATAACACATGGACATCCGAGAGATGTCCAATGGATATCCATTCAGGATCCATTCAGGATATCCACTGGACGTCCAAATATTATCCAAAGGTTATTCCATGCATCTTCGTGGACATCAGAAAATAAAAAAATCATCGGAAAAATCATCCTGCGACCTTTCGATCATCAGTCTGATGTCTTCACCACCCAATCTGTCTCACTTGTTGAAGAAGGCTATCCCATGGACGTCCAGTGGATGTCCTTAGGCCACCAACTTGGAGTTCCAAAAGATATCGATCCTCAGGCTATCTCACTTGTTGATATATGATATCTCATGGACGTCCAGTGGATGTCCTTTGGCCACCAACTTGGACGTCCAAAAGATATCGATCCTCAGGCTAAGCCTTTACCACTTAGGCTATTTCACTTGTTGAAATATGATATCCCATGGACGTCCAGTGGATGTCCTTGGGTCACCAACTTGGACGTCGTGTAACATCGAAAAATAATGTTGCACCAAGCGAATTTCAGTCTTTAGCTATTTTCGATCCCTAGATGTATATATACCTCATTAAATATGAATGTGACTTTCTATCCTTTTGATTCACATATTTCTGACTTCTACTTGTTTTTATCCCCTCTGGATAAATTTTGAATATCCAGTGGATATCCAAAAGTAGTCCAAGGATATCCCAACGTGAATTGGTCATATGATTCGGATGTCCATAGGATATCCGGTGTTGTACATGATTCACGGGGGCCAAATACGACCCACCCTCTTCACTAGATTGAATGTAGGAACACCGATACATCTCCATGATCTTCGGTTTCAGGGTACGGATTTTCTGATGCAGCTCCGAAGCCGGGCCTCGGAGCCATCCAAGTGGCGGTCGTGATGAAGAATCTCATGGAGAGGATCGGGATCCGGCGGTATTACGCTCAAGGAGGCGATTGGGGATCGCTGATTGTGCAGGCCATGGCGGTTTTGCATCCTGAGAAGCTGCTTGGGGTGCACTCGAACATGTGCGTAGCCAATTCGCCCCTGGCGCATTTCAAGCTTCTCCTGTACAGTTTCTACCCTTCCTGGGTGGTCGATAAGGAACACGAGGAACTGGTTTACCCTTTGACCGGTTTGTGGTCGAAAACCGTTTTGGAAACTGGCTATATGCATTTGCAAGCCACCAAACCAGACACAGTTGGTAAGATAATGAGATTAGAGTATTGATTGGGTTATACAGGGTGAGTCAAAAATGTGTACCGAGCTTTCTGGGAGTGATAGAACATTGAAAAATAAGTGTAGTTTGATGATTAAACTCATGGCCCAAAATGCATATTAAGGGAGATATATCCTTCCAAAGTTGATAAAATTAAAATAATTTCTCCGCATCATAACTTCTGAACGATGAAAGCCACCCGGTTGAAATTTTGTGCATGAATGTATGTTGTCAAAATACATTTTTTCGTCACACTTCCACATTTTTGATATTGTTATAAAGGGTGTTTTCAGAGGGTGAGTCATGATTTTTTGTAGAAAACTTTTTTTCCCTGTATTATTTTCGGTGAAAAAACAGGATCATTCGATGGAGCGAAGAAAATTACATGAAAAAGGTACTCTTATTTAAATACAAAAAATTGAGCCGTTCGTGAGATATTTGAGTTTTTGTAGTTACATAATATCAGCAGATTGATTTTATTCATCGCGAGATTCATCGGTATAACGATATTTCAGCAGCATTTGCATTTCCGAAGCACTCGCCAAGCATTAGAAGCATATCAGTTTGTTCAGAGAACGAATAACTTGCCATATTTCTTAAAATCTCAGTTGATAATCGCAGTGATAAATGACACAGAAAAACCACAAGAACAAATCGACTACAACAATGTTGACTGGAATGTTGATGACATGAACGTCAAAATTGAGAACAAAATTATTCATCATGGCCTGCTAAAATATTGTTACCGATGAATCTCGCGATGAATAAAATCAATCTGCTGATATCATGTAACTACAAAAACTCAAATATCTCACGAACGGCTCAATTTTTTGTATTTGAATAATAGTACATTTTTCATGTAATTTTCTTCGCTCCATCGAATGCTCCTGTTTTTTCACCGAAAATAATACAGGGAAAAAAGTTTTCTACAAAAAATCATGACTCACCCTCTGAAAACACCCTTCATAACAATATCAGAAATGTGGAAGTGTGACGAAAAAATGTATTTTGACAACATACATTCATGCACAAAATTCCAATCGGGTGGCTTTCCTCGTTCAGAAGTTATGCGGAGAAATTATTTTAATTTCATCAACTTTGTAAGGATATATCTCCCTTAATATGCATTTTGGGCCATGGGTTTAATCATCAAACTACCCTTATTTTTCAATGTTCTATCACCCCCAGAAAGCTCGGTACACATTTTTGACTCACCCTGTATAAATAGCTTGTAAACATGCAACTGTTTTTCAAACGGAAATTATTGCACGATAATTCCTAATTTGTCTGGATTACTCTTAGACATAAACGCTTCTTGAACCCTCTGAGATAAAGTTAAAGTACATTATATCGATTTATGGGCGATTTTTTTCAAAAAAATTGAATACATAGAGGGTATCATGTGACAGTGGCCAATACCAACTTTCTCATTTCAAATGGAACACCCTGTATTTCATTCCATTTTTGAATTCTCACTGAAGAGCTGATTCCATCGATACGCCACACTTGGGGTCTAGCGTAAATGATTACCGAGATATATATAGGGTGTGAAAAATCGAGATTTTTCAACTTTAGGATTTTTTTGTGTCAAAACAATTCATTATCGGTCAAAACGGCTTACAAAACAGATATTGAAGTGAAAATGTTCACAGGGGTGGCTTTGCGTGACAGTCCAGTCGGGCTAGCAGCCTACATTCTGGAGAAATTCACCACGTGGACCAACCCTTCTTGGAAAGACCTGGAAGACGGCGGCCTGAACAAAAAGTACACCATCACCAAGCTCTTGGACAACGTCATGATATACTGGGTGACCAGATCCATAACCACTTCGATGAGGCTATATTCAGAGTCGTTCAGTAAAGCCCACATGGGTATAAATATAGAAAGGCGAGTAGAATCATTCCGATGGTATTTGTTTCTTTGAAATTTGAATTTATTTCGGTTTTCAATGAAGGAACGAGGTGAAATTAAAATTACTACAAAATTAGTTATTTCGAACTACATTTGACATGTCCATAAAGTTCATTGCAACTACAAATGAAAAATTCAATAATTATCTCAGTAAATCATCGAATTTTACTTCTACACCGTGAAGGTGTACACACCAAACCATCTTGAACATCAGCATGATTCTGAAACCATCTTAAACATCATGTAACGGCATGGTTCGTTCTGAAAGTTAACGCACATGCTTCATTTTCGAATTCAAATCACAGCCCAAAACCCACTATCCAAAAGCCCATTCAAATTGGTGACGTAATTATCCTGTCTAGGTATTTTGGCAGGTCGGAGGTTAAGTGAATTTTCTTCTTCTCATGTTTATTCCAACGACGCTTCTTGCCAGTTTTGTTCATACATTGTAATCTTTGTCAGAAACTATGAGTATGACATACAGATATACTCGATACGTATGTCATGATAAATGAGGAATTTTTGCATTACTTTTGATTGATTGCTTGAGCAGTTCAGCTGACTTGAGGATGGCAGTGATGATAGCGAGCACTATCAAATGAAGAAATGAAATGTTTTTGCTGAATGTGTCCATTTATATCACCTCTCTGTAGAGAGGTTTCAGTGAATAGACTCGTCAGCTATGCTTTATTGATATGTAGTTCAAGTCTGAAATAATACATAATTTTCTTGACACATGTCTCGTAAATTCAGCATAACTGTCAACTATTACATAATTCTACACAGAACAACTTACCTGAAAAACCAGGGTTTACAGTTGAATCATTTGTGAAACTGATATACAATAACACAATACACACAATACAACACAATAATTAGCCCAAAAAAGCTATAGCGAACAACAACTGATTATCGATAGTGATTTACTCAGATTTCTGAGATTCCAATAACATAATTATACCGGATGATTTGAATACCATCCAGTTCTACTACAACTGTGAGATATGGAACCAAAGAATCACAATCCATACCATGCTAACTACTACCCAGTTTCAAAAGTCAACAGAATGATGTTTCAGTCTGTCAAATCGATCATTGTCAATCAAACAATTGTCAAACATCAAAAATACGTGATTTCAGTCGAAGAAAAAAAAACTGTTCTGTACACTAGAGGATCATCATATCCACTTATACTTTACAAATTACTATTTCAGGTTCCCAATCAGTATACCCACTGGTTGCGCCAGATTCCGCCATGACTTGGTGTATATGCCGGAGGCCATCTTGAGGGACAGGCTCGTCAATCTGGTGCACCTCAAGGACTACGACGCGGGCCACTTCCCAGCTCTAGAAGTGCCCGATGTTCTTTCGGGAGACGTTTTCGAATTCGTCGAGACAGTCGAGAAGCTGCATAAGGCTGGATGATAGATTTTGCTATGTTAAGTTGTTGAGCTGTTGAAAATAAAGTGTTGAAATATGTGAATCAAAAGGAAAGTAGGTTAATCTGGTTATTTTTCGTCGTGAATTCGAATAAATCTAGGAATTTGCATTGGTGCAACATTCTTTTTAAATGCACCATCACTGGGAACTAGTCAGTATATTTTTCTGTTTCATTTCTTCTGAATATCATACGAGCTTGCTACTGAAATGAGAAGCATCATCAGACGACCCGAATACTGGTTTGGATATAGTTCTTCAACAAATGAGAGCGCGAGTTCAATTTCCCGCGGTACCAGTTTTTTTTTCTGACGTCCATGAAAGATATCTTATGGACGTCCAGGTTGGTGGCGTAAGGACATCGGGACTGGACCTCCATGGGACGTCCAGTGGATATCAAAAAATATACTGAATGGATATCCACTGGAAATCCAGGATGTCCATGTGTTGCATGGGTAAGTAGGCTATGTCTACTCGTATCGTATGATATATTAACAACCTTCAGTACATATTACAATCTCACATACCTTAGGATACTATTCAGTGACATTGGGTATTTTTTCTGAATAGAAAAGAATTCGCACAGTTCATGATGATAAAATGGATAGAATGAGTAGATAAAAACAAACAAAAAACACTGCAAATAATAACCTACTTTTTATCACAACAAATTGGTTTGTCTACCAGTTGATCTTTGCTAGTCGATTGCTCTCGCTGTGCTGTTGAAAATGGCGTATAAAATGATATTAACAACTCTACTAGCATTGGCATTCGGACTGATAGTTTTCGTAATTGTGAACCCCATCCTGGAAGTGCCTCCTCTGGATATAATAGAGGAAACCTGGTGGGGTCCCGGTTTACCAGAGGAAATCATCGATACCAGCATCAGACCTTTCAAAATCAGTGTGTCCGACCAAGTAAGGCCAATAAATAATTGCATTATTTGAACACTCCGAATATTCATTTTCAGTAGAGATAACCAGAAGACATTGAGAATTGTTCGAAAAAAATTTCGAAAGCTTGTTGCTTGGAAACTGACTGACCAACGCCGTAAGGTTGTTGAAACATTCTTGAGCATTTATCAATGTTCGAGTTTTTTTTGCTGATTATGGAAAAAAATACAGTGGATCAATTCATTTGAAAATGCAATCGACGAAAGAACAATTAAGTTTGATGAAGATCCAGGCGTGGGTCGAGTGATACATCATCTGAAAGCTCTCTTTATTCTCTATCCAAACGTGTATAATTTTTTCAAAATCGAATGAATGGTAATTGAAATTAGTGTTGTTGACAGGTTCGATGTAATTAGTTTCACACCTGTTCTTGTTCAAATTCAATTTATTTATTTATTTGAATGGACAAATGTATTTACATCTTCTTGAGAATGCCATCGATCCCATGATAACGGATATTATCGAAAACGATGGAGATTATTCGGCAGACAACCTCCATTTTCAACAAGATGGTGCACCACCTCACTATGCAGTAGCGGTTAGAAACTTTCTGGATGAACGATATACCAATCATCGGATAGGGCGACGAGGACCAATTGAGTGGCCAGCTAGATCACCGGACCTCAACCCGTTGGATTATTTTTTATGGGGGCATCTCAAAAGCGAAGTTTTTGCCACTCCGCCAGAGTCACTAGAAGATCTACGTGGTCGAATTGTAAACGAGTGCGGCAGCATAACTCCAGAAGTATTGGAAAACGTTCGTTATAGTTTCGAAAGTAGAGTTTATCATTGTATGGAGGTAGGAGGGGCTCATTTCGAGCAATTAATAAATTGAATTTCGATAAGAACAGGTACGATATTGATTATTTAAACTAAACCTATTACCACACTAATCTCAAGTACCAGTCATTCGATTTTGTAAAAATGATAAACGTTTGGATAGAGAATGAAGAGAGCTTTCAGATGATGTATCACTCGACCCAAGTTCCCTATGATGATTCGCAATGGGGTAGCCGCCCCTGTCAGGGGGATGAAGTTGCGTGACTAAATTCATCACTGACATGTGTCCCCCTAGAAATCAAAATCGACGTGTTTCAGCGTTTCCGAAAATAATTTGTCATTTCCCAGTAAATCCGTGTGGAAAGTTTTCGTTGGGACATCCTGTAATATCATATAGCTTTGATTGCAACCAAATCGTGACATTTTGGAACATTGAACATTCGAAATGTCCATAGCAACATAAAAGGGAGAAAACAGCCCATGCGATCTGTTTTCAGTATAATGTTGGCCTGATTGGTTGTCCTCAATGAGATAACCATAAATTAACCGATTTCATTGGAACTGTACTTGAGCAAAAAATATTCCACAGGTAATCAGTGACCTCCAACAAAGACTAGCCTCTGCCGTACCCTTCCAACCTCCTTTAGCCGGGGCTAAACAGCACTACGGAATGAGCACCGACCTCCTCAAAGACGTCATCGACTTTTGGAGAACCCAATACGACTGGACCGAGCGCGAAACCTTCCTCAACCGTCACCCCCAGTTCCAAGTGACTGTCCAAGGGTTGAACATCCACTACGTACACGTCAAGCCCACCACGACAGGAGACACGAGGGTACTACCCCTTTTACTACTTCACGGTTGGCCAGAATCCGTCGATGTCTTCAATGAAATCATCCCCTTGTTGACGGTAGCTCAGCCAGAGAGCAGAGATTTCGTGTTCGAAGTTATAGCCCCTTCTCTGCCAGGTGAGATCGGTATACTTTAAACTGTAGATCATTTAATTTTCATTTTTATAGTAAAATATCAAATAGAAGGTGGTGTTGTTGTTGTTGTGAATATGCGAACGGTAACTCTTCGTCAGCAGCTCCGAACAACAAACCCACTAGAAGGATCACAAAACAAATATTCTGATGCTAACATGAATTCCCAGAATTATCATGATATAAGTACCCAATCGTCGCCAGTGTTGTCATATCCAATCATCAAAAAGTGATAAATAGTCCATAATATTTAAAGTCCTTCATGAATTCATGTAGTTCAATGCACAAATATAATAATAAATTTGAGTCATGACGATTATCAATCAGTTCTGATTAATAGAAGATTGCTACATTATTCTGAGACTTAGCAATTTTACTTTCTTGGGGGCTCGAGGACCAGCATGGGTATCGTGAATACTTTTTGCTCAACGTTGCAACACCGCAATTTGATATTGACAGTCGCCGGCGATTATTGCTTTGTTTGGTATCTGTCATTATTTACGTTTTGATTTATCGATATTATTCAACCTGTGTTCAGTTTTGTGTACTCAGAATTCATCAGAAACTCAGTTTATTTCCTGTTTTGGTGATTTGATATAATGGTCAGACGTTGTGAGGTGTGTTAAAGACAATTTGAACCGGCGATCAAAACACGTCATTTCATAGGTGAGTTACCATTGTCGTATCGTTCGAGATTTTGAAGCATTTTCCCAAATGGAATGGATAAAAATGAATTCAAATTGAATTGATTAGATTATATTGATTATACCCATAGGTCAGCTGCGACAGTGTCTTGTCATTTTTCATTTTCCCACCAAGAAATGCTGAAAAGTACTACTGAAATTGGTACGGATTTTTAATTTGGTTCCATCATGCATTAATGATAAATTCGACCCCCTCTGACTACACGGCACTGGTGCTGGGAGAATCAGCTCCTGCTATCCTTGTTTAGACAAAGATAGATACTATAGATGTTGCTTCCAAACAAACTGTATTCTAGGGCTGTGGATTACTTATCTAGTCTGTTCAATGATCGAAGGTCAGCAGGCACTGTGGGATCGTTCTAAATTGCTCCTTATTTTCATTGCCCTTCTTTTAGGAAGTGTAGGGGGCGCCACAAGACTTATTCAACAGAGATGTAGTCAATTATTACCTGGATAGCCTTGCTACCAAGTAATACTGTAACAACTGATGTTCGACTAGCTCAATATTGAAATGAGAGAATTGATGTCAGAATAGAAAAGTTTCTACCAATTTCAGCGAATAAACAAAATTCATTTATTCATATGGCATATTCATTTGCCACGTTTTCAGTTTAACCGAAGTTCTTGTCAACTTTATTACTTGACGCACCGTGTTTTTTTTTTATTTTCAATAATAACAGAGATATCTGAAAAAAATCGCATTGTTCGAGATCGCTTAGACAGGGCATTTCATAATAGATGGATTAGAAGAAGAGGTACGTGTTCCCCCGATCTGACTCCACTGGACTATTTTCTATGGGATTATTCGGAGTCCGATGTTTATTTTAACCGACAAAATAGTTTGCAAGAACTAGGTAAAAGAATAACCGAAGAGATTCAAAGAATTCGACTAGGAGCAATTGGTAATGTTACGAGACTAGTCTACTGTCAAGATGTAAACCTCCGAACAACAAACCCACTAGAAGGATCACAAAACAAATATTCTGATGCTAACATGAATTCCCAGAATTATCATAATATTAGTACCCAATCGTCGCCAGTGTTGTCATATCCAATCATCAAAAAGTGATAAATAGTCCATAATATTTGAAGTCCTTTATGAATTCATGTAGTTCAATGCACAAATATAATAATAAATTTGGGTCATGACGATTATGAATCAGTTCTGATTAATAGAAGATTGCTACATTATTCTGAGACTAATTTAATTTAATTTAATTTCTTGGGGGCTCGAGGACCAGCATGGGTATCATGAATACTTTTTGCTCAACGTTGCAACACCGCCATTTGATATTGACAGTTAACGGCGATTATTACTTTGTTTGGTATCTGTCATTATTTACGTTTTGATTTATCGATATTATTCAACTTGTGTTTAGTTTTGTGTACTCAGAATTCCTTAGAAACTCAGTTTATTTCCTGTTTTGGTGATTTGATATAATGGTGAGACGTTGTGAGGTGTGTTAAAGACAATTTGAACTGGCGATCAAAACACGTCATTTCATAGGTGAGTTACCATTGTCGTATCATTCGAGATTTTGAAGCATTTTCTCAAATGGAATGGATAAAAATGAATTTAAATTTAATTGATTAGATTATATTGATTATACCCATAGGTCAGCTGTGACAGTGTCTTGTCATTGTTCATTTTCCCACCAAGAAATGCTGAAAAGTACTAGTGAAATTGTTACGGATTTTCAATTTGCTTTCATCACGAATTAATAATAAATTCGACCCCCTCTGACAACACGGCACTGGTGCTGGGAGAATCAGGTTCTGCTATCCTTGTTTAGACAAAGATAGATACTATAGATGTTGCTTCCAAACAAACTGTATTGCCAGGGCTGTGGATTACTTATCTAGTCTGTTCAATGATCGAAGATGTAAACGGTGCTCAGTTTGAACATTTGAAAAAAATGATTTTATTTTGACTTGATGCCTTTCCTGTTTTTTACTGTTTTGTATTGATTTATTTTGGTTGCCTTATATAGAGTGTGTCATGTGACAGTGGCCAATACAAACTTGCCCATTTCAAATAGAACACCCTGTATTTCATTCCATTTTTGAATTCTCACTGAAGAGCTGATTTCATACACCACACTTGGGGTCTAGCGGAAATGATTACAGAGGTATAGGGTGTGAAAAATCGAGATTTTTCAACTTTACGATTTTTTTTGTGTCGAAACTATTCATTATTGGTCACAACGGCTTAATCGTGAGAGATAAAACTCAGACCAAAATGATTCAGTGATGAAAAAATATTCTCAATTAATTTCGGAGCATGTTCAGTAGCGACTATAAAATAAATTCAGGAAAAAAAGGATAAAGTACCATGAGATTTGCACTGGTCAAATTCGAAATGCACAACTATTGACTCACATATTATTATAATTAATATCATCAATGATATTCAATTCAGAAAATAGACTATAATTACAATTTAAAGCTAGGTACATACATAGATTTGATCGATACCATGGTAGGATTGTAATATGTATGGCTATAGTATATAGGTATACAGGGTGTCCCATAAACATACTGACAAACTCTAAGGGATGGTAGATAACATCAAAATAAATATTTTTGCTCGATAAACATAAGTCCGGAAACTCTTCGTTTTCGAGATACAGGGTGTTTAATTTTTTTTTCAAAATCGATTTTTCATTAATATTGTAAAAACGATTTGGTAGAATTCAATGAAATTTTTACAGATTATAATTACATTTATAAGGTATCTTTTGGAGCTATTAGAATATGCCCAATAATTTCAGGGGCGTGCCCACGGGCTATGTCGGATAGTTTTTGCACAAAAAAATATCGCCCAGTAGATTTTTTGTAATTATGATAATTTCTTCAAATAAACAACTAAAAATGCAATTTTTTTTGTCACTTGAAATTTTTCCGTATCTAGCTTCGTTTTGAAGAAAAAAAAATAAAAACCATATCTCTTACAACTATGAAAAAAAAAATTAAATGTCCAAATTATACCTTACATTTTACCAATGTGTTCATTGAAATATTGAAAAAATAATAAAACTTCCAATAACTTTTTTTTTACTAATCATTAATTATTATTAATGACTTTCGATCATTTTTTGTTTTGTATTTATTTATTTGTATCAATAATCTGTAAAAATTTCATTGAATTCGACCAAATCGTTTTTACGATATTAATAAAAAATCGATTTTTTTTTAAAAAAATTAAACACCCTGTATCTCGAAAACGAAGAGCTTCCGGACTCATGTTTATCGAGCAAAAATGTTTATTTTGATGTCCTCTACCATCCCTTAGAATTTGTCGGTATGTTTATGGGACACCCTGTAGTTGTCAAAACTGCAAACACAAACAAAATTAATATCATTGAGAAGGTTTTTTTCGATATTTTTTAAAAGAGGTGTCGCTTGCCGTATAGTTCCATTCAAAATTATTGGCCACAATGACCTTGTGACGTCATCTTCGACGATTACGTCATCACTAGTAGGGAAGTTTACAACCTTTAATATAATGAGATTAAATAAGTCAACATATCTTCGGAAACCGTGCTTTCGCTCATATTACACAAAACTTTGTGCAAACTGTGTGCAATCTGCGATCGTTTCTTGTTCATAATCAACAACTTACACTAGTGGTCGTAGAAAAAGTACTCGAGAAAACTGTTACGCCGAATCGATCGGTATAAAAACTCGCTAGCTTCACGTATCGCACGTCCCTCTGATTTCAGGTTATGGTTTTTCCGATGCAGCCGTCAAACCCGGCTTGGGGGCCACCCAAATGGCAGTCGTGATGAAGAACTTGATGGAGAGGTTGTCCATCGGGCGGTACTACGTCCACGGGGGCGACTGGGGCGCGGCCATCGTTCGCGCCATGGCAGTCCTCTATCCGGATAGAGTGGTCGGCGTCCACGGCACCATGTGCTACTCCAACGCGCCCATCACGTTCCTCAAACTGTTTTTCTACAGTCTCTTCCCCTCCTGGGCGGTCGACGAGCGTCACGTAGGGCTGGTGTACCCTCTGACCGCAATGGGAGCGAAGACCATCGCCGAGACGGGGTACATGCACATTCAATCCACGAAACCCGATACCCTGGGTGAGAAAACTACTAACGGAATATCACCCTGTGCTCGCCGAATCGTTGACCATCGTAGAATGGTGGGCGATCTCTCCCTCGCACGAGCGATTCCTTGTAGACAAACGGCAAACTTGTGGGATTCCTGGCCTAGTGAAGTCTTTCCTGATGCTTACAACCTCCAAACCTTCGGGAAAAATTCCAACACCTTCCTTCTTTCCCAAAATCCCACCGCTGGCTAGCACGATGTTCCTCGAAAATCATAGGTTTTTCTTTCTTGTCATCAACAGATAAGAAAAAACGCGAATAATGATGACTATTTTCATCGGAGATGGAATTTGTAGGAGAGCGAGTGCTTCAACATACCCGATTTGTGCGGATAATTTTTCAATCCACTGTTATATCGGAACGGAATTTGAAAGGCTTAAATAGGAGATGAAAACCTATGTTTAGAAAAAAAATTTCAGCAAAATGTTTCAAAATGAGGCGGTCGAGGCGGTCATCTGAAATTATTTCAAATAGAACACCCCGTATACTATTTTATTTTAAAAACCTGCTCATGATTCCTAACAGTTTCTTCCAATACATTTCACTACTCAAATCCCTTTTTTTTTTGGAAATATGAACGTTCGAAAAGTGGCATTCCGGTTCAAAATGGATTTTGTTGATAATATAGTATATACCGGGTGTTCCATAGCTTTTAGGCCAGCAGATATTTCAGCTATTAGCAGAAGAGAAAATTGGAAAAAAATACGTGTCGTAGGAGACCATAAGCTCGTGCATGCAGCATAGCAAAAAACCCTCGAGAAACCACCCCTAATTTTTGTTTGTCAAAAAGTCCCAACATTGAATAGCCTCCAAAACGTTCTTAGGGTCGGTTGCATAAAGAAAAATTGATCATGTGATTATCAGATGCCACATTAGCGGTGATGTTACGTTAAATCCAATTTGCGTTGCTTAAAACTCTCGTATGTTATGATTATCGTTCCATTAACTAACGACGAAAAATGCGTGGCAACAGTGCTGATTTGCTGGATCCACACGTTCCGTGCTTGTAAATGATGATGCTTTGCGCATTTATAGGTTAGGTTTAGTTGTTTGATTTGACGAAGCAGTTTCACAGATCTGTGGCAGTATGGACATCGATATGGATAGCTTGAAGAAAAAACGGGGGGCAAACTATACGGAATCAGAAAAAACACACTGCTGGAGATTGTTGTTTACCATAATATCTAAAATTTGGTACCTATCTTTCGATTGGAACTCATATATCCAATTCATTCCTTCACAGATTTAAAAATATAATAGAATGCAAACAGTCCGATACCATATCTTTAAAAAAACCGGATACACAATCAGTCATCGAGCACTGATTAAGTTAATGCCAGGATTAAGGCGATTTGAAGTGACGTTTAAAGTTGATTGGCTTTTGTGCAACTGCTTTTCCACCTAATCGGGCATTTTCATTAGTTAATCAGGTGATTAAGTTAACATACCATCAAGTATATGATGAATGTTTATGCAACCGAATTCCATAAATAACGTTACGTCAAATATTAGTGTTCAAACATAGTTGTATATACTTGTACTATAAAAATAGTACGCCTGTTCACCCTATGTATGCCCGTTGACTAATAAATACCGAAATATTCATCACAGGGGTTGCTTTGCGTGACAGTCCAGTCGGATTAGCAGCCTACATTCTGGAGAAATTCATCACGCTGACCGACCCCTCGTGGAAGGACCTGGAAGACGGCGGTTTGACCAAAAGGTTCACCATGACCAGGCTCTTGGACAACGTCATGATATACTGGGTGTCCAGATCCATAACCACCTCGATGCGGTTGTATGCGGAAACCATCAATGTGGCCCAATTGAGCATGAACATCGAGAGGTGAGGAATATTTCGGAATGGCAAGGTCAAGGTCTTCTTCGTCTCCATCTTTGCTCTCAAGCGTGGCTAACTATTTTTTAGTCCACATTAATCCAAATTTTATAAAATATTTCAACGCTTATATTCCGAAAAAGGATGAATGATAAGATATGATACGATATACGAGATTGAAAAAAATTGACATGTCGAAATATTCGCGTTTGGCATTGTTCTTTTGCTTCTCCATCGTTCTTGGGTTGTTATTCAATACTGAATTTGTCGATTGGAATTTTTTCACCATCGCACCCACCATCTCAACTGGTGAGCCGATTATTGCCACCAAAAATTGGAGTAAGTTTCGACTACTGACTCAGAATTTCGGTGATGAACGATTTTCAAACGTTGCTCGTTCGTGAATTTGAACTGTGACGAGAAAAAATGAAACACAATGCAAGTTACAGACACTGGATATTAGTGATTGCATCAAACCCTTGACCTCGCGTCTTATGTAAACTATATATTTCAATTATAAATGAAAAAAAAAACTCTCTGAGTGGGATTCGATCCCCGAGCCACCACTTGAAAATAACGCATGCTAACCATTAGACTGCTTAAAAGCCATTTGACGTAGAGACTTCCAAACCTACATTGCGTGCGGGTATGGGATGAATCTCGCACGCTTGAAGAAAAAAGTACTTATAGCACCATGAGATCTTCACTGAATAACTATATTTCGTTTTTTCGTTTTTCAGAATTCCCATTACAGAAGTACCATCAGGTTGCGCCAGATTCCGGCACGATCTGTGGTACATGCCGGAAACCATGTTGAGAGATAAATTCGTCAATCTAGTCCACCTCAAGGACTACGATACGGGCCATTTTGCAGCTCTCGAAGTCCCGGACGTTTTGGCAAGAGACATCTTCGAGTTCGTGGAAACAGTCGAGAAGCTGAACAAGACTGGAATGTGATGAATTCAGCTTGGATTTTTACCTGATTGTAGACGAGAAATCATTATTTTATAATTTTGAACGATTTTCCGTGATTAATTCGGATTTTAGCTTTATAAATTTTCACAATGGTTCTATTTTAAAACGACATTGTTTGACTGAATGCAGGACTAGGTTTAGGTTTTAAATTTAATACTTTCTCCATGGAATAATTTTTTATAAATATTGTTTTGTCTTTATCTGATTATTGTTTGATGCTGACAAAGTTTTTGTGTATGAAATAATGTTGGAAATATAATATAATAGTATATAATTATTCTTGTCTACGATAGAGATGCAAAAAAAGTGAAAAGGGTCTCTTTTGTAAAACTCGACGGTGCATAGCCCAGAGACGTGCCAGAAATTTTTCGAAGGGGTCACGTGTACGAAAAAATAGCGAAAATAAAATCAAGGAAATTCCATTTGCATGGGGGTTGGTAGGATTTTCCGTAAGGAACTTGTAGGCTTGAGAAATCGGTGAAACAAATTATTGTGTGTCTGAAAATGAGGTTGAATTTTTAGCGTCAGAGATTAGAAAAAAATATTTACTGTACAAATAATACTGAATAATTGCCTATACTAGGTGGCTCAATGAAAACGAAACAAGGCCGATTTGATATAGTTATCGTTCTCAGAAAAAGAAATGCTCGAACCAGTCGACTTTTATTTCGAGGGGGAAATATTTTGCGCATGTTTTCAACTTTTCCACTTCAAACTCCTCGGAGGGGTGAGCTCCAACCCTTGAATCTCAAATGGGATGAGAGGTCAAGTGATACATCATTTTGAAGGTGATCGAAATCTCTCACCAACGCTTCGTTGTTTTTGGAATTCAATGCAGTAGTTCTCGAGAAAACACGTTTATAAAAATAATCGGCTCGTGATGGGAAGTAAAACTTTTTTTCTTTTCATCAATATTTCTCATTTTGCAGTTAGAACGATGTTCACCTAGGAAATGCCTTGTGTATTTTTTTAATCCTGTCCTATCATTTATTTCAATATCAGTTCCGTGATCTCTCAGAAAAATGTATACCTTGTTTCGTTTTCATTGGGCCACCCTGTATAATGCATTATATAAAGATGTATAAAGTATATAAATGTCATTTCGGCTTTTGTGTGTCAACAGATACACTTTATTGGAAAAAATCATCATCCAAGGTGTCATGTTCCATTCGTGTGTTATCAAGGTGGAATTTCGAGAAAAAATGATTTTTCAAAAAGCACAATATTTTCGAATAACTTGGTAAGACTTCGTACTGAGGTATTTTTGTTCCAAAGGACACAAAATGAGCTCCTCTCTCACCTCCGTTGACCTTTTCATCGAGCTCTGGAACACCCTGTATTCCTAGCCCGTCGTAATATGAAATTGTTTAGTGTTTATTCGGTGAAAATAAATGAGCTCGGATGCAATCCGAAAGGTTGGTGTTTCCCTAACAAATAATGGCGGCATGTCACACAACACGAATTACGCCAAACACACTCTCCGTTTACTCCACAGGTTACTGCCAACCTACAAAACTATTCCTCCGACTAGGATACAACTTCTCGGGGCTCATTTTATTATTACGCTAGTCGCTTCAAGACCGACGAAAACGCCGCAGCCCTTATGAATATTCAATCTCGGTCCCGGCGGGGCACAAAAAGCTGGATCACGAGGAAACTGCGGATCCTGCTGAACAAGTAAATTTATTAAGACCCGACCCGGTGAGAGGTTATGTTTGGTTACACGGTAAACTGTTAATTTTTCAAGGAGCAACAAGTTTTTCGCTCGTCCGATGAGGATTGTTTGCACGGATTCTTCATTCTTTATGATGACCTTCGATCTCTTTCCAGTTGGACGCATGTATATAGATATATAGTATATAGATATCTCAAAAGAACGTCGTTGCGATATACAGGCTGTTTCATCCAAAGCGCACATTAGAAGCACTCTGAAAGTTTCTGGACAGCCAAGATCGATGACTTAATGAACATGTTTTCAAGATGTTTTCGAGAGGCACTTCCAATAATAACGTTTCAAATGAAATACTATATTTTTTATTGCGTTTTCAGATTTTCTAGGTAATTTAAGCATGATCTTCATCAGCCTTCCTTTTACCAGAGTCTAAATATTCGGACTTGAAGAAAAAAAATTGAGTTTGCACCGTCATCGTTGAAAATCAATGACTCAGTCATTTTTGTATGTATCTGAATTATTTTCGAGTAACAGCAAGAGGAAAAATGAATCTTTCTTGTGGTTCATCGTTAACTGGGGGGGGGGGAACAATATAACATAGTGTTGGTATCTACTTCAGATAAACCGGAAGTGCTACCATCTTGAAAACATTTTCATTAATCAGAAAATCATCGATCATAGCTCTCCAGAAATTTTCAATTATAACTCAGAAAACTACGGTAGCCCTGAACGGACATGATGTTTTTTGTCAGTTCAAACTAACAATTAGCTTTAATTGTCAGTTCAAACTGGCAATTAGCCCTAATTGCCAGTTCAAACTGGCAATTAGTGCTGATTGCCAGTTCAAACTGGTGATTAGCCATAATCTAGCCATAAGACAATCAGGTCCTAATTGCCAGTTCAATGGCAATTAGGGATGAATGCCAGTTTAAACTAGCAATTAGGGATACATGCCAGTTTAAACTGGCAATTAGGGATAAATGCCAGTTTGAAGTGAACGGACATGATGTTTTTAATTGTCAGTTCGAACTGGCAATTAGCCCTAATTGGGAGTTCAAACTGGCAATTAGTGCTGATTGCCAGTTCGAACTGGTGATTAGCCATAATTCAGCCATAAGACAATTAGGTCCTAATTGCCAGTTCAATGGCAATTAGGGATGAATGCCAGTTTGAACTAGTAATTAGGGATAAATGCCAGTTTAAACTGGCAATTAGGGATAAATGCTAGTTTGAAGTGGCAATTAGCCATAATTGCCAGTTCAAACTGACGATTAGACCCAATTAGTACCAATTTCCCGGTCAGAAATAGAAGGTTTAATTACCCCGAATATGCCACCCAGTGTCGGGAAACAAGGACCCACTTCCATCCTCAGTCCGGGACATATTCTTGAGCAACGCATATGATTATGTTTCCTTATCTCTCGTTCCACCGATTCAGCGTCGAAAAAACTGGCTGAACTCTCCCGCAGCGGAGTTTCAACGTATTCCAGAAGGTTTCCTCTTTTTTGTGTAATAAACTTTGGAGTTATCTTTGCGTTCTCGCTCTGATTGCTTTCCCAAGGATTGCCAGTTTCATTCTCGACGATACATTAGGAAAGTCGAAAGCGAAGTAAGCCCTCACTTTTACTTTTTTCGACGAGAAAAAATGTCGACTATTGAAACTATTTTTGGGTTGACAGTTTTTCGAGTACAATTGCAAACAGTCGGATGTCATTCGGCATGACAATTTGATGAATAACAGAACAGCGATTTACAGAACACTGATAGAGCTATTCTGCTTATTTGCCTATCTAATTTCTTCAACCAGAACTCTAACGTACAGCCAACTTGATAACAGCATTTTATTCGTCAAAGCGGAAAATAACTCAAGTGTCAGTTGTTAGATGGCGTCACAAAAATGAAAACAAAATCAGTATTATTGATAATTGAACAATCAGTGTTATAAAAATGTTGATTCAGAAGTAGTAATTCAGGTTACTTCTCAATTTTCGATCGAACTACATGATTACAATCTCAAAACGTCAACTGTTTGTACAAAAATCTGTAAAAATGTCACCATCTTCTGGGGAAAATCACTTGAATGTCAGTTGTTAGATGGCGACACAATAGTGAAAACAAAATCAGTATTATTGATAATTGCACAATCTGTGTTATAAAAATGTTGATTCAGAAGTAGTTATTTAGGTGACTTCTCAATTATTGATCGAACTTCATAATAACAATCTCAAAACGTCAACTATTTGTGAAGCAATCTGTAAAAATGTCACCATCTTCTGGGGAAAATCACTTAAATGTCAGTTGTTAGATGGCGACACAAAAATGAAAACGAAATCAGTATTATTGATAATTGCATAATCTGTGTTATAAAAATGTTGATTCAGAAGTAGTTATTTAGGTTACTTCTCAATTATTGATCGAACTACATAATTACAATCTCGAAACGTCAACTATTTGTACAGAAATCTGAAAAAATGTCACCATCTTCTGAGGAGTTTCATAACTATTAGGCCATTATAGCGAAAAATCGTTTTTGATGAAACAAAACACCATCAGTGACTGCACCAGTGTTTTGTACATCTTTAACAGAAAGTAGAATTTTTTTTGGTCAGATTGATGATTGCGTCGTGACTGTATTAGTATTGAAATAGAAATCAACATTTTGACCAATTTCGGCGTATGTAGACTCACCGAATCGACTCATTGTTAGTGCATTTCAGTCATATTTATATTATTTTCCATTCATCAGAGAAAAAAAAAAATGGTGATTCAACCATTTCGATACGACTTCGCGTGTTAAAACGACCCATAAAAGACGCGAAATAGGAAATCAATAATGTGACACTAAAAAACTATTATTTCGCTAATGTGTAGCTGTCTTCTGGACTCAAACATCCAATCATCAGCGGAAACCCCTCGAAACAACAACTCGAATAAAACTCAGCTGCCAGCTGAAGTCCATCAATCAAAGGAGCACGATTTTTTCGAGGAAACTAAGAGAGCAGCTCGCGAATAAAAGCCCTAATCAAATCAGAGCATTGTCTTATCTGGCTGAGTGAATCCCTGGCGACAAAATGGGCAGACAAAAATCCATTCCGCTCAGGCACAAATCTCTCATACCACTTCCACTTCATCCGGATTCGACTATGCTCGAGCGGAAAGTTACTTGGTTACTTGCATCAATGTTGTATAAAATATGTATAAATTATGTATAAAATATACGGAAGTGTAGAAGGGCCAATATTATTTCATTTTAATTTTCCGCTTAAATTCCGAGTTGCCACTCTGAATTCAATAATATTCTCGGAATGATTGTCAGAAAATGGGATGGATGTCTTTCCGAAAACGGGTCAGATATGAGAAAAAAAAATTGATATTCAATGGCGTATACGAACTTTTCTAGTGGGTCAAATGGTGAACTTTTAATTTCGACAGGTGCGTAGAGGGAGTGTTTCAAAGGACTGAAAATATTTATTCGTGTAGCAGGTTTATTTGGGAAGTTTTCTACTTTTTTTTCGTCCGGGTCTCATTGACATTGAAAATTTTCGAAAACCCAAAATCTGATCTCCGAGGCTTACTTTACTTTAGGTATACATGGAAATTCAATGTTTTATTAATTCAATGTTACTCCCATGTAGAAATAAAAAAAATATCATTTTAACATTCATTATTTGAGAGTTGTGGAGAAAGTGAAGTATTCTACTCGCATATCTTGGCCATTATTCACTTGGATGATTATATAATCGTGATATGCTCGTCGAATCATAATTGCCAGTTTAAACTGGCATTTATCCCTAATTGACAGTTTAAACTGGCAATTAGAACTAATTGTCAGTTAGAACTGGCATTTATCCCTGATTGCCAGTTTAACTGGCATTTATCCCTAACTGCCAGTTTAAACTGGCAATTAGCCCCAATTGCCAGTTCAAACTGGCAATTATAAAAAAAAACATATCATCATGTTCGTTCAGCGCTGAACGGACATTTTTTTAATAATTGAACTGGCAATTAGGACTAATTGACAGTCCGAGCTGGCAATTATGGCTAATTGCCAGTTCAAACTGACACTTAGGGCTAATTGCCAGTTCAAACTGGCAATTATGAAGAAAAGTCATCATGTCTGTTCAGCGCTTTCGTAGAAGATATACCCGTTGTAATCAACATAAAATGTAGGTTTGGTGTAACCTCTGTTAACAATCAGTATACACCAAAATACTTTTAAAATGGGGTATCTGTCGAGAAGTGGAAACCCCATGTCGATATCTCATCTCAACGTTACCTCGGATATCGAAGACAGCGGCACTATTTGGACACCCTGTATAATTAGATTGACTTCAAATATTTTTCAAAAATTGAATTAACAACATTATGCACAAACACATCAATAAAATACTGCGGATGCATACAAGACAATGACTCAAATAGACAACATCGATTATTGAAAATCGAAATTTACCAAAATTTATTCATATTATTATTTATATTCATTCATGGAGACCTCGCTGAAGACGCATACAAGTTTCCTTTCAATTTTTCACGCTTCCTCATCATTCCTATTTTTAAGGAAGATATCTTCGTGTATGGGTACCTTTTGTGGCATGATATTGGGTGTCATTCAACATACCATTCAATTTATATAACATTTCTAATCGCGATTTGTCAGAAAATTTCGATACTATCGAAAAACGTTGGTGCTTTGACGAAAACTTCAATGTGTATGATTAAATTTCTGAATTTTCTAACGGTATACATGAATATCCTGCAGAAATCGTAACTATTTCTCAACGAAAATAGATAATCTAATTATTATTATGAATGAAAACTCATGAAACCGCTAAAGTTCATAACATTAGTATTTTTTGGAAGCTCAAACCATGAACAATTTCAAAAATAACCCTGTTTTTAATCATGGAAGACTGTTCTGAATAAACTTTTCTCATAATGTCGATAATAATGGTATACTTCACAATTGATCAAAAATCCTATTTTTCGTTTTCCCAAGTGAACCGTTCCGAAAGTCCAAGTTTTATGCAACTCACCAAGTTCTATCAAGAATAATATTTTCTGGCAGTTCGATGATAAAAATGTTGCCTATATGGCGCAATTTTTTTCTGACACTATATTTGTGGTCGTAGAAAAAGTATAGTACACAACTCGAGGTGTAATGCAAAAAGACACTCGCCGCTACGCGTGTGTAATCCACAACTATTTCAGTCAGTGAGTTTTCTTTCTTTCTCTGAAGTGATCAAAATTCCATCAGTCGTTTATGAAACGACAAGACCCGTTACTAAGTAGATTAGATAGAGGACCACGACCGTTGACTGTGCCAAGATCGTCCACGACGATTTCCTTCGTACGCGTTCGTCAATCGGGAGCTGTAATAACGATGCCGGTGCCGACCCTTTCGGCTCCGGTGGCGCTGCCCCCTCTCTTCGATTCCGGGCTCACTAAGTACGGGCAGTGTTGCCAGAGCAGTTTCCTCCTATCAAGCACGTGAATCCTCAGCGAATTGACGAAACAATCCTCCTTTTATTTACATACAAAAACTATGAAATTTCTAATGAAGGTGGTGATTTTTCAAACGAAAATAATAAGGTGGATCGATCCTACCTCGAACACTGAGATATTTAATGGCTAGAAGCGGTAAACTGAACTGAAAAATAAAAACTCAGTTTTGGAATAAACGTCATCTTTTTGTTAAATTATAGATATAGTATGTTATATACCCAGGGTGAGCTATGTAATAGCATTTTCACTCGAGGTATATATAATGTTTGTTCCATTACTGACACTGTTTCAAGTAATAAGTCGTATGAAGTTCAATCATTGGTTTTCAATGTTCGCATTATATACACTTCTCGTTAGTCTTGAGTTCTTAGTCATAAGATTTAAGTCACAAGGAAGTTGCCAACTTTGAACTCTTATGACTAAAACTAAAAACTGTTTGTATTTGCGCATGCGTGTAAAATTTCGAATGCTGTCATACAACATCAGCTGTCACTTAAAATTGGCCAATTAGGAAAGTCATCCTTATGACATGACATTCCCTAATAATTCCTACATAAATGATATTTTTCTCTTTACGACTTGAAGCTTATTACTTAAAACCTACGACTTGAGACTTATTACTTATAATTGCTGCTTAAATCCACCATCAGTATATTACTAAAACATAAACATACACTAGAGATGCGTTCGGACATGTTATAAAGGATCGGAATCATAATATCGATACTGATAAATATCGCGAGTATGTATCAAAAATACAGTTTTCATTAGTATGATTTAAAATAACCAAACTTTATGAACATCGCAACGCTAACGTCGAACTGACAAATGAACGTAATAAATCAGTCTTTCGAATCGATCAGTATTCTCTCAGTTGATGCCCATCTCTAATCAGCACATGATGACAGTGACAGCTCAGCTCACGTATGATTTGTGGCATTCTCTGAATTATTCATAATTCGAAACATTTCTTTCAATTGCAGAAATCGCTTCGGGCTGTAGTGGATTTCGCAGTCTTATCTATATTTCTCTTACATTCCGGTTAACAATGAATGTTTCATTGGTTGCATAGGTATCGCTATCTATGTGTGTATACTACATATCATCGACGCTATTGACAGTTCATTTTTCACCCGGTTTATTTACATAGGTGAAAAAAGTGTTACTTGTCATTGGAGGAATTTCTTGAATAATGGTGATTTATCAGGTTAGTAGTGGGAAAAATATTTTTTCACGTATTTGCCCATAATTAGATAATTCTCGTTCTCCTTCTAGACACGCTGATGAAAAGCCAGTAAACAAATAAGGCGGGATGTTTTCGAAATCGAAGTTGAAACGTGATTCTGAGCAGTGCAGGAACTTCACTAAACAGTCCCGGAGAATCCTCGGCCGAGCGGCAACCCTGGTACGGGGATGCTGGACGCCGGAGCGTGCGCGTCGCGACGCCAGTACTTTGTCGGCTGCTGCCCGAGGCGCCTCCAGGGTCGTCGGACGTCCGTCTCTTTCAGCAAAAGGCTCGATAATCAGTCGTTATGCCCCGGGTCCGGATCCCTCTTACCGTCGGTGCGTGAGTGCGTTTGGTGTGTTTATGCGAACGGGTGTGTGTATACAGGGGGTTGTCGGGAAGTGCGCCCCCCCGTCGGGTTCCGGACGATCGGTCGTCCAGCTATGGTGGGTCCGGAGTTTGCGGAAAAATATAGCTCTCTCATTGTGCTCCGGAGGCTGACCTCTTAACGCCCTCGATAGATATTCATATGTAGGGTATGTTTTCCCAACCGATTTACTACCTGTGGTTGAATTGAATCCAATAGGAAGACGATTACATACTTTCATACATATTTCATACATAGAAAGTCATAATTAGCTTTTTGCATACAGTGGAATCGTTTTTCCCATTAGGAACAAGAAATTGTGGGATGTTTTCGATAGTTTCTTGAATTCAATCCAATCCACGAATGGAATGGAATCATTGTCATTTCGAGATGTCATGACAGTGACGTGTTTAGTCATTCTTTTTTTTGCCAAAGCCTCAACATTCCTATTTGTGAAGATATAACATATCAGAGAACAGTGCTATTTCATGTATTTCACATACAGGGTGGCCCAATGAAAACGAAAAAAGAGATCAAGGAACTGACATCAAAATGAATGATTCTTCATGTAATGTTGGATAGGACAGGATTTTCAAGAAAAAACACCCAAGGCACTTCTTAGATGATCATCGCTCTAACTACAAAATGAGAAATAGTGATGAAAGGGAAAGAAGCGTTACTTTCCATCACTAGCCGGTTATTTTCATGAACGTGTTTTCTCGAGAAATATTACATTGAATTCCAAAAACAACGAAGCGTTGGTGAGAGATTTCGATCACCTTCAGAATGATGTATCACTTGACCCTTTATCCCATTTGAGTTTTAAGGGTTGGAGCTCACCCCTCCGAGGGGTTTGAAGTGAAAAAGTTGAAAACATGCGCAAAATATTCCTCCTCGAAATGAAAATAGACCGGTTCGAACGTTTTTCATTTTTGGGGAACGATAACTAGTCAAATCGGCCTTGTTTCATTTTCATTGGACCATCCAGTATTCATATCCAAAATGAATTTGAGTAGTTTCGTCATATGTATAGGCAGGCCAAAAAAACCTGATGAGCACTCGAGTAGATTCCTACTCACTAGTTCTTATTTCTTGACGTCTTAGTAAGAATTTCACCTGGTCCAAATTTTGCAACACCTCTAGATGAGCTATCTGAACTAAGTTGGCTAGTTTCACTCTATCGTAATTTCAGAATATGAATTCACAAACGGCAAAAGAACAATATTCCTTGTTGTTATGTTAACAAAATCATTTGATGAGTATTTTCTAGGAGAATTAGGTAGTTCCTACGGTTTATACTGGGTGGACCAATGAAAACGAAACAAGGCCGATTTGACATAGTTATCGTTCTTATACTGTCTGTAAGTTCTTCGAGGAGGTGGTACATTCATTTTTCAGCTTCCAGAGAAAACCCCATGGAAAGCTGAAAAATGAACTCATTCTTATGTCAGTTCCTTGATCTCTCAGTAAAGTGCATACCTCGTTTCGTTTTCATTGAGCCACCCTGTATATCCCTAGACTCTAGACGAAAGTTCGAGGATGCATCATCTCAAATTTCCATTAGAAATTTCGAGTTTTTCTCATGGGAACACTCTCTCGCAGATGAGAGAATTTTGCCCCTGTTCTTCGTGTAATTAGCATACAGGGTGGTGACCTTCTTTTGACACATCACACAAAAAATCATTACAATAAACAAAGTCGTTCCGAATCTACAGCCAAAACCGTCAATTCTGAGGTATGTGTTTGAGGCCCGAGATATTATGACAAAAGAAAAAAAAGTTGTATGACCAACTAGTGTTATTTTGACCTCAAATATATGCTCCCGTGAGATTACCATGTATTCATAGAATATCCTAATTAGGTATCTTTCTAAAACTGCCTAATGACTGAAGAAAACAACGATATTTCAGGTTGTAAGATTCGTTTGTGTGATGTAAAACCTCTACTGCAAAATCAACTTGACTGACACTGATAACTAAACATTGACATCTACTATAATCAAAGTATCCAGTTGGTTGATTTATCATTCATTACGTCTTCAATAATCTACGACGAAATCAGATGAATGATTTGGTGGATTCTGACTGTTTCCTTCGCGGTCTGTCATCGTAGATATGGTTTGGTGATTTCATAATTAATATAATTCCACCCCATTCTCTACAATCTCCACTGAAGTTTAATCATCGCAAAGATAGATCACACTTCGTGTTCACTATTTACCTTCTGGAATCTTATGATGAAAATGAATTCCTCAATCAATATTTCGTATGTCTTGTGTCTTTGTTGACGACGTACCGTTAATAAGTATGCAATTTTGTGTTGAAAGTTGGTTTTGAAACAAAGTTCTCTCTTTGATGAAATCTGCAGAGGAGTCAATTTGATCTCGCGAGCAGACACTGTTTTGTAGCGAAACAAGTTATTTCAGATGCAAATTGCATATGTTGAAGAACTTCAAGTTATTTCTTGTGATAGAGCTGAGATATGTGTGGTTAATTAGGACGAATAGTCTCATTCAGATTTTCATCCTCTACTTCTGGAACGACCATCTTCACTCACAATCGCTTCAGATTTGACAGCAAGTTGTTAGTTTTTCATATAATTGTATTTTTCCGCTTTTCTTTCACATTGTGAATTATATGGTGGAGTTCGTCTAGTAGTATACCACAAGTTATTGAGATATAATTGCAAGTCTCCTGAAAAGTTTTTTTCTGCCGGAATGTGTAGAGGAAGGCATTCAAAATATGGAGAGGATTTGAGGCAGGCATTTGATAACAGTAGGAGACGTCATATCTGAACAGGAGAATGCAAAAGGAAGTCTTGAATTTTCATCTATGACAGTCAGAATGTTTTTGTTTCTTGACAACGAATATTCCCCTGCGATTTGAGAAAGTAAGATTTAATTTCTACACAAACCTGACAGGAAGAGGTGATTCGTCGAACTTCATCAATAGAATATGGCGTACATTTTATCCAATGATTCTAATCACTCCCAGTGACATAAAGACTTTCATGAGATTCATGAATTATTTTTCTCTCTAAACGGAGAGCATACTCTCGATATTTACAATTCCTGGTCGATATAAATCCTATCCTCCATCTCATAATCTTATCGTTTTTTTATTTCTCCCGCAGTTCCATTGTTGAACATGAATGCAGATTTCTGATAAATATCTATTCATCAATGAATCACGTCATTTACATATAGCACTTGTTTTGGTCGTTCTTGCTTCGTTTTTTTTTCGTCGTCTTTAGAATTGCACAGAGATCTCCAGAAAAATGCTACTGGTTGTCCAGATTGGGATAAAATTGCCGAAATTGCATGAACTGTTTCTACGGTGAACATTGATTATTCGTCGATCAATCTGACTGATGCATTTGCTATATCATGTTTGATTTGTTCTATAGCAGATTATACTTCGATGTTGATTTGATTATATTAGTGATCTATTACAGAATAAAGGCTTCAATCAACATCAAACTTGACTGACATTGATATCTAAACATTGACATCCACTAATAGAAATGAACAGCTGGTTCTGTATACTGGGCGGCCCAATAAAAACGAAACAAGGCCGCGATTTGACATAGATATCGTTCTCAAAAGAAAAAAACGCTCGAACCGGTCGATTTTTATTTCGAGGGGAAAATATTTTGCGCATGTTTTCAACTTTCTCACTTCAAACCCCTCGGAGGGATGAGCTCCAACCCTTGAATCTCAAAAGGGATAAGAGTCGAGTTATACATCATTTTCGAAAAAACGTTTATGAACATAATCGGCTAGTGATGGAAAGTAACGCTTTTTTCCCTTTCATCACTATTTCTCATTTCGTAGTTAGAACGATGTTCATCTAAGAAGTGCCTTACGTGTTTTTTTTCAAATCCTGTCCTATCCAACATTACATAAAGAATCATTCATTTCAATATCAGTTCCTTGATCTCTCAGTAAAATTCATACCTTGTTTCGTTTTCATTGGGTCACCCTGTATGTTTGAGAATGCGTTTTCTCTCTGAAAAAGCAATTCATTTAAGAGCCTGGCTGTAATACCACTGAGCAAACATTGCCTTTTTTCCTGGGAAATGATTCACTTCGATAATCGACTTATCGAAACCCATTCGATTTTCGCAAGAAAAAACATAATAATATAACTACCAAATATATCAGATCACTTCAGAATTTTGGAAAGAGGAATTGAAGGCGAGACCACCAGTATGTCAAAAAGATATTGCATCTGTCAGGGAATTTAAATTTGGTAAATGATATCCAGAAACAGACATCGCTACCGTTACTTACATCGGTTGAGATTCGTTTGATTCGATCTTAATGCTTGAGCTCAAATATGGCAAGATCTGTAGAGTTATGTGTTTTTTTTTTCAAATCCTGTCCTATCCAATATTACATAAAGTATCATTCATTTCAATGTCATTTCCTTGATCTCTCAGTGAAATGCATACACCTTGTTTCGTTCTCATTGGGTCACCCTGTAGTATATCAGCTGAACTGTGATAGCAGTGATCGACATATTGAAACTGAGCTCATTACAACGCTTTCGAATCATTGTTTGGCAATCCATACTGGGCTCTGAAAAACATTGAGAAACCATTATTCGTGATTTTGTTGATTTCAACCTGCCGCAACCAACGAAGGGGTTGCTGGTGTTGCAACAACCCCTCAGGTGTATCGACCATACAAGCTCACCCTCTCACGCTAGGCAAACTCAGATCAGAAGGCTGACGCAAATATCTGCATAACAATTTCGGCCTCCAGGATATTGTGCGAGCAAAACAAGTCGAATTCCACTAAGGTTCATTCTCTAGGACTCATATATACCGGGTGTCCCACAGCTTTTTTAGCCAGCAGATATATCAGTTGTTTGCAGAAAAATAAAATTGGGAAAAAATACGTGTCGTAGGAGACCATAAGCTGTAATGAGTCTTTCAAAATCACCCTCTTCCTCGTTTTGTTTGCATTATACGAGGGATTTCCTATTCAAAACGGAGTTAACTCAGAGTTTGCTGCTCGAAAAAAGACGATTTGTACTTCATCTGGTGAATATTCCGAGATCACAAGAAAAAGCTATTTACGGCAATAAATTGTCCTTGAGTTATTATATATACCGGGTGTCCCACAGCTTTTTTAGCCAGCAGATATATCAGTTGTTTGCAGAAAAATAAAATTGGGAAAAAATACGTGTCGTAGGAGACCATAAGCTGTAATGAGTCTTTCAAAATCACCCTCTTCCTCGTTTTGTTTGCATTATACGAGGGATTTCCTATTCAGAGCGAAGTTAGCTCAGAGTTTGCTGCTCGAAAAAAGACGATTTGTACTTCATCTGGTGAATATTCCGAGATCACAAGAAAAAGCTATTTACGGCAATAAATTGTCATTGAGTTATTATATATACCGGGTGTCCCACAGCTTTTTTAGCCAGCAGATATATCAGTTGTTTGCAGAAAAATAAAATTGGGAAAAAATACGTGTCGTAGGAGACCATAAGCTGTAATGAGTCTTTCAAAATCACCCTCTTCCTCGTTTTGTTTGCATTATACGAGGGATTTCCTATTCAGAGCGAAGTTAGCTCAGAGTTTGCTGCTCGAAAAAAGACGATTTGTACTTCATCTGGTGAATATTCCGATATCACAAGAAAAAGCTATTTACGGCAATAAATTGTCCTTGAGTTATTATATATACCGGGTGTCCCACAGCTTTTTTAGCCAGCAGATATATCAGTTGTTTGCAGAAAAATAAAATTGGGAAAAAATACGTGTCGTAGGAGACCATGAGCTGTAATGAGTCTTTCAAAATCACCCTCGTCCTCGTTTTGTTTGCATTATACGAGGGATTTCCTATTCAGAGCGGAGTTAACTCAGAGTTTGCAGTTCGAAAAAAGGCGATTTGTACTTCATCTGGTGAATATTCCGAGATCACAAGAAAAAGCTATTTACGGCAATAAATTATCCTTGAGTTGCTTCATGCTTTGATCATGGTCAGAAAAGAGTCGAGTATAAATTAATTTGTTGCTTTTCCTATTCACCCAAAACTACTAGAATGATTCATTTTTCAGCTTTTCATAGGATTTTCTCTCCTAGTTTCTAAAGAATAGAGTAGAAGTTATTAAAAATTATTTCAATATATTTGTAGTAAGGACAGATTTGGGATCTGCCCCTAAATGTCACTGCGCTTGAAATCAAACCTTTTCAGTGTCAAAACCGAAAACATTGAAAAATTTTGCGAAGAGAAAAATATTTTAATTGTGTTGAGAACGGGAGCAGATTCGTTCTCGAAACGTCCACCAAGATAAGTAGAGGTTTTACTCTTATTAAATATATTTGTATTTCCAAATTTTTTCAAAAACAAGGTGTCACTGACCAATAGAGAATTTCTCTTTTAGGTATCTAAAGGTTTAATTTCTTGCGCAGTGACATTTTGGGACAGATCCTAAATCTGTCCTTACTACAAATATATTGCAATAATTTTCAATAACTTCTACTCTATTTTTTAGAAACGAGGAGAGAAAATCCCATTAAAAGCTGAAAAATGAATGTACCCCCTCCTCGAAGAACTTACAGACAGTACTAGAATGATTTTTCGCAGGGTTCGTGTCATTGCCGAACGAATATTTTCAGGATTCGGAAAAGTATTCTCAGGTTATATACCGAGACCATGACTATTATTTTCTTATTTTGACAATTCGATGAGACCATTGTGAACATTGATGATCTGAATAATTCTCGAGAGCTTTAGCTCCAGGGAGTTATTCCGATTTCCTCCTTGGTGAGTTTTTGTAAACACAGACTCCGCTTTGTATTCTCTGGTATGGATTTGCTCAAATAATCATTAATTTCCATAGTGGAGTCTTTGAGTTTTATTCTCTCGTGACCATCCGAAATCATATTTCTTTCATGTTCTTCAGATGCTACTATTCATCGATAACTACGACAAGATATCTTCAAGACAACCAAAAATGCTAACATAACTTCAGTTGTTATATTTCCAACGTATATTTCTTATTCATCGTATTCCTCTTATTCCTCCAATTCCAATCTCTTATAACTTCATGATCTTGTTTCCAGCTTTTCTGTTTCGTTCGCCTGTTGAAGAGAGAAACCGCAATACTTCTTACATCTCCTGATAAAAAGATAAAAGTCAAGGTTTTCGTTTCGAGAAGAAAGATCCACCTGAATAACATTTTGATTGTCTTCCTCGATAACTCTACAGATCTTGCCATATTTGAGCTCAAGCATGAAGATCGAATCAAACGAATACCAAATTTAAATTCCCTGACAGATGTAATGTCTTTTTGACATACCGGTGGTCTCGCCTTCGATTTCTCATCCCGAAATTCTGAAGTGATCTGATATATTTGGAAGTTATATTATGTTTTTTCTTGGGAAAATCGAATGGGTTTCAACAAGTCGATTATCGAAGTGAATTATTTTCCAGGGAGAAAGGCAATGTTTGCTCAGCGGTATTACAGCCGGGCTCTTAAATGAATTGCTTTTTCAGAGAGAAATCGCATTCTCAAACATACAGGGTGGCCCAATGAAAACGAAACAAGGTATGCATTTTACTGAGAGATCGAGGAACTGACATTGAAGTAAATGATTCTTTATGTAATGTTACATAGGACAGGATTGAAAAAAAAACACATGAGGCACTTCCTAGATGAACATCGTTCTAACTACGAAATGAGAAATAGTGATGAGAGGGAACAAAGCGTTACTTTCCATCACTAGCCTATTATTTTCATAAACGTGTTTTCTCGACTATACTGCATTAAATTCCAAAAACAAGGAAGCGTTGGTGAGAGATTTCGATTACCTTCAAAATGATGTATCACTTGACCTCTCATCCAATTTGAGATTCAAGGGTTGAAGCTCACCCCTCCGAGGGGTTTGAAGTGAAAAAAATGAAAACATACGCAAAATATTTCCCCCTCGAAATAAAAATCGACCGGCTCCAGCGTTTTTTTTCCGAGAACGATAACTATGTTAATTCGGCCTTGTTTCGTTTTCATTGGGCCACCCAATATATTAGAAAATACAGTGCGTCAACAGATAAAAAAAATCACGGCGAATTTTGATTTCGATTCATTATTTTTCCAAATTTGTGTTTCATTTTGTTCCAACTTACGAATTGTCCTTGCTGAGCTGATTCCAAAAATGTATGAAACGTTGCTTCGAATTGGTACAGGGTGGACAAAAATGCAAAAAAATATGAAAGATGTTTATGGAAAGTTATACGTTACTGAATGTAATGAACAAACTGATTTTTTTTTTTTGTAAACATGCCCATTGGGGATTTTTTTTGGAACAACATTTGTTACTCACGGTGGGAAGGACAGTGAATAAGTCGTCTCGAATTGTCGTTTCTGTTGCAGATCATCGCTTATCACATTAGCAACACCGGATAAGTTCTTCTTCGTTGATTCAAGATCCAAATAGAACCTTTTCTTGTAGTTATTGATCTGTTGACTGCATGACGAGTCCAAGAAGGCAGACACGGAGGCCAACTTCCGGCAGCAGGCGTATTCAATATAACTCCCAAAGTCGGTCCATGTGGACCCTCTGGAAATCGTTCCGGGAATGATGATAATTAGTTCTCCAACTATATCTGTATTGAAATATGAGGTATACCCTGTTTTGTAATGGAAAGGGTATCAGTTTCATTAGCGCAAGCACTTTTACATTATTCAAAACAAGTTTCCTGGTATTCTATACATTTCATGAATTTTCAGTAGTTAATTAACAGTACATTTGCTTAATAGACTTTTGGCTATGATAATAATAACGATATTCAGAAAATTAACAATGAATTTTCATTCGACCATACCCATTTTTCGAACAATCTTAGTACGGAAGATCATTTATTTTTGTTATACTAATTACAATCATACATATACACAGAAGATCATTCCGTCGATCCTTCCTTATTTATTAGCTCTCTGTCTCTAAGTGCTCCTTTCAACTTCCATCAAGTCGACGTGACGTATATGACATTTTAACACACGAATCGCTCTGCTTTTGTCGTAACGCCTCAGAACTCAAATAAAGCTTGACGTTGGGAAATTTTCCAGGCCTTTGTCGGTCAGATTCATTAATTTCTATGCCATGCGTACGACAAAGCCTATCGATATCAGCTTCGATGAAAAATCCGAAGAAAAGCCCATCATTTCCACAGAGCCGACTACAATTTCTGAAGAATCTCGATAAACAGGGTGCCAAATGACTACCAAACAATCTCCCGAAAGCATACATGGAAGACCAAAATATCACTAGTTGGTCATATAACTTTTTTTCTTGGCTGTAAGTTTTGAACCACTTTGTACATCATAATGATTTTTCAGTGTAATGTTCCTTTGAAAATGAGTCAATATTTGACACCAAAACCAAGTGTACCAGAATATCCATGGTATTTTTCATCTATGAGAGGAGTATTATAGTTTATTTTGATAGTCGGTGGACCTTTTGTATATGCAACCCTTATTACGCTATGAAGATATATTAGGTGGTGTCTCAGTGACCACAGTGTCAAGTGTCAATGACGTTGTACAATTTGCGCGGGTAGTGGTATGTGAAAAATATAGGTTAAGTCAGTCTTCGCTTGGCTGTGGTCAGTGGAGGATGTATGTTAGTTTCTCCGGACGATTCTATGAGAATTTATCGGTAAATGTTGTGTTTTACTTTCGTCACGACCTAATAAAGTGGAATAAGTTCGATTGATATATATTATTCGAACCAACTACCTGAGATATATTGGAGGATCATTACAACTGGCCTTTAACACATAATCTGCTGAAAGTAATAAATATTGAAAAGTTTTCAGACTTCAGACACTTCATATCCATTGAGACTAACACGAACTTTTTTTTTCCAGATGGCAGCACCGAAGGGAGTCAGAACGAAAGAGAGTAACAACAACTCGGAAAATCGAAGAAAAATATCAACACAAACCCAACAGAGTGCTTCCGTAGTCTTCCCTAGATATCCAGTTACTAGCGACATCTTTATCCAAGTGTAGTCTTCAATCTTCATTGAATGTTCACTGACTCAGCCTCGTTACGATAGTCAAGATATGATAAATGAATCAGAGATAGTATCGACAGCTATACGATTACTATGTTTTCGATCGGAACTTAGCTGTCTTATCGCTAAATTATAACCCTAGAAATTGGGACACAGGCTACAAAGTCAGAGTTAGATAAATAGAGATGATCTTAAGATAGGAGAAACGACTACCATCGAAGAGAGAACATGAAGATGCACCTCTAACCTAACCAGAATAGTGATCATGTTCCTCAATGAGGTGCACCTTAGAATCGAATCAGCCAAAGTGATGATCATCTCCGATACACTATAATATACGATTCAGAAGCGGATCGTTCATCGTTTGGTGAAAGTTGTCGTCCTCGAGCAGACTGAAGTCATCTGGACATGTTTTGACGTTACATCTCTCAGCAACCGAACGAACGAATTCATATTCTTCGACTACTCTTTGGATCAGAAACGACCAGATCCACGTTGGCGGTGTATAACATCCCGTCGATGTCCACCACCGCGAAGCGTCTCGTGTTGAGCTGGCGCGGTCGGAAGCAGTCTCACGATAGCTCCTCCGGAAAGTTGGTGGGGCACCGGGTGGGACCCTTGGAGGACTGCCACGAGCTGGAGGAGATAGCGGTGGTATCGAACGCTGAGCACGGTCATCTCAAATATGGCAGCGGCACGAACCTATCGACCATCAACGGACCGAGACTCGTACCAGGTGAGATTTTGGATTCGAGGGGGGGGGGGCTAGTTTTCAGCTTTTTTCACCAACTCGTAGCTGGGGGGTGAACGGAGCAATCCTCAGAATTCGCATAGGGAAGGGGGTCTCGGCGAGTTCTTCATGACCGTTTTTGATTTTCAATTACACAGTAGAAAATCGACGGGATATTTGACACCAAAATGACACCCGGCGGTGTCTATATCCATACACACCATTTTTGTGTCGATTTAACAACATTGGTGCAGTGTTCAATTGACACTGTGATGGTGTGTATGGATATAGACACCGCCGGGTGTCATATTTCACACCGGTAGTTGTTGATATTCGTCTGCGATGGTGTCAATTTGACTTCCGAGAGGTGTAAAAAACTGTATGAAGAATGTGTTCTTGGTTTCATATATCATTTTATGTATCAGAATAATTTTGAGGTATCTGTATCCAGTTGCAGTATTGTGAGAAAAAACATGGAGATCATAAATAAGTATTTATTCTCCAATGATAAACAACGAAAAACATTCCATCTGAGAGATGATAATATAATATACAAATTCAAATGGAAGTCAAAACATAAATAACACTTCTTACAATAGTAGAAAATACTATCTGAACAGAACATAAATAAAATATTACGTTCTACATCGGAAAGATGTACAAAAATAAAAGTTGAGCTTTTTCAATAACATCGATATTATAACATTATACTTATCACACTGCACTATTGAATTGATTTGAGGTAAAACAAACTAACCTGTCACCAGAGATATTGGCGATTCACCGACGACGGAAAATTCGAGTATAAATGGGAATCCAATTGGTAATTCAACAGGCTTGTACAGGTCTAGTTAGATAAGGACGCGTACGACCTCCGACTTCAAAGGGCCTGTTGGAGGGACTGGATTCACTGTTAACCGGAACCACGAACGACGCGTTAATATGGCGTCTTAGTTTTTATTCGCTCTCTACGGTGTTGTTTCAACCACTTGCGGATTCAATGTTGAACACTAGCGGTGTCCAATATTGCAAATGTCTTTGGGCAGGTGTTAAACCATATAAAACGGAGTTTTTCAGACTGACCACTGTCAATGGTGTCACAGTTAACACCATTCGGTGAAAAATGTTTGTACTACTCTGAGGTGTAAAAATTTACACCGTCAAATTTTATACTGTGTATATGGAGAATCATGAAGGACTTGTTATCGATACAGTTTAAACGATCGTCGACTCGAAATTTCGAGGTTTGGTTTGAACTCTCATCATGGTTGATCCTATAGTCGAAATGCAAAAAACTCAAATGACGTGTTTTATTTTTTTATCTGTGACCAACACGAAAGGGAAACCCTATAATGTTCGAGAAACATCGTGTTAGCCAGCGGTGGAATTTTGGGAGAGAAAAAAAGTGTTGGGATTTTTCTTGTAAGTTTGGAGGTTGTAAGCATCAGGAAAGACTTTGCCGTTCTATTGAGGAATGATGCTTGGTATAGCGATGTTCGACAGGTCTCGAGCCTGACAGTGTATAGGGGTGACCAGCTTGAGCTCGTCTGGTTTGTCTACTAGGAATCGCGCGTGGCGGCATAATAGATGATATTTCCGTTGAGCACCGACCATAAAAGTACCTATAAAAAAGGCAGAGATCGCCGACCTTCCTACGATGATCTAGAGAGGTCAATGATTTGGTGAGTGTTGTATCATCGACTAGGCGAATAGCTCTCTTCTGAATTGAATCTAAGAGCTTCAGCATATGTTTGGGGGCTGAGCTCCAAACATGTGAACAGTACTCCAGGACAGGTCGAATTTGTGCTTTGTAGATCATAAGCAGTTGCTGGGATGTGAAGTATCTCTTCGCACGGAAAAGAAAACCGAGTTTTTGTGAAGCAATTTTCGCAATGGACCTCACATGATCGTCCCATGAGAGAGCACTGTTGGTGGTGACACCCAGCATGGATATTGACGACCTCATAGGAACAGTGGTACCCGACATCATCAAATTGGGCATTGTATGATCAGCCTTCTTGGTGAGCATACAAGCTTGAGTTTTAGCTGCATTGAACTGTACTATATTCTCAGATCCCCATTTCAGAATTCTTTTCAGATCCTCATTCGAAGCATTGACCTGTCTTCGTCTTACACCTCTGGAGAATAATCTTAAACGATCAACTCGATCTAAAAGAGAATAAATAGTATCATATCTTTGCGTGTGCATAACCAAGATTTCTGGCGGAGGAACAAAATGTGCGGCAGATCAGAATTGTATGGTATTATTCTGGTAACCAGATGAACATCCTGACGAAATGTATTTTCGCCAACTGAAATTACGATTCTTAGTTCTCAGTATGTCATTGTCGCGACACAGTTTAATGAAGAGTCTGTAATGTGGTCGGGACCATCGATTTATTGGTATCATTTCCGATATCGACCGACGGGAAAAACACATTTCCGACGTTTCACATTACTGCCGCGCCATATTTCATCAATGTTCCAGAATCCACGCACGGAGTAGGCGGAGAAGCCGTCGAGTGACAGCTAAAAACCATCGTTTTCAACGATGCGAATACAAGTGGAGCGCATAAGTGGAAACTTCAGTAGAACAACGCGGGGCATTCAAAGTCATGACAGAGGAATGAAAAGCCAAAGTGTCTTAATCTAGGCAGATGATCAGTAATCATGTGGAATGATTGCGATGAATACATTTAGTCCTCATCGAAGATATGATATTATACAGGGTGTCCGACAAGTTTTTGAAAACTCACTAATAAGGAATGTATAGGCCTTCGAAGTTAACTATCTCGAATGAATATTTCTTTATAATTCTAGTCCATGGATTTCTTTCAAATTAGGCACACCCGTGATATTATTGCTCTGCATCCTTGGACCAAATGAGACTCGAATTCCTCAAAGGCGAAGGGCCTCAACCACCCATGTCCTTCAAGGAAAAAACCCATATATGAACAAAAAAAGTTAGGAACGAATGTTTATATCGTAAATCTTGTAGAAAGCAATATTTTTCCAAATAGTATCACCCCCTTGTTTTTTTGCTCACAATTTCCGGACACCCTGTACAGTATATATCTGATCGAGCATAGGGAGAGATAAATTAAAAAGACCATAAGATAGAGACGCAGCGATGAAAAATCACATGACCGTTGGCAAAATTGCACCTTCCTTAAGGGAAATACATATAAATATGATATATTTGATCCTCATTGACTATTCAGAATTGTTGTTCGGAATTGAAGACCACAGAATTGAGAAAAGCGCAAGTAATTAGCAAGTCTGCTGGAACAATATTATGAAAAGACACGTTCTGTACTGTAGGCAATATCGATAAAGTTTTTCGTTCCTTCCGATGTTAAATATTGAATGTGGAAAACTTGTCGATGCCGCTTGAACTTCATTCGATATCGAACCCTCGTCAGCAAAAGTTTGCTCTCATTTGACATTTCCCTGAATGATTTACCTTTCTGGACTCCAATGTGCAAATGGGATTATCTTGTTCCAAAACAACTCTTGTGCCTGTTCTAACCCCAATTTAGATTCGAATCCCTCAGCTATACCAGGTGTCAGTTCGTCGTCCGAAAAATGTGAACTCATTCATGTCTGAAATATCTTGGAGATGGTCGAAATAAAGAGAGAGAGAGTTCCTCTTCTGGATGAAAATCTCAATAGTGTCCAATTGTTTGTCCCACATTGGCTGTTTATCGTTGTCGATTTCACTGTACAGAATATTTCCCTCAATGCATTGAATACTACTCGAATCCTTGGTGTTTAATTTCCTCGTGGAAATACTGGGATGACTGGACGCTTGGTAGATATTTCTACCTCCTCGATTAATCTACGTGAGGATGCATTTTGACTCCAAATCGATACATGGACCTCACTTATCCATGATTCTGTTTTTATTCGTCTGTCGTGAGATTTCTAATAATAACTAAGACAGATCCTCCAGTATCATGCAATGCCGAGGTATTCGAGGTGAAAAAGAACCTCAGACTGTATCCTTCCGTACTTCCATAATTGATGACGCAATCACAACTAATCCCCCCCCTCTCTTGCCGTCCTAAAGGCTTGTCAGCAGATCGCGAAACGGTGCATTTGTCTGAAAAGGATACTTACTCTCGTTGTTATTTGTCAGATGGGATGATTAATATTTAGGAAGTAGATAGACTTCGGTACAACTCGAGGGATCGGCTGATTATGCTGGAAACCATTTGCGAGAGAGCACAAAGAAGAAACTAATAGCAGTAGGAGGATTACAGACGTTCTGTCACTCCATATGCCAGGATAAGTTCGAGCCCGAGCTCTTGTATATGTACAGGGTTGGGACAAAGTATGGAACCAAGTAAATATCTTTTAAACGAAAAGAATAATATTCATGAAATTTTGCAGGTAAGTGCAATGGAGCGAAATACATGTGATGTACATTTTTTTGTCAATAATATACTTCCGGTTTGACCGGAAATATCATCAACTTCTTTGATTTAAATGGGACACCCTATATATTTTTACAGATTTTGAAAGAGCTTGTTATTTTGAATTCATACATACTGAGTTTAGTGTAAAGACAATTTGAAAAAAAGAGGCTTATAGCGCTTTAATCAACCTCCTTTGAGTTTTTTGTTGTTTGTATGCATAGTAATAAATAAACGAGTACTGTTTAGTACGTCTTTTGTTCTCAAAGTGTCAAATTCTAATTGACGGAAATAAATTTTACAATTTAGAATGGTTCAATTAAGTGAAGGAGAGAGTATTGAAATTTTAATGATGATCGGTTATGGTGATCGTGTTAGAACTCATGAAGAAGTGTTTCATATTTTCAATAATTTGCATGCGGAGAAAAATCCTATATCACCCTCAACAAACAGTAACTAAAACAATACAACGTTTTAATACAACTGGGATGGTAAAAAATTGCTAAAACCTGGAAGATCGCGGACTACAACGAACGAAACTGTTAAAAAAAATATTGCAATCAATTCAGAAGAATCACCTCAAACTTCCACCACAAATTTGGCACTAAACCATGGTATCAAAATAATCGAAGGAGGTCGATTAAAGTGCTATATTCCTGGTTTTTACAATTTTTTTTACACTTAACTCAGTATGTATGAATCCAAAATAACAAGCTCTTTCAAAATCTGTGAAAATATATAGGGTATTCCGGTCAAACCAGAAGCATATTATCAACAAAAAAAATCAGACATAAGATGCATTTTGTTCCATCAAACTTACCTGCAAATTTTCATGAATATCGTTATTTTCGTATGGAAGATATTTACTTGGTTCCATACTTTATCCCAACCCTGTATATCTCGTGATCACATGAAACGCCAAGAGTAGAGAGGGTTCCAAATATTCTGTTTGTCAGTAATCTAGGTTTTTCACTGTGAAAAATATCCTCATATATTCTTTATATATGAGGATATATATATATATATATATATATATATATATATATATATATATCTATATATATATATATCTATATATCATCATATATTCTTTCAACGTCAATAAAAACCAGTTCCACCAGTTGAAACCTTCGAAATGTTATGCTATATCTGAAAAAATGTTTGAAGATAACACGAAATCTCGTCACTATAGTCATATCGATATTATTTTGTGATTCAAATTCATTTTTTAGTTCGTCGCCATTTTGTTCTTCCTGGTATTATGCATGTTCTGTCGGACATTATGGTGTACACAAAACGAGTTCTTCAAGAATCCTATTTTTTGCTGACACAGAGATATAGTTTACACTATCCTGTATATCGAGAATCACTTCTTGAACGAAAATCATGTATGCTTGTACCATCGTCCATGGATATCCTAATAAGTCCGCTCACTTCTTCTATAGTTGGTTTTGGGGCTCATTCATCTATTGGGATTTTATTCCTCGTTTGGCAAATTAAATTTGCAAAATAAAGTGAATGATTGTGAGGAAAATTCGGACATGGGTAATTTGCGATAAAATAATTTACATTCAATTACCTTGAAGCATCTTTTGGCATCGAAAAAAAAGGAACATTTTCGGGTACATTTGTACCACAACCAACAACACAACAATAAGACGCATGAGGATTCATCACTATAACGATTGATGTCCAAAAACTAATCAGACAACTAGAGAGTTTCAGTAACTCTAATAGTTTGAATGAAGCATCTTCTAAAGTGAATTTCGATTACTTGACTGAAAGTCACTTTTCGTGAATGATACGCGAATGTTATCGTAAGTATACCCAGGATCCACTCGGAGGTTCTCTTTTCGTGCCCTAATAATCCGCGGAAATTGAATGGATTACCGAACATTTCTCAAGGAGGACAGAAACTACGCTCGTCATTAATTACGACAGCGTCTCGGAACTCCCTCCGATCGTGGATATTTCGCGAACGGTGCCTATCAATCCACCGAATCTCGTAATCCTTTTCGAGAGATTGCACTGATACGTTCAGGACGCAGAAAAGGTGGATTTTCCTGTTGGGAAAAAGTGATCGATCGATGGAATCACTTGGTTTCCGATAGGAAAAAGGTGAGCCCTTCGATGGACGAAAAACGAGGAAGGAAGAGAGAAGCTGTGGCGGAGTGTGATCGTATATACAGGGTGAGTCAAAAATGTGTACCGAGCTTTCTGGGGGTGATGGAACATTGAAAAATAAGTGTAGTTTGATGATCAAACTCATGGCCCAAAAAGTATATTAAGGGAGATATATCCTTCCAAAGTTGATAAAATTAAAATAATTTCTCCGCACAACTTCTGAACGATGAAAGCCACCCGATTGAAATTTTGTGCATGAATGTATGTTGTCAAAATACATTTTTTCGTCACACTTCCACATTTCTGATATTGTTATAAAGGGTGTTGTCATGATTTTTTGTAGAAAACTTTTTCCCTGTATTATTTTCGGTGAAAAAACAGGAGCATTTGATGGAGCGAAGAAAATTACATGAAAAAGATACTGTTATTCAAATACAAAAAATTGTAGTTACATGATATCAGCAGATTGATTTTTTTCATCGCGAGATTCATCGGTAACAATATTTTAGCAGGCCATGATGAATAATTTTGTTCTCAATTTTGACGTACATGTCATCGACATTCGAGTCAACATTGTTGTAGTCGATTTGTTCGTGTGGTTTTTCTGTGTCATTTATCACTGCGATTATCAACTGAGATTTTAAGAAATATGGCAGGTTATTCGTTCTCTGAACAAACTGATATGCTTCTAATGCCTGGCGAGTGCTTCGGAAATGCAAATGCTGCTGTAATATCGTTATACCGATGAATCTCGCGATGAATAAAATCAATCTGCTGATATCATGTAATATAAAAACTCAAATATCTCACGAACGGCTCAATTTTTTGTATTTGAATAAGAGTACCTTTTTCATGTAATTTTCTTCGCTCCATCGAATGCTCCTGTTTTTTCACCGAAAATAATACAGGGAAAAAAGTTTTCTACAAAAAATCATGACTCACCCTCTGAAAACACCCTTTATAACAATATCATAAATGTGGAAGTGTGACGAAAAAATGTATTTTGACAACATTCATTCATGCACAAAATTTCAATCGGGTGGCTTTCATCGTTCAGAAATTATGCAGAGAAATTATTTTAATTTTATCAACTTTGGAAGAATATATATCTCCCTTAATATGCATTTTGGGCCATGATTTTAATCATCAAACTACACTTATTTTTCAATGTTCTATCACCCCCAGAAAGCTCGGTACACATTTTTGACTCACCCTGTATACATACAGGGTAAAATGTACCGCAAGGCATTACAGGCTGGGAAAGAAACTTTTCGATAAAATCCGAAAACAGTATTGTCAATAAATTATCAGTAAATGCAATAAAATGTTGAGCTTCATTACTCGGATCTGCGAAAAGTTCAAATCTCTTCAAGCACTAAAATCTTTTTTGTATTTGCATTTTGCTTTTGTTAATAGCAGACTAAATTTTGTTAGTTCAATTTGAAATCCTGGGTATAATACATATAAAATCAGGTTAGAAAGAGTTCAAAAAAAATTTGTGAGGTTTCTTCTGAACTTGAAAATAAATGAAACCTATGATGTCGAGAATATATGCATTACTAAATTTTGAAAGAGCTTGTCATTTTGAATTTATACATACTGAGTCTAGTGTAAAAAATTGTAAAAACGATAGAACTTGGCATCCACTTCTGAAAATTGAATATGAAAATGGAAAATTCGATATCAATTAATAAAAACACCTCGTAACCAGTATTCCTCCGTCTACCAAATTGTCACTTTTCAGTGTCAAAATCGAAAACATTGAAAAAATTTACGAAGAGAAAAATATTTTAATTGTGTTGAGAACGGGAGCAGATTCGTTCCCGAAACGTCCACAAAGATAAGTAGAGGTTTTATTCTTATCAAATATATTTGTATTTCCAAAAATTTTTTTCGAAAACAAGGTGTCACTGACCAATAGAGAATTTCTCTTTTAGGTATCTAAAGGTTTAATTTCAAGCGCAGTGATATTTTGGGGCAGATCACAAAATCTGTCCTTACTACAAATATATTGCAATAATTTTTAATAACTTCTACTCTATTTTTTAGAAACGAGGAGAGAAAATCCCATTAAAAGCTGAAAAATGAACATCAATTAGTTTATCCAAATAGTTTTTTGCTCTAATGCAAAAAACTCAAAGGATGTTGATTAAAGTGCCATTCTTGATTCGATTTGATAATAATCATAAATAATAATAAAATATGCAATGCCGTGTATAGAGCTCCAGGGGAGTATAGTAAATCATTGAGGAAACATGATGATGGATCAACCTGGAATCTAAACAAACTGAGTCTTAAACAAGGTGCTCTCATTGGAATAATAATGTTGCCAACCATTTCTAGTACAAGTGCCTTGCACTCCATTGATGGAAATTCCGATACTCCGATCGAGCTTGTTACAAACTTACCATCCAAGTCGATCATCTGTTTCACTGGGTGTACGGAGTAGGATACGCGTCAGCAATGCCGCTGACGTCTCTTTGAACCCCCAATTCCGTATCACAATCGGTATATTAGATGCGATTCACCGGGAAATGGTATAATGACTAGCGGAATCGAGAATTCGATATGAGTCTTTGTGCTTGACAAGCAATAACAAGTGAGTTTGGATTTATGCAGTCACATTTAACAATTATCAAGTAACATTTATCAATTAGGAATTAGCATGTAACAAGTAGCGAAAACATTACCGTTCATGCAGATCAAATTAACGAGTAGGAATAAATGATACGTATAGACGCACAAGACAGTCCCAAGCCTTCGAGTTATTTATTTTCTTTAACGTAAATCAGTGGAAATCACGAACGAGATCGACTCAGCGTAGCATCATCCAGATATGTTTCATAAAATGATTTTCTACCCTGAAATAATCTCACCTATGGAAAGTAAGGTTAGATTCATCATCTCTCAGGCAAGGTCTGCGTACTACTTTACAATTTATCGATGATTCAGTTTGATTTCCATCTCAAATAATCTATTGGCGATTTCAACTACCGAAGAGGGCGCTACGAGACGTAAACAAATATGGCGGATAGTGAGTAATCTCTCTGTTCGGCGTGGTTATTATTTTCGTGTGTGTTTTGGACAATTGTTGATAGTGTGTTGAAGAACTATCATATTGTGAGGTAATGTAACGCTTCGCAATGTCTAATAAAATGAACAAAATGAAGGAAACAAATTCGAATGAAGTGAGTCACAGGTTTTCCGATCAACAAAGCATTTGTTCATGCTTTTCTTCGATCAATTTTCTCAAGTATACCATAATCATTCTTGACATGAACTTTAGAAGCATCCTTCTTGGGAACGTATGGAAATGTCCTATATTTATTTTTCCTAGAAGAACAGTTTTAAACACAACAGTTAGTGCTATGCAATGTCTTCCTAGTTGTGCCAGTAATTTGACTCGGTTCTCCACTCATTATTATTTTGAGTTTCTCAAACCTGAAACTATATAAGTTCATGAGAGTACCCAAAGCATAATTTCATTCCTGTGAATACCTTTCGAGTTTGGGTTATCCCAAAAATTATTCGCTTAAAGTCCTACTTTCGAAGTTCGCTCGACACACAGATCTACAAATACAATGAGAACACAACATAATCCACCAATAATCTCTGATATCGCACAAGCACGCTCGAATAACGATGATTCATTGATAAAACGCACACGTATCCATTATTGATTACTCACTAAGTAGGTTCACAATTTAGCCACCAGAGGTCGTCCAGACTTTTGAATAAGCGAATAATGAAGCTTCACTTGAGTCATTGACTATCGATAATATTTATACAGTGATGCCCACCTCCACCTCGCTACTGGACTCTCGTTAGGAAAATGGCAGAGACACGTCGAGGTCATCGAGGCGCAAAACGTTCGTTCGATATTCGAAATCCATCTCGATTCGCAATATTGAAGAGCGCTTCGGGCATTAACCGCGAAACTGAAACCCATCCTGAACGTTCGATATTCACAGTCCCAAAACGAGTCCCACACACATGTTTATGCGGCAAAATTGCCGTCGATACGGGATGATACGCGGTAGGAAATGGCTTATAATACGCTACAACTCGAGGGGTCTGAGGAGTGCGGTGTAGGGAGCTGTTGTTAGGAATCCTGTTCACTTTGGCTACGGCCACTAAATATGATGAAGATGAGATTGATCTACGTTGACGTATGAATGCACTATTGGATTTGTTTGGACAGTGATGGACGGTTCTGTTGGAAACTAAGAGAGGAGTGTGTGTGTCGACACGAAATTGATTTCTGCTGCTGTTCAGCGAATGAATTTTTGCGTCCGACTAGCGGAATCAGTTTCATGGCTGATCAACAGACGTGTGTCCGTTAACATTTCATCGAAATGGCCTTCCCGGAGCGCAGTTTTACAGGAAATTGAACTTCATTACCCATTAAATCCGGTGCGAGGATATGGATATGCTCTCGATGAGAGATATTTCCGGTTAACGGTGAATACCTGCGTAGCAGATTTGTATATATGCAAAATTTCAATGAATTCGTCACTGAACTGAACAGATTTGAGAATTTCGAATATTCCATCGCTTGGTATGGTATGTTGTTAACGATATCAGGTGAATGTATGAGAATCTATTTTTATTTCATTTTTTGACAACATGAAAGGGAAGCATTTACGTCGTCTGGCCTCATTGGACGATAAAGGAGCTCTACAGAAGAAGGTGGTATGAAATTTACTAGAATCCGAAAGGATATGGACTCGACAGAATAACAAATCGTATATGTTGGGCAAAAACAAAGTTGGTGTCAAGTCAGATCCTTGTGGAACACCTGCATTTGTAATCTTTGCTCCCTGCCAACAGGGTTCGTCTACCTTTATGTACAAAAAATTAATCACTTTATGCATTATGATTCATTAAAATTAGTGAGCATTACAATAATTAGCGAACATTACATCTGAAAGAGTTAAAAAAGTGAGTGACGAAATAATGGAGGATTGAAGTAGAAAGAGAGAGAAAAAGAAAAGAGATCTTTAGACTGAGAAGAGAATGCACGATCGTACTCAACTCAACTGTCACTCGAATCAACCAAAAGCAGAACTTTTTCTTTATCTAGTAACATGAACCGAGGCACTTCTAAGCTTTGGGTATCGACTGCGAACTATCTGTTGTGAACTCTGTCTCTAAACTGCCTGTGAATGTCGATTTTTCTATATTTATAGCAAATCATTCATGGAGAAAAAACTTGGGAATTTGACTCCTCCGTAATCATCTCAATTTGTGGCTCATGTAAAGAGTGATTGATATAAACAATACGAAATGCTTTGTCATATTGAAATTTCTTAACAAAAACACGTTCAATACCAAGTCTTGCTTTTTTGATGCCTGTTATATAGACAGGCACTGATCGCAGACGTTCCTTCCTCTATAGTTCCTTCTATTAGGGATTATGTCATCTTTGCAACTGAGTGACATCATTCCAGATTCAATCTCCAGTTATTATGAAATGCTGCTGGAAATTTCCACCTGGTCATCCAATATTGGGTATTTCCATTATATCATCAGAATACCTTATCCACTTTCATGTTAAATTCATGATGTCCATAATATACTATGAATATACAGGGTGAGTCAAAAATGTGTACCGATGAATGTATGTTGTCAAAATACATTTTTTCGTCACACTTCCACATTTCTGATATTGTTATAAAGGGTGTTTTCAGAGTGTGAGTCATGATTTTTTGTAGAAAACTTTTTTCCCTGTATTATTTTCGGTGAAAAAACAGGAGCATTTGATGGAGCGAAGAAAATCACATGAAAAAGGTACTCTTATTCAAATACAAAAAATTGAGCCGTTCGTGAGATATTTGAGTTTTTGTAGTTACATGATATCAGCAGATTGATTTTATTCATCGCGAGATTCATCGGTATAACGATATTTTAGCAGGCCATGATGAATAATTTTGTTCTCAATTTTGACGTTCATGTCATCAACATTCGAGTCAACATTGTTGTAGTCGATATGTTCGTGTGGTTTTTCTGTGTCATTTATCACTGTGATTATCAACTGAGATTTTAAGAAATATGGCAGGTAATTCGTTCTCTGAACAAACTGATATGCTTCTAATGCTTGGCGAGTGCTTCGGAAATGCAAATGCTGCTGAAATATCGTTATACCGATGAATCTCGCGATGAATAAAATCAATCTGCAATCAATCATGTAACTACAAAAACTCAAATATCTCATGAACGGCTCAATTTTTTTGTATTTGAATAAGAGTACCTTTTTCATGTAATTTTCTTCGCTCCATCAAATGCTCCTGTTTTTTCACCGAAAATAATACAGGGAAAAAAGTTTTCTACAAAAAATCATGACTCACCCTCTGAAAACACCCTTTATAACAATATCAGAGATGTGGAAGTGTGACGAAAAAATGTATTTTGACAACATACATTCATGCACAAAATTTCAATCGGGTGGCTTTCATCGTTCAGAAGTTATGCGGAGAAATTATTTTAATTTTATCAACTTTGGAAGGATTTATCTCCCTTAATATGCATTTTGGGCCATGAGTTTAATCATCAAACTACACTTATTTTTCAATGTTCTATCACCCCCAGAGAGCTCGGTACACATTTTTGACTCACCCTGTACATTGTATAATATAATGTATAATATAATGTATAATTTCTGAACCAATACCCAGTCCAACTGACTGAAAAGAGTCTTGTAGAATTAATCCTACTGGGTGCGCATTTTTTGAATGGTTCTTGAACCATGAAATATACTAGAGATTCGGCATCATCACGAAATATAGTGCGAGTGCTAGAATACCTCAATTTTCAAGCATCATCTTTATCGGAGAATTCTAGGTTATACAATGAAGATTTGAACACATCGTACATTGAAGAGATACCACGCGTTTCAAGGTGTTTTCTTTGTCTCGTTACAGGTATCATCACTACCGGAGGTTGCATGGTCGGAGAACGATTGAGTACCAGCGGAAGTCACCTGAACTTGGCATCTCCGGTGCAAAGTGTCTCCCCTATCGCCCCCACAAGAAAACCCAGCACCGACAGCATAAACAGGGTATTCAATAGCGTGTCCAAGCAAAGCCTTCTAGGTGAGACAACTTCTTGTGAAGTAACGAGAATATCAAGAATTTTGTTTTGGTATCGTTCATACAAGATGGGCTTCGAGCTCTTCACATTGAATTGAAATCCATTCGGCTAGTTGAGAACATTGAAAAATTTGTGTCACAACTCATATCAATAGAGCCAAATATAGCAAAATACGAACAAGGAGAAACAAAGCATGAATTCAAAAGAACATTATAATGACCCACCAGGGATGAGACAGGTCGAAGAGTGCAAAAATCCAAAAGAGGACAACTAGAATACTAGTTGGCCTACAATCAGGGCATTCTAGGCTCAACATTTGAGTACGATTAGCCTAGCAGAAGATCCATTGGGCAGATTCTGGTAGGAAGAAGAGGAGATAGTAGTGCACATACTTTACTACTATGAAGGTCTGTCAAGACTAAAGTTTCTAACGATGGAAGAAGAAGAACCAAGAGCCTCCAGATACATGGAGGATCTGAAGACTAGCACTTGTAGCAAAAACGAAGCTGGGCTAAATAGATCTTGAAAAGTTCACGGTGTAGAAGCATACAGCAAAAGACCCCAGTGTAATCTAATTAATCCAATCAATACAGCCAAAATCACAAAATTAATCTAGAATAAGACTTTTTTTTCCTCTTGCAACAAGAAATATGTCCAGAATTGTGAATATACAGGGAACTTTGCATGAAAGAAACATGGAAAGAAGGACTTCTCATTACCTGAGACTGTGAAGGGTAGTTCATTCACTGTGACCTTCCTCTCACTACCTACCACTGCTACGAAGATAATAAAAATAACTATGCTTATATGTGTCTGGCACTTTTCAAATTGATTATCTGACGTTTTTGCTCTTGACAGTCATCACCACTCGGTGTATCAAATACGGACCTGAATTTTTTCTTCCATCCTGACAAATACGAACTGAAAGCTTTCGAAAAATCCAGTATCGTGTTGAGGATGGCAGCCCATAGGCGAAACGTCAGATCTTCATTCCAGTATTGTCATTAAGTAGGTCTTGAATAGTACCAATGACAATATTCGATTAATTTTTCTCTTTGCGTCCGAACAGTCATGAACGAATAAATAGACAATCACTCTCTATGCATTTTCGAGAGGTCTAATGCACTATACTCACTAAATGAGACCAATCCAATGGAAGTTTTACTCCACAGACTTGGTGGGCTGCAAACTAGGTATGTCAAAGCAGCCTCGTCATCTGCATCATCATCATCACCATCAGCACCAAACGCAGCAGTCGTACCAACCTCCTGAAGTAGGGTACTACACCACTTCGAGAGATAGCATTGCCTTCATCAATCGGTAAGGAAAAATCCTGAAATGATATTGGACAGATGCGTTTGAAGCTCACCAAGAATTTTATCGGTGACTTCCCAACTAGCACACCTATCGAATTTCCAAATGAAACCACAACACTCATTCGAACTGGTGATGTAATTATTCTGCCTAGGTATTTAGTAGGTCGAAGGTTAGGTGAATTTTCATCTTCTCATGTTTATTCTGACGACGCTTCCAATCAGTTTCGTTCGTACAAGAGTGTAATTATCTCTGTCAGAAACTATTAGTATGACATACAGATATAGTCGGAACGTATGTCGTGATAAATAAGGAATTATGATGTAATTATTCTGCCTAGGTATTTAGTAGGTCGAAGGTTAGGTGAATTTTCATCTTCTCATGTTTATTCTGACGACGCTTCCAGTCAGTTTCGTTCGTACAAGAGTGTAATTATCTCTGTCAGAAACTATTAGTATGACATACAGATATAGTCGGAACGTATGTCGTGATAAATAAGGAATTATGATGTAATTATTCTGCCTAGGTATTTAGTAGGTCGAAGGTTAGGTGAATTTTCATCTTCTCATGTTTATTCTGACGACGCTTCCAATCAGTTTCGTTCGTACAAGAGTGTAATTATCTCTGTCAGAAACTATTAGTATGACATACAGATATAGTCGAAACGTATGTCGTGATAAATAAGGAATTTTCGCCTTACTTTTGATTGCTTACCCTAGAAGTTCATCTCAGATTTTGACGTCACTAGATCTCTTTGTTTTCTGCTGATACGAAATTCCAACCTTCCTCAAATAGACCATCCTAATATTTAGTGACTTACATTTTCGAAATCCACGTACTATATTTGAACGTTTCATATGATGAAGCTACAGTGATCTTCAAAGATTTTCGATTATTATTTTCACTCTTGCATTTTGGTTTCATGAAACCACAATTTTTTTATTCTTTCCAGTATCTCACAAATCACTTCTTTTTTTTTTAAATGATGTAGCGACTATGTATACCAAATGTGTAACGAAAATTCTCCAACTTAGAAGACTTAGAGAAACGAGTTGCTTGAGTTCTATACAGGGTGTCCCATAAACATACCGACAAACTCTAAGTGATGGTAGAGGACATCAAAATAAACATTTTTGCTCGATAAACATAAGTCTGGAAACTCTTCGTTTTCGAGATGTTTAATTTTCTTAAAAAAAATCGATTTTTCATTAATATCGTAAAAACGATTTGGTCGAATTCAATGAAATTTCTACAGATTATTGATACATTTATGAGGTATCTTTTGGAACTATTAGAATTTGCCCAATAATTTCAGGGGCGTGCCCACGGGCTATGTCGGATAGTTTTTGCACAAAAAAAATAACGCCCAGTAGATTTTTTGTAATTATGATAATTTTTTTTTAAATGAACAACTAAAAATGCAACTTTTTTGTCCCTTAAAATTTTTCCGTATCTAAGTTTTGAAGAAAAAAAAATAAAAACCATATCTCTTACATCTATGAAAAAAAAAATTAAATGCTTCAAAATTATACCTAATATTTCACCAATGCGCTTATTGAAATATTAAAAAACTAATCATTAATTATTATTAATGACTTTCAATCATTTTTTGTTTTGTATTTAATTGGAAAATATTCGTAATTTTCAATATCTTGGAAAGAGTATCCGAAACATACCGACAAACAAAGGGTGCTAAAGCAATAAAATGTTTTAAATAAAATAAAAATAACTAAATTAACTCTCATTTTAGTTGGACACCACTGATTTTTGTTCACATTTTTTGATTTAACTACGTTTGATGTTGGGAACAAACATTGTTTTTACAATAAAATTCCACAGATACCAATTTTAAGACCGATACTATTTTTTAATATAATTCAACACCCTGTATCTCGGAAACAAACAGTTTCCGGACTTATTTTTATCGAGCAAAAATGTTTATTTTGATGTCCTCTACCATCCCTTGAAGTTTGTCGGTATGTTTATGGGACACCCTGTATAGCTTTAGAGAAATCGATAAACACAGAAAGAATCCATGTTGATGAATAGGAAGGGAATTTTTTGCCCTGAAGAACAATTTTTGCGTAATTATGCTTTCAAAAACTTTCCCAAAATGGTCGAGCAATAAGATCGGATTATAGTTTGATACGAAAATAGAACTTATTCGAGCAAGTTTCCACCTATCTTGTAATGTATGAATAGTAAATAAAGGCTGGAATCGGCTTTCCCAACACCGATTTTCGTTCCGCAGTGCTGCCAACGTAAGCAGTGCCGCCAGCGAGTTGGATCTGTCGCGAAAGGCGCGACGGAAAGATCTCAGGAACAGACTCAAGTTGCCGACTAGCGTGCAGCTAGCCAGTTCTGGGGAAGCGCCGCTTTTGGGGTCGTGGAGGGCGGCCGCCGGGTCGACGGCGGGAACGAATCCCCCCTCCTCCAATCACCTCAACAGCAACAGCAGCTGCAACGGCACCGAAAGGTGGGGAAATAACGTGGTTCATATAGATTGATATTATGCGAAACAAATTTACGAGTAGAAAAAAAAATGTCAGTCTGAAGCATTTAAATTCCATATTTTTTCCAACGGAAATTACTGACGACTTAGCATAGCATTCTCCAGATATGTTTCATGAAATGATTTTCTAACCTGAAACCAGTGGCTGCTCCTCAAAGGAGGCGAAGCCTCCTCAAGAATTTCAATTCAACAAATAGTTTGTTATTCCTGTTTAAAATATACTCAGGAGCAGCTAACATTCGTTTGTTTCACCGGTTTTATTCCCTTATGTCGAGTAGATGTTTGTCATGGATCTGCAGAATTTGGGATTTCTGACAACAATGCTGTTAGTTGAAAGTATTTAAAATAGACAACAAACTCGCGACTTGGCAACATCCTCTGGAGTGAAACCTCCGGACCTCCGAACAACAAACCCACTAGAAGGATCACAAAACAAATATTCTGATGCTAACATGAATTCCCAGAATTATCATAATATTAGTACCCAATCGTCGCCAGTGTTGTCATATCCAATCATCAAAAAGTGATAAATAGTCCATAATATTTAAAGTCCTTCATGAATTCATGTAGTTCAATGCACAAATATAATAATAAATTTGAGTCATGACGATTATTAATCAGTTCTGATTAATAGAAGATTGCTACATTATTCTGAGACTTAGCAATTTTACTTTCTTGGGGGCTCGAGGACCAGCATGGGTATCGTGTATCAACATTGCAACACCGCAATTTGATATTGACAGTCGACGGCGATTATTGCTTTGTTTGGTATCGGTCATTATTTACGTTTTGATTTATCGATATTATTCAACTTGTGTTCAGTTTTGTGTACTCAGAATTCATCAGAAACTCAGTTTATTTCCTGTTTTGGTGATTTGATATAATGGTCAGACGTTGTGAGGTGTGTTAAAGACAATTTGAACCGGCGATCAAACCACGTCATTTAATAGGTGAGTTACCATTGTCGTATCATTCGAGATTTTGAAGCATTTTCTCAAATGGAATGGATAAAAAAAAATTAAAATTGATTTGATTAGATTATATTGATTATACCCATAGGTCGGCTGCGACAGTGTCTCGTCATTGTTTATTTTCCCACCAAGAAATGCTGAAAAGTACTACTGAAATTGTTACGGATTTTCAATTTGGTTTCATCATGAATTAATAATGAATTCGACCCCTCTGACAACACGGCACTGGTGCTGGGAGAATCAGCTCCTGCTATCCTTGTTTAGACAAAGATAGATACTATAGATGTTGCTTTCAAACAAACTGTATTGCCAGGGGTGTGGACTACTTATCTAGTCTGTTCAATGATCGAAGCTCCGGACGCAGTATATCGAAGGTATATACAAAGAGGACTGGATATTCTGTGGTATATATTCATCATCTGTCAAACAATAAGGTCTGACCAATCCAAAGATGTGATATTATATATTTTCTACTAGATGCACCCTTACCTCATCGACTTATGAGGATTATTGAAAATACCATAAGAAAAAGAATGAGCTATCGGTTCTTCTGGATGTGCAACAAATAAAGGTACAATTTTGCCAACAGTCAGCTGATCACTGCTGGTTGCCTCTCTCTGGTTTGATATTTTCATTGGTTAGATTCCTCTGCCTTTCTCTAGGCGCGACCTTCAGGATTTATTTGAAATTTGGTCAACATTCATCAACTCTCCTTTTGAATGATATATTCTGATCTTTTTTGAATCTGGACAACACCATTTCGAACTGAGTTTCAAAACCCTTCCTTCACTTGATGGGCTGAACTGGCTGGACAAACTAGGATCATTTTCAAATTTTTAATATTCAAACAACGAAGAGACTTTCATGGATCAATAAACTTCGCTAAACAATAGATTTGAGAGAATAATCTTTCACTATCAACTCGATTCGAATGAAAATGTCGTATGTCTCAATAGAATGGCATGACACATCAAAATGTTTTGACAATGCCAACAGTCATGTGATTTTTCATTCATTACCCATGGTCGTTTCATTTCTTTTCTCTCTCTCCAAGCTCGATCTAGTAGAGAATATACAGGGTGAGTCAAAAATGTGTACCGAGCTTTCTGGTTGTGATAGAACATTGAAAAATAAGTGTAGTTTGATGATTAAACTCATGGCCCAAAATGCATATTAAGGGAGATATATCCTTCCAAAGTTGATAAAATTAAAATAATTTCTCCGCATAACTTCTGAACGATGAAAGCCACCCGATTGAAATTTTGCGCATGAATGTATGTTGTCAAAATACATTTTTTCGTCACACTTCCACATTTCTGATATTGTTATAAAGGGTGTTTTCAGAGGGCGAGTCATGATTTTTTGTAGAAAACTTTTTTCCATGTATTATTTTCGGTGAAAAAACAGGAGCATTCGATGGAGCGAAGAAAATTACATGAAAAAGGTACTCTTATTCAATTACAAAAAATTGAGCCGTTCGTGAGATATTTCGAGTTTTTGTAGTTACATGATATCAGCAGATTGATTTTATTCATCGCGAGATTCATCGGTATAACGATATTACAGCAGCATTTGCATTTCCGAAGCACTCGCCAAGCATTAGAAGCATATCAGTTTGTTCAGAGAACGAATAACCTGCCATATTTCTTAAAATCTCAGTTGATAATCGCCGTGATAAATGACACAGAAAAACCACACGAACAAATCGACTACAACAATGTTGACTCGAATGTTGATGACATGAACGTCAAAATTGAGAACAAAATTATTCATCATGGCTAAAATATTGTTACCGATGAATCTCACGATGAATAAAATCAATCTGCTGATATCATGTAACTACAAAAACTCAAATATCTCACGAACGGCTCAATTTTTTGTATATGAATAAGAGTACCTTTTTCATGAAATTTTCTTCGCTCCATCAAATGCTCCTGTTTTTTTCACCGAAAATAATACAGGGAAAAAAGTTTTCTACAAAAAATCATGACTCACCCTCTGAAAACACCCTTTATAACAATATCAGAAATGTGGAAGTGTGACGAAAAAATGTATTTTGACAACATACATTCATGCACAAAATTTCAATCGGGTGGCTTTCATCGTTCAGAAGTTATGCGGAGAAATTATTTTAAGTTTATCAACTTTGGAAGGATATATCTCCCTTAATATGCATTTTGGGCCATGAGTTTAATCATCAAACTACACTTATTTTTCAATGTTCTATCACCCCCAGAAAGCTCGGTACACATTTTTGACTCACCCTGTATACTATCATATCTTTGCCTGAAACCTACCCTCAATGGTTTTGAATAATTCTAAGAATGAAAAGAAACCCTACAACTTCTTCTATGTATAAACCTTCAAACCTTTTGATGCTGCATACCTGATACCTGGAACCTATCTTTAATGGCTTCGAATTCTGAAATACATCTCTGATGGATTACTACAAGCGTTGAATATATTTCTTTTTATAGGTACATAGAAAATATCAAAAAAAACCTCGTCAACTGGATGAAGGCGATCTTTTCGAACTTGACCTATCACGATGTTTTGCACTATCAAAAATTTTTCACGCTCAATCTCCACTTGATCGGTGAAAGGTTGTCGCCGTCGAAGAGTTTTTCTCCGCATTGCGAAAATCTTCCAGGCCGAGGGACCGAAATAAGAGAGGGAGAGAGAAATAAGAGATTGCGGTGTAATGTTACAAATGAGTTATAGCTGACGCATTATGATGTATTTTACAGGAAAAACGTATATCGATCGTATATAAAGAGAAGTGATTGAGTTTCTTTATCATTCAGTCTCGACGAAGGAAGATGAATTCAGTCGAGGGTATAGATTTTTCACGACATTAGGAAATGGCGTAGGGAAATTCGAAATCTCTGATGAGAATCAGCAAACTCGTTGCATTCTCTCGATGAATTTGATTCCAATACTACATTACAAATTGAACTCAATTACGACACACACTCAAAATATCAGAGAATCATCAGAGAATGAAAATTAGTACATCTGCTGACCCGGAGTCATATTTCTGCAATAGAACAAACCACACAAATAATTTTTTGAGCGCTAGGAGGCCATATGAATCATCAAGAAGAAAGGGAAACAAAGATCAGCGGCATCAAGTGTAGTAGAAATGAAAAAATGATAAATTTGTGGGATGAAAACACCCCTGGAGGGCTGCAACGGAAATTCTATCACAACCGCCGGAGAATAAGCTTGACGAGGTGGGGAAGCTGCTCCTTGTTTCACTTCGCCAGTTGTTTTTTCTCCCTGTAAAACGCCAGTCTGCACGTTACCGCGTTCGACTGGTAGCAAAAAACGCCGGAGCATGCAAAACTCACAACTCTCCGAGTTGGTAAATACTCCACCGGGGTGAATTATCGGGCAAGCCGAAGCTCCCGCCTTGAACGAGCTCCACAGACAATGCAAAATTAGCCATCGTCGACCGGAAAAATTTACATTACAAACTTCGTCCGTTTCCAGGACATGATGTGCGTTAATATAATGGGGCCCACGAGTGTCCTGATTCTCAACTAATTGGTCCCTACAAGTCTAATGAGCCGAATGCGGCTACCCATCGAGGTCTCATCAACATCCGACGTGTTATGTTGTAAATTATCTTCGTTTTTCCGTTGGAAATCCCTTGGCGTAGATCCAGAGGTCGGTTTATATACTTGAGTTGATCATGAACAAGTCATCTTCCAATACCAGATCAAGATGTTATGAATAAATACGTTTATTTATGTTTATATATTTTTCGACGGACATTGTCATCAATTTTGAGGAATCAAATCGTCTTGATTTTTTTCGGCCAGACCCAAGAAGAGTAATGTTGATATTATATAGGACAGCACTGTCTCATTCATACTACCACCCGGTCACCTCTTTTTTTTTTGTATTTCTGCAGGCAGTGGGATTCGAACACACGACCGAGAAGTGGCTTAGTTAAAATCACTGCGCCTTTGCGCTCATCGCCACCTCGGCGACCATCATCGTCTTGAATTCACACGAAAACTCATAATTTGGTAGACCATTTTCCAAAATGGATGACTTCTCATTAGATCTGTTCTTAGATAAAAACGGTTTGGTTTAGGCCAGAAAGCTAGTTTGGGTGAGTACTATCAAATGAAGAAGATTTATTTTTTCTAAACATGCCAATTCGGTAGTTCAAAATTTTCTTCTTCAAAATCAGGTGACTTGTTGATATAAATTCAGAAACGCACCGTGAATATTACGACGAGCTCAGGCTGGTCACCCCTACACTGCCAGGCTCGAGACCTGTCGAACATCGCCATACCAAGCATCATCCATCAATAGAACGGCAAAGTTGTGGAATTCTTTGCCCAGTGAAGTATTTCCTGATGCTTACACCTCCCTTCTCTACCAATATTTCACCGATGGCTAACACGATGTTCCTCGAACATTATAGGTTTCCCTTTCGTGTTGTCCACAGATGAAAAAAAAAATAGAAATGTTATAGTTTCGGCGTTTTTGAATGTTTCAATGATCATGCTGAAGAGACCTACTCAATTCCCTAGCAATCGCATGAGTCCTGAATGAGCCCTGATCGAACGGTGCCTGTTGGAAGTACCCACTTCAGTTCTGAACAGCAAAGAAATCATTTTCGACTAGATCTCATATAATATCTCGAAGAATGACACTGCCTATCGCTTTCACGCCTACCTCTTGTGTTTCAGTCGATACGGTTTCAGGCGAGCCGACTCTTACACCTCGAGACTCAGAACGGGATCCCAGAAGTGGAGTTTCGTCTTCGATCCGGCGGGACGTCTTTGCTATTATTGGTCCATGGTGGTATCTTTAGCATTCCTGTACAACTTCTGGGTCATCATCTACAGGTTCGCCTTCAAAGAAATCGACGGTGAGTACCGACCATCTCCATCGAGACTCGAATAAGCAAAAGTTCAGTACATTGGAACGAATTTGAGAAAAAGAAAGAGCTATCGATTTGTCTGGATGTGCAACGAAAAAAGGTGCGATTTCGCTGATCACTGCTGGTTACTACGAAGGCGCTAAAGGGCCACACTCTCTTTTTTTTCTAAATCCTCACTTTAATCTCGGGATCCCGACTTTAATCTCGGGATCCTGACTTTAATCTCGGGATCCCGACATTAAACTCGGGACCCCGACTTTGATCTCAGGATCCTGACTGTTGTCAATCAATGGTGCAGACTGAGTACCAGGAGAAGGACTCTTTCACATTTCATGTGAATCATGCGCTGTAAAAAGATGCTCAGATAGCCTGAGATAACTGAGCAGCTTCGAAGTCACACACTCGTGACTCAGTCTGCACGATTATTACAGATTCGTCTGTAGGAACCTTCAAAGACTTCTGACTCCTGAAGAAACCACATTGTTCGTAACCGTTTCCAGTCTGTCGTGAGCAGTCACCATATTGGCTTGGTGATTGCTTTGTCTTCAAACCACGCGTGCTGAACTCGATCACTGACCTTTTTCATCTAGTTACTTTTTCATTTCTTCGACGCTCTAGTACTACAGGTAGAATCATTTCCTGTGCATCAAATGAAACCGTACAACCACAACTTCTACCTAGGAGACATGTTGGCTCAGATAGTTTTCGCTTCCAGGTAACACGATCCTGGTGTGGTTCTGCCTCGACTACTTCGCCGACTTCCTCTACCTCATAGACATTATGTTCCACTTCCGGACCGGGTACCTGGAGGATGGGGTCCTCCAGACGGATTCCACCAAGCTGCGGCATCACTACATGAACTCCACCACCTTTTACATAGACTGCCTGTGTCTGCTCCCGTTGGACTTCCTCTATCTGTCCATCGGGTTCAACTCCATACTCAGGTTGGTCGAATGTATATGGACTGATAGTGGAAATGCTATAAGAGTGGTTGGTGTATAAGTGAGGTCTCACCCTAAGGCGATGTCGATTCTTCGGCAGGTCCTTTCGGCTGGTGAAGATCTACCGATTCTGGGCCTTCATGGACCGCACCGAGAGGCACACCAACTACCCCAACCTTTTCCGTTCGAGCAGCCTCATCCACTACCTCCTGGTGATCTTCCACTGGAACGGCTGCCTCTTCCACATCATCCTCAAGAACGACGGCTTCGGCAGCAAGAACTGGGTGTACAGCGACTCGGAAAGTACCGATTACGTGAAAGCCTACCTGCAGAGCTACTATTGGTGCACGCTCGCGTTGACCACCATCGGGGATTTGCCGAGGCCGCGCAACAAGGGCGAGTATATGTTCGTGATTTTCCAGTTGTTGTTCGGCCTGTTGTTGTTCGCCACCGTGCTGGGTCACGTGGCCAATATCGTCACTTCCGTGTCGGCTGCCAGGAAGGAGTTTCAAGGTCAGTACATTTCGTCATCGGGCAGAGGCACTCTGAAGAAGTTCACTGGGTGAAACGAGGTATGCATTTTACTGATAGATGATTCTTTACGTCATGTTGGATAGGACAGGATTTAATTATAATAATAATAACGTTTATTGTGCATGGAAAAAATAAATAAAAAGGGACAAAGGGAAAAAGGGTTAGCCATAAGCTATCTTCCACCCTTTCCAAAATTGACATGTATTTTCGTGATATAATTAAATTAAATGCATTAAGTAAGAAGAGAAAAAGAGGAAAAAGAGAAGAAGAAAACGGAGAGAAATAAGGCTACTAACTAATAATAATAATAATAATAATAATAATAATAATAATAATAATAATGATATATTTCGGAGAATGTTTTACAGAAAAATACAAAAGAAAACATAAAACGAAAAGGACGTCATCATATTTTGTACATGGAAAATAAATTACACATTAAAATACTCATGGATCGAATAGGGTTCTAAGTTTATAAGAAAGCTTCTAACAAGTTTTTTTGAATTTGTTGAGACTTTCACAGGTTTTGATCCTAATCAGGTAATCTATTAAAAAACTTTAAAGCTGCATATGATGGGTGTTTTTCAGTCAGTGTCAATCTATGTATGGGGTAACTTATGTTTGTGCTACGAGTTGGATATGAGTGGTTTCCACCAGATACTGACAGTTTGCTTTTATTTTTGAATAAGTAGACTACACATTCATAAATACTGTCAGGATGCCCTTCACTTTGAACAGACCTCGACAGGATTGACCATACTTAAGTTTGAAAATAAGTCTCATTGTTCTTTTTTGGATGCAAAAAATATCTGCTATGTTACTATGACTTCCCCAAAATATTATTCCAAATTTTGCTGATGATTCGAAATTTGAGAAATACATGATTTTCATTGAAATTTCGTTCAGATATTTACTTATAATCCTGATCGAGTAGCATATTTGGTTCAATTTCTTCCCCATATTTATGATATGTGTATGCCAGCACAGATTTTCATTTATATGAATACCCAGAAATTTGGTTGAGTTTTGTACATCCATATTTTTATTCAGTTATTCTATTGTTTGTGGAGTTTCAATCAAGGAGAATCAATCAATTAGATTATTTACAAAAAAAAGAGGTGATGATCTGTAGACTATGAATGATATCTTCATTAAAAAATTGTCAGTTGTGATTTCAAAGCTTTTTTAAATTGAGTAATGGAGAGATCCACTAAAGGCAGTATCTGATTCAAGTATGAAGGAGCCAAAAATGAAAAGCATCTTTCGAATTTCGAAGTACTATGAAAGGGAATATTGAATGAATCAATCCTGACATTTACTAAATGAAGATTGGATCTTTTGGTTATCAAACTATATAGGTACCTAGGAGTTTGAGTTTGTAGCAACCTGTACACAAGAAAAACACATAAGGCACTTCTTGGAAGAACATCGTTCTAACTACGAAATGAGAAATAGTGATGAAAGGGAAAAAAGCGTTACTTTCCATCACTGGATTATTTTCATAAACGTGTTTTCTCGAGAACTACTGCATTGAATTCCAAAAACAACGAAGGGTTGGTAAGAGATTCCGATTAACTTCAAAATGATGTATCACTTGACCCCTTATCCCGTTTGAGATTGAAGGGTTGGAGCTCAATCCTCCGAGGGGTTTGAAGTGAAAAAGTTGAAAACATGCGCGAAATATTTCCCCCTCGAAATAAAAATCGACCGGTTTGAGCGTTTTTTTTTCTGAGAACGATAACTATGTCAAATCGGCATTGTTTCGTTTTCTTTGGGCCACCCAGTATGTGTATTCCCAACAGGTGCATTAACGACATAATTACGTTGTATCTATATTTCTCGAGATGATCTAGGAAAAAAGTATGAAAGTTGACTTCCAAATCGAATCGAATCAAATAAATAGTTATTTGTTTTACTAGTCAAAAGTACAAGTTTTATAGCCGAGGCTAGGGAACCAGCCAAGGCATTGAATCTTTTCTTCTTCAGTGTGAAACATATAATTTTTTCTCCAAATTCGTTTCGATTTCACGCAAAATCCAAATAATTAAATTCGCACAATATTCAAATAATTGAATTATTTTAACCAAGGTATTTGGCTCTTCGTTACTATGTTTACCGCTTATGACGTCTTTTGAATTGTTTCTGTTAACTTTAATGTCATTGTCAATTTAAAAAATATGTCAAGTAACTGTTCGAAATGGATTTAATGAATCAACAATACTCTTCTTGTGTCTGGCAGAATGACGAAATGTCCAAGCCCAAAAAAAAAATACCATCTGAGATAAGAGACTTGGCGCGAGATGTGGAATCGAATCTATTACCAGATTAGTCGAGAACTGTATATGAACTCACAGCAGCAGATTCATGGATTATAGACAAACTTTTGGACAAAGTAGACTTTTTCTGTCTAGGCAGTAAAAATACACCTTTTATGCCTGTCAAGTGTCATTAAAAAGCCACTTTTAATACCATTTGACGAAAGAATATACTTTTTTATCACAAAAGATTTTCATCTCATTTATATAGTCGTGATGAATAAAGTGCTGACGCCCCGCGTTGATTCAGTTTTAGGTATATACATACAGAGTGTTAACGAATATGTGTCGCAACGGAAAACTGTAGGTTCCCCATGAAAAAAGAGACATATTTTCTCCGTTTTCGAAATTTTTCTCCGGGCTTCCAGATACAGGGCGTCTAAAACTAGATCGGAACAAATTTAAACAAATATATATATGATATATGGGTGTATCAAGAATGAAAAAAGCTTTCGGAATCTGCGAAAACACTATCAGGAATATCAGGACAAGAAATTGAGTTGATGATGGTTGATACAATAGAATGACATGAGTCATTCATGTATATAAGAAATAAAAACGGTCCGAGAACGGAGCCTTGAGGTACACCATGTTCAATTTTCTTGATTGTCTGATTTTCCCTTAATTTAAATCAACTCACTGATACCTGTTGTTGAAGTAAGAACCGATGAGGTCTAAAATGGCGCCTCTCAGGTAGATTAATTCTCAGGAAATTGTGACTCACTTTCACTGAATTAGTGAATAAGAATTAGATTCACTGAAGTAGAATATACCCATGTAGTTGGATCTATTCGAATAAATGTATTTTCTCGAATCGGTACCGTATATCATCTTCATTTCGAATTTCCTTCGACAAATCATGGGAATTTTCCTCGAGAACGATTCTGCGACGAAATACATGCTAGTTTCGTTCGTCGGCGGAAACTCGCGCGAATTTTCCGACCTCGCCCGACGAAAGCGATAACTCTGCAGATTGCATCTGAAGTTTAAACCGGATTACCTCTGGAATATGGTTGGGCAGGAGACGCGTTCGTAGAAAATAACAAGCAGCAATTCCACCATCCAGCGACGGGGAATCACGGGAGAGTATACAGGATGTTTATTTCTTACTCTATTTTTCAGAAACGAGGAGAGAAAATTCCACAAAAAGCTGGAAAATGAATGTAGCACCTCCTCGAAAAACTTACAGACAGTATTTAGTATATACTTTTTTTGATGGATCAATTGAAAAAATACGAGAGAATATATATATATATATATATATTTAGGAGGAGGGTAGTCGTGACTGACTAGTTAAGGTAAAAAATCTAAAATTTAGAGAACTAGATGAAGGTTTTCTTCGTGAGGGTGCAGTTCACGAAGAAAACCTGGATCTAGTTTTCTAAATTTTAGATTTTATATATTTATATATATATATATATATACAGAGTGTTCCGGTGATCATGTTACAAACTTCTAGGGTAACACACGAAAATAAGAAAAAAAGTTCATGTGAACATGCTGGGTCCGGAAACGCTTCTTCAAGGAGCTAGGGCCCTTCGAAGATGGCCTCCAAAAACTACTTTTCGTTTTATAGCTTCGGTACTACTGCAGCTATCGCAACCAATTTTGGGACATGAGATCTAGTTCGTAGGTTCATCAGTTTGAGCCTTCCGGATTTTGTGACCTTTAACCAGGGGCGTACAAACCAGGGGGGTATTTGGGCAAATTTGACCCTACTCCTCTTAGGCTTTAATTTCTTACCATTTTTATATCTGATTATAATTTTCCAATGTCTTTTACATAAAAAAGGTACTCTTGTAAAAATTGCTATCTGTCACCGTTTCCTCCGAAAATGGCTGAATCCAATCAATAATAAATTATTGGTCTTATCCTTGACTCACTCGTTAAACCTGTTTGTGTTACTTGTTTATTTTGTACTTTTGAAACTTCAAAACTTCAAGTTTTTCATTGGTGCTCGTGAATGATTTATTGCAAATGTATCATTAGTTTTGCTTGTGTAGGTTTAATTGTTTTTTTTTTCGAAATATTTTGTATAGAATAGAATAGAATAGAACTTTATTAATCCATAAAATACCACAATTACATGGTGTTGGACAAGTCAACTAAAAAGTATTATAGAGATATTGTTCAATAAAGGCATGTATAAAATATAGATAAAATACAATAAATATTAATATAATTAAAAGCTCATTGAGTATCAAAGAAGAAAAAATTTACAGGTTAATAATTAGGATCTATTCCTGCTCAGAAACTCATTCACTGTGTAGTAAGTTTCAGATATCAAAAAATCCTTGCATTGCCTTTTGAATTGAAGTAATGCTTTTCAGTTCGCTGGGAAGGGCGTTATAGCAATGAAATGTGGCGATTTCTGGTACATTGCAGTTTTATGCCTAGGTAAGTCCAAGTTAATGTGGCGTGTTTGATATTCATGCTGTTTTTGGGAAACATTATTAATATCACTCTTAATAAAAGTGAGGCATTTCAAAATAAATATTCCTGGAAAGGTTAGAATTTGTTTCTTTTTAAATGTATTTCTACAGCTTTCTCTACAACTCAGTTGAAAAATAAGTCTGATTAGACGCTTTTGAACGCTTTTGAACGTTCCCTTTTACTTTTTATACCCCCAATTTCGAAAAGGCAATAAATTTCTCTAATCTAATTTATTTCCATTAAAGAAGAAAATTTGACTAACTAATAATGCTCACTATCTGTACTAAACCTCATTTTCATATTTCAACGTAATAATTGGTGACAGATAGCGATTTTCACAAGAGTAACTTTTTTATGTAAAAGGCATTGGAGAATCATAATCAGATATAAAAATGGTGAGAAATTAAAGCCTAAGAGGAGTAGGGTCAAATTTACCCAAATACCCCCCTGGTTTGTACGCCCCTGGTTAAAAGTGACAAAATCCGGAAGGCTCAAATTGATGAACCTACGAACTAGATTTCATGTCCCAAAATTGGTTGCGATAGCTGCAGTAGTACCGAAGCTATAAAACGAAAAGTAGTTTTTGAAGGTCATCTTCGAAGGGCCTTAGCTCCCTGGAGAAGCGTTTCCGGACCCATGTTCACATGAACTTTTTTTCTTATTTTCGTGTGTTTTATCTACCCTAGAAGTTTGTAACATGATCACCGGAACACCCTGTATATATATATACAATTGTACACCCTTGCTCTTCCTCATCGGCCCATCACGTGACGGGGAAGCAGGTGTGGGGATCACGGGGATGATGTTCCCCCATCATGCGGCACCGGTGCCGACGTAGAGGGGGAGAGTCTTCCGGATCCAGAAATAGCTGCATCCCCCCCTCCCCGCGCAGATCGATGAGCCCCGCGTCGAGCTAAAAATAGCGTCGCCGCAGCGTCGAGACGCTACGCGAACGCGCGTCCGTCGCGATGGCCGAGAACCGGGTCGACGGGTGGCATTGACACTCTTCCGGTCGCGAGGACGTCGATCGGAGAGTGTGGAGGATTTTCTTCTGCTGTACGGACGATGTTCGATGAGATGAACATTAGTTGGAGTTCGGAGGGATCATTCCCCGTGATGTTTTTAATGCTGAATAGCTTCAATTACGATGTACAGAACACTGGTGGAGCTATTCTGCCTATTTGCCTATCTAATTTTTTCAACCGAAACTCTAACGTACAGCTAACTTGATAACAGAATTTTATTCGTTATAGCGGAAAATCACTCAAGTGTCAGTTGTTTGATGGCAACACAAAAATGACAACAAAATCAGTATTACCGATAATGGCACAATCAGTGTTTTTAAAAATGTTGATTCAAAAGTAGTAATTTAGGTTACTTCTCATTTTTAGATCGAACTACTTGATTACAATCTCAAAACGTCAACTATTTGTACAGAAATCTGTAAAAATGTCACCACCTTCTGGGGAAAATCAGTCAAATGTCAGTTGTTAGATGGCGACACAGAAAATGAAAACAAAATCAGTATTACTGATAATTGCACAATCAGTGTTTTTAAAAATATTGATTCAGAAGTAGTAATTTAGAAACAAAATCAGTATTAAATACTGTTTGTAAGTTCTTCGAGGAGGTGGTACATTCATTTTTCAGCTTTTCATGGGATTTTCTCTCCTCGTTTCTAAAAAAAGAGTAGAAGTTATTAAAAATTAATTCAATATATTTGTAGTAAGGACAGATTTTGTGATCTGCCCTAAAATGTCACTGCGCTTGAAATTAAACCTTTAGATACCTAAAAGGGAAATTCTCTATTTGTCAGTGACACCTTGTTTTTGGAAAATTTGGAAATACAAATATATTTAATAAGAATAAAACTTCTACTTATCTTGGTGGACGTTTCGGGAACGAATCTGCTCCCGTTCTCAACACAATTAAAATATTTTTCTCTTCGCAAAATTTTTCAATGTTTTCGGTTTCGACACTGAAAAGTGACAATTTGGTAGACGGAGGAATTCTGGTTACAAGGTGTTTTAATTGATTGATATCGAAATGGAAAACGGAACAAGGCCGATTTGACATAGTTATCGTTCTCAGAAAAAGAAAAGCTCGAACCAGTCGACTTTTATTTCGAGGGGGAAATATTTTGTGCATGTTTTCAACTTTTCCACTTCAAACCCCTCGGAGGGGTGAGCTCCAACCCTTGAATCTCAAATGGGATAAGGGGTCAAGGGATACATCATTTTGAAGGTAATCGAAATCTCTTACCAACGCTTCCTTGTTCTCGGAATTCAATGCAGTAGTTCTCGAGAAAACACGTTTATGGAAATAGACGCCTAGTGGTGGACAGAGTAACACTTTTTACTTCATCATTATTTCTCATTTTGTAGTTAAAACGATGTTCATCTAAGAAGTGCCTAATGTGTTTTTCTTAAAATCCTATCCTATCCAACATTACATAAAGAATCGTTTACTTCAATGTCAGTTCCTTGATCTCTCAGTAAAATGCATACATTAATTATGTATGTATGTCGCTACTTCTATGTATTCTATAACTGTATTGAGGGTTAACCCGTTTATAATAATGATAGACGACGCCAAAACCTGAAAAATGATAATAATAATAATAATAATATGACTGAAAACGAAGTCAAAGTGAAGAAGAACTCAAGATAACGACTGAAAATGAATGAAACGTTCTCTCCAAAAGTAGGGAAACTTCTGTAGGTCTGGTGTAGGGGGTAACCTAGTTTATGAGGGCGTATCTGATACTCAAGGCTAAATAGTTTCGAAGGGGAGAATGATAATGTAATAAGAAGAATGCCGTTTTATTATCAAGTGAATTCGAATCAGCACTGGACTTGTTTTCTTTTTGTGTTGTTTTTTACTTTATGTTGACTATATTACCATAAATATTGTCCTTATACAGGGTGAGTCAAAAATGTGTACCGAGCTCTCTGGGGGTGATAGACCATTGAAAAATAAGTGTAGTTTGATGATTAAACTCATGGCCTATAAAATGCATATTAAGGGAGATATATCCTTCCAAAGTTGATAAAATTGAAATAATTTCTCCGCATAACTTCTGAACGATGAAAGCCACCCGATTGAAATTTTCTGCATGAATGTATGTTGTCGAAATACATTTTTTCGTCACACTTCCACATTTCTGATATTGTTATAAAGGGTGTTTTCAGAGGGTGAGTCATGATTTTTTGTAGAAAACTTTTTTCCCTGTATTATTTTCGGTGAAAAAACAGGAGCATTCGATGGAGCGAAGAAAATTACATGAAAAAGGTACTCTTATTCAAATACAAAAAATTAAGCCGTTCGTGAGATATTTGAGTTTTTGTAGTTACATGATATCAGCAGATTGATTTTATTCATCGCGAGATTCATCGGGAACAATATTTTAGCAGGCCATGATGAATAATTTTGTTCTCAATTTTGACGTTCATGTCATCAACATTCGAGTCAACATTGTTGTAGTCGATTTGTTCGTGTAGTTTTTCTGTGTCATTTATCACTGTGATTATCAACTGAGATTTTAAGAAATATGGCAGGTTATTCGTTTTCTGAACAAACTGATATGCTTCTAATGCTTGGCGAGTGCTTCGGAAATGCAAATGCTGCTGAAATATCGTTATACCGATGAATCTCGCGATGAATAAAATCAATCTGCAATCAATCATGTAACTACAAAAACTCAAATATCTCATGAACGGCTCAATTTTTTTGTATTTGAATAAGAGTACCTTTTTCATGTAATTTTCTTCGCTCCATCAAATGCTCCTATTTTTTCACCGAAAATAATACAGAGAGAAAAGTTTTCTACAAAAAATCATGACTCACCCTCTGAAAACACCCTTTATAACAATATCAGAAATGTGGAAGTGTCACGAAAAAATGTATTTTGACAACATACATTCATGCACAAAATTTCAATCGGGTGGCTTTCATCGTTCAGAAGTTATGCGGAGAAATTATTTTAATTTTATCAACTTTGGAAGGATATATCTCCCTTAATATGCATTTTGGGCCATGAGTTTAATCATCAAACTACACTTATTTTTCAATGTTCTATCACCCCCAGGAAGCTCGGTACACATTTTTGACTCACCCTGTATAAAAAAGACTACCATAAAACAAGTTACAGACAGAATTACCTCCACAAAGGCTTACTACACACCGATCAGGATTATTTTTTGCAAAAGTGTTGTATCGTTGGTATACTAAACAAAGCTCCATGACTCGAATTCGTGCTGAGAAACTTCTAGAAGCTCCTGGAAGAGTTGTATGATTATGTTTTATCATACTATTTCAAGATAGACTTCATGAGCCCTTTTGGTTTCAAGACAGTAACGTACACACAATAGACTTGAGAGTGCATTTTATTTCGAGCTGAAAAAACCTTTTTTTTGCTAATGAGAAAACTAGAAATGTTACATCGGATGCATTTTTCGCTGTATCAAGCCTTTCACATCTATTATGCGAATTATCACGGTGCGAATGTAGTCAAATGAGAACGTTTTATCGTTATTGGATATCGACCAAGACTTCATTTCGGATTCATAAAAGCAAAATCGAAGAATAAAATTGAAACCGCAAACTTTTGTCTGCATAATCAATTGCATTATCCAATCGCCCTTTGCATGTTCATGGAATAACGTCGAATTTACGTTATATGCAGAGTTCTGTGGACTGAAGATAAAACAACGAGTACTTTGCGAGGGTCAAAACTGGATTCAGCTGAAAAAGAATTTTCGTGTATGTAACGTATGTAATTTGAATAATTTCCCTCGATTTGAACCCAACGATAAATTTATTCATGAATTTCGTGAGGCGTAAACTTTGTGCTAAAGTTTTAAGTGCTGCCGCATCGGGAAAATGGCAAACTTCAAGAAAAGATCAAAAGGAGATTCTGCATGGTAACAATGAGTAGTGTAACGACCAAAATGGCTGTAGACGAAGACGAGAAATAACACCGAACAATTCCACACAGAATAGAATCCCTTTGTAATGGTGAGGAATTAGTTCATTCACAATAGCAGAATTTATAACTATGCCATCATAGTTGATGATGATGCTCTAAACTAAATAGTCTTAATATTTCGAAAATGATAATAAATCTGTGAGTATCTGTCCAGAAGGTAGTAATCATCTACAAAGTCAGGGTCCTAAATTCAGTTCAGTACATTGGGTATTAGGAGCTACTGGAATCAATAATTGATTGTCGTTCATAGAAAATTTATAACTTTCACGCTAATATGATAAATGACATATGATATATGATATATGATATATGATATATGATATATGATATATGATATATGATATATGATATATGATATATGATATATGATATATGATATATGATATATGATATATGATATATGATATATGATATATGATATATGATATATGATATATGATATATGATATATGATATATGATATATGATATATGATATATGATATATGATATATGATATATGATATATGATATATGATATATGATATATGACATATGACATATGACATATGACATATGACATATGACATATGACATATGACATATGACATATGACATATGATATATGATATATGATATATGATATATGATATACGATATACGATATATGATATATGATATATGATATATGATATATGACATATGACATATGACATATGACATATGATATATGATATATGATATATGATACCAGGTGTCCCAGAAATTTTAGGCCAGTAGATATTTCAGTTATTTCCAGAAAAAAAAATTGAAAAAAATACGTGTCGTAGGAGACCATAAACTTGTTTGAGAGAGATTGCCATCATGTAGTTTGATCATCAATTGAGAAGTAACCTAAATCACTACTTTTTAAACGTTTTTAAAGCACAGATAGTGCAATTGTTTGCATTTTTGTGTCGCTATTCAACAACTAACATTCGAATGATTTTCCCTCTAGATCTTTGTCTCAACGTATCGTTTTCAATGAAGAACATCCAATCTTTCGAGTTGAAGCCTGATACTTTGGCACGGAAGGGTATTATTCAGTGCCAAATCATCTGTGCTTGGCTTGTCGAATCTATTACACGGCTGTATATCTTGCTCTCGCAGACAGTTAGTTGTCGGCTGGTGTATCGGTAGATACGAAAGTTGGCGCGATAATTCAAGCTCCTTCCGCACCAACGAAGTTGGGTGCATTATTCCACCAAAGTTCGGCGCCGTATAGGAAAATCGCGGCTTAAATAGCGTCAGAGATAAAAGGAGGATTACAAGACGCGTACGCTTCGCCTGTAGTTTTCCGAAAGGGAATACCGCCCACAAGATTTTTTCTCGACATATCATCCCACCAATCTTGCTAGTGGGAACTGAATTTATTCACTGTTTTTTTTTTATCTGTGGACCTATGATGTTCGAGGAACATGGTGTTAGCCAGCGGTGGAATTTCGGGAGAGAAGGAAGGTGTTGGAATTTTTCTTGAAAGTTTGGAGGTTGTAAGCATCAGGAAAGACTTCACTAGGCAAAGAATTTCATAACTTTGCCGTTCTATTGATGAATGAAAGTACCTATAAAAAAGGCAAAGAACGCCGACCTTTCTACGATGATCTAGAGAGGTCAATGATTTGGTGTGTGTAGGTGTCGAGGAAGATTTATATTTTCCTCGAATGTAATAGTATACAGGGTTTTTCACGATGAGCGTGAATTGAACGTTTCCGACGAACGACACGACTGGTCATACATTCATAGATCAACATGATCTATGCATCTAAAATATTTCCGGCGATGCGACGTTGCCGCTTTTACCAGAAATCAGTAGAAACTTCGATGTATCATCTATGACCATTCTCGAGATGAACATTATCTTCGAATTCTTCATGTCCAAATATGAACTTCAAGAAATGTTGTTGATTTTGGACTGTGAGGTACTAAGACGATTTGAAGCAGAGTGGGGTGATATCATGAGGCTGCTCACCCCAGAGCCAGATCGAAGTTTTCTCATACAGGGTGGTTGAATATTACAGATGAAATGATCACATGAAAGAGTGATTGAATGTCAACTTTTTCAAATGGAACACCCTGTATATTTTCACATTTTCGAACTCTTCTTTTGATTGCAGTACGTTTTTCTTCAAACATTCCTATTTCGTTATCGTACCGGTTTTCAGATGAACGGTTTTGAAGAATAGAAGACCTATTTCAAGATTTTCCATCCGATTTCAACAGTTGTGACATCAGTCACCAACTGATGAAGTATTTTATCAGTGTTTTCCTGTAGACATGCCGAATAAGTTCAGCAGATAAAGTTAAATTATTATCAAAAAATACTATTCATTCACTAACACGAAAAAAAAAATCGAAGAAATTCACGAAGTAGAAATGAGTTCATTCATCAGCATATTTCAAAATATTTATTCGAACACGTCTCCACCTCTACTCAGACAAACATGTGATCTCTTCAAAAGATGTTGATGTGTTGTAACTGGGGAGGAATAAACCATATTTTCAATGAAACTCCACAATGGATTACCGTTTGGAAAAAACGAGGTTGTTACAGGTTTCTGGTAGAAGCGGCAACATCGCATCATCAAAAATATTTTAGATCAAATCGTGTTGATTTATGTATATATCTAAGTTTTCAAATCGATCCGTTGTTTTGTTCACCAGGTAAGCTTGATTCATGCTCATCGTGAAAAAACCCTGTATTACAATATAATTTACAGAATTTACTGAAATTCGGAAATGAGCTGCGAATCGTCGAATAATCATAGATTGAGTTTTGATGATGTTCAGTTTCAATTTATTGATGTTGAGAAATTCATATGATTCATTGAGCGATATTTTATTGATATTAAGAATAGCAAAATCAAATCATCATCGCTTAATAAATTAACATATGCAAAAAGATCGATGCACTGTGTAGCTTTAGGAAGTGAACGGTGGCATTTTAGAAAAACTGTTCTAAATAATTCAATGAAAATTCCAATCTGAATATTGTTTACTGTTGCATATAGGAACATGTTTCCTCCCGACTCACCCTGTATAGCAAATTATGGTCACCTCATTGTGATCCATGAACCAAGGCTTCTATAAAATGTCTCGATACTTTTTCCGAAGATCGGAGATTAAAAATGAACGATCAGATCGATCTTGAATAGTATCGTAAAACTTCAAACGTCCGCGAGAGTAGGTAAAGAGGTACTCAATTTCGACGCAGAGTGTCCAAACTCTCAAGCTCAACAGGTTACTCCTTCGAAGGAATGACTATCGATCGGACATAAGATGATGTGGTGGAAAAAGTTTTCGTTTTATAACCGTTAATGGCGTCGGAGATAAGATACAGATGAGACAGAGAATCGAATCGAATCGAGGTGAGAAGCTGGTATAAACCAAATAGAAATAACGCATAAATTATGTATGATTACGTATGACGTATGAACAGTGATTTTTTTCTAAAATCTATTTTATGTTTTTTCAACCTTACTTTTATGCATAGAAAAAACAAGGAATACTTTTTCATGGCAACTTTCTTCTTTCGACGTTTTGTATTATAGTGAATACATTACCAACTTCATTATGTTTTCAAAGATTCTGAAAGCTTTTTCCATTCTGGATACACCCATGTATCATACATAATGATTTGAAATATGTTTCGACCTATAGTTTTTGACAGCATTATTTTACAACAAAAACAACTATTAACAACTTTTTTTTATCTGTTGACAACACGAAAGGGAAACCTATACTGTTAGAGGAACATCGTGTTACTCAGCGGTGGTTTTTTGGGAGGGAAGGAAGGTGGTGGAATTTCTCTCGAAAGTTCGGAGGTTGTGAGCATCAGGAAAGACTTCACTAGCCAAAGAATTCCTCAACTTTACTGTTCTATTGATGAATGATGCTTGGTATAGCGATGTTCGACAGGTCTCGAGCCTGACAGTGTAGGGGTAAGCAGCCTGAGCTCGTCTGGTTTGTGTACTAGGGATCGCGCGTGGTGGCATAATAGATGATATTTCCGTTGAGCACCGACTGTGGAAGTATCTATAAGGAAGGCAGAGATCGCCGACCTTTCTACGATGATCTAGAGAGGTCAATGATTTGGTGAGTGTTGTGTCATCGACTAGGCGAATAGCTCTCTTCTGAATTGAATCTAAGAGCTTTAGCGTATGTTTGGGGGCTGAGCTCCAAACATGTGAACAGTATTCCAGGACAGGTCGAATTTGTGCTTTGTAGATCATAAGCAGTTGCTGGGATGTGAAGTATCTCTTCGCACGGAAAAGAAAACCGAGTTTTTGTGAAGCAGTTTTCGCAATGGACCTCACATGATCGTCCCATGAGAGAGCACTGTTGGTGGCGACACCCAGCATGGATATTGACGACCTCATAGGAACAGTGGTACCCGACACCATCAAATCGGGCATTTCTATGCCGCACTTTCATCAATCATCTTGTGTAAGAGAAAATAATTTCCATATGAACACTTTGTGTGAAATTTTCGTTCTTCTATCTCGAATTGATCAGCCGCGATCACAGTGTTGGATAACCCAGTATGCAAGAATAATATCCCGGAATATTCCGTCGGTGGCGTTTTATATTGCGATCACAGTGAAGAGAACGCTGGCAATTTCTGGATGCATATTTACTTTTCATCTTCTCAAGCACAAAAGCATATTGGCGAAGATCCAGCGAGGACTTTATCATCTCGAATGAGGATGCCGGACGTGAAGTTGCTGATTGCTTTGTCTGACACAAAGTTGGGAATCTTAACTTGACATTTACTTATATCACAGTATCTCTGATATGCGGGATCAAAGTGTCCCGAGTGTTGATCGACTCCATCTAGAATGATTATCGATTACTTGTTTCTTCTATTTATTTTTTTATTTGATACAACAACTTTGTGATAAACGAGCGAATTACTTACTTTGCGGGATGCGGAAACTTATGCGAGTGGGACAGTTTTTGCATAGTAAACTACGGAACCACTTTTTGTAGACAGAGACTGCCTAAATCAGGCTGAATCAGGATTGAAATCGTGAACCAAAATCATAAAGAAAAGAACTGTCAAGTGAATTTTTATTTCGTATCATAAGTATTCAATCGAAAATTTTAGGAAAATTATTCGATGTACAAACACCATTATCAGAAGAGCACACCTTGTCATGGAACACTATCCAAGGTAAATTATGTTTTAATATGCCATTTCTATCATAATAGTGCTAATCGAAAGTTTCTCACTACTATCACTCTCAAAATAGTCCCCCAAGAAATAATGAATAATCACGCGATTGGTCTTCCAGGAAAAGGCTGATTTGTACATTGGTGTACATCCAAATATCTCAGTGAAATATCCACAAGACCTCGTCTCATTCCTGATTTCCTAAAATACAGTTCCCGATTCCGTCTTCGAAATGGAATTTATCAGAATTATCCCGTTCTCGATATGGCTGAAACTAGACGAAAAAATTCGAGGCGATGTAATAGAAGTTTCACTTTGACGAACAACCACTGACTGGTTTCGAACTTACGACCGCTGCGCTATGAACCAGACTAGAAACCACCAATCTACAGCCCTCATCATTTTATTAACAATGATGTAATGTTTTTTGCACGTAGTTGGGGTTCTTTTACATTCAAACCCAGCACTGCTATTTACAAATATATTTACACCTTATACACCATTATTATGTCCATACAACATTGAGTGTTGAGTTTCATTTTCATTGTTTATTGAACTCTTCGCGCTTCGACTTTTGTTATAACTTATTAACTACGAACTACGACGATAGATTCTTATCAATTTTATAGGTTAAGAATTTGAGATTTGCGAAGCAGTTAAACAAAGTCAACAGTGCCATGGCATGGCAGCTTCAGCAGGCAGCTTTTTTAGCAGCCTATATAATATATAATATTATACAGGGTGAGTCAAAAATGTGTACCGAGCTTTCTGGGGGTGATAGAACATTGAAAAATAAGTGTAGTTTGATGATTAAACTCATGGCCCAAAATGCATATTAAGGGAGATATATCCTTCCAAAGTTGATAAAATTGAAATAATTTCTCCGCATAATTTCTGAACGATGAAAGCCACCCGATTGAAATTTTGTGCATGAAAGTATGTTGTCAAAATACATTTTTTCGTCACACTTCCACATTTCTGATATTGTTATAAAGGGTGTTTCCAGAGGGTGAGTCATGATTTTTCGTAGAAAACTTTTTTCCCTGTATTATTTTTGGTGAAAAAACAGGAGCATTCGATGGAGCGAAGAAAATTACATGAAAAAGGTACTCTTATTCAAATACGAAAAATTGAGCCGTTCGTGAGATATTTGAGTTTTTGTAGTTACATGATATCAGCAGATTGATTTTATTCATCGCGAGATTCATCGGTATAACGATATTTCAGCAGCATTTGCATTTCCGAAGCACTCGCCAAGCATTAGAAGCATATCAGTTTGTTCAGAGAACGAATAACCTGCCATATTTCTTAAAATCTCAGTTGATAATCGCAGTGATAAATGACACAGAAAAACCACACGAACAAATCGACTACAACAATGTTGACTCGAATGTTGATGACATGAACGTCAAAATTGAGAACAAAATTATTCATTCATTCTGTGTGCAATAATTCTTTTTTTCGGCGGTCATTATATTCATTATTATTATTGTTTACTAACAAGAGTCAAGACCGAATCACATAGGCATAAAACATGAAGTATCGTCATATATAGGTGTTGCCAGCTCATCGTATTCGACAAAATTTGTCTCATGCGACTTTGATGTCGAAACCAATAGAGAATACCGAAATTCAGTGTTGTGCGACAATTTCCATCGACACATGTCGAATTCGACAAATTTCACTCGACATTCGAGAATCGACCCCCAAATCGACCCATTTCTCTGTATAAGTCGATCACGCGGGAACCTCGCGCCCGTCCTGTCACTTGTCTGGTTGTCAGTCACGGGCATGAACACGTGCACCACTTACAATGTTGCCAACATCATATGGCAATCACACTACAAATGGGTAAACTTTTTTCTGAGCCAACGGCAGCCTTTTTGAGTCGAAAATCTTCAGATGGAAGCAGCGTCTGGACGAATGAGGAAGTTCGGAGGGTTGAGGAACAGATAACTTTTCGAAGCCGTCTTCATCAGCATATTTTCATTACTAAGCGCGGCGAGTACGCTTTGACGCCTACCGATCGTTATGAGAATACAGGCAGCCAATCTGAACTCTATCGATGTGAGATTATGAATTTACTCGAAAGGCCAGGAAATTTATTCCCTTCGATTTATTCCCTTCGATTGAGCCATCGTCCTTCGCTTGGAGGGAAAATATATTCTACTTTGTTACGGTGAAGTTTCTTACGCTGAATTATAATATTATACTGGGTGTCCCAGAGCTTGCAGTCCAGCAGTTATTTGCTGAATGAGAAAGAGGAAGGAAAAAATCAACGGTTTGGGCACCGTTGGATTGCCAGAGGTGGAGCAGTTTCTTGGCCTCCTAGGTCACCCGATTTAACGTCGCTAGATTTTTTCCTGTCTGAAGTCTTCGGTCTACGAAACTCCAGTAGAAACAGAGCAAGACTCAATTGGACGAATTACAGCAGCATTTGAAATCAATCAAAACGAGGATCAAATTTTTAGTCTAGTCCGCCGAAATCATGTGCGACGTTGTTGTGATCATATCATGTACAAAAGGCAAAAATTAAATGCATCAAATCCTATCAAGGGAATTCATCGTCTTTCTAAATTTTAACGCGTCTTGGGCCGTAGTGACACTTTTCCGGACTAGGGACCCACTACTCGAATGTTTTCTAATGTTGCACTGAATAACCCCTAGAGGTTTGATCCCATAGTTCTGTAACACCTTGTATATGATATTATGATTAAACAAAAAGTCCACAAGAAATTCTCGTTTTCCGACTAGACAGATGGGTAATATGGATCTCCCCAAGCCCAACTCCACACAAGTTATAAAAATTCTCTGATTTATAACTCGAAAAAAGTTTTTAATCATCTACCTCACAATATCAAAAATCTAAATACAGAAAGAAAAATCAGGAAAAGAAGAATTACTGTTGGATAAGACATACTACACTTCGGATGAGTTTTTTAACGATACGTTATAAGATCATTCTTCCACTTTTATACTTCACTTTTATATTTGTACTTTTATTTATTTGATGATTATTTATGACACTCTGTCACTAAGAATTTATTATTGGACAATTTAGTATTCCCCTACTAGTTTTACATTCCTAACTATGGCTTTATACAAGCTTCCATTGATTTTTTTAATATTGTTTGTTGGTATTACATGTGTTATTATATATGTATTTATATATATTTTTGTCTGTATATTGTATATTATATAATTAGCTTTTACAACAAGTGTATACATACTTATGGCACTAGAGCATTTTTGAATTGATATCCCAGGTATATCAATGAAATCGTCAACTGTTTTCGAGACATCAATTCTCTTAGAATAACTTCAGCCGAATTTCCTATTGAGTTGAGTCATCAGAGTGGGAATAACCGGAATCGACCGAATTCCATTTTGTGTCCAGTTTTCTGCTGTGGACCGACCGGCAAAATTGTGTCTTCTCATTCGACGAATCCAATGACTTCTCCAAAGCCAAAACAGATTGGAAAAAACTCATCGAACGACTCAATCGTCTGTATCTAGAAAGACCCTACTAGCGCAATCGAATGTGACTTATTTACGCTCTACCAAACTAATTGTTCTGCCGACATCAGAGAAAATATACCGGCACCGAGTTCCTGCTGAAATTTTAAAAGCCTTGCGGGATAACGATTTTCCATTACAGTTCCAAGCAGGCCGAGTGCCCAGTTCGAGGATCTCAGCAAGAAAGACATTCGACTTTGTCAACCATAATCAACCATCATCAAAATTGTAAAATTATGGAATTCGGGGTATAACATTGGAATTGATATCCTCCTTGATGGATCTAGTTGCCAGTTTGGAACCATAAACATTGTCTGTGCTGGATTCGATTCCATTTTTACTCGACAATCATTGAGACGGACTCATGAGAACAGTAATGTGAATTTGAAGAAGTTCTACAACTAATGCAGGATTGGTGTAGCTCCAATTTTTTGCATTTGAGTACTCAAAAATAACAAATAATGAAATTACTTCGGAAATTACATAGCCATCAAAGAAAGTGCGACCTATTCAGAATTTCAGTGAACGTAGATAACTTTCGAGGTGCAAAAATACACGGAAAAAACTTGTAAATTGTTCGATGATATAACGAAAAGAACGATATTCATGAAAATTTGCAGGTAATGTACATTTTTTGGTTAATATATACTTCCGGTAACCGGAAATGCCATCAACTTTAATTTGAATGGGACACCCTATATATTTTTACAGATTTTGAATTCATACATACTGAGTTTAGTGTAAAAAAAAATGCTAAAAACGTGTAATATAGCACTTTAATCAACCTCCTTTGATTTTTATGCATTAGAGCAAAAAACTATTTAGATAAACTAATTGAGGTTTTTTGTATGCATGGTAATAAATTGACGTGTACTCTTTTGTTCACCAAGTGCCAAATTCTAATTGACAGAAATAAATTTTACAATCACCATAACCGATCATCATTAAAATTTCAATACGCTCTTTTTCACTTGATTGAACCATTTTAAATTATACGATTCGTAAATTGTACGTTTATTCATTACTCTGCATACAAACAACATCAATAAGTTTATCTAAATAGTTTTTTGCTCTAATGCAAAAAACTCAAAGGAGGTTGATTAAATTTCTATATTCCTCGTTTTTACAAATTTTCTCACACTAAACTCAGTATGTATGAATTCAACTATGGCTCAATGGCAATCAGTTGCAGACTTCAAAAAAATTTTAATACCAATTTTTCAGAACTTGATCTTTTCCAGTTGTCACACTTGAGATTCAAAAAAATGGCAATTAGACTACTTAATCCTTCCATTGTTCGCTAGATTCTTGAATATTCGCTATTTAATTAATTTTATGTTTTTATCTTAGTCTTAGTACTTGAATACTTTCTTATTCTATTGAACATTCTTGGTCTACCATTTGTGATTTTATTACAATTACGTATAGTATTTATTGACTAATGAAAATGTTTTCAGGTTATGATTTAACTATTTAGTGTACTCGACATATTTATGTTTCTTATCGATACTCCCTTGATGTACCATTTGGGATTTTATTACGATCCTGTAGTGTACTTGGCTAAAATAAATAAATAAAATAATAACCTCTTCCAAAATCTGTAAAAATTTTCATTAATATCTTTTTTTGTTTGAAAGATATTTACTTGGTTCCATACTTTATCCCAACCCTGTATATTCAGGTCATCCCATCAATCAAAACATTCTTGATTATGGAATGTTCTTACACCTTCACGATTATCTCAATATGTGAATTGTTTATCCACGATATCGTTCGTTCTTTCTTGTTGTTCGTTCATTATTTTGTTCTTCATCAATAAGTGTAAGTGACTGTATTCTGACCATTGTTAAAGATAACTTAGGATATCGATTATCAGAATTGAAATGGATGATTTCGTGAACAAATTTTATTTTTACAATCTTCGTTTCTCAATAACAATTGATTCCCCTGAAATGTTTTCTCGTTGCCCTGGCTTACAACATCCCAGGTAACTGTGTCCCGCCTTGGCATAGGGTACAGGGTGATTCTAAATATTTTCTCATCACCACTCCTATACATTTTTATCTATTTGTCTTGTAGGAAAATAAAATTCATTATTATCATCTTCAAATCGATTTCGCTTGGTTCTCACGAATCTTCGCATTATTTGGAAAAATCTGGACTTGCATTCGTTTTCACGTCAGATATTGTAAACCTGCCGAAACGTCATGTGGTGGAACTCAAATATCTTCGATTACATCAGATTTCTTACATTTTCTCAATGATCCCCGACTTGAATTCGTCATTCTAAATCATTCAAAAAAATGCAGAGAATGTTCGTCAGAGACAAATTCCTGCCTGATCTAATCCAATATCGAGAATCATCGCAATGGGTGTGGGTGTACACACCTATCGACTTTCCAACTGAAACTGAAACATCATATATTATTCGTTCTCACATGATTTATTTTCGAATTCGAATTACAGCCCTGTCCAAAAACCCATTCGAACTGGTGACGTAAGTATACTGCTGTTGTCGTAGACTCTTGTCAACGCTTCGTGACGCTTCCAGCCAGCCGTACGAGTACGACATAAAAATATAGTCGAAACGTATGTCGTGATGAATAAGGAGTTTTCGCATTGATTTTTAGTTCATTCGGTTCATGTTTGTGAGGGGCAGCCGAATGACGTCACTAATCTGTTTGTTTCCTGCTGCTACTATGAAAATCGCGAGTTTCAATAATCATTTGAAAAACGTAGGCAGTACTTAGAGGAGCGCGGATTGTGCCAGGAAGCCAGTTTGAGTGAGTACTCACTGATCAAATGATGAGATAAATTTTTTTGTCTATCAGAGCGAAAAGCAGTAACTTCTTTCATCTCCGAGATGCAACAGGTGAGTTTCATCGAGCGTCTCTTTTCGGTGCAAAGTGTCACAAAAGAGCAACTTATCAGGGTACAAAGTGGGGAGAATATTCCTTCGATGGGATACGAATCCTGAGCGCGTTCGGTATCGGGAAAATCGAGGGAATTTCCCTAGGGATCGGTAGGGCTGTTGCGTCGGCAACCAGTCCAAAGCGCCGTTTTATGTATGATTTATGATTTCGTGACGCTTCACTTCCCATCGAGAGTTTACTTTGTATTGGAGATTTGGTCGATCTTCGATCATTTTCTTCGATGATGTTTCTTTTGATGTGCAGAAAAGGAAAGAATGAAAGAGAGATGAGTATTTTAGTGCCTGAAGAAATGAAATTCTCATATACCAAGCATGGTTTGAAATGAAATAAAAAACAATAGAATTGAGTAGATGCACTGCACGTATACTGGGTGGCCCAATGAAAACGAAACCAGGCCTATTTGACATAGTTATCGTTCCCGAAAAAAAAAAAACGCTCGGATCGGTCGATTTTTATTTCCAGGGGAAATATTTTGGCCATGTTTTCAACTTTTTCACTTCAAACCCCTCGGAGGGGCGAGTTCCAACCCTTGAATCTCAAATGGGATAAGAGGTCGAGTGATACATCATTTTGAAGGTAATCGAAACCTCTTACCAACGCTTCGTTGTTTTTGGAATTCAATGCAGTAGTTCTCGAGAAAACACGTTCATCAAAATGATGGAAAGTAACGCTTCTTTCCCTTTCATCACTATTTCTCATTTTGTAGTTAGAACAATGTGATCTAAGAAGTGCCTTATGTGTTTTTTTTTTCAAATCCTGTCCTATCCAACATTACATAAAGACTTCAGTAAAATGCTTACCTTGTTTCGTTTTCATTGGGCCACCCTGTATGTATATATTCGAACACCAAACGAATTTAAATTTCAGGAGAATGAGTGAAGAGATTTTTCACTTATTTCCTGAAATGAATGGAATTTTGTATTTCTTTTATGGTGATGAGAAGATGATTTCGCATTTTCAAAACGGAACACCTCTACATGTTACTACTAACTTTTTGATGTGCAAATTCATGTTCTTATACGAGTTCATTATTTCCTATTGTTTTCGTTGTCCATTTAAGTGTGGACAGCAGACATTTATTCTATTCCATCGCGAAATTCGACCACAATCATCCCTTCCGATACATTTCTGATCCTATTTCCTCAATAACAAAGGGTCATAAATATCAAGGGGAATATCGAGAGAATATAAATGAACTACTCGATTTTGTAATTGAAGGGTTTGAGGAAGATATTGGCGATTTCAACTACCGAAGAGGGCGCTACGAGACGTAAGCAAATATGGCGGATAGTGAGTAATCTCTCTGTTCGGCGTGGTTATTGTGTGTATGTTTTAGATGTTTTCGAACGTTGAACAAGTGATATCTTGGAATTTCGTGTGTGTTTTGGACAATTGTTGATAGTGTGTTGAAGAACTATCATATTGTGAGGTGATGTAACGGTTTGCAATATCTAATAAAATGAATTAAATGAAGGAAACAAACTTGAATGGAGTCAGTCACAGGTTTTCCGATCAACAAAGCATTTGTCTATGCTTTTCTTCGATCAACTCTCTCAAGTATACCATAATCATTCTTGACATGAACTTCAGAAGTATCCTTCTTGGGAACGCATGGAAATGTCCTATATTTATTTTTCCTGGAAGAATACAGTTTCAAACACAACAGTCAGTGTTATGCAATGTCTTCCTAGTTGTGCCAATATTTTGTCTCGGTTCTCCACTCATTATTATTTCGAGTATCTCAACCCAGAAACTATATAGGTTTATGAAAGTACCCAAAGCATAAAATCATTCCTGTGAATACCTTTCGAGTTTGGGTTATCCCAAAAATTATTCGCTCAAAGTTCTACTTTTGAAGTTCGCTTAACACACAGATCTACAAATACAATGAGAACACAACATAATCCACCAATAATTTCTGATATCGCACAAGCACGTCGAAATAACGATGATTCATTGTTAAAACGCACACGTATCCATTATCGATTACTCACTAAGCAGGTTCACAATTTAGCCACCAGAGGTCGTCCAGACTTTTCGATTAGCGAATTCTGATTCAGTCTCGGCAGTGCAAAAAACATATAAAAATGAGCTTGTCAGTTCGAAAGCTAGGGTCCAACCGATTCCAAAGAAGGGCAAGAAAACACTCCCTAACAACTATAGACCGATTGCACTACTATCTGTGATCTCTGAAGTAATGGAAAAAGCAATCAACACCGAGCTCATCCGATATCTAGAGAGCTCAAGAATCGTGAACGACCGGCAATATGGCTTTCGTCACCAGAGGTCAACTGGAGATCTGCTTGCCTATGTCACACATAAGTGGCAGGTGTCAATAGAGAAACATGGGGAGTCTCTGGCTGTAGCCTTGGATATCTCCAAAGCATTTGACCGAGTTTGGCACCAAGGCCTCCTAGCGAAACTTCCGTCATATGGTTTGCCGCCCCAACTGTGTCTTTTACTATCGAGTTTTCTTGCAGATAGATCACTCTACGTGGTGGTAGACGGGGTCTCGTCTGATACAATGACGATCAATGCTGGTGTTCCACAAGGCTCTGTCTTGGCACCAACTTTGTTCTTGCTCCACATCAATGATTTGTTGAATGTGACCTCCAGCCCAGTTCATAGCTTTGCGGATGATAGTACACTTCATTCCGCCTTTTCCTCTAGAGCCCCTATATCATCCAACGAGGCCAGAGGTGCAAGGCGAAGACAGGTTGATGCTTTAAATGAGGATCTGACAAGAATTCTGAAATGGGGATCTGAGAATCTAGTACAGTTCAATGCAACTAAAACTCAAGCTTGTATGTTCACCAAGAAGGCTGATCACACAATACCCAATTTGATGATGTCGGGTACCACTGTTCCTATGAGGTCGTCAATATCCTTGCTGGGTGTCACCACCAACAGTGCTCTCTCATGGGACGATCATGTGAGGTCCATTGCGAAGACTGCTTCACAAAAACTCGGTTTTCTTTTCCGTGCGAAGAGATACTTCACATCCCAGCAACTGCTTATGATCTACAAAGCACAAATTCGACCTGTCCTGGAGTACTGCTCACATGTTTGGAGCTCAGCCCCCAAACATACGCTTAAGCTCTTAGATTCAATTCAGAAGAGAGCTATTCGCCTAGTCGATGACACAACACTCACCAAATCATTGACCTCTCTAGATCATCGTAGAAAGGTCGGCGATCTTTGCCTTTTTTATAGGTACTTTCACGGTCGGTGCTCAACGGAAATATCATCTATTATGCCACCACGCGCGATTCCTGGTAGACAAACCAGACGAGCTCAAGCTGGTCACCCCTACACTGTCAGGCTCGAGACCTGTCGAACATCGCTATACCAAGCATCATTCATCAATACAACGGCAAAGCTGTGGAATTCTTTGCCTACTGAAGTCTTTCCTGATGCTTACAACCTCCAAACATTCAAGAAAAATTCCAACACCTTCCTCCTTTCCCAAAATTCCACCGCAGGCTAACACGATGTTCCTCGAACATCATAGGTTTCCCTTTCGTGTTGTCCACAGATAAAAAAAAAATCATTATTCTGGACGGTTATTCGAGAACTGCTTGGACAAGAGAATAATCAGGCATCAACTCGCATTCCGCGTTTCGATGAATTCGGTCATGGCTTGCTATCTTCCCACTCATGTGCAAATGTGGTCGGAATCGAATTCATGAGAAGTTCGACAGAATCGCAGACATGCATGTGAAAGTGCGAGCCTGCTGTCACATCCATATTTTGTATAGTGGAAAGAAGATGAAATGGGCCAGATCAAAAGAATGTTCGATGTATGAATATGGATGTATCGGCATTTTTCTGAAAAATACGAGGAGTAAGAGTCAGATGCCGAATTGGAAAATGTGAATAGGCTGCTCATTTTCGTCGAATTCACGACCAGGACATGATGTTTCCATCCATAAGATAAGATTTGGACCATTGAACTACAACGTTCTCTCAGGACATATCCGAAGTTAGGTTGATCAATTTAATAATTCAAATAAATCTACCGAATCATTCATAATAATAATGATAATAGTAAAAATATAATTAATGATAAATCTTTATTGATCCTTTTGGGCCATCTTCCAATGGTACAACACATGTTATAATTCGTTGATACAAACAAAATAGCGTTATTAAAAATACATATACAGGGTGGCCCAATGAAAACTAAACAAGGTTACTGAGAGATCAAGGGACTGACATTAAAATAAATGTTTTTCATGTAATGTTGGATAGGACAGGATTGAAAAAGAACACATAAGGCACTTCTTAGATGAATATCGTTTTCACTACAAAATAAGAAATATCGATGAAAGGGGAAAAAGCGTCACTTTCCATCACTAGCCGATTATTTAAACGTGTTTTCTCGAGAACTACTGCATTGAATTCCAAAAAAAGGAAGCTTTGGTGAGAGATTTCGATTACCTTCAAAATGATGTATCACTTGACCCCTTATCCCATTTGGGATTCAAGGGTTGGAGCTCACCCCTCCGAGGGGTTTGAAGTGAAAAAGTTGAAAACATGCGCGAAATATTTCCCCCTCGAAATAAAAATGGACCGGTTCCAGCGATTTTTTTCTGGAAACGATAACTATGTCAGATCGGCCTTGTTTCATATTCATTGGGCCACCCAGTATAATAAAAGCACACGATATTTACCATGAATATAGGGACTAATACAATAATATCTAACAATAACAATCATATTATACAATTTATATTCACGAATTGAACATATATCTACGACGAATATATCTAAAGACTGAAACTTGCATTGGTGCAACATTATTTTTTGATGTTACACGATAGTTGGCTGGGTACTGGCCAGTATATTTTACTGTTTCATATTTCCTCAAACTATATGAGCTTGCTACTAGGATGAGAAGAATGATCAGAATACTTCTTCAACAAGTGAAATAGCCTGAGTGATAAAGGCATCAACGTGATGATCGAAAGGTCGCGAAATAAATTTACCTCGATACTTTTTTCCCTGCCGTCCATGAAGGATATCCCATGGACATCCAATGGACGTCCATGGGATATCCTTCGGACAATATTCGGACGTCCAATGGATATCCTTCGGACAATATTCGGACGTCCATTGGATATCCTTCGGACAATATTCGGACGTCCAGTGGATATCCAGAATATCTTGAATGGAAATTCACTGTGTTGTATGGGCTCCCAAGAGAAGGAAATATTGACCCGAATCGCAATAATGAGTTCGCATCGTTCGTTTCAGCCAAACTGGACGGGGTCAAAACGTACATGCGCATGCGCCGCGTGCCCAACCACCTGCAGGTCAAGGTCATCAAGTGGTTCGACTACCTGTGGCTCACCCAGAAGTGTTCGGACGAGGAGAGGGCGGTCTCCTGTCTGCCCGACAAGCTCAAAGCCGAGATTGCGATCAACGTGCACCTGGACACGCTGAAGCGTGTCGAAATTTTCCAGAACACCGAGGCCGGCTTCCTGTGCGAACTCGTCCTCCGACTCAGGCCGGTCCTGTTCTCTCCCGGCGACTACATCTGTCGGAAAGGTGTGTTGGCGGTTGACGTGGAAGTTGTCACTTGGGATTTCTGACAGAATTTTGTTTGTGTGGACGTCGTCGAATATTTCCCGCAAGCGAAGATATGATATTTTATATTCTTTACTAGACAATAGATCTGAGTGAATAATCTTACACTGTTAACTTGATCTGGATGAAAATAACGAAAATTGTCGTACTGTCATGACAGATCGAAATGTTTTGACAACGCCAACAGTCAGGTGATTTTTTTTGATTGCTGTTTCTCATTCTTATGATCGTTTCATATACACTCCAGAAGTTAGTTCAAAAATCCCCACCAGATATATTAGATATTCGCATAAACAGGAAGGATGAAGTATGGAGCCATCTTTTGAACGAAAGAACGATATTGATGCAGTCATGATGATGATGATTCCATTGTACTTATATCTGCAAATTTTCATGAATGTCGTTCTCCTCGTTTGAAAGATATTCACTTGGTTCCATACTTTATCCCAACCCTGTATAGATATCCGCATCGTCACATCCCAAATAGTCTAAGTAGTAGACATCATACAGATGATCCAGAGGTCGCAGGTTACATGTCCCGTGATAACAGTTTTTTTCTGACGTCCGTGAAGGATATAATATGGACGTCCAGGTTGGTGGACGTCCACTGAATATCCTGAATGGATATCCATTGTACATCCATCGGATGTCCATGTGTTGTATGTTGTATGGAAAACGAGATCTTCCACTTCTGGACTCCCGTTTAGTAACAATGTATTAAAATATTTATTTCCTGAAGGTGAAGTCGGCAAGGAAATGTACATAGTGAACAGGGGCCGGCTACAGGTGGTGGCCGACAATGGCAGAACCGTACTAGCCACTCTGAAAGCGGGCAGCTATTTCGGTGAAATTTCGATTCTGAACATGGGCACGGCAGGTAAACACCTTGGTAAATATCAGCAGGCAGGCCCGAGGAAAATGGGTTTTTACCATTACCATCACCATTATTACCTACTTTTTCGATAATCAACACACATTTTGCATGTTGGATTTTTGGTCTTGGAACTCCCTGCCTGGCTTGTATTTGTCCAAACCCTGGCTATTTACATCTTATAAAATGGTTTATTTAAAATTCATGAAGAAGTTTGGAAAAATCTTGCAAAATTGGTGAGACATATGGAACAATGTTGGCAATTTCGATTGATTCTCATCAAATGTCACCAATTTGTGAAATTTAATCCAGCAAATACACCCTTACAATATAATTATACGGATAAACTGATTATTAAAATATCTCTGATGAAATGCTGTAGTATTATCCATGGCCCCGTATCATTGATGTGATGAACTATTTCCAATTTTAGTTGAGAGAAATTTGTAGTTTTCACTTGATTTTAGTATGCCGTCCCTAAATTTTCTGAGCATGCCCTCACATGAATATAACTGAACTATGTACTTACCAACCTCAATCCCAAACACTGTTTTGGCATGTTCTCAATATTCAGTCCATCAATTGAACTTCCCCAGAAAAAGTAGCTTATCTATTCGGCGTGAGGCGTAATATAATGAGTGTCAACTATAATGCATCCACTCGATATCCAACTTGATTTTTTTTCCCAGTCAAACAATATCCAAACAATTCGCTATTCTATGATGTTGCTCAAACACTCAGTATATCTGCCATTCACAAAGTGAACTCTATTCAACGAACTGGAAGGAACTCAGAATTTCGCGTAGTTGAGAACGTAAACGTTCGAGATGGGTATTAAACACATTTGCAGAATGCATACAAACACAATCGATTTGTCTTACACTCGCTTCCAGTCTGAACCGACGCGATATATTATTGTTAGAGAGGCCGCTCAGTTATTTCGATTCTCAGTTTACTTCTGCACATCGTGTGACACATGAAGTGTCACAAAATGAAATGGTATGTACCGAAATAGGCAGAAAAGTCTTGATAAACATACGTCCGCAAATCAACGGTTTCCGAGATATGGATGCGTTTGAAACAATTTTTTAATGTGCATAAAAAACAATGGTATTTATTTACGAACGAGAGAATCATAGAGTCAAATGCTCTTCCTCCATTTCAATGTCCTGTCAGTTCTCAAGGTATGATTTCCTTTTAACAGGTCTTTGCGCTAGCGGAAAACCAGTTTGCCTCTACAGTATGCCATTCTTCATATTGTTATTAAACTCCGGTTTTTTCAAGTCGCGTCTGTGTGAATGTCTGTACAAATTCAATTAGAACTTCATCTTCGTCGGGCGTAAACCAAACGGCTGGTAATAATTTTGTTGTTCTTGGCGATATTTTGATGATTGCACTTCGAGAACATCAACATACAAAAACAATGACTTTAGACGTAGACGCATAGCTGGACACGTTTTTCGGGCTGAACCAAAGAAATAGTTCACACAGTGAGCACAGCAAGGTTGCTCTGTGTTGCTCTGTCACAACAAGTTATAATCAGTTTTTGGAAATCGATCGTTATTGTAATGACTCATCATGCATCTTATTGTCGTGTTGCTGGTTGTGGTACAAGTGTACTCGATAATATTTCTTTTTTTTGGTGCCCCAAGGATGATTCATCAGCAAAACCAGCATTCAATGCAGAAATATTAAAGTAGAACACAATATTTACTTTCATTATACAGGGTGAGTCAAAAATGTGTACCGAGCTTTCTGGGGGTGATAGAACATTGAAAAATAAGTGTAGTTCGATGATTAAACTCATGGCCCAAAATGAATATTAAGGGAGATATATCCTTCCAAAGTTGATAAAATTAAAATAATTTCTCCGCACAACTTCTGAACGATGAAAGCCACCCGATTGAAATTTTGTGCATGAATGTATGTTGACAAAATACATTTTTTCGTCACACTTCCACATTTCTGATATTGTTACAAAGGGTGTTTTCAGAGAATCAGTCATGATTTTTTGTAGAAAACTTTTTTCCCTGTATTATTTTCGGTGAAAAAACAGAAGCATTCGATGGAGCGAAGAAAATTACATGAAAAAGGTACTCTTATTCAAATACAAAAAATTGAGCCGTTCGTGAGATATTTGAGTTTTTGTAGTTACATGATATCAGCAGATTGATTTTATTCATCGCGAGATTCATCGGTATAACGATATTTCAGCAGCAATTGCATTTCCAAAGCACTCGCCAAGCATTAGAAGCATATCAGTTTGTTTAGAGAACGAATAAGCTGCCATATTTCTTAAAATCTCAGTTGATAATCGCAGTGATAAATGACACAGAAAAACCACACGAACAAATCGACTACAACAATGTTGACTCGAATGTTGATGACATGAACGTCAAAATTGAGAACAAAACTATTCATCATGGCCTACTAAAATATTGTTACCGATGAATCTCGCGATGAATAAAATCAATCTGCTGATATCATGTTACTACAAAAACTCAAATGTATACATTCATCGATGCTGTTTCATCGCTTTTGAAGTTCACAGGCTGAATAAGCATTCATAAGTATACTGGTTACATTGTTCAAGGATGCTTCCTGTAAAACGACATTCCTCACATTATAGAGTGAATAATGAGTGGTAGCAAGAAACGCCGACGTTTCGAGCATCTCGCAGAAGTGAGCAAACTAATTAGAATATCTATGGATAAAAATCTCCCTGTTGCTAGAAAACCATACCTTAATATCGACATTGAAGAACCGAACGCTTCCGATCAGTCTCCGATTGTTTCCACCGGTCTGTCGAACCATAATATATGGCTGGGGCTCCCTTCCGGTTCACTGAATACAGTTCACCGACCGCTCCCGAAGCGATTTCGAACCGCAGTGGCTCTCCGGCAGGCGCGCGAGGGTTTTTAACCACGGAGGAGTGGGGGCGAGCGATCAGGCCGTTCGCGATTGGCCATCGGGGTGGTGGGCGGGCATCCGCTACGATTGTACCTGTCCTTGAATAACGTTACAGGGAATCGTCGAACAGCCAGCGTTCGTTCGGTGGGGTACAGCGATCTGTTCGTGCTCAGCAAGAAGGACATGTGGGACGTGCTGAAGGAGTACCCGGCCGCGAGGGTGCGCCTCGAGGCGATCGCCGTCAAGAGGTTGGAGAAGTACAAGAGAGCGCCTCTAGAGAAAGGTGAGTGAGGAGAGGGAAGGTTATAGTAGATTAGAAACAGTGTAATAGATTCCCATAGCAATTAGGCAGCATTACAATAGATGTCGATCATGGCATTTTTTCATCAATAAAATGCATGATAACGCCAGGTCGTATAGTATATGTAGATGTATATTATACAGGGTGTCCCATGAACATACCGACAAACTTCAAGGGATGGTAGAGGACATCAAAATAAACATTTTTGCTCGATGAAAATAAGTCCGGAAACTCTTCGTTTTCGAGATATCGGGTGTTGATTTTTTTTTTAAAAAATCGATTTTTTATTAATATCGTAAAAACGATTTGGTCGAATTCAATGAAATTTCTACAGATTATTGATACATTCATAAGGTATCTTTTGGAGCTATTAGAATTTGCCCAATAATTTCAGGGGCGTGCCCACCGGGCTATGTCGGATAGTTTTTGCACAAAAAAAATAGCGCCCAGTATATTTTTTGTAATTGTGATAATTTTTTTTGAATGAACAACTGATAATGCAACTTTTTTGTCTTTTGGAATTTTTCCTTATCTACGTTTTGAAGGAAAAAAATTAAAACCATATCTCTTACATCTATGAAAAAAAATTAAATGCTTCAAAATTATACCTTACATTTCACCAATGCGTTTATTGAGAAATTGAAAAACTAATAAAACTTCCAATAACTTTATTTTACTAATCATTAATCATTATTAATGACTTTTAATCATTTTTTGTTTTGTATTTAATTGGAAAATATCCGTAATTTTTAATATCTTGGAGAGAGTATCCAAAACATACCGACAAATAAAGGGTGCTGAAGCAATAAAATGTTTTAAATAAAATAAAAATAACTAAATCAACTCTCAGTTTAGTTGAACACCACAGACTTTTGTTTACATTTTTTGATTCAACTACGTTTGATGTTGGGAACAAACATTGTTTTTACAATAAAATTCCACAGATACCAATTTTAATTTCTTAAAAAAAATTAAATACCCTGTATCTCGAAAACGAAGAGTTTCCGGACTTATGTTTATCGAGCAAAAATGTTTATTTTGATGTCCTCTACCATCCCTTAAAGTTTGTCGGTATGTTTATGGGACACCCTTTATATAGTATGATGATCTATAAATAGTGTACATAACTAGTTGGAACAACAGTGACTATATTCATTGACTGATTCTTGTTACATATGTTCTGGAATCGGTTGGATTCTAGACATCTTCCAGTTATAAGGAAAAACAAGAAAGGGCGAGCAACCTGAAAAGAACTGATGTTGGGCACTCCAGATCATTGACATTATCTTGACGTTTCCATAAAATACTCTTCTTCAGACGCACATATCCTGCTCCAGTTTCCGGGCATGGGGGTTCTTCGGTGTGATTCACCAGTGGTCGGTGATTTGGTGATAGGGGGAAGAATTTCCTCCCTAAATCATTGGTTTGTTGGACTGTGAAAATCTTGAAGTTGAAATGTTCAGTTCAGTTCAGTAACATCTTTACTGGTATCATCAGAAGCACCAGGGAAAAATCATCGATATCATTCTTGCTTCCAGGTCTTCTAGACCTTAATGCAATATGGATCTTTCGATATAACACGTTCCACTAAACTTGTGCTGTTTTCAGCTGCAATGGGAAGGAGTCAGTCGACTCCGGGACTGATCGAGTCCCGCGGGAAGGTCACCCTCGAGGATATGTGGGTGCCTCCGTCGCTGTTCGGCTTCACTCCAGCCTACCCGCTTCCGGAGCGACAACGAACGCCTGACAGTCCAGGAGGGGCATCAACTAGCAGCGGGAAAAGCGGGAACCAGCAGCTAACAGCCTTGCACCAAAGATCCGGTAAATTGTTATTGACAGTGTTGCTCATCTCTTCGGGTTGTCGAAGCCCCGAAGGGCTTGTACGAGTGGAGGAATACAGTTTATGCACGTGGAATCCACACTGCTGGGGCATTTCGGGCTAGTTCTATGTTGACCATTATGATATACATTGTTCGGACCATGAATGAACCCAATCGAACACATGATCAGCGATCTATGACGATTCCTTCATGATATGATTTAATGATATTGCAAAATGGATGGTATATCAGCTTTTCTCTGGGATTTTCTCTCCTCGATGCTAAAAAAAAAAGTCAAAGTGAGTTTGGACAGATTTGTGATCTGCCCCAAAATATCACTGCTCTTGGTATTGAACCCTTAGATACCTAAAAGAGAAATTCTCTATTCGTCAGTGACACTTCATTTTTTGAAAAGTTCGGAAATAAATACTGTCTGTAAGTTCTTCGAGGAGGTGGTACATTCATTTTTCAGCTTTTAATGGGATTTTCTCTCCTCGTTTCTAAAAAATAGAGTAGAAGTTATTAAAAATTATTGCAATATATTTGTAGTAAGGACAGATTTAGGAACTGTCCCAAAATGTCACTGCGCTTGAAATTAAACCTTTAGATACCTAAAAGAGAAATTCTCTATTGGTCAGTGACACCTTGTTTTTGAAAAAATTTGGAAATACAAATATATTTAATAAGAATAAAACCTCTACTTATCTTGGTGGCCGTTTCGGGAACAAATCTGCTCCCGTTCTCAACACAATTGAAATATTTTTCTCTTCGTAAAATTTTTTCAATGTTTTCGATTTTGACACTGAAAAGTGACAATTTGGCAGACGGAGGAATTCAGGTTACAAGGTGTTTTCATTAATTGATATCGAATTTTCCATTTTCATATTCAAGTTTCAGAAGTGGATGCCAATTTCTATCTATATCAACTGAACAAGAAGCAATATTATTGTCTCCGTTCAGGAGAATGCAAGCAGACTCTTTGATGTTTCGTTTTTGATTGTTGTTTGGATGGTATTTGTTCGTCGGATTGAAAGATTTTCCATGTAATGAAATACAAGATAAACAGAAATACACTTTTTTCGAAATAACGTTGATGATGATAATGATCGTCACGTTGTTTACCAATGAGAACAGTTTATTTTCGATTTATTTATGACGCTATTAAAGTTCATTCAACAACTCTAACACTGACTAAACCTCACCTATTTCCTTACAATTCCCACTCTATAGTTATTCCATCCTTCTAATTTGTTCCACAATAAGTCATCCTCTTCTTTCGTCTTCTTTTTCTTGTGTCCTTTTCATCAGCTCATTAAACTCACTCTGCCAATCATAGAGATAACTATATAAGTGATGCTTTATCATTCACAAATATATCATGTTCCACCAAGCTATCAAATTTTGAACGAATTCAAACTCACACACATAACAAAACTATCCACCACATTATATTGAGTGTCGAAATTCCGTAACTGTCACTAACTCTTTTAGTGGACCAAATTTTCAGTTTTTTTCCACATTTATGCTGCAGCTGAGATCCCTATTTCGATATTGGATGCAATAAAAAATATTCTTTCTCACGAATAACTTGATTAGTTTTCTTTTGAAAAATGTATCGGTCTCTCTGGAATTTTTTTATTAAGAAATCACTTTGCATTTCATTGTGTGAGATGCAGAAAAGTCATATTCCATTTTTAAGATTATCAAAATCAATCAAACAACAATAAAATTCTACAATATTAATAATAATCGTGAATCTTGGAAAAAATGAAAAATATACTTTGTCACTATCTGTTCTTGATGAACAACTGCGATTTGCACAAGAATATGGCATTTCACTAACTTTTTTCATTGACTCTGTCGCTAGACCACCTCGACCTCGATGATTCCAGGTGGTTTAGAAGTGTCTGGAGAACGAAAAGACAACTAATTGCGAAAATAATATGATATAGATATAGACAATGAGACAAATGAGGTCCTGGTAAAATATAATGACATTCATCAATCACTGCGAGCGTGCGTTTTTCAAATATTTCCACACTAGTGCGTCCACTTTATACTTTCCTGAGCCCTAGTAAAATGGGCTACTTCCTAAATAACATAACAATGTTGAAAGCGCTGTTTTCATAGCTAGTCGTGGGAAAATTCCATTTCACTCCACTTCAATTCCATTTGACAATCAGTACGGTATTGGTAGATCAATTTTCCACAAAACGAGAATTTCAGAATTGGAAATTTGTAGCATGTTTCAGATTTCCTTTCAACTTGGTATGTTTAATGCATCCGCAAATATCTGGAGAGAATGAAAAAGAATGCTTTGTTTGTGCGGAACTCAGATATTTATTCGGTTGCCCGAATGAAGGGAGAAATGTATTATTTACTCTGTTTAGCTTCATTCCAGCTGTAAATTCGTTGGCAAACAACCAGGGATTCACTGTTGAATCTTCAATCAAGTATTCGTTATTTTGCTCGATTAGATATATGCTGATGAAATTTACTTACTAACGAGTTATGTACCCTATTTTTCCTACGACTTCACCCACTGTCCATTGTCATTCATTGAAATTTCGCGAAATACGCCCACTTGAATTCGTCAGTTATTGAATGTTTCGCTCATCGTCGACAGATACCACCTAACTCCCACTAAACCCGAGCGGAGAAACTTCTGAGAGTTCGAGAGACAATTACCTATGACAATTTCATGAAAATAGATGTGTGCGCCTATGAATTGTTATAAGTTCGGCCACCTTCGGATATCTCAGCTATCATCTTTGGTAACCAACTTCACTCAACTGTGTTGTTTGTCATTGTCATGAATAATAAATGTTGCCCGAGTATTTTTTGTCCTTCTGATTTGAATAATGTAGTGGATTCATAATATTAATAAGGATCGAAATCAGGAAAGATAGGAGGTGATTATCACATAAGCATATTGATTGATTGTCTTTATTTCCCAAGAAACATCACTGTTCATGATAGAGTATAATATATACACATAAATTAAACATTAAAGAGAGAATAAAATATTTGTTCACAATCAAAAAATAAAAAAAAATCTTCAAGATACAATCTAGTTCGAACATATGCTAAGTATAAGTATCCATACCGAAAATAACATTGATGAAATTGAAATTTTGTAATCAAGTAGTTCTTGAGATTAGTTTGGAATCTTTTTGTATCCTGAATCTTGTGGAAGAAAGGAAAGTAGTGAATTTAATCATTTCTCGAAATATTTGGATGGATCCAAGTCCCATATGTGAAGACACCAAGTGAAATTTCCAGGTAAAATGTCATTACATTTATCAATCACTACAAGCATGCGTTTTTCAAATATTTCCACACTAGTGCGTTTTAATTTCGACTTTCCAGTTGCAATACTAAAATAGGCTACTTTCTAAATACCAAATCAGTGTTGAAAGTGTTGTTTTCATGGGTACGAGAATAAATATTTTAACAACATTCACAACCAGGGTTGCCGAAAGTGATACATTTTACCACATGTAGTCCATTTTCGTGAGAAAAAAAGAAAATTGGCACTACATTCGGAAATGTCGATATGTGGTACATTTGTGAGATTACAAGAAGACCAAGTCAGAAGTATCAACATGATCGAATAACAGAAAAAGGAATATGACATTTTATTATCTTGATATTGATGGATTGCTGCAATAGTGATTCCATTGACAATAACAGAATTGACATTTTTGACTGTTGTCAACGTAGTCATCAGTCATCAATTCTTGGTGCCTTATGTGTTTTGTGATAATCTGTTCACATGTTTGGAGCTCAGCCCTCAAACATACGCTGAAGCTCTTGGATTCAATTCAGAAGAGAGCTATTCGCCTAGTCGATGACACAACACCCACCAAATCATTGACCTCTCTAGATCATCGTAGAAAGGTCGGCGATCTTTGCCTTTTTTATAGGTACTTTCACGGTCGGTGCTCAACGGAAATATCATCTATTATGCCACCACGCGCGATTCCTAGTAGACAAACCAGACGAGCTCAAGCTGGTCACCCCGACACTGTCAGGCTCGAGACCTGTCGATTATCGCTATACCAAGCATCATCCATCAATAGAACGGCAAAGTTGTGGAATTCTTTGCCTAGTGAAGTCTTTCCTGATGCTTACAACCTCCAAACATTCAAGAAAAATTCCAACACCTTCCTTCTTTCCCAAAATTCCATCGCTGGCTAACACGATGTTCCTCGAACATCATAGGTTTCCCTTTCGTGTTGTCCACAGTTAAAAAAAAAAAAATCTGTCAATTCAAATAGAAGTGATACAATACAATTGAGTGGTTTGATAGTAAATTATGTGAATAATACAGTGTCAGTATTGTAATATAAGATATAGATCAAGAAAGAAAAGAAAAATACACTGGTAGAACAATATGAACTATGAAATCTAATTCACGTAGGCCTAGTAACACTACACTAAACACAATACAAAAGCACGAGCCGAAAGTATTGAATAGCTAAGTCAAGAATATGATGTTCAAAGCGGGAGTCTGATATATTAAAGATTTGAAGGTTATTCAAAGAGTTCTGGGGGAAGAGCTGTTGGTAGATGAATCGATGAAAAAAAAACTCTATTCTAACTAAATTAAACTATAATTGAAATATTCACAACTAATTCTTGTTTCGCAGGAACGATGCAGTGTGACAGTATGACGCAGTTGATGTCGGGCGTAACCACTCCGGTAGGCTCCCACGAAGCGTTGGAAAGTGAAATCAAACGCTTGCGCGAGCGCCTCCAAACGGTCGAGTCAGAAAATGCCGCCATGAGCATGAAGCTCAACCAGCAACAATGGGAAATGGAAAACAGACTAGCGGAAATCGAGATGCGCATTTGCGGATCGAGGTCGTCCAGCAGCCTCGGCGAAGAAGACAACGATGAGCGCAACAGGGAGAGCATCATTTAACAACAGGTGGCGCTGCCTTACCAAATACTGCAGACTTTCGTTCAATATATTGTGTAAAGGCGGCGATGTTTTTATTTTGGATGCTTCGAAAGCCGAAGGATGATTTCCAATGAGACAGTCGACGGATGTTCTAGTGAATTTCTGATGATATGGACCTCTGGAGACCTCGAAATAGTGAACTGTTTACCACTGACTGCCAAATTTTATGTACTGAACCCTAGATAATTAAGATTCATACTGAGGATAAAAATTGATCGATTTGGATAAGAATATATAATCTGTTTCAAAACGATTAGAGAGTTATACTGTTGTGAATGGAAGCTTGCAATGCTCGGTTAAGAGATTATGGTGATTATCTAGTCCAGAATGAACGATTTTTAATAGTTTTGCAGTTGGCATCTTCAACATAGCTTCTGTATTATCTGCTAGTACGTTGTCATCGATTCCAGTAAACTTCACTTCCGATTTTCAAGTTCAAACAAATCATTTTTTCCACTACTAGTCATACAACCTGCCATTATCTACTGTTTTTTAAGGCGTGAAGGAAGTTTTTAACATTTTATCAATTAGTAGTTCATGAACACAAAGCGATATATTATCATTAACCTGAATTCACATCACTTTCATGACACGTCATGCGTATTAACACAGAGCACAAAACATAAGAACAACAGTCAACTGCGGGGTTTTTGACAGGCACGAGTTGGCAGGGTTGCTTGCTTACTGACAGCGCGCTGTAATTGTGGTGAGATGAAAGAGAGTGCTACTGCTACCAATATTTCAGTTAACAGTAATTAACAGTAAATATAAATATTTATGCTTCCATACTAGTCACAGTAGATTTATATTTGAGTTTCGTATAACCATAATGATTGGAATGTATTGCCAGTGGTGAGAAAAATGTAATGAAAGTTTTCGTATCTCTCAGGGTAGCCACCTTTATCCAATAATATTCTCCACCATCATGAATTCACAGCAGTAAAATTCCAAAGCATTTTGTGCAAATTAAAATAAACAGAGTTATATGTATTGCATATATCTCAATGAAATTACATTTTTCTAATCATTGCTAGTAATAATCATGAACTAGTTTTTCATTACCCTCTGAAATTGTCGATGTAGATCAGAAAGTTTTTTAGACTTGAGTTTCATATAATACGATTATCACTAATGCCTTAAAATAATATACCCAATTTGGCCTAAAAATGATAAAATAAATATAATATTTGTATATAGCTAATTATGAAATAATAACAATTTTTATCCTTAGAATTTTTAGGAGTGTATTATTAGGCGATACACAACCAAAAGTGAGTGAAAAATATATGTTATATTCGTTATGGTGCTTCGATTGATATTCGAATCAATATGTTGAATAACGACTGCAAAATTTATATAAAAATACCATTTTTCGATAAGATCCTTCTTAAAATCTCGTGTAGCTTATTTTATTTCTCATCGAAGAATGAGCAATATTCCAGTACTCATTCAACACTATACCAACCCCGTGTTATAAACAAAACATTTATTATGTCAACAGTTATTACCGAATACCGAATATAATTTTCGTCATCGTGGGAAGCAGGCAAAAAAACCGACACTTAAAATTCTAAATTTTTTACTGATATAAATAGAATAGTGCATGATATGTCGGTCAGTTTTTTGACTATTTCTCAACACAACTCCTCGAACCATGAACGTGCGCCTCTACTTTTTCGTTATCTCAAGCTTCGTACAGATCTGAACATCAATCTGAACAAACACTTCGAACGCCTTCGCAAACAGTTCATTCGGTTTGTTCGGTTTTTTTGTTCAGTTTTTTGTTCGGTGCAATGGTTTCCTCTTTCAGAAGCTGGCAAGTTCTTCGAAGGTTGATAGGAAAAATATGATCTTCCTGTTCCCACACTCCATTTGAGTATTTTGTACCAAACAATAGATGCATTTTTGTAAAGGTTACGGCAACAATTGTGCGACATTCCCTTATTTCCGTTAAAACAATAATTTTTTTTAACATGTGTTCTAATTAATTTCTCGAGCTCTACTGTTGTGCAGGTTGCTCCAATTCCTTTGTTCGAAACTCAACAGAATAACAACCTATATTTTCTCCATCAATTAGAAACACGATGACAATAAAAGGAGGCAAGAATAGAATGGAGTGGTGTTTACCTACATGTTCACGACCTCACACTATTATTGATCACTTTAAATACAAGTCGTATGAATCGATCAATATTTTTTTGATTGTCGACACTTCAAAGAATATTCGACATTAGTCACATCAACTTGTCATTCCACAATGAAACTGAGAGATCAAAGCCAGCAGAGTGACAAACTGAAAATTGTCTCTTACCATGGCTATGGAAGATCGTGCCACTGTTGTCGGACCTAGTTTCCAAAGTCAACAAGAATCCCAAGGTAAATTTATAGGGGCAAGGATCTGGATAGTATATTATTTTTCAAGTTCCACATAATTTCACTCTCATTAAGTAGATCCTGCAAAGCTACAATTATTGTGTCTATTTTATCTATTTACTTTATTTTTTTATTGTCAATTGTGAGTGGAATTGTATCCGACAATTTTATGTTCTCTGATGGATAGTGATCATCCCTATTACCCCTCCGTAGGACCGCCCTTGCTCCGTCCGTCTATCAAATCTTGTAAGTTTAACATCTGTCAATGATTTACATTACATCAAAGTATTCGGATAAAACAAATAACTTGCAAACACCGGAGTGAAGGAAGCAGAAATGTTCAAGGTTCAACTCCTATATTAAATGCCACATCCCTTTTCGTCTATTATCTTTTTCGAATCCATACCCATCCATTTCCAATATTTTCTCTTGAATATCAGCTTGTCTAAGATCTGCGCGAAAAAAATCGCCTGAATTTTTGTTCACAATGAATTAAGAACTGGTATCTCAATAAATTATATTTGCGATATCTGAACCATAGTCTTTATTCGAATAGCGATTTGTTTATAGCGTGTATTTAAAAATTATACCAACCAACCAGTGAGACCAATACCTAAAGTTTAAGATATTCCTCTTATATAAGTATTTATTATGAAATGAAGAATTTTTATATGTTTTCTGTTAATAACGTGAAGTTTATAAGATACACTGGTAGGAACACGGTTTACAAGTATCGAAATACGTTGAATCATTTGTTGCTATATCGTTGCAAAGATATATTATATAATACAATTACCCTATCTTTTGAAATATGTGTGAGACATGAATATCATGATATTCTAGAAGTTTTCGTCGGATAGTATAATAGACGCCTCATATCCCTCAAGCTGAGCTTACCATCAGTTTAAAAAAATTCCGAATTTTTTCCTATGTTAACAGTGATACCAATATGATTCCTAATAAAATATTTTACTTCCAGAGAGAGATGTTTATTTTTTTTAATTTTTATAGTTATACGAATCTGAAGATTTGGTGGTAAACTATATTGTTGATGGGGGGGATTGGTCTATAATATTTTCAAGGATGTGGAACTTCCATCTCCGAAGACTCCCATGATTGCTTGTATTTCTAGATACATTTTCATACATATACATATTTCATAGTCTCCGAAATCTTTTCAGCATATTGCGTAAAAGATCTCCTGATTCAGAACACATTCTTTTGCATGGAAACTCAGGAAAATACATGCGAAGACCATCACAGTCGGTTGAATTAGTAATATAATGACAGATTGTGGAGATGAGTGTGTGGTCTGAGGTTCCTGGTTGTGCAAGGACTTTCACTTCATTAGGTAGTATTGCAAGTACTCAATAATATATGACGAAATGATGTCGAAAATGCAATCAGTCAATCTTCAATTATTCCAAGAAGGTCTCGATGAATTCCTCGATAATTTCAATCGATTATTTCAACTGTAGATCGTTTCCAGTTCCACAATCGCGAAGGTCTAGGCAATTTTTGTGCTCGAATATAATGAGCATATGGGATCAAACGAACGCAAAATCTTCTGGAGAATAATTAAATCAATTTTTATAAGGTGTGCGATAAAAAATCACGGGCAAAAAACTTAAGTTTGAGAAATAATCTATCTACTGACGCTTGTTCACCGAAGCAATTGACGTGATCAATTACAAGCTGATTTTCAAAAGTCTCAGTAGTATGTTTTCAGCTCAACATAGGGGATTTCAATGTTGTTTGATCCTTATCGGTTTGAATTCGAAACAAAATAATGACCGAGATAAAAATGAGGGTGAAATTTAAACGATCAACTTATACTGATAATAATTTTGCCGACTGAAATTACCTTTTGAAGATATGGAATAACTGTCGCCTTTTTTCACCTGTTGGAACTGTACAAAATCATATAACATAGTGATACAAACTATCGAGCGTATCTTGGAAATTCGATCAGATTATTGTTATTCAACATAATTTCAGAGTTTGAACAATGAATTTGTTCATTCGATCGCAATAGCTCACAGTGGAAACACTCGGCTCCGAAACTTATAAACATTGGGAAGAGTATAGTGAAAGTTCAGTCTCGTGAGATCTGAACTCTCGAGGGCACAATCTTGCCCTTCTTTAGGTTGTAAGCCCAGGATCGAGTACCGCCATATAACATTCGTTATAAGATGGCTCCCCATGTCCATGTCCATGTCCATCCACCCCCACTCACTCACGAGTGGATTTCCTTTTCAATATAATACAGCTTGGCTGAGAAAAATGTCTTATATGCCTTGGTATATAATTCAAGTAATTTCTTTGATACTAGGAAACTATCTCAATATTTGATTCGATGTTATCGACAATATAAATCAGAAACTGATGAGATCATATTGCATTATTATTGTGAAGAATAGGATATTTATGTCGAAAATGAAGGTGTTAGTAAGGGGTTGGCACCCCGAAGTTTGGATTGAAATGTGAGTATTCATCTATATCTATGCTAGTTTCATTTCAATTTGCAAATTTCCACACCACCTATGAGGTATTGCATCGGCGCGTTAACGTTTTTTATAGTGGGTGTTTCGCCATGAGCCCTATTGTCCCACAGAAAGGCCTCCTACCTCCCCTCACAGCCTTACCCTAACCTCAGTTCATTTTATATCAAGTATCCGCATTTCTTAACGAATTTATCATTACCAATTCACCGATTTGAGCACCGATTCAATGTTTATTGAAAATTAGATATCCTGGAAATGACGTGTTGCGAAGTTTTTTCATAAGGATTATCATCAATTATCAACTTTTTTCAAATGCTGAGTCACATGACATAAAAGGGATATATCTCACGTATTTCCTATCGTTCTGATATATTAGATGATTCACTTCAATCAGCAATTCACAAAGATGAAAAAATACGGGTCTTTGATAGCCTTCTGGCAACAATCTCCCCTGAACATGTCCTTTAATAGAACAAACGACAAACACTGTTCATACCTGACTTTTGAACGATGACGACCTCTTTTTGAGGGAGGGATTACTGACATCAAAGCCGATACTCTCCCCTCGTAAGGGTACCTGTCGTGTTATCGTGCGGGAAAAAGTCGACCGTTCTTTTTCACCTGTTGGAACTGCACAAAATTGAACTACTCAATGATAAAAAGTTATTGAAGATAGAAAAGACGTGCGAATCCCCAAAATGAATGGTTGGTATGAATCAAAATTCAGTTAACATAATTATACCTCGTATTTTCGAATTTCGTTATCGAACTCGATTGCGAAGTTGAAAGAATTACTACCGATTCATCGACTCGATGAATGATAGCTGGCATGTCACCATTTGGTGCTCATCAGAAATTATCTTACAAATAAAATGTTTTTGGAGTTTACTATTAGGAATTATCACAACTCTTTTGAATTCTGAATCAAATGATAATCATATCGTTTTGATATATTAGATGATCTAGTTGAATCATCAATTCACAAAGATGAAAAAATACGGGTCTTCGATAGCCTTCTGGCAACAATCTCCCCTGAACATGTCCTTCAATAGAACAAACGACAAACACTGTTCATACCTGACTTTTGAACGATGACGACCTCTTTTTGAGGGAGGGATTACTGACATCAAAGCCGATACACTCCCCTCGTAAGGGTACCTGTCGTGTTATCGTGCGGGAAAAAGTCGACCGTTCTTTTTTACCTGTTGGAACTGCACAAAAGAAGTCCAAATCTCCAGAAAAAATTATTAAATGAATGAAATCAGTCAGAATTGAGTTGACATAATTTTACAGCGTATTTTTAAATTTCGTTCAGATCAATATTATTGGACGATTGCATAGTTGAGAAAAAGAATATCACTACCGATTAATCGACTCTTTGAATGATATCTGACATGTCACCATCTGGTGTTCATCGGCAATTATCTTACAAAAATGGAGTATTTTTGAAGTTTACAACTGAGAATTATCATAACTCTTAAATTCTGGATGACATGATATGGAGAGGATGTATCTCACGTATTTCGTATCGTGATGTGGCTCAAATCACAATAGAAATCATATCGTTTTGATATATTAGATGATCTAGTTGAATCATCAATTCACAAAGATGAAAAAATACGGGTCTTTGATAGCCTCCTGGCAACAATCTCCCCTGAACATGTTCTCTCATAGAACAAACGAAAAACACTGTTTATACCAGACTTTTGAACGATGACGACCTCTTTTTGAGGGAGGAATTACGGACATCAAAGTCGATACACTCCCCTCGTAAGGGTACCTGTTGTGTTATCGTGCGGGAAAAAGTCGACCGTTCTTTTTCACCTGTTGGAACTGCACAAAATTGAACTACTCAATGATAAAAAGTTATTGAAGATAGAAAAGACGTGCGAATCCCCAAAATGAATGGTTGGTATGAATCAAAATTCAGTTAACATAATTATACCTCGTATTTTCGAATTTCGTTATCGAACTCGATTGCGAAGTTGAAAGAATTACTACCGATTCATCGACTCGATGAATGATAGCTGGCATGTCACCATTTGGTGCTCATCAGAAATTATCTTACAAATAAAATGTTTTTGGAGTTTACTATTAAGAATTATCATAACTCTTTTGAATTCTGAATCAAATGATAATCATATCGTTTTGATATATTAGATGATCTAGTTGAATCATCAATTCACAAAGATGAAAAAATACGGGTCTTTGATAGCCTCCTGGCAACAATCTCCCCTGAACATGTTCTCTCATAGAACAAACGAAAAACACTGTTTATACCAGACTTTTGAACGATGACGACCTCTTTTTGAGGGAGGAATTACGGACATCAAAGTCGATACACTCCCCTCGTAAGGGTACCTGTTGTGTTATCGTGCGGGAAAAAGTCGACCGTTCTTTTTCACCTGTTGGAACTGCACAAAATTGAACTACTCGATGATAAAAAGTTATTGAAGATAGAAAAGACGTGCGAATCCCCAAAATGAATGGTTGGTATGAATCAAAATTCAGTTAAAATAATTATACCTCGTATTTTCGAATTTCGTTATCGAACTCGATTGCGAAGTTGAAAGAATTACTACCGATTCATCGACTCGATGAATGATAGCTGGCATGTCACCATTTGGTGCTCATCAGAAATTATCTTACAAATAAAATGTTTTTGGAGTTTACTATTAAGAATTATCATAACTCTTTTGAATTCTGAATCAAATGATAATCATATCGTTTTGATATATTAGATGATCTAGTTGAATCATCAATTCACAAAGATGAAAAAATACGGGTCTTTGATAGCCTCCTGGCAACAATCTCCCCTGAACATGTTCTCTCATAGAACAAACGAAAAACACTGTTTATACCAGACTTTTGAACGATGACGACCTCTTTTTGAGGGAGGAATTACGGACATCAAAGTCGATACACTCCCCTCGTAAGGGTACCTGTTGTGTTATCGTGCGGGAAAAAGTCGACCGTTCTTTTTCACCTGTTGGAACTGCACAAAATTGAACTACTCAATGATAAAAAGTTATTGAAGATAGAAAAGACGTGCGAATCCCCGAAATGAATGGTTGGTATGAATCAAAATTCAGTTAACATAATTATACCTCGTATTTTCGAATTTCGTTATCGAACTCGATTGCGAAGTTGAAAGAATTACTACCGATTCATCGACTCGATGAATGATAGCTGGCATGTCACCATTTGGTGCTCATCAGAAATTATCTTACAAATAAAATGTTTTTGGAGTTTACTATTAAGAATTATCATAACTCTTTTGAATTCTGAATCAAATGATAATCATATCGTTTTGATATATTAGATGATCTAGTTGAATCATCAATTCACAAAGATGAAAAAATACGGGTCTTTGATAGCCTCCTGGCAACAATCTCCCCTGAACATGTTCTCTCATAGAACAAACGAAAAACACTGTTTATACCAGACTTTTGAACGATGACGACCTCTTTTTGAGGGAGGAATTACGGACATCAAAGTCGATACACTCCCCTCGTAAGGGTACCTGTTGTGTTATCGTGCGGGAAAAAGTCGACCGTTCTTTTTCACCTGTTGGAACTGCACAAAATTGAACTACTCGATGATAAAAAGTTATTGAAGATAGAAAAGACGTGCGAATCCCCAAAATGAATGGTTGGTATGAATCAAAATTCAGTTAACATAATTATACCTCGTATTTTCGAATTTCGTTATCGAACTCGATTGCGAAGTTGAAAGAATTACTACCGATTCATCGACTCGATGAATGATAGCTGGCATGTCACCATTTGGTGCTCATCAGAAATTATCTTACAAATAAAATGTTTTTGGAGTTTACTATTAAGAATTATCATAACTCTTTTGAATTCTGAATCAAATGATAATCATATCGTTTTGATATATTAGATGATCTAGTTGAATCATCAATTCACAAAGATGAAAAAATACGGGTCTTTGATAGCCTCCTGGCAACAATCTCCCCTGAACATGTTCTCTCATAGAACAAACGAAAAACACTGTTTATACCAGACTTTTGAACGATGACGACCTCTTTTTGAGGGAGGAATTACGGACATCAAAGTCGATACACTCCCCTCGTAAGGGTACCTGTTGTGTTATCGTGCGGGAAAAAGTCGACCGTTCTTTTTCACCTGTTGGAACTGCACAAAATTGAACTACTCAATGATAAAAAGTTATTGAAGATAGAAAAGACGTGCGAATCCCCAAAATGAATGGTTGGTATGAATCAAAATTCAGTTAACATAATTATACCTCGTATTTTCGAATTTCGTTATCGAACTCGATTGCGAAGTTGAAAGAATTACTACCGATTCATCGACTCGATGAATGATAGCTGGCATGTCACCATTTGGTGCTCATCAGAAATTATCTTACAAATAAAATGTTTTTGGAGTTTACTATTAAGAATTATCATAACTCTTTTGAATTCTGAATCAAATGATAATCATATCGTTTTGATATATTAGATGATCTAGTTGAATCATCAATTCACAAAGATGAAAAAATACGGGTCTTTGATAGCCTCCTGGCAACAATCTCCCCTGAACATGTTCTCTCATAGAACAAACGAAAAACACTGTTTATACCAGACTTTTGAACGATGACGACCTCTTTTTGAGGGAGGAATTACGGACATCAAAGTCGATACACTCCCCTCGTAAGGGTACCTGTTGTGTTATCGTGCGGGAAAAAGTCGACCGTTCTTTTTCACCTGTTGGAACTGCACAAAATTGAACTACTCGATGATAAAAAGTTATTGAAGATAGAAAAGACGTGCGAATCCCCAAAATGAATGGTTGGTATGAATCAAAATTCAGTTAACATAATTATACCTCGTATTTTCGAATTTCGTTATCGAACTCGATTGCGAAGTTGAAAGAATTACTACCGATTCATCGACTCGATGAATGATAGCTGGCATGTCACCATTTGGTGCTCATCAGAAATTATCTTACAAATAAAATGTTTTTGGAGTTTACTATTAAGAATTATCATAACTCTTTTGAATTCTGAATCAAATGATAATCATATCGTTTTGATATATTAGATGATCTAGTTGAATCATCAATTCACAAAGATGAAAAAATACGGGTCTTTGATAGCCTCCTGGCAACAATCTCCCCTGAACATGTTCTCTCATAGAACAAACGAAAAACACTGTTTATACCAGACTTTTGAACGATGACGACCTCTTTTTGAGGGAGGAATTACGGACATCAAAGTCGATACACTCCCCTCGTAAGGGTACCTGTTGTGTTATCGTGCGGGAAAAAGTCGACCGTTCTTTTTCACCTGTTGGAACTGCACAAAATTGAACTACTCAATGATAAAAAGTTATTGAAGATAGAAAAGACGTGCGAATCCCCAAAATGAATGGTTGGTATGAATCAAAATTCAGTTAACATAATTATACCTCGTATTTTCGAATTTCGTTATCGAACTCGATTGCGAAGTTGAAAGAATTACTACCGATTCATCGACTCGATGAATGATAGCTGGCATGTCACCATTTGGTGCTCATCAGAAATTATCTTACAAATAAAATGTTTTTGGAGTTTACTATTAAGAATTATCATAACTCTTTTGAATTCTGAATCAAATGATAATCATATCGTTTTGATATATTAGATGATCTAGTTGAATCATCAATTCACAAAGATGAAAAAATACGGGTCTTTGATAGCCTCCTGGCAACAATCTCCCCTGAACATGTTCTCTCATAGAACAAACGAAAAACACTGTTTATACCAGACTTTTGAACGATGACGACCTCTTTTTGAGGGAGGAATTACGGACATCAAAGTCGATACACTCCCCTCGTAAGGGTACCTGTTGTGTTATCGTGCGGGAAAAAGTCGACCGTTCTTTTTCACCTGTTGGAACTGCACAAAATTGAACTACTCAATGATAAAAAGTTATTGAAGATAGAAAAGACGTGCGAATCCCCAAAATGAATGGTTGGTATGAATCAAAATTCAGTTAACATAATTATACCTCGTATTTTCGAATTTCGTTATCGAACTCGATTGCGAAGTTGAAAGAATTACTACCGATTCATCGACTCGATGAATGATAGCTGGCATGTCACCATTTGGTGCTCATCAGAAATTATCTTACAAATAAAATGTTTTTGGAGTTTACTATTAAGAATTATCATAACTCTTTTGAATTCTGAATCAAATGATAATCATATCGTTTTGATATATTAGATGATCTAGTTGAATCATCAATTCACAAAGATGAAAAAATACGGGTCTTTGATAGCCTCCTGGCAACAATCTCCCCTGAACATGTTCTCTCATAGAACAAACGAAAAACACTGTTTATACCAGACTTTTGAACGATGACGACCTCTTTTTGAGGGAGGAATTACGGACATCAAAGTCGATACACTCCCCTCGTAAGGGTACCTGTTGTGTTATCGTGCGGGAAAAAGTCGACCGTTCTTTTTCACCTGTTGGAACTGCACAAAATTGAACTACTCGATGATAAAAAGTTATTGAAGATAGAAAAGACGTGCGAATCCCCAAAATGAATGGTTGGTATGAATCAAAATTCAGTTAACATAATTATACCTCGTATTTTCGAATTTCGTTATCGAACTCGATTGCGAAGTTGAAAGAATTACTACCGATTCATCGACTCGATGAATGATAGCTGGCATGTCACCATTTGGTGCTCATCAGAAATTATCTTACAAATAAAATGTTTTTGGAGTTTACTATTAAGAATTATCATAACTCTTTTGAATTCTGAATCAAATGATAATCATATCGTTTTGATATATTAGATGATCTAGTTGAATCATCAATTCACAAAGATGAAAAAATACGGGTCTTTGATAGCCTCCTGGCAACAATCTCCCCTGAACATGTTCTCTCATAGAACAAACGAAAAACACTGTTTATACCAGACTTTTGAACGATGACGACCTCTTTTTGAGGGAGGAATTACGGACATCAAAGCCGATACACTCCCCTCGTAAGGGTACCTGTTGTGTTATCGTGCGGGAAAAAGTCGACCGTTCTTTTTCACCTGTTGGAACTGCAGAAAATTAAACTACTTGATGATGAAAAGGTATTGAAGATAGCAAAGAAGTGCGAATCTACAGAAAAAAATTCATGAATGAATGAAATTAATTAAATTGAGTTGACATAATTTTACAGCGTCTTTCTGAATTCCGTTCAGAATATTGTTTTTGGACATGATTACGAAGTTGAAAGAATGAATTGATTACTACAGATTAATCGACTCAATGTAGCTGACATGTCCTCATACTGAATGTAACCTTTAGCCTGACCTTCCGTCATAGAGACCCAACGACATAGAGAAATAACTCCGCAATCTTCTTGTCCTCCTTCCATCTCCATACTGACCTTTTGTCAGTCTCGGTTGCGCATGCATCGACAGAAAAATGACAGACAAACGACTTCAGCAACGACCCTCGATGTGCCAAATCCTCCTCTTCATCTCCACACTGACCTTTTGTCAGCCTCGGTTGCGCATGCATCGACAGACTAAAGACTTCTGCAACAACCCACGATGTGAAAAAAAAGTCCTAAGCTGCTCCCTCCTGCCCCGGATCAATTTCTGCTCAAATGCAGGGGTGGTAGATCAGGCCGCAGGGTGTTCGTCAATCCAATTGACACCCCAGCTTCCATTTCTCTAAGCAGAGATGAGGTTTCAGGGCTTCCGAGAACGCTTCTCCTTTCTTCTTCAGCGACAAGTCATGCATAATGAAAATATCACTCACTGATTCTTCAGTTCCACCTCTACCGGTCCTTCTTCTTCTCCAACCTGCCCCAGCATGTCATGTACTCATAACACCAATGCCCCCCACTCGCCCTTGATGAATGGGGTGAAGAGCATATCACGCACCAATTCACGCCTCACGTGACCGCCCGACCTACTATGGACGGTCACATGACTCACACATAATCCAAGAGAACCACACTCATCCATCATTCAGACACACAATCTGAAACAAACGGAAAGTGATATCATTATAATGCGTTTGAGAAAACGACGTGAGTTGTGTACATGATGGTTATATACAGTTCATGTCCACCTCGACGAATTATCACCCCTGTGGCATTGTTATTATTCAATCGATTTCGAAAACCTTTTTTCGTTGGGTAGGAAATCAACTACGACCACTTTCATGGAGCCAAATTTCAAAATGTACTATGAGGGGATTTCATCACGAAAAATAATGACGGATTCTTGATCAGGATCACTTTAAATATCCATCATAAATGATAGGATGTTCGAGAGAATTTATTTTGATTGATTCTTATCGAATGACTGATCAAAAAATGTATCACTAAGGAATTTCTCGGAAAAAAAACAATGAAAGTTCATCATTGGCGATAACTTTGGATAAATTACCACCGATTTTCATCATTCGAAAACGGGTGCCCGAAAAAATATTATGGGAACCTCAGTACTTTTTGGACTATGAGAATTAGTTCTTAATAAGAATCATTCTTAGTCAATAATTACAGCTCTATTCAATCCTAATCTGATGAGCATTGACTAAGATATCATTGAGAACAAAAAATTCACAAAATCAAAAAAATATTCAGATACTCATTACTTTTTCTCGGACATCCTGTATTTTAGAATGAAGAACATCGACTGGAACTCGTTGAAAGTGATCCTCAATGATAAACTGTATTAGTTCTTCTGAAAATTCCACATTAGTAAATTTTTCCATCACTTATTCGAAAGAAAAAGAAAATCTATTGATGTAGAAAATCTTCACAGTAATGTTTCAAATGATCCAAATTCACAATACATCATTATTTGTGGTGAAAAAAAAATCCCTAATAGTACATTTCAAAATTTGGGTCCATAAAATTTTTGACTACAGTCCAGTTCACAGTTTATGATTATCTATGTGGTATTAAACAACAATGCTTACATAAAGTGGTGGCTATATAGTCGAGCGAGGAACATCACTGATTGAACTGAACACTGAACAAATAGGTAAATAAACACTGATTGCAAGTGAACAACATTGATTGTTCAGCTCAGATCATCGAAAGTATACACCAATCAACGTTTCTTCAATAATGATCATGATTTTATTTGGAATTTTTGTATTTAACACGACTAGTGAACTATCTCTCATGTTTGAATGATTCATTCTTTATTAATCATCAATGACTCACACGTGGCTTATGATTGTTTTCTGCTCAATATCAAAAAACGCTGGGCAAATAAAATATTTTTAACGAAACTTCGAGGTAGAGAAGAAATAATTAAGATGTCATGATGTTGGAATGTTGGAATTTCACCAAATGAACAGAAGAGAGAGTTCATAGTTATATTTTCGGAATAATAATAATGAAGCAAATCGAATAAGGATCTCTTGAAACTTATCTATACATATTTCAGTCCACATATACGAGAAAATGAATGTACTAATGTACTACTGCAGTTTTTTTCGGAAAAAAAGGTTGACACTTCTCATTGAGGAAAACTTCGAACTAATCCGCAACAATGTCATTCCAAAATACAGGGTAATTTTCAATATTCAGGAATCAGAATATGAGAACCATTTGTAGGAACCTAGAGCCGAAAGAGATCACTCGAAAACTCTCATAGAAGATATTTTCAATCAAAACTCGCAGAAACTGATTTTTGGTTTTTATAATTTCAAATAGACATCCGATTATGTACAACAAGAAATACGTTGTACTGCATAGTCAAAAAGTATATCTTCAACTATTGAAAAGAGTTGAAAGAATTTGCCTCAATTCAACCTACTTTGTATGTCTCAAAAAATAGAAAACAATATAGATAACAGTACTCACTTGTTTTGTTTGTGGCTTGGAGCACATTCACTGATTTCACAAATATTTTATAATAAAACACTGTCCACAAATGCACAAACACTATTGTTTAGCACAAATTATTTTAAGTATTCACTCTCATCCACTTTTTTTTAATTCCGACCGATTTTCGACTGTTTGAATTTAAGACATCAATCCACTACCTCGATGCGCTCTTCCGCTAGTACTGAAGACTGGAGTGAGTAACGACGAAATTTATAGGTTTAATTAGGCTGAGTCATAACCTGTTTTATCATTTGTCATCGCCGATGACTGACTTGCAAACAGCTGCATGATTATTTTCATGTACTGGGTAAATCTTCTATGGTGAAAATACGTAGAAAAATCAAAGTATCAGATTCGATATCATTTGGAATCATATGTCATGTCGGAATTTTAATGAGTACACATTACTACTAGTTACTTTCTCCTCGCCAGTTCTCGATTATTTTCTCCTGCTAGTGAATGATAAGAACAAATAATAACAGTGTTCTTGCTTCATGAATTAGATTTTTGTTTGAAATATCATTCATTTGACATAATATGGAGTGACACTTATACTCATTATCATTTATTCATTTATGTGGATGAGGATTGAGATCGAACAACTCTCAAAGTTTCATTGGCAAATCATTATTATATGGTTTGTAGATAATAGCAAATCACACACTATAAACGATTCGGAAATGTATTGTTGGTTGCGGGGATTCTTTGGGATAACAAATTCATGTTCTGCATTTTTCACTTGCTCCCTTATTTTCGACAGATGTTTGACATTTAATTTTTTTTTATATGATCAGTCGTGCAAACAATAATATATTAATCACGAATATCATATCTATTTCTCACACTAACAATGCATTAGGATCTCATCAGTTTCAAATTATATTGTTGATTACATCAAATGAAATAATGTTATTGAAATATTAGTTATTGGAAACCCACTGACCACACCTCTTCAGTATCTTCACAAGGGTTTTCCCCCCAATCGTAAGGGGTTGTGGGGGACCCAGGAAAGCGTTCGAAAAAGTTTCCTACCATGAATACGCCCATCCTATCAAATATCCATTAAAACTGTCTGAATTATTCAATTATATTTTTCATTCCTAAGAAAATTTATGTCCCGACGCCCTTGAAAATTTTAGCTGCTATCTTCGTCAGCTATTTTCACACCAATAACCTATAAGCACAATTTACTGACAGCACTCTAGTAATCAAATTATAATACAAGCGATCAGGATAGAAATGTTCAAGAAAACTGAAAAATTACCGAAAATAAAGATCGCATGTTTCTCCAAATCTCATATCCTTGAAGATATTGAATCAGTCTGTTCGGATGAGGACCAACGTAATAAATTATACTACTGTTTAGAAGAAAAGCCTCCACAAGAGCAACGATACGTCCAAATGGAAGAGTTTTTGAAGGGGACCAATAGCTTGGAGGACGTTTATGAAACTTTCAAAGATTTGGCTACAGAGGTGGAAAAAATTACCAAAGAAGTTAGTAAGAGTGCTAACGAATTGAAAACTCTAGTTTCAGATGTGAAACTGCAAGATTGAAGTGTACATGAAACTATTGAGATTTTCTATTGGGTATTTCAGCTTTTGTATCATATTAATCATTCATGTTCGTACAAAAAGTAGTATTTTGTTTGTATTCTTGTCCCAACATATACAGGAAAATAACTCAGACAACCCAAGGACATTTAATGGATATCCCAACATCTATTTCGGATATCCGGTGGGCATCCTATTATATCATCGATTATGGATGTCTGGTGGATAACAATAGTGGATAAATTCCATAACAATGTGACTGTATCAATTTGCAGAAAGCAAAATTAACCTTCATGGAATATGAAAACAGAAATAGGAAATGCTGGATTTGTGAATCATGTAAAAGTGAAGTTACAGTTGACAAAAGTATATCAGGAAATCAAACAAGGCATTGATAATGATTAAGAACTTTCCAAAAGGGAGTACACTCAGAACTTTCTAATAAGAGAAGAACTGCCAAGTATGTTAAGTACTCCCAATGAAAAATTTTAATAAGTCATGCGCTCATTCCTAGTCAATGCAGTGTTCAAAAATTCATCCAAATTGCTTTGCCTGGATAATGTTGGAGAGTCACTAGTTTTCCTGAAGAGGGCGCTACTATTCGACTAAATTCAGGATGGCAGAACTGAAAACAGTGAGAACTGCAGTACTACCAAACTTGCAATAAAACAAAATTGAAACATGAATAGACTTTTGTGCATTCAGAAGAATTCAATTGTTGTGTATTTGATGAAATGATTAAAATGAGTGGTATTGAAACATTTGATAAACACCAAGGAATTTGAACCGGAAAATAGTTGTAAAATGATGGCGCCATCTACAACTCCTAGAATAGTTGATTAGTTGAAACAGAAACGCATCAGTGCATTCACTGAAGCGCTTCAATTATTGTACTCACTCATTTCATCATGGTCATAAGAATGGTATTGTGAAATTTTCAATCGATATTATCCAAAAAATATCGATAGGTTTCCACCTCTACCCTATATCCACCTTGGATGCTGCTGAGATCACGGTCTATGAACGATGTCCATAGGGTTGGGATGAGTAACCTTAGCAGGGATCTTGGCATGGTGTAAATATACTGTCCAACTCTATATGCAGCCACCAGAAAAAGTTGTAGACTTCTGCCTACTTGATTATGGTCGAATTTAAATACCTTTTTGGCTTCTCAAGATCGAAAGTAGATGGCGTCACCTCTGCTGGACTCGATGGTTATCTTGGAAACTCTGAAAAACACGAATCGAATCTGAAACTCTGCATGAATGCAAAAATCAAACCGTTATCTATCCATCACTGTTAGATATCTATCATTATTAACAAAATCGAAACAGACTTCACAGGATTGAGGATCGTATCGCCATCTATACTGAAGCGGTGCGGTATTAATATGGTTGTTTGACAAGCCTACATATTTTGGAAAGAAACGATTGAAGATTTGTTTCACCATCGTTTCAAAAAGGCTCTTCTGTGATCCTATCCTTTCTTTACCCACCTTTGATGGTTATGTTGATCAACGTCGACGCTTGGTGTAAAACTTTATTTTATTTTTTTGTAAATATTATGTGCTCTGAATGAAATGGAAACTCTCAGAAAAAGGAAACTCAATAATATAAGGAATGTCACTAAATCAACAGATGTCCTCAATGATGGAGTAGAGACAAGAGTAGAAACCAAAACTAAAGACCAACAAAATTTTAAATCTGATAAGATTCTGAATGAATCTCAGGAGAACGAAATTGAAAATGAATATGAAGCTCCTCCAAAGACTGAAAATTCGAAAAAAATGTTTAGGATAAGTTTTGAACTAGATATTCTTTCCTTAAACTTATTCATTATTGGCCTACTAACACGTATGTATAAACTGGAAGAACCAAGAAACATAGTGTGAGTATTTTTTTTTCAAAGTGAGTATTAGTACTTATATTCTTTTTCTCTACAGATTTGATGAACTGCATTATGGGAAGTATGTTTCTCTGTATATGAGAAATACATTCTTCTTTGATTCACACCCACCCTTAGGAAAACAACTCATAGCCTTAGCAGCTCATATTGCAGGATTCGATGGAAAATTCAAGTTTGACAAAATTGGTAGTGCCTATCCAAATTCTGTACCCCTGTTGGCATTAAGATTTGTACCAGCACTATTTGGCAGCCTCCTAATCCCTACTGTGTACCATTTGATGCTGGAGTTGAAATTATCTCAGTGGACCTCTCTTCTTGCTGCCCTACTGATTTTATTCGACAATGCTTTTTTAACCCAGAGCAGATTTGTGCTTATGGAATCCATTCTGGTGTTTTTTTCTCTATTCGGTATATTGTGTCTTTTAAAGTTCAGGAAATACTCCGATGAGCCTTACACATTCTTCTGGTTCTTCTGGTTAGTTATTGGTTCACTTTCCCTCACTTGTGCCCTAAGTGTGAAATATATCGGTTTCTACTCGCTATGTCTAGGAGCAATGATACTTTTGAAAGACTTTTGGAGGCTCCTCACTATGCCTAAAAATTCTGATTTGGCATTGGTTATCAGATTCTTCACACAAATAGCTTTACCTCTATGTATTGGAATTTTGATGTACCTCAGTGTATTTTATATCCACTTGAATGTGCTGTATAAAGCAGGCCCCCACGATAGCATCATGACGAGTGCTTTCCAAGCTTCTCTAGAAGGGGGCTTGGCTAGCATCACCAAAGAGCAGCCCATGCATGTGGCACATGGGTCCCAAATAACTCTGAGGCATTCTCATGGCAGAACGTGTTGGTTGCATTCACACAATGCAGTTTATCCGATCAGATATCCTGACAAAAGGGGCTCCAGTCACCAGCAACAAGTAACTTGCTACAGTTTCAAAGACGTGAATAACTGGTGGATTGTGAAGAGACCCACAAAAAATGACTTGGTTGTTGAAGAGCCTGTAGATGCTGTCAAACATGGGGATATAATACAGTTAGTGCATGGTATGTTTTGAATTTTAGCTTCTTTGCAAGATAATAGAATGTTTTTTTTTTTGTTCAGGAATAACCAGCAGAGCTTTGAACTCTCATGATGTGGCAGCTGCAGTATCTCCACAGTGCCAGGAAGTTTCTTGCTACATAGACTACAATATCTCCATGCCTGCCCAAAATCAGTGGCGTGTGGAAATTCTCAATAGGTGATCATTTTATCTGGCAGGCACACTTATGAGTACACTTTCCAGGCCTCTAAGAAATTTTCATAATAGTACACAAAGTAGAGAGTAAAGATGTTACGAATGTTGTTAGTAATTCTCTCAATTTTAGCATTTTCTACCAAGACAAACAGATCATACTATATTGATTACAAAATAAATCGATTTACAGCTTATATCATATCATGTCTTCAAAGTCCATTGCTTTCTGTTGATTTAAAATAATCAGCATATAATTTCTAGTTGTTTTCAATTGATATCTGGTATAGGGATCAGTTTGGGGACACTTGGCGCACAATTCAGTCCTTGGTACGACTGGTGCATGTGGATACAAATACAGCTTTGAAATTTACTGGACGACAGCTGCCCGAATGGGGCTTCCACCAGCACGAGGTAGCTGCAGATAGGGTGTTAGTCCAGGATGATACCATATGGAATGTGGAGGAACATCGTTATACAAAAAGTGAGTTTTGACCAAATAAAATATTTTCAGTGAATCACAAGTAATCACAGTAATATTCAGATATGGAATAATCAGCTATTTGTTTCAGTAGATTTTCAACTGAATTTCTGAATTTGTTGATATCAGGCATATTTCTCAGGTGCATGGGTAGATTGTAGATGGTATACTTTTATACTAATCATATATAAAATTACAAATTAGACAACATTGTGAAGAAATCATTCTCCTAAATATTCTTTCAAATGAGATATCACATTTAGGTGATGGTATTGGGATGATTATTTCCGAAATTTGTTTTACATTACAACTGAATTCGTAATCATTGCCTATATTGTTTGTTGTTATCATTTCTTTCAGCCGATGATCAAAAAGAGCGTGAAAGAGACCTGGTATCAGCAGAAATGATCCCTACCTCTGCCACCAAACTAAGTTTCTGGCAAAAGTCCTTTGAACTGCACTACAAAATGCTATTTTCCAACACGGATTCCATTCAAAACCACATGTTCAGCTCTGAACCATTGGAATGGCCTCTCATGACAAGAGGAATCGCCTATTGGGTGTCTTCAACAAGCAATGTAAGTAGGAAACTTAGGGAACTATGTTCAAATTTATAGCTATGAGGAATACTTCACTATCAAGGCTGAATTGATCCATCCAAATTATCTCAGATTATAATTTGTTGATTTGTAGAAGAAAGGTCAGGAAATGCCAACTACAGGCTGATTTATGTGGGTGATTTATTAAGTGGCACTACCAAATTTGAATGAAGTTCAAAAAAGTTCAATTTTGGTATAACTACTACAAAATACGACTTCAATGAATTGAATGAGTAAACTAGAAGTACATGGCATACCAAAATGAATGTATCTATTCATTCTGACTCTAGTAGAGCTTCATAAAAAATTATAGAATAGAAGCGATTATTTGAAAAAAAAACGCAATTAAGAATGGCCAGATTGGAATTGGATGGATTTGCAACGCAGAAAAGGAATCTCTTGATAACAAAGAGTCAAGGTGAATAATCAAGGGTGAATTAGAATCTAAAGAATCATTTTTTGTATCTTTTGACAAAACAAAAGGAAAACCTGTAATGTTGAACTTCGCTCTACCAAGCATCATTCATCAATAGATCAGCAAAGTTGTAGAATTCTCTGCCTAGTGAAACCTTTCCTGCTGCTAACAACCTCCCAACTTCCAAGAAAAAATCCAATACATTCCCTCCCTCCTGCTCCTCGAACTTCATAGGTTTCCCTTTCGTGTCAAAAACGAATGTAGCCCCAATTGCGTTTCCGCCATTTCCAGGCCCAAATCCACCTGCTGGGCAACCTCGCGATCTGGTACACTGCCACGGCAGGCCTCCTGGCGTACGCCGCCCTGCTGGCCATCTACCTCCTGAGGCGCCGCAGGCGCTGCTACGACCTGGGGGACGCGGCTTGGCGTCGCTTCCAGCTCACCGGCGAGGTCCTTCTCGGCGGCTACTTGGTCCACTACCTGCCCTACTTCTTCGTCGAGAGGACGCTCTTCTTGCACCACTATCTGCCCGCGTTCGCTTTTCAGACGATGCTTCTGGCAGCCACGGTGGAGCACGTCCACGTCGTGGTCGAGGAGGTGTTCGGGTGGAGGGTGGCGGCGAGGTGGTTGGTTGCAGGGGTGTTGGTTTGGTTCGTCTTCGTGGTTTACGTGTTCGTGGAGTTCTCTGTGCTCAGCTACGGCAACGTCGCGCTATCCACCGACGATATCGTGGGGTTGAGGTGGAAGAGCACTTGGGATTTCATCGTTCATAAGAACTAGGTAGCGGGGAGGCGATGAATCGGAGTTTTGGGGTAATAAACTAGCTGGTGGGTCCACTCAATTGTTGTTGTCAGACTAAAAAGGCCGAAAACAATTGAATTCTGGCCGGTGGCGGGGGGTTCTTATATTCAACAGTAGATGACGGGACTATCGAGAAATCGTTCTTAAATATCCGGTGGCGCTTGAGCTGATGTGTGATGTAAACAAACTAATTGAAGTTGAATTTGGCGCCTTTTGCGACTGATTCACCATTTTGTACTTGTGAAGAATGGTAATTGAAGAATTCGTCGAAATAATCGTAAACAAACCACTCCACAAGTCGGCCATTGTGTTAGAAAAATAGCGCCCTCATCGGTTGATCACCTTCCCAATTCCAAAGCAGGTAACATCACAATCATCCCCCGTCAATGACTCGCTGTGTCAACTCGTGACAGTTTGATTGGGCGCGGTAACGATGTACAGACCACTTGTGGAGCTATTCTGCCTATTGGCCTATCTAACTTCTTCAACCGAAACTCTAACGTACAGCTCACTTGATGACAGCATTTTATTCGTTATAGCGGAAAATCACTCCAATGTCAGTTGTTAGATGGCGACACAAAAATGAAAACGAAATCAGTATTACTGATATTGCACAATCAGTGTTTTTAAAAATGTTGATTCAGAAGTAGTAATTTAGGTTACTTCTCAATTTTAGATCGAACTACTTGATTACAATCTCAAGACGTCAACTATTTGTACAGAAATCTGTAAAAATGTCACCATCTTCTGGGGAGTTTCATAACTATTAGGCCATTATAGCGGAAAATGGCGTTATCGTTTTTGGCGAAACAAAACACCATCAGTGACTGCACCAGTGTTTTGTACATCGTTGGCGGGGTACAAATACGAATTCATCGTATCTTCTAATTTCTGATATAAACGTATTCATCAGTTCAATAGATGAAAACAATGTTAAAGAAGTGTTAGTTTTGTGTGGTGTGTGTGTGGAACACACGAAAATGGCGAATAGATAGATAGATTATTTTTTTTTTTTTTATAGATAGATAATTTATTTCTTTGTTTAAAATATACAAAGTATAAAAGTATATTACACATTGCCATATATAACAAAGAAAACGTCACAAAACAGAATAGAATGTTACATAAATTAGTCACTATAATAATAATAAAAAAAAAATGAGACATACATGTGTATATAGAACACAACAACGAATATGAGTTAAAATACCACTAGTTGTCAGCGAGCGAAACACTTAGTGATCCACTAAACTCGTTTATCTTGTAGGGAACCATGTTGATAAGATTTTTCCTGATTTTATTTTTGAAAGAATTCAGTGGTAGTTCCCTCGTTTCACTAGAGAGCAAATTGAAAAGGGGGATACCTATAGATTTACTTTTTTCCAATCTCTTCCTACTAGGCACGATGTTATGTCTGTTGCGGGTGTGGAAGGTGTGAACATTAGAGTGTGTCGTAAAAGTATGTATATTTTTCTTGATATGTATCGAATTTTCATAGATGATTTGAGCAAACAGTGTCATAATGCCGAAATTTTGAAAGAGTGGTTTGCAATGTTCATCATAGTTAACCCTTGCAATGCTACGTACAGCAGCTTTTTGTAATATGAAAACTCTTTGTAAATTTGTGAAACTGGCCTTTCCCCAACTCAGTAATAATAATTTCAGTACCAATAGTTAGTATACCTAATTATGTGAATATCACTTTCTGATACAAACTATGATCATTTATGATAGGATGAGTGCTGTAAGCTAATATCTGTTTCCCAATTTTTGGACCAATACCACTTGAAACAATCTTTGAATATGCGAATTTCCCATGAACTTCTATCAGCTCTTGCACTGTGGTTGGTGTTTTTTTTTTTTCGATTCAAAAACATCCTGAATTGATATAAAATGAAAACATGAAAACCCTGTACTTTCGGGAAAAACAAACAGCCAAAACACACATAACTTCGAATATTATACCATTATCTGTTGGTGAAACACAAAATAATATCTGATTTTCATCGATCTGTGCCGATTCCTACGAATTTTGTTGGAAACTTGGCTGACAGTTTTTTTCGTTTTCACAGTTTCGCCCACGCAATGATATGGATATGATAAGGATATGAGTAGCTCCACCAGCTAGTTTATTACATCAATATCGGATCACTGTAGCACAGAATGCCTTCTTCTTAGATTACCTTGGGTATTTTTTGGCTGCAGTTTCAACAACAAACGTATTTTCGAATCGTGTTTCTTATGAAAATTTACCATTCAGTAATATAATTCAACATGGTTGCCACCTAAAGAAACCAGAGAGTCATATGCCCAAAGTGACAGATGATACGATACTTCTATTACACATTTTCTTTTGAAATTGATAGTTATGGGACTACACCTTTTCCAATTGTAGTACAACAAGAGTCAATTGTTTTACCAAATAATCATTCAGACTACAAAATAGGTATTTGAATTACAAAAAGTATCAATTGTATCCTAAACTAATCGAATCAATTTCAAAAATTAACATTTCAATTTTCAAAATAGTAATATTCATTTTCAAAAATGGGTTACTGAGTTGTTATGCAATACTTTATCAGCCTGTAGTTACTACATATACAGATTGTAGTAGTAATTAGACCACTGTATATCACTTGATAATATATAAATAATGAATTTCAAAATTCAATTGAAATTTTTCGGAAATATGACAATTTTAATTACATTTGACGAATATTGAAATTGTATTTTGACCCATTCTGAAATTTTATTGATTTGAATACTGTCTGTAAGTTTTTCTAGAAGGTAGTATATTTATACTCTAGTTTTGTGGGATTTTCTCTACTCAAAGCAACCAGCAGAGAAAAAATTACATAGAAAAATATTATTTCCTTGTCCTGAAAACGGGAGAGTAGAATTCGTTCCCGAAATGTCCACAAGACTAGAAAATATGACTCATTTGATTTACTATTGATACTTCTTGATCTTAGCATAACATTTTCTGAACTACAATTGCTAAAAGAGAAGAGTTCTAGGATACGGACAGAAATATCGATTGACTAGTGATATTATCATATTTTCAGTAACAGTTCAGTGTTCACTAATTTTTTGTTACTTTGGCGCTTTGGCTTTTAGATCGTTCCTAGGTCATATTTATTTCGATATCAGAATATCTTAGTCTTGCTGTGGTGGTGGGTAATTCATTTGAAAAATACACTTGAATCTCAATCAAACTTTCTGGAAGACTCATGTGGTGGTTTAGTTTCAGTGATCAATATTCTGGCAATAGGTTGATAACAAATTCTCAAGATCTTATTGGATATTGAAGACGGCCACCTACCTCAGAAGTTTGATTAGAAATTTTTGAATCTCATCGCATTTATCTGAAGAGTTTTTTTTTTTGTTATTCCATATATTATATTTCTGCTAGGGTAATACAATGTTATACTCATTTATTTATTTTATTTTATTTATTTATTTAATACAGAATATAGAATAATAATACAGAATTATAACTAAGATGTAATTACAGTGATATTAACATACTGTGTTGCACCTAGACCATAGGTCTGTATATGCAATGACAAAGTAAAAGTGTTTGAGAGTTTTTGATTTTCTGAGAGAAATTATATTCTAATGTACTAGTAATGTTTTATAGATTTCAGCAAATTACATTTGGTAGGAAAAATATATGCACATGTATACACGCCCATATACAGTATGTGTATTTACAATAGCCTCATGTAAGTCGAGTAGTTTTCATAAATGTGACGTTTTGACTGTTTTGAGAACTGTTTATACCCTTTCAAAAGCCTGGTTTCTAGCGGTAATCTGTTGTAAATTTTCGGAGCGAAACTACTTACAAATCGTTGATTAGCATCTTTGCGATAGAAAGGTACAGATATATTTTTGTCAGTAACTTGCCTTGTCTTGTACTTGTGTGAAATGGGATTCCTCATATTATGATTTCTATATATAAAAAGACAGGCACTATGAAAGTATAACATTCTGACGTTGAAAATGTCCGGAGTATATAAATTATCGGTAGGGTATAACCTGTTCCTTTGAAATATGATTCTTAGTATGTAATTTTGTATTACATTTAGATTACTCATTAGGTTATCGTACATACTACCCCAAACTATAATGCCATATTTTAATATAGACTCAACGAGCGCTTTATATATCATCATTGATAGGTTTTTATTCATAAATTTCCTTAGTTGGTAGAATTTAGAGATTAGTCTCCGTATTTTTTTACATAAAATATTTACATGATCATGCCATTTCAAATTTTTGTCCATTGTGATTCCTAAGTACTTTGTATTAGAACTCTCTTCAATAACTAGGGTGCTGTGGGGGACTTGGAGGTTACTGTATGTTGGTCTATTAACATTTGTTAAGGAGAAAGCGATATACTTGGTCTTATTGATATTTAGAGATAACAGATGTTGGTCAAACCAATTTTTTACTTCATAAATACCTTGTTCTGCTCTTGTTTTGACCCCAGCCCAGGTGGTATCATTGAAAAGGAGTACAGTGTCGTCGGCATAGGAAATTATTGTACCGTGAGCATTAGACTGTAGTAAGGAGTTGATATATGTTATAAAGAGCAAAGGTCCAAGTACCGTCCCTTGTGGCACCCCGATTTTGATAATCTTGGAGTCACTATATTTGTTTCTTATTCTGACTTGCTGTGATCTATTTGACAGATAATTTTCAAAGACCGCCAGTACAGTACCCCTTACTCCATAATGGGGAAGGACTTCTAGGAGTTTTTCATGGGGTACGGTATCAAAAGCCTTTGCTAAATCAATGAAAATTCCTATACATTTCATTTTATTTTCCAAGTTTTTTTTGATATTTTCAACAAGAGTAAACATTGCATCAGAGGTACTTGTGCCCTTAAGAAAACCGAACTGATTTTTATTGAGAATATCATTATTTATGAAGTATTCATACAATCGGACCTTTAGGCATTTTTCAAATATTTTCGCAAACGAACTGATTAGACTGATTGGTCTATAATTACAGATGTTATTTTTATTACCGGCTTGTTTATATATAGGTATAACTATTGATTTTTTAAGATCGTCAGGTACTATCCCAGTACTGAATATCAAATTGAAAATATGTTTCAAGGGCTCCAGAATATATATGTGACATTGTTTTATCAGTCTGGAACTTATTCCATCATAGCCAGGCGCACTGTTATTTTTCAGTTGGTTTATGTGAGTAATTAATTCATTTTTGTCAATTGGTTTCAAAAACATGGAATCTATGATAGTAGGATAGTTGATATTAGCATTACCGTTCTGTTGATTGATCTGTTGAGCCATATCTATACCAATGTTTATATAATAGTCATTGCAGAAGTTTGCCATGTGTTTATCTGTTGAAAATGGGTTTCCATGTTCATCTACAATCTCAGGATCCGTTTTTTTTATATTATTATTTGTTGCTTCATTGACAACTTCATATATCTTTTTGATATTATTCATGTTATTATTTATTTGTTGTGAATAGTAATTATTTTTTGCAGCATTGATTATTTTTTGGAGTTTATTTCTATAGGATTTATAATTATCAAATAACGCAGGATTGTTTTTGTTTCTTATAGCAATTTTCTTTAGACTATCCCTTTTTTTAATAGAAATTACAATAGAATTGGTGATCCATGGTTTTAGTTTTTTGAATTCTTTGGTTTTTACAATTTTTGTAGACTTGCAGGCATTATGTATATTGTTGAAGGAATTGTGAAAAATTGACCATGCTTCTTCTGGGTGGTCTGTCAAAAGGACAGGTTCCCAGCTTACCTCACCAACTAATCTCAGAAATTTGTCTTGATCGAAATGATGTAAGGTCTTTTCTGTGATTTTGGTACTAGACACACAATCCTCTTTAGCTATTTGTATGTAAACAGGGTAATGGTCTGTTATGTTATTATTAATTACAGCTGGAATGAAGTGCAGGTTTGTATTTAGGTTTTTTCTTATAAAAATATGATCAAGACAGCTCCTAGAAGTGGGTGTAACTCTTGTGTAGGTATTAATATAGGATTGAAAACCATGCGACATGAGCATTGATAGGTAGCTGTTGCTGACTGCTGAGTCACTTAGAGTGTCATAGTTAAAATCACCAATTAAAACGTCAATATTACCTCTTGATGTTTCGGTTAAATGCATTTCCAAGTCATCCACAAAATCCTTATCCGAGACAGATGGTGACCTGTAGCATGGCATAATATTGTAGTTGACATTGTGAATTTTGAATCTGATGTTTGACACAGTTATAGATGTGGAGGGTAAAATATTGTGTTTAACTTCATAGTTGATTCGATTATTTACATATATTACAAGACCATCATTCTGATTGATAGCGCTGTTATTGAAGATTGCAGTGAAACCAGGTATATAAATTTGTTCGGGTGTGAAATTATTTCTGGTCTCACCAAGTATCAATAAGTCTAAATTATGAAAACTACATGACTCCAGGAAGATTAAGAGTTCATCAAAATGCTTGGTAATACTACATATATTAAAATGCAATATTTGTATTTTATCATTATTATTACTAATTTTTTTCATGAATTCCTCAACGTCATCCACTTCCATTTTACGTTCTGTATTCATTTCAGTTTCTAAATCATTTAGAATTTCTACTTCCAATCGATCCATAAAGTATTCAAAGTATGTGAAAAGAGAAAAAAATATATGGGGAATTCAAGCATATCTTATATGGCATTATAATCGATAGTGTTTTTCAGCCTCTGGAGATGATATTTGAGAGTTGGACAGTCGCGGTTATTTGCTTCGTGATTTGTGTCATAGTTCAAGTGATTGTATTTCATATTAGATCTTAGACAATTACAGCACTTTTTTGCACTCTTGGGACATTCATTCATTTTATGTTCTTCAGTACAAATCGGACAGGTTTGTTTGTTATTGCAGTTCGTTTCTTTGTGTTCATAGGAGTTGCATCGTTTACATTTTGAGATCATCAGGTCTTCATAAACAGGGCATCTCTCCCAGCCTATATATACCTTTTTTTCCACCATAAGCTTTCTGAAAAGTTCTCCAGAACATTCAGCAAATATAATATTGTTGCCTGAGCGATTTTTTGTTGTATATGTTATTTTAAAATAGTCTTCTGTCATTATAACTTTGTTTTGATTCCTTAAAGCTTCTTCAATTTCCTCTTGACTTCCAATTTCCGTTGTTGTGATGATTTTTATTTTCGGTTTTTTCATTTGTGACAATTGTATGGTATATTTGTTATTTAGCGGATGTTTCTTCGTAACTTCAATAAATTGTTTGACATCTTCTTCTGAGTTGCATTTAATAATTAAATTACCATTATTTCCAGCTTTCACTGAGTTTATCGCTATATTATTAAGCTTGGGATCTATTTTGCTCTGGATTTCTGTTTTTGTTACTGTAGCATTTTGAGGCTTAATTGGCTTTATGATTACTGCAGGGATATTTTTAGGAGGCTGTCGGACGGTCTCTTGTTGAGTGGTTCCTGTCACATTTGCGTATGACTTTACAGCTTGGACTTCCAATATTTTGATTTTTTCCTGTAGCATTTGTATTATAGTAAGTTTGTCCTCTATGATAATTTCTTTATCCTTTATGGTGTTCTTTAAACTTTTATTAAGATCATTGTCTTCACATTTTGTGCAGTAAAACTTCAAGATACGTTGTTTTATTAGTTGGATACATTTAATTTCTGAAGCAGATAAATCAGCACATTCACTGCAGTAATGATCAGAACAAGAATCACATGGGAATACGGGAATTTTATCCTTTATTCCACTTTTCTTCTTGCAATTTATACACTCATTTTTTTCCATCTTGAATCACATGTTTTGAATCACCTCTGATTTGAAATGATGATTCAAATGAAAATGAGCACAGCACTGGGAGTTCACACAGAGTTCAAGTTCCTCAAATTAATCTGGAACTTTACCTAAATTCACTGGACTAATACAAACTGTCCGTTTGTTATCACTTTTTTATAGTAGCTAGTGGTTTCTTTGATTAGCAGTAGATAAAAAAAAAAACGCTGAGCACTTCTATTGCAGATTATGCATTTGTTGTTGGATGTATCACAAAAGTGATCTTCTCAGAAGATAGCTTGCACTATGCCTTGCAGTTTGATACCAAACACAGTGTTTAAATAACTTTTTTTCTCGATTAATTTCATCAAGTTTGTAGAGCACACATTCACTACTTTAATAAGAACTAGACATTCATTATCAAAATATTTATTGTTTAGTTATAAATTAGTGATGTTGACATTTTATTGATTTTATTCATATATTATATTTATATTGTTCAAAGAAAAGAATTATACAGGGTGTATCATAAGTGATAACTGATAATTTCAAATCATTAATATTAGGCGATTCCTTGTCATATTTCATGAAAAAAGTTAACTTGGATCTTGCTTCGTCTGCTGCGAACTTGCTTCGTGTTCGAGAAAAGGGATCTCATTTATTGTATAAAAAAATCTGTTTTTATATCAGTTACTCAAAATTTTCTCTGTCGGCTTTGATGAAAGTTGATGTATTGGTATAGCAATACCAAAGAGCCTTTTTTAAATTAATTTGAAATTAGTTCTTGTGGTATCACAAAGGGTTAGTGTGTTTTTTCCATGTTTGATATTTTCGCAAAAGAATTTTGCATTTAACACAAACGCCTTTGATTGCAAAATGTAGCAGATGCTACGTCATCCCAATTTAGACTGTATTTTTTTTCTTGAGAAAAGAGCAAATAGCATTATTCGTACTTCTTCCTTCTTGAAGCTGATTCAAATTCAATATTCCTTATTCTATCAAATATGAGGTGAGACGGTTTTTGACTAATTTTACGTTTATTTTTGAGAGTGTGCAATAGCGATATTGACCGAAATTTATATAAATCCTCTTGGTACCATCCTCATAAATAGGTTCAAGAGGTGCTGACTTGAGGAACATCGGAAATATTCCTGTTTCAAATGTAACTAATAAAGAATACTGATAGATAGAATCAGGAATGTTATGGTTGCCACAGCTATTTTTATTCCTTATATTGGACAATATTTCCGAGACCTTTGGACATTCCTCTATTTCATGTACTCAAGCAGAACTTTCATAGACTTAACTTTACTGGTTAGGACTTCATCAAAATATAAAATGTATTCAAAGTATCACAATCAAGTCCAGATTTTACACTGACAAGTGCACTAGTGAACAATACAGTTATTATTCTGGCACTATTATTTCAATCCTATATACATCAAATGAAGTCCCTCGTAACTGCTAACAAACACCAGCTTCAATTAACCGGAAGTAATATAGCTCACCCAGACACTTTAGTCATAAAATATGACAAGACATCGCCCTTGAAATTAGACTCGTAACTTATAATATTGAAATATTTTTTATTTTCATAATAAAAAGTCCATACCAAGAATTGATTATTTTTATTTATAAATAGATGGCTAGGAGTACTTAGGCAATTTCCATTTGCTCAGGATCAACTCTATGAACAGCCACCTCTTCAATATCAACAACTTTGGTTGAAAGAACACTAGTTGCCCCTCTAGGATATCTGGAATGAATGAAAAATGGTTAACTTCTTTCTTGAATACAATACAAGAATACATCAGGAAAAAGGATGACTTTTGATCGCACATTTGAGAACTGATAGAGAGCAGACAACCAAACCAATTTTATAACCAACTAAAAGTGCTAACTTCTGATATAAAAAGTGTACAGAAAGTGATAATTCATAAAAGATCTGCCAATCACCTGTTGATTTCATCCTAATTGACTAAAAATTGGAAGAATGTATGCAATTTGGTAATAAGAGACAAGATCAATTTTTTCAAAAGAGAGAATCTCTCAGGAAAAACCTATGAAAGCAGTAACCTTGATATCTAGATTCTGAATCCAAAGAGATTTTCAATCTATTTTCCATCCTTATATAATTTTCAGGAAAAGTTGGTCAATACATTGCATCTCTGGTGAGCATTTTATACTACATATACATAAAAGTTTTGATTGTGTCAATTCAGTATTAGTAGCTAAAAAAAATTCTGAATCTTCAGTGAATCATACCTGTAAGAGGTCTGTCTAACCCCCTTCTTATTAGCCTCATCAAAAGTCCTTTTGTAATCCACGGATCCTTTTCTGATAACACACAAATCGATGTTGGATCCAGATCCTAAATCATTGAAAATACCAGCAGCAATAGCATCACGAACTAGCTGAATCCCTTCTTGTTCCTCCAAATCAGGCTTCCATCCAGACTCGAACACTGCTATGGCAGCCAAAGACCCAGATCCCATGGTACCTAACAAAAACTCACAAAATGAGTAAAATGCATAAAACAACAAAAATACCACATACCATAAGGCAGTTTATCACTTGAGCCATGTGGATAAATCATGTAAAGATGAGGCCCGTCGATATCAACTCCTCCTAGTATTAGAGCAGCACCCACATAGCCTTGGTAACGGAAAAGATATTGCTTCAGCAACTGATTTGCTGTACATACTCTGGCCACACGATTGGTATGCAGTTTGTGCAGCTCTAGCTGAGATGATATCATCTGGGTGGTCATTTCAGTGTCAGCAGCAGTTCCAGCTCCACAGCAACTTGATTGGACAAATTACCATGACCAACTACTTAGTTGAATTGTATGGAATCTACTTACTACATGTTGGGTGCTAAATAGTGAATCTTCTCAGAGTTTTTATCAGCAACTGTTGTATCTTCAGTCGCTCTAGTATCGGCTCCTAATATAACTCCATCCTTGTAAGTAATGCCCACAATGGTAGTTCCGGTTTTGATTGCTTTGGGTAAAGCGAAGCCCTTGGTTTCCAAAACGGCATTTCTGGAATATTTTCGAGGTTATGTATGACAATGCATTTTTCAGATACCTTCCGAATTTCAGTATGTGATATCTACCTTTTGTAATTATCGAAAGAGAACCCTGGGGTTGGAATTTCTGGACACAAGACCGACATTATATGCTTTTACTGATATTCTAGCTTTCTTGTTGAAAATTGTGGATTATTAATATATACCACTTCCAATACAACAAAATAAATAGTAATCAGGATCAGAATGACAGAAAATGTCATATATCAATACGAACCAGAGTGAATTTGGCACAGCCAGTCAGCTGCTATAATTTCCGAAGGTATCCAAATGTCAGTGGCGTATCTGAAAATAATTTTGCTCGGAAACTGATTAATATTCTCATTAAATAAATAAGAACAAAAAAGGAAATATATCATAACAATGACATCAAACTTTACATTTCATTTGAGGTAAAACAACCTCTTTTTCTATTTGTTTACACTGGAGGTGAAAAAATTTTGACAAATCTCAACAAATTTGACGGGTGAAAGTAAGGTTATTTTTAGAAATGTCACCAATTCTCAGAAGAGGCACCTATCCACAGTATATTATCTCTGTGGATGAGGGTTTCTTCATGATCTAAGGTATATGGTATATGTGTAATCTGTGCCTGTCACTCGTGCATGCAACCTATTGTAGGTTATGGCCAACAAATTGAATTTTTCAAAATTTCTCCGAAATCTTCTGATCGAAACGAGTACAAACTTTTAAAATTTCGATATTGAGCTATCTTTTATTGTATCCTACAAACGAAAAAACGGTATTTATACAAGTTGTTTTGACATTCGTAATTTTTCGGCACTCATGTTTTTGATAGTAATTCCACAGTTATTACTATAACACTACAGCTATGTCTAACGCAGACTCATCAAGAAAAATAGACTATGACGATCCTGACTTCCGTATTAGTCCTGCTCAGCAGGCAGCGGCCTCTTGCACTGGGGCTGTTATAACTTCAATTTTTGGTGATACATCCACATAAAACCTCTAAATTGGGTGAATTAATGGAAACATGTTTCAGTCACGCCGCTGGACGTGGTGAAGATCAGGTTGCAAGCACAACAAGCATCTGCCAAAACCCAAACAAAATGTTTCCTCTACTGTAATGGGCTCATGGACCACTATTGCAGTTGCACCCCTAATGATCCCAACAGCAGATGGTTGCAAAGACCTGGATATTTCAATGGCACAATTGTAGGAATTACATCATCTGTGTATATTTTTTCAACTGCTATTGTTTCAGGATGCTTTTATTAAAATCAGCCGGTCAGAAGGGATATCTTCCTTATGGAGTGGTCTGAGCCCCACTCTTGTCCTAGCAATTCCTGCTACCATAGTGTATTTTGTCGTCTACGAGCAGTTGCGTTTGAAGTTGAAAGATTTATACAATTGCAATGATAATAATGCTGGTAAGAGGAAACAACCCTTTTGGATTCCTCTGGTATCTGGTGCTACTGCCAGGGTATTCTCAGCTTCCATAGTTAGCCCCCTGGAACTAATAAGAACTAAAATGCAGTCTCAGAAACTCAGCTACCTAGGTGAGTACAGGGATTGGTTGTACTAGTTTGGTCAACAACAATTCTTTTTCACAAGAAATTGGGCAGGCTTTGAAGATCCTTGTAAAACAAAATGGGGTCAGAGGTCTGTGGAAAGGGATTTTCCCTACCTTGTACCGTGATGTACCTTTCTCAGCAGTATATTGGATGAACTATGAAGCCATGAAGGTCTTCTTGGTTGGAACTGACAGTCCCCCAAGTTTTTGGGCTAGTTTTATATCTGGGGCAGTGTCTGGTGGTGTAAGTACCATAATAAATTTTGTATTCACACTCAATGCTTTTCATTTAATAGCTTGCAGCTACCTTCACAACGCCTTTTGATGTTGTCAAGACACACCAACAGATTGAGTTTGGGGAGAGAACTTTGTATGGGGGTGAGTTATTTGACTAATTTCCCAAGTGAGTTTTGAATAAATGGATTCTCTTTGCAGATCAGCCTAATAAGAGTCGGACTACTGTGGAGGTGATCAAGCAGATTCACAGAGAGCATGGTTTACGAGGTCTCTTTACAGGGGTTGTACCTAGGGTCGTCAAAGTGGCTCCTGCATGTGCCATAATGATATCTTCCTTTGAATATGGAAAGATATTCTTCAACAGGTTAGCCAATAAAAAATTTCTCTCCTGTGAGTTGGATGAGACAAATGTGGGAATACTGAGTCAACATAGAATTGGGGGCACAGCTGGTGAAACTACTTCAGAACTATTATGATAAGTTATATAGGAAATTGTAAAGAATTGTGTGGTTTAAAGGGCAAGTTCAATTGGATGTTATGATTTCAATTCAAGTATTATTTCAACTCTTCACCGAGTCTTTCTTGAAAACTTTACGATGTGATACAGTTTCTAAGAAAATTTCATTGTCATTATATAAGATCGTGAATATCACTCGCCAAATGAATATTCATGGCTAAGAAATTCGACAAAAATTGTCAATTATTATGTAAATAGGTCTAAATGAATGTTTGTTATTACATCAACAATTTAACTGTATGTTCATGATGATATTGAATGTATTATTTGTGAAGAGAAAAACCTATATTTTTTCAAATATTCTAGATACTCTTAGATTCCATGGATCAATATTTTGTTTTGATTTGTTATTTTCATTCCATTTTCGTTTGTAGATGTCCACATGAAAAAAACAAAACAATGTATCATGATCAAACGATTTGCTGTTTTGAGAGTCTTTTAGCTTTCACTCCCGTATGAACAATAAAATAAGATGTTAAGAAGAAAATATCTAGGAATGGGAAAATTCAACTGCTGGACATTTTCACAAATTTACAAGATTCAGTGTGAATAGGAATGCAAATTTTGTTTGCTAAGATTCAAAACAATAAAGTTGTTCATCACTGAGTGTTTTAATTATTTGTATGCCAAGGAGCATTTATTTTTCTCATCTAGATTCAGTTTTGTAGTGTTGATAGGAAAACACTATCCTAAAGATGTATTTTCTTAATATGATTTTCAATTAATTTTTCGGATAATTGCAACTTGATTAATTTTATGAATTCTGTATCAAAATTTATTTCCTGTAACCTTCAATTTTGAAATTCACTCTTTTTGTGGAAATAAACTTGTTTGTGCACTCGCAATATGGGCTACATGGACAGTATGGTTATGTGCATTGATACATTGTAGTTCCAGGACATATATTTTATTACAAAACTGTGATATCCACAAATACATCATTTCCTACCTAAGAAATCAGAAAATAAGTGCCCTGAAGGAAAACCACTAAAATAACACTCATTTCTCAGGCTTTGTTTGTTTCCTACATCTAGCTAAGTAACTCAACAACTGGTGCCCAGTGAGGAAGGTGAACCCCCCAATGGGGATCAACCAAGCACAAGTCACAAACATATTCAACTTCAACCAAAACACTGTAAACAAACCCAAAATACCCCCGAATCCAATATGAAACGGAATCGCTATGGGCGTGAAGTTGCCGAAATTGATGCCGATTTTTCCCCACAGCATAAATAGAATCAAAAGCGGAGCGGCTGTGAGAGTTGTGAAAAACATTGAAACTGCCTGGGCAGGTCGCTTTTCAGCAGAACGAAACAAATGCTGAATCTCCGGTTTGGGCCCGCGTACGCTTCTGACCACCTGCGACCCCTCTACACCACCCAAATTAACCTCGATTCCACCCAGAGCCCAACGGATGGGGTTAGTCATGATGGCGTCTCCTAATATCAATTCCATTTCGAATATGCCAGATTGCTGGAGCTCTTTGGCTAAGTTAACCTCGATTTTGTACTCTTTATTGTTATCTTGCTCTGCCACAAACACTATTTCCCTGTTCTCAGAGTACAAACGCAAGAATGCTTGATGTACCTTCGAAGAAATCATGAATTTCACCACCAACAGTTGAGTGGAATCAGCTAATAGTCTAGAACTCATCTTGTTTGGATGACTCAGCTGGATCAGCTTCAAAGCTGACAAGCCGTCCCCATCACTCAAGCCAATACCTAAGGATTTGACATCCAGAGAGCCCAATACCCTAGCATTGAAAGTTGTACTGTGACTTCCAGCACTCAAAACCACCTTGTAAAACCCTGGATCCACTTTGAGGTCCAGAATGAACTCAATGGGACTAGATCCACCAGCTAAGGCCTGTTTTGACAGAACAACAGCCCCATCCTCGACTCTAGTAACAGATTCAGCTATTATTGGTCCAGGAACAGGTTTCAAAGCTGATCCCAATATACTACTGACCTGTATGTGCAACTGTGGTTTGTTTGACGGTACCTGAGTGGAACCAATAACCACAATACTAACTGGAGACACGTTGCTAGCTGAAAGTGCCTCAGCAGCCTCCAGTAGAGCTAGAACTCCTTTAGCATTTTGCACAGTCTTTCTAGTCAACAGATAATTACCAATTTTTTCTGCTTGGGTGGGAGTAAAAGGTGTGACACCAGGCAAACGTAATAAACCAGTGACTATCAATGAAGTAACAGTAAGACCACCCTCCCATTGCAATATTCTACCATCAATTTCATCTGCTTGGACAATGATATCCTCAATTCGGTCCTGTATGAACTTGCCAGCATTTCCTAGGTTAGCCGATGCATGTAATGCCTGTCCGATATTCTGGACACTATCATCTTCTTTGAGCTTGCTTTGCACAAACTCTGACACTTTGTTCGGGCTTGGAATAGATTGTTTCAACAAAGTCAGTATCTCTAATGCATATCTGATGTCGGATAATGAAGATTTCTCTGACAAGACTAATTCAACATCCTAAAATCATACAAAAACAATTTTCGTCATACTCGTTCAAGTCTTAATGAACATACCTTCAGTAGAGCTGGTTCATATAATTTCCCTTGACATCCCAGCAGAGACCACGCACTAAGAGCATTGAATTTAGCTTCCCAAGTAACATCTTTGAAATTGTTCTTCAAGTGGGAGCAACTTTTCTTAGTTTGTGAAGCATCCAGAGGTTCATTCAAAAGTTTGTAGCCTTTAACGGCGTAGTAAGAACTTGACAAATCGTTTCCTTCGATTTGCAAGGACCTACCTAGAATCTGGAGGAACTTTTTGCCATCAGATTGAGTAAAGTAACCTCCAATACTAGCATGGGTTCTTACAACTAAGGCGAATATTAGGATGAAAGCTAGAACAAATAGGAAATTTGTAAACTATAAGAAGACAATTGCAATCATTTTGCCAAACCTGGACAAGACAATTTCAGGATTATCTTCATTTTTGTTGTGATGTGACTGATATAACAAATTTCACCGGCAATTCATCACAATTTGACACGTCACGTAAAACTTAGTCCACGTAATGTGTTCTGTGCACAGAAATTATATAGATATAATATATATTGAAAGTATATATATATATATGTATATATTAATCATGATTTCTATGGTAGTGTCAGTAGCCAAAAACTATCGATTCTTTCGATAGCTCAAAATTATCGATACTACCGATAGTGCTTTCGATAGTCTTTCACCTCAAGTGAGTTATTAGGCTAATGCCAAGTTATTGTATATAATTTCATTGCTTCCATTCCTTCTTTTATGTTTTTCCGTTAAGAAACTTATTTCGAGTTGAAAAAAATATTCGTTAATTTATTCACGATCATGTTCACGATACAATTTAATTGTGACATGAGTTATTGGTTCATAATCTAATCATGGCAAAGGCAAAGAAGTTTTATGGTCTAGTCCCTGATCAGCTTTCATCGAAGTTTTCTTTAATTTCCGAGGACAGATTCGTAGTGGAAATCAGTGGCTTTTGTGAGGAAGCAATAGAGATTTTCAGAAACATTCCTTCCAGAGCGTATGGTAGGTAATTTTACCAAGAGCAGTTTGGGAAAATGGTCATTAAATTGTTGTTTACAGAGCCAAGATCTCGAAATTGGAATTTCCACATACAAGACTATGAACTGGTGAGAAACAAACTAAATTCATTGAAACTGAAGCTACAGATAGAAGAGTTGCCCCCCTTTGTCCTGAATACAGTGAGAACCAAACCAAAAGATGTGATCATTGATTTCGACAAGATTGATCCTGTACTTATCAACACCCTGATGCCATTCCAAGTTGACGGTTTAAGGTATCTCTAGTTGAGCCCCAAGAGTCCAACAGATGAACAAAAATATTGTTTCACCTTAGGTTTGGTCTCAGCAAGAATGGACGGTGCATGTTAGCAGATGATATGGGGCTGGGTAAAACTTTTCAGGCAATGGCCATCATGAATTATTATAAAGAAGATTGGCCACTTCTCATAGTGACCAAATCTACTATAAAGTGAGTGGTGAAATATACCATTATTCCAAACTAAGAAATGTCAAAATTCCAGATCTGTTTGGGAAGAAACTATTACTACTTATTTGCCATCAGTTCCTGTTATGAGTATCCAGTACATGGAATCTGGCAAAGATTGGATTGGAGATTCTAAGATACTCATAGTCTCCCATGATATGATGACCAGGTCAATACAGAAATTGCTAGATAGAGGATTCCAAAGTATTATCATTGATGAGTCACATATTTTGAAGAGTTTCAAGTCGAAATGTTGTCAAGCAGCTACCTCACTTGCCAAAAAGGCTAAGAGGGTAATTTTGTTGAGTGGAACTCCAGCTCTTTCCAGGCCTAGTGAGCTGTACACACAGCTCAGCCTGATTGACAGCAAATTTTTCCAGAACTTTTTCGTCTTCAGCAAACGGTATGTTCAAGATATTTGAAGTGCATTCTATCAGAATATTCTTGGATTCTTATGAGTAGTACAGAGTACCCCAAAAATGGTGTGGGCACTTTGGCAACAACTTCTAGGGCCAAAATCAGGAAGAAAACTTAAAAAAACATTGGCAAAAAGTGCTTAAGGTTGTTATGCCTCTTGAGATGAAACAGTGATTTTTTTTTATGTATTCAGAATTCCAGTTTATTCACACTTGATTTGGTGGGGACAACCCACTGAATAAATTTCCGCATTTTTAGGTGAATCACTCTGTAAAAAGTTTTTTTCCTATTTTTGGCACTAGAAGCCACTGGTATGGTAGAGTATTCAACACACTATTTATGACACCCTTTTGTCATAAACTGTAAATCTCATATTTCTTTGAAAATAATGATACAGTTTTCAGACACTTCATAAGTTCTGATAGCAACTTTGACCACTCAATTTTTTCTACAGCTATTGTGATGGTAAATCCACTCAGTTCGGTTGGGAAGCAAATGGTAGCTCAAATTTGCAAGAGCTAGAAGTTATCCTAGGAAGAAAATTCATGATTCGTCGGACGAAAGAAGGTGTATTGAAATCATTGCCACAAAAAAATCGAGAAATACACACTTTGGAAACTAATCTCAGTGAGTTACCTGAGGTAGATAGAGCAGTGTTGGAAAAGTTAGGACAGGATTATGTATCTCAGACTGGCCCCAGGAAGCATTCGTTGTTATTGACGTTTTTTTCAGAGACGGCCAAAATCAAAGTTCCTTCAGTGTGGTGAGTTTTAATTGCCTCATGTTGCTCAGCGATATGATAATAACTAATAAAGAGCATTAAATTAGCGCTCACTCTAGAAGAGTATTACATTAATTGATGGGAAAATCAAATATACGAATCCCAGATCTTTTCATAGTTGATATCAATCAAATGATGTAAAATCAATTACTCTAGTTGGAACCATTGCTCAAGTTCAGTTTTTGCCAAAGTACCTCTGGGAGACCTCATTTATTTTCACTTATTTCATGATATTTTTTCACATTATTCATCAGAGTTTCTTTGTGAGCATTGTGTGATATTTTTACAAGAAAAATAAGGTGAATCTCTCTAGAAGATACCTGAAAGTCGATGTAGGATGTTTCAAACAACCTAGATCCAAATCTTTTTCATTACAAGATTTCATAATTGAAGTATTATTATATATGTTGTATAATGTATGTATTTTTCTTAATATAAGACCAATTCATCAGCGATTAACATGTTTCACATTTTTTAATACTATAAACCAGGACAAATTTATTATTGTTAGGTCAATCATTTTTTGTCTCTGACAGATTTGAGTCATGTGGCCTGCTAAGATCAAATTTGAACCAATTTTAATTTTTTACCTAAAATATCTCACTAATATATTGCATATCCTTGATATTATTTTGTTACACTGACCATGAATTCAAAATTTGTCCTTTTGTATATAAATTTGCCATCCTGAATCTTCAAATTTTACCTTTTTCATTTTTTACCTGAAATATCTTATAATTTGATATCTGTTGAAGATGGCCTTAAGAACATATGATTACATTTGGAAGGTAGTAAGGTTTTCAATAATTCATAGATGATAGAAAATACAATACAGGGTTCCATTTGAAAAAAAAATGACTTTCTTGAGATTGTTTGTATCAGAGCTTGACGCACCTTTTTTCACACCCTGTTTAATATGAATTCAATATGGGTCCAAATTCATGTTATATAGGTTTTAGGAAGCCACTGTTGATATTCTAGCTCTCTTTCAGTACTTGCCAGAAAGATATCACAATTTTTAATGATGCTGTTTTTACCGTCGAGAATCAAAAATTAATTCATATTTCACAAACCGTAAGAGATGCTATAGGATATGCTGTAGCAATTAATTACACTAACATTTTAGGATAATATATCACTAAATCAATGAGTCAATAAAAAACTCATCCAAACTATAATAGGTTATATCCATCAGTGTATATTTTAGCGCTTTTCTGAACATATTTAGTGGTTCAATTTCTTTTAAATAATTGGGAAGATGATTAGATTTTGCAACCATTGTAAATAAATGTGTTCTTAATGAGACTCGAGGTGGGTAGCAGAAGTTTTACATCTCTGTTTTGTCCAGCATTATGGGTAGAAGAGTGAGAGCTGAACTTAGAGCTATACAGGGCAATTACTGTTGATATTTTATAGGATTTGAACAGGAATTTCGAGGTTCAGCTTTGCACATGTATCTCGAGGCTCGTTTATGTAGAATGAGTATACTCGAAATTACGAAAGTATATCTTTTCCGTTCTCTAGATCCTTCTAATACGCCATCGAGTCTGAATAAGTGATATATTAACAATATAGACTAATAACTACACATCAAATATCGCTGTTTTTATCCCATAACAACAATTCGTTGAATTCCCAGCTTGTATATTCTACAACTTGTCGAAACCAAAGTGAAATTCATCGTTTTCGCTCATCACCAAGTCATGTTGGACGCCATCGAGAACGTCGTCAAGGAGAAGAACGTCAAATACATCAGGATAGACGGTAAAACGACTTCCGATCAGCGGAGGTACTACATCAACAAGTTTCAACTCGACGACCGCTATTCGTGCGCCATCTTGTCCATAACAGCCGCTAATGCTGGCATCACGCTGACTGCTGCCCAATTGGTGATTTTTGCCGAATTGCATTGGAATCCCAGTGTGAGTAACGTAGTTTTTTTTTATTTTTGAAATATTTTATAGTAATTAGACACACATATTTTATAATGTACTCATTAGTACCTAATTTGTCATTACTGGTATTTAAGTAAACCGAGCTCTGTCAATAAGATTGATATATATCAGACAATAAAGTATATTTTTGATTGATTAATACAATTATGTGATTAAATTTTTTCAATTATTCTATTTATTTATTCATTTATTTACATAGACATTAGACATTTCAACAGGATGGGTCAACATCCCAATTACAGAAATGTTCATCAATAATGTAAAGATATACACGTGAATAATGAAAAATTAGGTATTCCATTTGATGAAAAAGAGTTATTGCTATTTGAACTTTCTCAAATTATTCCTCAAACTTGGAGGATTTTTACTGCTTCTCCCCGAATTATGGATGTACCCACAAGGAAGGTCCATTTTTCCTCTTGCTGTTACTAGAAAATAATTCCGATACATTGAAGAATGACTGGGTTATCGATTTTCAACAATCACCATGAAAACTCAATTTTTTTTTTCTTCAAACCCGAATATTTCTATAACAACTACATAGACTTGAGTATAGAGAAGGCTGATGAAGATCATGATGAAAAAACCTAAAGAATCTGAAAGCGCAATGAAAAATACAGCATTACATTTGAAAAAACGAAGTTGGTGTCTACTTCCATTAAGAAACATTTCCATTAATCAGCAAATCATTATGGCTGGATTGGATGAAACAGCCTGTAGTAGTATTAGATATATATCTGTACATCGTTGTGCTGACATTCTTTTGTTTCGTTGCTTCAATATCAGATGAGGAAAAAAAACGGGCGTTATCCAAATAGTTATTATGCGAAATATGGGCAACTGATCGAATTCCCTTGCTCGATTTTTGTGGCAGATCCTGAGTCAAGCCGAGGCCAGAGCCCACCGGATAGGGCAGGACCGCCCCGTGATGGTGCGCTACCTGCTGGCCCCCAAAACCGCAGACGACTCGATCTGGACGTTGCTGATGGCGAAGCAGACCACCCTGAAGAACGTCGGCCTCTGCATAGACTCTTTCGAGGACGTCGACGTCGCCGCGCGTCCGGCGAGACAGTCCACCGACATAAAGAAGTTTTTGACGCCCGACAGGAAGCGCAAATTGGATGCGACGTGTTTTCCGGACGACGGGATGGACGACATGCTCGTCGAGAGGAGCGAGGAGATCGAAATTTCTTTGGACGACGGCTGGGACGACGTTCTTTGTGACGTCGAATTCTAGGTTAGGGTCTACACTACAAGACTACGAGTGTTTCTTTTGCATGTCCGGTATTAACATCACAAGATTTCCAACGATGTCCTCCGATATTCGATATCGATAATGGTATTACTGCTTTTCTATTGGTCGTTACAGAGGTGTAAAAGTGACGGAAATACATAACTAGTGGTAGTTGGAGAAGGATAGTACAAAGAATGCTCAAACAAAAAAACTCGGGAATAATATCTCTGGGTCGCAAGAAGTCCACCATGTTTAGACAAAGTTCGAATATTTGAATTTTGTGTTCAATATACCATTGGTTTCTCGTGAGTACATTGAATTTATCCTGTCAACAGTCGCGAACTTTCAAATTGAGTGAGATATAACTACGAACATTATAAATACCTGAGGACAAAAAGGGTGTCAGGGATTCATATTTTGTATGATCCGTGAATCTTGTTATTCGTTATTGAGGATCTCCTTGAATTTGCGAATCATTTTCTGAAAACTGAATCTGACGTTTGCCAAAACATGACGGATTTCGCTCCGTTGTCGTTAACCGCTGTGGTTTATATGGTGGCTTTATAAAAAACTTTATCACCTAAGATTTACCACTTAACATTCAAGACTTTACATTTAAGACAGATGGAACATGGAAATACAATTGTTCATGTTATAAAACCATTTAAGACTTTCCATTTAACATTTATCATTTAAGAAGATGCCAAACTTCCAACTTGAGAAATTATTGTTAAATGGCCATAAATGACAATAAGATGTGCGCTTGTTCGCCTATGATGTTTTTTGGGAGTGTCGACAAGTGACACCTCTGCTTCCCGCTTTTGTTCAAAACTGTATTGAGGTTATCTTTTACTGTACGCGAATATTGTCAGTGTTTTCAGGATTTTTGCGGATTTTTGTCATGGGTATTATTACTCTAACCAGTTTTTTAATGCTTTCGGCGTTTGGAATTTATTATTCAATTAATAAAAAGAAATGTCAGTATGTACAAAGCTTAAATGATTTTTAAATGTTAAATATTTTTATAACCTAAGCCATTATAATGTCTTACTCAAAGTGATAAATGATAAATGTTAAAAGTTTTTATAAAGCCACCAATAGAGTTGATGTAGATGAGACACTCCTGTGTATTCTGAGAGTACAGTGACTCATTGATGTAGGTGGAGCTACTCATATACTTGTTCTGTTAATTTCTTGATATTGGCTAACCTTGATGAACATGAAATGGCGTGGGCGAAACTGTAAAAACTACAAAAAACTGTCAGCCGAGTTTCCAACAAAATTCGTAGGAACTGGCACAGATCGATGAAAATCAGATATTATTTTGTGTTCCAAGATTTCTCAGTGTCGCCAACAAATATTGGTATATTCTTTGAGGTTAGTTCACTCAACTATATCATACAATTCATCTCCGAATGGAACAGTGTTTTTGAATCGAAAATCATCATCAACCACAATGCATTTTAATCATTATAAATGATCATAGTTTGTTTCAGAAAGTGATATTTACATATTTAGGTATACTAACTTTTGTATTTGTAATTTGGAATTTTCGTGTGTTCCACAAACATTGCAACAGCGCCGTGCACGTTGATGAAATAAACAACAATTTCAATATCTTGAAAAAAAACATTACCTTATGAAAAGCGATTTACAAAAAAACTAACGATTTTTATCAAAATCCGCTTTCATAGTTCGAAAACCTCTATATACATCTGTTGGTTAATCAAATTTTCTGAGAATTTCAATGATTACGTTTCGTTCTGGAATTGATTGAAATTCGCGTTATTTGGTATAGGTGCTCTGAAGGTAAGGAACGACCTTAAGTGTGTCCGGATTATAGAAGTTACATCATACTTCAGTACTTGATAGATTGATCTGGTTAAAACTAACTAGCTCTGATTGCAGGTCCCTTAAAATTTCGTTGCCGTGACATGCCACCGGAGATACAAGCTGTAACATTATTTGCTAAAGCTCAAGGTAGAGTTGACCTGATTCACCAACACAATGTTCTCCATCTAAATAGCAAGGTTTTTAGTTCTAATTTATCATGAATACAGTCATAAGATTTTTTGTACTCGTTCATTTTGAGGTATATTTTTGTGATTTTTATTGTAGACCATCTCGAATAACATTTTACACTTTATTATCTCTTTTTAATATTTTTCACCTGCCACAATATTTTTATATATTCTACAAGAAGTAAGCATTTACATATTCATTGAAATTATGGAAATACACTGACTCAAAATTGATTTCTCTTCATTCATTGTAAACTAGATGTGAGAGAAAACTAATGTCTGAGCTTGATTTGATTTATTCACTTGTATCAATGAACTGTCACTGTGACGTATTGATGTAGAATGATTAGATCATTATTGATCAATATCGCTCATAATAGTTGACGAACAAAAATATTACTTGGGATGAGATATCCGCCCTTTGAACAGAATACTACCGGGTGACAGCCGTTGTCCATCTTGCAATAAAATGATGAAAGGATGATCTGCAATGAACTGTTTAGGAGGTGAAGAACTGCTTATGGCACATCTCATCATCATCATCATACCTGAAAAAAAATTGGACATTAGAATTAACAAAATGATCCGATCAGGTAACCATAGTTTATCAACTGACACAACATGTATTCGAAGCATTCCGGACACAAGACCAAGCAGATTATTGTATCTAATGGAACTCGATCAGTTAGGTTCAGTGACACACCCTGTGAATGGAAAGCTACTATAATCTTCTCACTCGTGTAGCAAAACTATTAGGAAAGAATGATCGACAGTGAAGTTTTCAATAGTACAACAATAGTATAGTGAAACTGGGGCTCGATCAAAGATATATTATATATTCACTACTATGCCTTTCTATCTGCCTTGCCCCATCGACTTATGAGGAGCATTTAAAAAAAAGAAAGCTATCGATTCGTCTGGATGTGCAAAAGATAGCTGCAATTTTGCCAACAGGCAGCTGATCACTGCTGGTTGCCTCTCTCTCGTTTGTTGTTTTCATTGGTTGGATTCCTCCACCTTTTTCTAGGCGCGAACTTGAGTCTATTTGAAACAGGACAATATCTCGAACAAAGTTTAAAAATCCTTCCTTGATTTGATGGGCTGAACCAACTACGATTATTTATCAATTTTTAATATTGAAACAACAAGCAGAGATGAGTCTTTGTTTTATTACACTTATTGATCAATAAACTTCGATGAACAATAGATTTGAGTGAATAATCTTACACTATCAACTCGATTTGAATGAAAATAACTGACAATATCGTATTTCTGAATACACTCGTATGGCACATCAACATGTTTTTGCGTCTCTTATGGTAGTTTCAATTCCTCTATCCATATAAGATAGATAGATAGATAGATAGATTTTATTGGTCCATTTAAAAGAACTTTTACAAGTTATGGGACAAGTCACGAAAATACTCATATATGTAAAAAGTCACTTTAACAGATTCAAAACATAAAATATACAAACAAATACATTTACTTATACTAATATATACACATATACATACGTATACACACATATATTGCACAATTGAGAACATTCAAAAATTCAAAACGACTCTATTTAAAATAATTAGTGAACTCATCAATATTGTAAGGACTTATATCTAACATGAGCACCTTGATATTATATTTGAAACGGTCCAACTTGTTAAATCTTTTATAATCATCAGGTAATATATTATACAGTCTAAGGCCCATTATTTGGTATGATTTTTGACACAATGATGTACGATTTCTTGGAATATGTAGATCATTTTTTATTCTTGTATTGTAATGATGTACCGATTCATTTTTCATGAACTTATCTAGATTTTTGTGTATATACATCAATAGTTCAACGATAAATAAGCCATAAACCGTGAGAATATTATATTCTCTGAATAGTCTTCGACAGGAAGTTCTTGAAGGTACGTTAGCAATGTTTCTTATTATTCTTTTCTGTGTTATGAAAATATCTTTCATAGAAGACGAATTACCCCAAATTAAAATACCATATATTAATCTTGACTGAATTTGACCATGATAAAATAAAAGTAATGCTTGTTTATCCAGAACATTTCTTAAAACTCTAATTTGATAACACTTGCTATTCAGATTCTTCATGAGATTTATGCCATGAGTGGTGAATGAGAGATTAGAATCAAAATATATCCCTAAAAATTTAACAGAGTTTGATTGTTCTACTGATTTATTACTTATATTTACATCTATTTCGGTGGTACTATTACGATGACGATTTTGGAAAGACATATATTGAGTTTTGCATGGGTTTAGGAATAAAGAATGGCTGGATAACCAGTCATGAAGACTCTGTAGAGTGGAGTGAATTGTATCCTGTAGAATACACTCATTCCTCTCACGAAACAAAAGTGTTGTGTCGTCAGCATACAAACAAGAGAAGGCTTTTGGTGTAATTACAGGCAAGTCGTTAATATAAAGCACAAACAAAACCGGACCCAGAACAGAGCCCTGGGGTACTCCAATTTCATTGGGCATAAGAGTCGATACGAACTGATTTTGAATATTATCTATTCTATGATTTATTTTGACACTTTGACTACGATTTCGAAGATACGATTCGAACCAATCATGAGTTTTTCCTCTAACTCCAAAATTGTATAGTTTTTGCAATAAAAGCTCATGTTGCACGCAGTCAAAGGCTCGAGTCATATCACAGAATACAGCTGTAGTAATTTCATTCGCTTCCACACCTTCCAAAATTTTTTCATAGAGAGAGTATATAGCAGTCATCGTTGAACGACCTTCATGGAATCCATGTTGGTTTCGATTAAGTATATTATTCTTCATAAGCTCGATCTATATATAATATCATATTATCTTGTATATGCCATGTATTCAGATTCATTATTATTCGTTTCTGTTCATTGTTATTTTCCTAGCTTCAATAGTGGAACCAAACTGCAACTTTCTTTGTTATTGTAATGCTTCCGGTTGTTTTCGGAAGGGACATCATCTTTGTTATTTTCAATGGGACACCCTGTATTTTATAAAATTTATGGATTGCTCTCATGATTCTGATTCATCTTATTATTGCCTACACCTAAAATGAACCGTTTTTGAGCAATTCGAATTTCTAAAAATCTATTTTTTATGGAAACCCTATCTTTTCTCCTCATGATTCGATCCAATTATAGAACTGACTCCTAGTTTTGATTATAATGATCAAGATTTCGTCGAATCATTAGTGATTCATGGCGAATGGAATACGGTTTTCACAAGAACATGCCATACTTTTGATACAAAATATCCAGAAAGACGGAAACCACAGATTATACGAAACATTTCCAACAAATTGGGACAGGATTGCTGAACAGATAGCAGTGAAGGTATGCGCGAAGTTGATCTTTCATCCGGGTTGAAAAGAATCAGAGCTTTCATATGACAGTTTATTCACATCAAATATATTGTGTGTTCTTAGCATAATAAAAGAGATTGGCAGGTAGTTGGGATTAGGCGAAAGTTGATACCTATACTAGTGTTAGATAAGAGAACATAAAATAACCGAGACATTTCATGTGGAATGAGATAAGCGTCCTTTGAACAATATATTGGATGCCATTTGGTGCTCGATTTGCAATAATATTACAAAAGGATGGTCAGCAACAAACTCTTCAGGTGGCATGCGGGCACATTTGAACATCATTGTCATATCTGGAAGAGGAGGAAAACTATAGCAACTTTCACAAGAATTGGGAAAGAAAAAACAGATTGATCTTTCTGTTGTACATTCCAATACATTTCAGGTACGAAAACATGCCTAATAACAAATAATCACATCATGCAGGGTCAATCCATACATCGTCAAGCTCGAAACATGCCGAACTTTTCATTATCAAGTATCATTCATCAATAGAACGGCGAAGTTGTGGAATTCTTTGCCTAGTGAAGTCTTTCCCGATGCCTACAACCTCTGAACTTTCAAGATAAATTCCAACACCTTTCTTCTCTCCCAAAATTCCATCACTGACTATCACGATGTCCCTCGAACATTAATGGATATCCTTTCGTGTTCTCAAAAGATGAAAAAAAAAAAGACATGAAAACCATAATGCTCACATATCTGGATGAGAATACAATTTCTGATAAAAATAATTGACGACGATATAAATTTATAGGTAGTTGATTGGACATCCCAGTGTGAAATATTATCATTCCATTTGTGTTGAAGTTCATACATACAGTGTGTATGATTTCAAAAAGCAACGCTCTCCCAAATTAAGACCTGTTGAGCTTTTCCTCCGATATAGCTTTCTTTGAAGATGTGGACAGATCTGAAAAAATCTATTTTCAAGGCCTATTTTGTTTGCTGAAAGGGTCGAAATTTCAAAAACGGCTATTCGACATTTTTTTCCAAAAACTCAACAGCTCATCATGATTGAAATTGAAATATACAGAGTATCCCGTTGTTTTGAATTAAAATTTTATCGAATAAATCGAATATACTCAATAGTTTTTATTTTATCAGGATGGAAGGACATAGTAAAGCCTAAACAAATGAACATCAGTGCGATAGCAACATAGATATGAGCATGCGCGGATTTGACCTGTCACCCTTAGAGGTGACAGTTCTACTTGAAAAGTTCATGGCTGTATGGGGGTGAGATTTTCCTGAAATCGGGTTTCTCTTCCGTACTTTCCGGTTTCAGCAAAAAAAACCCTAACTTTGGAATTTTAAAGGGAATACCAGAATAGATTTGTTCTTTGGATTCTTCGGACGATACTGAGCACGATCTTACAGTTTGGAGACGAAGCATTCGATTTTTAAGAACCATTGTTATTTTGCATCTATAGAGTGAGTTGGACTTCAATCAATCTGATGAAGATTAATGATGAATGAACACCCTCCTAGCACTTTTGATTCTCATTCCCCCGGAACTTTAGAAACCATGGCCCAACAATAAAATATGTTCTCCATATTTTTGTCCATGCAGAGAACATGGAGTACGACTATCACAGTTAGTAATTGACGAGATCGTTAATAAAAAGAAGAAACAAAATTGAATTTCAGAATTCATTTGAGATTGCAAGAATTGTGACAAGTGAATCACTAAATTTGTAGTACCTATTTCAGCTCAAGAAATTTTAAGTAATTGTAAGGATCAATTACTTTGGAAAACAATCTGATTTTTGTTGAGTATTTTATTTTCATGAATATAATTCATAATCCTTATTTCAACTATTTTCATAACTTACATGTTATTCGAATACTGAGAAGTATCTACAAAATAGTGCTTGGAGAAGTTCAGAGAACAAGAAATCTTACAGAAATTGTTGCACAGCACCAGCCCATTGCCGTTGATAAAAGATATAATAAATATCAACGAATACATTGATTAAATGAACTATATCCCTTACTCCATCTAGTTTTGTGGGTTAGAGACGCGACTTGCGAATAATATATTTTCGGCCGAATGTTCTCTTTCTTGAATCAAAACTTGGAACGGGTGGTCGGCAGTGAAAATCACAGGAGGAGGAGGCAAGCTACACAGCATTATTTCGAACCCTGAAACCAAGAATAAGACAATTTTATCGAAAGCTTTCAAGGCGCTAATAGTGGGAACACTGGTCTGAAAACGGTCTAGAATGAAATAGAGTAGTGAACAATTACTTAGATAGGAAAACTTTTCAAGTCATAGGAGAGAGGTCGATCAGTGTCGTTTTAGAACGAATTGATAAAATCCATTGTTTTCTTCGCGATACGGAAACCGAAACAAATGAACGTCAGCGCGATCGCAACAGAGATATGCGCATGCGCATAATTGTGATAACCTGAATTGCTGGTTTGGTGGAACAGTTTGAAGCCATGATCGCGATCAAACTATGGGAAATTTTCACCCTGGGATCGAAATCGTCGATAAAACTTGGTTTAATGCGACTCTTATAAAATATGAGAGCCAACAACGTTTTCGTTACGGTAGGTATTATATTTATCAACAGTCTAGAACTTTCACAATTGGTTTTTCTCTCACAATTCTTTCACTATTCATTATCTTTCTGAACTTGTTGTTGTTTTTCAGCACTCTAAGCATACTCCTCATGTAGATAACTTGGAAACACTCAGGAGAATATCTTCTGAGAAGGATTATGACCTTTTGCAATCTGATCTCCATTGAAAGAATACAATCTTTTCAACTTCGAAAAATAATTAATCATATCTTTGGGTTGGGATAAGTATAGAACCAAGTGAATATCTTTTAAACGAAAAGAACGATATTTATGAAAATTTGCAGGTAAGTGCAATGGAACATTATGCATCTGATGTACATTTTTTTGTCAATAATATACTTCCGGTTTAACCAGAATTGCCAATTAGATAAACTAATTGATGATGTTTGGATGCATGGTAATAAAAAAAACGAGTACTGTTTAGTACGTCTTATTTTCTGCGAGTGTCAAATTCTGATTGACGGAAATAAATTTCACAATCACCATAACCGATCATCATTAAAATTTCAATACGCTCTTTTTCACTTGATTGAACCATCCTAAATTGTACAATTTGTGAATCGTATGTTTATTTATTACTATGCATACAAATAACATCAATTAGTTTATCTAAGTAGTTTTTTGCTCTAATGCAAAAAACTCAAAGGAGGTTGATTAAAGTGCTATCTATATTCCTCGTGTTTATAATTTTATTTACACTAAACTCAGTATGTATGGCCTTCAAAATAACAAGCTCTTTCAAAATCTGTAATCTAGAATAAGCCATTTTGTATATTATTCTTTGGCAGTACCTCTCGAGAAAATTGAAGAAAAAATCGATATCACAACTCGATCGTGCATTTTCTTATCAGAAAAATCTTGGAGGAGTAAAAAAGTCTCAAAAATATAACTAGTCTAATTAAAAACTTTATTGATGTTCTACATTTTCAATTTACGTAAGATTTTAACAAAGAGGATTGTTGATACAACCACAAAATATATTCAAAGCATATTGGCTTTCTCTTTTTGTATCTAATTGGTTTCGCAACATAACTATAAAGGGGTGATCTGCATTGAATTTCTCTGGTTCTTTATTTGTCCAAGAACTATATTTTCTTCGTATGAGCATGCCTGGAAAAAATCGAGAAGTTTAAGAATCCGAACTCAATTTTAATGCCTTGAAATTAGGTGCTTCTAGTAAAACTCTGAACAGGACTCCAAAAAATTTAACACACAACTAATCAAAACACACAATCAAACCAAACAAAATAAATTTTTGTTTTTCATCCGCAGGGATTTTCTATACGCCCTGTGAATAAAATGGTCGAAATTCCGCTTCCTCCATCAGCATTCTTGACGAGAATCAAGGTGAATGGGTGGTCAGCTATGAAATCTTCTCGAAATACCCCTTTCCTCTTCAAAATAGCCTTTTTTGCTGCAATAAAAAGATTTGGGAAATTGAAAAACGCAACTCTCTTTGTTTTTTTCGATCCAAAACAGATCATTACTGTAGAAGTGAACGCAAGTAAGTGCACTCACCGCCATGTTAGTTGTGTCACCTCGAACTTCATGCGCAGCTAACCGTAAATAGCAATGCTCAGAAAGCTCAGCAATCTGCGCAATGGCACCACGTGAGGTGTAAAACGGGTAAATGCTGTCATTTGCAGGGTGATAACGGAATCAATTTTTTACAGATACCTATCCAGCCTACTGCTCACAAGCTGGTGCGAGCATCATCGAAAACTTTAATTTTTCAATGTATGACTTTGCTAGTTCTTCCTTTTTTTTTTGTTTAGAAATATTGTTAGAATATTTCATTGCCATTTGTTACATCATTTTATTACATTAGGTTTCCTATTTCAAATAAAGATGTTCTATAGATATATAACAAAAATAGCAAGCTAAAAATTAAACTTTTTATTCACCCAGAAAAATCCAATTTGCTACTCGAATCAATTCATTATTTACAACTTTGGAATATTCTCCGCGTTTAAATATCTTGGTAGGAATCATAGACTTATTATATAAGTCTATGGTAGAAATAGATACACGTTAGTACAACGAAATAACTCGATCATTCATTCAGAGAGAATTTCATAGATTCACCGTGCGAGAAAGGGTCCTTGTTGGAAAATAATCTCAGTGGAGGGAATATGACATCTGGTGGGCATTTTTTAACTAACTTCTGGCGGGCATGTAATCAGCTGATGTAAACAAACCAATTCAAGTTGAATTTGGCACCTTTGGCAACTAACTTACCATTTTGTGCTTGTCTTGGTTGAAATTTCAAGAAATCATTGTGAATTTTGGATCGAAAAAGATTCATAAAATAGCGTATTTGTAATACTCACTTTATAGTTGATGACTGCAGTTACAAAAAGGCGGAACATTTCATTTCACATTTTTCCGAAACTTAAACAGTCCTTCGTGTTAGTGGAGAATCAGTTTTGGATTAACGCGATAAACGTCAAGCATGGATCAAGAGGACGATGTACAAAAGACTGGGTGCAGTTTAGATATCCCATGAATGACATTGACTTCGACACAGAGGTCACACAGAGTGATACCGAAGTAGTACCGCCAATGCCTTGTAGCAAAATTTTCTTGACATATCTAGCTGCTAAAAAAGGCCATGGCGCATTATTATATTGAAACTGCGTAATATCATCAGGTAATTGGTAGTTTTATATTCTTTATTGCAAAATCGAACAAACTGACAAATATTCGAAAAATCATTTCATAATAAAATTATCTCAATAATAACTAGAAATAATCCTTTTGAACTGATAGCATATATATACTAAGTGATCAACCATTTCGAGGAAATGCAATCATCTGCAGTTTTCTGGAATATTAATGTAATAGTAAAAATAATAACACTAACAACTATAGATACAATTGAAATCCGAACTATGATTTCGATTTTCAACATACAAATGATTCAGAATAGAACTATGGTCTGGTTTCTACGGAAGCGTAGAGAGGTCACATATTGGTTCAAGAAGAATTCACTAAATTCCGACTTCAATATTGGAATTTTATTGAAATAAATTCAATAAAAATTCCGACTTTGTTCGGAAAATTTTTGATTATAATATTTTTCTGATCTTCAGAATGTGTGTGAAATTTTAGTTGAAACAAGTACGAGTTGATTGAATTTAGATAAATGGTATGGAAAATGCAGCAATTTTTGGAATGTTTTTTCACCAGCTTCCACCACCCTTATTAATAAAGTTACAAAATAAGTCTATATAGTGACCTAATCATAAAATAGTGACTAAAATAAGCCAGAAATAATGAACTTCATTTTGGTTGATAAAATTATGCCTCCTTGAAGAGGATTTCGAATTGAAAAAAAAATTATTTAATAATGTCTGTAAGTTATTCGAGGAGGTGGCATATTCATTTATCTAGTTTTTGTGTGGGATTTTTTCTCTTCGTTTTTAGAAAATAAAATAGAAGATATTAAAATTATTTCAATCTATTTGTATTGAGCACAGATTTCATATAGATTGCACAGTCACTGCGCTTGAAATTTAACCTTCAGACACATGAAAGAGAAATTCTCTTTTTGTCAGTATCACTTTGTTTAAAATAGAAAAAATCAAATACAAATATATTTTTGATGGAAACAATACATTTGGGAGCAGGTCTGTCCTTACTACAAATATATTTAAATAATTATAACAACTTCTTTGAGAATAGAGGAGAGGAAATACCACAAAAAACTGAAAAAAAAAACATGGATTGTTTTGTTTCATGATTTCAGAAATTTCAGTTTCTAAACTCTACTCTACTTAAAGCTCTATTTTCTATTAATTTCACTTGGTCGATTTGATCGACAATTGTTTAATGTAGGATTTCTAGCTATAATAGCATACCTGACCAACCACAGTGGGGAATCCTGTATGCATAATATCATTGATTAACTTAGAGCTCATCACGTTCACATCCAGGATATAACAATGGTGTCTGTATTCTACCATAAAACAAAGCCTGTTGATAGTTTTCCCTGTGCACGTTCTGTTTTGCATTCTCCACTGACAATAAAACCATGAAGGGGTGGGTCGCCAAAAATTCCTTTCTTTCGACATATCCTAGCGACCTCTTCTTCACCACGTGCACCTCTACAAATTGAATTTTTCGTTATTTTCCACCTCGAGCTAAGCTAGTTTACACGCCCATATTGAGGGGTTCATACGGAAGCGTTTCTAGACTTGAATTTTAATATTTCGGTATTGATATACGTCCTTTGAATAGTATGGAATTTTTTGATGTTTCATCTCTGTATTCGAGGAATATCACGAAAGGATGGTCAGCAATGAACATTTTCGGTGGTCTTGGCATGTCAATCAGACAACAAGCTACCACCATTGTCATAGCTGAAACAATAATATTCGCCATCAGAAATTGATTGAATTGAATATAATTTTCAAATCTAATGGAATTGTTACAGAAGTATCCAAAAATTGTGTAAATAGACTGGTGTGTCAAATCCCATCCCCAACCACTAGAAAAAGTTGTTGACTTCTGCCCACTTGATTATGTTGAATTTTAATACCTTATTAAGGCTTTGAAACTACGACACGATTTGGATTCGTAATTCAAAACAATTGTAAAAATTGAACCGTTATATATATCCATCACTGTCAGATTTCCGTCATCGTATCCGTATCGGTAAAAGCGGATTTGACTATACATGATGGACGATCGTGTCGCCATCTATACTCAAGCGGGTCGTTTGGCAGGTCTACATGTTTTGGAAACAACAAGAAACAATTGAAGAGTTTTTTTCATCATCCTATATCCACCTTGGATGAGAGATTAGCCATAGTGGAGCTCTCCGAACAACAAACCCACTAGAAGGATCACAAAACAAATATTCTGATGCTAAAATGAATTCCCAGAATTTTCATAATATTAGTACCCAATCGTCGCCAGTGTTGTCATATCCAATCATCAAAAAGTGATGAATAGTCCATAATATTTAAAGTCCCTTATGAATTCATGTAGTTCAATGCACAAATATAATAATAAATTTGGGTCATGACGATTCAGAATCAGTTCTGATTAATAGAAGATTGCTACATTATTCTGAGACTTAGCAATTTTACTTTCTTGGGGGCTCGAATATCGTGAATACTTTTTGCTCAACGTTGCAACACCGCCATTCGATATTGACAGTCAACGGCGATTATTGCTTTGTTTGGTATCTGCCATTATTAACGTTTTGATTTATCGATATTATTCAACTTGTATTCAGTTTTGTGTACTCAGAATTCATCAGAAACTCAGTTTATTTCCTGTTTTGGTGATTTGATATAATGGTGAGACGTTGTGAAGTGTGTTAAAGACAATTTGAACTGGCGATCAAAACACGTCATTTCATAGGTGAGTTACCATTGTCGTATCATTCGAGATTTTGAAGCATTTTCCCAAATGGAATGGATAAAAATGAATTTAAATTGAATTGATTGGATTATATTGATTATACCCATAGATCAGCTGCGACATTGTCTTGTCATTGTTCATTTTCTCACCAAGAAATGCTAAAAAGTACCACTGAAATTGTTACGGATTCTCAATTTGGTTCCATCATGAATTAATGATAAATTCGACCCCTCTGACAACACGGCACTGGTGCTGGGAGAATCAGCTCCTGCTATCCTTGTTTAGACAAAGATAGATACTATAGATGTTGCTTCCAAACAAACTGTATTGCCAGGGGTGTGGACTACTTATCTAGTCTGTTCAATGATCGAAGGTGGAGCTATATTGTCGGATGGCAAGGAGTTCGAAGTTATGCATCATTATACATACAGGGTTGGGATAAAGTATGGAACCAAGTAAATATCTTTTGAACGAAAAGAACGATATTTATGAAAATTTGCAGGTCAATACAAAGGAACTAAATTTAAATGGGACACCCTATATATTTTTACAGATTTTGAAAGAGCTTGTTATTTTGAATTCATACATTTACAAAATTTTTGTAAAAACGACGAATCTAGCACTTCAATCAACCTATTTTGAGTTTTTTGCATTAGAGCAAAAACTATTTATATAAACTAATTGATGTTGTTTGTATGCATAGTAATAAATAAACGTACAATTCAGAAATTCTACAATTTAGAATGGTTTGACTAAGTGAAAAAGAGCGTATTGAAATTTTAATGAGGATCGGTTATGGTGATTATTTCCGTCAATTAGAATTTGTCACTACGAGAATAAAAGAGTACTTGTTTATTCACTAGGTAATATTCCATTTTGGCACATTGAAGAATATATTCCAATATTCCAGAAGGAGTATGAAATGATCATTCCATGAGTGATACCTGTTGGGCACTAAATGATTATTAGTATTATTATTATTATTAAATACCCTGATGGTTTCCACAATGTCCGTTTGCTAATGTGAGGATATTGTAGTGAATAGATGACAAGATTCTCTTCGAAATAGCCAGCCAATATTGCTGTTTGTGTTTTTTTATCTTCCATTATTTTATATATTGTTGTTATACTCACGCCTATCACATTGGAACACTTTGTGATAACATCATCCACTGACACTTCCAAGTATGAATGGGGGTGTACACAGATATCGAATTTCCAACTGAAACCCACCTTTGTGATGATGTTCTCATACAAAAACATCATGTAACAGCATCATTCGTTCTCAAAGTTAACTCACATGCTATATTTTCGCATTCATATATCACAGCACTATCAAAAAACCCATTCAAATTGTTGACGTAATCATCATCATCATTTTTTTTTTGATAATGAAGCATAATATACGACAAATTGTAAAAAATTCGATAGTTCACATTCTCTATTAGAGACGGCAGTTAATTCCGAAACAATCGGTAGATCTTTCGTGAAGTTGAAGAAATTTCCGAACTGTTATTTTACTGTTCTGAAGCATCCATTTTCGAATAAACTGTTTTCAACTGGGTGTGTAAACCAAAACCAGAATCAGGATGAAAATTAGTCATAAACATACAAACTCTAGAATTAATGAAATTTATTCAATTTTATGTTGGCACTGATATGCGTCCTTGAAAAAGAATTTCGTGATTCAGAGTTGAGTCTGCGTGCTGAATCAGCACCAGGAAAGGGTGATCGGCAATGAAAGGCACGGGCGGCTTTGGGACAAATATCAAAGAATAAGGTACCATCATGACACCTAAAACAAAATTATCCGAAAATAATTTCGCATGTCCTTTGATAACGAAATCAGAATATTTCATTAAACATACTATGTTCAGATGAAAACTATACTCCCTTGCCATTGATAAATTGTACACTAAAGTTTCTTTTCAATGAAAATTGGACCAACACTCAAGACTGAATTAGTGCCCTTGTGTATTATTTTAGAAATGTTATGTACACTTGATTGATATTCGTGCGAAAAAAATGCGTCCTGATCGATAATATTATACAGGGTGTTCGAGAAAATGTGAGAAATCTCTCGGATTCTGATCAAAAGCAAAAACAATTTTTTTTTCATGGACATTCCTAAGAGCTTTTGTTTACATGAAATACCCCCTTCAATTTTCGACAAGGAATAACCTCCTAAAAACTTTCACACTAATTTGGAAACACCCTGTATATGCACGATCTACATGCAGAGTGATACTTTTAACAAAATGTCCCAATATGTGATTTTTTTTTTCTTGAAGTTAAAATCAGATTTTCGAACATGAAAAATATCGAAAAAAATATCTGGACACCCATTGAGCATGTGGATTTTTCAGAATCAATAAACTTCTTTCCATGATTTATAGAGAGAAATTCTGGGTTGACATTCTAAGTAACTCATTATTTGCATTGTTAATTACCATGTCAATCTATGATCACTATCTATTGAAAATTGTTCTGATAACGACAGTTTAATTAAGTATACATAGACAACAGTATTCGACGACGACAAATTCTATAATTGTGTTGTGAGTTTCAAATCTGAATTACCCCCATCGTAGAAAAAATATAGTGTGCAACATTTGAAAAAGTATATTTATTGCACTCATATTGCACGCATGGTTGCAGCTCTTGAGCACGATATTCACAAGTGAAAATCCTAGGGAGTGAAAAAAGCGAACCCGAAAGCAATTAATAAGCCCAAAAGCTATTTGAAAACACATTATTTTTTCATACAGTAAAATCACTCTTCGAGGAAAGATTCAGCCAAAAAATCCATGTTTCGTTTATGCAACCTTATGCTTCTTGAGAAAAAAAAAATTAATAAATATTAAACATTACACCAGAACCAATTTTCATGCCAAGCAACCACGCTAGAATATAAACACTCACCAGTAGCAGCTGCAGCCTCTGCACCTTCTTCATTGACCTCAATAAAAGCCTTTTGCACCACCTTACTAACGAACAATTTTTCTGGACTGTCCAACATTGACGAAAAATCAGCTTTACCTTCATCGAATATTATTCCAAGACCCAACTAAAAAAAAACTTCAATTGATATCCGATACACGGCTCTTTTGAATTCGCTCTTTTGAAACTTATGAAAATAATCAATGAGTGAAATACCTGTTCTAGGGGGTCATTCAGTTCTATGGTGTGCTCGATCTTGAACTTAGGAAGAGCCACGATGACCTCAGGCTTGTACATATCATCGGTGATCTTGCTCAAATCGGTGCCAGCCAATTTAGCCTCGAGATCAGCTATCCCATTCCGCTTATTGGGAAGAATCACGACCATGCTCAGCTCTCGATTGGTGTACTCGAGCTTCAAGACCTTAGCGTCCAAACTCTCGTCCTCCTTGAAGAAGAACTTCTTCGTGAGGTGCATCATCTGCACGTCGACCGTCTCGGTGTCGTTCGTGTAGAACTTCTCGGTCTTTGTATTGGCCGGATCGAACTTCTGAGCCCAGGCGCCTTTGAAGTAGATGGCGTTCACCAGGACCAGCCTGGTGAGCGCGTTCAGATCGCTGGCCTTGATCAGGTCCTTGATCTTGTCCTTGGTCTTCTCCTCCACCCAGGCGTTGATGGTCTTGGCGGCGACGTCGGTCTGCGCGAACTCCAGCTGCTGCACCTCCGACGAGAAGCTCTCGGTGGCGGTCAACTGGAAGCTCTGCTGCAGGTTGTAGCTCTGCTTCAGGTAGACCTTGTTGGCCATGAGGAGGGTCACGTCTTCGACGGAGTTGAGGCGCCCCATAACGGCCTTGTAGCCTGCTGCGGCGGTGCCGACGTCGGGGACGTTGAGAGTCTTGCACAAGGCCGACCTGGTGCTGCCGCCCGACCCTTGGGCGGCCAGGGCTAGGATCGCGTGGATGCTGATCGGGGAGAAGAATATGTTGCCCTTGCCTTTGGCGAGGACGGTGTACAGCTTATTGGTGAACTCTGCATTTCCTCGCACGACTGTTTCTAGGTGGGTCGGGATAGTTTCTTCAGACATTTCGGGATGCTGATTTCTGGCTGGAAATTTCAGAATCATCAGTATTCAGTGAAACTGTTTGTCTCTCGGATACAACCTTGAGAACTCGAGAACCTTGAGAACGAAAGTTCAAAGTCAGATTTTTTGAGTGAAAAAAATGAAAAAAGTTCATACAAAAATATATCTGAAAGAGATTCGTTCACAAGATCCTACAGTTTTTTGAAAAAAAGTCGATCTTTTGATGATTTCTGTGTATGGCTTCAACCAACAAAACCGAGAACAAAACACTTCCCTGGTGATGGGGTGAAGAAATATCTCATTGAGGTATCAACAAACTTCATGAATTTTGCTTGAATCAATTGTTTAGTTATCAATCAAGAGATCAATTAATATTATCAATGAATTATTAATTATTAAGAAATTAATCCAAAACGATTTTCAGTATTCATATGAGTCATTAAAATTGAGGAAACCTATACTGTACCATAATAGGAAATGAAAATTCCAGAACAGAAGAAAAGAGCGAACGTTGGATTTCGAATGTAATAACATCAGTGTGTGTAGCGTAGAATCCAGGAAATGATAAAAACGATTTCAGGAAATTTAATTTTCACATCCGGAAATATTTGGAATTTCTCGAATGCCAAGGCAGCATAGTTTTGAACAAAATAATGATGTCTAAAACTAGGTCGAAGACACTTTCAAACCACTATGTATGACACGAGTATACCTAATATCAGGACTATATTTGAAATAATTAAGTTGATTATTGGTTCTAGGAATACGAAACGTAGGAGTAAGAAATTAATATCATACCCACCACGTTTGAATCAAATCAAAAGTTGCTATGAAGAGAGTAGTTTCAGTTTTTTATATCTATAGAGAATATCCATTTTCTTCAATATAAATGAAAAATTATAATTTTCAAAAGTTTCAAAGCCTGTTGAAATGGCCCTCTTGGATACGCAACTTTCTTCGAATTTGTAACTCCCACCGTTTCCGAGATGCCCATGCTGTGATAATTCTTATCTTGGGCACACTCTGTGTACAAACCTATTATTTTGGAAGGAATTGAAAGGTATTCGCAGTGACCTTCAAACCGTTTTCCAAAATTCCTATATAGGTATACCTCACATCAATTTATGAAATTTCGATAGGCATTTTATGAAATCAGGAATATAAATAGAATCAATGCATATAATATTTCCACAGCTAATTACGTGATATCACATATTTATCCAAATATCCACGTACCCCATAAAATGTAACCGGTAGATTGGTTCTTTTAGATAGTCGAGAGCCAAATCCACTTCTTGATACACAACCTCAGATAGCTATCGTAGTCGACTTGACACTAGTTGAAGTGGTCATGAAAGTTGTTTTCTATGGAAACTGTAGAAGATATTACGTGGTATTACTCATCACCGGCAGCTGGCAGATATTTGAGAAATGAGAACTCATGTATTTTTTATCGATTCGATATATTTATATCGATGAGTCACAAAAAATTCAAACTGACCTCGAATCAATTAGAGATGGGATCACCTGATATTTTTAAAAATCGATTTTTCATTGACTTGTCGTAGTTGAAGGTTGCAGTGTATAAACGTTTTAATAAAACCCCAAAAGTAATTGTGAATATTGTGGAATCATATATGTATCAATAACTAGGTATATGGACAATTTCAATTCGTCCACTCTCAGACCTGCTCGTCTGAGTCTCAGACGAAAGACCAACCTCTCTTCCGAAGAGGCTGTGCTCATATTTGATGTCATATGACCATTATAACCACAATGAAATATGAATAGTGGATGCAGAACACACTGACATAGAATTATTGTTTGGCTTTGCCTCAGCTAATGTAGAAATCGCGAGTTTTCCTGAAGATGGCGCCATTATTTTCTAACTATTTTGCGTATCAAATTCCTTGGTGTCTAACAAATGTTTTGATTGTACCATTTAAATTTTATCGTTTCCGATTTTGTTTTATTGCAAGTTTGGTAGATTTGCAATCCTCACTGTTTTCAGTTCTGCCACCCCAAATTTAGTCGAATACTAGTGCCCTCTTCAGGTTACTAGTGACTCCTACATTATCCAGGTAAAGCGATTTGGTTTGATTTTATTAGGTGGGCGCACCAGTCTGATTTCATCAGGCATATGACATGCATAGTATATATACTCCTTGGACTGACAGCCAGATATTAGTTAACTAATCTCTGCTGACAGTGAACATACATAGTCTATGCAGAGATGTGGTTACTTACCTCTGGTCTATGTATTTGATCGAAACAGACTTTTGATCATTCAGAAAAGAATGAATTGTTTTATATTTGATGAAAATTGAACGAATGAAGGACAAAAACATTCGGTAGACACCAAAGTATTCGAATCTCAGAGTACCTGGAGAATCTTCCATTGGCAACAGTTGGCAACACTGAACTGGTCATCACATCATCACTCACATCTTACACACTCACACAAGCAACAGCTGAGAATACTGGCATAATATACTCTTTCTATATTTGAGATAGTGATTCTTCGTATCATCGTGAAGTAATTAAGACTGAAGTAATTTATATACTGCGATGACACCTCATGGTGATGTCAGATGTCACACGTCTGTGATCAAGGCCATGGATGTGTCTGGTGTCTGATGTCTGATTATGCTAGTTGCTTGATTTTTTAAGCAATGAGAATAAAAACAAAATGGCTTACCTGTTTGTTTAAGTAATATGTCGAAACTGAATTTTCAGCGAGGATAATAATTTCGAAGATATATTCGAATTCTAATATGTTCAGAAAGTATTATGTGAAACATAAAGCGAAGTGAGAAACTGAGGTTTGAATTTATCAATACGAAGAAGCTGGATTGATTGAATACCTCGCCTTCAGAAGGCAGACAGTTGTGTTTTTTCTTCATTGTGCTTTATAGGTACATAAATATCAGTATCACAATATGTATATTTCATGATAATCGATAGGTATTGTTTATACTGTTTCATTTATATCTATATAGGCTACTAAAATGATGTAGGCATCCCATTTTATTTGTATTATTTTCAATAAATATACCACCACCAAAACTATTTGATTTATCTCCGGTTGGTACGTTTTTGATTGCCAAACTTTATAGATAATGATAGTTGACCAATCAAAGTTTGTCTTGAAGATGTAGGAATGAAGAAAAACCTAATCTGAGTTATTTTCAGGTAAAATAAATCAATGGCAAATAGTATTGTAAAAGTAACAGATATCAGGGATGATGGACTTGATAATGTTGATAATAGTTTACTCTTGTTAGTTGGCGAAGATGGTACAGTGGCACCTGACCAGGAGACAGTGGAAACTTTTTTGAGTAAGTATTCTGTTTCATGTATAGAATTGAATAATTGTTATTTCCCTGATATTTTTCAGAACATAGAAGTGGCCCTACCAACATACAAGTTATGAAGTTGCTTAAAACTGAAAAGCAGGGTATTGATATCACTGTTGATAATTTGACTTATGTTCCTGATGTTGCTAATGAAGGTAAATAAACTGCATGAAAAAAACAGCCTCTGACTCTAATTGGATACAATGAATGAATGCATGTTGTTTTAACAATACTTGTTTTTTTGACATACCTGTCATGTAATTATTTATATCATTCACCAATAAGTAATAAATCTATGGTCTGCTAAGAGCAGGTTGAATGTATTGTATTTTTTATTGATCCTTTAAAGTTTTTTCATCATTTGCAGAGGTAATATGTGATGAAAGTGCAGATATGGATGAGGTAGCTCAGAATTTATACAACTTTCGGTTAGACCATGATTACACACCATTTACATCTCCAGATAGTAACAGTCTGTCTCAAGAAGACGATGAATTGGCCAAGACACTAAGTATGCTTGATGGGCCAGAGGAAGTTATTGCACCTCCTGAATCTGCCATACTTAGTCCAATTAAAGGGTCCAAAGCTCCTCCGAAAATCAAACTCATTCAATCAATTACCATCACTCCCCCAAACAAAGATAAATCCTTCATTGGTGCGGCTTCATCATTAAGCACACCTGCTGAAGCTGCAGATGAAGGTCCTGTGAGTCTTGTCAAAGAAGATGCCTCAGAAACAGGGCAGAAAAGTGATAATGAAACTGATATTCAGGACTGCACTCTAGACAAAATTGACAATATTCCAACAGTACTGACCAAAGCATCACTGCCTAAGGAGGCTGGTGAGAAGCAATTACTTCCCAAGTCCAGAGTAAAATTTATTAAGACTGCACCTAGATCAAAATTACAAAGGGAAAAGTTAAAGACCAAAACAAAGGCGAGAGTCAAGGATATTTCTTATGAAGAAACTGATGAATTGGATTATTCAGATGATAACAATTTGGATTTAGAATTTGAAGATGATGAAAATGACTCTGATTTCAATTTGGAGGAAGAACTCACGGGTAAACCAAACATGAAACAACAGAAGACAGAATCAAAGCAATCCACTAGAGTTTTCCAAAAAAAGAATAGGAGTAAAGAAAAGAAAGACAACAAGGATGTATCCAAAAAAGAAGGTGACAAAACAGAGAACAAACAGGAAGTTAAAGATTCGTATCTGAAGGAAGAAAAGGTTATGGAGAAAACTGATGAGAAACAGGAAAAGCAGCCTGAAACTCCAGAGGCTAAACAGCAAGAGAAAAAACCCATAAAAAAAGAAAAGAAACCACCGAAACCAATACCAAATGATTTTCTTCTATTCTCTACACCAGACATCATAAGACGTGTTGGGGGAAAGGAGCACCCCTCTACACCTGCTGAGTCAGTTACACCCACTAAACCTGCCAAAATAGTTCCACAGAGAAAATCATTTGAGCAGTCGCAATCCCCTGCTAAAACTCGAACAAGTGTCGACACCAAAACTGAAAAGGAGAAGCCCACAGAAGATAGAAGTGATACTAAAAGTGAGTACCTGAATATATCAACCCTAAATATCCTTGTGTGATGAGGTTTTTTGTGTTAAATTATATTGTGTATACACTGGAACTTGTTCTTTGTTCCACATCAATGATTTGTTGGATGTGACCTCCAGCTCAGTTTATAGCTTCGCAGATGATAGTACACTTCATTTCACCTTTTCCTCTAGAGCCCCTTCATCATCCAACGAGGCCAGAGGTGTAAGACGAAGACAGGTTGGTGCTTTAAATGAGGATCTGACAAGAATTCTGAAATGGGGATCTGAGAATCTAGTACAGCTCAATCCAACTGAAACTCAAGCTTGTATGTTCACCAAGAAGGCAGATCATACAATGCCCAATTTGATGATGTCGGGTATACCACTGTTCCTATGAGGTCGTCCATATCCATTGCTGGGTGTCACCACCAACAGTGCTCTCTCATGGGACAATCATGTGAGGTCCATTGCGAAAACTGCTTCACAAAAACTCGGTTTTCTTTTCCGTGCGAAGAGATACTTCACATCCCAGCAACTGCTTATGATCTACAAAGCACAAATTCGACCTGTCCTGGAGTACTGTTCACATGTTCGGAGCTCAGCCCCCAAACATACGCTAAAGCTCTTAGATTCAATTCAGAAAAGAGCTATTCGCCTAGTCGATGATACACCACTCACCAAATCATTGACCTCTCTAGATCATCGTAGAGAGGTCGATCTCTGCCGTTTTTATAGATTCTTCCACGGTCGGTGCTCAACGGAAATATAATCTACTATGCCACCACGAGCGATGCCTAGTAGACAAACAAGATGAGCTCAGGCTGGTCACACTGTCAGACTCGAGACCTGTCGAACATCCCTATACCAAGCATCATTCATCAATAGAACGGCAAAGTTGTGGAATTCTTTGCCTTGATGCTTACAATTTCCAAACTTTCAAGAAAACACCTTCCTTCTCTCCCGAAATTCCACCACTGGCTAACGCGATGTTCTTCGAACATTATAGGTTTCCCTTTCGTGTTGTCCGCAGATGAAAAAAACATAGAAAAATAATTTCCATGATAATAGCATAATATGTTTAATTTTGATATTTTCTTTCAGAATTGTTCAGTTTTTTCACTTCATTTCTGCAGTTCATTATATCATAAGGTAATTTATTGAACTCAGATGTTGCCTGGTTTCATGATTATTTATTTCAGAATTTCTATTGAAAATAATAGACTGCAAAGTTTCATTTATATTATAAAAAAAATTGAGTTTCTGCTCTATATACTTCATCTGAAGAATACATGCTTGTTATTTCAATATTGATTTGTTGGTGTGTCGTATGGAAGAATATCAGTACTTTCAATGATTTTCTATATAATGCTCATACTATATTGAAATAATTTCGAGTGAAATATCTCCAGGCAGGAGGAGCAGCTTGGGAGAGGAACCGAAGAGCAAGGACCGAAGGTCGAGCACGACGCCGTCGAACGACGCGAGGTCGAAGCGCACTTTCGATGCGAAAAAGACGTCGTCGGAGGAGACGCCGAGCGTCGAATTCATCCGCAGCGTCATCCTGAACGAGGACACCAAAACGTACACGATGGAAACGGAGCTGGAAACTAGTCAGCTCGGTCTGGATCTGGACCCCACGCTCCTGGACAACCTCAACAACGACGAGATCTCCGAGGACATCCTGTACCAGGTGGCCAAGTCGTTGGTGTCGAATCCAGAGCTGCAGAATGCCATCGACAAGGGCATCAATGACGGCGTGCTGGATCCTACAGTCGCCGCCTCTTTGAACAACGTCGTGACTGTTCAGAGCGTTCCTACAGAGGTTAGTAAGAATCCAATTGGAATATAAATGTTTTTTTTTTCTCAAATAGGGGTTTCTTTTATTTATGTGAAAATAGTGGCATAAAAGTTCCGAGTCACTTGTCTGAAAGGGAACAATTCCTGAAGATGATATCGACTGGTAGCTTTTTCTCTACATAATATTGGTACTCTTGTTTAAACACGATGCTTTCAACAGTTTTCGGGAAAAACAGTTCAGTGTCGGGAGGGGATTTCAAGCAACAAACAATAAAGAAAGCTTGTAATTGAAGTATTCTATTTCAACGGTGAAGCAGAATTGAAAACAATGTAAAATAAAATGAGCAAATGCAAATTACAATGTCTAAAGCATCAGACTGGTTCACCGCGGAACGTTTGAATCTGAATGAAAGCAAAACTGAATCAATGATCTTCTCCACATACCAGAATAATATATATGAAAATCCAGAAACTGTAAAATTTTCGGGAGTATACCTAGACCCTACATTAAAGTTCGAATGTCATGTAAATCATATAGCAAGTAAAGTGAGTAGTAGTATTTACCTTTCGAAAAATCTTAGACCAGTAGTGGACCAGAAAGTGTGTTTAATGACTTTCCATGGTCTCATTCAATCAGTTTGTACGTATGCGATAATAGTATGGGGACACTCCTCTCATGCGTCCAGAGTATTTGGCATCCAAAGAAGATCAGTGCGTGTACTTAGTAACTTGGGATACCGTGCTGATGTCAAACAAAAATTTATTGATCTCAAGATTATGACCATTCCGTCAAGGTATATATATTAGCCAGTACAAAACTCAAAGCAACACACATAATCACTATACAAGAAAAAGAGACAATATTAGAATGAACAATCTTAGACTTGATAGATCTAGAAATGCTTCACTCTATTATGCCCCAGAATTCTATAATAAACTACCATACCATATTAGGGATTTCACAATAAATAAACTCAAAATTGTATCGAAAGATTACTTGATCAAAAAAGCATTCTACAGCTATGATGAATTCCTTAACAGCAGAATCGATATGTAATGTACTTTTTGGAATGCTATAGGACATTGAAATTTTTAATTAGTTATTTGTTTTCATTGTGCGACGCCTATTTTTCATCTACTTTTTATCTATTTTTTATCAATTTTATACGTGTATTCGTATATCTGTACTTGTGTTGTTGACCTGTGTAAAAACTTGATGTTTATTAACACCAAATAAATTATTCTATTCTATTCTATTCTAAAGATTCTACGTGGACTCCTATGCCGAATTATTTTAATAAAGGACGTTTGGACTTCAAAGTGTATATTTTCACTTTACAAAATGAGCAGCATTTTAGATTTTCCTCCAGAGTTTGTCATGTTATACTCGATACTTCTTGGGGGCCATTCAAAATCACTCCCTCTGCAAATCCATCGTTGAGGAAACATGTCACTTAGATTTTCTCGGAACCGGTTGGAAATATCGTGTTTGAACAAGCGTACCAATATTACATAGAAATGATGTTTATATCATATTTACTAATCAAAATTACTGAAAAGTTACGTCAAAAAAAATAACAGTCAATTTCATCATCAGGAATCATTCGGCGTCCCATTTGTAAAAAAATATAAAATAATACAAAAAAAATTCCCTATATAAAATTATGCCTCTCTGCCGATTTTGATAACAATTGATATCATATACAGTGAGATTATCAGCAAAACAAAACGAAAACAAAAATTCAGCTTCAACACCCTGTATCTTTTTCCACAGCAATTTTTATGAAGTCATTTTTGGTCCAAACAATCTGCCCTTAGTCTATGTCCCAATAGTTATGACTCACTCTGTATATATCTTTGATATGATAGAATTTGAAATATTTATAACATGTATATGAATATACACATATATACAGGGTGTATTTCAATTTATGGCCAAAAATATGGGATATGGTTACTCAGTTCATTGAATGAACTTCTCTTCATAATTTATAAGGAAAAATCCGTTTTTATATCAAAACTTCAATACTGCTCTAGATATTTTCATTAAATTTGACATGCTTCAATAGTTATGTTTCGAGGAAGGAGATTTTTCTATATTTCTACCAGTGACATCCGTATGAGATGTATACTGGAGACTTTTTTAAAAAAAATATACCACAAATGCATGATTAGGTTTAAATTTTTTTACGCGAAAACTGTGCATCGGACGGAAAAAATTCAAGAGGTCAAAATGAATGAGGATTTCAAAAATGATTTTTATTTTCGGAAAAAGCAGGGGCATACAATATTTTTTTAGAAAAATCTCCAGTACAGACAGTGGTGAAAATATTAAAAAATATCTATTGGTGATTACTAGGTGCATGTTGAATTCCAGGAAAATATCTAGAAAGGTATTGAAGTTATGATGAGAAAATGAACTCTTTCATAAAATTTCAACACCCTATTCTCGAAAGTTGAGAGCTTCAAGGCATATCTTCATATGAACTTTTCTTCTATAATAAGCTAAGGAACCATATCCTATATTTGTAGCCATGCATTTTACTAAAGTAGAAATATTATGTGTCGAAATATTGTATTATATTTGTATTATGGTTTAGTCTGTGAATCCTGCAAAACCGGTGATACAAGGTGGTACTCAGATCGTCAGACCGGACGGCAGGATAGTCGTGATACCGCCCATCGAGCGACCCACGACCAGGAGCAGGAACAAGAAGAAGCAGGAGGAGGCCAAAACGTGAGTAGAACTTTAAGCGATCTTTACTTCGAAATCGTTTATATTCTTTATGCACGACCGGTCGTGAAGTAGCACTTTAGCGCCCGCAGACTACTTTATCGCCCGGCAGTCGATGAAATCATAGTGCAGGCACCAAAGTTAATTTCACTCTCATATCAATAGTAATCTGTAGTCCGTTGGTTTCAATTGATGCGAAAGGATTTGAAAAATGGATCTGGATTATAAAGGAGTGCTAGTAAATTGACAGTAAATATGGCTACTAGCCTATATATATATATATATTTATATATCAATCAAATCAAATCAAATATACTTTATTGTCAAAGATTGATACATCTTATGGACAAAGCAAATATAAAACTAAGTGCCAATAGGACAAACAATACAAAGGTAATACAGATTAAAATCTTATGAATGAAATAATAGTCAATCAATAAAAATACACAGAGAATAGGCATTTATAAAATCAGAAAACATCTCAAATTCTTTCCTCAAAAAATTCGCGAATCTCAAAGTATGGTCTACAAAGTAAAAATTCTTTAACCACTTTCCTGAATAGTACATAGGCTCCTATATTTTTCACCGAAAGTGAAAGGTGATTAAACATCTTTCCTCCATTGTAAATGAAAAAAATTTTTGCCAATTGTGATCTCGGCAGAGGCAAGGGAATTTGACGAAGTCTAGTATTGACTGGATTTTTTTGTCTATATAAATGATACTGATGCTTATGAATTAGACACACGATGTCCAATATAAAAAGACATGGTAATGTAAGAATCTTCCCCTTCGCAAATAAAGTCTTACACGATGTTGAAGCGTCCACTTTGAAAATATACCTCACCGCACGTTTCTGCAGGGCAAACATCATATGGAAAAGCTGAAGAGTACAGTTGCCCCAGAAAGCAATACCGTATCTTAGATGAGTCTCGACCACTGAGAAGTAAACATTTCTAGCGATTTTGCAGCCTAACTCGCTGGCGACAACTCTGACTGCAAAACACCCGGAAGATATTTTTTTCCTAGTGTCATAATATGAGCATCGAATTTCAGATTATGGTCAACATTTAAACCTAGACATTTTTTTTCATCAATTTTATGAATCAAGAAATCATCTATACAGATATTTTCAATGGTACTTTTGAAGGAAATCATATTTGTTTTTTCGAAGTTGATAGATAAAAAGTTCAAATCGCACCAGGCTTTGATGACTTGTAGATCCGCTTTAATTGCCATTTGTAGAGCATGCACATCTTTATTGTGCCATGTGATAGTAGCATGGTCTGCGAGTAGTGTGATAGTTCCTTCAATGTCTATGTTTACCATATCATTTATATATATCAAAAAAAGTAACGGGCCCAGTACGGAGCCTTGGGGCACACCGCAGGACAAATGTTGGAGATCAGAGGATGCCTTCTCTGTTTTCACCATTTGACTTCGATTACTCAGGAAGGATTCGAACCAATTATAAGCATGTCCTCTACAACCATATGCATGAAGCTTTATATATTTTATATATTTATATATATTTATTAGCAAATAATGCTCCTCATAATAGATAGTCATTAAATAATAGTTAAGATACAACATTTTTTTCATCGTTATGATAAGATTAAATAGGCAAATTTACAAATATATATTCCATACACTTCATTTTGCATAATAATTGAGATGGATGGGTAAATTATTGAATTAAATTAATCCAGAACTCAACAGAGATTCACAACCTATATACTGGATTTATTAATCCTTTATTTAGTGAAATAACTAATCAGAAAAAATACGAGGTACAGGGTATACATTCGAACCTTTTTAAATTGACATTATCAATCTGAGGTTACATAATATTGACTAACAAATGAAAACAATTGATATAGTCTAGTCACAACTTAAAATTCATAGAAATCCTAATCAACTGTGATGAATTTTTCCATCAGAAAAGTCTTCAGTTTAGCTTTAAATACACAAAAAGAATGAGCATCTTCAATATGGGTGGGCAAATCATTGAATTGTTTCAATCCCTTGAAGAAAATTGACTTTTCTGTTTTTTTTTGTTTCTTGGTAGAATGAAGAAGTGTTCCTTCTGTCTCGTGTTATATGTATGAATATACTCTCTGTTAATGTAAAAATTTCCCATATTATTTCTAGTGAAGTGTGTATGAATACCACTTAGTAGTAGGTCAACTGTTCACTCAGATAATTTGGCAATATATTGTGATTAATTTTATATAATAAACAACAAACATACATAAGAGACAGTATTTCCAACATGTATTTCACAGGTGTACGTTCATTACAATTCAGTATTGCTCTCATGGATCTGTTTTGAAGCTTCTTTAGTCTATTAAGATTTTCATTGCTTACAAAATAGAGAAGCGTACAGCAATAGTAGGGCGCTATTATTGATTTATATTTATATTTTATAAACTAAGAGAGAAAATCCCACGAAGAAGCTGAAAAAATGAATGTACCACCTCCTCGAAAAACTTACAGACAGAAGATAAAATCTAATTTACAAACACGGTACCTTGCAATCATTTCAGTAATTTTGGTAAATTTTCCTCGGTGCATAAATATCCATTTCATTATCTAGGATCGTCGACAAACCCATGGAGGAACAGCACGTGGCCGGCAACGAATTGACCAGCTCGGCTGACGAAGTGGCGGTAGAGGAGGACGGGGAGGAGGAGGAGGAGGTGGAAGAGTCCGAGGACGATCCCAACAAGCTCTGGTGCATTTGCAACCAGCCGCACAACAACCGCTTCATGATATGCTGCGATACGTGCGAGGAATGGTACCATGGCAAGTGCGTCAACATCACCAAGTCGATGGGCCAGCAGATGGAGGCCGAGGGCAAGGAGTGGATCTGCCTGTTCTGCAAGGTACAATCTGAATTTTGACAGACTATACACCCATATCGGATCGGATTCGGATTTCTCTCATATTTCGGTTGTGTGGTTCATGAAAGAAAAGCTGCACTGTTGAAAGTTTGTTTCGATTGGCTGAGATCCTTTATGAGTGATAGAAAACTATAGGAGTGTACACATCCATTGAATTTCCAACTTGGGACACCTTCGTAATTTTGTTCTCATTAAAAAACGTCATCTAACGTCATCATTCGTTCTGAAAGTTAACTCACCTGATTTTCATTTTCGAATTCAAATCACAGCACCATCTAAACACCCATTCAAACTGTTGTGACAATCATCCTGGGTAGTTGGCTTTTGTGATGGATTTTGTTGGCTTTTGTGTTGGCTTTTGTGATGGCTTTTGTGATGAGGATAGCTCATATCGACGCTGCAGAACTGCCCGAGAAAAAAAGTTGTTATGACGGATGAATATCAATGAAAAACAGAGAACTGTAAGTGATTCAATTCCAAAAATACAATTAGACATTTCACAATGATACAGACTAAACACAGCAACATTGCAGAGTCTTGGATATTATTAGAGATGTAATATATTAGCTTTTATCAACATAGAATAGAATAGATTAGAAGAATACTCTTTATTTTCCTTAAGACAATAATAACATTGTGTCGGAAACGTCAAAATTCTCAAAGTATACATAAAAACATACTTCAACACAGGAGAAGAAAAACAATATAAAAAATCTTAGGGTCGGTTGCATAAAGAAAAATTAATCTGATACCACATTAGCGGTGATGTTACGTTAAATCCAATTTGCGTTGCATAAAACTCTCGTATGTTATGCATATCGTTCCATTAACTAACAAGGAAAAATGCGTGGCAACAGAGCTAATTTGCTGGATCCACACGTTCCGTGCTTGTAGATGATGATGCTTTGCGCATTTATAGGTTAGGTTTAATTATTTGATTTGACGAAGCAGCTTCACAGATCTGTGGCAGTATGGATATTGATATGGATAGCTTGAAGAAAAAACAGGGGGGCAAACTATACGGAATTAGGAAAAACAACACTGCTGGAGATTGTTAAAGAGTACGTATAGTTACAATAATATCTAAAAAAATTTGGTACCTATCTTTCGATTGGAACTCATGTATCCAATTCATTCCTTCACAGATATAAAAATATAATAGAATGCAAACAGTCCGATACCATATCTTTGAAAAAAAAAAACGAGTTACATAATCAGTCATCGAGCACTGATTTAGTTAATGCCAGGATTAAGGCGATTTGATATGACGTTTAAAGTTTCAAATATTCAATGTGACGTTAAATACTTAATGAGCCTTTATGCAACCGGCCATTGCAACAAAAATGTTTTAAGGCGCATTTTGAACATTTTAAGCGTCAAAGTTGATTTAATATGTTCAGATAAATGATTGAAAATGCGTGGTCCTATATAGTTAGGTGCATTTTGGGTTATCTTGTAGTTTCCAATTTGCGTGTGAGTTAAGCCCTTCTGGCGTGTATTCATGCTATGAATGTCTTCATTAGGCTCGAAATCGATTATGTTGCTATAAATATAACATGCAATTTCAAATATGTATAAGCTATCGAGAGTAAAAATATTATTGGATTTGAAAGTTTGTTTGCATGAACAATATGTACACCAGACTACAAATCAACAAACGCTACCAAAAAATTGAAAAAGACTACCTAGTGGTGTGTACACCAGACTTCCAACGAGATTCACTTGTCGTCAGAATCACATTTATTTCTTTTTCTTTTCGTAGGACCCGTTGTTGGAGAGACCGCAAGCTGCCGCACGGAGGATACGGAAAGCGTCGAGGCATTCGCGAGCGTCTTCCGACAGCGTCGGCAGCAACTCGAAGAAATCAGCGGCGGAATCGGCGGTTTCGGTTCCTTGCGTTGTCTGCCAGAATTCGTCGAGAAAGAACTCCATCTATTGCAGCGAAGCTTGTATTTTGGCTCACGCTCAAGGCATCGAACGGGTAATCTACGCTATTTCATTCTCTAAGGGTCGGTTGCATAAAGAAAAATTAATCGTGTGATTATCTGATGCCACATTAGCGGTGCTGTTACGTTAAATCCAATTTGCGTTGCATAAAACTCCCGTATGTTATGATTATCGTTCCATTAACTAACGACGAAAAATGCGTGGCAACAGGGCTAATTTGCTGGATCCACACGTTCCGTGCTTGTAAATGATGATGCTTTGCGCATTTATAGGTTAGGTTTAATTATTTGATTTGACGAATCAGTTTCACAGATCTGTGGCAGTATGGATATTGATATGGATAGCTTGAAGAAAAAACGGGGGGCAAACTATACGGAATCAGAAAAAAACAATACTGCTGGAGATTGTTAAAGAGTACGTATAGTTACCATAATATCTAAAATTCGGTATCTATCTTTCGATTGGAACTCATAGATCCAATTCATTCCTTCACAGATATAAAAATATAATAGAATGCAAACAGTCCGATACCATATCTTTGAAAAAAAAAAAAAACGAGTTACATAATCAGTCATCGAGCACTGATTAAGTTAATGCCAGGATTGAGGCGATTTGATGTGACGTTTAAAGTTGATTGGCTTTTGTGCAACTGCTTTTTTACTTAATCGGGCATCCTCATAAGTTGATTAGGTGATTAAGTTAACATACCATCAAGTATATGATGAATGTTTATGCAACCGAATTCCATAAATGACGTCACGTCAAATATTTAATGTGACGTTAAATACTTGATGAACCTTTATGCAACCGGCCCTAGGTGTCGTCGATTGAAGGTGACTTTCAGTTCCAACAACAAAATAACAACTGTATTTTGTAACGACGATTATAAGGTGTATTTCAAGTTTACCTTTTCTGGAACCAACTATGAATATATACAAATCTAGAAACTTCATGAATCTCAAACTCAGAGAAATGTTGCTTCATTCATCTTGTCGGGAAGAGATTGAAATTATCAAACAAAGCTTCTACTAAAGTCAATACAGTCCATAATAGGCGAGAACCCTAAGAGGGAAATTAGTAGAAATATTCTAATATCTGAAAAACTGCAATAATATATGAGAAATGCATAGTTTTTTTTAGGAAATCATAGTGTAGTATAAACTATAAATTTTACTCAATCATTCAAAAACAGCGTTATGGCGGCTACCTCCCACTCCCTTCCACAGCAATTGATGACATCGTAAATACTGTAAGAGCACACATTCCTGTGTTGCCAGCTCTCAAATTTCGAGGCTATTAGTCGAACTTTATGTCTGTATTTCGTTCGATGATAAGAGCATAATTTGAATCTGCATATGGATTGCCCTGAGTAAGCAGTATCTAAATATTTTTCTGATCCCCTATTTTCCACGTCTCATTCACTAGTAAAAAAGAAATAATTTGTTTTCGATATATTCGTAATACCAAAGAAAATCAAACAGAATACTTGACAACGCTGTTCAGTAATCATATGTCAAACTTCATGTATGTGAAAATCTAACCTATTGATTTCCTTTGAATGTTTATGTTGTTTCGGTGTTTAGTATTGGTTTGTACTGGAATATTTCCTTAATTTTCGCATTGTGTGGTATTTAGTGTCCTTTATTCGATAAAATCAAAATTCTAAAAAACATCAAAGCACAAACATAAACAAAACTCGCATTGCACGGATCCCGAACAAATTATCAAATGTCGATTTTCTCTGTTGATATCAAGCGAGGTTGTCAGACTTCTTCTGTTCGATTTCATTAACCATAAACGCAGTATATAAGAGGGTATATACTGTGTCATAAATAAGGACGAACTGATATTAGTAAATACATACAGATCTAGATCATGGCTTTTCGCTTCTGTTAATTCTGATAATTTTTCAATGGATTACTATTACTGAAATAAAATAAACGTGAGATCTGAGTCTAATTCCTACCTACAAATCCACTGATATGACAATGTTGCTTCGCTTTCTCATGTGCTCTCATGTGCTCTCGCAGCTTACAACACGCTCTCTGTTCAATTAGTCTTTGTGACTTGTCACTTTTAGGTGGTTTTTCCCGTACGTTCAAACAGTACAATTTCTTTGGATTTTTTTTTCTGGGAAAACTGCTTCAGAGAAAAATTTGAAAAAAATCTACCAAAGTTTCTCATCGTAATTGAGATCATGGTATTTTTTTTCAGAAATTAGTGTTCTCGCCTATTATGGCACTAGACAAAATTGAATTCTTTAATAGCAAATACATTCAGGTCGAACATTGGTAAACAATCGGTATTCCATGATGGAATAATTTTATGGGTGAATATTGGCTCCAACAAAATGTATCAATAATTCCAATGGATATTTCAGATTCATAGTGGATGAGATAATGAACAATCAAACGGTATATACCGGTAATATGGATGAAGAACTCACAATACTTAACTATATTACTGAATCCCACCAGTGCTAATACTATATAATTTTCCATTCTCTCAAAATCATGTGTATGAAATATCCAATGTTCTCCTCGAAATACGTCACTATTATTATTGACAATTCACAATTTTTCGATAATAAAAAGAAAGAAAAGAAAAGTATTCATAATTATTATTATTTATCAGTGGGTCATTGTCAGGGAGGTTGTTGTTTATATTCCGAAAATTCGGCAAATTTCGGGAAGGTCCTAGGTACTATTGCCCCTGGGTGGAAGTGGAAGATGAAAAAAATATTGTGAAACTTCATGAGTCAACTCTTTATTAAAACAAATACTCGTATTAGAAAATAGAATCATTTAAAAAAATAATGATAACTGGTGGTATGTGTCGCAGGTGATCGTGTTCGAGAGATCGACAGGCAAAATGTTGACGGGCAACAAGGCCCCGAGCGCCGCCAATCTGGACCAGTGGCTGAAGGAGCACCCCGGCTACGAGGTGGTCCGTTCGGGGGGCAAGATCGTCACAGCCAAGGCGGGCAACCTGACGCAGTCGAAGCTGAAGCTAGTGAAGAACGCGCACGGCGGCGGCGTCTCCCTAGCCGTCCAGAAAAAAGGGGGCGTCAACGTGGGCGTGCTCCGACACGCCACCTTGCACGCTGCATACCCCACGCCCCCCGCCAATCCTAAGGGCATCAAGAAGCCGGACACGAAAGTCAAGATAACTGCCGCTGAACCGCTCAAGACGGCGTCCGATCCGACGACGCCCAAGCTCGTGCAGACGACGCTCGTCGCCAAGTCGACGCCTCCTACCGCCGAGAAGAAGAAGAAGAGGGAGGAGCCGCTCAAGGCCAAGAGGGAGGAGTCCGCCGGCAAGGCTGCGAAGAGGGAGGAGTCGACGGCCAAGCCCCCGGAGAACATCCGCGAGAACGTGCAGAAGACGGTGTTCGAGCAGCTGACGAACCGGCTCAAGACCTGCCCCGACGTCGAACTCACCGAGGACGAGGTGAAGGGCATCTCGACGGAGATCGAATCGCAGCTGTTCAAGTGTTTCGGCGACACGGGCCAGAAATATAGGAACAAGTATCGCAGTCTTATCTTCAATATCAAGGACGTCAAGAATCAGACGCTGTGGCGTCGGATTTGCGAAAAGTCCGTCAATCCCTACGAGCTCGTAAGCACTTTCTTCACTTGTGCTTTACTAGAGGCTAATGAGATATGTGGATTTCTGTCAGTTGATTTTTTGCAAGGCATTTGATTCTGTTGATCATAAAATTGTCCTCAATTTGTTGTACCGACTTGGCATATTATAAGTGGTTTAAAAATTATCTGATTGGAAAAAAAAATCGAGGGATATTTTCGAGTAGAGGTAAAGCAGTTATGAGTGGGGTACCCCAAGAGTCGATCTTAGGCACTTTCTTATTTTTGATACATATCAACTCAATTACTACCATCAGATTGAAAGGAATAATCCACGCGAACACAACATTAAGGCAGACTCAATCCAACATATCATGAATGAAATAGAAATGACTCGAGTGTTTTGTCCTCATAGTTGTCCTTGAGTATCAATTACGGCAAATCAGCAAATACTCTACAAATATTGGATTTCTTGGTCTCACAAAAGAAATATCTCCAATAATTGGCGTACTTTACAGGATCAGACACCAAATTTCATCACAAAATTTAAAATTTATTCATTTTCCCTTGAATTATCCTGTTTGAGGTACAACTAGGTTTTCGATCATAATTCCACTGAAAGTTCTCTATAATAAAGTTGAAATGTATTTATGAATTGGATTATTTGGAACCAACAAGAAATCTTTATAAACCCAGAGAGTTGTTAGATCTTGGCTACATATTATATAAATTCAAAATATTAACTTCCATCCATGCTGTCAACTATAGCTATAAACATTCAAATCTGAATTTTGATATTGATAGTGATCAACACGAACGTATAGCCAGACAAACAGGTTCGTTTTCTCTCATAAATATCGATTCGGATATAGATAAAACTATTCGTCATAATGGAATGATACTTCATGAAGAATTGCCTGCCAAACTGAAAAAAAGCACTATTCAATTGTTTGAACTTCAATTTAATATTTCATCATTCGATCTAACATGAACATGTACTTCACTAGGCGAAGAATTCCACAACTTTGCCGTTCTATTGATGAATGATGCTTGGTTGAACGAAGTTTTGCAGGTTGGGAATAATATCGACTATTATTATTATCATTACTTTTTTCCTCGATGAGTTCTCATACTGTGCGTTCGATTTTGCAGGTGCGGTTGTCACCGGATGACTTAGCTAGCCAGGAGTTGGCTAGTTGGAGGGAGAAGGAGGCAAAGCACACCCTCGATATGATCAAAAAGTCAGAGCTGGAGTTGCTCAATTGCAACAGGCAGTACGTCCTCAAGACGCACAAAGGTGAGATTTTTTTGTGATTCCATACGATAACGATGTACAGAACACTGGTGGAGCTATTCTGCCTATTTGCCTATCTAATTTCTTCAACCAGAACTCTAACATACAACTAACTTGATGACAGCATTTTATTCGTTATAGCGGTAAATCACTCTAATGTCAGTTGTTAGATGGCGACACAAAAATGAAAAAAAAATCAGTATCATTGATAATTGCACAATCAGTGTTATAAAAATGTTGATTCAGGAGTAGTAATTTAGGTTACTTCTCAATTTTCGATCGAACTACATCAATACAATCTCAAAACGTCAACTATTTTTACAGAAATCTGTAGAAATGTCACCATCTTCTGGGGAAAATCACTCAAATGTCAGTTGTTAGATGGCGACACAAAAATGAAAACAAAAGCAGTATTAGTGATAATTGCACAATCTGTGTTACAAAAATGTTGATTCAAAAGTAGTTTTTTAGGGTTACTTCTCAATTCTAGATCGAACTACATAATTACAATCTCAAAACGTCAACTATTTTTACAGAAATCTGTAGAAATGTCACCATCTTCTGGGGAAAATCACTCAAATGTCAGTTGTTAGATGGCGACACAAAAATGAAAAAAAAAATCAGTATCATTGATAATTGCACAATCAGTGTTATAAAAATGTTGATTCAGGAGTAGTAATTTAGGTTACTTCTCAATTTTCGATCGAACTACATCAATACAATCTCAAAACGTCAACTATTTTTACAGAAATCTGTAGAAATGTCACCATCTTCTGGGGAAAATCACTCAAATGTCAGTTGTTAGATGGCGACACAAAAATGAAAACAAAAGCAGTATTAGTGATAATTGCACAATCTGTGTTACAAAAATGTTGATTCAAAAGTAGTTTTTTAGGGTTACTTCTCAATTCTAGATCGAACTACATAATTACAATCTCAAAACGTCAACTATTTTTACAGAAATCTGTAGAAATGTCACCATCTTCTGGGGAAAATCACTCAAATGTCAGTTGTTAGATGGCGACACAAAAATGAAAACAAAAGCAGTATTATTGATAATTGCACAATCTGTGTTACAAAAATGTTGATTCAAAAGTAGTTTTTTAGGGTTACTTCTCAATTCTAGATCGAACTACATAATTACAATCTCAAAACGTCAACTATTTTTACAGAAATCTGTAGAAATGTCACCATCTTCTGGGGAAAATCACTCAAATGTCAGTTGTTAGATGGCGGCACAAAAATGAAAACAAAAGCAGTATTATTGATAATTGCACAATCTGTGTTACAAAAATGTTGATTCAAAAGTAGTTTTTTAGGGTTACTTCTCAATTCTAGATCGAACTACATAATTACAATCTCAAAACGTCAACTATTTTTACAGAAATCTGTAGAAATGTCACCATCTTCTGGGGAAAATCACTCAAATGTCAGTTGTTAAATGGCGGCACAAAAATGAAAACAAAATCAGTATTATTGATAATTGCACAATCAGTGTTATGACAATGTTGATCCAGAAGTAGTAATTTCGCTTACTTCTCGATTAATGATCGAACTACATAATTACAATCCCAAAACATCAACTATTCGTACAGAAATCTGTGAAAATGTCGCCGTCTTCTGGGGAGTTTCATAACTATTAGGCCATTATAACGGAAAATGGCGTTATCGTTTTTGATGAAACAAAACACCATCGGTGACTGCACCAGTGTTTTGTACATCGTTCATACGATGTTGAATGAGATTCATTCAAAACGACGCCATTCCCTAACTATTTGTAGTGAGATCAGTTGTTCCATTAGTCAGAGAAAAGTTACAATTGTTCATAATTCATGGGATCGATGTTGAATGCATAATATCACTTGTTGGCATATCATCGGGAATTAATGTTGTTTTTGAGCAGTTGCAGCACATCTGATTCACACAAATATTTCTTTCTGTAGATTTTCACTGGACACTCGACAATATGTATATTTGTATTATGTATTTCATTTATTGATCCTGCAATTTTAATAAAATGAATTCCAAATGGAAATATGAATGATCAGGCAGAAATGTTATAAGATTATTCATGACTTTACAAAGGATTGAGAAAATGAATTACAAACATAGCGAATTGAAAAAAAAAATACCAATGATATATAATAAAATGCAAGGAACCATTAGACAAAAGAAAATATTGAATGATATAAAACTTGGATGAAGTTTGATAAATTGTCATGACTGATAATTATTCCTTTGCATGAGAATATGCTCTTCACTTCAAGTTTGATTTGCATAATGTTATTAGAATTTTTGCAGATAAGTCATTGAACTTTGAAATCACATCATACGTGATTTTTTTCTGTCCAATGTTAGAATTTGTTGTATCAAGATTGTCAATGAATAAACGGTATCAAAGAGTAATTATCAAATTTTTAATCTATGACAAGATATCGATAACTAACAGAAACGCTTGAATATCACAGCAATCTTCAAAATTTCATTTTTTTTTCGACAAAGATGAAACAAATCATATTGTCTAGTATGATGATTAAGAATTTGGAATTTTTTATTGATGTTGGTATAGGAAATTCTGATAGTATTGTAGAGGAAATGCATTTGTAACTTCATATAGTTGATTTGTTGGGGTATCATATGGAAGACGATACAGTACTTTTAATATTTTTTTTATAGTACAGACATTTTGTTCAATTCGTAAAATAAAAATAATTTCTGACATGATAGAAACGAGAAGGAAAAATCGCAAAAATCTATAAAAAAATATTGATTTCAACTCGACTGTTCAGAAATTCCATGAGATGTTTTAAATAAAAAAAAAAATCTGAAAATCAATTGCCCATTATTCTTGTGATGATTTGAAAGGTGAACAAGTGGTGGAGGACGATCGCGTCGACAAGCTCGACAACGCCGAGATGATCAAGAGTCTCACTGAGGGGTCCGCCTTGGACGGCGGTGAGCAGAAAGCAGAAACTGGCAAGGACAAAAAGGGCGCGTCGAAACACGCTGGCCACAAAGACAGAAAAAAGGATAATGAGCGCAAGTTGAAGAGGTCCTCCAGCAAAGACACTGATAGGTGAGGGAAATTCACCATTATTTTACATCTCTAAGTCATGATATTTTAATAATAATAATAATAATAATGTATTTATTGGACAACAAGATATGAAAGGTAACAATTTGAAAAAAATAATTTTAATGTCCCAGGCGAGGGTTCTAGATCATCTTCAAAATCATGGAGTATTCCTAATATTATCCTCTCCGGAAATTTTCATTTTAGTTGAGGGGTCTCGAAGCCAATTTTCAAATTCAAGTCTAGATAGAGTTTGACGGTACCCCAAATTGACATCAAACGCTGCAGCTTCGAGTAAACCAAAATAAATCAATTGCAACTATTTGAGCGGTATGAAATACCTTAATTCGTACAATTATGCGGCGATATTTTTTTCTGAGCATTCGAATATGCTCAAATGAATATATTTCAATAGGGAGAGAAGCAGGAAGAGGCCGAAAAGCCACGACAGGAAATCAGGGACAGGGGAGCACGATAGGAAGCACTCGAACAGGTCGAAGGAGCGATCGCGCGAGAAGCAAAGCAGGAGGTCCTCCTCGCACAAAGCCTCCAAGCACAAGAAGGAGGCGATCTCGACCACCGACAAGCTCGACAAGAAGTCCAAGGAGATCCTCGAACAGCTGGTGGATAACAAGATCGTGCCGCCTCTCGAGGACAGGTTGTGGAAGCACGTTCCACAAGAGGACATTTTGCCAGGTAATTATAATTATACCCTTTTCCAATTGTGGTTCAAGAAACATCATTTTAATTTCAAAATTGTTTGTGAATTTTTTTTTATTTATGATAGAGTACACTACAGAATGACATAAAATTCCAAATGGTACATAAGTAAGAGGTGAAAATATAAATAACATATAACTATTTAAAAAATAATAACGCTGCAATAACGAGGTAGATTGCGATTTAAAACAATTCAATGAAAGATCCAGAATGTCAATTGAGATAATTTCATAAACTAACAATTTGATGTCCAAAATAGTCGTTTTTATTTCCAAACATATGTATTTCACTTAGTATCATTTATACTTCGAAAAAATGCTTGAAAAGTTTGTGAGCTACTATGTATAATTTGTGACTGAGGTGTTACGTAATACTCAATCAACATGTAGTTACTACATAAACACATTGTGTAATATATGAATAATTGTTACATTTTGTCATCCAAAAAAAATATTTTCATTTTCACAGTCCTGTCTTGAATAAACCAAAAAGTTGTGTTGAATTTCTTCAACATTTATTTCTTCATTCATTCCATCACAATAATTGCTAGTGGATTGATTTGATTATTTTTACAATGCCTATGATAATATTCTTGATTCTGCGTTGATCTCTCTTTTCTTTCCTGGTCATATAGATAGATAGATATATGTTTATTGACATTGATAATATATTACAGTATAAGCAACCATACATTAAACAATAAACATTGGAAAAACCCACAGAAGTTGTTGACAGAATCAACAACTTGTACGTGGTAACACAACCTGAAAATTACAACATTGCTACAAAAATTTATATTATTCATACTTTTTTTTTACATTATATTATCTTAAATATATATAAATATAAAATAAAATTAAAATCAAGAGGCAGGAATAAAACGATAGTAAAATTGAATTGAACAGATTAAAAAATTAAAAGAAAAACGAAATGATTGATTGCGAAATCTGGAATGTAACAAGAAAGCAACACTTTTATTACAATTCATCAATAATCATGGCAATCCTCTAAGGTGTGAACTTCATAATGTTCATTTTTATTATTTTTTATTATATTATAAGTATTAGTGATTCTCAATTAACTCTAAGATTTTTCTCCTGGATGTACTTCTGATATGGGCTATGAGTTTCCTTTTGAACTCTCTTAAAGTATTCTCGTTTTTGACATATTCTGGTAGGTTGTTATAAAATTTTGTTCCCACTACATTCCACTATATTCTCTTGTTAATATGTCTAACTTCATAGGGGGAGGCTTCTTCATGTCGGATCTTAATAAATTTGAACGAGTTCATTTTTGGTCAATGGTCAAGGGTACCATTCGAAATAGTTCATATTGTATGTATGTATGTATCAGCTATATCTTTGAAGGAATCAGCTATGGCAAAAAAACTTATACACAAGGACTTCCGTTTATTAATGAGAGTTGTATAAGATGTGTAGGAGTTGTATATTGATTATTTTTTCTTTCAGTAACATAATGGATAATATATTTGAAATGTAACTGAGAAAATTGGAATGTTAATTCATTACCCTGGGTGGCCCAATGAAAACGAAACAAGGCCGATTCGACATAGTTTTTGTTCTCAGAAAAAAAAAAAACGCTCGAAACCAGACTTTTATTTCGAGGGAGAGATATTTTGCGCGTGTTTTCAACTTTTTCACTTCAAACCCCTCGGAGGGGTGAGCTCCAACCCTTGAATCTCAAATGGGATGAGGGGTCAAGTGATACATCATTGTGAAGGTAATCGAAATCTCTTACCAACGCTTCCTTGTTTTTGGAATTCAATGCAGTAGTTCTCGAGAAAACACGTTTATGAAAATAATCGGCTTGTGATGGAAAGTAACGCTTTTCGCCCCTTCGATCATCACTATTTCTCATTTCGTAGTTAGAACAATGTTCATCTAAGAAGTGCCTTATGTGTTTTTTTTTTTCAAATCCTGTCTTATCCAACATTACATAAAGAATCATTTATTTTAATGTCAGTTCCTTTATCTCTCAGTAGAATAAATACCTTGTTTCGTTTTCATTGGGCCACCATGTATAAATAATGTATATGATTGCTTCATGTACAATTATTTTCTTCGTAAATGTAATAGATATTTACGTTACTAGTCCGGTAAGTACACTTTTACAGTATGAGTGATGGAATTTCGAAACGAGTACTATAAGAGTTTACCGGACGTGTGACGTATAACATTTTATTTCATACTGCTAAAAAACAAAAATGAACAGTGAAAAATAAAATATTAATCTTTGTTGAGGTGCTACAACAAAAAAATGAGAATGTATCAGCAAGTAGCAATTCCCTAAAAAATAATTCATCTAATGGAGCTCCTGGTATCCATATTCATGGGAACGAAAATTTAACGGTTAATATTAATATTAGCAATGAGTAATTTCTGTGTATTGTTTTGCTGTTGAATTTTTAATAAACGTATTCATGCTTTTGACGCATAACTGAGTTTTCAATATTTACAATCCGGTAAAATTTCATTACGGGATAGTAGCACGTAATGAAATATTACGTGCGCCTATCCTGTAAAAGTCTATTTTCCGGATTGAAATCAGGTACGTAAAGGTATGTTCTATGATGCAGTATGAAATAAATTAGTATTACCTCTTTCAAATGAACATAATTATTATCATAGAAATGAAGATAATTATCCGAAATCTATTCAGGTTTATTACAAATCGTTATTTTTTTTTCAGCGATTGAAAGTGACAGCGATCATGAACCGTCTTCTACAGTGACCATTCCAACGCCTCCTAGGGTGCCGGACACTGGTGACGAATTCGCCGGGGGCGGAGGCGGCACCCCGGAAATCGGTGAGTGTCATTTTCAATAATCGTGGATTTTATTCAATTTTTTTTTTCGTTCGTTTTCTCGACAGCTCCGGTCGTGTTGCCTGCGGAGAGCGAGAAGGAGGTGAAGGAGACGATTATGACGACGAACACGAGGAGTATGTCGCCGCCTCCCAAGAAAAAGCCGCCCGCGGAGATTTGGAGGGGCGCCGTCAACATGATCGACGTCGCGCAAATTTCCATAACGGCGCATGAAGTGTCCGGTGAGAAAAATTAGGTTTACAACTTCCATAGAATCGGGCGAGAAATCGCTAAATCGTCAGTCATCTAAAGTGCTCGAAGAATTATTTGGACTACAAATTATTGTGACAATTTTCGAATTGCCATAACTTTTCCGAAAATCTAGCGATTTTCAATCCAGTTGAAGCATTCTTTCTGCTGAAGTTGCATTTCTCAAAACTCATCGAATTCTACACTCCAGGCGTTCAAAAAGATTATTACAAACAAGAAGTAGTTTTGAGGGTGCCATGATGAATGAATAAACTAAGAACACCTTACGTAGTAAATAACTTGTTGACAAGGATTAAAATAAATTATATATACATATCAAGAAACCAACATGTTGAGTATTTACTCACTATACAGTTATCACTGCCTAATATGAATGTTCCATAAACGAACAGATTTCACACAGACACATTCAAGAGGAACTCGATCAAAAATAAACCAGGACGTAAAGATTGAATTCTTTAATATAACAGTTACCCAAAATTCTTTTCTCTTTTATGGTCCTACAATATTCAACATTTCACCAATAAATCTGAAGGATATTGAATCATTCAAACTATTAAAAAAAAAATGTGAAAAAGTATGTGCATAGACACCCAGAAAAATTTCAAATTTTCCACCAACACACAAGTACATATTTGTGTAGGTATATAGCTCTTAACATAATCTACCAGAAATTCACAATAATACAATAACAAGTTATACCTCATTCGAAGTGTCTCATATTATCCAATCTCATTCGAATCCTGATTTCTCTAATTCTCTTTAATTTTTCTTCTATTTCACAAGAATTTAAGTTAACTACACATGCCATTCGTACGCCATTACATAAGACATACACTTGTTCAAATGCCTTGCTGATTTAGACATCACAAAACAGGCTACAATGCCTATCGTGAGTCTACTCCAGCGAGTCATTTAAAACTCTAACTAAAACTAAAATGGTGGTAATGATAATTTTTGTATGCTTTTGTGATGATGAAATTCTTCTCCAAATGAAAAAAAAATATGTATCAATTTGATTGATAATATATAATATATTTCTGGCATTACACCTCACTAATGGCATGTCGGGAAGAAATATTTATCCTAAATCCATATTGTGGATGTGACAAAAAAATTTGTTTACTCAGATAGTTGTCAATTCAGTACTTGAATTTTTTTTTCAAATACTTTTGCAAAAGTGGATATAACAGTAATGTCTGTCTAACAGTCTGTAATTTTCAACCTCACTTTTTTCAATTTTTTTAAATTGTGTGTGAGTTCTTAGAGGAGGTGGTACATTCATTTTCCAGCTTTTCGTGGGATTTTCTCTCCTCGTTTCTGAAAAATAGAGTAGAAGTTATTAAAAATTATTTCAATATATTTGTAGTAAGGACAGATTTTGTGATAAAAAGAGAAAGAATAATATTCCAGCTGATCTACAAATTATGGATGATATCAAACTGATCGGTGGGGTAACATTTCTAGGAACTCAGTTAGATCGAAGACTGGACTGGAAAAAGCAGATAAATAGTGTCTGTAATAAATTGAACAAAGCATTCTTTGCGATAAAACAAATGAAATCTTGTTTAGATATATCGGGTCTACTGAATATTTACTTTGCTATGGCATATTCCCACATATCTCTCAATATAATAGCATGGAGTTCTACCAGCGAATTTTCGATATGAATCGTCTGGACAGTTGCAAATCAGTATTCATACGTGAAAATTTACTGACAGCTCACTCAGTATATATTTTGAAATGTATTAGATTCGCCAGAACTAATTTTCATGAACTGGAGATCAGTTCAAGTGTGCACAACTATACAATACGCGACAGGGAAACCTATTACGGTCTCCAAAACACGAATTTGCGAAATATGAGAAGTCTCCGTTATATAATGTGATCAATTTTTACAATAAACTGTCTATATCCATCAAGCAATCCACTTCTGATAATATACTCGTTAGAAGAGTGAAAGAGTTGCTAATAAAAAAATGCTACTATAGTGTAAATGAATTCTTGGACGATACTCTAAATTGAACATTGAAAGTCAAATGTCTGATATAGATCCTAAATATATGTATGACATATGAGTTCAGGAGTGTAAAAGTGGCCTATTTTATTATTTTATTATTTTACCTGTATGTATTTATATAAATAATAATTTGTTTGTTATTTATTGTGTGTATTTAGATGTACTACTATTATGTAATATTTTTCATCTGCAGATATTTTATATTTATAACTTATATTTATTTTTTAGTCTTATATTTTTGTTTATAAGCTTTATACAATTGTACCACAGTGGCGAATAAACTTTCTATTCTATTATATTCTATTCTATTCTAATGTCATCGTTTTCGCGACAGGCGATTGCAGCGGCTTGGGACGCGAGCTGTCCGCCAACTTGGACATCGTCGGTCGCATCTCGCCGGAGACGGTGTGGGACTACATCGGCAAGATGAAGTGCTCGAACAGCAAAGGCATCTCGCTGATCCGGCTGAACGCGACCAACGTCGAAGAGAAGATGCCCTATCTGGCGCTCTACAGCTACCTCAGCAGCCGCGACCGACTGGGCGTCGTCAAGAGCCTCAACAAGGCCGTCAAGGACTTTTACATTTACCCGCTCGCCCCTCACAGGCCCATTCCGCAAGTGTTGCTGCCTATCAGCGGACCAGGTAATCATTATCATTATTAAAACAACGGGTAAGAGTAAAAGATATATTCTCTTGTGAAATAGAAAATGATGTTGGAGTTCCCCAGGGTAGTGTTCTGGGTCCCCTTCTATTCATGCTATATTTAAATGACATGCCATTGTTTGTTGCATGTGAATTCATGAACTTTTTTGCGGATGATACGCTATTGGCATGCAGTGATGAGAACCTGGAAAGTGCTATACACAAAATGAATACTAGTTGAATGTATTGAAAACAAAAGCGATGATAATCAGCACCAAATTTAAATATAGCCAAATAAACTCAAAAAACATCAACCTAAACATTGATGATGAAAGAATTGAAGTAGTTAAAACAACTAAATGTCTGGGAATTCAGGCAGATAACACTTCATCGTTTGATGAACATTTTGAGTATATTCATAAGAAAATTTCAAAGAAATTATTTTTTTCTCCAGAATTTCCAATAATCTTTCAACAGAGTCAAGAATCACAGTTTACAAGTCAATTATTCAGCCACACTTTGACTACTGCTCATCTATCCTATATCTATTCAATCAGAATAAATTGTCTCAACTCCAAAAACTTCAGAATCATAGTATGAGGATCATTTTGAAGTGCGGTAGAGATACTCCAATTACTATTATGCTTAATGTTTTGAATTGGCAATATGTTTCTCAAAGACTGTTTTATTTCACAATGATATTCATATATAAAATATTAAACAATTTAGGATCATCTCATTTCAAACAGTACATTGTCTTCCATCATGATATTCACCACCACTTCACTCGAAATAATAATAATCTATATATAAATAGAACAAAAAAGCATAAAAGCATAAAAAACATAAAAGCACTATGATCTCTTTATTCTTCAAGGGTTTTGATCAATTCAACAGATTACCAAATGCAATTAAAAATAGCTCACCTCTGAACATTTTCAAAAACGAACTGAAGAAATTTCTGTCTTATGTACATATATCATATTTATTATGTTTGTTACGTGTAGCTACAATTTTTGTTTTGATCTCAATCTAACATAAAACATAACGTAACGTAAAAATCCACGTTAAAAAAACAGCAATGAATGTTAAATGATGAATGATCACTGAAACATACATCTTGAATAGGAATTCATTTCATTATTGAATCATATTAATTTATTCCAATCAGAGTATTCTGTATGGAAGCTTAGAAGGGTCAATATTATTTTATTTTTTTTTCGCTTGAATTCCGAGTTGCAACTTGGAATTTTAGATATAATATTCCATTGTGGAAAATTAATTGTTTGCCAATATTTGATTTATAAGTACTATTCAATCAATACTCTCCAAATTTCATAAACCATACTCAATAAAAAGCTGATATCAAATTTCGATTTCGATGCAACAAATTCTAACATTGGACAGAAAAAATTCACGCACGTTGTGATTTCAAAATTCAATGAATTACCTGCTGATGTGAAAAATTCTAGTTACATTATAAAATTGAAAGTGAAGAAACATATTCTTATTCATCATATTTTATCCAAGTATTATATCTTTCAACATTTTCTTAGGTCTACCGGTTCTTTCCATTTAATTTTTTCTTTTATTTGTATTTTCTGCGCGAATCTGTCATTGATGATTTCCTCTACTTTTTATCGATTGTGGTTAGAATTTTTCCCAACCTTGAAAGTCTCATTGAAAAAATAATTAAACTCCTGTGAGGGCAATAATGTAAGACAGTAAAAACCTTGTTATTTGAGTTTGAGTTCATCAATATGAACTATCAAAACACAAATAATCATATCGGGCTAAGTACGTAAGCGACTAGTATCACATGACGAAGTAGAGTTTTAATTCATTAAAGTGTGTGCATAAAGGTGAAAAAGTCCTCAATGAAAGGTTAAATTGAATAAAAGTTAATGAAAGAGAAAAGTAAAGATAAAGCGCTGTGCATAAATCCACATTAAATATTCTAAATTTGTTTAAATAAGACAAAAGTATCTATTTTTCAAGTATCTCATAAGAATAACATTTTGGATTACAAAGGAAAGCCCTGTGATCGGAATCAGTTTTCTTCTCAAATGATCTATCTGCTTGTTCTACAAAAATCTTCCATCAATATGAAGGCCTGAGATTCATAAAGTAGATCTTACTGAAATTTAATGTATTGTTGGGAGTATCAGACAAATTCTTCAGAACTCCGCAAGAATAATTGGATTGTGAACTGTATGCTCTATGGGCCAGCCACAGTAGACGAAGAGTAGAACGCAAAACCTAACCTTCCCCCGTAGCCCCTTTCAACGATCGAAGATCCATCCGATCGATTTTCGTCGTTCCAGGTTTCGAAGAGTCGAGGCCGGCCCTGCTGCTGGGCATCATAGTACGCGACAAGCGAAAACGGCCCTACTTCGCGCCCGACGCCCCCCTCGACTCCGTCTCCAAAAAGTCCAAGTCGGAATCGCCGGCCGTCCTCAAGCCGGCACCCTCGCCGGCCCTCCCGAAGGCGGTGGCCGCGGCCGCCCCCGTTCGCTCCTACACGCCGCCGCCCGTCAAGGACCCCAGGCTGAAGCAGCCGCCCAAGTCGGAGCCGTCGCCGATCGACGAAGGAGGTGAGCCACCCAAAAGAGTCCACTCAATCTATTTATGCGTCGAACAAATAACTTCCGTGTGGGAGAAAAGATAGATCGACAAATCATCCTCAATAGGCGAGAACACTAACAGGGGAAATTAGTAGAAATATTCTAATATCTGAAAAACTGCAATGATATATGACAAATGCATAGTTTTTTTTAGGAAATCATAGTGTAGTATTAGAATATGAGACGTTCATAAACTATAAAATTTACTCAATCATTCAAAAACAGCGTTATGGCGGCTATCTCCCACTCCCTTCCACAGCAATTGATGACATCGTAAAGACTGTAAGAGCACACATTCCTGTGTTGCCGGCTCTCGAATTTCGAGGCTATTAGTCGAACTTTATGTCTATATTTTGTTCGATGATAAGAGCATAATTTGAATCTGCATATTTTCTGATCCACGTATTATTCACTAGTAACAAAGAAATGATTTATTTTCGATATATTCGCAATACCATGGAAAATCAAACAGAATACTTGACAACGCTGTTCAGTATTCATATGTCAACCTTCATGTATGTGAAAATCTAACCTATTGATTTCTTTTGAATGTTTATGTTGTTTTGGTGTTTAGTATCGGTTTGTACTGGAATATTTCCTTAATTTTCGCATTGTGTGGTATTTAGTGTCCTTTATTCGATAAAATCAAAATTCTAAAAATCATCAAAGCACAAACATAAACAAAACTCGCATTGCACGGATCACGGAACAAATTATCAAATGTCGATTTTCTCTGTCGATATCAAGCGAGGTTGTCAGACTTCTTCTGTTCGATTTCATTAACCATAAACGCAGTATATAAGAGGGTATATACTGTGTCATAAATAAGGACTAACTGATATTAGTAAATACATACAGATCTAGATCATGGATTTTCGCTTCTGTTAATCCTGATAATTTTTCAATGGATTACTATTACTAAAATAAAATAAACGTGAGATCTGAGTCTAATTCCTACCTACAAATCCACTGATATGACAATGTTGCTTCGCTTTCTGTCTCATGTGCTCTCGCAGCTTACAACACGCTCTCTGTTCAATTGTCTTTGTGACGTCACTTTTAGGTGGTTTTTCCCGTACGTTCAAACAGTAAAATTTCTTTTGATTTTTTTTTTGGGAAAACTGCTTCAGAGAAAATTTACAGGTTAATGTATCATCATCTTCGAATATTTGTAAATTCAGTATTTGAATGAGTAGAATTTCAGAAAATAATCATTATGGAAGATTTCTTCCTACTATTCTGAATTTATTTCATCTGAGAAGTGGGCTTTTTATGAAAGTGATCAACGAAAGAGAAGTGCAATTGTGAAATTGCAAGAAACTGTATTTTGACTCATACAAAATCGGAGAATGAAGAACAATCATCAAAAAATTGTATTTACAGTATACCATGTGTTTGTGGAAAATATTATACCGGTGAAACTATCAGTAAGGATGAAAGAGCATAAGAACAATATGAAGAAAAGATATACTGACAAATCAAAATTAGCTGAACATATTCTTACTGAGAATGGACAACATGTGGCCGATTGGGGTAATATTAAGATCATAGGAAAAGAAGACAACAACCAAAAACGGAAAATCAAAGAGTCTGCTTGCATTTTTCTGAACGGAGACAATAATATTGCTTCTTGTTCAGTTGATTAAATAGAACTTGGCATCCACTTCTCAAAACTGAGTATGAAAATGGCAAATTCGATATCAATTAATAGAAAATACCTTGTGACCAGATTTCCTCCGTCTACCAAATTGTAACTTTTCAGTGTCAAAAGAAATGAACATTGAAAAATATTTTGCGATGATAAAATATTCTAATTGTCTGATTCATTTACAGGAAAAAAAACGGGTACCTAATGTTTTTTGTCTTAGTCAATGAGTGTTTTCCTGTATAAAACAACATGTATAAACAAATGGACGATAAATAATAGTATCAGTTCCAGAAGAACATTTACGGAAACGGCGGACAAAGAAAAATTCAAGAATATTGTTATGATAACATATGATTAATTTTGTTCATGTCATATATATGTGATATAATCAGTTTTTTTTACTTGATTTTTGAATATATATTTCTGCAGTTTTTCATATCATCAGGTAATTTATCACACTCAGATAAGTCTGCTTGTCAAGATGGAATAAATTATGTCGCCTGGTTTCGTGATTATGAATTTCACAATTTCTAATCAAAATAATATCAGACTTCAATTTTTCGAGATATTATATGATATTTTTAGAGTTTTTGTTCTATATAGTTCATTTTGAAAATACGTACTATCTGTAAGTTATTCGAGGAAGTGATACATTCATTTTTCCATCTGTTGTGTGGGAGTTTCACTCCTTGTTCATAAAAAAACTAAAATAGAAACTATAATAATCAACTCAATATATTTGTAGTGGGGACAGATTTTTGATCTGCCCGATAATGTCACTGTGCTCGAAATTCGACCTTTTGAAGTACCTGTTCCTATCATGATATGATGATTTTCTTTTTTTCAAGATGAACCTTACAGTCCTGAAGATTCGGACTTGGACGCTCCTGGGGGCCCCAAATTGCAGTCGGTTCTGCCGGTGCTACAAACTGCAGGCTTGGAGGCTCCTGTGTTACCCGCATACCCCATACCAGGTCAGTTCAACGACTAACACGTTGCGAGACACTATTCCCTAAGCCCTCTAACCTCGTATCATGCTTTTTTCATGGTTGATGTCAGAATACAGGAAACCTCGTAACACGTAATACACGTAACGTCAATTTCGACCGATAATATCATATTATTAATATTGTCTTTAGGTTGACAGACACTTGAAATTGTCAAATATAAATTACAACACAATCAACTTAGTACTTGAAAATGTTAGTAACTGATTTTTATCAAATTGTATTTCGTAAATGTTATAATATGAAAGAATGTATGTATATTAGGGTATCCTATTTAAATAAATCTATCTATTCTGAACAGAAAGCAAATGATCTGCCACAAGATATCACTGCGTTTAAAATTCAACTTTAAATGACTGAAAGTTTCAATGACGGCATCCCTGTTCGGATTTGAAAGGAGAAAATAATTTCCAGACTTCTTGAGATCACTTTCATTTTCATTTTCAGATAACTGTAGGACAAGTAGTATCCAAGATACAACCGCTAGCCTGCCACAGTGGGATACCAGGTATATCATGGGTGAGTGAAAGAAGCACTTCTTGCTGTCCAGATTTGACTATTTTGTTCGTAAATCATTGTTTTTCTTCATATCCTTCATTTTTCTCATGATAACAATAATAATAATTATCTCTCTTCTTGAGACTGTTGAGTATGCATGAACTGTTCATAATGTGGCATGATATGAAAGAAAAATCAGAGGAAGAAGTATTTTTTTCAGTTCTTTTTTAATTTTTCGTTGCTTATTTTTTTTTTAGTTTTCCAGGCAATTTGTTATACAGTACCATTCCAATGAAACGAATATATATTTTAGCTATATCCAATTTTGATGGGGGAAATAATATCTATTTGCCTGGTTATATGTTTGTATTTATCAGTTCATTTCAAAATTCTGATATGGAGATCTAACAATTATCTGGGTTTATGAAGATTTCTTGTTGGTTCCAAATGATCTAATTCATAAATACAGTTTATAACTTTATTCTGAAGGACTTTCAGTGGATTTATGATTGATAAGCTGTACTCCAAACAGAAATCAAATATCGTAATTTAGAATAAATCTACGAAAATAAATACATTTTAAATATTTTACTCATATAAGTACTTGATGATTCCATTATTGAATTTGATATGCGGTTTCAGATATACATAAATGATCATTTGTCTTAATTAATACTCAATTCATTATGGGACAACTATGAAAAAAACACTCAAATCATCAATTTCATTCCTGATTTGTTGACTGAGTCTGCCGAATAAATCAATGTTCTGTCGTCAGCAAACATGTAGATTTCTCCTTACAATTTGATGGTAGCAGTGGTTGAGGTGATCATATATCAAAAATAAAACAGGTCGTAAGATTGACCCTTGGGGTACCCCAGATATAAATTCTTTAGCCCTACTTTGGGAATATTCCTCGATGAAGGAATTGATTTTTTTTCTACTCAGATAATTTTGAAACCACTCATGAATTGTACCTCTACTGCCAAGTCAGTAAAAAAAATTGAGGAGAATTGTTTGATCAACAGTATCGAATGACTTGCAAAGATCAACTGTTAGCATCTTGTTAGCATATAGTTGCACTTGGAATTCTTTCGCAACATCAAAGATAGCTGATTGATGAAGATATTCTGCCTCTAAATAATCATGTAATCTGTTAGTCATAGCTTTTTCCAAGATTTTTGTGGTGAGGAAATTGTTCGGAAGTTCTCCATATCATCCTTTTGTTCACTTTTGTAAATTGTTATGAATTTTGCTATTTTAATTTCCTCTGGTATGATCCCTTATGTAAAAAATGATCGGTGAAATTTCATATTCAACAGTCTTCACTACCAATACTATCGAATCCTAGGGATTTTTTAGAATCCAAAGAGTTTTGGTGATTTCAGATACATTGGATTTGAACTCAATTTGTGGTTTCCTACATTACATGACATTGTAATTTTTCTTGCTAATGTTGGTCCAACGTTCATGAAATGAATCATATGTCGTACGGTTTGAATATTTTCCTGTTAGCCTCCTTCATAAATTCGACATCCCTATGGGGTCCTTTTTTAACTTTCCGTCCGTGGTTGAGCAGGCGTTTCTAGCGGCCTGCCTTCGAGCACTTTCGAAATCCAGCGGCAGATGGAAGAGTTGAACAAGAAGATCGAGATGCAAAAGTCCGAGATAACGAGCATGACGCAAAACATAGCGAGCGTCGCCTCCACGTCGAAGGAGATCGGATCGTCTACCAGTCTGGCGAACATTGCGCTGCCTAGCAATCTCCAGCAGATTCTCGACAGCATCAAAACCATCGGCGATGTAAGTCGCACATTATTATTTTCTATTATCAAAATTGATTCTTATACCTGACTTGACCTGAAAAAGCACCTCTAGTTCCAAACACTTCTCTTTATTATATTTAAAATACGAATCGGTGCGCTGCCTAGCAATCTTCAGCAGATTCTCGACAGCATCAAAACCATCGGCGATGTAAGTCGCACATTATTATTTTCTATTATCAAAATTGATTCTTATACCTGACTTGATTTTGTAAGCTCCATGTTAGAGAGATTGAAATGGTTGTCATCGAAAAAGCACCTCTAGTTCCAAACACTTCTCTTTATTATATTTAAAATACGAATCGGTGTGCTGCCTACAGCAAATTTTCTATATCCCTCAAATCATTCATGAACGTGATAAAAGAAACCGAAAAAAACTTGTAAATTCCTGCAGTCACTAAAAATTCCACATATAACTCGGTATTTGTGAAGGGTGTTAGTGAATTCAATAATCTTTCCATTGATAAAAAAGGTTCTTCATCAATAAATGTTTTCGAAGAGAAATTAAAACAGCATTTAATCAACCAATCGTTGAATACTTATATACTCAATGTTTATGTGATCTCCTTTAATATATATGTTGTACTTCTTTTTACTTATTCAGCTAATATTATGCTGTGATATTTTATATGCATTGTTACTTTTAAATATGAAATGTATGTATGTATCTATCTTACAGATTAGTTTTTTTGACTATATAAAGGATTTATACAGAGTTTATCAGGTAACCTGTTGGTTAGAATTTTTCGATGTTCCCATTCGAATAAAATTTTGAATACGCTTGTATCAAGTATTGATTGAAATGAACATGAGAAGAAAGATAATAATAACATTTATTCAGTAAATAGGACATTCCCAATAATACATTAATAATTACATGTAATAAATTCCTTAATTATTATTGTAATCATGGTACATTACAAATTAGGCTACGATAGATATATCAAGATACTAATTATATATACAGTAAAAATTTAGGTAAAAGTTCAGTCACACCTGTTGAAAATATATTGCAATAACTTAGATTTGAAATCTTTCAGGGGTGAAGAAGAAAATTAACCTGATTTTCACTTTCGTCTTAAATAAAATTTATACAACTCGTTACCGAGTGAGCTCAAAAATATACACCATTCAAGAAGATTCGAAACTAATCTCAAGAAATATTTTATTTATTTATTTAATATTTTAATTTCATCAATATTATCTTTGATTTGGATACTTATACTCTATATTTATTTTCTCTATTTAATATTTTCTTTATGTGTATATATGTATACCCTATTATAAACAGTGATGTTTCTTGGGTAAAACAGACAATCGATCGATCAATCAATACTTCTCTCTTCCTTCCGCTCGCAGGGCACGGACCAGACGACGCCGCCCGGCGCGAAACAGATGCCGGCCGCCGGCCCCGCCTCCGACCTCACTATCCCGCTCATGATTCCGAAGAGCTTCTCGCGCCCGTTGAACACGAGCGTGCCGCCGCCGCCGCTCGGCGTCCTGGTGCCCGAGCTGCCCGAAGTGTCCGATACCATTCCGCTGAACCTGCCCAAGGGCAGGCCGCCGCCGCCCGTCGTCGAGGAGAGGGCGGGCGTGCTCAGCTCGCTCAGCGAAGAGCAGCTCATCCAGAAGGCCAACGAGATGCTGCAGGTAATTGATGATTGGAAATGTGTCGGGATGTTTTTTGCCGGCGATACCACCATCCTTTGTGTCGGTATATTCAGTTTTGATATTTTCACGCTGAGTACGGATCTGGATGATGCTGACAGATATTTTGCCGGGAACTTTTTGCCGAAATTCTCTGATTTTCCACCTATATCGCAAAGTATGCGTACTTTCGCAAAAGTCCAAAATGTATAGAATTGAAGTAGGCAAACTCTCATTCATTTTTCATTTCCAAAGTTATTTTGTACGATCAACGGTTTAGCAACTAAAGCGCGCCAAAAAATTGACAACATTGCCCGACATTGACACGTTTTTCGCGGAAACAAAAGTGTTTCGATCTTCTCTGTTACAGAATTTCAGGAATTCTTTCCAAAATTTCAGGAATCACTTCATTTTCATATTCGAAGAACTCAGATTTTCCAAATTGAATTTTGAATGTTTAGGAGGGGGTACATTTCAGCTAGACACGGTGTATGATTTTCTTCTAAAGAAATCTTATGATCTTGTGATTTTCTTCGAGAAAATATGGCAAAGATTTCCTTTTTTTTCTTCTCTATTTTAACGAAAATAGATTCGCAATCAAGAAGCTTCTAAATTCAAGTGAGACTTCTCAATATCGAAAGAACGATGTACAGAACATTGGTGGAGTTATTCTGCCTATTTGCCTATCTAATTTCTTCAACCAGAACTGTAACGTATAGCCATCTTGATAACAGCATTTTATTCGTTATAGCGGAAAATCACTCAAGTGTCAGTTGTTAGATGGCGACACAGAAAATGAAAACAGAATCAGTATCATTGCGATAATTGCACAATCAGTGTTATAAAAATGTTCATTCAGAAGTAGTAATTCAGGTTACTTCTCAATTTTCGATTGAACCGCATAATTACAATCTCAAAACGTCAACTATTTGTACAGAAATCTGTAAAAATGTCACCATCTTCTGGGGAAAATCACTCAAATGTCAATTGTTAGATGGCGACCCAAAAATGAAAACAAAATCAGTATTATTGATAATTGCACAATCAGTGTTTATAACAATGTTGATTCAGAAGTAGTAATTGAGGTTACTTCTCAATTTTAGATCGAACTACATAATTACAATCTCAAAACGTCAACTATTTGTACAGAAATCTGTAAAAATGTCATCTGGGGAGTGTCATAACTATCAGGCCATTATAGCGGAAAATGGCGTTATCGTTTTTGACGAAACAAAACACCATCAGTGACTGCACCAGTGTTCTGTACATCGTTATCGAAAGCTATCTTGACTTTTATCATTGACAAATATTCTAATGATGCAAATGTTTTTGGCTCTCAGGAACAGGAAGGAAAGAACAAAAAGAGACCACACATTGATATACAATCGACGTCGATGAAGAAGGCCAGAAACGAGGTGAATCTGCCACCGGTTCCCGGCCTCGAAGATGACACCATTCTCTAGTGAGCTCCAGATGGGATGGAATATCAGTGTAGAAATTCTGATTTGTCGAAACGAAAGCTGACAAAGACAATGCCATTCGCATAATGAAACTTTGGATTGTTCTTATCTTGTTCTCCGAAGATGAAAAATATCTCCTTCTTCGATACTTTCAATCTGTCGATCGAATGAATTGGTGGTGTGGCAACATTTTCAAAATGGAGACCTATCGTTAGAAGTGTGATTGTATGATCCATTTTTTGTTACACTATTATTAAAAAGAGAATGCAGACAGTAGGTAAATAAACTACAAATATTTTCATCAACTGTTCTCACACACTTTTTTATTGAAATGAAATAGTTCAAATGGTTCTTTGAGGGATAGAAAAGAAGCAGTCTTGTCAATACACATGATGATAAGTTTCAAATTGCCTCCTCGAGTCGATGTTTTTTCAAATAGGAACACCTAGGAAAAAGGACGCAGCGCGCTTTCCAAACATACTATATAAAATACATACAGAGTGAATTTTCAGAAGGATATTTACACTAGGAAAGTTGAAAGCTACACAAGATTCGAGATTGAAAATGGAAAATGAATTACTTAGGAGCTCAAATGAACAGGGGCTTCGAAAATTTCCAGAAGATAATCGAATGGTCATAGTTAAAAATAATTAATAATTGTTTGGCAACTTACAATGGCTGTTGCAGCTCGACGAGGGTGCATTTCAGGACACATGTCCACATAAAATGTCCTTGAAAATTTTGTAGTCGAAATTTCGATACATATCGTCTCAATATATCATGATTGTTCGTGCATGTCCTTATTGAAATTCACTCTGTATATCAAGTATATAGTAATTGGAAAAACATTCCAAAAATTCAATTTGAAAAAATCATTGATTTGTTGTGGCAATTCAAAACTGTTCAACCTGTACATTGAGAACAATGCTTGCTTTGTATCCTGCAGTGATTTGAGGCATTTTTCATTGGAATCAAAAAAAATTTTGTCAAAACCTGGGTGAGAACAGTTGGTGACTCACACTGTATATTGATGGTATCAGAATTGGCCCGGAATAGGGGAGGTAATTGTTTTCAATCAAATAGACAAGGATATTTTTTTAAACATAATTCATAAAGTGTTGACCATATTTCACAATTTTTTTCATTAGTAGGTACATATCATTAGCATGCAGTTTTTTCTAATACATTATAAAATCTCAGAAATGAATATATCACCCATAATTTCTATTGGTCGTAAATTGTCTTCAAGTATTTCATTTTAATATATCCTTCCTTTATGACTTGTTGAAGAATTCACAATTGATAAAACTCCCTTAAACAATTGTGAATATGCTAATCTATTCAAGTTCACTATGCCCAAATCATTCACAGATCTTTTATTCAACTAAGATTAATTCTCTTATAGTTGAATAGCGAAAGTTGCATCATAAAATCGTATAAGAAAAATTATAATTTTGTATATTGCTAATGTTAAAATGAAACTATTAACGACTAGGTCTACACTAGATTCCTTAACTCACAAACAATTACCTTGCAGCGATTGTAAATATTTTTATTTAGAACAGATTTTTTTCTAGTTATTGATTTATCTAGATCTTGTGGAAGATAGACATTGGTAGATCTTTTCTTTTTACCTCTTCTTTTATTTGTATAATTTTTAATCCTGGAAAGTAGAAAGTAAACATATAAATGTATATGATTAGTTTTTTTCCTGCCCGTCAGGAACAAAACCTTCTTCAATAATATTAATTGATAGAAGCCTTGGCAGATGAAATGTATTATTTTCAAGGTAGCAGGAATGAAGCCATTTTGAAATAAAACAGTTTAGTTCATCATCAAAATATGTAATATGGACAAATAATACTAAATAAAAAATAAACTTCAGAATACCATTTTCAGTCAGTTCCAAAATATCGCTGGCCAAAATGATTTGGAGCAATGTGATACAGCTCCGACGTCAAAATTTTCATCTGAAATGAGAGATATTTGTAAATGACCGCTCTCAACAATTTCCAAAAATCAATGATCCCCTACCTTTGGATATGAGTCCAGTACAGTCTGAACTGATTGAGGCGTACAAAACAAATTGCTGAGGATGATGCACTCTTCCATAACACCATGCTCTTTCAGTACATTTACAGCTTTACTCACAGTATTACCAGTTGACATTATCGGGTACATGAGCAGCACCTGTAAACGTTGACAAACAGTAAGGTTATTCTGACGTATGAGTCTGATTGACTTACATGCCTCTGTGCAATATCTTCTGGGAATCTTGCATAAACCACCCTAGCTTCATGTGTGTCTGCATCAGACTCAACCAATATCTTTCCAATTCGAATGCTACGACAGCAGTCCCGGAGGCCTTGTTCCATCGATTCACCAGAACGGACTATGGAAACTCCACAGTTCCCTGATTTATATTTCAGACCATCATACGTGGCCCCTGTTGGTGTGATAACCTTACAATCTGTGAATGGCAGCTGATTTAAGCTGTCCTCAATCACTAGGCGAATCAGTCGATCAGCGTAGAATTTGAAGTCACTTCTTGAGGTGTTTCTAGGTGAAATATGAAATGGTCCCAATGATGAATACAGCATTATTGATAATTCAATGGTGAAATAGATGACACTGCTTCTAATATCATGAGTCGAAGTCTCAAATTTGCTGATGGAATTCAATATAAATGATGAGATTGATGTTATAGGAGCCTTGGAAATTCGGTGGAGTTCCTATCATATTACCTCGAAAACAGTAATCAAATATTGCAAGTAAAGGCAGAGAAGTCTGTTGATTTTAAAGTGATATTCTCAAAGACTAGCGACTTCTTGGACATAATGGTATTTTAGTCAGTGAATTGCTTTTGGAATGAACTTACTTGTCTCGTAATATAGTTTGGAGCTCTCTAATTTGATCATTAGAATCTAACACGTGGAGACTCTTGTATTTTTTACAGTAATCTGTGTAAAAGGGTCCATTTCCATTGAATTCCGAATTTCCACTATTCATATTTATTTTTCCTGCGCCTGAGAATGTCAATGCATCGAAGGCACAACAGATGAGAGATGAGTAAACAGTAAACCTCACAGATACATATACAAACCCGAGTACAAACCAAAGCTATAAACTGTGACCAAACCATATACAAACCTTCAATCTGTGGTGAGTGAAGACAATTATTCTATGTTGAATGTATCCAGTGACATGATCTGTCACTGTCACGTCCATGACTTTCGACATTGATTGATATATTAATATATCCCAACCTCATATATATAATCCCAACCTCAAAACGTCAACTTATTGTACAGAAATCTGCCAAAATGTTGCCATCTCCTGGGAAGTCTTATAACTAAATATATACAGGTGTTCCAAACTCCTCATACTCTGCTGCCAGAAAAAGTTGTAGACCGCTGCCTACTTGATTCTATCGAAATTCAATACCAGACTGAGGTTGCCTAAGATTGACACTAGATGGCGTCACCTCTGTCGGTTTCGTAAGCTTTCCATCGCTGTCAGATACAGTAGAAGCGGATTGACTTCACAGGATCGACGATCGTATCGCCATCTATACTCAAGCGATAGTAAGGTTGTCTGACAGGTGTACATATGTTGGAAGAAAAACAATTGAAGAGTTATTTCACCATCCTATATCCACCTTGCATGTACCATCCTGTCGACAAAATAACAATATCGCCTGCGACGAAATATTTTAGGATTTGAGTGGGTCATTATTCGGGCATCGATATATTGTTATGAAATGACATATCAGAGAGCGGTTAGTGCGATTTCCCATCTAGCGAGTATCGCCCGTCAGCCGTGACAGCTCAGTCATTCCTTTTTCTCCGACAACCATCCATTTGTCAGCAAAATTGTTCGAAAATGAAGAAGAAAATGAGGCACAAGCGCGCCAAAGCCAAAACCGAGAAGGCCGTTCAAAATTTCAACTACCGCTTCAACGTGAACCCGCTGATCAAACAGGAGCTGCTGCAACTACTCAAAGACGCCGGAAAATCCGCCCCCGCCGAGGTGCAAGAAGAAGAGCCGTTCTTCGAGTGGCACGACTTCGAGGAACCGCCGGAATTCGTCGCAGCGGCGAGGAAGCTGGCCCATAAGATGGGTGTGTTTTGTAATCACTTGGGTAGATACGATATTTGACGTGCGTGAGAAAATTTCCGATGTGCATCAATATAACTAACTAACTATATCTGCGTTTAGCTATAACTTTGTGAATAAAAATCATTTTTCAGTATCTTTCAATATCTTCTGTGTTTATGATTTTTCGATTTATGAATTTCCCATTTATTTTCGACGACGACGTGTAAGTTTTTGATTACGAACAGAAAAACAACCGCACAAAGCTTCTCCTTACACACAGTTTACTCGAAGTGGGTAATTTTGCACTTATCATGCGATGTTTTTTTTCGATTTCTTTTGCTGCTTACGTATTTTGTCCTCAGGAACCCGAATTTCACCATAAAAACGTGCGCAAACTTATATTTTCCGAGATATTCCAGGAAGAAGTATGAAAATTACCCTTCTTGTTTCGGCTCGTTTTGGGTAGGCATGGAATTTCTTTTCCCACACAGGATACTTTTTATACCTGCCTTGAACATTCAAGTGGTCAAAAAGAAGGGCCATTTTAATCATGTTCGCATTTTGTATGTAGAGACAAAACGATGTTTCGTCTTCTTCTGAAAACCACATCAAAATAGAAATCATGGATTGACAAAAAAAGTGATATAAATAAATAGGGGTAAGAAAAATTGATGAATACATGATGTTACATTTTGAAGAACAAACTTTTTCTACTTATGTAAAAATAAAATTATGTTATTAGTCATCCAATTGAATAAATTCCTGGAGTCCAAAAATTGAGGATTCTAAGATTTTCCTAAACGCGAAAATTTTCAACGAGCAGCTAACATGAGAAACCCTGTACATGGAATTTCGTACTCGAGCAGAAGGATAACGAAGAATCATAAAAATTGTCATCTGAGCATGTGAAATTACGAAAATACGTGAACATAAAATATATCAACAATGAGTTTTCTGAAAATGAAAATGTTTTTCGCTTAATATTCGAAAACAGTTATTTCAAACATAGCAAATGAGAAAGTAGGTCAATACTAAAAATACCACGTGAGATTGTGACACAAAAAATCGTGTTATGAGTTGTCAAAAACCCAATAAACAAGTTCATCTCTGATTCGCCTTATTTGCCGAATTTATTATCGATATTTTGCAGTTAGCAATGTAAATTCCCAGAGAAAGACAGATGATTTGTGTGGATCTGATTTCTAACTTGAGGAATCATCTCCTACATCAACACTCCTAAATACAAAATAAATTTATACCCAAGAAACCACAACAATATTTAGTAAAGTCTAAATACTTATGTCAAGATATTCTCCAAGATATTCTCCAGAAATTACCATCGAGAGTGATTGTCGGTATTCATGTCAGCCTATGTATACATGAAATCTTGATGATCTGCTTTCAAACGTGCAAAAATATTATATATAAATAATCCTAAATGCAATGCTGAATCAAGTATTGATTCCTACAGCAAATGTAAACCATCCACATAGTGTATCACATGAAATGTTCATTTTATTTCAATCAACCCAAGAACTTGTGTAGAAACAAACCAGAATCATTAGCCGACCTGTTCGTTCATTAATAAAATATCAAAGAAAAATATAGACGGCCTAATTTATGCATATAAAACGGTAGTGAAGTTCTCTGGGTGTTAAATCACCAACTGAAGTTTGATTAGATCTATGGAAGAGATGTTTAGTCCAGTACGAGATGTCCCAAGAACGGAACATGGAAAATATACCGATAAGGAAGTGAACTTTTGACAATTCCATCCAAGCCTAGGCTCAGGTAGGATGTTATATATCTGGAAGAATAAATAAGGTGAAGAAATTCAACTTCTTTCAGCGCCGATCTGACTTTTTGTGTCGAAAAACCGGCTAGACAGATCTCAGAATTTGGACAATTTAGGAAGCTGTCAGACAATGAAAGGAAAGAATAAACTCTCCTCAGTGTCGTGCTAGTTCCGATCTGATAGTGAAAGCGTCATCTGATCGGTTCTTTTAGGTCCAAAATTCTGCTCGTAGACAAAAGGAGGAGAAAGTAAACTAACTAAATGCGATCTGACTTCAGCAATGACAAGATTGGAAGAATCTGGCAATCTCTAATCTTTTCTCTAGCGATTCGACTAGAAAAACTGTCAATTGCTTGGCACCAGTTTCTCATCAAACAACCAAAATTTACCCTATAAAATACGAACCTCTTTTGCAATTATGAGTGATAATAACGCTTTGACAGATCTCAGGATCGGAATGGAAGGCCAGCTTCAACTGCATCATGAGATTTCATGCTTCACTATCATCAAAATCAATACGGTATTAGGTCCAAAATTCTGTTCGTAGACAAAAGAAGGAGAAAGTAAACTAACTAAATGCGATCTGACTTCACCAATGACAAGATTGGAAAAATCTGGCAATCTCTAACTAGCGATTTGACTAGAAAAACTGTCAATTGCTTGGCACCAGTTTCTCATCAAACAACCAAAGTTTACCCTATAAAATACGAACCTCTTTTGCAATTATGAGTGATAAAAACGCTTTGACAGATCTCAGGATCGGAATGGAAGGACCAGCTTCAACTGCATCATGAGATTTCATGCTTCACTATCATCAAATTGTCACATCAACTACGATACAAGGTCCATAATTCCGCTCGAGTTAAACCGAAAGAATTCAAAGTAAACCGACCGCACTATAGATGCCAAATCCAACATAAATTTATACATCCTAACGGTCCTCCGAACCAATGGTACCCTTGACCCCGAGCATCGCGCTCGTTGCACTTCTCATCCTCCGTACGGCGACCATCTCCGGAGACCGGTTGAGGCCAACAAAACACCAAGAATCCACCATGAACGGAGAGCCCGGTATAAAACCGACGACGGCGTCCATCCTCGGCCAGTGTCTCTTCGACGATGGCCGCGATGACCGTCCTCTTGTTCTGCCTCCTGGGCCTCTCGATCGCCGCCACCATACCCAGGAACATACCAGTCGAAGTGAGGTACGAGGGCACCAGGAACCTAGACGCCAAAGTGCAGCTGTCGCCCGAGGAGCTCGATCAGGCCGCCAAGAGTCTTCCGCCCCAGGAAGCTCTGGCAGCCGCCGTAGCCGAAAACGCAGCTGAAACTGCTCTGAACGCCACCGAATCCGCCCGACCACCACTTCCAGGGTCTTTCAAGGCGGCTGTACAGCCCTCGGAGGAGCAGCCTGCGACCAGCTCCGTGGAAACCAAGCTGCAGCAGCTCAGATCCACGGTCGTGTCGGAACTTCGACGTCTGAGGAACAGCTTCAAGCCGGCGCAGGGGGAATCGGCGCCGGACCTCGAGCAATGGGAGAACCTGGAGAAGGCCGTCGACGAACTTTTCGACCAGCAGGGCGGCACGATCTACACCAAGCAATCGAGCGAGGGCAGTACCAACGCGCCCGGTGCACAGAACAACAATATTTTCCAGAACATCATGAACGGCGTGACGCAGTTGACTTCCGGATGGGTCGCCAATATCCAGAATAGGCCCCAGGGGGCCCAGAGCGATACTGCGACTGAGGGAAGTAGTCCGGGCGGTTTCCAAGGATTCGTGCAGTATTTCACTAACGGTGAGTTCAGACACCTTGACTACTTCGAAGGACGTGGGGATTTCTGACACCGCTTAGGAGGCAGGCTGACAGGCTTCTTTTGGCGCCGTACTAAAGATATCGGAGGATAGTTTTGCTTCTCACCTGATTATCATCATGAGAAATGTCATAATCGCAGTCAACTCTTTTCAGGCGTGAATAACTTGATGAACCAAATAACTAACAATAACGGGCCCACCACCTCCAATACTCTGTTGGGTGACGCAGGCGTAACTAACGCTCCCTCTAACAACAACCCTCTGGCTGCCGTCGGGGGTTTCTTCAGTTCTGTCGCCACCAACGTGCAACAGGTCTTCAACAGGCCGAACAACTCTCCGCCGGGAACTCAAGGTGGGAACTCGATTCTCTCAGAAATCATCCTTGAAAGAGAGTGTACCTGATTTTTTTTTATTATTCAAGGAGATACCGGTTCTACTGCCTCGAATGGTCCACCGTCGCCCATCCAGGCTATCCAGAACTTTGGTATGTACATTTCTATGGCGCCATTTTATATACAGGGCATTCTGGTAGGACATCTCCGATATACAGGATGTTTTGAATGTACAGTGCTACTCATTTTGGTTGAGACGGCTAGATTGTTATTGAAGATGGAGCCTTTCAATTTTCACTTTGCTCTCCTACTTTTCATCGAAACTCCAGACGGACCAATCAGATTTTGCATGATTGTTTCCGATCATAGGATACTGGGCGATTTTGGAAATTTAGACTTCTTGGACTCTTCTATTTCTACAAAGTCATTAAAAATACTGTTGAGCTGAGTACAGAGAAGTCCACACAGATTCCAGTGGCATACTCAAATTTTCATTTCGGGGTATGGTCTGGAGATACAACAAGGACATATAGTTTTTTCGATGGATCGCCCTGTATTCAATCATCTCGTTGGATTCCTTATTTTCCCTTGAAAATAATGCATGGTACTCTATACAAGCAGGGATTGCCAGAAATGGTAAATAATACTAAATCATTACATTATAATGAAATTTATGAAATTGATATAAATATTAGGGAATTTTTGCTATTCCGTTACGGATTCTCAATTTGAAAGAGGTTTCAATTAGGGAGGAATTTTCATTTGTTATTCCGTTTGCATAAGAGAGTGAGCAAAGATGAAGAATACAAACACTAATTCACACGAAATACAGGATGTTCCAGTGAAAATTCCACACATGTGATTTTTAACCAATCAGGAAGTGTATTTCTGTCAGATCACCATACCAACGGATGAATATTGTCGGAATTTTTTTCCTGGTGGGTACTCAACAGCGAATTATACTAGAAAATTTTTTTGACGTTTATGATGACAGGTTTTGTCAACTTGATATAGATGAAAACTGATATTGTTGGAAACACATTTGGTGTGGTAATTTTCTTACCGAATTCCACACGAGTTCAAATAGAATCCGCGAATTTTCGGAAATAATTTGACCTCTAGTGGTACTACTAGTGAAAATAATATGAGTTTGTGTCGTATCTCCAAAACCATAACCCGAAGAAAAATTTGAGTACGTCACTGGACTCTGCGCAGAATTCTCTACTAGACATAGTTCCTAGCTCAACATTATTTCTGATAACTTCGTAGATATGGAAGGGGTTCAAAAAAGTGATTTTCAAAATCGCCTGTATATTGTGAACAATAACAACAGATAACCCTAGCGGTCTCAAACAAAACGAGACGCACTGTATATAAAAGAAACCTTGATGATTCTAATTCATCCCCATTGATGTGTCTACTATCAAAATGACGTTATCTTTATTTTGACAGAATATTCATGAGCTCATATTCGAAGTCAGACTCTTTCCAGAAAAAACTATCGATTTATTATTTCTTAGGTATCTGAAAACAATACTCTGTACGCCAAAATTTCGTAGATCTGTTTTGATAATCGAGACGAGGAGGATGTAATGAGCAAAATAACCCACTTTCAATTATCGCGTATCCAATTATACATACGAGTATACGACCGATATTGACACATTTGTTTGCGGTATCATTTGAAAACGATATTCGCATATTACCGTTATAAACATGGAGAACATCTGATGGTGCCGAATTCCAAGAATGTGCAGCACAATAAATCAATACACACAACGAATGAATTTTATCGGAAATTTTTTCCTGGTGGGTACCCAACAGCGAATTATACTGGAAATTTTTTTGACGTTTATAATGACAGAATATTTCTTTTGACAATCTAATTTTTATTTGTTTCCACACATAATAATTTTGATCAATTTCAACAAAAAGCTTGAATGTTTTCTATACTCATGGACCATTATGATTGATGTTTATATTAAAAACGCAATTATTGTATACTATGGCAGGTTGATTCGAAGTTGGTTGCTCTTGATTTAGAGATTCTTGGACTGTCTTTGCAGAAGTTGAAGCAGACCTCATTGCGTGAATTTGTCCCTATTAGTGTGACGTCACGGAAGCGACGTTCTGGCCCGGTAACATAGAGTAGGCCCTGGTTTAATACTGTAAAACGCGCACAGTATACTTATTTTTGTTTCAATAAAAATATGTAATCATTCATATTGCAACCCCAAAGCCCTCTCCCCCTCGTGCACGCCACTGGAGGAGAGTTTGGTAGATAAACACCGCCTGAATCCAGATAAATCATTCGGCAAAACCGAGAAGGGAAGCACAATTAAAATGAAAGAAAGTGAAAATCGACTGAAACAACGTCCTTTTTCTACCACAGGAAACAGCGTGAGTTCGGCCATAAACAACATTTTCCAAGGCCAGCCGCCTGCTACCACGAGCGGCGACGAAGGCGTTCCCCAGTCTCCAGGGGGCGGCAACATCATCCAGAGTATCGGAAATGCCATCCAGAACAGCCCGTTGAACCCGTTCAGGCCGCAAAGTAACAGTGTCCAGAAACCGGCACAAACAGGTGAATAACATCAATAACCGCTAAATAACAATTCCCATACATTCCACGATGGATGTCCACTGGATGTCCAATGGACATTATCATTCGAAGGATATCTCATGGACGTCCATTAGATGTCCAAAGGACAATATTATCAGAAAGAAATCCCATGGACGTCCACTGGATGTCCAATGGACAATATTATCCGAAGGATAACCCATGGACGTCCAGAGGATGTCCATAGGATAACCTTTATGGACGTCAGAAGAAGATGGTATCACGGGAATTGAATTGTATCACTTGTTGAAATTTAATATCCTAACCAGTATTCGGGGTGTCTGATGATGCTGCTCATTTCAGTAGTGAGTTCATAGTTTTCAGAATATATTCGAATATATTAGCTATCTTCAATATCACCGTGATAAAACCACATCGGTGTGTTGAGAATATCATCAACAATTAAATGTAATGAAAGATTTCCTAAAATCATTTGAATTAGCGAAAAATTAACCAAATTTCGGATAGGTGAGGAAACAATGTACTGCAATGGTTCAAACAGGATATCCTATGGATGTCCAGTAATTTTCTTCATCAGGAATGAATTTGAACTTCTATCTTGCCCCTTTAGGCAAATTTTGGATATCCCATAAGGATATCAAACGATATTATATAAGATATCTAAAGATCCAAAAGATATTTTACTTCAGTCCATGAGTGATTTGAAAAACATCTCGGATGCATATTCATAAATTAACTCTCAATCAAGATGAATCTTCATATATGAATATTTCAAAAGGATCTAATTTATCAAAAGATGGAATGAATATCATACAGATTCAATAAAATTCCTATTTCTCTAGATTATATAGACTATTTGAGAAAGAAAATGAATCCCATCATAGGCATTCATTAAAAATCAAACAAAATCCGCGATATTATTCCTGTTAGTTGTTTGAGGAGCATTATCTACCGTCTTTTACTCAAATCAACAATATTTGATCTGTATTTGATCTGAATATTTCACGTTTGAACACAATTGTGAAGTTATGAAATTAAATACAATACATACTTGAAAATTCAGATTCCAAAAAATCAGATTTCAAAATATAAAATCAAGATTTTCATCAAGTTGGATTTCAACTGTGAAAAAATGTATTATTACATGATTATAATATGTGATGAATTATAGTAAATGATGATTATATATGAATAAAATGAATACATATAATATAAACAAGAATAATTGAAATCGACTTAGAGAGGATATCTGCTTGAGAGACCTCAATAATTGTATTTCTTTTTCGAATCCTCACTAAGCACTATTATTTTTGTATCTTCTTATTTTCATCACTCATGTATTATATGTCAATTTGTTTATGTATCCATATAATGAACAACAATCTTTCTTGGGGTAATAAAGACGATTAATTAATTTTTTTTTGGAATCTTGCAGTTCCACAAGCCAGCGGTAGTGAAAGCTCTCCTGTAGCCCCAGAGAATGACAATCGAAAGAAACCTGCTGACGAAACACCAATTGTTGTTGAACCAGTCGAGACCGAAGAAGCGACAGGAGATAACGAAATAGACGCCAATAAAGAGAAGCCAGCGACTTCTCACTAAACTGAAGATGCTTTGATGTCACTAGATTAGGCTAGCCTAGGCTAAATTATTTATTGAAGTCTGAATTAATCAGGATTATTATCATTGTCGTCGCGTCCATAGATGATTGTGCCAACCTGAATATCAATAATTTGAGTAGGTATAGAATAGGATAGAATAGAATAGAATAGAATAGAATTTATTCGTGCAGTAAATACAAAAATAGTGTTTGCACACGTCAATAGGAATCAATAGTAGCGGTATAACTTAAAAAACAACAAAAAATACCATGTACAGTTAATGTGGAGTCAAATACAACGAATACAACAAATACAACGAATACAGACGTAAAATCAAAGATATAGCAGTACAAAAAAAAATTATATATCTGTTATTAGGCAGGCAACAAATTAGTTGAAAGGTCAAAATATTCTTCAAATGTGTAAAAGACATTTTTCAAAAGTATGTTCTTGAGTTTTACTCAAAAAGTACTCATACGCATGTCTGGAGACTGAAACTCAATAGGTGACACTTTAAAAAAATTTCAAGATAGATAAATATGAGTTTTGCGATTTACTCATATATTTTCTTTTTTTGGCGTATGCGCAGAAACTTTGGATCGAACTATATCCTATATCAATTTCATGAAAATAAATATGTGCGTCCATGAAGTTTAGCCACCTTCCGATGTTTGTGAAATCGCTGTTTCATCGTTGATCGTGGGAAAATATTTTACCGCCAATACCACCCATTAAAAAGGCGCTTTCAACATCGTTTTGTCATGTAGAAAGTAGCCCATTTCACTATGGCAACAGTCGAAAGTGAAACGCACTAGTGTGGGAATATTGGAAAAAAGTACGCTGGCAGTGATTGATGACTTCTGTATATATATATATATATATATATATATATATACTTGTATTTCATCGCAACGTATCGTAACCTTTTGGAAAATGATTGAGTCCGCTACCTTCCTGCCTTTCTGATTTTGATCCCTGTGGATATTATGCATTCACTACATTATTTATTTCGAATTCAAAAAATACTCTCGAAACATTATCGTTCATGACAATGACAAACAACACAGTCGACGTTGACTTAGAGTTGAGCAAAGTTGGCTACCAGAGATGATAGCTGAAATATCCGAAGGTGGCCGAACTTATAACAATTCATAGGCGCACACATTTATTTTCAAGAAATTGACAAACTATCGAAAGGATCTGGTCTATGGTACTCTCGTTCCTGACCATTTTATTCTGGGTTGCATGATGAAGCTTGAACTTTGAAAAACTCTCGAAGTCGAGTAGGCGTATTGAGTGAAATTTCAAAGAATAACAATGGACAGTGGGTGAAACTTGGAATGATAATTATTCGAATATTAATGGTCGTAGGAAAAATATCGTACATAACTCGTTGGAAAGTGCATTTCATACGCTCGTTACAATTCCGGACACGCCACTACACGGCTCGTGCTGAATAGGTGATTTTCCACACTAGTTATGTAATATACTATATTTCGTTCACCTACTAGATGATCACACCGATTATTGATCTGCAGCGGTATGTACCCATATCGAAAACCGATTTTCCCTATCGACTCACACTGTAAGAGTGTTTTTCTAGATCTCGACGTCGCTCGCGTCCGTGTCCGTCCTATTTCGATCTTGGAATGATTGCAATTCTTCAGAGCAGGATGACATTTTAATAATTGGCTTGTTGAAACAATTCACATCCAAAATTAAAACGGCGAGCATCAGGATCAGAGTAGTATCGAAGGCACGAAACGACTTCAGTCAGTTTCGGTTTTGATGCGACCCAATTTTATTGCTTCGAGAAGGTATATACATTGTGTGTTGATGTGTAGTGAGTGAAGGCAGGTTCTAGGGATTCCGTTCTATGTTTTCGCTCTGAAGCAGATAAAGGTAACATTGAACATTAACCAGTTTTATCACTCCACAGACACCAAATCGGAGGTTTCATTCAAGTGTACCCTTCCATCCAGCTTGAATTATAGTAATTTCTCTGAAAGGAAACATTGGTTTGATGTTTGCTCAACCTTTAATTGGTCAGCGATTGATATTTTGTATTTCCAATTGGAAATGCACCTACAGAGTTATCAGAGGTGAAAGAGTCTATGGAGACAAGGGCGGAGATTTGAGAGAAAGGGCTTGTTTTTCACCAAAAGCTAGAAAATTCAGTAGGGATATTTTCGTTTCCATTAAGCATGTTTCTAATTTATATATCGATAGAGCTAAAGACTTTCAATCACGAGTGAACCAATACGAGTTGATTTGTGAACTCAGTGTATCGGCACCAGCCACTGCGTAGTTCAGATATCAGGGTAGATGACAACAGTTTTGTTCCTTATCTCCCTTCTCAATATCTCAATCTTCAAATGTCTTCATATCTTTATATCTCATATCTTTAGATAGATGTGTTTTATTGGCCGGTTTTTTCTCGTGGACGTAAGAAAAGAAAAAAAACAGAATTCAGAAAAAAAAAAGCTTTACCAAAATATACAGTATGGCATACGTGACGAGCTACAGGGTGGCCCAAAGAGAACGAAACTAGGTATGCATTTTACTGAGAGATCAAGGAACTGACATTGAAATAAATGATTCTTTATGTGATGTTGGATAGGACAAGATGTAAAAAAACACACAAGGCACTTCTTAGATGAACATCGTTACTCTGTCCATCACTAGCCGATTATTTTCATGTACATGTTTTCTTGGGAACTACTGCATTGAATTCCAAAAACAAGGAAGCAGCGTTGGTAAGAGATTTCGATCACCTTCAAAATGATGTATCACTTGACCCCTCATCCCATTTGAGATTCAAGGGTTGGAGCTCACCCCTCCGAGGGGTTTGAAGTGAAAAAGTTGAAAACATTCGCAAAATATTTCCCCCTCGAAATAGAAATCGACCGTTCCGACGGTTTTTTTTTTTGAGAATGATAACTATGTCAAATCGGCCTTGTTTCGTTTTCATTGGGCCACCCAGTATATTGCACTCCTCACTCCTCTCGGGTACCGTTCGGTACCCAGGCTCATAGAGGGGGATAACACGTGGTTTTACCGCTAGCATCATTGTGGAGATTGAAGCGTCAGCTCGTTTCAACTTTTATGACATTATTTTGGTAATATTATTGTTGCGAGGACCACCGTGACCCGGCTTTCAGCAACAGTTTCTTTAATACAGTGAATAATAATAACTCACAAGATCAGAGAAGAAAGTATATGTGTGACATAAACTGACAAAAGTAATATCAATAACTACAAACAGTTGAGAATCCCTAGAAAGGCTACTTTGATATATATATACAGAGTATGAAATGTTCAAATCATTTAGAATATTCTCAACAATTATCTATTCCAATGAGTTCTATATCATGTGAGGAGATGCCTAACATTGAGAAAACACTGGTTTCCTGTGAGAAAAACATGAACCGTGAATAGTTATTCACATGTATAGATTTCTCTTCACACAGGTTCGCAGTTTGTATGGATAAGCAACTGCAGTTTTCGAAAATCGACAGTGGATCTACTTGGGGATTTCGCCTGGTAGGAGGCGCGGATTTCAACCAACCCCTGTTGGTTGTGAAGGTCAGCTGGCTTGTATTTCATCATTGAACATATCTTTTCACGCCGAGCTCTTTCTAGGTGAATGAAAATAGTTTGGCAGAACAGTGTGGACTACAAGTGGGTGATTTGATTCTCAGCATAAACGATTGTTCAACTGCCAAACTGACACACAGCGAAGTTCACGAGTTGATTACCTCGTTAGGGTCGGATTTCACACTTGGAATACGTAGGTGAGGTCACTGTGTAATACGAAACATTGTACATATTTAATGCATCGTGCTTTTCAGAGGACTGGTTCCAATTGACATCATCCACGTGAGTAAACACCTAATATTTACGAAAAGCTCAGTATATTAAAACGTAGTTCGAAATATCACTCGAACAAATATCGGTTTCGAAGGGACCCTTTTATTACATCGCCTCAAATTCGCTTGCTTTGCTTTGAAAGAATGTGGATCCAGTAGAGTTCAATGCACCAAAAACTGAAACTTGTATCTTCACCAGGAAAGCAGATATACAGGGTGTCCCAACGAAAACTTTCCACACGGATTTACTGGGAAATGGCAAATTATTTTCGGAAACGCTGAAACACGTCGATTTTGATTTCTAGGGGGACACATGTCAGTGATGAATTTAGTCACGCAACTTCATCCCCCTGACAGGGGCGGCTACCCCTTTGCGAATCATCATAGGGAACTTGGGTCGAGTGATACATCATCTGAAAGCTCTTTTTATTCTCTATCCAAACGTTTATTATTTTTTCAAAATCGAATAACTGGTACTTGAGATTAATGTGGTAATAGGTTTAATTCAAATAATCAATATCGTGCCTGTTATTATCGAAATTCAATTAATTAATTGCTCGAAATGAGCCCCTCCTACCTCCATACAATGATAAAGTCCACTTTCGAAACTATTACGAACGTTTTCCAATACTTCTGGAGTTATGCTGCCGCACTCGTTTACAATTCGACCACGTAGATCTTCTAGTGACTCTGGCGGAGTGGCAAAAACTTTGGTCTTGAGATGCCCCCATGAAAAATAATCCAACGGGTTGAGGTCCGGTGATCTAGCTGGCCACTCAATTGGTCCTCGTCGCCCTATCCAATGATTGGTATATCGTTCATCCAGAAAGTTTCTAACCGCTACTGCATAGTGAGGTGGTGCTCCATCTTGTTGAAAATGGAGGTTGTCTGCCGAATAATCTCCATCGTCTTCGAAGATATCCGTTATCATGGGATCGATGGCATTCTCAAGAAGATGTAGATACATTTCGGTTCACCTCTGTGGAAGAGGTTCCTTTGGACGTTTCGCTCACAATTGGGGTGAGCATCTTCCGCTTGTATTGTTGTATTCGCGAATAGAGACATCAACCTGATACTTGGTTGAAAGATATTCGCAATTAATAGTCCCAGCCTGTCCACTTACTTTGTTTTGACTAATTTGTTTTCGTTTTTCGTGGGGTGACTGGGTTCCCTGACCGGATGGGATGTTGCCATTGTCTATCTGTCCACTCATCGAGTCTTAAAATAGTTAATAAATTGAATTTGAATAAGAGAAGGTGAGATATTGACTATTTACATTGAACCTGTCAACAACACTAATTTCAATTACCATTCATTCGATTTTGGAAAAATTATACACGTTTGGATAGAGAATAAAGAGAGCTTTCAGATGATGTATCACTCGACCCACATTCCCTATAATGATTCGCAAGGGGGTAGCCGCCCCCGACCGGGGGATGAAGTTGCTCTACTAAATCCATTACTAACATGTGTCCCCCTAGAAATTAAAATCGAACTGTTTTAGCGTTTCCGAAAATAATTTGTCATTTCCCAGTAAATCCGGGTGGAAAGTTTTCGTTGAGACACCCTGTATGATGAAGTCACTGTTTCTATGAAATCGTATATATCCATGCGTTCGGTCTCGGTATCACCACCAACAGCGCCCTCTGATGGGACGATCATTCGAGGTTCATTGCAAGAACTGATTCGCAAAAACTTCTGAAAACGATCACGATCTAAAAAGCTCAAATTCAACCTGACCTAGAGTACTGTTGAGATGTTTGGAGCTTTTGGATTCCATTCAGAAGAGATCTAATCGCCTAGTCGGTGATACTACACTAACGAATTCATTGAACTCTCTGAGACATCATACAAAGGTCTCGAAGGATCTCCATTCGTTCATTTAGTAGATAGGTTCATTTCGTATTAGGAACCTGATCTTATTTTACTAGTGTAGGAATCTAAATTTTTTGTTACTGTCAATCCCTGGATGCGCTTCTGGCGTCTTAGATCTCTGGAATTACAATTGCTCAGGCAAAAATGTCTCAACACGTCCCGTAAAGGTTTCGCCATTGTTGATATCGCGAACCAAATCAGCTCATCACTCGAGGTAATTCCTTTCAGGAAGATGGAGTGAGTCAGGAATTCCAAGACATTTTGAAAGGAATACAAGTCTCCGCGAAGGAAGATATTCGCGAGGAAGCTGCCTATATAGTAGCAAAACTGAATGAAGAAAGTAAGAATCGAGCTTGCGGAATATTCATGGATATGAAAATGTGATGTTACAGATTTGAAACGAAACAGGTTGACGGAACAATCGCCTGTGTGTAGAGAGAAGAAAATGGTGTTCTCTAATGCTACCCAAACGTCGCTAGAAGAAGAAGAGGTCGCTAGGAAATTCTCCACATTTATGATGAAGCCTGATAATCCCATGCCCAAGCCGAAGGATGAGAAGAGAAATGAAGAAGTGGAACCAGAGGTGAGATAACACTATCGAATCTACAACATTTCAATGGTTTTCTTTTCAGCAAGATACCTACAAGGTTATGATCGAACGACAAGTTTCAGGAAGAAAATTCTTCAAGGGGAAGAAAGTGCACTTCGATCGGAACGTGGTGAGTACTTGCATACAGAGGAATCCACAAAGGTGAGTCACTCAACGAACTTTCCAGACCGAGATGGAAATTGAAGCGAGATCAGAAACACCTGGAGACACGAACCTTGATGAGTTTGAGGATTCCAATGAAGATACAAATATCGTCCAAAGCACTGACGAAATCAACGATGATTTCGAAAAGAATGACAAGGAAGTTGAGCCTCAGGAGGAGTATACGAACGATACTGAGCATGAAATAGCAGACTATGCAGAAAAAGATGGTAACAAAATATCCACAAACTTTCCGACAAACTTTCTTTGTTCCATTTCAGAAATCAAAGTGGAAGGATTACCCGAAAATTCGATGACATTGGAAGAACAACTTCTGGCTGTGCAAAAACAATTGCTGGCGTTATCGCAGCTACCTTCAGCTATCCAGATGACCTTGGATGCGGTTTCCAAGCAGCTAGCAAGCATAGTGAGTGCCAGAGAATCTTCTCAAGAGAGAGACAGTCGTGGACTGACAGATGGTATCTCCAATGGAGGGGAAGATGATTGTGAGGAAGGTAATGTTTAGTAACTTTGAGTTTTCCCAGCCTGAATTCGATTGTATTCGCTCCGAAAAGAATGTGTTCAGTGTTGAATTAGTGAACCCGTGGTTATAATTCCCGCAGGGTGTTCTGATGAACTGTCTGAGGATGAGGCCAGAGCTGAGCCTACGGAAGATCAGAACGGGGAATGTGACTCGAGCCTGGATGAAGACTTCGATCAAGATTCCATAGACGAGGAAGAAATCAAAGCCATCCTGGACAGGGCCAGGATTGAAGAGGAAGAAGAAGAAGCGGAGGTCGAGCAGGACAGAGTCGATATTTCCGAAGAAGAGGAATTGCCGCAGATCAAGGAAACGGAAATGTTAGTCAAAAGGGAGAAGGTTAGGCTACCTGTTAGTATTTGCAAGTATATATTGTCGATTTCGAAGCTCTACCCCTTTCTTTGAGAGCCGTACATAAATATCGAACATAGAAATGTTTAGGTGCAAATTGAAATTCTCAATTTCTGGACTTCATGGTTATACAGGATTCTCCATCATTTTATAATATTCTGGAGATCGTACCACGTCTGGTTATCCCGGATATCGTCATCAACTTTATGCGATAAATAAACTGGTAATTCGAAAGTATCATTCTTGTGGTAACGTCTATCCACAAGCGCTTAGCATCAGTTGAAAATGGGAAAAAGGCGCAGGGTTGAGAAGCCTTTTTTGGAAATTTACGAAATCATCAAATATCTAACAGAGGGATAAGAAAGATGATGGCGACATCCGGGGATCTGAGAATCTAGTACAGTTCAATGCGACTAAAACTCAAGCTTGTATGTTCACCAAGAAGGCTGATCACACAATGCCCAATTTGATGATGTCGGGTATAAACTGTTCCTATGAGGTCGTCAATATCCATGCTGGGTGTCACCACCAACAGTGCTCTCTCATGGGACGATCATGTGAGGTCCATTGCGAAAATTGCTTCACAAAAACTCGGTTTTCTTTTCCGTGCGAAGAGATACTTCACATCCCAGCAACTGCTTATGATCTACAAAGCACAAATTTGACCTGTCCTGGAGTACTGTTCACATGTTTGGAGCTCAGCCCCCAAACATACGCTTAAGCTCTTAGATTCAATTCAGAAGAGAGCTATTCGCCTAGTCGATGACACAACACTCACCAAATCATTGACCTCTCTAGATCATCGTAGAAAGGTCGGCGATCTTTGCCTTTTTTATAGGTACTTTCACGGTCGGTGCTCAACTGAAATATCATCTATTATGCCACCACGCGAGATTCCTAGTAGACAAACCAGACGAGCTCAAGCTGGTCACCCCTACACTGTCAGGCTCGAGACCTGTCGAACATCGCTATACCAAGCATCATTCATCAATAGAACGGCAAAGTTATGGAATTCTTCGCCTGGTGAGGTCTTTCCTGATGCTTACAACCTCCAAACATTCAAGAAAAATTCCAACACCTTCCTTCTTTCCCAAAATTCCACCGCTGGCTAACACGATGTTCCTCGAACATCATAGGTTTCCCTTTCGTGTTGTCCACAGATAAAAAAAAAAGTGGTATGACCTTGAAAATATTTCGAATTGGAAGAGAATGTTGAATAGCCCTGAATAACCTAGAAATTCAGAGTTCTAAGATATTTCTAACCACGAAAACTACTAGAGAACGGCTATCGTGAGAAACATTGGATATTTTGAACCATAGTTAGCTTCATACTAAATACATACCAAATAAATCCAATTTAAAAATTGAATTGAGAAATTATTTCAGAGATAATTATCGAATCTTGGAAGAGATACTCTCAATGTTCATCTCAAACTTTGTTTTTTCTCTCTCCCTCTTTCCAGCTTTTGTGTGAGATTTTCTTTCCTCGTTTCCACGAAAATATAATAGAAGTAATTATAATTATTTCAATGTATTTGTAGTGAGGACAGATTTGTGATCGGGCCCAAGATGTCAGAGTGACACCTCGTTTTCGAAAAAATGTTTGGAAGACAAATATACTTGATAAATATGGTAAAAATACTCATCTTTCGGGAACGTGTCTGCTTCCGCTTTTAATATAAAGAATAAATAATATTTCTGTCCGCAAAGATCGTGACACTGAGAATTGACAGTTGTCAGATTCTTTGACATTTTAAGGGGTTGATGAAGAAAATCACCAACTTTGCGAACAGAAATATTATTTATTCATTTTGTTGAAAACGGGTGCAAATTCGTTATCGAAACGTCCACACATGATGATCAGTAGAAATTTTGATGATTATTAAATATATTTGTCATTCAGACATTTTTCGAAAATAAGGTGTAACTGACAAATAGAGAATTCCTCTTTTAGGTATCTGAAGGTTTAATTTCAAGCGCAGTGACATTTTGGGACAGATCACAAATCTGTCCTTACTACAAATATATTGAAATAATCATTATCATTTTTATTTTTATTTTCTATAGAAAATATAAATACTAGAAAAATGAAAAAAAAACACTATTCTCATTTGCTGGCTATAACAAAAGATAGATAAATAGATAAATACTTCATTGCCAGAAGAATATGAATTCTTATAGAGGAAGTTTAATTGTATGAGGAAAGTAAAATAAATGTATGATACGCACAGTTATAAAGTAAATGAACAAGTAAACACTTGGAAAATATAAAAATACATAAAAAACAAATAGTCCACTATCGATATTACTAGCTTCATACCAAATCAAAAATTTATTGTCATCAAAGAAGGATTTTCGACAGAGAGCAATGAATTTACAACGAATACTACAAACAATACATGAAAAATACATCTAACAGATACAATAAAATATCATCAATCATTATCACTATAATATTCTTCTATGCTTTAATATGCTTTATTCAGAAGTCTATTTTTGACTGATTTCCTGAACATTTGCAAGGATGTGATACTTTTAACTTCCAAAGGAAGATGGTCATACATTTTCTTTGCATTATCCATAATGGAAGATTTCGCAAGTTCGGAAGAGGGAATAGGCAATGAAAAATTGTTCCTTTTTACGAGTGTTATGATGTCTTCTGACAGAAGATTTCATTCGAGAGGTTTGCTCGCTTTTTGAAGAGTTATGATGGATGCTAAAGTGAGTAGTTCAAGATCGATAAGCTTGCTCAGGTGGTCCGAAATTAATTAGTTTTCGAGTTATCTGTCAAATTGTTCTCTTTGTTTCACTTTCAGTAATTTACTGAGTCCGATTGTGATAATACTGTGATAATAATGAAATTTAAAAAAAAATACTTTTATCTTTATATTCTAAATTTAAACCTGAGCTTTCAATATCACTAAATAAATTTAGAAAAGTCGTTAAAAATGAATTGCTGATTCAACAAAACTAGCCACATTGTCGTTGCATTGCTGCATTTTCATATTTCTTACATTACTTATTATTACTTACCTACTATTTATCTGTCAAATTGTTCTCTTTGTTTCACTTTCAGTGATTTACTGAGTCCGATTGTGATAATACTGTGATAATAATGAAATTTAAAAAAAAAATACTTATATCTTTATATTCTAAATTTAAACCTGAGCTTTCAATATCACTAAATAAATTTCGAAAAGTCGTTAAAAATGAATTGCTGATTCAACAAAACTAGCCACATTGTCTTTGCATTGCTGCATTTTCATATTTCTGACATTACTTATTATTACTTACCTACTATTTATCTGTCAAATTGTTCTCTTTGTTTCACTTTCAGTAATTTACTGAGTCCGATTGTGATAATACTGTGATAATAATGAAATTAAAAAAAAAATACTTTTATCTTTATATTCTAAATTTGAACCTGAGCTTTCAATATCACTAAATAAATTTAGAAAAGTCGTTAAAAATGAATTGCTGATTCAACAAAACTAGCCACATTGTCGTTGCATTGCTGCATTTTCATATTTCTTACATTACTTATTATTACTTACCTACTATTTATCTATCAAATTGTTCTCTTTGTTTCACTTTCAGTGATTTACTGAGTCCGATTGTGATAATACTGTGATAATAATGAAATTTAAAAAAAATACTTTTATCTTTATATTCTAAATTTAAACCTGAGCTTTCAATATCACTAAATAAATTCAGAAAAGTCGTTAAAAATGAATTGCTGATTCAACAAAACTAGCCACATTGTCTTTGCATTGCTGCATTTTCATATTTCTTACATCACTTATTATTACTTACCTACTATTTATCTATCAAATTGTTCTCTTTGTTTCACTTTCAGTGATTTACTGAGTCCGATTGTGATAATACTGTGATAATAATGAAATTTAAAAAAAATACTTTTATCTTTATATTCTAAATTTAAACCTGAGCTTTCAATATCACTAAATAAATTCAGAAAAGTCGTTAAAAATGAATTGCTGATTCAACAAAACTAGCCACATTGTCGTTGCATTGCTGCATTTTCATATTTCTTACATTACTTATTATTACTTACCTACTATTTATCTATCAAATTGTTCTCTTTGTTTCACTTTCAGTGATTTACTGAGTCCGATTGTGATAATACTGTGATAATAATGAAATTTAAAAAAAAATACTTTTATCTTTATATTCTAAATTTAAACCTGAGCTTTCAATATCACTAAATAAATTCAGAAAAGTCGTTGAAAATGAATTGCTGATTCAACAAAACTAGCCACATTGTCGTTGCATTGCTGCATTTTCATATTTCTTACATTACTTATTATTACTTACCTACTATTTTCTTTGTTCCTCTTTTTCTCTTCTACTGATGATCAATTCAATATCACTGAAATTGTAAAATGATCTCTTTCTATTTTTATTTAATTTTTTTATTTTCATATTATTTTTTTTTATTTTTTTTTATTCCATTTATTTTATAAACTGAAAAGGTTAAGAGATTAAGAGTAGCTTTAGCTAATCTTCGCCTTTTCAGGGCAGATGTATGTACATTTGTTGAATAAAGTCGTATTATTATTATTATTATTATTATTATTAATATTATTATTATTATTATTATTCTAATTCTACTCTTTGACAAGTGTATAATGTAGTATCACAATGAAGTGCAGTGAACTGAGTGGTGTGAATTGACAATCAGGCTATGATGGGACGCCTCGAAGGGAAGCCTAAGCCCATCCAAAGGCCTATAATCCTGCCGGGCGGCAGGAAGTGGTCGAATCCCGAGGACGCGATTCCGGCTTTCCGCAAGCCGAAAATGTCCGAGCAGAAAATAATCGAAACCATCGAAAGCAGTCTGGAGACGATCGCAGGAAAGAGAAAGGGGTAGGGAGCGTAGATATGCTTAGCGACCTAACCGGGGGTGTATTTTTCAGGTTGACCGATGGAACCGGACCTGGCCTTGGTCGGACAGGGTCAAACCCATTTACAGGTACTCCTTTGTACCCGGAGCATCCGGAGCATGATGAAATAACACTGACGAAAATTCAAACAAATTCGCTCTAACTGGATAATGTAGGAGTCTACAGGTTTCCTGAAGGTGGCGCTATTATTCGGTTGAATTTATGGTGGCTAAACTGAAAACAGCGAGAAATGCAGTTCTACCAAACTCGCAATAAAACAGTAGTGAAATATATATAGACTTTTGTGCGTTCATACAACGATGTACACTGGTGCAGTCACTGATAGTGTCTTGTTTCGTCAAAAACGCCATTTTCCGCTATAATGGCCTTATAGTTATGAAACTCCCCAGATGACATTTTTACAGATTTCTGTACAAATAGTTGACGTTTTGAGATTGTAATTATGTAGTTCGATCTAAAATTGAGAAGTAACCTAAATTACTACTTTTGAATGAACATTTTTATAACACTGATTGTGCAATTATCAATAATACTGATTTTGTTTTTCATCTTTGTGTCGCCATCTAACAACTGACATTTGAGTGATTTTCTTCAGAAGATGGTGACATTTTTACAGATTTCTGTATAATTAGTTGACGTTTTGAGATTGTAATTATGTAGTTCGATCTAAAATTGAGACGTAACCTAAATTACTACATTTGAATGAACATTTTTATAACACTGATTGTGCAATTATCAATAATACTGATTTTGTTTTCATTTTTGTGTCGCCATCTAACAACTGACATTTGAGTGATTTTCTTCAGAAGATGGTGACATTTTTACAGATTTCTGTATAATTAGTTGACGTTTTGAGATTGTAATTATGTAGTTCGATCTAAAATTGAGACGTAACCTAAATTACTACTTTTGAATGAACATTTTTATAACACTGATTGTGCAATTATCAATAATACTGATTTTGTTTTTCATTTTTGTGTCGCCATCTAACAACTGACATTTGAGTGATTTTCTTCAGAAGATGGTGACATTTTTACAGATTTCTGTATAATTAGTTGACGTTTTGAGATTGTAATTATGTAGTTCGATCTAAAATTGAGACGTAACCTAAATTACTACTTTTGAATGAACATTTTTTTATAACATTGATTGTGCAATTATCAATAATACTGATTTTGTTTTCATTTTTGTGTCGCCATCTAACAACTGACATTTGAGTGATTTTCTTCAGAAGATGGTGACGTTTCTACAGATTTCTGTAAAAATAGTTGACGTTTCGAGATTGTGATCATGTAGTTCGATCTAAAATTGAGAAGTAACGTAAATTACTACATTTGAATCAACATTTTTATAACACTGATTGTGCAATTATCAATAAAACTGATATTGTTTTCATTTTTGTGTCGCCATCTAACAACTGACATTTGAGTGATTTTCTTCAGAAGATGGTGACGTTTCTACAGATTTCTGTAAAAATAGTTGACGTTTCGAGATTGTAATCATGTAGGTCGATCTAAAATTGAGAAGTAACCTAAATTACTACATTTGAATCAACATTTTTATAACACTGATTATGCAATTATCGATAATACTGATTTTGTTTTCATTTTTGTGTCGCCATCTAACAACTGACACTTGAGTGAGGCAAATAGGCAGAATAGCTCCACCAGTGTTCTGTACATCGTGTTCAGATGAATTTAATTGTTGTATATTTGATATAATCCTGATGAAATAATTCAGTTGAGTGAAATCGAAACATTTGTTAGTCACCATGAATGTTGGAACGCAAAATGGTTGTGATAATGGCGCCATCTTCAGGAAAACTACCGACACCAGCTGGGATAAAGCGGATTGCAGTGCATTCTTATTTCATTATGATCCGGAGATATGTAATCCCCTGGGGGACTTTCTTAGTTTGAGGAATGAAATGACCGAATTCTCACGACAGTTTGACATCTTCGAATGACGAATTCCAGTTCTGGTTTCACGGGAATAGATGTTTAATCTCGTGGCTTAGACTCGAAGATATGATAATATGTATTTTCTACTAGATGATCCCTTGTCCCTTCGACCTAAGAGGAGCATTGAAATGACCATAAGAGTGAGAAAGAGCTATCGATTCGTTCGGATGTGCAACAAAGAAAGGTGCAATTCGATCACTGCTGATTGCCTCTCTCTAGTTTGCTGTTTTCATTGGTTTGGTTCCTCCGGCTTTTTCTAGGCGCGAACTAGGGTCTATTTGAAATTTTGTCAACATTATTCGATAAATTACCTATGAAATGATATATTCTGATCTTGTTCGGATCTCTATCAATACAGCTATATGCTGAGCAGGACAACACCATTTCGAACAAAGTGCTAAACTCCTTCCTCGACTTCATGGGCTGAACCAACTAGGATTATTCATCAATTTTCATTATTCAAACAATAAGTGAAACTGAATCTCTTCAATTCAACACACAATAGATTTGGTAATTTTGCACTTATCATGCGATGGTTTTTTTTCGATTTTGTTTCTTGGTACTCACGTATTTCGACCTGAGGAACCCGAATTTCACAAAAAAAAACGTGCGCAAACTTATATTTCTCGAGATATTCCAGGAAAAAGTATGAAAATTAACCTTCTTTCTTCGGCTCTTTTTCACTCGAAGTTTCATCCCTCCGATAAGATACTCTTTATATCTTCCTTATACATTCTAGAAGCTAAAAAGAAGGAGAAACATCCGCTAAGAAGTTTAATTCATCGTCTTTAGCATCTTTGATGAATCCTCCTTTAATATGGGCAGCGCTGTCAAATGTCAATCTGTGATATTTCGATTCACAGAACTAGTGATTCTGACGTAGATTCTCATTTGACAGCGCCGTCCATATGAAAAATGCTGGATCCACCTTCCTCCAAGATGCTGAAGAACGTTGATTTAACTAATTCGAGGACGTTTTCCCTTCTTTCTGACTTCTTGAATGTTCGAGAAAAGAAACTCCATGCCTACCCAAAACGAACGAAGAAAGAAGGTTAATTTTTATACTTTTTCCTAGAATATCTCGAAAAATATAAGTTTGCGCACGTTTTCATTGCGAAATTTGGGTTCCTGAGGTCGAAATACGTGAGTACCAAGAAAAAAATCGAAAAAAACCCATCGCATGATAAGTGCAAAATTACCATAGATTTTAGTGAATAATCTTACACTATCAAATCGATTCGAATGAAAATAACTAAACATGTTTCGACATCGCCAACAGTCATTTGTGATTTTTCATCGCTGCGTCTCTTTCTTATACTCACTCGTTTAAATTCCTCTCTCTCTCTAAGCTCGATATACTAGAGAATACATAATATCATATCTTTGCTCAGACCACAACCAGTGTGTATTTTTGCTCAACTGCATCAAATTCCCTATCGAAATATGTCAAGAAAATTCGAATAGATTCAATAATAACGATGAAATTATCTATTTTCGATGGATCCAGCATATTTTTTTCAATAGATATAGCAGATATTCTACCGAATGAAACCATTAAAAACTTTTCAGTCGTGACGTGCGACAATTTCAATATGCTGGAATTTGCGTGACGGAAGAAATTGTTCCAATTTTTCATAATAATTTCAAAATTGCCTCTCATGTTCAATCACCGTTTTATTCATATCAAACAATTGCGAACTGCTCTTCAGAAGACGTCAACAGATTATTTCATAAATATGTTAATTTTGTGAATGAATAAAATCTAGAATTCTTCGAAAGCATGTTCCCACTATATTCCTGATTTAATTACACGTTAGGAATTTTGTTGACACCTGCGTGAAGGAATCGCTTTAGAAGACGATCCAGAGGGTCGATTTATTGGTGAAGATGTATAGGAAAGCATACATAGTGACTCATCTGTGTACGTTTTGGTTCAATCGATGAGAAACAAATTTGCATTTTTCATTCCTATTAAATTTTTATTCAAGAAATCACAGCGAATCACAACGAGACCTCATTCGTTCTGAAAGTCGACTCACATGCTTATACAAAACGAAACTTCCGTCATATGGTTTGCCGCCCCAACTGTGTCTTTTACTATCGAGTTTTCTTGCAGATAGATCACTCTACGTGGTAGTAGACGGGGTCTCGTCTGATACAATGACGATCAATGCTGGTGTTCCACAAGGCTCTGTCTTGGCACCAACTTTGTTCTTGCTCCACATCAATGATTTGTTGAATGTGACCACCAGCCCGGTTCATAGCTTTGCGGATGATAGTACACTTCATTCCGCCTTTTCCTCTAGAGCCCCTATATCATCCAACGAGGCCAGAGGTGCAAGGCGAAGACAGGTCGATGCTTTAAATGAGGATCTGACAAGAATTCTGAAATGGGGATCTGAGAATCTAGTACAGTTCAATGCAACTAAAACTCAAGCTTGTATGTTCACCAAGAAGGCTGATCACACAATGCCCAATTTGATGATGTCGGGTATAAACTGTTCCTATGAGGTCGTCAATATCCATGCTGGGTGTCACCACCAACAGTTCTCTCTCATGGAACGATCATGTGAGGTCCATTGCGAAAACTGCTTCACAAAAACTCGGTTTTCTTTTCCGTGCGAAGAGATACTTCACATCCCAGCAACTGCTTATGATCTACAAAGCAAAAATTCGACCTGTCCTGGAGTACTGCTCACATGTTTGGAGCTCAGCCCCCAAACATACGCTTAAGCTCTTAGATTCAATTCAGAAGAGAGCTATTCGCCTAGTCGATGACACAACACTCACCAAATCATTGACCTCTCTAGATCATCGTAGAAAGGTCGGCGATCTCTGCCTTTTTTATAGGTACTTTCACGGTCGGTGCTCAACGGAAATATCATCTATTATGCCACCACGCGCGATTCCTAGTAGACAAACCAGACGAGCTCAAGCTGGTCACCCCTACACTGTCAGGCTCGAGACCTGTCGAACATCGCTATACCAAGCATCATTCATCAATAGAACGGCAAAGTTGTGGAATTCTTTGCCTAGTGAAGTCTTTCCTGATGCTTACAACCTCCAAACATTCAAGAAAAATTCCAACACCTTCCTTCTTTCCCAAAATTCCACCGCTGGCTAACACGATGTTTCTCGAACATCATAGGTTTCCCTTTCGTGTTGTCCACAGATAAAAAAAAAAAATATCCATCTATTTTCTATAGAAACACACATAAGTCTTGTGAAAAAAGAAAGTGATGAATACCCATAGCTTTCTTTTTGTTGTAGAATAAACTTTCTGAAATACCAGCCGCCACCCAAAAATTTGGACTATTTAGAGCGATCTGAAGTTTACAGATTGGTCCACAACATGGAACCCCCGGTACGTGGCATAGTTTCGAGGCCCGAAAAAGTTATACCAGAACAAGATTATTACGAGGTACGTAGCTCTATAACATACACGAAAGGCGCAAAACAAACTTATAGTTTTGATTTTTTCTAGATTTTCTAGGATTTTTTTCTCCTCGTTTCTGAAAAATGAAAAATATCGTGTGAATTTATGAGGGATCCTCATTCGAAAATATTCTCCAAAATCACATCATATGCAGATTGTACAACTTTGAATTTCGATATGATAAGATTCTATCACTATTGCAAACAAAACAGATCGACTCTCAAATTGAATGAGTGTTACATTATCTCATGCACAAAAAATATTTGAATTCGATTGTGACATGCCAGGCATGATATCTTGATAAGATATTTAGGACTGGCAAATTTGTGAGAGTTTTAAATCTCAGGAATCTCTGAAATCTCTATAATTTGCCTTCATGCTGTAAATGAATTAGTAAAAAGAATAAATTCTGCTTGTGTAATTTGGAATCTTGAATATGATGCTTAAAAAACCAGACTAGAAAGAGTACAAAATAGATTCGTGAGATTTATGAATTACTTCACGAATCGTGCGATATTTTAGAATTAGAAAATTGTGGAATGATGAGTTTCTTAGTCTTCACATTTGGAATGCCAAGAAACCATCATTACGACTGTGCTGTATTATTATTTTCCTTTTTTATTCATATACCTTCCAGAAACACTTTCATACATTTTTACATTAATATTTACATTTATTTTCACATTTTTACTTTTACATTTTGAATTTTTACTCCAACTGAATTATACCTTACTAGATAATTGTCATTATTATACAGGGTGTTACAGACTTCTAGGTAGAAACTTCTAGGTAGAAGTTTGATCCCATAGTTCTGTAACACCCTGTATTTACATGATTTCATTATGATTTTCGGAAGAATCAACTTTACTTTTTGGCTTTCGAACTGTTTTGGTATCCCAAAGTTGTATGTAAATGAATAAATGAATTAATGAAGATGATCTATAAGCTTTCAACTGATTTGAGCATAGTATTTGACGTTGGTGAAGGAATATACAAAAACTCAAAGAACTCTCTCACGTACTTTATATGGACAACACTGAATGATTGAAATCACGTGTTTTTTTTTCTAGGCAAGCAATGGAGCACCCTAAAGCAAATCAGTGAGGATTTCTTTAGTTATTTCGTAGAAATGTAAATATTCGTGAATAATTAAAATTACTCGTTCACGTACCATCTTTTCTTTCATCCATTCGCTCACTTGAATCAAGATTCCATCATTTCGAAATTGTGGATATCATTGAAATTAATATCGGTTACGCCTCTGGTATCTCGCAAAACATTCACAATACCAGATTCACATAATGTGAGACCGTGCTACTCGTATTTATGTTTTGATTCAAGTGAATTAATTATACAGTCCAAGGTCACTCTGCGGAGTTCCTGATCAGAGTAGGTACATTTTCTAAGTTCAACGTTCCAAATTTACTTCTTCTTAGGCCTAAATCATTGGGGTGGACAAATTGAGCATCAAAGATGAATCTTAGTCCATAAAGCAAGCTAAATATGTTTCAAGGGCACTATTTTGAGGGGTCCTTCATATTGAACTTTCATTGAATTATATTGATTACTTTTAAGGTTATTCAAGAAAGAACGATTTCCAGCGGCGTCCGTTGGGGGCTCATATCTACGCAAGAAAGGCCTGTTTTGAGTAGGTATGGAGTTTCTTTTCTCAAGAAGTCAAAAAGAAGGGAAAACACCCTCGAATTTGTTAAGTCAACGTTCTTTAGCATCATGAAGGAAGGTGGATTCAGAATTTTTCATATGGACGGCGCTGTCAAATGAGAATCTACGCCAGAATCACTAGTTCTGTGAGTCAAAATATCACAGATTGACATTTGACAGCTGCTGAAGACGATGAATTAAACTTCTTAGAGGATGTTTCTCCTTCTTTTCAGCATCTAGAATGTATAACAATCAAACCCTATGTAACAATAACGCATATAATTTCAGTTTTCAAAACGATGTTAAGATCCTGGGAGTTATCTTTGATCAAAATTTGAACTGGGAAACTCACATACATAATCTCTGTGGTAAATTGAGATCAGCTTGCTATGCCTTGAGGTCATTAAAGGAGCACTGCAGTCAAAAAATACTCCTTACTCTGTATTACGCGAATTTTCACTCTCAAATTAGATATGGCATAATGAATTGGGGAGCGGGCATTGATTGTTCAGGAATATTAACTTTACAAAAATCAGCGATAAGAATTCTCTGCAATCTTCCCTGGGGACACTCATGCAGGGAGTCGTATGAGAATAATAAAATTTTAACCGTAGTTGATACCTACATATATGAAATATCGTGCTATGTTCATAAGAATCTTTCATTGTTTCGCTGCAACAGATCCAAGCATAATTACTCTACAAGATTTAAGAACAATTTACTTCCGGCAAAGCACTCGACCAAGTTTTACCAAAGAAACTTGTATTACAATGGCTGCAGAATCTATAATAACTTACCTGAAGATGTACAAAGTGCGCCAAATATTTTCATTTTCAAAAATAGGCTCAAAGGCTTCTTGACCCAAAAGAACTTCTACACACTTGACGAATTCTTTTCTTAAGATGATGTTAGGCATACTGTGGGTCTAGATGTATACATTTATATATTTGTGGTTTGTCTTTATTCGTGTTTTACTGATAGTCTATTTTATATTACTTGTCTTGTATGTTCCTGTGTATACTTCCACTTACTGACGCTCTCGGCAATTTGTTATGCATATCATTGTAATGGTTTCGATAACTTATTGTTGATTAAAGTATATTATTATTATTATTATTATTATTATTATTATTATTATTATTATTATAAGGAAGATATAAAGAGTATCTTATGTGAGAAATGAAACTGCGAATGGCTATGGTGCCTACCCTAAACAGGCCGAAACAAGAAGGATAATTTCCATTCTTTTTCCTGGAATATCTCGAAAAATATAAGTTTGAGCATGTTTTTATTGCGAAATTCGGGTTCCTGAGGTCGAAATACGTAAGTACCAAGGAAAAAAAAATGAAAGAACTCATCGCATGATAAGTGCAAAGTTTTGTCTGAATCCGAGAGATTTCCCACATTTTCCTTGGAGCATCCAGTCAACGTGTCATGATAGGTACCCTGTAATAAAATTCAAGCGACCTACCAATGACTGGCTTCATGACCCAAATTGGACGCATCGAGCCAGTCAATCATTTCATTCGACTCTCAACTCTGGTTCGGTTCGCAGTTGGTTATTTAGCGAAAGTTTTTGCAAGATTCCGTTCATCATGATCCTGATAATAGTAATGATAGTGGCTGCGATAATATTGAGGTGGATGAAGGGAGCGTGGGATATCGAGCAAAAACTGAAATGGGTGCCCAAAGTACCCGGACTTCCTTTGCTTGGCAATGTATTAGAATTCAGCAAATCCACTGGTAAGGCACTCGAGGAACAATTATTTCGCAATCCTTTAAGCCGGGTTTATGCACAGCGCTTTGTCATTTATTTGTGTTTTCTCTTTCATTAACGTATTCATTAAAACGTTGAAAACTATCTATTTCCATGTAACCATTTATACATCCAACTTTTCACTATCCTTCGATCTTTCAGCAAAAAGTTAAAGTAAAATACGATGTGCGCATGCGTGAATCTGTCATTGATAAGATCCTCTTCTTTTTATCAATTGTGGTTAGAATTTTTTTCCACCTTGCCACTTATTTAGACAGGAATGAAACTCTCATTGGAAAAATAATTAAACTCCTGTGAAAGCAATAATGTAAGACAGTGAAAACCTTGTTATTTCAGTTTGAGTTCATCACTATGAACTATCAAAACACAAATAATCATATCGGGCTAAGTACGTGAGCGACTAGTATCACATGACAAAGTAGAGTTTGAATTTATTAAAGTGTGTACATAGAGGAGAAAAAGTCCTTGATGAAAGGTTAGATAAAAGTTATAATGGGGCATATTTTGTGATCTGCCCCAAAATGTCATTGCGCTTGAAATTAAACCTTCAGATACCTAAAACAGAAATTCTCTATTTGTCTGTGACACTTTGTTTTTTGAAAATTTGAAAGTACAAATATATTCAATAAAAATAAAACTTCTACCCATCTCAGTGGGAGTTTCGGGAACAAATCTGCTCCCTTTTTCAACATAATAAGAACACTTTATTATGAAGCTGAAAAATTAAGGTATGGAATTGATTGTAGTCCATTACCTAGCACCCAAATAAATTTTGAAAATAGAACAGATGATGGTACTCATGAGAACGTTTCTTCTTCGCTACAAAATCGTACCATTCAGAGACAGGTCAAGAAAGCAATGAATTTATTATAAAATCCAATATGCACACTACCATCAGTACCCGTGAAGCGCAAATATGCTTGTTGATAATAAAAACATTAACATGGTTTTTTTTCATCTGAGCACTCAAGGTTCTAACATTATACTGAATGAAAACTAGTTTCTACCATTATTATTATAATCATCTTCATGAAATGTTTCTCGATGAAGAATAATTTATCGTGTAGCTTGTTCGATGTTTATATTATTGCGAGACAAGAGAAAATGTTGTCCAACTAACGTAAAAATTCGGATATTATTTCAAAGAAGATTCAGTGTACTATTGGAGCAAGACTGCAGAAAAAAGACAAAAAAAATGTCAATAATTTTTTGACATTGTTTTTTTTAATCGCAACCGCTTCCTTTAAATTCTATGATGTTTTTGACCACAGCCGCGTTAGCACAGGATTTTCGAATGATATCATGTAGATAATTCGAAAATCATATTTTTTCTTTTTGCAACTTTCAAATGAGCGAGAATAGCATGCAAATTACGAGTTGGGACACCCAGTATAGGCGTTACGATTCACTTCACGGTAACAAGAGTTTTTACACTAAACTCAGTATGTATGTATTGAAAATAACAAGCTCTTCCAAAATCTGTTGAATATATAGGGTGTCCCATTTGAATCAAAGAAGGTGATGACATTTCCGGTTAAACCGGAAGTATATTATCAACCAAAAACTGTACATCAGATGCATTTCGTTCCATTGCACTCACCTGCAAATTTTCATAAATATCGTTCTTTTCGTTTAAAAGATATTTACTTGGTTCCATACTTCATCCCAACCCTGTTTTCCAGAAGTTTTTCCCAAATGAATTGATTCAACTCACCTACCTTATGTAGCTACAGATCAATCAATTTTTTCAAAATTCTATGAAAATATTTCAAGGACGTATGGTTGGGATCAGAATAAGACTTTTTCTTCGAATAAACATGTGTCCCCCTTAGAGCTATAGACACTAAATTGAGTAAAAAAAAAAGATTATAATTGTTTATTGAGTACCACCTTAGTGACCTTTTTCCGTGTCCTCGTTGGTTTTTGACAATGTTTGACAACCGTCTTTACACAGAACTGTTTTTTTTCCTTCAGAATTTTTGAATGTTTTGATGAAATACACCATCAAATATAACGGCCTCTGTCGAATTTCATTGACGACGGACAAATTCTTGGTTGTTTCGGACCACAAAGTTTTGGAGTACTTTCTGACCACCAGAGACATCTTGAACAAGTCTGCATCGTACCAATTCCTGAAAAACTGGTTGGGTCAAGGACTCATCTTAGCCGATGGTAAAAAACACCGAAAACGACATCTCTATTCCTTTCCTACATAGAGGTCTCGATTTCCAGGAGTCAAAGCGAAATCCACCAGAAAATTCCTGACGCCAACATTCCACTACAAAATTCTGGAAGAATTCGTAGACGTGTTCGAGTCCAACGGGGACATTCTGGTGGACAGGTTGCAATCTAACTTGGGCAGAATCATCGACATCTACCCGTACATAACCATGTGCACCCTGGACATCATATGCGGTAAGTGTATCGACCACTAACACCTCCCGACTCGATACCCATCGATTTTCCCCCCCACAGAATCCACGATGGGCGTGTCCGTTAACGCCCAAACCAACGATCAGTCAGAGTACGTGAAAGCCGTCAAGGAGATGTGCAGGATCGAAGTGGACAGGACCTTTTCCCCCTTCAAAATGTACGATTGGTTGTACCCCCTTTCCAAAGACTACTACAAGGAGAGGAGGTATGTGAAGATTCTGCACCGCCAGACGGACTTCGTTATCATGACCAGGAAGAAGGAGTTGACCGAAAGGGCCTACGTCAACCCGCACGATGTGGAGCCGGAGCATGGGAAACCCAAAATGGCGTTTTTGGATTTGATGTTGCAGGCCACGGTCGACGGGAAACGACTGACCGATCAGGAGATTCGACAGGAAGTGGACACCTTCATGTTCGCGGTAAGACTCGTTCGAGGAATTACCGGAAATTGTGTTACCGGCGGGCCGGAGCTTTGCTTTCGTGACGTCACACTAGTAGGGCAGAAATCGAGGCAGGGGAAATTGTCTCTGCTGATGCACCACAGAAAAACGCATATAGTTGAAAAAAATATGAAGAGAACAGAATTTGCTGAGAGATGAATCAAGTTCGCTAATCTCAAAGTGAGATTTTCTCTCCTCGTTTCTGAAAAATAAAGTGGAAGTTATTAAAAATTATTTTAATATATTTGTAGTAAGGACAGATTTTGTGATCTGCCCCAAAATGTCACTTTTCAGTGTCAAAACCGACAACATATTGAGAAAATTTTGCCAAGAGAAAAATATTTTAATTGTGTTGAGAACGGGAGCAGATTCTTTCCCAAAACGTCCACCAAGATAAGTAGAGGTTTTATTCTCGTCAAATATAATTGTATTTCCAAATTTTTCAAAAACAAGGTGTCACTGACAAATAGAAAAGACATTTTGGGGCAGATCACAAAATCTGTCTTTGTTACAAATACATTGAAATAATTTTTAATAACTTCTACTCTATTTTTTAGAAACGAAGAGAGAAAATTCCACAAAAAGCTGGAAAATGAATATATTTGTCAGTGACACCTTGTTTTGAAAAATTTGGAAATACAAATATATTTAATAATAATAAAACCTCTACTTATCTTGGTGGACGTTTCGGGAACGAATGTGCTCCCGTTCTCAACAACAAAGTTGATTGTTTGTTAGAAAATTGATTGATGAATATCATGCTGATTTTTTCTATTTTCTTCACATTTTCTATATATTTTTCTCCTATGGTGTTAATAAAATTGAAATATTTCGGCTGGAATGTTCCGAAGAATTACCGATTCCAAATTCGATTTTTTGTGGCGAATTTTATAAACTGCTTCATAACTATTTGGAGTATATGTCTGAATGAGACTAGAGTTGCTTGTCGAACATCGATTGATGTCTCATATCCATTGAAAAAATCTAATTCAGAAGAAATCATCAGTGTTCATGACAAACAAATTTTCCACTATAGTGAAAAAAAAAATACCATTTCAATTTTTCATTTTAGGGGCATGACACTACGTCTTCAGCGATTGGTTTCACCTTGTATTGTTTGGCCACCCACCCCCGTGTTCAGGTGAGAAACAACAAATGCTAACAATAAATGTGCCAAAAATTAATTTACTATAATTTTATAGCTGCGTATGTCAGTTATATGTACAGTTCGTTGCAAGAGTATGGATTTATATTGATCATCCCAGCTGCGAATTTTTCGTATAATCCTGAAGCATGCCGATTCTCATTTTCAAAAATGTATAACTTGTTATGAATGTGACATTCAAACAAGAAATATTCCATCATTCGATACTACTCACCCGAACTAACTTCCTGACACAAACCAAGTACTTTTTGTCCGCCACTTTCGAACAGAGATGATCTGATATATAAACCACTCGAAATTAATGCGAAAGTTCCTCATTTATCACGACATACGTTCCGACTATGTTGGTATGTCATACTCATAGTTGCAGCACGAAGCTTTGACAAGAGACTATAGTCTAGTGGTAAGACATGAGGAGGAACAACACCAGCAGGATAATTACGTCACCATTACAAAGTTGGTTTCAGTTAGAGATTTCGAATATTTTCCGATCTCGTTACAATTATTCATTTAAGAGTAGTACAACACTTGTAATTCGATGATTAGGAGAGAACAATCTCGTTTTTTACGCACCATAAATAAATAAAATGACGATCATTTTTCAGATTGCTGTGAAAAATCAACCCACAGCTGATATAATTGAAATATTTTATACTTTCGCAACGCACTGTTGGATGATCCTGATGAAATGATGTGTATTTTCCTCATATGTATGAATTCTTCGGAATGGAAATGCAATATTGCCAGATTTCCACATCATCAGAATAAATACCTAAAAACTCACATTCAAGTAACTGTAATGTAATCGCCACTAATAATTGGAAAATATGTTTTTTCAGAGACAGGCTATTGCAGAACAGCAGATCGTTTTTGATAGACATTTACGCAAGACAGCAACCCATGCAGAATTGCAATCGATGAAATATCTAGAGAAGGTCATCAAGGAGGCTTTGAGACTGTTTCCATCAGTGCCCTTCGTAGGAAGATTGACAGACAAGGAGGTGCAATTCCAAGGTGAAAACCAATTAGTTGATATTCCAGAAACAATTCAACTCGTGTATGAAGAATCGCATATGGCACAGAGCAATTGTCTTGTTTACAAACATATGAGTAATGCTGTCATTTTTAGCGTCATTGGAGGTTGGGAAGTGTCACATTACACACCTCGACTTCCCAACCTCCCTTCCCGCCCACATTTCCCGTGAATTTTATATCCGACTTTATCTGACATTTATTTATATTAGTGACAATTGTATACAATTGAAATATGATGGTTGTGAATAGAATAGTATCCTATTGAATCCTAGTGAATAGAATCCTGTCTCGAGATCATAGCTAACCTCACGACAGGAATGCATTCGTTTGTCAACAATCGCTGTGTCAGACTGTTAATACCTGTTTCAATAGTAATACAGTTCCTTTTTCAGCTTTTAATGGGGTTTTCTCTCCTCGTTTCTAAAAAATAGAGTAGAAGTTATTACAAAATTATTGCAATATATTTGTAGTAAGGATAGATTTTGTGATCTGCCCCAAAATGTCACTGCGCTTTAGATACACCTTTAGATACCTAAAAGAGGAATTCTCTATTGGTCAGTGACACCTTGTTTTTGAAAAAATTTGGAAATACAAATATATTTAATAAGAATAAAACCTCTACTTATCTTGGTGGACGTTTCGGGAACGAATCTGCTCCCGTTCTCAACACAATTGAAATATTTTTCTCTTCGTAAACTTTCTTCAATGTCTTCGATTTTAACACTGAAAAGTGCCAATTTGGCAGACGGAGGAATTCTGGTTACTAGGTGTTTTCATTAATTGATATCGAATTTTCCATTTTCATATTCAAGTTTCAGAAGTGGATGCCAAGCAGATTCGTTCCCGAAACGTCCATCAAGATAAGTAGAGGTTTTATTCTTATTAAATATATTTGTATTTCCAAATTTTTTCAAAAACAAGGTGTCACTGACCAATAGAGAATTCCTCTTTTAGGTATCTAAAGGTTTAATTTCAAGCGTAGTGACATTTTGGGACAGATCCTAAATCTGTCCTTTAATACAGTTCCGACGCAATCATCAATCTGGCGACAATTTTCTACGTTCTGTTATTCATCAAATTGTCCTGCCTAATTACACTCGATGTTTCAAACTGTTTGCTTCAGCAATTTGACCCGAAAAACTGTCAACCTTCAAAAGTGGACAGTTTTTCTAGTCTAGGCGACAGTTTAAACAACCCAAAGTAACCCAATGAAATATAAACCTCTCGTGTGAATATAAGTGCATGCAAAATTATTTTTCCAGCCGGAAAATGGATTCCCAAAGACACCGGTATAATACTGTTCCTCTTCGGAGCTAACAGGAATCCTGAAGTGTTTCCCGACCCCGAGAAGTTCGATCCGACTAGATTCGACGAAAGAACTAGACGATATACGTCCTACTCTTACGTGCCTTTCAGCGCCGGCCCAAGAAACTGCATAGGTGTGTATATAAGTACACGAGGTGTTGGTTTCGAATACCACACATCGTAGCCGTAAACCGATTCCTCGAGTGACGTTTACTTTTAGGTCAAAAGTTCGCGATGCTCGTGATGAAATCTGTGATTTCGAAAATACTGAGACATTACCAGTTGTTTCCCTGTGGAGAAGCACCCATTTTGGCCGCCGAAACAGTATTGAAATCCGCGAATGGAATCAAATTGAAGTTGGTCAAGAGAGACCTGCTGTGAAGAAGACCAACTTGATACATTTTAGCGATTTTTAATTGTATTGACTGACTGATATTTGCTTCTGTGATTTTTAGCTTTTACTATTGTGTATGTAGAACTTTGTTTTAGGTGAGTGATTATTGTGAGTGGATTTCTTCATGATTTGAATGAATCAAGCATGTTGGGTGTTGATTCCTGAATTCAAATCATATTTCATAGACAATCAATGTATACCATTCTATTAAATTTGCAATTTAATAAAATTTATATTGGGAATCATCATGTGATTACGCTCGCAGTGATTGATGATATTTGACCTGGAAATTTTCCTTTTGTATCATCACATATGGTACTTGTATGTCATCGTATCGTATCCTAACCTATCGAAAAATGATTGAGTGCACTACCTTCCTTCCTTCTTTTTCGTGATTTTGACCACTGTGGATATTATAAATGCACAACATTATTCAGAAGGAGATGTCAACAAATACCCAGGAAACATTTACTATTGGCGATTTCAACTACCGAAGAGGGCGCTACGAGACGTAAACAAATATGGCGGATAGTGAGTAATCTCTCTGTTCGTCGTGGTTATTGTGTGTATGTTTTAGTTGTTTTCGAACGTTGAACAAGTGATATCTTGGATTTTCGTGTGTGTTTTGGACAATTGTTGATAGTGTGTTGAAGAACTATCATATTGTGAGGTAACGCTTTGCAATGTCTAATAAAATGAAGGAAACAAACTCGAAAGAAATGAGTCGCATGTTCTCCGATCAACAAAGCATTTGTCCATGCTTTTCTTCGATCAACTTTCTCAAGTAAACCATAATCATTGTTGACATGGACTTCAGAAGCATCCTTCTTGGGAAAGCATGGGAATGTCCTATATTTATTTTTCCTGGAAGAATACAGTTTCAAACACAACAGTTAGTGTTATGCAATGTCTTCCTAGTTGTGCCAGTATTTTGACTCGGTTCTCCACTCATTATTATTTTGAGTATCTCAACCCTGAAACTATATACGTTTATAAGAGTACCCAAAGCATAATTTCATTCCTGTGAATACCTTTCGAGTTTGGGTTATCCCAAAAATTATTCGCTTACAGTCCTACTTTTGAAGTTCGCTCGACACACAGATCTACAAATACAATGAGAGCACAACATAATCCACCAATAATTTCTGATATCGCACAAGTACGCTCAAATAACGATGATTCATTGATAAAACGTACACGTATCCATTATTTATTACTCCCTAAGTAGGTTCACAATTTAGCCACCAGAGGTCGTCCAGACTTTTGGATTAGCGAATATGACAAACAACACAGTTGACGTTGACTTGGAGTTGAGTGAAGTTGGTCACCAGAAAGATGATAGCTGAAATATCCGAACGTTGCTGAACTTGTAACAATTCATAAGCGCACACATTGTGCACACATTGATGTTCCAATAGACGTTCGGAGTCCCGAGAAGGAGATCGTCACAAAATGATTATTTTTGTGTTCAAATCTGGTAGTTCTTGTAGTTTGAACTGGCTGAGCACAATTAGTGCTAGTTACTGGCAATTAAAAAAAAATCATCATGTCCGCTATGCGGTTCCGTAGTCCATTGTGAAGTTGAAGTTAGAAATACATCAATGATTTAATTTTTTTCTCAACTCATTTAGTTCAGCGGTCAACAGAAATACGTCAAGAGTTGCCACCATATGGTGTATAATATGTATGGTTCGTATTGCTTTACTAACTTTTTTTTTTAGATTCTCTTGATATTTGGTAGGTTTGTTTGCGATAGCTATAATAGTGGTAGCTGAAATATTGAACACATAAAAATCATCAACAAGATAAATCATTGGTTTTTTTTAATCACTTGGTTTGAGGGCGTACAAAGAGATATTTCTTTGTCTCTGAATAAAAGCGAGATATGCGAAAAATTCACAATACGAAGAAGTTGTATTGTGAATTGTTCAATCTTGTAGAAATATTCGAACAAAAAATCGTGGCGCCACAATTTTTTTTCAATTATCAGCTGAATCACCTTCTAGGACGCCATTGGAATGATTAAATAAATTCAAATTGCATCAGAAGTTAATATCTTGTTAATGTATGTGAACCTACCAAATTTAAAGGCAGTCGAAAGAAGCGTTTTTTTTTTCATAAATTGTAGAAAAAATTTTTATGATCACTTGGTCATCCTGTATTTTGAAAACTACGTGTTTTGGGAAAAAAGTTAATGAGATTTATTCTCTTCTTCTTCTTTCTTTTTCAGCAAGGAATCTTTGGAATATTTTCACAGTATTAATGAAACACTCGGTATACGGCCTGTAGGATTGTTCATATTTTCGTATCTTAAAATTTTCTTCTTGTTTCCGTTGGCTATCCTGTATGTACCATGTACGCGTAATTCTAACATTAACATTACATTGTCGAACATTATCATGACTTTTGGAATTAAAATCCAGATCCGCGTCCACATTTTTGCATCCCTGACATTACTTCAGTAGCAGGAAGCTGTCAATAACATTTGCCTTGCCTGCTCGAAGATATGACTCAGATTTCTTATTATTCGCGGGTATAAGCTGTCGTTCCTAGAAAAAAGAAAAATCGGGAGCTGGTAAACTACGCCAAATAACAGGTTCCCACTCCAACAACCGCTGATTGGACTAAAATATAAAAACTATCATCACTTTTTTTTTCCACAAAGAAGTACGATGCCTGGTTCTCAGTTCTCTTTTCAGTTCCCAAATGTACAGGGTGATTCACTTGGGTCTTTCTGACATCGCTGTATCTCCTTTGACGTGAGAGCTATGGTATCTGCGTGAAGAGAAGTAAAAATGTGTGACATTTATTTCTTGGTAAATATACCGGAATGTATGATCACACTAGAATCATTGCTCCAAAATGATATCATAGTTTTGACGGAATATTCAAAAACAATTTTGGTGACAGATTTGTCACCAACTTCTCACTATTTCCTATCCCCCTCCTATCTTAACTCAGCACTGGACTCTTTTTAGAAAAATCGCCGAGACACGTCGACTTTTGACTTCTTCAATGTGCATTTTTGTATGAGTCGTTCAAATTTGAATAATAGAAATCATAAATCGATGTGTCCGGACGATTTTTGAAATAAAAGAGAGTTAGATAAGGGGGGGAAATAGACCAATAGATATTATAAAAAGTCATAAAAAGTGGTTTTCACAGGGTTTGGCAGTCACTATATCTGGAGAGCTGGAAAGGGTGTTAGTTTAGTCTAATCTAGCAGCCTATTCTAGTATACAAATAAACTCAGTTTTGTTATCATTATTCTCACACTGCCTTGTGGTTGAAAAAAGTGCAGTGCTGAAAGTCTTAGAACGATTGCTCATGGTGTAAAAATATGTTTAGCTGATATTCGAAGTGAGTCATGAACTCGTGTGAAATAATATCCTTTTTTAGGCAATGTCCTTCCACTTGGGTCATTAAAATCGACAGAAACATACATACAAACAGGTGAAATACCTGTTTGTATGAATTCTACGAATGCCTTGTGAACTTTAACAAAACATTTTGGAAAAACCATCTTCAATGGTCAGTCAGTCTGCATCTTATGGGTATAATTCGATAAAAAATTGTTGAACAAAGAAAATCTTCAGTTATGGTACATACTCATACATGACACGTCTTCAACAACAATACGTCTGATAAGAGTGCAGACTCAGTTCTTTTATTGCTGTTTTTAGTTTGAATTCTCGCAAAATTTGATATTCAGGTGGAACAAACCTATAATCATGTATCAATGGAGCTCATTTCTCTAGAGACATCGTCTATTATCGACGTTTGTCATTGGATTGTTTCATATTATAATCAATGCTAATTGATAATTTGTTTATTCGACGTCGCAAAACGATTTCACCAATTATACATTGTAATTACCGAACTCTATGGGAGGATTTCTTTCTAGTTGTATTGATGTTGAGTGATGTAATAGTGCATATTCGAAAATCGAGAAAACAGGAGAAACAGTAACCGCTAAGCAAATGGCACTCTTCAGCAGTAAGCTGAAAAATCCCTGGAGTTGCCTCATGACAACTTTATTATTTTAGAGTCGTATGACACGCAACTAGATCTGATTCGCACGATTCGACAATGAATAAAATTCAATTGCCAAATTGATCTGTCTGAAGCATTCGATACCGTGAGTCATGTTCGGATATTGAGTATACTCTGGAACTTGGGATTTCGTGAAAGATGTCATGATCCTCTGGAAAGCTACCCAACAGACTGAAAACAGACAATATTTAGCCAAGAACGGTCATTTAACAGTATCGCTAGGGACAGTCCTAGCTCTTATATCATCAAGTAGCATAGTAAAAAATCGATGTGGAAGTTCTAGGATCTGGGCAGTTGCAAGATACAAGTTAATGAAGCCTCTTAGGAGCCAAGGATTTTGCCAATTCCATTCCCACTGCTCTGGATCCGAGTACTTTTCGTTCCATTTCAGCTGCTGAAGTTGACTCACATAGCGCAGCTTCAGTGCGGGTTATGGAAGTCGTGTTTTCTGATGCCTCGCAGGCTGATTTGTCGTACTGCTCATACCTCAGCTTGTCGAGTGTCGTGGTTGGATGTTTACAACTATTGAGGAAAATCAGAAACTTCTCACCAGCAACTGTATTTCCTCCGGATGGTCTCAGTGATCGGGTATAGTTTGTCGATGTACAATTCCAGCTACAGATTTTCGGACGGGGTCTTGAGGAATTCAACCTTGGCTTCACTCTTCTTCACTGCACTTCTTGGACTTCAGGAGGGCTTCACTCGTCTGTATAACAGTGAGGCATTATGGAATCATAAGGATCTGCCTATTCAAAATGATATTGGACTCCTCTTGTCGGTTGACCATAGGGAGATACAAAAAGACTAGACAACAGAAGGGGTAAGTGGTTGTCGTCGATAGAATGTATATTTTTTGTAGGTAGTAACCTGTGACTCGGAATTTGAGGAAAAAAAATGGTGGGCTCTCTACGTCTTCGTAGATTCGACCGTGTATCTTTATCTTGCCGAGGTGATATCTCTATTCGGCACAGAACTTATAGAAATAGAAGGCGTGCCATCATGAGTGTGGCGAGGACATTATTGTCGCCATTTATAGCGAAGCGCAATGACAATATCGAATATGCATCGCAAAGAAATTCATATTATATTTGTAGTCTACATCAACATATTCATACGCATGTATACGAGTCGAATAGAAACTATATAGGTTCTTTGACAACGATTCGGATCTGGAATTACCAGTGATTCGATCAAGTCAGAATCTTTCGGGTTCTAGGAGACCGTTCGAAGGTCGATTTACAGCTAATCGGTCTGCTTGATGTGAGACATAATACAAAAATAACATCGGAAATATGGTTTCATTGAGGATGTGAAGTTAATGATTGCTCGTGAATAATGAGCGAATATTTCATGGGGTGAATCTGTGATAATAAATAATAGAAATGAAACTTTATAGATATACAGTGTGTAAAAGTCAAACGGTTACTGTACATATTTATGAGACATGTCGAATTTGAATTGACATTCTTTTACGACGAAATGCGATCCCTAGAGTTCTGTAGAGTTGAACTAGGCATGACCCTGAATAAAGGATGACACCCTGTGGATTATTTGAGAAATTAATGACTTTTTGATTCGTGCGCACTGTTGGAAGTCTTTCGACGTTCTCGATTACCATCTTGTGTAATAACAATAAGACAAATCGATTGATAAATCATATGATTATACAGAATATACAGGGTGTACGTATGCAGGCACTCGTCCAAAAGTATGAAAAATGTTTCCATCATTTCACCCTCTGAAATGCACCATTTTCGAGATATATCCGAAACTGTTTATCGCACAGAAAACAGCTTCTGTATACTCATACTCCAAAGTTGACTTCTATTTTGAAAAACATGTTCAATTTTTCGAAATTCGAAAGCTAACGGCGGACATTTCCAACAGAGTATGATTCGTCATTGTTTATTTTCAATTTTGCAATCATTCAGTTAACGTTTGGTTTTGTTACTTGTTCTAACGGTTGAATTCATTTTGTTTAATCAGTATAAAAAAAATATATTTAATAAAATTAACCATTTATTTTAACATAAACGTTGATTTTTCTCGAGAACGGTCTTTAGAGCTTAAGGCCAAAAAACCCTTTCTTGTGTTGTGAATTCAAAACTTTATATTTTTTAGTGCCGCAGAAGTTGGGGAGAAAAATCTTCTCCAATTATGACTTGAAAAATAATCAGCACACGAAACATAGCTTATTAGGAGTAGGCTCACAAAACTGTTGTCTGTCAGATGAACGATTTGTTTTTTGATTTCAACACCCTGTTTTGAAAATTGTGCATTTCAGGGGAAAATTTTTTTCATATTTTTGGACGAGCTGTCCTGCGCATACATTATGTAGCACCTTGTATAGATTCTTTAGACTTTTATCCATGGCTTTTCATTCGATGAAGATGCCCTTTCTTGTGTTGTGGATTCAAATCTGTGAATTTTCCAGTGCCCTAGAAGTTGGGGAGGAAAACACCCGCTACCCCTTCAAAATCTTCACCAATTATGACTTGAAAAATAATCAGCACGAAACATAGCTTATTAGGAGTAGGCTCACAAAACTGTTGTCTGTCAGATGAACGATTTGTTTTTTGATTTCAACACCCTGTTTTGAAAATTGTGCATTTCAGGGGAAAATTTTTTTCATATTTTTGGACGAGCTGTCCTGCGCATACATTATGTAGCACCTTGTATAGATTCTTTAGACTTTTATCCATGGCTTTTCATTCGATGAAGATGCCCTTTCTTGTGTTGTGGATTCAAATCTGTGAATTTTCCAGTGCCCTAGAAGTTGGGGAGGAAAACACCCGCTACCCCTTCAAAATCTTCACCAATTATGACTTGAAAAATAATCAGCACGAAACATAGCTTATTAGGAGTAGGCTCACAAAACTGTTGTCTGTCAGATGAACGATTTGTTTTTTGATTTCAACACCCTGTTTTGAAAATTGTGCATTTCAGGGGAATTTTTTTTCATATTTTTGGACGAGCTGTCCTGCGCATACATTAAAAAGCACCCTGTATAGATTCTTTGGCCTTTTATCCATGGAATTTCATTCTTTGAAGATGCCCTTTCTTGTCTTGTGAATTGAAATCTGTGAATTTTCCAGTGCCCTAGAAGTTGGGGAGGAAAACACCCACTACCCCTTCAGAATCTTCACCAATTATGACTTGGAAAATAATCAGCACGAAACATAGCTCTTTAGGAGTAGGCTCACAAAACACCCTGTATAGATTCTTTGGCCTTTTATCCATGGCATTTCGTTCGATGTTCCGTCACTAAGAAAAAACAGCCATATCTGCGAAATTTGCCGTATTCCATCGTCAGACTAGCTAGCTACAGATTTTTCCCAAGGCAGGCCCGATCCAACAATCATTATAAATACAAAATCTTTAATCGATTGCGAGCTCAGTAGTGAAGAAGTGACTCGAGACAACATATTGCATAACACACACACACCTTCCTGCCCACAGACCAGCATTGACCATGAAACAAAAAATAGCAAGTTCGTTTTTGATATTGATAATATCGAGTGTGGGAAGCTGTAAGTGATTTCTTTTCGTTACTCCGGCGACTTTTTTGGAGGCTTAAACTAGTACACGATGTGGTGTGCCAACCATCTCATTAAAGTTGTAGGAACACATTTATATTACTAGATTTTCGAGAATTTACCCTCCTCGTTTCTAAAAATAAATATAGAAGTCATGATAATTTTTTAAACGTATTTGTAGCAAGGACAGACTTGTGATCTGCCCAAGAATGTGCATGCCCTTGCGAATGCAAAGAGAAATTCTTCGACGAACTTTTGTTGTGCCAAAAATATTATGCAGCAATGTTCAGAAGAAGTTTCCGGTATAACTCCTGTGCTTTCTACAATATACTCTTCCCAATGGTCTGAAAAATAACTTGGCTTTACTCGATTTCAAGAGAAGGCTGAAATCGTTTCTATTTGATGATAACAGTCATTTACTTATTATAATATGTTATAGGCTTTTTTTATCCTCATCTGATTAAGATCAACTCTATTTTATATTACTTCTAAGCTAGTTAGGTTGAGCTGAAAAGTCTTCACCTTTTCGATATTCTATGTATTATTCTATGTCGAAAAAAGGCTCATTATTTTCATTATTATTATTTATTCACTTTCACAATTGAAAAAAGCGCTCGAGAGATTAATAACTAGTCAACCTCGTGAAAAAATTAGTCAAATATTTGATAACGGTGTTTGAATGCTATTGCAATTATTGATTGATTACGACTATACCCCCTTGTGATGTGTTTATCTTTACAAGTCGCTAATAGCTTTATTTGTTGTAACTTCTGGATTTTATCTATACCCCATGTGATTCATTTCGTATATATATATATATTATACGTCTCCAAAGTTTGTGATTTATAGATTCATATTCCAAAATTATTAATTTTAGTATTTTCAGTAATAGTTCGTCAATGTGATGTGTTTTATCATCTAATGGTTTTATTTGTTTTAACTTCTGGATTTTATTTACACCCCATGTGATTTACTTTATACATATATTATATGTCTAACACCAGAGTTATTTTCATTTCATACTTTTTCACCACGTACAAGCAGCAATTGCTGCTTCTGTGGGTTTTACAATGTTTATTTACATAATGTTGTCTTATTATTATGATTCTTTCGAAATAAACATTATTATTATTATTATTATTATAATTGTTTTTTTTTACAGCACAAGCATATGGAGTCAAAGGAGTATCCAGAAGTTCCTACAGTGAGTAGAAACTCATAAGAGCATCTTTTCATCCACAATCTGACAACATTATATTGATATTTTAGAACTCACCTCAGTCTCATCTCAATTACAAATATCATTCAAATTATATCAATGCATTATTCAGGATATAAAACAAACTTCCCAGTTTGCTAAGAAAAAGAATCGAGGAATTAAAACAATACATTGTCTGAAATTCGGAAATGAGCTGCATAGCAACGAATTTCCGATCGGACCATTGTTGGAATTGCTTCCTTCAACGAATGTTATTGAATACACATTTTCATAGCATAATTCAATAATTATCTGGCGATATTTTGGCGAAATAATTATTAATTATTAAATAATTCGGTTCTGACAGTTGACTGACGTTTCACACAACATAGCGGAAAGTTTAGTGGATTTGGAAGATGTTTGAATTTTTTGTATGTTCGATTATTTCAATGATTCTGCAGCGTGAACTAGAACCATTTCCATGTTTATTCTTCCTTCGTTCAACATAGATCTCTTAAAAATATCTGCTCAGATATTCGAGATGAAAGAACAGAATATAAATAGGTGGGTTCATGAGAGGCTTGTCTTAAAATTATTCCCTGATCTAACAAAGCGTTGCGTCTCGAAGTCATAGGAGATTGTCCTAAAAAGAAAAAAAAAGATGTCTGCATTCCAGGAAAAATAATCATGACTTGGCACCACCGTGCCGGATTTTTGAATAAACAAAACACAGAACTGAAGCATACGCCAGTGAGTATCTCATTGAAACAGAACTTGACTTCAATACGGAATGCTTCGTTGGGCTACACTTTATCGAAAATAATCTCAGAACGGCGTGTCGTGTATATCTCGTCGGAATTTGGTTCTCCTATCTCGAATTGTACAGCAGCTTTTCACTTTGCCACACAAATTCAAAGTCGCGAATTGAAAAATTCACAAAACTCACACATCTATGAACAGTTGAACACCTGAAGTGACATGAAAAACTGAATCGACTCATTTTTTTTTTCACAGGTGAGGCATCTTCTTCAGCTTCTGGTGAGTAATCACTGATAATCCTCGTTCGTTCAATAGTTTGTCCATAAATCGTTATTGCAGCATTCAGCAGTTCATATACTTCTGGCGGCCATATTGGTTCGAACAATTTGCCCAGCATCGCAGGAAAAAACCTGGCAGCCTCCGATTCAGCCTCATTCACTGCACAAGCCAACCCCAATAGTGCAGCTGCATACGCTGGCTCAGCTGCATACGCTGGCTCAGCTGCATACTCTGGCTCAGCTGCATACTCTGGCTCAGCTGCATACGCTGGCACAGGCTCCAATTCTGTCTCGAACCCAAGCTCAGCTACCAAATCTGTATCAGGCTCATACACTGGGTCAACCTCTGGAGCTGGTTCGATCACAACCGTTGGTTCTCACCCCAGCACAGGCTCTGGATCCGAATCTGCCGCTGACCAAATCTCGAACATCGGCTCTGGTGCCGGTACAAACTCACACTACGGCCAAGGGTTGATCCTGGGCCCAGGATCACCTCAATCGACCCTAGGTGGCAAGTCGAATGCTGACGACAAATTCATAGAATTGGGTCAAAGCGCTTATCACTCCGCTCCAAGTGCGGAAAGATGCTGTGGAACGAATTTTCCCGGTCCCATCGGGAGCATCTATGACTCGAAGCCGGCACCTATGGGCGGGTATATTCCCAACGTCGACCATGATATTCCACATAGCAGCTCAGCATCGCAGCTCGTAGGACAAGCCAACTACAGTCCCAACAGCGTCGAGAGCAGTTCTGGATTGACCTACCATTTGGTGCATTCCTTTCCCGGGCCCAATGGCAGCATTCACGATTATAAACAAGCCAGTACCGGTTCTCACGTCCATAGACCATCGAATTCGGGCATTCATAACTCTGACAAACCCAGCAACATTCATGATATCAAACCAATCTTGTGTTCTGGATCCTCTTGTTCAGCAGGTTCTCATGGCTACCAGGTCTCCAATGGAGACACTCTGACTCCTTCACCCGCCATTTCAGTGCCTACTTCTTCCTACGGAATCAAACAGGTTCCTCCGAATCAACCAGAAATCCATCAGTTATGCTCTGGTTTATCCTGCAAACCAGATTCCAGTTCGTATCTTGGATCTACCAGCGGTGCCTACTCCAAAGGGTCCTATAACGAACATGCCACTGGCTTCGACCTGTCCAAACAGTCATACCAGGCACCAGCAGGCTGTTCGGGACCATCTTGCAAACCAGACCATGGTTCATCTTTTGGAGCTACCGGTAGTACCTACTCGGGGGCATCCTTCGACAAACATGCTACCGGTCAAGGCTTCGACCTATCTCAACCTCCATATCAGACATCGATTGGCTGTTCTTGGCCCACTTGCAGTCCTCAACCATCTGTATCAGTCAACAAACCATCAATGATACCTGTAGCCATTTTCTATCCAGGAAGTTCATACATCAAAGGACCAACAGGGACAAATACTGGTCTGCACAAGCCCCCATTCGTTCAACCTGAAACCACAAGCATAGATTTATCTATTCATAAACCATCAGAATGTTCAGGGACGTCTTGCGGTTCATATTCATCGATACTAACAGATGCATCAAGCTCAGGCAACCACCAGGAACTGAGTGGATCAGACACGTTTGCAACAAGTTCCTCGAGCACAGGTACAGATCTGATTCATTCCAATGACCAGAAGCCCTTGGTATTATGTTCAGAAAATTCTTGTGATCTTGGACTTGCTCCCAAGCCAGCAGGTAGGCCGCCATCTATCGTCTGTTCAGGAGAGTCCTGCAACCTCGGACCTATTCCTGGTGCTGGTGGTGGTGGATGTGCTGGTAGCTCTTGCGAATCGAATCCGACGAGCCAATCAGGTGGCCTCATCGACGTGCGTAATGGAGAAGTATCTGGAGTCGGCACATCGGCCAACGTGCCCGTGGTTAAACCCATAGTACCAGCGACATCAGGAACTGGCGTTGGCAGTGCAGCAGGTATGTAGACATTGTCTCATGTTTCATTGCTTTCTGGGATCATATTTCCTAGACGGTTATAGAATGTACGTTGCAGGGATCCCTGTTGTTCATCCAGGAACAGGACATCTCCCCATAGAACCATCTCATCATTCATATGGAAACTATGATGATTCCAAAGGTAGGTGATCCAAGAATCTCCAGCGAAATTTCCATACCAATCCTAGCAATATCTCCTTCGATTCTCAGGTGTCCTCGACTCGACATATGCTACTGGTAATGTTGCAGTTGATGGATCCAAAAGCGGTGGCTACGGTGGTTCCCACTCTGGAAGTAACTCGGGATCAGCAGGTAGAAATACTGTTCCAGTCGAGAGAGATCGATAGTGACTGAATCTGGTGAATTTGCAGGTGGATACGCAGCTGATTGTTATGGGAATGAGTGTGGCTTCAACAATGAGCAAGGTGGAGACAAATCTGCGAGCTTTTCTGGAAGCACCTCTGGATCTTCAGGTAGGATACAACTGTCATCAATCGAAGAGTACTGAATCTGGTGAAATTGCAGGCTGTGCTAGTGGAAACTGCGGTGTCGGTTCCATAGCTGAAGGAGGAGCTTTCGCTAATAGTGGAGCGAGTAGCGGAACTCACAGTGGTGTCATTGATGGAAGTGGGTCTTTTTCTGTATCGAGTAGTATCGCAGGTGCTGGAAATTTCAAACCTCTGAAGAATATACTAGGACTTGGTGAGGCTTTTGCCAAATCTGGTTCTTACATGAGCTCCGGATCCCATTCTCAAAGTGCAGCTTCTTCTTCAGGTAATTCAGAGTTCATTGTCTATCTGTTTTGAGTTGATAATTTTCGGCTGTTTTTTCAGCTTTCTCGAGTTCCTATTCTAATGCAGCGGCAGTCAGCTTTTGAGAGACCTCGAAGAGAATACTGAAGATACGTAACTTATTCGATACTGTGTTTGTATTACGTGCAAATTGTAATTCTAACTTATTGTTTTTGTTGCTTTGTGTGAAATATGATCATTTTCAACAATATTAGAGGTTTATTTATAGAGTTTTTCCCTGTAGCTATTATTGTCCATGATACGTTCGAGGAAGGAAATTACAAGGAAAAGGAAGGCACTCTTAGCCAAATACAAAGAAATCGAGCCGGTTGGATGAGGAAGAACAAAACAATCCTTCCTGTAAGTTATTCGAGGAGGTGGTGCATTCATCTTCCAGCTCTTCTGTGGGATTTTCTCTCCTCCTTCTGGAAAATAAAGTAGAAGTTATTAAAAATTATTTCAATATATTTGTAGCAAGGACTGATTTGTGATCTGCCGCAAAATGTCACTGCGCTTGAAATTAAACCTTTGGATACCTATAATCTATTCATCTATTTGTCAGTGGAACCTTGATTTCTGAAAAATTTGGAAATACGAATATATTCTTAACGAAAACAAAACGAATCATTATAAGAATATTTTATCATTGTGAAATTTTTCAATGTTACGTTGGTTTGACCTGTTGTTTTGGCAGATGGAGGAATTCTGGTTACCAGGTATTTCTTCAATAATTGATATTGAAATTACCATTTTGATATTCAGTTTTGAGAAGAGGATGCCAAGTTCTATTTATATCAACTAAACAAGATGCAATTTCATTGTCTCCGTTCAAAAGAATGCAAGCAGACTCTTATAACTTCTATTTCATTTCTTAGTAACGAGGAGAGAAAATCCCACAGAAAAGCTGGAGAAATGAAAACAATCCTATTTCCGAATTCAGAGCGCTTGAAAATGAAAGGTTCGAACAGTAATAAACAGTGCAAGAAGTAGAACTTCCGGCACTATGGATATTATTGAACTTTTTCCGTGAGGAGACAGAAATTTCCCGGCGATTTTCTTCAGCCCAAAGTAGGTCAAGCGAGACGGAAGAGGATACCCCCCTGCAATTCCAGAGCGTGCATCCTCCAAATTACAATCACGCCAATTTTTTTCAATTACTAAGTAGGTACCCATTATCAGCTATCATCATTGAAACATTGGCTACAGTGAGTAGGTGCGCGTCGTGATTGCCGTCGGGACTTTTGCGACACCAAAAATAATTTTCGTGTTTTTTCCTTCTCCTGTATACGAAGCACAAGCGGAAGTAGACGACTTCATGCAAAGGAGTTGTTCCAGGTGATTTGACAGGATACGTCTGTTAGTGTGAGTTTTGCTCTCATGTTTTTTCTTTATGCGTTCGACTTTGAGCAATTATTTTGCTAATGCTGAAAATTCACGTTTTTAATTAGATTAGTTGGGTTGATAGTCGAAATTTCGGCTCCTGATTAGCTAATAGATACCTTATTTGCTGTATATTCGTTTTTGTATCTCGCTTGGGTAGTCTAATTTGAAAATTACTCACCAGATGCAAACTTCCATAATATTTTCCATTCTCCTGATGAAGACATGACATTGCTCCAAATTATGGCCGGTACAGTTTTTTTTTTCAATCGCTTCTAAGCCGAAGCTTGAGCGGGTTGAGGAGAGCGGGATAAGTTTTTATGTGGACTCCGCCACTGCCGCCACTACCAGATTAATCGCTGAACCATTTGATTTCAAAGAAAAATTAACAGTCGTGGCAGGGTTCGAACTCACTACCGTTCTGGCATCTCGATCGTGGCCAAACGCCTTGACCATTGTGCTACGGCCCCGTTATAATCACACAGCCATTTTTATCTATCAACTCCTCAATTATCTGTAAATTCTGGATACTCCTAGCATTCTTAGAATCCCTATTACATATCTGAGGACAAAACATCATGGACATAACCTAACCACAAACTGTGTCCTACCATGAAATGTTATTAGGTCAGTAGTGGTGCATTCCGCAAGGTATTGTTGGTTGCATACAAGCTGCATCTTACGGAGTGCTACAATCCGGAATATATGAGAATACCTGGTTGAAATTCGAATCCAGTAGGCTGTGTCACGATGTGAAGGGTTATTCAAAAAACAATCTGAACGAATACAACTCGTGTTATTGATGATCAATCGAAAACTCCTCCACTATTTCCAAACAAATCATGTTGTTTCGCAAAGCCCGGTGTTCCACGGAAAAACAGTTTTCATTAATATCGGCTATGCACTATGTGGAAAAAATAGTCGAGTCGATTTGGAAATGTACACCAATATACATACAAGATGGCCTCGGTAATGAGTTGGAGCTGTGAATAGCAAATTGGCCTCAGTAATATTGACCTTAATAATTCACGATTTCTGGGTAATTTCCTGTTAATGACAAGTGTAACATATTCTCTCATACAGGTTATCGAGTTTTGAAAAACAGCATTATCATATCTAATAATCATCGTGGACGAGTTCTTAATGATCTTGAATGAGTTTCTCGATTTATTTACTTTCTTTGCACTGTTTAACGTACTTTTCACTCTCTTTTCATACAGTTTGTTACAATAAAAAGTTGCTAGGTTACGTAGGACAATGGCATTTGGACTAGAAAATCTAACCTCAAAACAGTCATGTTTGAAACCACTCGATACGAACTTTTAGCGCCCTCTATGAGGGACAGATATAAAAAAACTTCATGCAGTAGGTCAGTTTCCACAATATATTCCTACATAATTGTCTTACAATGTTGCCAGTGGTTTGTACGTGATCGTAAGAAATGTAAAATATTTTTTTCCAATACCCTGTATCTGCAATACGGATGCCGTAACGGAACTTTTTTACTGAGCAAACTTAACCTATTTTGCATCGATATACGTATCTTAGCAACGGGGCCTCTTTTTTCTAATGGAACTAGATATTATCATTATTATTATTATATTGTGTTATGTTAATCGAAGAGTGAGATCTCACTTTTATCGACAAAGACAAGGGACATGTTTCGAAGGATCGATACTTCATCATCAGTATGGTTGCAGAAAGATTCACCTGAGGAAAAAGAAGAATATTGAATATAGTGAACTACCATATTGAAGTGGTGGAAAATACGTAGAAAAAAAACACACTAAACAAACACTAAGGAAACTTAGTACGTATTAATGCAGACGGTTAACCTTCGTTAGTGAATCATCAAGGATCCACATCCATTGAAATCAATCGATTCAAGTACTAGACTATACAATTGAAACGATTCAATATTATTATCTTGGTTGAGGTGGATTCCTCTGTCAAGTTATGGATTTCGATATCAATACGAAATACCTAATCGTCGCACAAACATCAAAATAGGTACTTATATCGAATGAGCAGAATGCGTGATTTCATTGATACAGTCTCGCACTCTTCACCTGATTAGAAACAATATAAAAAAATGGAACAGTAATTATCCATTTCATGAAATCATGAAATCATAAAATCATAATTCAGATTATTAGTTAGCACTTGAAAGTGATGGTAAAGGTAATCGGTAAGTAAACCCTAGTAGTAGTCAGGATATTTACAGTGAAAATTCTCTAGACGATGCTAAATGCTCGATTTATTCACAGATTTTTTTCGCGAATATTCAACGATCTTCGTTAAGATGTATTGATGTAATTTACTTCTAGTTGATTGTTCACAATGACAAAAATTGCGACAAAAATATTAAAAACTGAAAAACTATCACTCGATGAAATGATTCCTTCAAGAGGAAACTCGACAGTTTGTCATTCAACTGACATTGCTTGACCCCGAGGGATTTCTTTTTGGCACACAGCGACAAATTGGTTAACAAACGGTGTGAGAAACATAAAATTTTTTAACAACTGATTTATTACCTTCAGAAAATGCATATGCATAGTACAATTTCGTTCACTTCATGAATGAATTACCTATTCTAGAGTGAAAAAAAATATTACCTAATCGTTTGTTATGCAACTAACTTTGCGGATCATACGACGGTCGTCAGCGAATGATCAGCAACGATGATCAGTGGATGGCAAAAAACCCGAACGAAGCCATTATGTATTCTGATATCGAACTGGTTCCACATGCCGAAATAAGTAGTTTGAAATCGTTAGACATAATTTCCATTACAAATAAAGTACCCACGCGATTACTACGTATGCCTTGACGTTTGCCTTGCCATTAACGAGTCGCTAATGAATGATCAACAATTCGCAAAATAGAAATTATAAATCGAGCAAAAAATGATTTTCTAATATCAGTGTACTTTTGGGTTTAACGCGAATTACCATACAAATTTTTTGCAACAGTGTTACGATTTTCGTTACGCAACTGGCACGTTCGAAAATACTATCAGAATTATCAGTGAAAAAAAAAATAGATCCTAAGCGATCGTTAGTTGAACTTGAAGTGTGAGTGGTTTTTGAAAATTCAAAATCCAGACGAAGGTATTTGAATTGCTCCGTGAATCTATCATCTTTTAGAAATCTTAATATCCAGACTATTTTTCAAAATCAGAACAGTACAGTTTGTCCAATCTTTGTAACGTTTTTCCTTCCTTATTGTCAACAGTTGAAAAAATATCAAAAGACTATATATACCGAGTGTCACAGGATCATACACCCCTGAAAATAAACACATTTGAAATGACCTATATAGTTGATGAACGTCATTCAACATATAGACGACAAACTTCAGGTTTTTGAATGGAACACCCTGTATTCCACAGCATTCTTGAATTCTGGATAATTTCGTGAAACCAATGTTACCATATAATCAATTTACCATCTAGGTGTGCGATTACTTCGATTCACTCTTATTGACCGGAGCAGTGATAGAAGAATTGGAATCCTGTCAAAAACTTGAAATTTCAAGAATAATCCTCAAAAAATTTTTTTGGTTGTTGTTCAATTTAATATACATTCGAATTTTTGCAGTTCAAATCGTGTGGATTTATTATTCCATTATTTTCTATGCATCATAGGAAATCACGAACGAGGTCCACTTAGATAGCATCATCCAGATCCATCTTCGAAAATGATCACCAACCTCAAAATATTGTAACCTCTGAATAGTGAGGTTAAATCCATCATTTGTTAGACAAGGTCAGACCAATCACACGGTTTCTCTATGAGTCCCAATAGAACCAATAGGAGAAAACGTGGTTCAATTAAACTCAGAAGTTGAAAATTCACCACCTTCTTATTGTAACTTGTTAATTGATGATTGTAATTTGTCTATATGAACACAGCCAATGGAAACGAATACAAATTCACAAGATGAATATGAAAAATAATGTTAATAAGTTATAAATGAATGAATATAATATTTTTTCTTCGGAGTCTTTTGGTAACTAAGCATGAATTTCAACTCTTCTATGAATTCTCATATAACACTATTGATAATCATATCTGATATTTTTGTCAGTGAAAACTGACAAAAAGTCAACTTGCAATTGTGATTACACAAAGATTCACACATTTAAATATACGAATTGTAATTTCTATGGTATGTTTTCTTCAATATTGTCGGTATCCGGATTTTTTACTTTCAAACTGTATAAAGCAAAGCACCATAATGATATTAAACATGATTTTAACTCAGTTCAGATGAAATATCAATCGTTTGAACGCGAATTGCTACACAAATAACCCAATAACAAGTGAAATCACAGTAAAACATCAAATTTTGATAACCGTTTGTGTCAACAACTAATAGGCACCTATAAATAACAAGGTTTTCTGGTGATTTTTTACTGATGCACGACTGCCTACATGCAAAAGAGCGGAACTGAAAGAATATTTTTCAATCGAACAGCATTGGAAATAAAAAGGTACGTCAGCTATTATATGTACATTTCCAATGAGACTGAAAGAATCTAAATCAAACTGTAGAGAAATATACAGAGTACCCTATTGGAAAAAATACTTTCGCATCATTTTCCAGAAATGGGAAACTGAAATTCTCTTTGTGACCCAATGGTTTCTGAGGAGAATCTCCGCACTATATCTCAAAAACATCAGGAATGTGAAAGTTTTTTCACAGCATTTTCAGTCTCATAAAAGGAAATTTGAGAGGAGTAATGTACATAATGTACATATATACAAATGTAATTGTTATATAAGTGGGTTCTCGAATTAGAATTCAACCTGTTTTAGTTAGCATTTCGGTCCAAAGAATCCGATCCACCCTGTAACACATCCTCTCGAGATTAGTGATGACGCGTTGAGACTTATATATTTCATGATAATACATATCAACACTCCATGATATTCTGATTTCCATTCAGCTGGGATTTTATAGTACTTCAAATGATCGATTGACCACTTTATCAGATCATACTATTACAATTATTATTATTGACTGAAACTTACTTGGATTATCATGTAACATCGAGTACTTCCTACGATATCCATCAAATTATACTTTCACAGAATATGATGGCACTGCTTGCTTGATTCAATGAATTCAAATAAGAAAGCTCGAATTGAGACAAAAATGAAAATAATCAGATTGCAAACAAAAAATATACATGGAAGAGAGTAGTTTTTGAAAACTCTCGATTCGATGATACGTCTCTATCTAAAGAGAATGGAAATGAAAAAATAGTGTTGAATTTTCAAAATAATAAGTTCTAGGTTGATGAAAAAAAGTTTGTATCTGAACCAGATGTTTTAGAAGTTCACTATAATATCTTGGGCACACTGTCTGTGCGGTGAAAATGAACTGAATTCAGGAAGAAAAATATTCAGGCTCATGAGATTTCGATAGGTTGATATATGTGTAATACAATCAAAGTACAGAAAAAGTATCATAGCTAGGTGCATATACATTTGATCGATATCATGATAGGAATGTAATATGAAAAGCTGATGATAGTTTGACGACAGATCAGTGTCATGTTACGAAAGGTACCCATGCACAAAGACATTTTACTGAAAGATAGAAATGGCAAGAAAGCGTGAAAGGTTGCAAATAGAAATTAGAACGATCATAGTAACATAATCGATTCACGACATACCAATCGCGCAAATATCGACACAAGAGGAGCAAATTCGAATGTGTCTTCGTCGAGGTCTTCATGTAAAACTACCTATACTGGATGATCCTCTAAGAGGCAAAATGAATCAACATATCTTTGAAAACCGTGCTTTCGCTCATATTACATAACACTTTGGACAAACTGTGTGCGAGGAGATGCTTTCTGCGATTGTTTTCCGTTCGTAATTATCAACTAACTTGTGGTCGTACAAAAAATATTTCCTTGGTCCTTGGTTTGAATTCATTGACATATGACTGTACGAAGCGCTTTTTTATAATTGCCAGTTCGAACTGACAATTAGCCCTAATTGCCAATTCAAACTGACAATTAGCCGTAATTGTAAGTTCAAACGGGCATTCATCCCTTATTGCCAGTTTTAACTGGCAATTAGCCCTACGTCTCAGTTTGAACTGGCAATTAGCCATGAATGTCAGTTCAAACTGGCAATTAGCCCTAATTGCCAGTTCAAACTGACAATTTGAACTGGCAATTAGTTCTGATTGCCAGTTTGAACTAGCAATTATGGCTAATTGCCAGTTCAAACTGACAATTAGGTCTAATTGCCAGTTTAAATTGGAAATTAGGGATCAATGCCAGTTTAAACTGACAATTAGGGATAAATGCCAGTGGCAATTAGCCATAATTGCCAGTTTGAACTGACAATTAGACCTAATTCTCAGTTTAAACTGACAATTAGTGCTAATTGTCAGTTCAAACTGGCAATTATAAAAAAAGTTATCATGTTCGTTCAGCGCTAAGCGGATTTTTTTATGATTGCCAGTTTGAACTGGCAATACGGGCTAATTGCCAGTTTGAATTGGCAATTAAGTATAATTGCCGAATAGTGTTAATTGCCAGTTCAAACTGGCAATTATAAAAAAAGTAATCATATACGTTCAGCTCTTTTGTAGGGTGACGTGAGTTCAATGGAAATTCGTTTTTTCATGAATTACTGAAAATTCTTTCAGCCGATTTCGTTCGAACTTCGTGTGTTTTTTATTCGTGATACGATGCTTCTTATTATCAAACTAGATTTTGAATTTTGTATTCAGTGGTGTCACAGAGGGTAACCTAATCGATATCTACGATAATAAATACTGTACGCTAATGTCTTAGCTGAGTTCGATTTGATTCGAAATTAATGGCTAAACATGAGGCGTCACAAACATACTTAGTTTCATCAAAATCGGCGGAATTTCCATGAAATATGACAAGGAATCACCCCCTGGAATCAATGACATAATTCATGTCACACGCTGTATATGTATCAATTTTCTTGCACCGTCTACTTAGGAGGAATTTCCCGCGCCCCAAAATGAACGAGTTCGATTCGAACTCGAGTCTGCCGCAGCATGCCGAAAAAATCCGCGTGTACAAGACCAGATGGCTCGTCCTGGCTATTTTCGTCGCCTTCAGCGCCTCCAACGGCATGCAATGGATTCAATTTTCCATCATCACGGACGCAGTGACGGGATACTACGAGGGGGTGTCGAACAGTCTCGTCAACTGGACGTCGATGGTGTACATGGTGTTGTACGTGCCCTTCATATTTCCCGGAAGCTATCTTTTGGAGAAACTGGTGAGACGATTGGAGGACACTTTTACTCTGTACATGATTCGGTCGAGACTATTTGACAATTTTTCTCTTGGAAATCAAGATGTTCTGACTGTTTCCGTTTGAGAGATACAGGGCGTTTATCATTTTTTGGACACCTTCTATATCAAGTAGGAATAATTATCGATAATTATCGATAATAATTTGGGAAAAAAATCGATTTATCGATATTATCGATAATTATCGATATGTTGGATATCATCAATATAATCGAATTCATTGATATTATCGATATTATTAGAAATTCCTGGAGATTCTGAGAATATCAGTGTGACATTTGAAATATGGAAGATTAGTCAGCCGGTAAAGCCAGAAATACTGGGACAATTACTGTCTGAATATCCTTTCCGAACAGGCTATCAAACCTATTTTTTTTATTAATTTTCTGATACTCATTTCTGTTGAATACTGTCTGTAAGTTCTTCGAGGAGGTGGTACATTCATTTTTCAGCTTTTAATGGGATCTAAAAAATAGAGTAGAAGTTATTAACAATTTTTGCAATATATTTGTAGTAAGGACAGATTTAGGATCTGTCCCAAAATGTCACTGCGCTTGAAATTAAACCTTTAGATACCTAAAAGAGAAATTCTCTATTGGTCAGTGACACCTTGTTTTTGAAAAAATTTGGAAATACAAATATATTTGATAATAATAAAACCTCTACTTATCTTGGTGGACGTTTCGGGAACGAATCTGCTCCCGTTCTCAACACAATTGAAATATTTTTCTCTTCGCAAAATTTTCCAATGTTTTCGGTTATGACACTGAAAAGTGACAATTTGGCAGACGGAGGAATTCTGGTTACGAGGTGTTTTCATCAATTGATATTGAATTTTCTTCATATTCAAGTTTCAGAAGTGGATGCCAAGTTCTATCTATATCAACTGAACAAGAAGCAATATTATTGTCTCCGTTCAGGAGAATGCAAGCAGACTCTTTGATTTTCCGTTTTTGGTTGTTGTCTTCTTTTCCTATGATCTTAATATTACTCCAATCGGCCATATGTTGTCCATTTTCAGTGAGGATATGTTCAGCTAATTTTGATTTGTCAGTATATCTTTTCTTTATATTTTTCTTATGCTCTTTCATCATAAGAACAATCTTTCATATGCTCTTTCATCATAACCATAACCACATACCGAAAAATTAAATTGGGTACGCCACTGGATTCTGCGCAAAAATTATCTCAGCAATATTTCTAAAGACTTCGTAGATATAGAAGAAGGCCAAAAAGTAATAGTTTTCGAAATCGCCCTGTATCTTTTAAACGGAAAGAGCTCTGCAAAATCTGATCAGACCATCTCAAGATTGAATTTCATTTTGATTTTCCGAACTCTCAATTTGATTTGGTATAGAGCAGGGGTTCCCAAACTTTTTTGTACCACGCCCTATACTATACTACTCTATACTATAGAGTATTGTATATACTGGGTGGCCCAACGAAAACGAAACAAGGCCGATTTGACATAGTTATCGTTCTCAGAAAAAAAAGATGCTGGAACCGGTCGATTTTTATTTCGAGGGGGAAATATTTTGCGCATGTTTTCAACTTTTTTACTTCATACCCCTCGGAGGGGTGAGCTCCAACCCCTGAATCTCAAATGGGATAAGGGGTCAAGTGATACATCATCATGAAGGTAATCGAAATCTCTTACCAACGCTTCGTTGTTTTTTGAATTCAATGCAGTAGTTCTCGAGAAAACACGTTATGAAATTAATCGGCTAGTGATGGACAGAGTAACACTTTCTTCACTATTTCTCATTTTATAGTTAGGACGATTGCGTAAAGAGTCATTTATTTCAGTGTCAGTTCCTTGATCTCTCAGTAAAATGCATACCTTGTTTCGTTTTCATTGGGCCACCCTGCATAATTTGTGGCTTCGGTATCTGTTAATTTTCTGTCCTTCAGCTTTATTTGAAAAAACGAATAATGAATAATGAATCTATCAATAATTAAATTCAGCTTAGCCACCCACAAATTACTCACGGTTGCCTCTCGTAGTTTCAATCTCTTTTTCAAAGATATTCTGACCGAAGTTTCTAATTGACTGACATCGATCATAATACGATCTCCAAGAAAAGTTCCGAGCAACATTCCAATACCTTCCTTCTCTCCCACCAATCCACCGCTGGCTAACACGATGTTCCTCGAACTAGACGAAAAATACAAAAAATGCGATTATTTCAGGGTCTCCGGAAATCGGTGCTGATTGGTATAGCGGGCACGTGTCTAGGGTCCTGGATCAAATTGGGGTCCGTTCACCAGGACCGGTTCTGGGTAGCTTTCTTGGGGCAGACAGTGGTGGCGTTGTCGCAAGTTTTCGTGCTGTCAGTGCCGTCCAGATTGGCTGCGGTATGGTTCGGCCCCTCGCAAGTTTCTTCCGCTTGCAGTATTGGCGTCTTCGGCAATCAGGTGAATAATTTTCATCATTACGGAAGCGCAGAAGCGCCAATATTAATTCATTCCCATTTTTATGAATGTCAATAAATACAATATAAATGATATAATAAATATAAATTATTATTGGCTCTCCTCTGCTTTCTTTTTCTTCAAATATCGTTTGAATGAATTATTATAATATCATAATATCAAACAGGGTGTCCCAGATATTATGCAGGAATAAAGCTATTCAATTATCTTCCCTCTGACATCGAATGCATGAACCAATGGTACATCATCCACTGACACTTCCAACTATGAATGGAGGTGTACACACATATCGAATTTCCAACTGGAACCCACCTTTGTAATGATGTTCTCATACAAAAACATCATGTGACAGCATCATTCGTTCTCAAAGTTAGGTCACATGCTTCATTCTTGAATTAAAATTACAGACTTGTCGTTCATCTTAGACTCTATAGGATCTTGTCAACGCTTCGTGACGCTTCTAGCCAGCCGTGTCCATACAAAAGTATTGATTTCTCGATCAGAAACTATGCGTATGATAAACAAATAAAGTCGAAATGTAAGTCGTGATGAATGAGGAATTTTCGCAATAATTTTGAAGATCGCAAATTTGCCCATTTCAAAGACTACCTGACGGAGAAATATTTTTATAGTGTGAGTATACTCATTTGCTGGTATTTTTTTGCTGGTTCTTTTTCTTCAAATATCGTTTGAATGAATTATTATAATATCATAATATCAAACAGGGTATCCCAGATATTATGCAGGAATAAAGCTATTCAATTATCTTTCCTCTGACATCAAAAGCATGAAACAATGGTACATCATCCACTGACACTTCCAACTATGAATGGAGGTGTACACACATATCGAATTTCCAACTGAAACTCACCTTTGTAATGATGTTCTCATACAAAAACATCATGTGACAGCATCATTCGTTCTCAAAGTTAGGTCACATGCTTCATTCTTGAATTAAAATTACAGACTTGTCGTTCATCTTAGACTCTATAGGATCTTGTCAACGCTTCGTGACGCTTCTAGCCAGCCGTGTCCATACAAAAGTATTGATTTCTCGATCAGAAACTATGCGTATGATAAACAAATAAAGTCGGAACGTAAGTCGTGATGAATGAGGAATTTTCGCAATAATTTTGAAGATCGCAAATTTGCCCATTTCAAAGACTACTTGACGGAGGAATATTTTTATAGTGTAAGTATACTTATTTGCTCGTATTTTTTTCCACCACTATCCATGGAACCAGCCATTATCTACTCCCTTTCAAGGTAGTTTTCAACATTTCATGAACTAAAAGCTCATAAACATAACATCGCCTGTTGATTGTGGTGAGAAGAAAGAGAGTGGCACTGCAACTTGCATTTCAAACAGTGAAATAAAAATATGTAGCTTCAATACTAGTGACAGTAGGTTCATATTAGAGTTTCTCAGAACCATAAGGATTGAAATATATTGCTGGTGGTGGAAAACATATAATTTACACCTTGGTAGTGAAAAAAGCACGGAACCTAACATCTCTCGGCCTGCGCCTCGAGATGCAATTTTGGTCCCTGGTTGATGATATTCTTCACTATCAAGGTGTATAAATAACTATCGTTGCGTCACTTTGCCAATGGTAATGGTCCATTATTATATGATATCTTATTTCCGGTAACAAAGCAACAAAATTATCGCCATATCAATTCTATCATATGACCCCTTGCTATTTCTAATTCAATGGAGCATACAGCCCGACGACATTTAGATTACACTGGACGACAAAATTCACCTCTTTCGATTCGAATAGCTGTTTTTTAGTATGTCTTGCCTGATTTCATATTTACATACCATTTGTTTGTCACGAGTGAGTTTTATTATAATACAAAATTAAAATCTTCATACTTTTTGAAGTAAAGTTGGTTTTATTTAATATACTCACGAGTAATGATCTGGTTCAAAATGTAGTTTTCAATGATTTTCGCTTGGGGAGCATCCCTCAATATTTTCTCCGATAACGTGTTCCCATTGTAGAGATTTTTGGTAATAAACTTCAGATGGGAACCCATGAAATGTATTTTTGCTTCAGAGATATCGATATAAATCATCGACCCCAACCTAACCTAGCTTCTTATATGAGTCACACATTTCAATTATGAAAAAAAAATCTTCTTTGAATGAGATTCGAACCTCACGCCACAACTTGAGAGCCATTAGGCTGTCTCTTCGATCATTGAACAGACTAGATAAGTAATCCACACCCCTGGCAATACAGTTCGTTTGGAAGCAACATCTATAGTATCTATCTTTGTCTAAACAAGGATAGCAGGAGCTGATTCTCCCAGCACCAGTGCCGTGTTGTCAGAGGGAGTCGAATTTATTATTAATTCATGATGGAACCAAATTGAAAATCCGTAACGATTTCAGTGGTACTTTTTAGCATTTCTTGGTGGGAAAATGAACATCTTTATACTTCCTTCACAATGTTGCGAGAAATTGGAATACATACAATCCTATGGTGATTTTTGTAACTTGCTTGTAATCAATAAACTTATTATGACCACGTCACAAGAAAAGTTCAATTCCTAACGCCATATGAAACAATATACTTACTTTTCAGTATACAATTGTCTACTTATACTTCATCATAAATAACGTTCAATTTCAATAATGAACATTTATATCTTCTTTATTTATATCATTTATATATCCATTCCATTTGGGAAAATGCTTCAAAATCTCGAATGATACGACAATGGTAAGTCACCTATGAAATGACGTGTTTTGATCGCCGGTTCAACATTGTCTTTAACACACCTCACAACGTCTCACCATTATATCAAATCACCAAAACAGGAAATAAACTGAGTTTCTAAGGAATTCTGAGTACACAAAACTAAACACAAGTTGAATAATATCGATAAATCAAAACGTAAATAATGACAGATACCAAACAAAGTAATAATCGCCGTCGACTGTTAATATCAAATTGCGGTGTTGCAACGTTGAGCCAAAAGTATTCACGATATACCCATGCTGGTCCTCGAGCCCCAAAGGAAGTAAAATTGCTAAGTCTCAGAATGATGTAGCAATCTTGTATTGATCAGAACTGATTCATAATCGTCATGACCCAAATTTATTATTATATTTGTGCATTGAACTAAATGAATTCATAAAGGACTTTAAATATTATGGACTATTCATCACTTTTTGATGATTGGATATGACAACACTGGCGACGATTGGGTACTAATATTATGATAATTCTGGGAATTCATGTTAGCATCAGAATATTTGTTTTGTGATCCTTATAGTGGGTTTGTTGTTCGGAGATAAAATCATATGAAATTCTGGGACTGAGATTATATAACATTCTTCCCGATGAAAAAAATCAAAACATGGCATTGCTTCGAGAAAATGTCATTTGAGTTACTTCTAGAAATAAGCCCATATACGATACCTGAATTCTATGATTATTTCAAATGATTTTAGAAATGTGTGATTGTGAATTTTTTTAAAAATCACTGCATTATCATTCTAGTGAACTCATTCTCGCAATATGTAATGATTCTATGTACCTGATCAGTGTATTGTACGTTATACAACTTTAATTAGTTTTATCTGACTTGTCCAATAGCTTTGTTCTTGAGCTCATTTTATGGATTGAATTATCTATCTATCTATCTATCTATATATTCCGTTCTCGATAGGGTCTATATTTTTTTTATTTGTGGACCACACGAAAGGAAAACCTATAATGTTCGGGGAACATCGTGTTAGCCAGCGGTGGAATTTTGGGAGAGAAGGAAGGTGTTGGAATTTTTCTTGAAAGTTTGGAGGTTATAAGCATCAGGAAAGAGTTCACTAGGCAAAGAATTCCACCACGTTGCCGTTCTATTGATGGATGATGCTTGGTATAGCGATGTTCGACAGGTCTCGAGCCTGACAGTGTAGGGGTGAGCAGCCTGAGCTCGTCTGGTTTGTCTACTAGGAATCGCGCGTGGTGGAATAATAGATGATATTTCCGTTGAGCACCGACCGTGAAAGTATCTATAGAAAAGGCAAAGATCGTCTATAGCGCGACAAGTGAAGTTTCACTTTGATAAAAAACTAGGATAACCACTTTGATCTGAAATTCGGTTATTTGAGAAAAACAATGTCGCCGTTCACCTAAATAGTTTATATATTTCTTTTCTAGCTTGGAATAGCTCTTGGATTTCTTCTACCACCAATTTTCGTCACTGCCGGTAGTACTCGTGATGAAACTACTGTCCAATTTTATGTTATGTATGGATTCAACGCAGCGATTACATCATTCATCCTAATACTAGTTTTACTATGTGAGTATAAAATTTCCAATTGCTCAGCTAATTGGAAAATCACCTGTTCCATAGATAACAATAATTATTGTTGAGAATATTCACTAGTAATACAACTAGAGGTCAAATTAATTCCGGATTTAATTTGACCTCGTTTGGTATTCGGTAAGAAAATTCCACACCAAATGTGTTTCCAACAACATCAATTTTCGTCTTCATCAAGTTCTTGCAAAACAGAATTGGAGAACAGCAATTAATTAAATTAACAGGGCATGGTGGCAGTCACTTCATAAAACCATATCTGTAAATTGACTCGGGCCATCATCGGGATATAATTGACGCAATGAGGTCTGCTTCAACTTCTGCAAAGACACTCCAAGAATCTCTAAATCAAGAGCAAACAACTTCGAATCAACCTGCCATAGTATATAATAATTGCCTTTTTTATATAAACATTAATCATAAATCATTTTTCAGCTTTTGATGGGATTTTCTCTCCTCGTTTCTAAAAAATAGAGTAGAAGTTATTGAAAATTATTGCAATATATTTGTAGTAAGGACAGATTTAGGATCTGTCCCAAAATGTCACTGCGCTTGAAATTAAACCTTTAGATACCTAAAAGAGAAATTCTCTATTGGTCAGTGACACCTTGTTTTTGAAAAAATTTGGAAATACAAATATATTTAATAATAGTAAAACCTCTACTTATCTTGGTGGACGTTTCGGGAACGAATCTGCTCCCGTTCTCAACACAATTGAAATATTTTTCTTCGTAAACTTTTTTCGATGTTTCCGATTTTGACACTGAAAAGTGACAATTTGGCAGACGGAGGAATTCTGGTTACAAGGTGTTTTCATTAATTGATATTGAATTTTCCATTTTCATATTCAAGTTTCAGAAGTGGATGCCAAGTTCTATCTATATCAACTGAACAAGAAGCAATATTATTGTCTCCGTTCAGGAGAATGCAAGCAGACTCTTTGATTTTCCGTTTTTGGTTGTTGTCTTCTTTTCCTATGATCTTAATATTACTCCAATCGGCCATATGTTGTTATATGTTATACCGGTGAAACCAGCAGGCCTCTATCAGTAAGGATGAAAGAGCATAAGAACAATATAAAGAGAAGATATACTGACAAGTCAAAATTAGCTGAGCATATCCTTACTGAGAATGGACAACATATGGCCGATTGGAGTAATATTAAGATCATAGGAAAAGAAGACAACAACCAAAAACGGAAAATCAAAGAGTCTGCTTGCATTCTCCTGAACGGAGACAATAATATTGCTTCTTGTTCAGTTGATATAGATAGAACTTGGCATCCACTTCTGAAACTTGAATATGAAAATGGAAAATTCAATATCAATTAATGAAAACACCTTGTAACCAGAATTCCTCCGTCTGCCAAATTGTCACTTTTCAGTGTCAAAATCGGAAACATCGAAAAAAGTTTACGAAGAAAAATATTTCAATTGTGTTGAGAACGGGAGCAGATTCGTTCCCGAAACGTCCACCAAGATAAGTAGAGGTTTTACTATTATTAAATATATTTGTATTTCCAAATTTTTTCAAAAACAAGGTGTCACTGACCAATAGAGAATTTCTCTTTTAGGTATCTAAAGGTTTAATTTCAAGCGCAGTGACATTTTGGGACAGATCCTAAATCTGTCCTTACTACAAATATATTGCAATAATTTTCAATAACTTCTACTCTATTTTTTAAAACGAGGAGAGAAAATCCCATCAAAAGCTGAAAAATGAATGTACCACCTCCTCGAAGAACTTACAGACAGTATTTAATCAATCATAATGGTCCATGAATTTAGAAAACATTCAAGCTTCTTGTTGAAATTAATCAGAATTATTATGTGTGGAAACAAATAAAAATTAGATTGTCAGAAAAAATATTCTGTCATTTTGAACGTTAAAGAAATTTCCAGTATAATTCGCTGTTGGGTACCCAACAGGAAAAAATTTCCGATAAAATTAATCCGTTGCTATGGTGATCTGACAGAAATACACGTTCTGATTGGTTGAAAATCACACGTGTGGAATTTTCATGAGAATCTATAAAATTCTCGACTAATTGTGGAAGGATTACGTTTTATTATTGTGCCTTTTCAGTTTTCAAAAATAACCCTCCCACTCCTCCATCCCACGCCACTGCTCAGCAAGAGACGACCGAGAGCGCAGTGGACTTCAAGACTTCACTGAAGAATTTGGCCACCAACAGATCCTACGTTCTTTTGCTTTGCGCGTACGGTATCAACACCGGAGTGTTCTACGCCATCTCCACCCTCCTCAACCAAATCATACTGAATCACTACGATGTGAGTTTTTTTTTTTTTTTTTATCTGTGGACAACACGAAAGGGAAACCTATGATGTTCGAGGAACATCGTGTTAGCCAGCGGTGGAATTTTGGGAAAGAAGGAAGGTGTTGGAATTTTTCTTGAATGTTTGGAGGTTGTAAGCATCAGGAAAGACTTCACTAGGCAAAGAATTCCACAACTTTGCCGTTCTATCGATGAATGATGCTTGGTATAGCGATGTTTGACAGGTCTCGAGCCTGACAGTGTAGGGGTGACCAGCTTGAGCTCGTCTGGTTTGTCTACTAGGAATCGCGCGTGGTGGCATAATAGATGATTTTTCCGTTGAGCACCGACCGTGAGAGTACCTATAAAAAAGGCAAAGATCGCCGACCTTTCTACGATGATCTAGAGAGGTCAATGATTTGGTGAGTGTTGTATCATCGACTAGGCGAATAGCTCTCTTCTGAATTGAATCTAAGAGCTTAAGCGTATGTTTGGGGACTGAGCTCCAAACATGTGAACAGTACTCCAGGACAGGTCGAATTTGTGCTTTGTAGATCATGAGCAGTTGCTGGGATGTGAAGTATCTCTTCGCACGGAAAAGAAAACCGAGTTTTTGTGAAGCAGTCTTCGCAATGGACCTCACATGATCGTCCCATGAGAGAGCACTGTTGGTGGTGACACCCAGCAAGGATATTGACGACCTCATAGGAACAGTGGTACCCGACATCATCAAATTGGGCATTGTGTGATCAGCCTTCTTGGTGAACATACAAGCTTGAGTTTTAGTTTCATTGAACTGTACTAGATTCTCAGATCCCCATTTCAGAATTCTTGTCAGATCCTCATTTAAAGCATCAACCTGTCTTCGCCTTGCACCTCTGGCCTCATTGGATGATATAGGGGCTCTAAAGGAAAAGGCGGAATGAAGTGTACTATCATCCGCAAAGCTATGAACTGGGCTAGAGGTCACATTCAACAAATCATTGATGGTATCCAGATGGTAGTTCGACCTTTATGATTATCCCAATTATTGATGTGATGAATAAATGATACTCACTTTGAGACTTACTGGGGACAAGTTTTACCCACTATATCTTCATATTTTCAAAGTGTGTTTCAATCTGGAGTAATATATAATATACTTATAGTGATATAATTATCTGAAATACATTCACAAAGAAAGAAACTAATGACTGGGGTGTGCTTGTTACATCGCAAGGAAAACCACATTGCACGATTTTGGGGGTTTTTGTATTGATCTCATTTCATTAAGGCCATAAACATACAACAAGGTAGAGCAATATTCAAAGTGAGGTTTGATATTAGTGTTGCATGTGGTAATTTTCGAATTCATACGTAAATGCTGAGATACCCTCGAAAAAAAAAACATTTTTTTTAGTATCTTTTTCTGTATATAATTGAAAAGACTACTCAATGTTAAGTAATTGTCTAGCATGAACCTTTAATATTTGAAATCTCGTACTAATTCAACATCAGTTTCTCCTATGTGAATTTCATTCATGTTGATTTGTCCGTATTCAAATTGTGTAGCAATTATCATCCCTTTTCTTTTATCAACGTCTAGTTTCAACTTGTTCATTCAAAGATATTCTGTTATTTTATTTAAAGAAGTATTCATCTCTTGTACTGCATTATTTAAATTTTTTTCAGATACTGATATCAAAGTGTCATTTGCGATCACTTGTATATAGTCACATTCATTATATTGGTTTGTATCATTTATGTACAGGAGGAACAATAGCGGACCTAGAATGCTTCCTTGCGGAACTCCATGTTGCATCTTTGATGGAACTGATGATGAATTGAATGTTCTCTTCCTGTAAGATAGTTGCTAATCCAATCGAGTACTTTCCCCCTTATGTCGTAGAGTTTCAGTTTTTTTAGTGGTATATCATGGTTTATAGTTACAAATGCTCATTTTAAATCCAAAAATACCGCCATAGTATACATATTTTGCCATGCAGTATGATTGGATCTGGAACCAGATTGGTTTGTGAAAAGTATATTCTTCTCTTTTTTCAGCTTTTAATGGGATTTTCTCTCCTCGTTTCTAAAAAATAGAGTAGAAGTTATTAAAAATTATTGCAATATATTTGTAGTAAGGACAGATTTAGGATCTGTCCCAAAATGTCACTGCGCTTGAGATTAAACCTTTAGATACCTAAAAGAGAAATTCTCTATTGGTCAGTGACGCCTTGTTTTTGAAAAAAAATTTGTAAATACAAATATATTTAATAAGAATAAAACCTCTACTTATCTTGGTGGACGTTTCGGGAACGAATCTGCTCCCGTTCTCAACACAATTGAAAAATTTTTCTCTTCGTAAACTTTTTTCAATGTTTCCGATTTTGACACTGAAAAGTGACAATTTGGCAGACGGAGGAATTCTGGTTACAAGGTGTTTTCATTAATTGATATCGAATTTTCCATTTTCATATTCAAGTTTCAGAAGTGGATGCCAAGTTCTATCTATATCAACTGAACAAGAAGCAATATTATTGTCTCCGTTCAGGAGAATGCAAGCAGACTCTTTGATTTTCCGTTTTTGGTTGTTGTCTTCTTTTGCTATGATCTTAATATTACTCCAATCGGCCATATGTTGTCTATTCTCAGTAAGGATATGCTCAGCTAATTTTGAATTGTCAGTATATCTTCTCTTTATATTGTTCTTATGCTCTTTCATCCTTACTGATAGAGGCCTGTTGGTTTCACCGGTATAATATTTTCCACAAACACATGGTATACTGTATATACAATTTTTTGATGACTGTTTTTCATTTCTCGGTTTTGTATGAGTCAAAATCGATCTCATTGTATTTTCTGTCTTGAACACTGTTTTCACTCGAAACTTGTCACCAACACGTTTAATTTTTTCAGATATTCCGGGAATGTATGGGATTACATTTGTTATCAGTGTTGGTTGTCTTTGTGTTTGTTGTATATTCTGTCTGTTCTCAATTTGGTGTATTGTTTTGTCAATGAAATGTTTCGGATAAGTGTTGAGTTGTAGAACATCTCTTATATGGTTCATTTCGGCATTGAAAATTTGGTGGTTCGATGATATGGATTTGGCTCTATCATGAAGTGATTTGATTATTCCTTTCTTTATACTTGTATGATGATTCGATTGAAAATTGAGGTATCTGTCGGTGTGTGTATTTTTACGATATACACTTGTTATCAAATTGTTATCTGATTTTTTAATGAGGACATCTAAGAATGGTAATTGATTATTACATTCGATTTCTAAAGTGAATTTGATTGTTGGTTCGATATTGTTTATATAATATAGAAAATTATCTAGTTCCATACGGTTATGTGGCCAAATAATGAAAATATCATCCACATATCTCCACCGAGTCTTTGGTTGTTTACTGAATTTTTTCACAATATTCTCTTCAAAATCTTCCATGAATATATTACTTAGAATAGGTGATAATGGTGAACCCATGGCCATACCAAAATTTTGTTGATAAAAATCATGATCTAATTGAAAGTAAGTTGTTTTGAGACATAGTTCCAAAAATTCTAAAATGCCTTCTACACTCAGCTTAGTTCTTTCAATGAGTTTTTCATCATCTTCCAGTTTCTTTTTCACTATTTGTAAAGTTTTTTCTATTGTCATTTTTCAGTGTCAAAATCAGAAACATTGAAAAAAGTTTTCAATTGTGTTGAGAACGGTAGCAGATTCGTTCCCGAAACGTCCACCAAGATAGGTAGAGGTTTTATTCTTATTGAATATATTTGTATTTCCAAATTTTTTCAAAAACAAGGTGTCACTGACCAATAGAGAATTTCTCTTTTAGGCATCCAAAGGTTTAATTTCAAGCGCAGTGACATTTTGGGGCAGATCACAAAATCTGTCCTTACTACAATATTGTAACAGCTGTTGATGAACTTGATAGGGCGGAATTCACTGCATGTAAATGTGTGAGTTCAATGAAAAAAAATCAGATATGAAATCGATTGGACCGAAATGGCGAAGATATTGATTGAACATTTTTTTTTTCCAGAATGCTTCAGCAGATGCAGGCCGGATAGGTTTGGCGATGGTTGTGGCTGGTATGCTCGGATCCGTCTGTTGCGGCATAGTTTTGGATAAATACCATAAATTCAAGTACGTTAGTCTCGTGATACACTACCTATTTTTTTTCAACTCTTTTTTTTTTCAGAGAAACCACCTTGGTAGTGTACGCGTTCTCTCTGATAGGAATGGTAGTCTACACTTTCACTCTATCTAAGGGCATATATGTAGTTTATGCCACCTCATTCGCTCTAGGGTAAGTTTTACAAGGTTGAACTACTATTTCGACAAATTGATGGTCTCAAGTTATTTTGACAATTTTCAAATTGCCATAGCTGAAGATTCATTGCTCGAAACTCATCGAATTTCAACGATTCATGATGCTACGAAAGCGCTGGCAATTAGCACCAATTGTCAATTTGGACTGACAATTAGGTCTAATTCATCCCTAATTGCCAGTTCAAACTGGAAATTAGACCCAATTGTCAGTTTGAACTGGCATTTATCTCTAATTGCCAGTTTAAACTGGCATTTATCCCTAATTGCCAGTTTAAACTGGCAATTAGCCCTAATTGCCAGTTCAAACTGGCAATTATAAAAATCATATCATAATGTTCGTTCTGCGCTGAACAGACTATATTCATTTTTTTTTATAATTGCCAGTTTGAAATGGCAATTATGGCTAATTGGGCCAGTTTAAACTGACAATTAGGGCTAATTGTGAGTTTGAACTGGCAATTAGGGCTAATTGTCAGTTTGAACTGGCATTTATGGCTGATTGCCAGTTCAAACTGACACTCAGGGCTATAAATTGCCAGTTCAAACTGGCAATTAGGGATAAATGCCAGTTTGAATTGACAATTATGGCTAATTGTCAGTTTGAACTGGCAATTAGGGCTAATTGCCAGTTTGAAATGGCATTTATGGCTAATTGCCTTCAAACTGACAATTAGTGCTAATTGCCAGTTCAAACTGGCAATTATGAAAAAAAGTCATCATGTCCGTTCAGCACTTTCGTATGATACACCAATTTATCTCTAATTGCCAGTTTAAACTGGCATTTATCCCTGATTGCCAGTTTAAACTGGCAATTAGCCCTAATTGCCAGTTCAAACTGGCAATTATAAAAAACATATCATAATGTTCGTTTTGCGCTGAACAGACTATATTCATTTTTTTTATAATTGCCAGTTTGAAATGGCAATTATGGCTAATTGCGCCAGTTTAAACTGACAATTAGGGCTAATTGTCAGTTTGAACTGGCATTTATGGCTGATTGCCAGTTTAAACTGACACTCAGGGCTATAAATTGCCAGTTCAAACTGGCAATTAGGGATAAATGCCAGTTTGAATTGACAATTATGGCTAATTGCCAGTTTGAAATGGCATTTATGGCTAATTGCCTTCAAACTGACATTCAGTGCTAATTGCCAGTTCAAACTGGCAATTATGAAAAGAGTCATCATGTCCGTTCAGCACTTTCGTATGATACACCAGGTGTTCTAAGAAAGTAATGCTAGAAAGAAAAAGTTTGGAATTATTTTTATATTTAATGTGAATCAGTTTTTCCGGATCTTCAAACCGATAACTCAAGATAGTTTTGTAATTTTCGCCTCATCTCATGAAGGATGTGAATTTTCGATTTTTTTTAAAAAATTTCTGTATTTTCATGCATCTCTGATGATTTGGGAGAATTATAGAAGACACTCGAATCATAATGAACAGTAAAACAATGGGGAAAATATCTCAGGGAAGATATTATGAGATAATGAAAAATGATCAAAAACAGTTGAGGCAACTTGAAAATTGTCAACTCCAACGGTCGAGCTACACTCCACCGAACACGAAGCCCGCTCCGACGGGCTCGAGTCTGGAGCATCCGCCGGCCACTAGCCCTCTTCCATCGCAGGTTCTTCATGACGGGCTTGCTGCCCGTGGGCTTCGAGCTGGCCGCCGAACTGACCTACCCCGAGCCGGAGGGAACCTCCGCGGGGCTGCTCAACGCCTCCTCCAACCTCTTCGGCATCGCCTTCACCAACGCCTACTCGGCCATCTTCTACGAGGTGGGCGACACCTGGGCCAACATGGCCATGAGCGTCGCGCTGGTGGTCGGCACGGCTCTCTTGGCCTTCACCTCTTCGGACTTGCGACGACAGGCCGCGCACGGCGACAAGAAGCCGTCGGCGTGTTGATTCGTCTGCACGACGCACGTGACGAAAAACCATCGTCGAGACGTCTGTCTGGATTCGATATCCACCAGGGCCTACTCTATCTTACCGGGCCAGAGCATCGCTTTCGTGACGTCACGCTAGTAGGGACCGAAATCGGGGCACCGGAAACGGTCGGTCTCTCTCGATACGTTGATGTATACAGTGTGGAACAGCCCAATGGAATGAATTCGATAACGAATAAATGAGGGTGTGTTGGGAAAAACGCTCGGACACGTCGATTTGTATTTTTGAATGCGCATTTTATCCAAAAAAAATAAATTATATAGAATGCGTCATGTGACAGTGGCCAATACAAGCTTTCTTATTTCAAATGGAACACCCTGTATTTTATTCCATTTTTGGATTCTCACTGAAGAGCTGATTTCATCGATACACCACACTTGGGGTCTAGCGGAAATGGTTATAGAGTTATAGGGTGTGAAAAATGGAGATTTTTCAACTTTAGGATTTTTTTTGTGTCGGAACTATGCATTATTGGTCGAAACGACTTACATGTCTCTATCTCAATTTTCGATATACTATCTACTGACATTTCTTTGGGACAGATACAGGTTGATCAATTTTCTGAATTCTGCACCACCCTGTATTTGTTTCAATCAAATGACAGTAGGTAGTAAATCAAAAGTTGAGACAGCGACATGTCACCCGTTTTGACCAATAATGGATAGTTTCGACACAAAAAAATCCTAAAGTTGAAAAATGTCGATTTTCAACACCCGATATCTCTGTAATCATTTCCGCTAGACCCCAAGTGTGGTGTATCGATGAAATCAGCTTTTCAGTGAGAATTCGAAAATGGAATGAAATACAGGGTGTTCCATTTGAAATAAGAAAGTTGGTATTGGCTACTGTCACATAACACTCTCTACATAATTTATTTTTTTTGAAAAAACTGCGTATTCAAAAATACAAATCGACGTGTCCAAGCGTTTTTGCCACCACACACACTCATTTATTTGTTGTCGAATTTATTCCATTTGGCTGTTCCACACTGTATACCACGGAGAAACGGTTTTCGTTAGAAAAGAATATGAAGAGATCAAATTTGTGGAGAAGAGATAACTCGATATACACTTATTTAAAGTGATGGTTTGGGTGATCAAATCAAATCAAATCAAAATATACTTTATTGTCGAAAGATGAGTATCTTGTAGACAAAGTCATAATAGATAAGTATAAAAACACAAACATAGGTACTAACCACGAACAAACACATCATCAAATACAAATAAAAATATGTATATCGTTCAACATTCAACAGAAACAAATTAATTATAATTAAAATAAAATGATAATAAATGATAATAAAAATGATAATAAAATGATATCGTACTCAGAAAGGAATTGACTCTATTAGAATTTGTCGTTTTTTGAACGGCTGTCAGAATTTGAATCTCCAATTTACAGATGGAAATCAACCGTTCGCGAGGACTTCTCATAGTGTCTAGATTGACTGTCAATTCTCCCAAAATTCTCAAGTGATGTCAATTACAAATCAAATAAATTGAATAGGCGTCTTACACTGAACCTATGCTTTCGCACTGTTTATTCATAATTTATTTCAAACTCACATTGTCGATTAAGTAATATTTTTTCACTATCCAATTGATGCATCGTCCTGGTTCGTCATACTCAGCCATTTTCATCATACACCGATTTCAAATTGGCGAAAAATTGTATTCCGTACGACAACGTCCTGATGCATCTTATGTTATCTTGATTTTCACCTAAACATAGTAAATTTATTAGGGAACTTCTAGTATTGATTGAGTATGCTTTCGATTTTCATAGTCAATGAGCTATAGCCTTAATTCAACCAAGAATGCGCCAATACGATTTGATGTGAAACTCAACACTCAAGTGTGACGTCAGCATCGAAACGGACGGTATAGACTATAGCCCGTCAAGATAGAGTAGGAGATTAAACTAATATCAATGCCGCCGAGATTGTGTGAATGTGAATCATTATAATACTTTATAAGAAAAAGCATCACTTGATTTCGAAAATCAGTGTTCTCTCCCAACCTGTAGCGCCGGCTGAGGTATCTCTTCGAGTTGAACATGTTTCAATGAATTGAGTGATCTGAATTTACTGGACAACTTGCTGCCCAAGTCACCTCCGATCTTAAGACGGGCGTTTCACTAGAATGGTTTGGCAGACCCTTTTTTCAGCATGCTCTCCGGCCTTGTCATGGATTCAATCCCAAAAGTAATTGAATTATTGTAAAGAAGAAGGTTCAAATTAGGGAATGAGTATTTTTTGGAGTCAAAACTCTTCCATTTAAAAAAGTTATGGGTCATTGAAAAATGTAAACATTGTAAAATTTGTGTCTCAGATTCAAATGAAATTACCTCATTCTATTGAACCAAAATTGAGGAATGCTTCACCAAAATATCAGCACCTGAAATGCCTTCCTTCGATCTAAAAGCATGTTTGAACCTGAAATTTGACACAAGGACGCTATTTATCGTTTATTATGTTAGATTCTGAAGGAATTTCGTTCAAAGATAAAGTAGAAAACATGAATTTGGAAGTTCGGACCGGTTTGAACCCTACCTAATAGATGGCGGTACACACGCACCTTGCAATCCAGTACTACCAACTGTGATTTCGTGAGATGTTGTCTCTGTAAACAACCAGCAGATGGCATTTACGTCGACTCGCGTTTCCAATGATAAGAAAGATTACAAAAAAAAGGGAAAAGAGAGCAAAATTTTTGGTTTTCGAAAGTGAAATCAGTAAGTTCTAATGGAAATGGTCAATTGGTCGTGACCTTCTATAGCTATGAACTGTGTCAGAAATATATATATATATATATTATTTGTGACCTTGTTTACATTTCAGTTGTGGATTGTGGATATTAAAAATACCTACCTGGTTGGACTTCATTGTTGATTCATTGTTTATTTAGTGATCATTACTGGTTCCGTGTTCTGTTTGTAACTTGCAACCAAAGATATTTATCGTTTATTATGTTAGATTCTGAAGGAATTTCGTTCAAAGATAAAGTAGAAAACATGAATTTGGAAGTGTGGACCGGTTTGAACCCAACCTAATAGATGGCGGTACACACGCACCTTGCAATCCAGTACTACCAACTGTGATTTCATGAGATGTTGTTTCTGTAAACGACCAGCAGATGGCATTCACGTCGACCCGCGTTTTCAATGATAAAAAAGATTACAAAAAAAGGAGAAAAGAGAGCAACATTTTTTGTTTTCGAAAGTGAAATCAGTAAGTTCTAATGGAAATGGTCAATTGGTCGTGACCTTCTATAGCTATGAACTGTGTCAGAAATAAATATATATATATATCATTTGTGACCTTGTTTACATTTGAGTTGTGGATTGTGGATATTACAAATACCTACCTGGTTGGACTCCATTGTTGATTCATTGTTTATTTAGTGATTATTACTGGTTCCGTTTGTAACTTGCAACCAAAGAATGCCGTCATACCCCGAGTATGTTTTTTTCTTAGCATGGAAAGGCGTTTCCATTTATCTCATGCACTAAGGCATCGAACAATATTATTATTCAGGGACCAACTCACGATTCTCGCCTAGAATCATAAAGGATCCAATGATATTTGGTACTCGTATGTTGACTCGAATAGATTCCTCCTAGTCTTATTGGCGATTGTCTCAGTATTTGAAAAAGTTGTCTGTGTACCCATGAAGATGTTTTTATTTTCATTGAATAGAACATTTTATCAAATTTCTATTGTAGTTAGTTATTTGAGTGGAGATCAGGAATGGTATCCCATAGCTATGACATTTGTAGGAGTTCAGACTACACCCTGTGTAGTTTCTTATGATATGTGAGCAACTAGGGATATTCGCATTGTTTTTCACCGAACGATTCATCATAACGATGAAATTGATATTCATACACCAAAAGGCAGTACAGAATATCATCAGGGACCAAAATTATGCAAAATTGATTGCGCCTCGAGATGTTAGGTCCCGTGGTGATGATATTCTTCGCTACCAAAGTGTACATTATATTTTCTCCATCACTTACAATATACGAAATTCTGCGAAAAGCATTTCAAAGAGCTCTTCAACAAACTCGACTCTTCTATGAACTGTAATAGTGCATTTAGACCACTCTATACTTTCCAGTTTGGAAGTTGCGAATGTTATATAGTTGTGCTACAGCGCGTAACTTGAGGTCCAGTCCAAATCCCTTCATCCTCACATTGTGGTACTATCAAAATGTAATGTTTCTTTCGCTGTATTGAGATGACTGTGAACTGGAGAAATCAATGACCAGGGAGGAAATTTCCACGACAAAAAATGATTCCACTGTCTTAAAAAGACGTGATCTTAAGCCGCTTTGCTCTGTTATGCCTCTCAGATGATTTGCGCAAGCATAGACCTCCACACAAACTGCTTATGATTCAGTTTTTGTTTATTTGTCAATGTCCCTGATGGAAATACCTCATCTGTGTACCATCCAGATTCCCAGAAGTCAAGAAATCCAAAGATAGATCTCATGACGCACAAGGGTATTGTGATTGTATTTGTAGTTTTTTTTTTATTATCTGTGGACAACACGAAAGGGAAACTTGTAATTTTCGAGGAACATTGTGTTAGCCAGCGGTGGAATTTTGGGAAAGTAGGAAGATGTCGGAATTTTTCTTGAAAGTTTGGAGGTTGTATGCATCAGGAAAGACTTCATTAGGCAAAGAATTCCACAACTTTGCCGTTCTATTGAGGAATGATGCTTGGTATAGCGATGTTCGACAGGTCTCGAGTCTGACAGTGTGAGGATGACCAGCCTGAGCTCGTCTGGTTTGTCTACTAGGAATCGCGCGTGGTGGCATAATAGATGATATTTCCGTTGAGCACCGACCGTGAAAGTATCTATGAAAAAGGCAAAGATCGCCGACCTTTCTACGATGATATAGAGAGGTCAATGATTTGGTGAGTGTTGTATCATCGACTAGGCGAATAGCTCTCTTCTGAATTGAATCTAAGAGCTTTAGCGTATGTTTGGGGGCTGAGCTCCAAACATGTGAACAGTACTCCAGGACAGTTCGAATTTGTGCTTTGTAGATCATAAGCAGTTGCTGGGATGTGAAGTATCTCTTCGCACGGAAAAGAAAACCGAGTTTTTGTGAAGCAGTTTTCGCAATGGACCTCACATGATCGTCCCATGAGAGAGAACTGTTGGTGGTGACACCCAGCATGGATATTGACGACCTCATAGGAACAGTGGTACCCGACATCATCAAATTGGGCATTGTGTGGTCAGCCTTCTTGGTGAACATACAAGCTTGAGTTTTAGTTGCATTGAACTGTACTAGATTCTCAGATCCCCATTTCAGAATTCTTGTCAGATCCTCATTTAAAACATCGAGCTGTCTTCGTCTTGCACCTCTGGCCTCGTTGGATGATATGGGGGCTCTAGAGGAATGAAGGCGGAATGAAGTGTATTCGTATTCAACGAATTACAACGTATTACAATTACGATTAGCTCAATTTGGTGTTTCCAATGGAGGTTTCATCATTGGTGGTAGACAGTACGACCTCTTAGAGCAATCTATCGATTCCGATAATGAGACACGACGATTATAAAACAAAACACAAATCGTAGATTGTAGTGACGTAGCGAGATGGTACAGTATGAATAGGAAAAAAAAGCCAAATGAATGCCTACGGTATGAATGGCTCGCATTCGCATGTCACAGCCGATGGGACGACGTCGAGCGACGTCACGAGTTTCTCCCGATCACATTCCATTTCTGGACGACTCGAGCGCTTCTCTGGCGATATTTCCGCGAGTTTTCATACCGCGAACCCCTGATGGTGGAGTTCGAAGAGGTGAGTGAAGCTTGGAAGCAAGACAATTTTTTTTCCTATGATTCGTTTTCATCTAATAACGCTTGTTGTGCATACAGTATCTTATTTTTCACTGAACGCTGATTCATTGCCTTCAACGGGGGTGAACCAAAGATGTAATATTAATAATCTTTACTAGATCGAGCTCAGAGAGAGATAGATAGATGTATTGAAAGCGATCAAAAATCAGCTGACTGCATTTTGAGAAAAACGACATTTTCAGTTAGGTAATTTTTAGTTGATAATATCTTTGGGGTATACACATTTGTCAACTCAAAAAAAATTTGTAATGATGTTTTCATGTATAACAATCATATAAGTCAACTCACATGACTTATTTTCGAATTGAAATCACAGCACTATCCAAAAACTCGTTCAAACTGGTGACGTTATTATTTTGCAGCAGGTCGGAGGTTAAGGGAATTTTCTTCTTCTCATGTTTATTCCAACAACGCTTCTTCTCAATTTGTTCCTTCGAGAGTACTGTTATCTCTGTTGGAAACTATAAGTATGACATACAGATGTCTTGATGAATGAGGAATTTTTGCATTACTTTCACCTTCTTTGGTAACTTTCTAGAATTTTTCTCAAAAATACTCCCATCTCTCGATAATAGTAATAATAATAATGATAATAATTTATTGATCCATTCAGACATTACGAAAAATGTATAGGACAGGTCGTGTAGTACAGAGCATATACAGGGAACGTGAATTACAATTTGATTGATACAAATATACATTAAGATTAAAAAAAAAAGAGGTATACTTTATCTCAAAAACTATAAAGAAATTAACTGAAAACTGCTGAAAATCAGTCTTCTACAAATTGGAATAACAGGAGCAAGAGAAGGAGTGAAAATTCATCAATTATGAACTGTTGGAAATATATACAATTTCTTCTATTAAAAAAATTACTTGAGGCTATAAAACCTGTAGTTCTCGAATATAACCTACCCACCTAGGATGGCAACAAAGAGCACGATGATTCGACTAGTTCCAGGAAATAACACGTAAATAATTTCTGCTGAAGTAACAACGACGAAGGCGATCATCCTTGACTACGTACCTACAAATCGAATATGTTTGAGGAATGTTTTGGTAACGGCCCATTTATATTCAGGATCAACGATAACGGACTAGGACCTCACCTATTGACACAGGTAACTGGAACACACCAGAAGTCAGTGTTTTATTTCCATTATTATTTATTTATTTCAATTTATTTTTAATTCTTTTTATTTATTCTTCATTTATTATTATACAGGGTGAGTCGAAAATGTGTACCGAGCTTACTGGGGGTAATAGACCATTGAAAAATAAGTGTAGTTTGATGAATAAACTCATGGCCCAAAATGCATATTAAGGGAGATATATCCTTCCAAAGTTAATAAAATTAAAATAATTTCTCCGCATAACTTCTGAACGATAAAAGCCACCCGATTGGAATTTTGTGCATGAATGTATGTTGTCAAAATACATTTTTTCGTCACACTTCCACATTTCTGATATTGTTATAAAGGGTGTTTTCAGAGGGTGAGTCATGATTTTTTGTAGAAAACTTTTTTCCCTGTATTATTTTCGGTGAAAAAATAGAAGCATTCGATGGAGCGAAGAAAATTACATGAAAAAGGTACTCTTATTCAAATACAAAAAATTGAGCCGTTCGTGAGATATTTGAGTTTTTTTGTAGTTACATGATATCAGCAGATTGATTTTATTCATCGCGAGATTCATCGGTAACAATATTTTAGCAGGCCGTGATGAATGATTTTGTTCTCAATTTTGACGTTCATCAACATTCGAGTCAACATTGTTGTAGTCGATTTGTTCGTTTGGTTTTTCTGTGTCATTTATCACTGCGATTATCAACTGAGATTTTAAGAAATATGGCAGGTTATTCGTTCTCTGAACAAACTGATATGCTTCTAATGCTTGGCGAGTGCTTCGGAAATGCAAATGCTACCGATGAATCTCTACACATTTTTGACTCACCCTGTATATGCATTGTAAATGGGACAGCACTGTCTCATTCATACTACACACAGTCACTTTTTTTTTGCATTTCTGCAGGCAGTGGGATTCGAACCCACGACCGAGAAGTGTCTAAGTTAAAATCACTGCGCCTTTGCGCTCATCGCCACCTCGGCGACATTGTTGAAATTCACGATTGACATCTTTTTTATTTCTTCAAATAACCTTGATCGGAGGTTTCGAAGACTTGTTGATGCTTCTGCTCTTCTTGCCTTGGCTGGGCCTCTTCGAAATCTTCGAAAACAAAGGAAAAATTAACATCAAATTCGACCCTACACGAAATTAGACAGAATTCGAACAATTTTTGCTCAGTTCCACTATCAAGGTCAGCATGGTTTCATTCAGACCACTACTTTCTACTAAATGAATCATCATAGTAATTGGAAAATAATTATAACGTTCAGGAAGATGGAATGTGCATCAAAATTTATATTACTTTTTTTTTGTTTGTTTCGACAATTTCATATTTCCTCAATTCAAAAGAAACAAATAGACTCAAAGAAATGCAGAATCATGCTATGCGAATGATTGACTCCAGTAGGACGTATGTTGGAGACACTTCAATGACTGCCAGCAAAAAAGCTTTTTGAGTATAATTTAATATTTCAACTAGTTGAAAGACACTACTGAAAATACAACCCAAACAATTCTTCACAAAAATTGTTCGAATTCAATATCTAATTCTCATTTCACGAAAACATCACAAACAAGATAATGATTCTTATATCAATCCTACTTTCATAGCTATATTTTCATAATTCTACTGTCATAAGTTCACAACCCTTGAAACAGTTGAAAAAAGTATGCTCACCCCTCTCTGGGAACTCGATTTGCTAGGACCATACCGACCACCCATGGAAGACCTTCCATCACTAAGACGCTGAAAATTGAAAAAAAAACAACAAATTAGCAAAAGTCACTACCTCCATTCCTTCAAAGATCACTTACCCCTCTATTATTATCTTCCAGCATGAAAATAACGTCTGGAATATTTTCGGGAGTCTTCCTGCTCGCCGGTAAGTCTTTTAAAGCTAAGAGGAAGTCTTTTTGATACACCTTCAACCCTGCTTGGTTAGCCGGCGACCACTGACCTGAAAAGCGAAAAATAAAACATTTGAACTGGAGTGGAAAAAATTCGAAAAGACTGTTGAATCGAGTGTTGTCGATGATTCATGTCGCTACATGTATAATTAGCCAATTATCGAAAAAAATGGCTAACTAAGTTCTGAAGCTTTTGATTTCACAGTCATAAACGCCTCCATAACTTTGGAAAAATACAGTTATGAGGAGCTGGGACTGTGTGAATTTCAGACTATACTCAAATTTCTAGCAATACAAATACAAATATCTGTATTTCCATTGTCTGAAATATTGCATCAGTATAGGCATTGCCAGAGTCAAGAAATAGCATGAAAACTAATACTAAAATAAAGAAAGAAATAAAATAAAATGGGACATAGCAAGATGATATTATATAGACTGGCGGTAGTATGACTAACATAATATAACATTGAACATGTTGAAATTGGTTAAAATTGTAATTTTTGACATTTGAAGCGACTAATTTGAGTAATAGTACGAGGTAAGTAATTGTATAGTTTCGACTCATGCACTATCCAAAAACCCATTCAAACTGTTGAGATTTGTTCATACAAGTGTATTGTTATCTTTGTTAGTTCAGTTCATTTATTGGCAAAGTATTACACTTGAAGTGCATTACAGGTCAGATATACAAAAAGAAAGAGAAAACAAGAAAAAGACACAATGTTACAAATAGTATAAAAAATGGCAATAGCTGGAAAGAGCTTATAAGGTGAGATACTCATGGTAGTAATACATATGAGGACAATCATAGAAACTATGAATATGACATGCAAATAAAGTCGATATGTATGTCGTGATAAATTTTAAGGAATTTTCGCATTACTTTTGATTGGTTACTCTAGCAGTTCACCTCTGCTTGAGGATGACAGACGAATGGCACGGATTTTGACGTCACTTTTGACGTTTGTTTCCTGCTGATATGAAAATCGATTTCAATGATCATTTGAAAAAACGTAGGAATTACTTACAGAAAAAAGATTCAAGTCAGAAAGTTAGTTGGGGGGTGAGTACTATCACTCAAAGAAATTTTGGTTTTATTGAAAATAAATTTGTATTTCCAAATTTTTCAAAAACAAGGTGTCACTGACAAATTGATGCTTTCTCTTTCAGGTAAGGGTTTTTCAATTCCGAGCGCAGATACATTTTGGGACAGATTACAAAAATCTGTCCGTACTACAAATATATTGAAATAATTATGATAATCTCTATTTTTATTTTCAGAAACTTACCATCCTTGTAAGGCAACTTGCTTTCGAAACCGCCGGCCTTGGTCGACGCCGGGACGCCGGCGACTGCGACGGCCGCCCTGTCATGCTCGTCCTGCCCGCTCGTCACCGGACTGACGAACGGCTTCGGCTTCTCGCGAACGATGTCGGTAATGTCGAAGCTGGACTTTTTCACCGTCGCCGGCTCGTTGGGCGCCGGCTTCGCCGCCGCGGCCGGCGCCGGCTCGGCGTTCTTGAGCGAGGCGTCCGTCGGCGCGGCCTCGTTGTTGTTGTCGGCGACGGCGGCGGCGGGGGCGGGCGGTACTAGCGCGGCACTCGGCACGTTGGCGTTGATGACGTCGTTCGATGACGTCGTCGTCGACGTCGCGTCCTCTATCTTTACTACCGCAGGGATAGTGTTAGAGTTCACCTGCGGAAGGTGGAAAACGCGATGAACGGGATAGTTTGGATTAGTTTGGAGAGCGTTTCAGTGTTGACGTTCGCTTCATCGTTGCTCCGACATTCATTTATAATAATGTAGATATTTATTGACAAACAACCATTGTATCGTAAAGTTGAAAATTAGCGAATTTTCTACTAGGGAACTAAAACCCAAAATGAACTAATTGAAGTATCAAACACTCATTCTTGAATTCCATTTGTGTTTCAAAACAATATGCGTGTCGGTACCTCGTGTTAAAATAATATGGGTTCAGTATTTTTTTTCTCTTGGAAGATTCTCGACTGAGTAATTTGTTGAAATTCTAGAGAGAGAAAAAAACAGCTATTACAAATTGTTCAATTTCATAAAAAAAAATTGTGACTTTGTTAGTTTTGGCTGAATTTAGCGGTGTCATTTTTAGAAAATACCATTATTTTCAATTGGATGCAGTGAGACTGTTGAGGTAATTTTAGGCTGATAAATCACCCTATTTTCGATTCTTTCGCTACACGTTTCGAATCAACTATAACAACAAATTTAATGCAAACTCAGTGTAACATTTATTATTTCTCCTGGCCTACTTCTTGACCACTTCAATAGAACATGATGATCACTCAGAAAAAAATTGTTCAAAGAAATCATTTGATGTTATGCACTGATCAGATTTTTCTTTTGAAATATAAAAAAGGTTCACAATTTTCATTCCATGAAATGGACTTTTAAAACTATGAAAATCGATTTTGAGCAATGTGGAGCAGTGTAATGAGTCCAAAATTGAACATGAACTTCGAAATCAGTACTTTCTATGCATGAAATGGATTTTTGCAACTATAAAAATCAATTTTCGTACAGCAACAGAGATAATAAATTTATTCTGTTTGGCTTTTACACACTGTGATTACCGAATTACAAAAATCGATCTAACCACTGATTTCCTTGATTTCAGTCAAAAATATTGGTGCCCTCTTCAGGAAAACTAGTATCTCCTACATCATCCAGGCAAATCGACTTTGTTCAATTTTTCAACATTGCATTGTCTAATTTCATCATAAATCTAACCTCTTCTACTTCCAGAACATCGGTCGCGACCGCCTGCTGAACGTTGTCGTTGAAGGCGTCCATGTCGGTGCCCTCCTTGTTGGCCCCCTTCTGGTTCAGCTCGTGCTTCTTGTGCGCCTTGCTCGCCGCCTTCGGCTGCGGCGTCGGCGCGGCCGCGCCGGTCTTCTGGTGATTGTAATTGTTGTTGTTGTTGCAATTTTGCGGGGGGACGGGGGCGGCAGCGGCGGCCGGCTGGATGAGCGTCTGCGGCTGCTGGTGGTGCTGCTGCTTGGGGGGAGCGCCGCGGTGGGCATTGTGTTTCTTTGCTGTAACGGAAAAAAAAAGGAGGAAATGAAGGACCGTTGAACGTTGGATTGAGGCGATTTCGGTGCCAGAAGTGCACATAGAGAGACGAGAATAATATTAAAAAAATTTCATCCATACAATGACAACATTATTATGGTAAATGAACAGAAATAGAAACATAACACCAGAACACGAGAATATCTTCATCAACCTTCCTCAAGATTTGTCATATTTATAATAATAATGTACTACTATCTATACCTAACCACAATTAAAGTCAAATATATGTATGAAGGTACTGTACATGAGATTGCTGTGGTAACAGAATTATTATGATATATATATATATATATATATATATATATATATATATATATATATATATATATATATATATATATATATATATATATATATATACACAGGGTGTCCTTAAAAGGTCTTTACAAAAAGCTACCACATATTCTTCAGACCAAAACAATTCGATACAAGCAAACTCACCTCAGTGAAAAGTTGCTTAGTTTGGGCGCTAGACGGCTCTGAAGTTGAAATTTTCAAATCGATTTTGCTTCATAACATTTGAACGGCTCATGAGATTTTTTTCAAATTTGGTACGTTGGCATAGACTCATCGGGCAATGAAACTCATATCATAATCATAATGAATATCATTCCATGGGCGTAGAACTTGATTTTTTCAGTAAATAAACATCTAAAACTCCTACGCCAATGGAAAAAAATTAGTTTCAATATGAAATCTAAATTATTCAACTCATTCACTACAAAAAAGGTACTCTTGACAAAAGTCGATTCCTCTCATGGTTTCGACAAAATTTTAATTTTAGTGATTTAGAGCATAATTAATAATAAAACGATTAACAGATATTTCATAAAAATTGTTCAAAATGTTCACCATTTTCACGTATACAAAGATTTATACGACGCAAAAAGTTGAAATGTACTCTTTGCATAACTTCTTCATCGCCTGTAAGATTATTCGTCGCCTGTTGGATACGTTGCCATAATTGTTCTACAGTATTCACAGGGGTCTTGTAAACCGTAGACTTGAGATAACCCCATACAAAATAATCCATCGGTGTTAAGTCTGGAGAACGTGGTGGCCAATTCACGGGTGCATCATTACCTCTACCTATCCATCTGTCTGGGTACTGTTGGTTTAAAAAATTCCTAACATCCACCGAAAAATGTGGTGGAGCTCCATCGTGCATAAACCACATATCTACCCGATGTTGGAGTGGTAAATCTTCCAACAAATTTGGCAACGTATTTCGTAGATGTTGTAAATACATGTCTCCTGTTAATCTTTGTGGAAGTATGACAGGACCAATTATAAAATTTCCTATTATTCCAGCCCAAACGTTGATTTTGAATTCGTGTTGAAAATGGTTTATTTTAATGGAATGAGGATTTTCAATTGCATAAACGTGTTCATTATGAAAATTAGTTATTCAGATATAGTAGTTTTCAGATATAAAACTAAAAAATATTTCTCTGTACACTCTTGAACCGAATGAGTAAAAATCAACAATGAATTATTTTGTTCATTATTTTCCTACCAAATTTCAGGAACATCAAAAGGAAAGTTTTTCATTATGACTGTGAGAAAATTTCGCTTGCATTCCTAAATATAGGTACTTATGTTGAGAAATAGAAATCACCTACTTTATTGATATGCAGAAAAAAACACTCATACTCAAAATCCAATAAATTTAAGAAAATGAATTTAAAAAAAAACTCTAAATAAAACCAGTAAGTATAGGAAATAGGGATTTGGATTTGAGAAGAAATGCTAGATAGATAGAGAAGTGTAGGGAAAGTTAAAGCGATGCAGAATCAAATTCTGCGTCCGACCATCCAATAATTACATGGTGTCACATTTAAAAAAACGAATTTTCTGAACTACGAAAATGATGTAATTGGTCATCAAATTAGGATACCCTTTATGTGGTCAAGCAATTGGTTATGTGGATTACAAATGAATCGTCCTGGCGCAGTGTTGAGAAAAGGGCTACATCTTTCAGAATTCTAAAAAGAATCATGATATCTAAGAAACATTTGAAAATAGGTATAGGGTAACCTGATGGAACTCATCATGGAATTTCTTCAGGAATCCAAAAAGAGAATGATATACCGGGTGTTCCATTTAGAATAAGAAAGTTGGTGGCGACATCTGAGTAGTGGTAAGACCTTGAAAATATTCTAAAATAAAAGAGAACGTCGAAAAATCCTGCTAAACAAAAATTCAGAAACCCTGTAGATGATGATGTAATGGCAATTAAGTAATTACCAATCCACCAAAGTCAAAGTTGAAGAAAAAGAAAAACATGCATTCGACCAATAATATCACCGCTATTAGAAGAGGACGAATCATCGGGCATCTTTGTAATCCACCACACCAATTTTATGGGAATACAAAAACGTACCAAGTTAAGGCTGGTTCATGCAACTCTCATTATGATTACATTTCTAATTATATTATAATTAAGAAAAGTTGAATCGCTAATACTAATGCGGCGAGTTCATGCAATGCACTAGTGCATTTTCATTACATTAGTCCACTAAAAAGTTGGTCAACTTTCAGCTATGTATTATAATTACATTATATTCGTAATGAAAACAGCTAATTCGCATGCGCCAGGATGTCATTTGCTAGACATGGAGGATGAAATCGAATTCCTGTCACTTCTCCTCACACCAAATCTGCGGTTTCGTGACCTTTTCTTTCGAACCACTACAAGCAAAGAAATTTGGACAAAAGTCCAATATGCTGTGATCGAGGTGGTGCCATATTTTCACACAAGTAGCACGAAAAACGAAAAATACAAGACAACCATTAAACACATACAGATGAATTCCACAATTCGTTGAATTTCAAATATCACACATGGTAAAAATCTGAAGAGTCTCAATAAGCGTGCGCTAATGCGCTGTTAAAGTGTTTCAAGAACGGGGAGTTTTTCTCAGTGATAATATAATTAAAATGTAATTATAATGAACAACAGAGTAACTTTCCGGCAGCTGACTGTCCACGTGACACCCGATGCGATCGCAGCCAAGTAGGCTCAGCCATAGCCAATGCCCTCTGCCGATAACCCACTAGGTAGGTAGGTAGGTAGACGGGAAAGATAAAGAGAATAATCACCACGGAAAGTGAGGGGCCTCGTCGTCATGCTCTACGACAAGGTCGTCTACCTACTTTCGAATCGAACCAGATCGTTCGCATGGCCAACTAGACGGCGCCGATGACCGAAGAAAATGATCGAAATTCATATTTACCCTTAACGACTTGAGTCAATCCATCGTCCATATTGAGACAGGATATAAACGTGGTGATTTAGTCGAGTCGACGCTATTCTTAGCTCGTCGTCAGCTGCGTGGGAGAACCGCACATTTTCTATTCCTCCACCTCCTACGAGGAAAATGTCACGAACCGTCGCAAACTCAGCCTTTTTTCTCCTCCCCCAATCGCCGATTTGTCGCACGAAAAACGCATCGAGTTACGAAAAAATATCGGAACCAAAATCCTTTATTCAATCTAAAATACGACGTATGGAATCCAGTCCTGTTGGCGAATCCACCCGAAAAACGAGAAAATCACATCGACCTCGAAGGGCAAAAGGATGAAACCACACCGGATTTTCCGCGAAACCGTACGGAATTTTCCACTCGCGAATTTCCAGATCGGGAGCGCCTAACACCACGTTGCGTCCGACCCATGTGGCCGACGCTTAATAAGATGCCGATGCCGCCATCTTGGAGCGCGTCGACCGTCTTCGTAGATTCTGGCGAAAACGACCGATCGTTTTACCGAGTCATCGACGCCATTAGTATGGTCAAAGTTACACTCTTTATGGTAACTGATATGAACTAATATTTCAGATAATTTTTCAAGACCATATTAGATCGTTCCCGTTAGGGAAATTTTCCCAAGAAATTTCGTCTGGAAACTGGCGCAAAAAATTTGAAAAAATATTGTCGAGAGTTCCAATATTCTTTTTCTAGAACTCACTAAGAAGCTACAGACCTTCAAATTTAAATTATTTAAGGTCAACATTATCTGTTATATATCAGAAATGACTTCAAAACAAACGTCTTGCTTCCTAGAACGATGTAGAGAACAATTTCCTAAACAACGGACCAACAAACTTCTGCTATTGTTGAAAATAATGAGAATAAAATAATCAGAATTTATAGTGGTCAAAATTGGTGCAAATAAATTTTTGGTACTAGAGCAAGAATTTTTGCTAATCATCTCCAATTGTGCATATTTGAAATTGAGAAAAAATATTCGGGAAAAAGTTGTGGGTGTTCATTGAGAGAAAATATCAGTTAAGGTTCTATGTTTTAGAAGAATTCAAGTCTAAATTGGACCAAGGATACAAAGGAACATCAGTGCTGTGACAAAAATCCGTGCGATAGAAAAAAAGTAATGAAAAATATCGATCTCAAAGAATCAACTTTGAAGGCACATAATTTTCGGACACCCTGTATGTACAGAGTGATTCACGGCGGACTGTGTAGGGAGTATCTGGAGAAATGGAAGACATATAATTTTGGAAATTCCTATCCATTTTTAAGCGAGCAAAATCAACTTAATTTTGATACCTGCATCAAAGTCACTGATATTGAACTGAAACTGTTACAGATAGAGATGGAGAAATATCAATTGGAATTGTCAGTGAATTGACGAAGATTCTAAAAATAATATTATTTACAGGGTTTTCCATCTTAAATATCAATGTTGCTACTGGATTAGTTAGATAGAAAATCTCTGAATAATGATTTCCATCAAATTTCTGACTGCTTTGCTAAGAAATTGAATCAACCTGTATATATCGCGTCGAATCATGAAGATACCCTATATATAGCAATGATCATCTCCACGCTGATTCATGAATTATGTCTGCACTCTACATGGGTTCCCACAAGAAGATGCTGACATCGCAGATCCCACAGTTCAGATTTCATGAAACCGCTGTTTCCATGAAATCAGCAAGATCGTCTTCGACTCCGAGAGAAGCGAGTTCCAGTTCAGTTCATAACTCATATTCATACATTAAACATCATTTTATATTTTTCCTTCATCTTTACACATATACATGAAATAAAGTTTTTAAAAAGAGACTTCAAGCTATCAGAATTATTATTGGCGCAGTCGGTAGGATATCCGGGTTATCGCGTATCGAACGTGGTGATTTCGTATCAACGATTGACTGGATATCGAAAAACTGTTGGTTCGTGGAGTGGAGGTGTTTGAAGTGGACCGTCTAGAAAAGACCCATCTGAAGCCCCTCGTCAACGAAGCAACGAGATTTGGAACCTACATAGTCCATTTCTGCAGAGATAGAACTTCTGGAGGAGACAAAAATCGCAAATCCAGGACTCATCTCCATAGCTGTTAGGAAGGATATGCTTGAAGTAACTCTAATATTCTTGTAAGTGCAATCAATCGAATGTCCGTAGAAGATTTGTCGAACATTCTAGAAAATTTGAATTTGCGGGAACCTTTACCTGACTTTCAGATTATACGTAGAACTATTCATTTTCCTGAAAATTCAATAGCAAATTCATCCGAAAACGAAACTGCAAACCAACCCATAATGAGTCAATTCAAATCTGAATACTTAAATTGCATCCCTGAATTCAATGGAAATCCAAATGAATTAAATCGTTATATTTCTATTTGTGATCAAATCATTCAAAATTTCTATGATATTGCCAACCCAAATAGTTTTCATAACACTTATCTATTGAATTCTCTCATATCGAAGCTTACTGGTAACGCTAGATTAGTTGTAAATATTCAATTAGTAACCAATTGGAATGATCTGAAACAAACGCTGCAGAGAAACTTTGCAGATCAAAGAGATGAAGCTTGTCTCAACAGAGACTTAGTTATGATGAGACAAAGTCAGAATGAAAAACCACAGCAATTTTACGATCGATGCTTGAAAATTCTTAATCTTATTTGTAGTCACGTTGATATTCATGAAGCAAATCTCGAAGCAAAAGTTCTGAAACGTAATTTGTATAACGAATTAACACTGAAAACATTTTTATCAGGTCTTAGGGAACCTCTTGGAACTACGATTCGCTGTATGAGACCAAAATCTCTAAGTGAAGCCTTACAACTCGTAATCCAAGAAGATAATACTCACTACTTCCAAAATTTGAATCAAAATAGGCATTTTTCGAGAGAAAATGATGTTTCAGCAAGGCAACCGCCGCAACAAAGATACCCGAAAAATGTTTCGAATAATTTCAATAATTCAAATGATCGGTATAAGAACCATCAACCAACAACATCATTTCCTTCTCAGCCAATTCAGATACAACCTAGAGAAAATATTCGCCCACAAAGATTTTTCACAAACACTCAAGTATTTGGCAGAAATAATCAACAAAACGCGAATGTTTTTAGATCAAATCCAAGAAATACATTCGACAGGCCTACTCCGATGAGTACGAGCACTAGAAATACTTACAGGCCCACGCCAATGAGCGTTAATACTAGAAACACTGTCAGACCTATAAATAATTCTCAACAACATCAAAATCATTCGAATTCACGACAATTTGATCAATCAATGCAACCCAGAAGAACTTTTGTTTCAGAAGAATTATATAACGCAGAATTAGATGGAAATCCGGAGAATTTCCAAGAAGAATATGTTAATCCACAAAATGATTATTTAGCATATTACGAACAAGCATCCGATGATGAAAATGCTGCCGGTACGAGTAGAAATTTTCAGAAAATGTCTCACAACGACAATCCTTCTTAGAATCACATATCATTCCATTTAATACTACAAACGCAAGCGAACTCCCATATATCATATTACCTGAATACAATATAAAAGTTTTACTTGATTCTGGTTCTACGAAATCATTCATTGACCCAGAAATAGCTCATCAGTTTTTTCCTCAATTAATTAAAAATGATCCATTTGTTGTGTCCACAGTATTTCAAAAATCGGCACATAAATTCAGTGCATCTATTCCAGTTTCAAAAATATTCAATTTGGACGAAAATCAAAAATTGAAATTTTTCCTATTCAAATTTCACAATATCTTCAGAGGATTGATAGGTTTGGATAGTTTAAAATTATTACAAGCTACGATTGACTTCGATAAAGGATATTTAATCACGCCTCATTCAAAAATAAAACTACTCTTTCAGAAAACACAAACAAATCTGAATTTGATTAAAGTCAATCCTAGATCGGAACAAGTAATAAAAATTAGAACATCGATAAATAATGGCGAAATTATTATCCCACATCAAAAATACCACAACTGTGAGATACCAGAAAGTCTTTCGGTTGCAAAAAATGGATATGCTTTAACGACTATTTTAAATAACACTGTAAATATGATAACCTTAGATTTTTCTGAACCTATAATTGTTGAAAAATTCGACCGTAATCATATCCAAGAAGTAGAACTTCATAATTTTGACGAATTTCCCAATCGATACTTAGATCCAACAAAAATTAGAATAGATCACCTAAACCAGGAAGAACGAAACGAAATACTTAAACTTTGTAAAGAATTTGCAGATATTTTTTATAACGAAGGAGACGCTTTAACCTTCACTAATCGCATAAAACATCAAATAAAAACCGCAGATGAATTGCCAGTATATTCAAAATCGTATCGTTATCCGTTCATCCACAAGCAAGAGGTAGAAAATCAAATGAAGAAAATGCTTGACCAAAACATCATAAGACCTAGTAATTCACCGTGGTCGTCACCTATATGGGTCGTACCAAAAAAGGCTGATGCTTCAGGAAAGCAAAAGTGGAGAGTCGTGGTAGACTATCGTAAGCTCAACGAAAAAACCGTTGATGATAGATACCCGCTTCCAAACATAACAGACCTCCTCGACAAACTGGGAAAATGTCAGTATTTTACTACCCTCGATTTGGCCAGTGGTTTTCACCAGATCGAGATGGATGAAAAGGATGTAGCTAAAACGGCCTTCAACACAGAGAACGGCCATTTCGAATATCTGCGTATGCCTTTTGGTTTGAAAAATGCACCAGCCACATTTCAACGTATAATGGATAACATATTGCGTGGAATCCAAAACGAGAAATGTCTAGTGTACTTGGACGATATAATAGTTTTTTCAACATCATTACAAGAACATCTAGAAAGACTGAGATCTGTTTTCCAACGGCTACGAGATTCGAACTTTAAGATACAACTCGATAAATCCGAATTTTTGCGAAAAGAAGTCGCATACCTGGGTCATGTTGTGACTCCAGAGGGTGTCAAACCGAACCCTGACAAAATTCGAGCAATCAAACAATTTCCAATACCAACTAATTCTAAACAAATAAAAGGTTTTTTAGGTTTACTCGGTTATTATCGTAGGTTTATAAACAATTTCGCTAAAATAACCAAACCGTTTACGAAGTGTCTTAAAAAAGGAGCCAAAATAGAACATAATCAGGAATTTGTAGACTGTTTCAATACTTGTAAAAATTTGTTGATAAATGAACCAATACTCCAGTATCCGGATTTTTCTAAACCTTTCGTGCTGACGACAGACGCAAGCAACTTTGCTTTGGGCGCTGTTCTGTCCCAAGGACCGATTGGTAGTGATCTACCTATCGCATACGCTTCTCGAACTTTAAACGAATCGGAACAAAATTATTCAACAATCGAGAAAGAATTACTTGCGATAGTCTGGGCCACTAAATATTTCCGTCCATATTTATTCGGTAGAAAATTTGATATTGTTACAGACCACAAACCTTTAGAATGGCTATTCTCACTTAAAGATCCTAATTCAAAATTAACAAGATGGCGCATAAAATTAGAGGAATACGACTATAATATAAAATACAAAAAAGGAAGACTGAATTCCAACGCTGATGCTCTTTCACGCATTGAAATTCACACAAAGACAGTTTCCGACGAAATCGAAGACTTGGTAAGAAATATTTCGAACCAACCAATGAACCCTGAAAATGAAAAAATAATTCAAGAGATTTTTGACTCACAAGATGCGAATAAACAACGCGATATAGACAACGTTTCCATGCAAGTACAATTAGATGAGACCATTCGAGACATAGACGAAGTAAATGACGAACAAGACGACAACACGATTCATTCCAATGCCGACCAACACCCTGTGGTAGGAATTCCGACTTCTGACTCACCGGTAAACTTCGGTCAGAATCAAATATTAATATCAACGGTATTGCACTCTCCCGCAAAACCGAAAATAACTATTTTATTTGAGAGGAAACAACGAATCAAAGTCCAAATTTCCGAAAACAATTTCGAAAATGACATTGTACAATTCATAAAAGATTATATCGCACCAAATGTACAATATCATCTGTATTTCGAAAACCCCAATATCTATGAAAAATTCTCAGTAGTACTGCAAACATATTTCAAATGGCCTTCTATTAAATTCAAAAAATGCAATAAATTACTAATTGACGTGACAGACAGAAACGACATTGAGGAATTGATAAAAAACTATCATGAAGGGAAGTCTAACCATCGTGGAATAGACGAAACCGTCCACCGAATTAAAGAAAGATACTATTGGCCCCACATCAAGGAATCTGTACAAACTTATATTAATGAATGTGAAATATGCCAACAAAGTAAATACGAGCGACATCCTATTCGAATGGAAATGAATATAACTCCAACAGCAACAAGACCCTTTGAAATAATACATTTAGATACCTTTACTCTCGAACAATCAAAATTCTTAACGATAGTAGATAGTTTTTCAAAATATGCACAGGCATACCATTTGAATTCACCCTGCGGAACCGAAATCACTGACAATTTAATTAAATTCTTTTCTCATCACGGTACCCCTAAACAAATAATAGTTGACAACGGCACTGAGTTTAAAAACACTGTAGTAACCGAACTGCTGAAATTACATAAGATCGACACCCACTTTTGTAGTCCAAATCACCCGCAATCCAATGGGATCGTCGAAAGATTTCATTCGACGATAATCGAACATATTCGACTGTTGAATACTAAAGGTTTCTCAAAAACTCCAATCCGAAAGAAAATAACTTATGCAATTATGGCCTATAATCATTCCTTACATTCCGCGACGAAATTCAAACCTATTGACATTGTGAATGGACACATCACAGACAACAACCCTTTCAATATGGAAATCGATCAAATATTGGTTAACGACTATATCAATGATCACAAAGAAAAATCGAAATTACTCTATTCCAAAATTAATTCAGACCTTATCGCACTCAAATCCAAGACCATACAAAAGCTTAATGTTAACCGAGACAAACCCGAGATATTTCAACCGGAACAAAAGACATTCGTGAAAAAACACACTAGACAAAAACAGGCAAATAAATTCAATAAATCCACTCAGCTGACAAATGTAAATAACGAATCGAAGACAGTTTCAACCCCATCACAAGAAAAAATTCACATGGACAATTTAAAACGACCACTGAAACAGACATACACCTTTAAAAAATAAATATTTCGTCTCTGTTATTTCAGAATCCCGGGGATCTTCGGCCTCCAGGAAAAAATTCAACTGCAAAAACTAGAGAATAACCCTGGTATCATTCCTGTTAAACTTGGTATAGCAAAAGTTGAACAGTACACACATACTCTCATTCACTATTATGATATGAACTCGATTATTTCGGAATTAGGTAGATTAAGATCAAAATCTCACAATATCACGAGCCTCATACTTACCAATAAGGATTATTCATTTGACACATCAAATTATCTGAAAATCTTACAATTCACTGAAGAAAAGGTTGAAGCAAAATTGAGAAATATACTTCCACACCATAATATCCGTAAAAGAGGATTGATTGATGGCTTAGGCTCAATTTTCAAGTCCGTTACTGGAAACTTAGATGCCTATGATGGCCAACATTACGAACAAATGATTTCACAACTAGAATCAAATCAAAAACAGATAATATCAAATATGGGAAAACAATATTCTCTATCTCTGAATGTCATAGACAAATTCAATAAAACAGTCCAAAGAATCAATCATAATGAACAACTAATCACTTCAAAATTGAACCAAATTGTTTTGATAGTCGAAAGTCATACGTATAGAGAAAATTCAATGTTGATAAAAGATATTCTGAATCAAATTATAAACATGTATGAGATAATCAATTCAGTACTCCAGGATATTGAAAACTCTATCACCTTTTCAAAATTACAAGTTATGCACCCAAGCATCATCTCAACACAAGAATTGTTTGTCGAATTGAAGAAATTGAATTGTCATACAGAGCTCAAACAGTTACCATTCGCAATAACATTCAATAATACAGAATACTTTGAGAGACTGATAAAAATTGATAGTTATATATTGAACAACAAAATCACATATATTCTTCATATCCCAATAACGTTTCCTTTTGATTTCGAATTCTATCATCTTTATTCAGCCCCTGTATATTCTGATGGTCAGTTCAAGGCAATCATCCCTAGAAATAAATTTTTGATCAAAAATGAAATGTACTTCGCATTTCTGAGTAATACTTGTGAAGAAATCCTTCCTCGATGGTATATTTGCGACAAACAAGAACTACGAGAAATCGAAGATGGACCTTGTGAAATTCAGCTGCTTAACATAAAAAACACCTCCACGTGCCGCCAAACTCGAGTCCACCTGACCAGACCAATCCTGAGCCACCTCGATGCATCTAACCAATGGATCGGACTGTTTCCATCCGAATCAACTTCAAAACTTGAATGTCATGAACAAGAAGAAATACGGAAATTGATTGGGACGTTCCTAATCGAAATTCCTATGGGCTGCCGATTTATCATCGATCAATTCACCATAGCCAACGAACAACAGTATGCAAATCCGAATCAGCCAGTCCTGTTTCCCGACATAGACGTCACCGTCACGACGTCTCCAACAGCCAACGTCACCATCGAACTTGAGGACCTCAGACTAGACGAGCTGCAAGAAATCCGCACGCAAGTTATCGAAAATCAATCCGATTTTCAATTTGGGCATTCTCTCTACGTCCCCAGCGCTTGGACAGTTCTGATATATGGACTTATTGTTGCTGCCGCCTGCTACGTATTCTACAAGAAGTTCGCCAACAGGGTTGAAGCCACAGCATCCCCACAGATCGACCACCGTGATGTTCGTCTTCCTCTCTAACCCTCTGAAGCCAAATCTATGGGGGGAGGAATTATGTCTGCACTCTACATGGGTTCCCACAAGAAGATGCTGACATCGCAGATCCCACAGTTCAGATTTCATGAAACCGCTGTTTCCATGAAATCAGCAAGATCGTCTTCGACTCCGAGAGAAGCGAGTTCCAGTTCAGTTCATAACTCATATTCATACATTAAACATCATTTTATATTTTTCCTTCATCTTTACACATATACATGAAATAAAGTTTTTAAAAAGAGACTTCAAGCTATCAGAATTATTATTCATGAAACAAATCATCTCTATAAATAATACCTGCATGAATTATCATCTGTACCTACATGCATTCGAAGATTTATGGAAATATGTATAGAAAAAAAATGCTATAGGGTAAGTACTCACAAGCTGTGCAGCGAAAATCGCCAAATTATTCCGAATGAAGCAACACCACTGAACACACTTATCGGAAATGGAAATAATTCGACAGTAAAACTAACACTTGAATTTCACAATTCACTAACATAATTCTCCCAACGAAAATCATAAGCACACAACATGGCGGCCGTTATCGCAAAGTAAACGAAATTTAATCTAATGGCCTTGGCGAAGGTCTGAGAATTCTCCTTTTTTGTTCGTTCACAGTATGAAGGTTCACTATAAGTAGCTATGTATCTTTCATGAGTGAATAACAATGTGTAGGTATACAATAATTTTCCAAAAATAGATCAATTATTATTCAAATTAATTTTCACTTCTTCTGAAAGCCCATTTCGAGGTTATCTTCTTCCTATTCGTTGGCCTCTTCCTCTTAGAAAATTGGCCTTCGAGGTTATAAAGCACCTGAAATGCCTTCCTTCGATCTGAAAGCATGTTTGAACCTGAAATTTGACACAAGGACGCTATTTATCGTTTATTATGTTAGATTCTGAAGGAATTTCGTTCAAAGATAAAGTAGAAAACATGAATTTGGAAGTTCGGACCGGTTTGAACCCTACCTAATAGATGGCGGTACACACGTACCTCGCAATCCAGTACTACCAACTGTGATTTCGTGAGATGTTGTTTCTGTGAACGACCAGCAGATGGCATTCACGTCGACCCGCGTTTCCAATGATGAGAAAGATTACAAAAAAGGAGAAAAGAGAGCAAAATTTTTGGTTTTCGAAAGTGAAATCAGTAAGTTCTAATGGAAATGGTCAATTGGTCGTGACCTTCTATAGCTATGAACTGTGTCAGAAATATATATATATATATTATTTGTGACCTTGTTTACATTTCAGTTGTGGATTGTGGATATTAAAAATACCTACCTGGTTGGACTTCATTGTTGATTCATTGTTTATTTAGTGATCATTACTGGTTCCGTATTCTGTTTGTAACTTATTGCAACCAAAGAATGCCGTCATACCTCGAGTATGTTTTTTTCTTAGTATGAAAAGTCGTTTCCATTTATCTCATGCACTAAGGCAACGAACAATATTATTATTCAGGGACCAACTCACGATTCTCGCCTAGAATCATAAAGGATCCAATGATATTTGGTACTCGTATGTTGACTCGAATAGATTCCTCCTAGTCTTATTGGCGATTGTCTCAGTATTTGAAAAAGTTGTCTGTGTACCCATGAAGATGTTTTTATTTTCATTGAATAGAACATTTTATCGAATTTATAATGTAGTTAGTTATTTGAGTGGAGATCAGGAATAGTATCCCATAGCTATGACATTTGTAGGAGTTCAGACTACACCCTGTGTAGTTTCTTATGATATGTGAGCAACTAGGGATATTCGCATTGTTTTTCACCGAATGATTCAGCATAACGATGAAATTGATATTCATACACCAAAAAGTAGTACAGAATATCATCAGGGACCAAAATTATGAAAAATTGATTGCTCCTCGAGATGCTAGGTCCCGTGGTGATGATATTCTTCGCTACCAAAGTGTACATTATATTTTTTCCATCACTACCAATATACGAAATTCTGCGAAAAGCATTTCAAAGAGCTCTTCAACAAACTCGACTCTTCTATGAACTGTAGTAGTGCATTTAGACCACTCTATACTTTCCAGTTTGGAAGTTGCGAATGTTATATAGTTGTGCTACAGCGCGTAACTTGAGGTCCAGTCCAAATCCCTTCATCCTCACATTGTGGTACTATCAAAATGTAATGTTTCTTTCGCTGTATTGAGATGACTGTGAACTGGAGAAATCAATGACCAGGGAGGAAATTTCCACGACAAAAAATGATTCCACTGTCTTAAAAAGACGTGATCTTAAGCCGCTTTGCTCTGTTATGCCTCTCAGATGATTTGCGCAAGCATAGACCTCCACACAAACTGCTTATGATTCAGTTTTTGTTTATTTGTCAATGTCCCTGATGGAAATACCTCATCTGTGTACCATCCAGATTCCCAGAAGTCAAGAAATCCAAAGATAGATCTCATGACGCACAAGGGTATTGTGATTGTATTTGTAGCTTTTTTTTTATTATCTGTGGACAACACGAAAGGGAAACCTATGATGTGTTAGCCAGGGGTGGAATTTTGGGAAAGTAGGATGGTGTCGGAATTTTTCTTGAAAGTTTGGAGGTTGTATGCATCAGGAAAGACTTCATTAGGCAAAGAATTCCACAACTTTGCCGTTCTATTGAGGAATGATGCTTGGTATAGCGATGTTCGACAGGTCTCGATCCTGACAGTGTAAGGGTGACCAGCCTGAGCTCGTCTGGTTTGTCTACTAGGAATCGCGCGTGTTGGCATAATGGATGATATTTCCGTTGAGCACCGACCGTGAAAGTACCTATAAAAAAGGCAGAGATCGCCGACATTTCTACGATGATCTAGAGAGGTCAATGATTCGGTGAGTGTTGTATCATCGACTAGGCGAATAGCTCTCTTCTGAATTGAATCTAAGAGCTTAAGCGTATGTTTGGGGGCCGAGCTCCAAACATTGAACAGTACTCCAGGACAGGTCGAATTTGTGCTTTGTAGATCATAAGCAGTTGCTGGGATGTGAAGTATCTCTTCGCACGGAAAAGAAAACCGAGTTTTTGTGAAGCAGTCTTCGCAATGGACCTCACATGATCGTCCCATGAGAGAGCACTGTTGGTGGTGACACCCAGCATGGATATTGACGACCTCATAGGAACAGTGGTACCCGACACCATCAAATTGGGCATTGTATGATCTGCCTTCTTGGCGAACATACAAGCTTGAGTTTTAGTTGCATTGAACTGTACTAGATTCTCAGATCCCCATTTCAGAATTCTTGTCAGATCCTCATTTAACGCATCGACCTGTCTTCGCCTTGCACCTCTGGCCTCGTTGGATGATATAGGGGCTCTAGAGGAATGAAGGCGGAATGAAGTGTATTCGTATTCAACGAATTACAACGTATTACAATTACGATTAGCTCAATTTGGTGTTTCCAATGGAGGTTTCATCATTGGTGGTAGACAGTTCGACCTCTTAGAGCAATCTATCGATTCCGATAATGAGACACGACGAATATAAAACAAAACACAAATCGTGGATTGTAGTGACGTAGCGAGATGGTACAGTGTGAATAGGAAAAAAGGCCAAATGAATGCCTACGGTATGAATGGCTCGCATTCGCATGTCACAGCCGATGGGACGACGTCGAGCGACGTCACGAGTTTCTCCCGATCACATTCCATTTCTGGACGACTCGAGCGCTTTTCTGGCGATATTTCCGCGAGTTTTCATACCGCGAACCCCCGATGGTGCAGTTCGAAGAGGTGAGTGAAGCTTGGAAGCAAGACAATTTTTTTTCCTATGATTCGTTTTCATCTAATAACGCTTGTTGTGCATACAGTATCTTATTTTTCACTGAACGCTGATTCATTGCCTTCAACGGGGGTGAACCAAAGATGTAATATTAATAATCTTTACTAGATCGAGCTCAGAGAGAGATAGATAGATGTATTGAAAGCGATCAAAAATCAGCTGACTGCATTTTGAGAAAAACGACATTTTCAGTTAGGTAATTTTTAGTTGATAATATCTTTGGGGTATACACATTTGTCAACAAAAAAAATTTGTAATGATGTTTTCATGTATAACAATCATATAAGTCAACTCACATGACTTATTTTCGAATTGGAATCACAGCACTATCCAAAAACTCGTTCAAACTGGTGACGTTATTATTTTGCAGCAGGTCGGAGGTTAAGGGAATTTTCTTCTTCTCATGTTTATTCCAACAACGCTTCTTCTCAATTTGTTCCTTCGAGAGTACTGTTATCTCTGTTGGAAACTATAAGTTTGACATACAGATGTCTTGATGAATGAGGAATTTTTGCATTACTTTCACCTTCTTTGGTAACTTTCTAGAATTTTTCTCAAAAATACTCCCATCTCTCGATAATAGTAATAATAATAATGATAATAATTTATTGATCCATTCAGACATTACGAAAAATGTATAGGACAGGTCGTGTAGTACAGAGCATATACAGGGAACGTGAATTACAATTTGATTGATACAAATATACATTAAGATTAAAAAAAAAAGAGGTATACTTTATCTCAAAAACTATAAAGAAATTAACTGAAAACTGCTGAAAATCAGTCTTCTACAAATTGGAATAACAGGAGCAAGAGAAGGAGTGAAAATTCATCAATTATGAACTGTTGGAAATATATACAATTTCTTCTATTAAAAAAATTACTTGAGGCTATAAAACCTGTAGTTCTCGAATATAACCTACCCACCTAGGATGGCAACAAAGAGCACGATGATTTGACTAGTTCCAGGAAATGACACGTGAATAATTTCTGCTGAAATAACAACGACGAAGGCGATCATCCTTGACTACGTACCTACAAACCGAATATGTTTGAGGAATGTTTTGGTAACGGCCCATTTATATTCAGGATCAACGATAACGGACTAGGACCTCACCTATTGACACAGGTAACTGGAACACACCAGAAGTCAGTATTTTATTTTCATTATTATTCATTTATTTCAATTTATTCTTAATTTTTTTTATTCATTCTTCATTTATTATTATATATTTATATTTATTTATTCATGGATTCTTGTTGAAACGTACAAAATCAATCAATCTGGTCATGATGATTTGTCAACACTTGTTCATTCAATTCAGTCTTCAGATACCTAATAGAGTAACTCTATATTCATCACTGACAACTCGTTTTTCAAGAATATATTCTAAATAAATATCAAAATGTTCACTCATGGAAATGATAAATGGTGTCATTAGGTACCATCGAGTTGAGAAAAAACAATGAATATGGTGCTGACATGGTTTACAATGTCATGATATGTATCATACTGAAGATATCTGCAATGGCATTCATTCATGAAATGACTTGAATAACAGCAGAAAAGTTCCGTTTCCATATTTATTCAAGATTCCAGAAGTTACATCATATATCATACAAGTCGCGCTAGTTGGATTGTCGCGTGCGTGTTTCAAATTCATCAAAATACTATATCCCAGTTATCAAATAGGGGTAACCCTAACCTCGCGTGCTAACCAAATCATTGCCGGCTTCTTAAGAATGAAATAGACAGCACAGATGTCATAACGGTTATATAAACGAGAATTCACAAAGTTGCCGTAGTAAAGTCGATTCGATGGTCTGACTGAAAGAGATTGCATCGCATGCAAATTCATTGTAACCATATAACTTCCTGCCTCGATATACAGGGTGTTCCGGTGATCATGTTACAAACTTCTAGGGTAGATAAAACACACGAAAATAAGAAAAAAAGTTCATGGGTCCGGAAACGCTTCTTCAGGGAGCTAGGGTCCTTCGAAGATGACCTTCAAAAACTACTTTTCGTTTTATAGCTTCGCTACTAATGCAGCTATCGCAACCAATTTTGGGACATGAAATCTAGTTCGTAGGTTCATCAATTTGAGCCTTCCGGATTTTGTCACGTTTAACCAGGGGCGTACAAAGCCGGGGGGGGGGGTATTTGGGTAAATTTGACCCTATTCCTCTTGAGCTTCAATTTCTCACCATTTTTATATCTGATTATGATTCTCCAATGCCTTTCACATAAAAAAGGTACTCTTGTAAAAATCGCTATCTGTCACCGTTTCCTCCGAAAATGGCTGAATCCAATCAATAATAAATTATTGGTCTTAAACCAATTATTACGTTGAAATATGAAAATGAGGTTCAGTACAGATAGTTGTCAAAAATCTGTCAATAAAATATTGTGTCGCCAGTGAAAGTGAATTTATTATGGTACGTACAGGGTCAGTCAACGACAGCGTTAGTAAATTCATCTTCAAGACAAAAATTTACTCTGCCTTATCCTCGACTCACTCGTTAAACCTGTTTGTGTTACTTGTTTATTTTGTACTTTTGAAACTTCAAAACTCCAAGTTCTTCATTGGTGCTCGTGAATGATTTATTGCAAATTTATTATTAGTTTTGCTTGTGTAGGTTTAATTGTTTTTAAATATTTTGTATACGTTCCCTTTTACTTTTTATACCCCCAATTTCGAAAAGGCAATAAATTTCTCTAATCTAATTTATTTTCATTGAAGAAGAAGATTTGACTAACTAATAATGCTCACTATCTGTACTGAACCTCATTTTCATATTTCAACGTAATAATTGGTTCAAGACCAATAATTTATTATTGATTGGATTTAGCAATTTTCGGAGGAAACGGTGACAGATAGCGATTTTTACAAGAGTACCTTTTTTATGTAATAGGCATTGGAGAATCATAATCAGATACAAAAATGGCAAGAAATTGAAGCTTAAGAGGAGTAGGGTCAAATTTGCCCAAATACCCCCCTGGTTTGTACGCCCCTGGTTGGAGGTGACAAAATCCGGAAGGCTCAAATTGATGAACCTACGAACTAGATTTCATGTCCCAAAATTGGTTGCGATAGCTGCAGTAGTACCGAAGCTATAAAACGAAAAGTAGTTTTTGGAGGTCATCTTCGAAGGGCCCTAGCTCCCTGAAGAAGCGTTTCCGGACCCATGTTCACATGAACTTTTTTTCTTATTTTCGTGTGTTTTATCTACCCTAGAAGTTTGTAACATGATCAACGGAACACCCTGTATATTATACAGAGGGTGGTTCAGGTTGACGTGAGCCACATCTGTCAGAATTGTGTATTGGCGTAGATACGGGGGGTTGTTTTACTTCTCCCCACCATATTTTCTACGCCACTCGATATTTTTTCCTAATTGAGATCTTCCGTGAATTCCCTGTCAAATCTAGAAAGAAAGGCACCCTTGTAAAATTTTCATTTTGGATTTCGTTTACGAGATAATTTTCAATGAAATTTTAGAACGCTAGAATTGTGAGCTTCTCATTTCATCTGAGAATCGTGAATTTTTTTCTCAGTAGGAATTGAATTCCGTTAATTGAGCTTTGTTGTTCAAATCAAAACGATGCAGGCCCAGTTATTTTTTGGTGGAGTCCTGTTTTTATCAATTATCAATATCAATTCGAAAGAATATCCAGTGGCGTAGAAAATAGGGCGAGAAAAGTGAAACAACCACGTCAAGTAACGAGCACCCGTTTGATTAGTAATCTACTTATATTCAATGAAAACAATCATCGAATGCACTCGAATTATAAGATGATTTCAAAAATAGTTACTATGGTGAGTATACATTATAGGGCAGAAACAGTATTCAGTGCAAACAGTACCGTCATTTGTTGAGGAAAATAGTATATCATGCAATGAGCACAAAATGGTCATTTTGTTGCGAGTTGCATACTATACTTTTTCTATGACAACATATCGTTCACGTTTAATACATGCATACATTGCAAAAACTCTGAAAGACATAAGCTAAGGATATTTTCATCATTCCGAATTTATCGCTAATGTGCTTTCTATCAGAATTAAAATATAAATTGAAGAAATATGTGAATATTTTCTTTGTTGCTATTTTCAATAGGTACACAGAAATGGAAGCCTATACATGTATTTATAGAAAACAACTATGAAAATACTCTTTAGCTACTAAAACTTTGACAGAAACGATCTGCTGACATTTCATCAATTTGACGCTGGACTTCATAATTTGACAAGCCGCATTTCAAAGTGAACCTAGACCTAACACGAAATATTCCATTTCGCATTTGTAGCTTAGCACCTTGCCTAGCAATCGAATTCTGTACAAAATGTACCCGTTTATGATAGAAGTAACGGTTATAAAATGAACATTCATCGAGGTTGTCGTAGAAAAAGTCAATTTTCACATGTCACAAACTCCTAGAAAATTTTTGATTTCACAATTTTTCCTGCTTTTTATTTTTTCATCATGTCTCATGGAAAGCCCCATCAAGAAAAACAAAAGAAGCATTCCTCATTTGTGACTGATCATTTCCAAAATCGATTTTAAGGTTTGCTTAGAACGTGGCTGGAAAGAATACAGTTCGGAGAACGACAACTGGAACTTGTGGTGGAGGACTTCAGGGTTTCCAGTGAACCATAACAGAAGCCTCTACGTTTGGCAATATTTCAATCACATCCCCAAAGGTGCCTCGATATGCAGAAAAGACAATTTGGTCAGGTACCTGAGGTGCATGAGGAGAGTCTATGGCGCCATCTATGATTTTATGTAGGTACTGAATATTCGATGGAATAACGCCAGAAGAATAATGTCGATGTTATGATATTTTATCGATTTCACTATCTCAAAGAAGATTGAAAATGAACGAAAAGTGTCGAAATAGTCACAAAATGATCGAGTTTCTTGTCCTTCCAGACCTAATGGTTACAATTTACCCCTCGAATACACTAAACTGGCTTCAGAGTGCAGTCGAGTCAGATCTTCCAGTGGAATTGAGAACTCCCACAAGTATTTCGTAGAAAACCCCATATGGATATGCAAACCTGTAGCTCAGAGTCAAGGAAAAGGCATCTATCTATTCCGGGTGAGCGAAAATACTTCGGATACTCAATTTGTCGTTGGCTCGATTTGATAAGTGATGGACAAAAGAGTGAGAAAGATTTCTCGAGCAATCTCGCCGCAAAAGCGAGCCGCATACGCGTGTTGATACAGAATGATACGAAAATAGCTGATCAATGTTGCCAACAGTCGATTTCAAACACGGCTGAATGATTGTTGGAAGAAAGTTGAGTGATGGCTGAAAATGAAAGCGCGTAGCAGACATTTTTCAGCCATTTTTTAAAACTTCTCATTTAATACACCATAGAAACAATGTCTTGTAGTATTGACATTGACCTTTGACGCGATCAACTTCAGAATCGAATTGTCAGAATGACATAGAACATGGAGTAGAAAATCCATAGAAATACTGACTGTACAAACTGGTCTAAACTTCTGAATTTGACTCATACCGTTTCAAAAATGGCTAAAAGCCATGGCTTTGATGTTTCGAGCAGTATGAATACAGTTTAGGCAATTTGTTTTCATCGGTTTCAACTAGGAGATTCGAGAAGGAATGTTTTTGAACGACTCCATTGTCGATTTCATGGCAGGGTATCTTAGAATGTCTATCAAGTGTTGTTCTCCATATACAGGGTGGCCCAATGAAAACGAAACAAGGTATGTATTTTACTGAGAGATCAAGTAACTGACATTAAAATAAACGATTCTTTATGTAATGTTGGATAGGACAGGATTTTAAGAAAAACACAAAAGGCACTTCTTGGATGAACATCGTTCTAACTACAAGATGAGACATAGCGATGAAAGGGAAAAAAGCGTTACTTTTCATCACTAGCCGATTATTTTCATAAACATGTTTTCTCGAGAACTATTGCATTGAATCCAAGAAACAACGAAGCGTTGGTAAGAGATTTCGATTACCTTCAAAATGATGTATCACTCGACCCCTTATCCCATTTGAAGTTCAAGGGTTGGAGCTCATCCCTCCGAGGGGTTTGAAGTGAAAAAGTTGAAAACATGCGCAAAATATTTCCCCCTCGAAATAAAAATCGAATTTTTTTTCTTCTGAGAATGATGACTATGGCAAATCGGCCTTGTTTCGTTCTCATTGGGCAACCCAGTAGTGATTATTAGATATATGGGTTCCACCTACCTCATTGGTTGCATATATCACAAGTCACATGTATTCACGAGGGGAGCTGCTTCCCTCATATCTCCTATCTTCGCTCATATCTTTTCAATTCACTCAGAAACTCAGCGAACTGAACTACGACACCAACACCATAGTCCAGCGATACATAGAAAAACCACTGTTGATCGGCGGCTACAAATTCGATCTGAGATTGTACGTGTGCATTCCTTCCTACCACCCTGTAACAATCTACATGTACAGGGAGGGCTTGGCCCGATTTGGAACTGACAAATTCTGCTTGAACGACTTGACCAATCCCTTCAGGCACTTGACCAACTCCTCCATCAACAAACTGGGCCCGGGCTATTCCGAAATGAAGGACAGAGTTGGATCTGGTAATGATTCGTCGAACACCTCTCGATGTCCTATCGAAAAATGATTATTTTTTCAGGATGCAAATGGACCTTGCGACGATTGAGGAGATATTTCCAACAAGCTGGGATTTCGGATTGGCTGCTGTGGCAGAAAATAACATCACTTATAACCTTGACTGTATTGAGTCACGTGAGCCAAATTTCTCCTACCACAAATTGCTTCGAGTTCTTCGGTTTCGACGTATTGATAGACGAGAGCTTGAGACCTTGGTTGTTGGAAGTGAGGTACAACCGAACTCAGAATAACTATCACTCGAGTATATGATTTTTAGGTTAATTTGAGCCCAGCCCTCAGCAATGATTGTGATGCAGACCGGCTAGTGAAGAAACCTATGTTACATGACATGTTCGATCTACTAGGATTGCCTCTGTATAACACGGGCCTTTCAATATTCAACAATACCTCTGACGAGCTTGATCTGTGCAAGTTAGTTTTCGCACTGTTTGGTTTAGAAAGTAACCGATACAATTGTTTTTCTATTGTTTGTAGGGGAGATATTGAAAACAACGTACCATCGCTGATGAACACAATTTCTGTGGTTACAGTTGCAGGTCGTTGGAGAAGAAAACAAAAAAAAATGTCTGCCTTGAACCCCACCGCGAGGTGTGCCATGAAAACTATGAGGTCAACGTCAGCCAACATACGAAGTACTCAAACGACTACAACAATTGATAGGCGAAAATAATCATTGCACTATTTACAGAAAACTACGTAATGCTGCCAAAAGTCCACGTCGATTTACGCGATTTGGGATCTCCATGTAAGAGTGGTCCATTACCGAAACAAGTGAGCTCTAGAGTGACTTGATCATCTTCTGTTCGGTCAGGTTACGTTTATTTTCTCGTTGTGGTTTTGTCGAGTATTGCTTTAGCAGCAAAGTTTCCATGTTTTATCTTGACTCTTTCATTTTCACATCTAAAATCCAGGATGTGATTCTATATTATTTCTCTAAGAGAATGCAAATATGAATAGAAAATATTGACAACTGTTTCCTATAGAAGTTTTTACGAATTGTCTGTTATATGGAATATTTGAAGTGAAAATGAAAATAGTGTTCAGAATATACGGTGTGGAGGTGAAGTATAGAATAAATTCGATATTTCACCTGTAAACATATGGTTCGCAAAAACCTTCAACTCGTCGTTTTCGTTTTTCAATGACGCTATTTTCAATTGTATCAGAAATGGGACGATCATGTGAGGTCCATTGCGAAAACTGCTTCACAAAAACTCGGTTTTCTTTTCCGTGCGAAGAGATACTTCACATCCCAGCAACTGCTTATGATCTACAAAGCACAAATTCGACCTGTTCTGGAGTACTGCTCACATGTTTGGAGCTCAGCCCCCAAACATACGTTTAAGCTCTTAGATTCAATTCAGAAGAGAGCTATTCGCCTAGTCGATGACACAACACTCACCAAATCATTGACCTCTCTAGATCATCGTAGGAAGGTCGGCGATCTATGCCTTTTTTAAAGGTACTTTCACGGTCGGTGCTCAACGAAAATATCATCTATTATGCCACCACGCGCGATTCCTAGTAGACGAACCAGACGAGCTCAGGCTGGTCACCCCTACACTGTCAGGCTCTAGACCTGTCGAACATCGCTATACCAAGCATCATTCCTCAATAGAACGGCAAAGTTATGGAATTCTTTGCCTAGTGAAGTCTTTCCTGATGCATACAACCTCCAAACTTTCAAGAAAAATTCCAACACCTTCCTACTTTCCCAAAATTCCACCGCTGGCTAACACGATGTTCCTCGAACATCATAGGTTTTCCTTTCGTGTTGTCCACAGATAAAAAAAAAATACAGTATGATTTGTATTCGACGCAGCGAAGATGTCACTAAGGATTCTTCTTAAGTTCAATGATACCATGTTAGATAGTTTCATGTCGAAAGTCTATAGAGATGCAAAGAGTCGAGTTGACTAGCCTGAACATTTTTTTGTCATACTTATTGGGGATATTTGTAACAGAATCCTCTCAATATCTCCAAAGGCATTCTGCTCAACAATGTTCAGTATCTCTGTTAAGTAACTAGTATCACCAAATCTAACCTAACCAAACCTAACCAAACCTAACCGAACCTAACTCTGCTTATTCGCTAATACGTATCGTTCTGTATTTTTCTGTTATGACTGAAAAAGTTCATCATCGAAAAATGAAATCTACCTATGCAAGTTAACAAGGATTGAAGAAATTTATTCCATATTCATTTCGAGTCCGCACTAGATGTGGAAAGTGGAAATGTAAAGTGCTTCACTCAATACACTCCACCCTACTGGACCTATTTTCGACGAACTATTGATGAAGTAATGGAAATGGATTAGCAAAATAAGTCCCTATGATGAATCATTCAACCTGTTTGGAACAAATAATAAAACTATTTATGTTAGCAAGTACTCATCAATACAACTTCTGTTACCAACAAATAAACTGATTTGGCGCCTACTCAGTGATACGCAATTTTTTCTTGCTACTAATAGAAACTTCTCGCAGTGTACACTTGTCGACTTTTAGATTTGTGACAATTATAAGAGAAAAGACAGAGGAATATGGGGAAATGGACAAGACTGGAACACAGCGAAACCTAGAGAAGGCGGATGGGTTCGAACATGGCCATTAACCTTGGGAACTTGCGAAGAGAACAATACAAGCGGGAACATCAAGGCCATGGTTCACAAAGTGAGAGGAGGTTAACTCGTTCTTGGTCCATGACATCTCGAAATGTCAATTTCAGGTTTCGAAGTTCACGAAAAAAGCGAAAGAGCTGGTCAAAAGGCATCCGGCAGCTTCCGAGAGTCAGTTGAGCGAATTCTTGCAGGAAGAAATGAACATGGATGGAGATATTTGGTTGCCTCCGATCTGACGGAAATTGATCTGAAGGAAATCGAAGTTATCAACTGCCGCTATTGCCAATTTTCTTTGTTTTTCAATTATGCTAGCAAATACCGCGATATGAAATCAATCAATCTGCACAACTAAAATATTTATTTATACAGGATCCTGAAAAATAAACAATCCAAATATTCATTTCAGAAATGGCACAGATCACAATTCTGCAATTAAAACTACACAAGTGTAACATTGGTTTTTGTATTATTCAACTCCAGGAACAATCACGAACAATCAAGAAAACTTTGAACAAAATTTACAGGTATACCATATATTTTTGGCTCTAGCTGTACACATAGAATAAATGAATAAAATGAGTAATATTTTAGTATTTTACCTAAGATTATAGCTCCAAACTTTTGCATATCATATTATAATTGACAAATTTATGCGATTCAAGCAGAGATATGGACAACGATAGAGAAATATCCAAGCTCTCAACGAGCATGATTTTTGCAGAATGGACGTCCACCTTTGGCGAAGAAGCTCTGCCCTTCCAAATTCTTCTTGCACATCTAAGAAAAAAACCATATCAGTAGAGGAGCAGGGCTGATTCCACCTCAAAATAGCCGCCATGATGTTTGACAGATGACATATGAACACTGACAGATGAAGTATGACAGTCGAACAACGTCTTTTCCACGCAACGTGGTAGCCATCTTCAGGTTGAATCAGTTTTGCTCCTCTACTTATATTTCGAAGAAATTCATCTGGATTCATTACGTAACTTAATAATATTCAAACATGACATCCCATACAACACCGGATATCCTATGGACATCGGAATTATGTCCAATTCATGTCGGAATATCCTTGGACTACTCTTGATTTAAAATGAAACTAATGCCTGTTACAGAACTGTGTCATCGCAAGTTTTATCACCGAGATCAAATCGACTCAAGAGAGAAATCAAAACAAAATTGCATCTTGTCGTTAACGGTAGCTCATCAACAAATATACAAGACACATGAAATATTCATTGAAGAATTTAATTTCATCACACGATTCCGAAAGGTAAACAGTCTTTTAGGTAGTGGGAACTGATGACATCTATCTTTGATATGAATCAACTACAGTGGAGAATAGGGTCGAATAGGCAGGTATGTATCTACAGGATAGTTTGTGATCATTTCAATCGACCATTATTGTGTATCCGTGGATAGCCCAAGTGGTAAAGGCTTTCGACTGATGATCGAAAGGTCGCAGGTTCAATTCCCCGTGAAAACAGTTTTTTTTATTCTCTGACGTCCATGGGATATCTGATGGACGTCCCAGGTTGGTGGCCTAGAGACATATACGTCCGTGGGATATCCTTTGGACGTCCATGGGATATCCTTTGGACGTCCATCCGAAACATCCTGAATGGATATCCACTCGACATCCATCAGATGCCCATGCGTTGCATGGGATATTCGAGCGAAGTGGACGTTCTGGCTCACCGTGCAGTTGAAGCACTGGCTGTGGTAGTTGTTGTTGAGGGCCTCTACCCAGCGATCGCCCGCTTCCACCGGAAAGCCGCACGCGAAGCACTTGGTGGTGAAGAGCTCGTTCCAATCGTTCTCGCAGTACGGACTGCCGTCCTCCAAGAAGAACGGCGAGTTGCCGAAAAGTTTGCCGCAGTACGTGCAGTTGAAGCACTCCGGATGGAAGTTCTTGCCGATGGCCTTCAAGCAGTCCTGTCAGCACGAATTCGATATTTGTTGGATTCGCTGCACTCGCTCCATCACCAATACTCACCCCTCTGATTTTCCCGCTGCACTTCGAACAAGGCGGAGCCAAGTACTGTTCGAAACAGTACTCACAGTACAGCTGTCCATGCTCCTCCACGAAGCCCAAGTCTTGGAGGGGTCTTCGGCAGGTCGGAGTGACGCATATGAAGTGGTTCGGGCACCAGATCTTGCCCAAGGCCGTGATGAAAGGTCCTCTGGCGAGAAACAAGACGAATGATTTAGGCACCGTTCATTCAGTCCCGAGTCGTGCTGAAGAGACTTGACAATAGTGCGACGGATCAGAGAATGGTGAAGGAGTTTAGTGTGAACGTATTTCATTATGACTTCGATGAAAAATGAAAACGAGTGAACTGTAGGCTACAATTCACCATAAGAAAATGAACTGAGTGATGAACTGAATCATCCGTATCATCCATTTTTATTTTATATAAAATATCCGAAGATATATCGTATATTTTCTACTAGATCGAGCATAGAGAGAGAGAGAGAATTGAAACGACCATGAGAAAGAGACGCAGCGCTCAAAAATCAGCTGATTGTTGGCAAAGCATTTCCATGTGCCATGCCATTGTATTTTCATTCGAATAGAGTTGATAGTGTGAGATCATTCATTCGAATTTATTGTTTAACGGAGTTTTCTGATCCATAAGTGTGTTGAATCAAAGATAAATAATCCTAGTTGGTTTAGCCCATCAAGTCAAGGGAGGATTTTAAAACTAAGTCCGAAAGGGTGTTCTCCTATTCAGCCTATGGCAGTACTATTAGATTAAAAAAAGGCGAAATATATCATTTCATAGGTGAAATTTCAAATAGACTCAGTTCGCGCCTAGAAAAAGGCGGAGGAATCCAACCAATGAAAACAGCAAACGAGAGAGAGGCAACCAGCAGTGATCAAATTGCACATTCAGACGAATCGAAAGCTCTTCCTTTTCTATGTTCGTTTCAATGCTCCTCTCGTGTCAATGGAACAAGGGTGCATATAATAGAGAACACACAATATCATATCTTTGAAAATATCAGATCGTGTCGTGCGGCATTGCCAACTCTCTTCGCAGGGCCCATAGTTCGACAATAAGGTTCAGTTGGTAAATTAGTTACCCATCTATTTCACTGTCACACTTGCAACACACCGGGGCATCTTCAGTGTTATTTTTAACGTCGTCTGCTTCAGCTAGCGTATCACGGTCGAGGAAAATTCCGTTGGAGCGACGAGGCCTTTTTTGATCCTCTTCTCGATTGGAATAGGTGAGGTTGTCGGGGAAGGAAAGATTCTCAGCGTTGATGTGAATCGACGATCTGAAATCCCTGATGGGGATATACAATTCCGAAGTGACTTTTTTGTTATCGCTACCTTCGGAGATTTTGGCGTTTTTCACGATATAGTCGGATCTTGCCATTGACGTATCAGAAACGCTGAGTTCATCCAACTCAGAAGTTAAAAGGTCGGAGAGCACATTTTCTCTAGCAGACTCACCCTGTTGGCCAGTCTTACCGCTAGAGGAACCATGAGAGCTATACTCCGATCTGGGACTCGATCCTTTCGAATCCAGTAGGGGTGAAACGCTTTGGTAAGGGATGGAAATGTTGATTTCCGTATACACAGGAATTGATGGTGGGGAAGGATGGTTTTTGGGGAATTCCAGAACGACCTCGTTCAACACCGTGTGGCATAGCTCACTCACATGCTCTAAAAAAACAACAAAATCGTGCAAGAATATAACAACGCTAGTCTAGCTCCAATACACAGCATGCACAACCAAAATTCATAGCGTCCACAGACAAGTACATAACCAAAACCGACAGAAATAGAAACACAGCTACACATCCCTGTACCTTATCTGCAAGTTACAAGACCCGCATAGGGGAATCCTAGCACCCGCTAGGCTGGCGGCATTCAACACCCCTCTGCCCCGCTTGGGGGCGACGCTCACCCCGCCAATTTGGCGGCCACTGACGGCACCTGTGTCGGGAGGGGAAACATAGGGTCGGTCAGGTTTGTTGGACGAATCCAGCTGGGAAGCAGAGCTCGGCGCGAAAGCGCGTTTAGTAGAAGCGCTGGAAGCGTTAGGCACCTGTTGCTGATGCTTCCGACCGCTCGTAGACAACGGACGAGGATCGGTCACATGGCCCTTAACGGAACCCCTGTCTACCGATGGGGCATTCACCTCGTGGAACGGCAACCTTCTGGTGGTCGTCACGTTCTTCTCTATCTGTATGTTGGTTTCCTTCTGATGGCGCTCGAACTCTTCCGTCACAATCTTCTTCCTCTGTACTTGCTTGACACCGTCCTTGGACCTTTCTACGCTCTCGACCTGAGACTTCTTCGACTGTTCCAGATGAGCTCGTCTGCTTTGTTCCTCTACTGAAGTGCTCGTTACAGTCTCTCCGCTCTGTGACACAAACTTCTGAGCCTTTCGAGCTTCGGACGATTCGAATCTCTGACCTTCGACAGTTTGTTCCAGTCTTCGCGACGACTCATCGTGTTCTTCCACGGATTTCTCCGTCACCGTTGTTTCCATCCTCGACTGTTCCATGGGTCGAGCGTAGCTGCTAGTCTTCATCAGCATCTGGTACATCTGCTTGGGTTGCTGACCTGCTGGCGGGTCTGTAGCTGGACTCACAGCCCTCAAGGTACTTCTAGCCTGCGCCCCAGGTGAGCAGCTCCGATCCCGCGCCCCTGGACAAGGACTCGGCGATCTAGATATGTCCGGGGACTTGGGGTCGAAGAGGTGGACCGCTGGGGCGGACATGTGCTGTGGCACCAAGTTCGCTTGGTAGTAGGGTATCACTGGGGGCGGCTTGTTCGTCAAGCTAGGCGTTATGCATGCAGGTCTCGACTCGACCTCCGACTCGATTTTGATGACGGGTTGTTGCTGTTCAATGAGCTGAGTGGCTTGCGACTGTTGCTTCTGCAGTTCCAATCTGCTTTGAGCTTTGTGCATTTTCTGCATGCGCATGAGTTCAGCTTCGGCTTCTGCCGATATTTCCACTTGGTACTGGGGCAAGTGTTCGGGTTTGTGCAGGTGCACGGGTTGTACGGGTTTCCTCGTCACTATCACCTCTTCCTGCTTAGCTCTCTCTTGTGTCTCCTTCTTTTCTAGTTTCTTGGTGGTGTGATGCAGTTCACACAGCTCCTCGATCGAATTTTCAGAAGTCGCTGATTTCTTGATAACCTGCTGAGGTTGTGGGGACATGACAGGTGGGGTTGTCATAACCTCGACAGAGAACTGAGAGTGCTCTGTTTTATTCTGGAACGAGCAGGAGAAGCCCTGAAACATTGGTGGAAAATTTTGTGCGACTTGTTCTTCATGCTCGACCTGAGTTTTCTGGATAGTAGTTTTTGTGCTGGTATCGCTCTGTTGAATACATTCTTCGGAAGATGTCTCCTCGATTTTACGTTGTAATTCGACAGGGGAATAGTAGCTCGGCGGCTTGGGCTCCTTTTGATTCATCTGAAACGAGCTGGGGAGGACTTCCGGCTTCGTAGGTCTTTGAAACTGGGATCTGTCGATTTTATCATTCGTAGTAGCTTCGACTCCTATTGCACCAGCGCTCTCGACGATCAGAGGTGAGTATGGCCGTTCTGGAGCTGTAGTCAGAGCGGTCCTCAACGAAAGGGTCTCTTGGGGCTTCGGCAGGTCTTCGAAGTACTTGTCGGTGGGGTCTTTTTTCTTCTTGCGCCTCTGTGGGGGCGTGCCAGAGACAACCAGCGAGTCTCCTTGCGGTGTTTCCGGTGGTTGGGTCGATTCCTCTCGGTCGTTTCTTCCGGACCCTGCGGGTGGGAAGTAAGGTACCGTCTCCTCGGGCAAGGGTACCTCCTCGCAGTGGGTACCGGTAGGAGTGAAAGGCACGCTAGGTGCTACAGCTAGGGCTGTAGCCAGAGCAGATCCGGAGTACCTTGGTGGAATTTGCGAGAAGGTGTCCGCGTCCGGAGCTGTGGTTCGGATCGCTTGTGTCAGCGGAGACTCCCACTTGAGGGGCACACAGTTGTCTCTCCTGTTCGGGTTGGGGAGTTTTGCGACATGTTGGTGCTCACAGATTTCCCTTTGTGTCTCTTCTGATATATCCCTCAGACAGGGAGGCGCAGGAGCTTCCGGAGGAGGCACTTCGATTTCCACAGGCAGCGCCGCCGAGCTGACGATATTCTCCACCAATCTCTGCGTTTCCAAATATTCGGAAATGGCTTCTCTGCACTCCATGGCGCTCCTTCTGTCGCCTGGAGAGTATCCAGTCGGTTTCGGCGAGTCGAAACGCGACATGGTCCTCGAATCGTCCTGTCCTGTTCCGATGATCGCCTCGATTTCTAGCTCTGCTGATCTCTTGCTGTGAATCTGTTTCTCGACTTGCGAGGGCGGGGGGTAGAACAAGGGACAAGCGGTGGGGAGCTCAGAGAGGTCGTGAGGAGGGGGCCAAACGACGTTTTCGAGAGGGCAGGCTTAAGCACAAACGACAAAAAGATGGCAGGGAAGTGAATAGAAAGGAAAAATTTATTTAGTAGAGCTGATGAAAGCGAATTGTAGTATCATAAAATAGTATAACCATAGATATATGGAGATTTTTTAGTGAATAAAAATACTACCGACATTTTATTATAGTGTGAACATGTATGGGAACACGACTTTATGCTTAAGCTGTTAGCTATTATTTGCATTATTCTAGAACGAGGGAAAAAGGTCTGGGTTTCGTGTTGAAGGATTTTTCTGAAAAAAAACTCGAGTTATACTATTTTACACTACTCCCATATTGACTATTATGCATAGCAAGCAATTGTAGCGAAAAAGAGATCTGGTGAACAATATGTACCTTTGAATAACTGGCCACCAGAAGACTTAACAGAAGGAAATCGTCCTAAGAGACATCAAAAACATACAAAATTACTTCGCTCGAATTGTCACCGACTAGAATATTTCGGAGGGTAGAGCCTACAACAGACCCAATCCCTATTTCAATCACTTCAAGATATGCATACCTGTTGCTGACACCGGGCTATAGGTTGGGGTGCTATAGCTGTTGTTGGAAGATGGCGCTGGAGGCGCCACAGGTGAGAGGGGCGCGTTCACGCTGGAAAATGGCTTAGGTCCAGAGATATTGGATGCCTGGAAATGTCAACAAATCGTTTCATACCGCTACAGCAACATTTTCAAATGCGGCAGTGGGATAGGACTACAAATTTTTGTCGCCTTTGTGTTATTTCATGTTACGTTAGACTTGGATGAGACCCTCGAAGGGGCTACTTCATGCAGACAAGACTGGTGAGACAATAAGCGTGATGGTGAAGACAAAAAGTTATTATATATTATATTCAATATGTATCTAGGGAAAACCCTTGCTAGTATATTCAACCTACAAAACAACATATTGCGCAAGTATTTTTTCTTCCACGAGGGATTTGTTTACCGTACCTGAAAAGAAGGACCTAAGTTGTTCGCTCTGGGTGACAACTGAGTCGGACTGGACGAAGGATGAGACGAGAGAGCCGAAGAAATCGTGTGGACTGGAACTTTGATACTCCTGAAAAAATGAATTTTTGGTCAACCATCGAAGACCAAACTCACAGTTGAGGTGAATATACTGAATTATGATAACACTAGTTATCCAATTCCACCACACAATTTTTCATACATATTTCGAAGGATGAATCCTTCATCATCAGTAAGATATGAGAAGAAGCATTTGCATCAGTAAGTTATGAGACTTGCACATATCCGATTACAAATCATTGGCGTCGTATTGTAGTCCAATAAATCGTACAGTGATGGGCAAAAGTGTGGAACCAAGTGAGTATCTCGGTAACCGTTTGCTGGATCTTCTGAAATTTTTGAACAAGATGATTTCAAAATATGGCAGATTCGAAGATGTTAGCACATGAGAAACCACTGACGAAAAACTTCCCCATTTTTTTATGGGAAAAACCACCATTTGATTGGATTAGAGAGTTGTACTTACGGTGGAACTGTCACAGGCACCAAGCTAGGATTGGGGTTGTTTTTAATGGCGGCTGCCTTGGCATGTATGTCGCAATACAGTTTGTTGTTTATGCTGTAGTACCTATAATAGAGGTGATGTATATGGAGGGCTGCGTAGAAAATGGGAAAGTTCTTCTTACCCGACGTTTTTAAGAGAAGTCCCGCAAGTCGAACACTTGAAGCAATCCACATGCAAGTTCTTGTCCTTTATTCTCACAAAAACTCCACTAGAAGGATGAAACAAATTGGTGAATGGAATATATACATGGTGTCCCAATATAGAAGCCATACCGCACAGAACGATACCATCAAAACGAACCAAAATTACCTCCACACCAAAATGTTTCGTTTAGCCCCTATAAAATGTTCAAGAAATTTCACGGTGCTATTTTTTTTATATCGAAATATCAATCTTCAACAAGCTGTAAGGAGTTTTTTTGTTCTCTCAGAGCTCAATATGGTTCACAACTTCGTTCCGTGGCTTTTATATTAGGACGAGATGTACGGTCTATCGAATGAACTTGAAGACAAAAAAGTGTCGATTGAAATTCAGAAGATTTCGATTATTAGAGAGTCGGAAGGAACATTCCGAAATTATAAAGTTGGGAAATGAGAAACTATATAGAAATATTGTAAAAGAAACATGCAACAATACAGGGTAATTTACCTAGGAATATTCGGTGAGATGATAGATTCAGAATTGATTATAAATAATGTTAAATTGAACAAGAAATGAAAAAAAATATATTTCGTAATCTTGTACTAATGTCCGCCTATGGCGGCCACCATTATCCTTTAGGGAAGCGTTTAGCGTATCTTTTTTTCTGTTCCTCCTGTATTCTTGTGTTGTTTCAAAGTGTTTCGCATAAATCATGACTAGATATGGATCTTGATGAGGAGCGGAATGGACAGTTCAACTTCTGGAATCTTCTGGAAGATGGGTAGTTATTGATGCCAGTTCTAAGGAACGTCTAGCGTTTACTCAAACGTGACGTCACGTCAAGCGTTTTGGGGTTAATTTCAAATCTGAAAACCAAAATGTGATTTTTTTTTTCTACTAAACCTTCATTATGCTACAGAATATTATTCGACAGAAATGAATAGTTTCTTGTACAGCTTGTGAAACGGTTGAATTTGCCTTGGTTTTTTTTCAAAACTGTTCCTGCATGGAATGTGTCAGAGTTTGATGGTGAATTTTCGTTTCGATAGTCTTCTCAGGCTATCTCAGATTACCCTCAGAATCCAAGTTTGAGATTTGTCATTGAATCAGTGATATGGTTGTTTGATAATGAGTCACAGTGACAATTCAAAGATCTAAGTGGATGAATTAAGTTCCGTCTTCAGATTTCTAGTGATTTCCCATCTCATTCAGTGTACGATGAATCAAATGAGATAGATTTTGACTTGATGTATTTCCAGGACTCAAAGTAATACTTTACGTTGATAATCATGATGCTTTGGTGTGGCAATAACACGAACAATAATTTGTCTATACATTTTCTCAATGTATGCTGAAAATTATGTATTATTGGGCCAACCATTCTGTGATATATTGAGAGTAGTGATTCTCATTGAGACAAAAAGAAACTACTATAACTGAACAATTTCTTGGTGGAACTTTTAGTTTTGATCACACCATTATGCTGTATTATTCTATGTATTGTTTTTTTTTCTCAAATGAGGGTCATTTGAGAATTCTTTTTCGAAAAATTCTTTGTTTTGATGTGTGAATGTGTGATCTAATCAGACGACTGAAGAATGTGTTAGAAAGGTTGTTGCATATCCTGCATGAATTTCTGATATAGTTGGTAAAACCTACATGGCAGAGTAATACACCATTATTTTCGCATTTTCAGGTAAATCACCCTGTATAAGAAATAATCATTCGATAACTATATCATGCACTATGGGAAGATACTAACAATGAAAAATGAATGTGGCATTCACATAAACTGACTCAACTCAACAGTCCCCCAAAAATATTCTAAGATCGAAAACCAAGAAAAATGACAATTGAATCCAGCACAATGTTGGTCTGTTCGAGCAACATGTTCTCGTCAATAGAGGGTGTATCATAAGTGACGACTCTTTACTCTCACCTGAAAAAATGATTTCAGTGGCCCAATTGATACTTTTTATTTTGATAAATCCTGAGCCATAACAGAACATTCTTAGAGATTTGAGATTTAAGGTTGTGCCAAGGCACTTACACCGAAAATTATACTTCAATAGGGTTTACAAATATTACTCATCCTTCACTTTCCATTGCCTTGAAAATATATTATTCCAAATATAATGTAATCTTATGATATCATAATCGGATGATAATATTATAACAGCTGGCGAAAACTTTCGAGTAACTATGAAAATATTCATTTATACACCAAGGCTGTGAATATCATCACCGCGCGCTGTCAATAAGCTCGTTTATAGCGCAACATCGGCGCGAGCAACCCTGCCAACTGTACGTCGTGCCTGTCAATAACTTTACAGTTGTCTGTTGATCTGATGTTCTGTGCTCTGTGTCAATTCGCCTTTACCGTATTAGAGTATGATACCTGCGAATACCGTATCATGACAGGTGTGTGAATTCAGCTTGATAAAAATAGGTGGTTTTGGGTTTATATAATGTGAAAAACTACTTTTGTGAAGCAAAGTCCCTTCAAGCCTTGAAAAGGAGTAGATGGTGGCAGATTCCATGGCTATTGAATCTTCGACCGTTTCAGGAAATGAATCATGATTCAATGGACTTCTTTTTCATATGACATCACTTATGATACATCCTGTATGAACCTGTTGATCGGTGAGACTTTATTGACGATTATTCGTCGAACGGTCTCGATTTCGAGAAGATATTCGGGGCCATACAGTACAACATCTAGATGCAGTCGAGTCCGGCTTACACGATGACCCTTTGGCAGTCCGTACAAATAGTGACTTCTTGGGGGTCAGTCGATTGGGGTGGGGGCGCGGTGCGAACGGGGTGAGATGCCGCCTTCGGACCACCGACGGCGTGACTATGCGTCGAATAAAAATCAGACCGGCTTACTGTTGAACAAAAAAAAAATCCTCAGCCTCGGAACTGTGTGGATTCGAAAATAAAAAGGGGCCTGGGTGTGGGGGGGGGGGGAGATACTGCTACGCGTCCTGTCCGAGACCGAACAGAGATACTCCGGTCGGAGTAGACACCCGCCCTTACATGAATTCCCCGTGGGCTCAGCTGAAATTTGGCACAATGATAGGAATGCCATTGTTGAAGGATTGTAGAGTCCCATCGATCCAATGTACACGAAATTAATTCAGTCAAATTCATTTTTCGATTTTTCAGCCAAACGGTTAGTTTTATCGGGAAAATATCCCAGACCAAAATTATAGATCATGAATTTTCCCACAAAAACTGCCCTCACAGTTTGTTTCTTGAGATTCACCATTTCCCAACATATAGCGATTCTGAAAGTTGTAAAAGACGCCACCTATGAGGTTGTACTCATATAATTTTGGAAATATCGTTCGAAATTTGAAACAGCTATGATTATAACCTTCGCGCAAGCGCAAGCAATAAGTTGGTTAGATTTCATCGAAGTTTCATAATTTTTTATCATTATAATCATGGAACTTCTTGATGCAGCTGGAAATAGAGTCTGGATTATTGTTACTTGAATTCCAAGCCCAGGTTTCTGGATCCAGTTGGTTATATACCTTGTTGGAAATGTTATGTATATTTCAAGTTGTCATTTTTTTCAATTATGTGATGTGAGAACGATGTACAAAACACTGGTGCACTGATAGTGTTTTGTTTCGTCAAAAACGCTAACGCCATTTTCCGCTATAATAGCCTAATAGTTATGAAACTCCCCAGAATATGGTGACATTTTTACAGACTTCTGTGCAAATTGTTGACGTTTTGAGATTGTGAATATGTAGTTCGATCTAAAATTGAGAAGTAACCTAAATCACTACTTCTGAATCAACATTCTTAAAAACACTGATTGTGCAATTATCAGTAAAACTGATTTTGTTTCCATTTTTGTGTCGCCATCTAACAACTGACATTTGAGTGATTTTCCCAGGAAGATGATGACATTTTTACAGATTTCTGTACAAATAGTTGACGTTTTGAGATTGTGAATATGTAGTTCGATCTAAAATTGAGAAGTAACCTAAGTTACTACTTCTGATTCAACATCTTTATAACACTGATTGTGCAATTATCAATAATACTGATTTTGTTTTCAATTTTGTGTCGCCATCTAATAACTGACATTTGAGTGATTTTCCTCAGAAGATGGTGACATTTTCACAGATTCCTGTAGAAATAGTGGACGTTTTGAGATTGTAATTATGTAGTTTGATCTAAAATTGAGGAGTTACCTAAATTACTACTTCTGAATCAACATTTTTATAACACTGTGCAATTATCAATAATACTGATTTTGTTTTGATTTTTGTGTCACCATCTAACAACTGACACTTGAGTGATTTTCCCCAGAAGATGGTGACATTTTTACAGATTTCTGTACAAATTGTTGACGTTTTAAGATTGTAATTATGTAGTTTGATCTAAAATTGTGGAGTTACCTAAATTACTACTTCTGAATCAACATTTTTATAACAGTGAATGTGCAATTATCAATACTACTGATTTTGTTTTCATTTTTGTGTCGCCATCTAACAACTGACACTTGAGCGATTTTCCGCTATAACGAATAAAATGCTATGATCAAGTTAGCTGTACGTTAGAGTTCTGGTCGAAGAAATCAAATATGCAGATCGGCAGAATAGCTCCACCAGTGTTCTTTACACCGTTGATGTGAGTGTCTTATATTTAGGATAGATTTTCATTCCTCACTTTTATTTCCATGACAGTGTTTGGTTGTTACTGCCGCAATAACGATATTTCATATTTTGAGGTTGAGGTTGACATTATGTCACGCAGTCTGAATTCACCATTCGTTTGAATGAAAACTTGAATGTGATGTTCTCATAGAGCTGTATCGATTCCACCAGGAATCTATAAACAAGGAGATAGTTTCGTATTTCATGTGATTTTTGAAAACGAAACGATATATTTGTGAAACCTACCTACAGCTTATCGTACTCGTTCTTCTCTACGTATATGTATTGCAAAGACAAGTATCGAAACTCATATCTGAGCAAGTATTTTGCTTGGAGCTTCATATATATAAAAGGAAGAAAGCGATTTCCGTTGGAGATTGGAGTTTGTGAAGTAGAGTTCATCTCCTGTTCTTCTTCTTCAAACGACGCCATTGTTCTGGAACATTGTTCTGGACACAGCAGCTCGAGAGATTTCAATGGAAAAGCACCCAAACCATCTTCTGGGATCTTTAAACCAACCAATAGAACTATTCCCTCGAATCTTTCTTTAATTCTTCATTCGTCTGAACGCTTCTTCGTTCAAAAGTCGTTGGACCCATGAGATGCGGATTGGTTTTTCAAACAATTTGAAAATTGTGGGTACTTGTGCATAGTATGGAGTTTATACAACTTCTTCACATATTAGAATCACTATATCTCAGAAATGGTGGATCTTTGGAAAAAAATGTGGGATCAGTTTTTGTTAACAGCTGCATAGTCTGCAATTTCGATGTGAGTTATTTTACGATGAACCCAACCGTTTGGCAGAAAAATGCAAAAAACCCACTATTGAAAACTTCGAATGCAAATTTTCTATGAAAACTTCTCACAATTTGCTGACAATAGTTTTCCCAACATTCATGCAAGCCTGCTGGAAATTTACCCAAGGGTATCCATATTCTCCGGGCTAACTTGACCGGATCGAGATCTACTTACACGATGAGCCGCTCGCAGTCGGCGCAGATGTTTTGACCTGGAGGCAGAGACGGATTCGCTGGGGCGGATCGGTTCTCGGGGGCGGTAACGTGTCTCAGGCCGGCCACTGCGCTAATTGGGGCGGTGGCGACTCCCGAGTCCGGTTCTACAGAGGTGGGGCCGGGTGAAATACAGAGCGATACACGGTGCGACGGCCCGAAGGATTTTCGAGGCCAACGTGACGAGAAATACTGTGCGTACCCCGTACGGGACCGAATATACGGAACCGACACGGTATATCGTATTTTATGCTGAACGGAGTTTTCAATTGACTCGGAGATCTTCGTTCTTAGTTCGATTTGTGTAGATTTTTCATTCAGAATTATTTCACCCAAGGGATTTCAATGATTCTCATGAATTAGATGGTATTTTCATTGATAAAAACTGAAATTTCACGAATACAATTCGAAATTTCTTCTGATTGTATATTTTTTCACGATAAGGGTCACACAGCATTCTTTCATTTCACTCGAATTATGCGGGGTTCAACAGATTTTCAATTTTTCAATGATTTTTGATTTTGAATACTTAGGGTTTTGATTGAAGATATACTATAAATTGAACGGATGACTTTCTAATTGTTCTTCAGGAAAAATGTCATTTAAACTGTCCTCACTTTTTATTATATCAAATTGATATACAGGGTGGCCCAATGAAAACGAAACAAGGTATGCATTTCACTGAGAGATCAAAGAACTGACAGTTGAATGAATGAATAAATGTAATCTTGGGTATGACAGGATTAAAAATAACACATAAGGCACTTCTTAGATCACATTGTTCTAACTACAAAATGAGAAATAGTGATGAAAGGAAAAAAGCGTTACTTTCCATCACTAGCTGATTATTTTCATAGGCGTGTTTTCTCGAGAACTACTGCATTGAATTCCAAAAACAACGAAGCGTTGGTAAGAGATTTCGATTACCTTCAAAATGATGTATCACTTGACCCCTTATCCCATTTGATATTCAAGGGTTGGAGCTCACCCCTCCGAGGGGTACGAAGTGAAAAAGTTAAAAACATGCGCAAAATATTTCCCCCTGTTTCCAGCGTTTTTTTTTTCTGAGAACGATAACTATGTCAAATCGGCCTCGTTTCGTTTTCATTGGGCCACCCAGTATAAATTGTCAACAACTGTCGAGTTGTTAACCGAATACTGCAATCGGTTTCCAAGGCAACCCTTGATTACTTCCTCTTCTTCTCCGTAGGAAAATAATAAAATCGACCTGATTGCATCAGGTCGATTTTATTATTCTCCTTGAAAATTAAGCACGATGCAAAAAAAATTAAAGAACGAAATGTTTCATTTTGGATACTCAAACTGGAAAGTCAGTGGCGTAAAAAACATTCGTGAAGGTGCTGCTTAGGACGCCACTGGACTTCATTCGTTCGAAATTAGAATCGAATCAGCCCCCCAATATGATGAATGATGACAAATTACAACAATATTAGGTAGATGATATTCAAAATATTTACGTTTTTTTTGACATCATGTATCTTGGATACGAAGCACAATAGGACACATGTTCATATGAACTTTATGTCTCAAAATCATTCGAAGAATCGTATATTCAATTCATTTTAAATAGTCAATCAACACCCTGTATATTTATATTTCTCATTCACAATTATTCCACCTGAATTCATTTTACCACATTGTAGGTTTTCCTACTGATTTCAACTGAATTTCTGTCAATCAATACACGAGAGAGTGTATTTGAATTGATAATTTCTCAAATTGAAAGAATTTTCGTATTTCATCCAAATATCCGTTTATCTAGAGATGTTCCTGACCAAATGATGAAAGTCGAGATACTTCAGAAAAAAATAGAAATGTTGTGGTACTTTTCAAATTTGAAGGATGTTTCCACACAGATGAATATCGGTTATGTAAAGTAATAGCAGTATCACTCTGTATTTCACACCGAAAATCGAAGGAACTTGCGAACCTCTTGAGATTTTCTCAAAAATAATCTCCAAACTGTCAATGTCACCATTTGTTTTTACCTTCTTCTTGTGTACTCGGCTCGTTCTCACACTCTTTGAGCATTCGAAGCACGGCACTGTTAGACGCATCGTAGTTCTTCTCGTTCTTCTTGAAATTGACACTGTAATAGAAATATTATTCAATAACTCAAAGTATCAGTAAAGCCATGGGCTTTTTTTAACTGTTGACAACACGAAAGGAAAACCTATATCGTGTTAACCAGCGGTGGAATCTGGGGAGAGAGAGAAGGAAGGTGTTGGACAACACAATCTCGAACAGTAAAACTGAGTCTCTTTGTTTTAACAAGCTTATGGATCAATAAACTTCGCTAAACAATAGATTTTAGTGAATAATCTTGCACTTCAAACTCGATTCGAATGAAAAAAACTGAAAATGTCGTAATTCTCAGTCGAAATGTTTCTCCACAGTCAGATGATTTTTGATCGCTGCGTGTCTTTTTTATTGTCGATTCAAATCCTCTCTCTCTAAGCTGGATCTAGTAGAGATCATATATCATATCTTTGCATATCCTATCCTGGGAAACCAGTTACGTCCCATATGAAATGCCATATGCGACTATACAGTCAGACAATAACTGTTTACAGTCAATGCTTGTTCCAAAACCATTCACACCACAGAAGATGTGACGCTCTAAAAAGCCCCTCATGCTCAGTAGCAGAAAGCGCAATCGTAAAGGTCGAAAAGCTCTTCTCCCACTTATAGGTTAACAGCGCAAAAAGGTTTCATTAAAAAAAAGATGACACTCCAGGAGGAGTGGGAGTTAGATGGCAAGTTCTTGCTCCCCCCCTGGTTTCTTTCCTTTCTGTGAGTCCGATCTTTGAATAATTCCATCCATCGAGCTGGATAGAATTCCCCAGAATTCCCCCACTCTGAAACTCTATCTGGGAGCAGAGCTTTTCGATCTTCAGGATTGAGTTTTCTGCTACCAATGCGATCTGGCTTTCAGAGCGTCCTATATTTTTGTGGTGTGAATGGTTCAGGAACAAGCAATAACTGTAAACAGTTACTGTTTGTCCACGTACCTGGTTTCCCAGATGTTCCATTAGTTGGATAAAGTGCTAACGTGTAAGTTTTTGGGAAATTTCATCTAGCTCGATGGAAAGTATTCTTTGAAGATGGGCCTCAGGGGGGCACTGGGGGTGGGGGGAGATCAGTTACTTACCCTAAAGCGCCTGTAGATAGGACCTCCGTCTGTGCTGATAAAGTTTCTGCTATGCTCTCTTCGGAATACAATTTTACAGGAGTGTTGTATTGCTTGTTGATCAGTTTCGGACCGCCGTTCAGGGAGCCGTTAACCTATGAATCGAAAATAGTTTGAGCACTGAGCACTGATGAATTGAAAAAAAAAAATTAACCTATCAGCGTCGATTTGCATATGGAAATATCTAGAGGAAATTTGCTGCGATTTCGATGCCAAGTGCTAGACTATTGGTTGGTTAACTATTTTTGTAATTGTTCGTGGGCTGGCATTGTCTATGACATGCCAAATACGCCAGAAGAAATAGACGTGGAAAACACAAAAGAACTTTGATCACTCTCCATCGATATTGAAGTCAAATGAAAAATATCATCTCGATTAATACTCAATCAAGAAAATAAGCCAACTTCTCAGAAAATTCAGAAATGAAAAAAATATATATCGTCTTAGTTGCGAATTCATAAGTTGAGTCAAGTTAAATTAACAAATTTTCGTACATATAGATCACAGGGATTTTCAATATACACTTTCATCTTATTAGTAGGAGTACAAATTCACAAAATGAAACTATTGAATGCATTTCAAGCTTAAATTTTCTAGAGCCAACTGTGTTTACAAACCTGATGATTTATTTGAATTGGTTTTATTATATAACCTCAAAATCTGTTGCTTCATTCATTTCGTCAAGAAAGAATAGAAAGAATAGAAAATATCAAACTTCAATTTCAATAAAGTTTATGCAATCCATTTAAATTTATCGATAACATAAAAAACGTTGAATTTTTCACAATGGAATCATTTTATACAACGCAACGGATTGATTAGAATTGGTTTCATTATATAACCTCAAAATCTGTCGCTTCATTCATTTCGTCAAGAAAGAATTGAAAGAATAGAAAATATCAAACTTCAATTTCAATAAAGTTAATGCAATCCATTTGAATGTATCGATAACATAAAAAGCGTTGAATTTTTCACAATGGAATCATTTTATCATTTTATACAATGCAACGGATTTATTATAATTGGTTTCATTATATAACCTCAAAATCTGTCGCTTCATTCATTTCGTCAAGAAAGAATTGAAAGAATAGAAAATATCAAACTTCAATTTCAATAAAGTTAATGCAATCCATTTGAATGTATCGATAACATAAAAAGCGTTGAATTTTTCACAATGGAATCATTTTATCATTTTATACAACGCAACGGATTTATTATAATTGGTTTCATTATATAACCTCAAAATCTGTCGCTTCATTCATTTCGTCAAGAAAGAATTGAAAGAATAGAAAATATCAAACTTCAATTTCAATAAAGTTAATGCAATCCATTTGAATGTATCGATAACATAAAAAGCGTTGAATTTTTCACAATGGAATCATTTTATCATTTTATACAATGCAACGGATTTATTATAATTGGTTTCATTATATAACCTCAAAATCTGTCGCTTCATTCATTTCGTCAAGAAAGAATTGAAAGAATAGAAAATATCAAACTTCAATTTCAATAAAGTTAATGCAATCCATTTGAATGTATCGATAACATAAAAAGCGTTGAATTTTTCACAATGGAATCATTTTATCATTTTATACAACGCAACGGATTTATTATAATTGGTTTCATTATATAACCTCAAAATCTGTCGCTTCATTCATTTCGTCAAGAAAGAATTGAAAGAATAGAAAATATCAAACTTCAATTTCAATAAAGTTAATGCAATCCATTTGAATGTATCGATAACATAAAAAGCGTTGAATTTTTCACAATGGAATCATTTTATCATTTTATACAATGCAACGGATTTATTATAATTGGTTTCATTATATAACCTCAAAATCTGTCGCTTCATTCATTTCGTCAAGAAAGAATTGAAAGAATAGAAAATATCAAACTTCAATTTCAATAAAGTTTATGCAATCCATTTGAATTTATCGATAACATAAAAAGCGTTGAATTTTTCGCAATGGAATCATTTTATACAACGCAACGGATTTATTAGAATTGGTTTCATTATATAACCTCAAAATCTGTCGCTTCATTCATTTCGTCGAGAAAGAATTGAAAGAATAGAAAATATCAAACTTCAATTTCAATAAAGTTAATGCAATCCATTTGAATGTATCGATAACATAAAAAGCGTTGAATTTTTCACAATGGAATCATTTTATCATTTTATACAACGCAACGGATTTATTATAATTGGTTTCATTATATAACCTCAAAATCTGTCGCTTCATTCATTCCGTCAAGAAAAAATTAAAAGAATAGAAAATATCAAACTTCAATTTCAATAAAGTCGATGCAATCCATTCAAATTTATCGATAACATAAAAAGCGTTGAATTTTTCGCAATGGAATCATTTTATACAACGCAACGGATTTATTAGAATTGGTTTCATTATATAACCTCAAAATCTGTCGCTTCATTCATTTCGTCAAGAAAGAATTGAAAGAATAGAAAATATCAAACTTCAATTTCAATAAAGTTAATGCAATCCATTTGAATGTATCGATAACATAAAAAGCGTTGAATTTTTCACAATGGAATCATTTTATCATTTTATACAACGCAACGGATTTATTATAATTGGTTTCATTATATAACCTCAAAATCTGTCGCTTCATTCATTTCGTCAAGAAAGAATTGAAAGAATAGAAAATATCAAACTTCAATTTCAATAAAGTTAATGCAATCCATTTGAATGTATCGATAACATAAAAAGCGTTGAATTTTTCACAATGGAATCATTTTATCATTTTATACAACGCAACGGATTTATTATAATTGGTTTCATTATATAACCTCAAAATCTGTCGCTTCATTCATTCCGTCAAGAAAAAATTAAAAGAATAGAAAATATCAAACTTCAATTTCAATAAAGTCGATGCAATCCATTCAAATTTATCGATAACATAAAAAGCGTTGAATTTTTCACAATGGAATCATTTTATACAACGCAACGGATTTATTATAATTGGTTTCATTATATAACCTCAAAATCTGTCGCTTCATTCATTTCGTCAAGAAAGAATTGAAAGAATAGAAAATATCAAACTTCAATTTCAATAAAGTTAATGCAATCCATTTGAATGTATCGATAACATAAAAAGCGTTGAATTTTTCACAATGGAATCATTTTATCATTTTATACAACGCAACGGATTTATTATAATTGGTTTCATTATATAACCTCAAAATCTGTCGCTTCATTCATTTCGTCAAGAAAGAATTGAAAGAATAGAAAATATCAAACTTCAATTTCAATAAAGTTAATGCAATCCATTTGAATGTATCGATAACATAAAAAGCGTTGAATTTTTCACAATGGAATCATTTTATCATTTTATACAACGCAACGGATTTATTATAATTGGTTTCATTATATAACCTCAAAATCTGTCGCTTCATTCATTCCGTCAAGAAAAAATTAAAAGAATAGAAAATATCAAACTTCAATTTCAATAAAGTCGATGCAATCCATTCAAATTTATCGATAACATAAAAAGCGTTGAATTTTTCACAATGGAATCATTTTATACAACGCAACGGATTTATTAGAATTGGTTTCATTATATAACCTCAAAATCTGTTGCTTCATTCATTTCGTCAAGAAAGAATTGAAAGAATAGAAAATATCAAACTTCAATTTCAATAAAGTTAATGCAATCCATTTGAATGTATCGATAACATAAAAAGCGTTGAATTTTTCACAATGGAATCATTTTATCATTTTATACAACGCAACGGATTTATTATAATTGGTTTCATTATATAACCTCAAAATCTGTTGCTTCATTCATTTCGTCAAGAAAGAATTGAAAGAATAGAAAATATCAAACTTCAATTTCAATAAAGTTAATGCAATCCATTTGAATGTATCGATAACATAAAAAGCGTTGAATTTTTCGCAATGGAATCATTTTATACAACGCAACGGATTTATTATAATTGGTTTCATTATATAACCTCAAAATCTGTCGCTTCACTCATTCCGTCAAGAAAAAATTAAAAGAATAGAAAATATCAAACTTCAATTTCAATAAAGTTTATGCAATCCATTTAAATTTATCGATAACATAAAAAACGTTGAGTTTTTCATAATGGAATCATTTTATACAACGCAACGGATTTATTATAATTGGTTTCATTATATAACCTCAAAATCTGTCGCTTCATTCATTTCGTCAAGAAAGAATTGGAAAAATAGAAAATATCAAACTTGAATTTTATTAAAGTTAACACAATCCATTCTCATGACAATTAAATATATTGATAAAATAACAAACGTTGAATTTTTCACAATTGAATCATATCATACAACGCACTGCCCATAATGAATTGAAAAATATAATTGAAGCAAGAAGATTGGAATGAATTATTAGAATTTAACAATGGAATAAATTCTTGTTCCAATTGTATTTCAATGAAACATTGATCATCTATCAATTTCATCTTCTTTCATCAAGGATTTTTGTTATGTTATATTTCATGTTGGATTGTTATGCATGATGTTTCTTGGGATGATAACAATAATAATAATAATGAAGGTAATTATAATAATAATGATAATTCTTCAATTTTTCGCAGACAAATTCCAAATGAAAATGGCTGATTTTTTCTACTAACCTGAGTTTGTGGATTGAACGGTTTGGCAGCTAAATTATGGCCAGTGCCTATGGCTCCGATATTTTCACTCTTGGTAGCAGCCAGAGAAGTCCTAGTAACAGGACTGATATTATTTATACTGGGCGTCGGTGATGAGTAGGATCCCGTAGGAACGACCGAGGGTTTCCAAGTCGACCCCCCTCTGAGAACAAAGAAAAAGGTCGAGGTAAAACAAAAATAAATGATGGATCCCCAACAGTTTCGGGCAATCTGTCAATTGTTCATTTATTTATTTATTCGTTTATCTAAGGCGTTGCCAATTCATTGTACAATCTGTTCACGTAATCAAGCATGTACGAAAATACAATTATTCATTACCCCCCGTATAATAGAAGAAAAAATAGAGGGAAAGAAGTTGGAAGATCAATGAAATTCCTTCGACATCATGGTAGATTTTTTCGCGAGGAATAACATGGTTAAAAAAAAATCAATCGGTAAAAAAATTATTGCGTGTCGCAAAATAAGGAGATTTTTTTTCAAAACGTTCGGAGAATGAGGAGAAAAAAAGAAATTCAGTGGCTCACACGACTTCCTTCTTTAAGAGGTCAAACAGTGACCTTCCAATTTTGACAGCTGCGTCGAAGGAGTTTCGAAAAGCCGATGATTTTTTCATCGTGTGCCAAGTTTTGAATCCATGAATTTTATACTCACTTTTCGTCTGGGTCTCATTGAGATTTTTCCGTCAGTCTGGAAGATTTTGGGGGTTATCAAAGTTTTTTTATTTCATTTATTTTATTTCTATCTTTATCAGTCGAATGGATAATCTCTCATACAGTTTGTTCCAAATAATTTCTCATCTCTGAACTTTGAAATATGACCCACCTTTGGATTGTTACTTCGAAATTAGGTCCGGCCCTGACAACGACATCTTGGGCATCTTTGTGTCTCAAGTTGAAAACATCTGTGTTGTTAATTTTGATGACAGCATCGCCAGCAATAAGTCCTGCGCGTTCAGCAGGAGATCCTCCATTCACCTGCAGGAAAGATCAGAAATTAATCGACACAGTGTCATTCGAAAATGATAATGGGGGGTGAGAGTAAACAATATAATGGACCAGTAAAACAACAGATTTTCCAGTAGCTATTTATATTTCAGCCTTAAATTCCTCTTCTCATCTAAAACCTTCCGCAACTCAACCACCTCTTCGCTCTGTTGGAATGAAAGCCCGTGGGTTTGCACCTCCAACCTAGGCACTCTCTTAGTTTCCTGTACAAACTTCTCCACGCGCTCCAACATCTGCTGCTGCTCCATCTTCTTCGCAGCTATCCGGCTCTTTTTCTCCTCCAGCTTCTGATTCATCTCCAGCTTTGCCAAGGCCAAGCGCTCATTCAGCTCAGCCACAGACATTTCGCAAAGTAGTCCCAGGTTTCGAGTTTCGGTAGGATCGAATTTGAACTTTGCCTCGTTGAGTTTCATGGTTATATCGTGCAAGGCTTTGATTTCCTCAATCAGCTCGATTTTCTTCGAGAGCTCTCTAGCTTTATCTCTCTCAGCTTGGCGTAGCAGCTCTTTGATCTCGTGTTGTTGCACTTGCGCCTCCATGCGCTTCTTTTCCAAGGCTCTCTTCTCTGATTCTTTAGCATCAGTTCTGATTTTTTGGCACTTCTCCACTTGCGCTTTAATCCTCTCCTGCTCTTCCTCATTCAACTTGTTCAACTTTTCGGCCAATTCCAGTTTGGCTGCCTTCAGTAACAAAGTTCTCGATCTGTTATCCTCTCGAAGCTTCTTTTTCGCTAGTATGGCTTCCTCGAACGTTATTAATCCTTGTAGATGCTTCTTCTGAATGTCCTCCATAGCCTTCTGGTTGGCTCTCCTCTGATCCTCCAGCTCCAGTTCCTTTATCTTCTGTAAGTTGTACCCACCTCTGATGATATCGTCTATCCTGGTGATCTCGTCTTCTTGATATTTCATCAAGTGGGAGGCTTCTCTGAGAGTAGTTGCCAAGTTGCCTTTGATAGCGACATTCTTCCTTAGCGAGGCTGGCACTTTGCTGGCTCGGATCTGGATTTCTCGAGACACAGGTTGCTCTTGAAGTAGAGGTTTCTTGGGATCCGCCAGCAAATCCCGCATCTTCATAGCTTCCGCTAGCAAGGCACGTCCTTTGGAAATGTTCGTCTCATGTTCTTCCGCCAAAGCCTTCTGGACTCTCGAATCTGGGAACCGATTGGTTTTCGGTATCTGCTTGAGACCGATCGATTCGAGACTTTCATACGGAGTGTTGAATGGCGGTGGTGGCTGCGACTTGCGAAGGATAGTTTTCAAATTGAATTCCTCTGGGACGGTCACTGGTATCTTCCTGTGCTTTCGCTTCTCGCACTTTTCCAGGTACTTGGACAATTCCTTGAGGGCCTTGGCTTTGTCGAGCAGGGGGTAGATAATCCCGTTGGTGACGTAGTCGTTGTCGAAGAAGCTGCAAGCCGTCCTCGTGAAAAAAGGGTACTCATCTTCGGAGCTGAGATAGTTCAAGAGGTTTATGGTGAGCCGAGCGGGCGCTTCCAATATGTCCTCGAAGTTATTCTGATTCAGCAGGAATATAACGAAGAATATCATGACCTTCGAATGGGTGTCGTCCATTTGTCGGATTTGCTCCTGCTGTGAGTTGAAGTTGGTGGCGATCTTTTCCAAGAAACCTTCATGACGCACCAGGGACAAAAAATTGTCGCCATCCGATTTATCCAATTTCGGATTCTTCTTTTCGATATACTGCTCGATGAAATCCACAGCGGTTACGTTTTGGGTGTTTTTGAAGGCGACCAACAAATGTGTTAGGGTTCTTCTGGTACTTTTTGTCATTTCGACTGGCTACTTGACATATATCGCCTGTCAGTTTCGACAGTACATGCGAATGGCTTGAATCTGGTGTGGAAAGTTATGCAACACGACCAATCTATTTTCGAATGAATCGCTTCGAATAGGTATATGACGAAATTTGTGACGATACGTTACATTTTTGGCACAGTCCGCATAATCTATATTTTTTTCAGTAGTCGAACTATACGGGGGTGGGTCGGTATGAATATTGTACAGTGGATGTCCTTAGGCCATCAACCTGGACGCACGGGATATCCTCTGGACGTCCAAAAGAACACTGATACCCATGGATATCCCATGGATATCCAAAACGTGTCCACGGATATCCCAACATGAATTTCACATGATTCGGATGTCTGAAGGATATCCGGTTCATGGGAATGAACACAGCAAACTGAGAAATGGCTGATTATTCACTGATAATTCCTCATGGAGTTGAATATTCAACAAAACAATGTTTATTCACAGTACCTACATGCAGTCTACTAGCAACTCACCTTGAATTTGGTCAGGCATGATAACGCATGGATAAGATAACAGACCCCCCAGCACTTGGAAATCAAACCGTTTGCACATCATTTTCATGCATTTCCAATTCATTCGATTGTGAGTATGCGGAATATTATTTTCATGACTGATATTCATATTCGGGTCCCAATTTTTGATAACGGTTTTTTATGGCGGACTAACCATTCTTTTTCATGTAACAAAAAATAAGATACGACGTCTATTACCCGTTGAAAATCATGATCATTTTCCCAATTCCAAAGCTAGGCTTTTCTTTCGGTGAATTGATTTTTTCTATCAGTCATTATTCAATCCATTGATGCAATTCGAGTTTGAATCATTTTGAACTAACTCATCAATGAATGAGTGTTCTGCTTCTTCATTTAATAGGTCAAGTGTAACATGTTTATAGCATACGAATTATTCCTATCCTCATAATATTCGACCTTAGACTACTTGGAAATCATTTTGTGTAATAATATAGAGCATGCATAGTAGGAAATGCTGTTTCAGTAAAATGATTCAGTGTGATATCATGTAGACAACATTTATTATTATTATTTATTGAAAACTAAGAACAATCACCTCATTCTGATACCAGAGATATTATTGAAACAAAGAATCACAAGAGGAAAATCAAAATAAATTCGACTGAGAACAAGAAATATTCAATCGTAGTGAGGTATTCAAAGTTGCAAGTTGAAAAATTCGAAAATTCGAAGATTTTGAAGATGTGCATTTTTAAAGCAAGCTCAAAATTTTTCACAAGAATTTTCCTTATTTCAAAAATACCGGGTGTTGTTTCAACCGGAAGTGCTACGACCTCCGAACAACAAACCCACTAGAAGGATCACAAAACAAATATTCTGATGCTAACATGAATTCCCAGAATCATCATAATATTAGTACCCAATCGTCGCCAGTGTTGTCATATCCAATCATCAAAAAGTGATAAATAGTCCATAACATTTAAAGTCCTTCATGAATTCATGTAGTTCAATGCAAAAATATAATAATAAATTTGAGTCATGACGATCATGAATCAGTTCTGATTAACAGAAGATTGCTACATTATTCTGAGACTCAGCAATTTTACTTTCTTGGGGGCTCGAGGACCAGCATGGGTATATCGTGAATACTTTTGGCTCAACGTTGCAACACCGCAATTTGATATTGACAGTCGACGGCGATTATTGCTTTGTTTGGTATCTGTCATTATTTACGTTTTGATTTATCTATATTATTCAACTTGTGTTCAGTTTTGTGTACTCAGAATTCATCAGAAACTCAGTTTATTTCCTGTTTTGGTGATTTGATATAATGGTCAGACGTTGTGAGGTGTGTTAAAGACAATTTGAACCGGCGATCAAAACACGTGATTTCATAGGTGAGTTACCATTGTCGTATCGTTCGAGATTTTGAAGCATTTTCCCAAATGGAATGGATAAAAATGAATTCAAATTGAATTGATTAGATTATATTGATTATACTCATAGGTCAGCTGCGACAGTGTCTTGTCATTGTTCATTTTCCCACCAAGAAATGCTGAAAAGTACTACTGAAATTGTTACGGATTTTCGATTTGGTTCCATCATGAATTAATGATAAATTCGACCCCCTCTGACAACACACGGCACTGGTGCTGGGAGAATCAGCTCCTGCTATCCTTGTTTAGACAAAGATAGATACTATAGATGTTGCTTCCAAACAAACTGTATTGCCAGGGCTGTGGATTACTTATCTAGTCTGTTCAATGATCGAAGGCTACGACTATGTTGACTCATGACTTTTCAAATTTTCAAAATTCTATTCGAATGGGAACGGATCATGTGATGAACCCTGTATATTACTAGGTGATTATTTCATGACGGTCGATGAAAAAGACGAAAAGGTTACGAAACAAATCTTGTTTAGGAATGAACACAGTCGTAGCTCTGTTTGAAATCGGAGTCGATTTTTATGCCATGATTGTACACTATTCATAGATGAACCACTGTCATTATATGTGTTTTCTCGATTTACTGGTATCGTAATCAGACATGAGTCAGCTGCGATTTGCAAGGCACGCGCTCATCCTACAGTTCCGTTTTGTCTTACGATTTACGATGAATCGATATTTTTAGCGATTTATTTCCAATAGGGAGAGAGAATATATGCTTTATTGTCTCTAGATAATGATCTCATTGACAAAGTGATAGTAAGAAACATAGCCTCAAAATAAACTATAGAAACTACTGAAACCGAAACTAGAAGGATAATAAGAATAAAACTTCTACTTATCTTGGTGGACGTTTCGAGAACGAATCTGCTCCCGTTCTCAACACAATTGAGAAACTTTTCTTCGTAAAATTTTCCAACTTGCCATTGGTTTTTGACACTGAAAAGTGTTTTAATTGTGTTGAGAACGGAAGCAGATTCGTTCCCAAGATAAGTAGAAGTTTTATCCTTATTAAATATATTTGTATTTCCAAAATTTTCAGAAACAAGGTGTCATTGTCCAATAGAGAATTTCTCTTTTAGGTATCTAAAGGTTTAATTTCAAGTGCAGTGACATTTTGAGGCAGATCACTACAAATATATTGAAATAATTTTTAATAACTCCTACTTTATTTTTTCGGAAACGAGGAGAGAAATTCCCACAAAGAGCTGAAAAATGAATCTACCACCTCCTCGAGAAACTTACAGACAGTATGTGATGATTTGTTTTGGAGGACATTCTATTTACTGATTGAGTTTGTTCAATCAAGAGACAGTTCGATCTGATTTTTAAACATGTATAATGAAAAATTATGACATCAATCCATTTCGAGTGATTTATTTTAATCAATAGCCCCAAGTGTTTCTATGTCACAGAACGACGAATATTTGTATAAGAAAACTAAAGATGGCTGCATGAAAATCTAAAAAATCAGGGTACAGTTTATTCATAGTTTTCTGACATCAAATGCTCAGGGCAAAGAAACCATAGTGCATCTATCGACTTTCATATCAAAAACATGTTCCATTTATGCTGATATATAAGCTGAAATTATGTGGGTTTGTCGTATCAATATTATATTCTAAGGAATGTCGTACATTTCAAAATCAGGTGGGACTTCGAAACAAATCAAAATGGGTATCATTTTTTGCAAGCAAAATATCTACTTTTTTCTCATTGATCAGATTTCCATTTCGGTGTCACTATCAAGTATGTCATCACAAAAATTCTATGCGCAGTATTTTTTTTGAGGTCGCTTCACGTTTGATTACATGTGTAGCGTAACTGTGTAACTAATAATACATATATTCTCATACGAATATACAACTAGTACATATTTTTCGAATCGAAAAATAGCTGCAGCTCTAGTGATCTGTAAAAAAAAATCAAGGTGAAAAACTCCGCAAACAGAAATTTCACTTTTTCAAAGCAGATATCGCATTCGAAATATCCACTACGGAAATCTTCTGTCAAACTCTGTTCAACACTAACAACTAAATTATGTTCCGATATAATTTCCTGGGCACTTGGCAACTCCCTAAATCTGAACGGTATTTTTGGCAAGCCCGATATGTTCGAACAACACACTCCTACGCACACGAAACACGATACCCTGTTTTGATCCTTTCGAAATTGTAGGTTTCGGTGTGGTGTATACGGAGGTTGCGAAGAAATATGCCGCTCCCAACCCACAACGATTTGCCGTGGTTCATAAACTTTTTTCCACTACATTTTCGAAGTGAAATTCATTCCTGTATCTATCGTATTTTGCGTGGCAGTCGGTCGAGGAGTAGGGGTGAAGCGGAAGGCGGTCGGCACAGCAGCCAAGGTCACTATAATGGCGGCGCCCATGGCTCGCATCAGCTAACCGTGTAGCATTCATATTCGCGCTCATTCGTGCAAGTGCTCCGCAGTATTTGTCTGTTTTGATCAGGGTATTGATGTAAATGTTGTTGTTTGACAACACAAATCTACAAATCTACGTTTACGTTTGAAATATCTAGTCTACTATTGATTTCACAATAACGCGATTTTGATACCCTGAATCGAATTTTCCGAAAATTTTCACTAGTAATACCACTAGAGGTCAAATTATTTCCGGAAGTTTCCGGATTTAATTCGAACTCGTGTGGTATTCGGTAAGAAAATTCCACACCAAATGTGTTTCCAACAACATCAATTTTCGTCTTCATAGTATACAATAATTGCGTTTTCAATATAAACATCAATCATAATGGTCCATGAATTTACAAAAAATTCAAGCTCTTTGTTGAAATCAATCTGAATCATTATGTGTGCAAACAAATAAAGATCAGATTGTCAAAAAAAATATTCTGTCATTATAAACGTCGAGAAAAATTCCAAAAATTTCCTAAATTCCTAAATTTGAGTTAGTGAAACACATGGAATGATAGGTGCAAAAAAAAGATGGCATTTTCAATTCCTAGATGGTAGAAAATTCGTGGTGTTTGGTGGTCAGTTTACTTGTGCCGGAGTTTGACGTACTTTTTGCACATCCTGTATGATATTAATTCAATATGAAATCCATGTAAAAATACAGCTTTCTACCAGTACTGGCCAAAAAATCATCACAATTTTCAACGATGCTGTTTTTGCAGTCGAAACTCAAAAATTGAATCATATTCTGAAAACAATGAGAAATAGCTTTAGGATATGCTTTAACAAGGATGCTCAGATTTTTCTGTCGAATCTGAAAAAACACTATACCGGGTATCCCAGAGCTTTCAGGCCAGCAGAAAAGGAAATTGAGAGAAAAACGTGTCGTAGGAGACCATAAGCTCGTTCATGCAGCATGGCGAAATCCACCCTCTGGGAAACAACCCCCGAGAAACCACCCCTGACTTTTGTTTTTCAAATTGCACCCTCATGTTTGTTTTGGTTCAACTTACAGCCCGTTCCATTTCTCATTCAATGATGTATCATGGTAACTAAAATGAGATGCAAAGTTATGGCAAAAAAAGATACGAATGAAATATTAATTTATAAGCTCGTCTGTATCTCGAATGATACATTATTCTACAGGTATTGTTGGAAAAGTACAGGAACTTTGATCATTTCCGGACTAACGGTATTACAAGCCTCAGAAATTTTCTGGGTTGAATCTTCAATATTTATTGGTTGAGTTTCGAAGAGATCTGAGAATCTAGTACAGTTCAATGCATATAAAACTCGAGCTTGTATGTTCACCAAGAAGGCTGATCACACAATGCCCAATTTGATGATGTCGGGTATAAACTGTTCCTATGAGGTCGTCAATATCCATGCTGGGTGTCACCACCAACAGTGCTCTGTCATGGAACGATCATGTGAGATCCATTGCGAAAACTGCTTCACAAAAACTCGGTTTTCTTTTCCGTGCGAAGAGATACTTCACATCCCAGCAACTGCTTATTATCTACAAAGCACAAATTCGACCTGTCCTGGAGTACTGCTCACATGTTTGGAGCTCAGCCCCCGAACATACGCTTGAGCTCTTAGATTCAATTCAGAAGAGAGCTATTCGCCTGGTCGATGACACAACACCCACCAAATCATTGACCTCTCTAGATCATCGTAGAAAGGTCGGCGATCTTTGCCTTTTTTATAGGTACTTTCACGGTCGGTGCTCAACGGAAATATCATCTATTATTCCACCACGCGCGATTCCTAGTAGACAAACCAGACGAGCTCAAGCTGGTCACCCCTACACTGTCAGGCTCGAGACCTGTCGAACATCATTCATCAATAGAACGGCAAAGTTGTGGAATTCTTTGCCTAGTGAAGTCTTTCCTGATGCTTACAACCTCCAAACATTCAAGAAGAATTCCAACACCTTCCTTCTTTCCCAAAATTCCACCGCTGGCTAACACGATGTTTCTCGAACATCATAGGTTTCCCTTTCGTGTTGTCCAGAGATAAAAAAAAAGACAACTCGTTTCAAATATCCCCATAGGGAAAAGTCCAGTGGCTTGAGATCTGGAGAACGTGCAGGCCATCGAACAAGTCCACTATTTCCAATCTACCCACTAACGAATTTAATTTTCTCGATTAACTATCTCCACAACTACATATTATGATGTATCGTTGAATAAAGAATGAAATGGACTGTGAGTTGAACCAAAACAAACGTACTTTTTTCCATTTCTCTTTTCTGCAAATGACTGAAATATCTGCTGGCCTACTGGGACACCCGGTATACTTGAATCATCGATAACGAGTCGAATGTAAAGTCATGGAAAATTCGCCATGGAAAAACGCGGTCAATGCATTGTCGTCACTGTCTTCAAAAAGCCACTGTAGTATAACCCACTTGCAGAGCGTCTATAAAACAACTTGATCTTCGAATTGATAGTGTGGTAAACCTTCGGTGAATCATTATGGTATTATTGATGATGAAGATATTGACTTGAGTCATTACGGTCGACACATTGAGTTGCAAATTCTATCCTTAAATTGACAATGTTGATCTCGAATTAGGTACTATACAATCACACGATGTGCGTCATCCATTTGTTATTAGACAAGAGATGCGAGCTTCTATCGAGGAACATCGTGTTAGCCAGCGGTGGAATTTTGGGAGACAAGGAAGGTGTCGGAATTTTTCTTGAAAGTTTGGAGGTTGTAAGCATCAGGAAAGACTTCACTAGGCAAAGAATCCCACAACTTTGCCGTTCTATTGGTGAATGATGCTTGGTATAGCGATGTTCGACAGGTCTCGAGCCTGACAGTAGAGAAAATTCTCGTACAACTATAAGTTCGCTCGCTCTGTAAGAGTAAAGCAATGTATAAAGTAGGTATGTTGTTGTTTATGAAACTTTATAGATACACTACGAATACGTGATTTCATGTTGGGATCTATTTATAATATTGATGGGCCTGTGAGCGACTAGAGGTCACCTACTAGACAGGGTGGTAATTAAATATGTACAATAAATGCAACAGACGGTTCTTCGAGTGATTTCAAGACGAAAAGACATGAGTTCTAATTTGCTTCATTTTAACGATGCGAGGTGTTGAACTTGAAGAGAAAAAATTCTTCGCAAATTTGTTGAATATTATCTTGAATTCGTAGCTCATAAATGAGTTGCCAACAACTGTCAAGTTGTTCACCAAATGCTGAAATGGCTTTCCAAAGTTACCCTTAATTATTCCATGTGTCTTGTGTGGTCGAAAGATATACCATTAAGTGGACTGTGGTATTATTTTTGTTGTCTCGGAAACCAAGCAAAATACGAAGAAATTAAGAGACCAGAAGTTGATTTTTCAGTTGCTCAATCCGAAAAAAAAATAACCACAAAGATTACAGAAAAGTCAGGGTGTTACATTTTTCTGTCGAAAATATTCGTTGAGGTGGAGCTCGGGACGTCACTGGACTCAATAAATTCAATCATGCATGTACTGAGTCAGCCCTTTGATATGACGAATAGTACCAAATTACAACGAAATTGCGTGGAGGATATTCAAAGACATTTATGACGAACCAATATTTTCATAAAATTTACCACCTTGTATCTTCACTCAAAGAATCGTCTTTATTGTACATATTTGATAAACACCCTGATGTGTATACTGTCTATGAGTTCATCGAAGAGGTGGTCTTCTCTCCACATCTCTAAAAACTGAATAAACAAAAACTCTGATCTTGTCATCACAGTCACTAAATTCTTGGGACTCTCCATTGATCAATGTTTGGGGTGACATAATCATTGTGAACTTGTTTGTTTGTATATAAAAATGTTGACAGACATTTTTTTTCCAAAAAATCGAGACATAATGTGAATACCAGACAAAAAAATGATAAGTATGTCCCTCTTGGTAAAGGTAAACTGGCCTACAATTCTCCTAACCTCATTGCTCCCAGAATTTTCAACTTACTGCCAGCTACTATGAAGAACTGTAAAACACTGGCTATTTTTAAAAAGAGATTAAAAGACTTCCTCCTATGTAATTGTTTTTACAGTCTAGAGGAATATATGTACATTTAGTTTGTAGGTCAATATCGACGATTCCTATACAATTTCAGCTGTACATGTCGAAATGAAAATAAAGTTTATTTATTTATTCATTTGATATAAATTATAATGATAATCATTTCGATATTTTTGTAGTTATGACAGATATATGATCATCCCCAAAATGGCACTGCACTTGGAATTCACTTTCATTGATGAAAATAATGGCAATAATACTAATAAAGTCGGTGTCAATGTCTGCAAAGCGATAGTATGGACACTTGGCATGTCCAATTGACGACCTTTGTATGTAGTTAGGATTTTTGTGGGTACCTATTTCACCGAATAAAATGGGTGCCGTACGCCCCTGTGATTGGAATTTCCGTTAAAAATAATATTAGCCTGCTGAACAGGACCCTCCTACGTCGAAAATTCGCGCACAAACGAATCGGCCTCTTCTCGATTTCTTTTATTTTAAATAGTTTACTTTTATCTCAATCGGAGTGCATACCAATCTACCAAAGATGGATGCATACTGTTTTATGGTCGAAGATGCATACGTGACATATATGTATTAACTACAATATTGACCAAACGCCATAAGAGCAATGTTAGAAAAGTGATGCTTCATTATATACATCTATCCTTGTCTAATTGGCAACGATGATCGAGGACGCATGCGCAAAATTCAAATTTCGAAACTTCATGTGTAATGTGTCAATCTCTTCAGTTTACAGGTTATGTTTGTACTACTTTATCTATTTTCTCCTTAGATCATCCTCATCTAAGATTGTATCTGTAACTAATCATGTTATTTGGAAAATATAAATTTGAATATGTATATATATATTGATGGTAGACAACATAACATATACTCAGCTTTGATATAGAGTGATCTGGTTATACAGGTGCGTTTTTTCAGATTGAATAGGATGGAGCAATCGATATTTAAAAAATGATAGAAATCTCTGTAGAAATATAAGATATCCTCAGTATTGAAATGATGTAAATGAACATTCATCATGGAAGGAACACATATCCGTGTGATAAATTTCTTACCGATGATATGAATTGGAGCTCTTAGAGTCGCAGAGAAAACAAATATGTACGTTTTTGCGGACATTTTGTGAAAAGTTACAAACTTAAACTACGAATACCACAAACAACAACAACAACAACTATAAACTAACGTCCAAACACAAACACTGAATAATCCAGAACCGAAAAAAAAACAATTACTAACAATAACGCTAATTACGAGTGATAAAAATATTCAATTCTTAAACATAGACAAGACGACAGTTCAAAGAATCTGGTTGTTTGAATAATTGCGCTGCACAAAAAGTATTAGGTATAAGACACGACGCACGATCATTTCCAATTTGAGTAGCAACGACAGGCGTAAGAGCGAAACAACACTAAGAGATTCTGTCATCTTCCACTTTCATTTTGGCGCATGCGCATAAATAAATCCTTGCCAATTGCACTCTTTTATTTTGACATCAGATAGGCTGCCCTTATCATCAATATTCGTAGTTGATACATATATGATACGTGACCTTTCTTGTCTGTCCAAACACTTGGTCGTTCATGTTTTCGATACGTGCCGAAATGACGAAAGCATTTTCCTCGAAAGTGACTGGGAATTCTAGTTCCGGGTTCCTAGTGCAGTCCTTTATCTTTTCTATGACATCATCACCGGGGGAATTCAGGATTTCTTTCAACGAAGACAGTCGTCTAAGTTACTCCACTATAAATATATCGACGTATCGAGAGGAATGAAAATATTTCATCCAGTATTGCTCTCGAATATCGTAGGGGCAAATGCAATTCATAGTTCATGAGAACCCAAATCAAAGGCATTTTTCAGCTTTTCGTGGGATTTTCTCTCCTCGTTTCTAAAAAATAGTTTAGAAGTTATTAAAAATTATTTCAATATATTTGTAGTAGGGACAGATTTTGTGATCTGCCCCAAAATGTCACTGCGCTTGAAATTAAACCTTTAGATACCTAAAAGAGAAATTCTCTATTGGTCAGTGACACCTTGTTTTTGAAAAAAATTGGAAATACAAATATATTCAATAAGAATAAAACCTCTACTCATCTTGGTGGACGTTTCGGGAACGAATCTGCTCCCGTTCTCAACACAATTGAAATATTTTTCTTCGTAAACTTTTTTTCGATGTTTCCGATTTTGACACTGGAAAGTGACAATTTGGCAGACGGAGGAATTCTGGTTACAAGGTGTTTTCATTAATTGATATTGAATTTTCCATTTTCAAATTCATTTTTCAGAAGTGGATGCCAAGTTCTATCTATATCAACTGAACAAGAAGCAATATTATGGTCTCCGTTCAGGAGAATGCAAGCAGACTCTTTGATTTTCTGTTTTTGGTTGTTGTCTTCTTTTCCTATGATCTTAATATTAGAAGATAATTTTGCAAGACTCATTATTGTTTGTCTTCTTCTGTGTATTCACATTGGGGGGAGAATTTTAATGTACTGAAAGTGCTACTCACTATTTCATGAAGAAAAATATTCAATCATTTTGAAGTAATCTTTCCAGAATGATTCGAACTAGAATGAAATGTAGGTATATTCTTGTGTATAAACCTGAGTTGCATCTGAGTGAAATTATAAAAGTAGAATCTATTCTTTCAATTCTAGCAAAACAATCTACAACATCATCGATATTCATTCTTATGTCCCTAAGACCATGTAACAATCCTACCAGTCTTTGTTGACCTGTGGAAGCCCGAAGCCAAGTCTCATTCCGTCTTTTCAGTCCAAAATACGTCGGGTTCTTGCAACAGAAACTGCCATATGCATACTAAATTTTTTTCAAGAGTTTCATTAAATTGTTACAGATAGGTGTTCGATTTTTTTTTTGTATAGAGCCTGTCTCTTCAAAGTCTTGGGGGGGAATTACTCCCAGTACCCCCTCCTTGCGACGCCCTTGACCCAAATAGGTGGCTCGTCATTCAAATGTTCGGGATGTTGAAAGTTGATGTTGGATGTTGAAACAATATATCGGTATTTAGATCGATATGCATCGATCTATGGGTTTATTTCTCTACCGGATATATCGAACATATCGACGTAGTGAACAAATCATCATGTTTCAACTTATCAATACTCGATAACTGAAAGGAAATATAGCGCAGATAGAAAAGTACCTAGAATTATTAAAAATAACACGGCCACGATATTAATTTGATGAACTAGCGCATGTGGAAGAATGCAAAAATGGCGAAACTTGATAAGAGCAATGAGTCAGTATCTTCAAAGCTATGTTTATATTTGCTGCATGAGTATAAAAAACTGAATTTGAATAGGCATGTTTAGCAAAAATATTTCAATTCTTCATTTGATGGTACTTTTTTGAATGATTATTGAATCTATTGATGTTGAAAACCGTGCCCAAGAAGAGATGAACTGCTAAAGTAATCAATCAAAAGTAAGGCGAAAATTCTTTATTTATCGCGACATACGTTCCGACTATATTCGTATGTCATACTCATAGTTTCTGACAGAGATAACAATACTCCTGTACGAACAAAACTGACTAGGAGCGTCGTCAGAATAAACATGAGAAGATGAAAATTCACTCGACCTCCGACCTGTCAAATACCTAGGCAGGTTAATTACGTCACCAGTTTGACAGAGTTCTATGATTCGAATTCGAAACTAAAGCACGTGAGTCAACTTTGTTTTGTCATGAGAACATCATTACAAGGGTGGTTTCAGTTGGAAATTCGATAGGCGTGCTGGAAACTTCCGACTCGTGGGAAATGACTATCATTCCATGCTCGTTGAACAATGAACTATTTCCTTATAAGAGTGTCTGCTCTGATTACCCGATTTTTTACGTGTCCTAAATCAGAGTGTAAAACGCGTGAGCATCTCGGTTTGAAGACGCACTGTATATTATCTTGAAGAAGGGACGGAAAATTATTGGTCGAATTCGTAATCGTGGAAAAACGAATCCAGATTTGCTCTGAATGAAAAACAACAATATCCAACGAAAGCCCAGAATCATTACAACGATATTGAATTACTATCTAAATTTGACCGACGTCGATCTAAAATTAACTTGTATGTCACTGATGAAATGCTATTTGAAAATTTGCAAGAGAGTTTAACATTCAGGCCTAAAAATAGCGTCCTACGGATTTTACACAATTATGTAAGCTCTCTCAAAACAAGATCGACTGCAAAATATAAATTCTATTACAAAACCAAACACACAACGAAAATAACTAGCGAACACAAACAAATAGAAAATATATTCATTATATTGGTTTTGTTCATCCAAAGGAACCTCAATAGAATTCATAGCCAACTTCAGTTCTTACTTCTTCATAGCCAGAAATATGTTTCAAAGGGCTACAAAACAGTTTCGAATGTAACACACTGTTTCTGTCGGAGATAATGAAAATTATTCTCCCAATAATAAAAATGATGAAGGCATTACCAATAATGACGATAATTCTCTCCTATATACCTTTTGGATGACCAGTGGCGTGCCGAAATCCTTGCCGCCCTGCAACCTGAACCCCAAGTTCGGGGAATCACCCCTGTTGAGACGAACCGTCATCAAATTAGCCATGGCGATGTCAGACGCGCTGCTCTTTTCAGATTTCTTTTTTTCCCGAACAAATCACCAGGACCACTGACGCGACGCGGTCTACGATTCGATGCGCGTTTGTTTCAACGCGAAGCTCCAAACAGCGAGTAGGCGCTGGCGATTGGCGATCGCGGTAGGCGAGCCCTGGGGTGGGGGTAGTAGCGGGGTGGAAGTAGAGGTGGGAAACGGTCGATAGTTCGTACTATCGATAGGTTATTTTCAAACTATCGATACTATCGATGGGTTATTTTCAAACTATCGATACTATCGATAGTTTATCTCGAAACTCGATACTATCGATAGTACTATCGATCTTGAATTTGGAAACCGAATCAGGAATCTGATCGAAGTTCTTCATTTTTCAGTGAACTATTGGTGAAATTGAACGAGAAAATGAATAACGAACAAACATCTTTTCCTTCAACTTCCAGAAATTCTCTGACTGTTTTCCTTTTCCGATGTTGTCGGTATTTATACAGCTCGAGATTCAAGAAGAAGTGAATTGAGGTGGAAAAAAACAGAAATGGAATGTATCTCATATCGCAATCAACAATCAACCTACATTTGAATAGTTTGTACTATCGATAGTTCATCTTGAAACTATCGATACTATCGATATGGAATTTGGAAATCGAATCCAAGTTGTGAATTTTTCGGATTACTACAGATAAAAATGAACGGAAATGAATAACAAACAAACATCTGATAACCTCTATTTTTCTTTCCTTCAACTTCCAGAAATTCTCTGACTGTTTTTCTTCTTCGATGTTGTCTGTACAGCATAAGATTCAAGAAGAGAATTGAGGTGAGAGGAGCAGAAATAGTTCGTACTATCGATAGTTTATCTCAAATCTATCGAGACTATCGATAATACTATCGATCTAGAATCAGAAATGATTTCGAAGTATTTCATTTTTCAGTTACTATACTGGTGAAAATAAACGGTTATGAATAACAAACAAACGTCAATACAATCAGTATTTCTGTTTCGTTCAACTTCCAGAAATTCTCTGACTTCATCTTCTTCCTTCTTCCTCTTCCTTCTCCGATGTTGTCTGTACCGCATTCGATATAATAAGAAGGTCAAAAAAAGCTTGATTTCTGTACGAAATTTTCAACCGATAGTGCTTCGAGAGTGCAAAACTATCGATAGTTTCCCACCTCTAGTAGAAAGAGTCTGGCGCCAAGGATTCATTCAGGAACGAGAATATCCGAACTGCAGTTTACCTATCATATGGGGTAATCTCCGAACATCGTAGATGGTATAGATCAAAATGGAGAGTGAGAAGTCGCGAAGGAACAACCTAGGTCACCTCTAGGTCACGAGCAGGAAGCTCATCAAGCAGAGAAGTCAAGCAGAAGTCAAGAGTGACAAGTCGCGAAGAAACAACCTAGGTCACCTCTAGGTCACGAGCAGGAAGCTCATCAAGCAGAGAAGTCAAGCAGAAGTCAAGAGTGACAAGTCGCGAAGGAACAACCTAGGTCACCTCTAGGTCACGAGCAGGAAGCTCATCAAGCAGAGAAGTCAAGCAGAAGTCAAGAGTGACAAGTCGCGAAGGAACAACCTAGGTCACCTCTAGGTCACGAGCAGGAAGCTCATCAAGCAGAGAAGTCAAGCAGAAGTCAAGAGTGACAAGTCGCGAAGAAACAACCTAGGTCACCTCTAGGTCACGAGCAGGAAGCTCATCAAGCAGAGAAGTCAAGCAGAAGTCAAGAGTGACAAGTCGCGAAGGAACAACCTAGGTCACCTCTAGGTCACGAGCAGGAAGCTCATCAAGCAGAGAAGTCAAGCAGAAGTCAAGAGTGACAAGTCGCGAAGAAACAACCTAGGTCACCTCTAGGTGACGAACAGGAAGCTCAAGCAGAGAAGTCAAGCAGAAGTCAAGAGTGACAAGTCGCGAAGGAACAACCTAGGTCACCTCTAGGTGACGAACAGGAAGCTCAAGCAGAGAAGTCAAGCAGAAGTCAAGAGTGACAAGTCGCGAAGGAACAACCTAGGTCACCTCTAGGTGACGAACAGGAAGCTCAAGCAGAGAAGTCAAGCAGAAGTCAAGAGTGACAAGTCGCGAAGGAACAACCTAGGTCACTTCTAGGTCACGAACAGGAAGCTCAAGCAGACAAGTCAAGCAGAAGTCAAGAGTGACAAGTCGCGAAGGAACAACCTAGGTCACCTCTAGGTCACGAGCAGGAAGCTCATCAAGCAGAGAAGTCAAGCAGAAGTCAAGAGTGACAAGTCGCGAAGGAACAACCTAGGTCACCTCTAGGTGACGAACAGGAAGCTCAAGCAGAGAAGTCAAGCAGAAGTCAAGAGTGACAAGTCGCGAAGGAACAACCTAGGTCACCTCTAGGTGACGAACAGGAAGCTCAAGCAGAGAAGTCAAGCAGAAGTCAAGAGTGACAAGTCGCGAAGGAACAACCTAGGTCACTTCTAGGTCACGAACAGGAAGCTCAAGCAGACAAGTCAAGCAGAAGTCAAGAGTGACAAGTCGCGAAGGAACAACCTAGGTCACCTCTAGGTCACGAGCAGGAAGCTCATCAAGCAGAGAAGTCAAGCAGAAGTCAAGAGTGACAAGTCGCGAAGGAACAACCTAGGTCACTTCTAGGCCACGAGCAGGAAGCTCAAGCAGAGAAGTCAAGCAGAAGTCAAGAGTGACAAGTCGCGAAGGAACAACCTAGGTCACTTCTAGGCCACGAGCAGGAAGCTCATCAAGCAGAGAAGTCAAGCAGAAGTCAAGAGTGACAAGTCGCGAAGGAACAACCTAGGTCACCTCTAGGTGACGAATAGGAAGCCCAAGCAGAGAAGTCAATTACTGGGGGTTCTAATGATGTAAACCATCAACACCGTGAGCCACTCCTAGAGAAGAGAAATAGAAAGAGAACTAAGAGCCGTTTTGTAGCTGAAACCGTCAATAATCGAGTAAAGACAGCTACAGAAGAGCCAAGATCCTGGTGGCAACAAACAACTGTTCCGGAAAAAACTATCTTTGAAGCTGGTGCAACATGACTTGGGTGATGTGGGGATGAATATTGATCTTCCAGACAAGAGCCTCTTATCATTGCTCTGATATAATAATCTTCACAAACACCGGTTCTACATCCATATAATTGTGTCAGGTAGATGTTACGTGAACCAACAAACACTTTACATTCATAATTATCATTCATACAAAAGTAATATCAGGTAACGCTTATTTTCTCTTCGTCGTTGCTGGTAGTTTTCATTATTTCCGGTGATTCCTGCAGTATATCAATTCCGGGATGCGTCTCGATCAAATGTCTCGATTTCAAATGTCTCTCTAGGTCTCTCCTCCTCACCAAGATCTTGTCACATAAATCACACCTGAAACCAAAACGGGCAAAATTAAAATGCAATAGAGAAAAGAAGTAATCAGCTGACTGTTGGTGAAATTGCACCTGTCCTTGTCGCACACCCAGACGAATCGTCAGCTCTTTCTTTGTCTCCTTTTGTATCAATACTGCTCATAAGTCGATGTGGCAAGGGTGTTTAATAATAATAATAATAATGATGATATTTATTCGTCCTTCAAGATCATTTACATGATATAGGGCTAGTCATATTTATAGATATGAGTCACTAAAGTAAGAAGTATATATATATATATACAAAAAGTAAATAAATAGAGGTATATAAAACTGTATGAACTAAAAATCCACACAACATTCACAAATACAAAATAAAATGAAATACATATGGTGATTATCAACAAACAGCTCGATGATATTCATCAACATCATGAAAACACGCATCCACTTAGAAATATTTCAGTTTTGTTTTGAAAATATTGATATTCTTCATTGATTTGATATATTTTGGTGGGTGGTTGTAAAACTTGACACCAATGAAATCTGGTGATCTTTCAAAAAGTGCTGTTGAATGCTTCGGTACTGTTAGAAAGCTACTCTTCCTGGTTGAGTATTCATGATAATCCGAGTTGGATGTGAATTTTTCTACATCACGTTTGACGTACAAGAGAGTTTTATACATATGTATGGAAGGAAGTGTTAAAATATTATGGCTTCTGAAATGTATTCTACAAGTTGAATATCATTCTAATTATTTTCTTCTGTTATTCTACAAGTTGAATATCATTCTAATTATTTTCTTCTGTTGAATGAAAACTTTGTTCGTGTTTACTGCATCTCCCCAAAGTATGATATTGTAGGACATATGTGAATATACTAGAGCGTAGTAAACATCGAGTAACTGATCAGGAGTAACAATTGATTTCAGTTGAAGAATTGCGAAATAAGCACTATTCAGTTTTCTGCAGACGTGTTCTACATGTGATTTCCACTTCATATCACTGTCCAAAAGTACTCCCAAGAACTTTGTTTTATCAGATAACATTAAAATCTCAGTAATCACCATTATTCTAATATCACTGGCGACTTGATTCCTATTATAAAATTGCATGCATATGGTTTTTTTTTTCGAGTTGACAATTAAAGTATTTCTATAGCACCAGGCTGTGAATTCTTCTGATAACTTATTAATTATCAATAATTTATTCATTCATAGAATTCATGATGATGAGTTACAACTATTTGATTGTTTGATCTTCAATTTGATATTTCATAATTTCCCCTGTTATAAACATGTATATTATTTTTTGGGAATAATAAAGATTATTATTATTCTTATTATTATTATTATTCACGTTCCTTACCAATTCAGAAGGAGATGAAGCACAAGTTGCTATAGTAGTATCGTCTGCATATAAAACTATGTTTTCGGCATTGATGTGATCCGTCATATCATTTATATAGCACAAGAATATTAACGGACCTAAAATTGAGCCTTGAGGTACCCCAAGCTGAATTTTTCCTGGTGAAGATTTGATATTTCCAATTTTGTCATAAATTCGTCTATAGTGCAAGTAAGATGATAACCAAGACAAGGAAATTACCTCGAAAACCAAGACCCTCCAATTTCCGAATGACAACATTTAGGTCAATTGAATCAAAAGCCTTCGAGAGGTCGAAAAAAGCGCAGCTGCAAGTTTCTTTCGATCCAATGATCTATGGATGAAGTTGAAGAGATCAATTGTTGCAGTCTCAGTTGATGTTTCAGGAAGAAATCCATTATGGTGATTGCTGATTATTTTGAATTTTTCGAGAAAGGGTACTCAAAAGTCGTGAATCATGATTCGAAGATGCACTCACTTGTAGGGGGTGTTCCCTTCGGCGTGCAACCGCACGTGCTTGTTGAGGTTGCTGGGGTCGCCGAAGGGCCTGCTGCAGAACTTGCACTGCAACGGCTTGTACCCTGTGTGCGTCCGTATGTGTATCTTGAGGCCGTACTTCCTGGAGTAGCACTTGCCGCAGTAGAGGCACACGTGGCCCTGCCTCGACCTACCCAGGCTGCTCACCAGCGTCTCGACGTGCGCCTCGTCGAAGTAGGCTTCCGGCGGCACCAGGCGGCACATCGACGCCGTCGAGGTCTGCGAAGCGGCGCCGGCGTCCACCTCCGCCTCCGTCCTGACGAACGGTTTGAAGGCAGACTCGTAGGGTCGGTAGAGCCTGCCGGGGGTGGTGAGGTCGATGGGGGTCTTCTGCTTGTCGGACAGCTGGGGCAGCGAGAGGTGCAAGTCGAGGGCTGGCGGGGGAGCGACGGGGGGCGTTTGAGTCAGGGTGGCGGCGAGTTTTTGCCACAAAGAGGAGACGGACAGTCTGCCGCAGCCTAACGTCAAGTGCAGCTTCAAGGGGTTGGGAGCTTCGTAGAGGGCTGAACATCTGGTACACACGTATTTCTTCTGACCTGAAGAAATATGCGAGAACTATATGAACTGTGCATTCTTTCAGATTATTCATATGGCGGAGTTTCACTTCATGAGGAATATTACACTATATTTTAGTGTCGATAAACTTTAGAGATCAAAATTTCCACCACGTAGCTTGAGCATCACGTTTTTATATTTTTCGTACTCCATCAGAATCCACCCTATCTAGATAGGTAACCTTTGTGTCTTCATATCTACCTTCATCAGTAGTATTTCAGAAAAAATAAATTGAATTTCGTCAAAATTCGTCGAAATTTCGACCAATTTGGTAGAAATTTGGAGAATTCACTTCAGTTTTAAAAAACATCACTCTCATTACATTTGGTATAATAGGTACCTATGTTCATTTTAGAGAAATTGACTCATTACATTCTGATATTGGAATCCACTGATTTTATACTGGGTGGCCCAATGAAAACGAAACAAGGCCGATTTGTCAAAGTTATCGTTCTCAGAAAAAAAAACGCTTGATTTGGTCGATTTTTATTTCGAGGAGGAACTATTTTGCGCATGTTTTCAACTTTTTCACTTCAAACCCCATGGAGGGGTGAGCTCCAACCCTTCAATCTCAAATGGGATGAGGGGTCGGGTGATACATCATTTTGAAGTTCGAAATCTCTTACAAACGCTTCCTTGGTTTTGGAATTCAATGCAGTAGTTCTCGAGAAAACACGTTTATGAAAATAATTTGCTAGTGATGGAAAGTAACGCTTTTTTTCCCTTTCATCACTATTTCTCATTCTGTAGTTAGAACGATGTTCAACTAAGAAGTACCTCATGTGTTCTTTCTTCAAATCCTGTCCTATCCAACATTACATAAAGAATCATTTATTTCAATGACAGCTCCTTGATCTCTCCATAAAATGCATACCTCGTTTCGTTTTCATTGGGCCACCCTGTACGTGTATGAACAGAGTATGAAACTCTTCGTGAAACACGATTACTGCATCTCTTCTACTTCTCCACGTACGCTCGCCGTTCGGAAACGTAATACCGAAACGGTCGAGAATAATCTAGCTCACCCTGTATATTGGCCGGTGTCAAGAACGCGATCTGCATGATGGCCAAAACGTCCTCGGAGAACCACAAGAGCAGCTCGCGGCCCGCCTCGACCGGCCGCACGGCTTGCAGCACCAGCTTCGGAAGGTGATGCAGGTCCGCAGCTGCGTGCAGCTTCAGCTGCACGTTGTACGAGTGGCAGTCGTCGGAGAGGCGAATCGCCCGGATCCAATGGGTGCTGGGGCTCCACACGTGCTTGTATTTGTCGTCCAGGTCCATGACGGCGCCGCCACCAGCACAAGTGATCGAAATCTAGTCGAACAGGAGGAGGATTGTTGATTTGATTTGTTTCACCAGGTACTCTTTTTTCGTTTCCTGGCGATAATCATCTTGTTGTCTCTGATTCGATTGGTATTTACCACAAAAAATAATTCGAAAAAACATGATCTTGATAGGTTACAAACTCTTGATGGCCGAAATTCAATCAGTTTAATTCAAATCCCGAAATTTCGAAATCAGATAATGCCATGATACCACATAGTCTCCTGAAGTCTTTGATATATTCATGCATTCATACGGGGTGTTTTTGGGCCCATTTCAAAAAGAAAACTTCCCATCAACGTATGACCTGAACGTCTCAACTTTTGAGATACAGGGTGGTAAAGTTTTCGAATATAAATAGTTTTTTATTGATATCTGTACTACCACTTCAGATATTTTGATGAAATTTGGCAGACATGTACTATGTATCAAGAGGCATTATTCAGTGGACCATTTTTTCTTTCACCAGTGGCGTTCGTAGTTCTATTTCTCACACAGTATACTTTTAATACCTTTTTTATACATTCAAGAATTCAAAAATAAGGTGAAACATCCTTGAATGAGTTGAATCAACGTTCTTTAGCATCGTGGAGGAAGGTGGATTTAGCCTTTTCTAGCATCAGGACGGCGGTGTCAAAAGATAATCTATGTCAAAAAAACTAGTGCTGTCAAAATATCACAGATTCTCATTCGACAGCGCCGTCCGTATGAAAGAAGGATTTATCAAGGATGCTAAAGGCCATGCATTTAATAATAATAATTATAATAATAACATTTATCAATCCCGAGAAACATGTTTATGGAGGGACATGGAAGAAAACACTAAATTAATGAAAATACATTAAAAAATATAAAAGATCAGGTCAAATTGAAGATGGAACAGTTAAATCAGAATTAGTCAATATAAGAGGGTGAGTTAAATTGATAGAATATATTTCTTCAGTTAAATCTCGAATTTTGTGACGAGATTTATAGATTTCATTCTTTTAGGTGAACCGTTATGAATATTCGTTCCACAAAAATATAATGACTCTTTTCAGAATTGGGATTTTATCTGAACAGTTTTCAAATGATCACATTGTTTGGTGTGGTGATCATGGGAGTCAGAATTGATATTAAAGGTAAGATTCGAGTGTTTTTTCTTATTTCAATAATTTTCATCATTCAAGTTCTTCTTAGATCTTTTCCTTCTTTTTGACTTCTGGAATTTAACATGAAGGTATGAAAAGTATCCTGTGTGAGAAATGAAATTTCGATCTCTACCTGAAATTTTGTCCTGGAATATCTGGAAAAATATGTATGTTCGCGTATGATATCATTGTGAGTTCCTGAATTCGATATACCAATAGAAAAAATCATCGCATGCTAAGCGCAAAAACTATCATATTTTTTTTTTTTCGAAAAACCATTGCATGTCAAGTACAAAAATACCATAATTCGTCCAAAACGTGATAATTGAAAATGTGGTTTTGCAATAATTATAAATCATTTCAGGAAAAAATAAGAAAAACCGGTTACTTGTTGAACATCCTTGCGGCCGATCAGAAGAAGAAGGTGAATTTTCAATTTTTTTCCTGGAATATCTGGGAAAATATAAGTTTGCGCATGATTTTATTGTGAGTTCCTGGAGTCGAAATATGTGAGTACCAATGAAAATTTTCGAAAAAAAAAAAACATGGCATGTCAAGTGCAAAATTACCATAATTCGTCCAAAACGTGATGATTAAAAATGTCGTTTTGCTAATTATGAATTATTTTTGGAAAAAAATGAGAAAAACCGTTTACTTGTTGAACATCCTTGCGGCCGGTCGGAAAGAGAAGGTGAATTTTCAATTTTTTTCCTGGAATATCTGGGAAAATGTAAGTTTGCGCATGATTTTACTGTGAGCTCCTGGAGTCGAAATATATCAGTACCAATGAAAATTTCCGAAAAAAAAAAACATGGCATGTCAATTGCAAAATTACCATAATTCGTCCAAAACGTGATGATTAAAAATGTCGTTTTGCAGTAATTATGAATTATTTTTGGAAAAATAAAATGAGAAAAACCGTTTACTTGTTGAACATCCTTGCGGCCGGTCAGAAAAAGAAGGTGAATTTTCAAAATTTTTTCCTGGAATATCTGGAAAAATGTAAGTTTGCGCATGATTTTACTGTGAGTTCCTGGAGTCGAAATATGTGAGTACCAATGAAAATTTTCGAAAAAAAACCATGGCATGTCAAGTGCAAAATTACCATAATTCGTCCAAAACGTGATGATTAAAAATGTCGTTTTGCAGTAATTATGAATTATTTTTGGAAAAAAAATGAGAAACACCGTTTACTTGTTGAACATCCTCTCGGCCGGTCAGAAAAAGAAGGTGAATTTTCAATTTTTTCCTGGAATATCTGGGAAAATGTAAGTTTGCGCATGATTTTACTGTGAGCTCCTGTAGTCGAAATATGTGAGTACCAATGAAAATTTTCGAAAAAAAACCATGGCATGTCAAGTGCAAAATTACCATAATTCGTCCAAAACGTGATGATTAAAAATGTCGTTTTGCAGTAATTATGAATTATTTTTGGAAAAAAAATGAGAAACACCGTTTACTTGTTGAACATCCTCTCGGCCGGTCAGAAAAAGAAGGTGAATTTTCAATTTTTTCCTGGAATATCTGGGAAAATGTAAGTTTGCGCATGATTTTACTGTGAGCTCCTGTAGTCGAAATATGTGAGTACCAATGAAAATTTTCGAAAAAAAACCATGGCATGTCAAGTGCAAAATTACCATAATTCGTCCAAAACGTGATGATTAAAAATGTCGTTTTGCAGTAATTATGAATTATTTTTGGAAAAAAAATGAGAAACACCGTTTACTTGTTGAACATCCTCTCGGCCGGTCAGAAAAAGAAGGTGAATTTTCAATTTTTTCCTGGAATATCTGGGAAAATGTAAGTTTGCGCATGATTTTACTGTGAGCTCCTGTAGTCGAAATATGTGAGTACCAATGAAAATTTTCAAAAAAAAAACCGTCGCATGTCAAGTACAAAATCACCATAATTCATCCAAAACGTGATGATTATGAAAGTCGTTTTGCAGTAATTATGAATTATTTTTGGGAAAAAAAATGAGAAAAACCGTTTACTTGTTGAACATCCTTGCGGCCGATCAGTCTGAAGGGTTCGATGGGCAACGTGGTGGCTCCTTGAGGTATACCTTCGGTGGCGGTAACTCTGCCAGGCACCAGCAGCTCCGACGAACCGCTCACCAACCCGGAAATGTTATCCGAATCGCCGGAAGCGTGGAAACTTGCGGGAAACATCCTTCCGATTCTCCAACGGAAAGTCGCTAGTCTATTTGACGGTTTTGACAGTTCTATTTTGACTGTCGGCGATATACTGCGCGATCCTTGGGTGGACGATTGCCCCCCTCCACCCCCCGACCAGTCGGGGTCGAAATAAGAAAACCGCGAATGTGTTTTCACCACCCACCACCCTAGGTGGTTATCTCGGTTCCTGCCCCGCACATCCCTCTGTGACGACAATGGACCGTTTCTGATTCGCGACAGGCCCGGGCTCACCCTCGATTCGACGAATTTCGAGATATCGGGTCGGAAAAGGGCTCGAAACATCATCACCACTGCTTTCCATCGACGGTGATTCAAAGAACTTGACTGGTTTTCTACCATTTTTGTTGAATTGTGTAGAATTGATATAGAACCAGCTTTTTTGTGTGGGAATTTTCGGAATTCAAACAAATAAGCATGTTTCGAGAGGTTTATTAATACAGGGTGGCCCAATGAAAACGAAACGAGGTATGCATTTTACTGAGAGATCAAGGAACTGACATTGAAATCAATGATTCTATAAGTAATGTTGGTTAGGACAGGATTTGAAAAAAAAAACACATAAGGCACTTCTTAGATGAACATCGTTCTGACTACCAAATGAGAAATAGTGATGGAAGAGAAAAAAGCGATACTTTCCATCACTAGCCGATTATTTTCATAAACGTGTTTTCTCGAGAACTACTGCATTGAATTCCAGGAACAAGGAAGCGTTGGCAAGAGATTTCGATTACCTTAAAAATGATGTATCACTTGACCCCTTATCCCATTTGAGATTCAAGGATTGGAGCTCACCCCTCCGAGGGGTTTGAAGTAAAGAAGTTGAAAACATGCGCAAAATATTACCCCCTCGAAAAAAAAATCGACCAGTTCGATGATTTTTTTTTCTGAGAACGATAACTATGTCAAATAGGCCTTGTTTCGTTTTCATTGGGCCACCCAGTATAACTTTCATAATAGTCAACGAATTTTCTATTATTTCTCAAAGCAAAATTGCACAAATTGAATTCGAAGCTAAAACATTAAGTACAAGTCCTTTGTTTCATATGATTCACTCTCTGAAGGATACTGTAATGATCCATGATATTACTATTATGAAAAGTATAATCATGACAATACTAATACTAATTATTTCATGATTTAAATTCGGAATAGACTATGCCTCAAACAACCACAATGATTTTCTCATCTAGGTATATTATCTCAGTAATATCCCTCAATATCTGCAAAAATCTTTCATCAATAGAACGGCAAAGTTGTGGAATTCTTTGCCTAGTGAAGTCTTTTCTGATGCTTACAACCCCAAAACTTTCAAGAAAAATTCCAACACCTTAATTCTCTCCCAAAATTCTACCACTGGCTAACACGATGTTCCTCGAACATCATAGTTTTCCCTTTCGTGTGGTCAACGAATGAAAAAAAAGCGAAAGTATCAATATATTCCACTATCTACATATTTTACAGACCTGAGACACATCATCATGCGCAAGACTGTTACACACAATGTCACACAATGATCTACCAATAGTCATCCTGTATTTTACACTGTGAATGTTTTTCACGTGAAAATTGTATAGGTGTTGTGCTGTTATGGCTCTTTCTTTAACTACTCACGTTAATGTTTTGATAATGGAAATCACATTTTCCGAAAGCTCGACCTCCAAATAAAGAGTCAATCTTTTCATTTGGCCATTTCCAAATTTGACTACAACCTCGAGAAAAACCTTTCTTCATCGTTGTTCTCATAAACTGGTTTTAACAACTAGTAATTTTATGAAAATATGTGCTTTGGCCTCGCCTGTGTCACCATGTAGACATATCGCTCTTTCTTTCATTTTCCTTGCCATTGGCCGGCAAAATCCGTGAAGTCCGGTGCTGTCCCCTGAAACAAGTGTGTGTTCTCTATCAGGTTGCAAAATAAACTTATTGTGGAATCAGCCCCGCCCTCCGTTAATGTGTGTTTAATGCCCGCCCGCTGCACGCGCTTGCACTTGTTTGTCTCCCTCTGTACGAGAAGAGGACGATTATTCCTACATCAGCAGGGGTGGTTTTGTTGATCGGGGATTATATTACAACTTACTCTCACTTCCCTCATTATTTCATTGACTTTACTTTGGCGATCTCGAACTTTTTCGCATCAGTTTCACTTGATACCAATTTAGTTATAATCACCATGGACCACGTTGGAGAGAGATTCTTCAAAGTCAATGTATATTGATAAATGATGATTAACATGCGAGCTCTTACTTACTCTCACTTCCTTTATTGTTCCATTTACTTTGCTTTTCCGATCTCAAGCGCGAGCGCGCATCATTTTCAGGAATTTAATTCAAGATTATATTGTCTCAAAACCGTTTTTCGAATTAGCTTTGCTAGGATAAACTTTATTTCATGGGGAGGAAATGAACCACTTCATTCCCATTTTGGGGGACTATACTTGAATGACCTCAGTAGCTCCCGGAAATGAAAGTATTATTATCATTATTATTAAGAGTATTATTATTTTGATTCCGATTCCGATAATAGAAGTTTGAATGTACGCAGATCATATTGTATTGATAGCTGATACTGGAGAAAAAATGCGAGGACTGATCAATGTATGGACAGACCAAATAGAGAAATTAAAAATGGAAATCAACACAGAAAAAAGTGAGACAATGGTGATTAATAAGAAAGAGGATACCGACACAAGTATAATATGCAGAGAAACATAATTGGGATACCATATGAATACCTCGGAAGTATTATCAGAAAGGATAAAAAAATAGAACTAGAATTAGCAAATAGAGCGAGGAAATCAAACAAGATATACTATTCATTCAATAAGATATCAGGAAAAAGAGAATTCACACAACAAAAAAAGTTAACAATATATAATACAATTGTTATACTAACCCTGCTATACGCTCGTGAGAACTGGACAGTACAAAAGAAACACTAGAGTAAAATGAATGCAATGGAGATGAGATACATGAGAGAAATAGCAGGAATCAATAACCAAGAAAATATCGAAGAGACAATTGAATTGGTATGGACATGTAATGAGAATAGATTCAAGCAACAAACGAAGAAGAATACAACAAAAAAGATGCATGAAGCAAGAAACATAAAAAAGAAGAAGAAGAAGAAGAAGGGAAGACCACGGAAGAAATGGATGCAACGAAAACAGAGGCAGGAAGAAAAAGAGGAGAAGTCGTTGAAGATACTGACAGGAAATATGAAATCATGGAAACAATGAGTAAACGACACACCAGATAATCAGCCCAAATCCGACGCCCAAGAGGGTAAAAGGAAGGGGGGGAAGAGAGAAAGATTCGAATTGAATCGAATTGAATTTCGTAATATTCGATAAATGGATTCATTGTGTGTTAATTGATTGGATTGGAGTTAATTGATTTCAATGTGCCAAATAGAACTTTAAGAAATACAAACCTCTTTCAAATAACACACCATTCTACTATTTACGGACAACACTCACCTATTGAGAGAACATTGAAAATAATTAATGAAAATGATTTAGACATTTTTCATGGATCACCAAACAGTTTCAAAATACTTGTCAGATCTTTGTTTTGAAGTTTATGAAGTTTTTCAAATTTCTCGCAACAAATATTGAATATTTGAATATTAATATTGAGCACATTCACTATTAATAAAATGTATATATGTATATTTTTTGTAATGGGGTTTCTCGGAAATAAATGAATAAAAAAAAAATAATAAAAATATAAATCTTCATCCGTGATCATATACAATGAGGGTGTACACACCATCGAATTTCCAACTGAATCCACCTTAGTAATATTGTCTCATACGAAAACTTCATGTAACGACATCGTTCGTTCTCAAATTTAACTCACATGCTTCATTTTCGAATTCAAATCACAGCATAATTTTCTTCATGCAAGAGTTTTGTCGAGAGAATCGTTATCTCTGTCAGAAACTATGTGTATGACATACAAATATAGTCGGAACGTATGTCGCGATAAATAAGGAATTTTCTCATTAATTCTGATTCGTTACTCTAGCAGTTCGTCTTTGCTTGAGGATGGCAACTGAATGTCACTCAATCTGTTCTTTTTCTGCTGATATGGAAATTGCGAATTTCACTAATCATTTTAAAAACGTAGAAGGTATTCAAAGGATAACGGCTAGTGCAAGAGAACTAGTTAGAGTGAGTGCTTATAAAACGATGAATTTTTTTTTCTAAACATGCCAATTATTTAGGATAAAATCTCTGTGAGCAGTGAAAGAATATTCGAAAAATGGATGTCAACGAAGTCAATCGATGTAGCTTGACATATGTTCCGTGAAATCCCGACGGAAGGGCAATCGACGAATCTCTGCGACACTTGTCACCCTCTCTTTTTCGAACACGGGGGTGCCTCAGGGACACCTTGCGAGGGCACTCGACCAGAGGATGGGAGAGCACGTGCTGCCTTTCCCTGACACGTGCCTCTTCCCAGGCCACTTTGCTGACACAGGTCACGGCATGTTGGTGTTGAAAAAAGTCTGATTTTTCGGTAGTCCTACGTGGAAATTTTCAGTGTTTTCAATTCTTTTTGCGCTCGTGGAAAATAGAATCATATTTTTTTGTGATCGCGGTTTTGTCTTCCTATTTTCATGTTTTACTACTTTCAGGATAATCAAAAATTCACTCTCACCATGATATTGATCATATTTGGAAATTCTCAAGATAATTTTAGCTCACAGAGTGTTTTATACGGTGTGACAATTTGAAAACTTACAATGAGCTGCATCTCACTAACGATAGATGATATCAAAAATACTTGAAATCGTTTTTAGGATAAGAATCGAAACAAATATGACATTTAAGAGAAAATAAATCATGCTGTTATCATCATGCTTGTGTGTCTTATATGTCCCGATCATGTAAAGAGTCATTCCTATACCTCTTGTAGAGTTATGGGGTGAGTTTATTTAAAAACGTGTTAAAAGGGAAGTCACTATTTTTCGATTTTCGTAAGTTTGCTGAATTTTTATCGACAACGGATTTTCTGGAGGTGGATTTTTGCTCTGCTAACTAAAACAACTCGAAAACGAATGCCCTCTGGTCCTTTCAGTAAACATGCAAACTTTTAATCACATTTTGATGTTCACGAGTTTCAATTCAAATTTCTGTGTCTTGCTTTCCAAAGTGGCGACGGCATTTTTTTACCTCGAATAATTGCGATATAATGAATAACGGAAGATCCAGTCTCAAAAAAAGATAACTTGACCTTGGCACAACCAATCCAGACTATTTTCTACTATCGATAATGGATCATTTCGTCCTATTGCTGAAAGTCATCAACTTTCACTTTAGAGAAGAAAATTGATAAAATAAATGACAGTAAACAAATCAGTAGTTCAATTTAGTGTTTTATTTTTATACAAAGAACTACATAATGGTCTTGGGATCAAATCATTGAATTAGGTCAAATTGATAATACCCAATTCCACTCTGATCAAGAACTCAATTATTTATAATGGAATAAAACTATACAATCATTTGCCAAATGCAATAAAAAATATCTTGTCTGTTCATAAGTTCCGTACTAAGGTGAAAGCATTACTTATCGCCAATCCTTTATATAACCTGGGTGAATACTTTTTACAGGAATTCTAAAATGAAAAATGAAAAAAAGAAATCATCCTCCTTCCTTACATTTACTTTTGAAGCTCTTTAATGGTTTTAATCCCCTACTCGAATTCGACCTGAACCTATTAGTGTTTTAATTATCCCAACGATGGCTTTATACAAGCTCATTTTTACAATTTCTGATTGTTTTGTAGTAAAAAATCTTTTGATGCTCTCAAAGTTTCAATCCTCTACTCAATTTTGACCTGAACCTATTAGTGTTTTAAATATTTCAACGATGGCTTTATATCAACCTATTTTTTACAATTTCTGTTGGTTTTGTAGTAAAAATATTTGTATTATCTGTTTTATCACTTACTTATGTATGAATATTTGAATTATATTTATTATATTACAAGCTTTGTCAACAAGTGTGTATGTACTTACGGCAATAAAGCATATTTTGAATTGAATTGAATTGTATATCAATTTCACAAAAATCTACAAAAGCAATAAATCGAAAAAAATCCCTAGATTTGCAGTTAACAATTTATTCATTTAGGAAAGATTACTTGAGTATTATTAGGTTCTACATGACGATTATAACTGTAATGAAGAAACAAATGAATTAATGTTGAAGAAGTGAAAGATGCTCTTCACTTTAATGTCTTCTCTCATTATTCGTATTCCAGCAAACTGGTCACACGTTCAAAGTCTTTAACTATGTCTAATTGGGATCTTCCTCAAAGTTTGGAGGTCGTAAGCATCAGGAAAGACTTCACTAGGTTAATAATTCCACATCAACTTTGCATACAGATTCAAATACCGAATATTTTGGATGACGTATCATCAAATAATTCGAATTAATGAATCAATTAGAATAGGAAAAATTTAATAAAGCCTTCCCTCGGGCACAGCAGAGTACAATAAAGTACAGTCGGCAAACCAAGCGAGAACTTGTCCTATGTTTACCCCCCGCATTAAACACACCCCTTTGCACTGAATAAATGAGTCGGTGGATTTTTTAATCGAAACTCGCGATCTAAATTCCAATCACAATGGCCGAATGAATTTCGCCTGGATTACTTTTTGAGCCTGATCCTTATTCTAATCTCGATCTCGAGCGGTCAGGAGAGCGTGAAAATATCCTTTCGGTTTCGTATTATTATAATGTGCACCTGTATTTTTCCGGGTCGAACGCGAAACGAGGGTTGGAAGCATTCGAATCGACCCTCTCTATTATGCGAACATAGTTTGTGTTTGGAAAAAAAAACATTATCGGGAACCGGGAACTGTTTATTGTCTTTGCTAAAACTCAGGGTTCTATCGGGAAATAGAATAGATATTTACCAAAGTTGTACTGAAATAGATATTTACGTTACTAGTCCGGTAAGCACACTTTTACAGTACGAGTGAGATGTTTACGGACGAGGCGCAAGCCGAGTCCGGAATTTCGAAACGAGTACTGTAAATGTTTACCGGACGTGTGACGTATAACATTTTATTTCATACTGCTGAAAAACAAAAATGAACAGTGAAAAATAAAATATTAATCTTTGTTGAAGTGCTACAACAAAAAAATGGGAATGTATCAGCAAGTAGCAACTCCCTAATAAATAATTCATCCAATGGAGCTCCTGGTATCCATATTCATGGGAACGAAAATTTAACGGTTAATATTAATATTAGCAATAAGTAATTTCTGTGTATTGTTTTGCTGTTGAATTTTCAATAAATGTATTCATGCTTTCGACGCATAACTGAGTTTTCAATATTTACAATCCGGTAAAATTTCATTACGGGATAGCAGCACGTAATGAAATATTACGTGCGCCTATCCTGTAAAAGTCTATTTTCCGGATTGAAATCAGGTACGTAAAGGTATGTTCTGTTGTGTTGAGAACGGGAGCAGATTCGTCGAAAAGTCCACCAAGATAAGTAGAAGTTTTATTCTCATTAAATATATTAATATTTCCAATTTTTTCAAAAAACAAGGTGTCACTGACAAATACAGAATTTTTCTTATAGGTATCTGAAGGTTTAATTTCAAGCGCAGTGACATTTTGGGGCAGAACACAAAATCTGTCCTTAATACAAGTATATTGAAATAATTATAGTAACTTCTAATTCATTTTTTCGGAACGAGGAGAGAAAATCCCACAAAAAAAGCTGGAAAAATCTGTTAGTTATGGACCTAGATCTGTACTCTGTACGTTTCCGACCCCAGAGTATGCGGGACTGCCTCGCCCCGCATATTAAAAAGGGATATCGAAGCTTGGACAACAATGGCCTTATATTATTTAATAGACGTCCTTTTGTGGCGCGACGCCTTTGTAATGGGAACTGCGTCGAATGTTCATTTGTCACACTTGCACCGGTGCAACTTCGAACAGGGGCGTGGAAAACAAAGGGGATGGACAAAACTATGCAATAAACTTGATACAGGAAAACACTTCAAAGTGGCCCAGACAACACACGAACATTCGATGGATGTTCAGTGGATATCCATCCCGGATATTTCGGATGGACGTCCAAATATTATCCAAAGGATATCCCATGGACGTCCAATGGATGTCTTCAGGCCACCAACCTGGACGTCCATAGGATATCCCTCATGGATGTCAGAAAAAACTGGTATCACGGGAGACTGAACCTGCAACTTTTCGATCTTTCGAAATCTATGAGGTCTGATGACTTTACCACTAAGGCTATCACACTTGTTGAAGATTTATATCCCAACAAGATCCTTACCAGTATTTGGGGTGTCTGATGATGGTTCTCATTTCAGTAGCAGGTTCATAGTTCCATAACGTGTGAAATGGAAATATACTGTCGTGTAACATCAAAAAATAATGTTGCAGTCATGAAAATTTCAGTCTTTTGATATATTCAGTAGCTTTATCTTTTAAACGAAAAGAACGATATTTATGAAAATTTGCAGGTGAGTGCAATGGAAAATGCATCTGAGTACATTTTTTTGTTGATAATATACTTCCGATCTAACCGGAAATGCCATCAACTCCTTTGATTTGAATGGGACACCCTATATATTTCTACAGATTTTGAAAGAGATTGTTATTTTGAATTTATACATACTGAGTTGAGTGTAAAAAAAATGTAAAAACTAGGAATATAGCACTTAAATCAACCTCCTTTGAGTTTTTGAGAGCAAAAAACTATTTAGATAAACTAATTGATGTTGTTTGCATGCATAGTAATAAATAAACGAGTACTCTTCAAGTGTCAAATTCTAATTGACGAAGATAAATTTTACAATCACCATAACCGATCATCATTAGAATTTCACTACGCTCTTTTTCACACAATTTAATCATTCTACATTGTATAATTTGTAAATTGTACTTTTACAAGAGACAAAATGCAGTGATCTCTCGAAGAAGATATTGTGTTTGCTGGATTATCAATATCATATCAGTATTTATCGGCCACTGTTATTAGACGACGCCCCTGTTCTCGATTCCTCCCTCGATATCCATCCCCTATTTCATCACCGCAAACCACCCTGTCCGGCTAGTGCAAGCTCAATTGATTCCTAATTTCGAATTCTAATACGATTTGATTATAATGAAAGTGAGTACGACCAACCCAGCGAAAGCGTCAGCAGGATGCATGTTTGCCGGAGAATTAGCGGCTTGTTTGGCAAAAGGATTTGAGAAAAAAAGTTCTTTCAAGTGATTTATATACTTAGCATCTTTATTAGCAGGATTATAGCTCGTTTGGTTTTGAACTTTACATCTCGATATCTTGCTATTTCTCATGATTTATGTATGAATATCCTGCCCATTGATCGATTCATATGAGACGATTCGATTGAGCTCTGAATACTTATATTGGTAGCAATTTTTCATTCTGCATGGAGTTTTGATGATTGTGAAATGATCCTATTGTTATGTCAAATATGTATAATTATGATGTGTTTACTGTAAAGGAAACGGTCGTGCAATTACGGTGTGTCACGAGACGCACTCGAAAATCACCTAGGCAACCCATCGAACTGTTATGTACAGGGTGGCCAGCAAAAACAGAGCCGTTTTATGTAAAACTACGTGAACGTTTTGAAAAACAAGAAAAACACATGGATGAGCTTGTTTAGCCTCAGCTAAACAGTCAATTTTGCTTTTAGAAACGTCCAAATTAGTGTTCCGATCACCGTTCCGTTTGTTGTTCTATACAGTGGTTCTCAAAAGTCCCCTCCCAACCTTCCGAACGATTTGACATAAACAAGTGAAATTTGGAAGCTGAATATTGAAGGTTGTAAACTTCCCTACTAGCTATGACGAAATCGTCAAAGAAGACGTCACAAGGCCATTGTGACCAATAATTTTAAATGGAACTCGAAAAGGTATAAAAAAAACATATTCAATGATACTAATTTTGTTTGTGTTCATGGAAATTTTGGCAACTCGCTTTTAAAAAAAGTAAAACTGTGATGCATTGAAATCATTGAATCCTAAAAACCAAATTTCAAGCTCCGCCAAATTTCACTTGTAGAATAATAGTTCCAAATATAAGAGAGAGGAGGGACTTTTGAGAAGCAATGTATGTGTTCGGCTTATTGTTCATGTCTGTACGAAGCTTATACAGAAATACGGCTTTATCTGACAAATTGTTGTTATCTTGGTGATCTAAATGAAATCGTTGAAGTCTCTTCATAAGAGCTTTTCTTGTTTTATTCTCTTTCTGAACACAGTTTCTGATATTGACACTTTTTCTCCTCCATTTCCTTGAATCTCCCTGTATAGCTATTTTTCGTTCACATCCAAATATATTGTGTGAACGCTTCATTCCTTCCGGAACTATGAAGCTTCCTTGAGAAAGGAATTTTTTTGCGAATACTTACCTTCACCCTATAAAATCACCTTGCCTATCGAATAAGACATTTAAATTCTTGTTGAGAACAATTTGGAAAGCCTTATGAAAATATCATAAAGAATCTGGAGAGATCCAGAATCTATACAGAGTAGTCCTCAAGCAATTGTAATAAAAGAATTATATATTTTACGACTGAAATTTTTAAAATATATTTTTTTTTATTCATTAGTGTTGAAATCTTTCTGACTAGGAGTTTTCGGGCAGGATGAATCCTAATTATTACCGTAATCCATGCTGATGCATTCTCCAGATCGAAATCTGTTTTGCCTCTTCTTGCCAAGTGAGAGTTTCTTCGATCACTCTGTATTCACCGGATGTCTTGCCTGGCGTTTTTATTTTGTCTAATTCAATGCTTCCAAATTCGCAATACCTCGTAGAAATTCAAAGGAGATGTGAGGCAAGAATGGCTGGTGTCCAAATGCGATTTTCTCTGAGGATTTCCTTACGGCAGTGTCTACTGGTCTGTCCTCACGGTCCTGAAACAACATCTCATAGACATGTTCTTGAAGCAGAATATGTATCTACGTGTGTTGGATTTTCATGGTTTTGACTACAAACCGCAGATTTGTGCGATGGCGAATCATTTTTTGATACCAAAAAAATACCTTCAACTATTCAATGTTGTTTGTTTGCTGGGATGCCCAAGAATTTTCAGTATTGAGGATTCAGCATGTCAAAAAATGTGTAGAGCTCTATTTTATTTTTCAAATCATTTTCACTCATATTCGAATCTCAGTGAAACTAATAACATTCTTAACATGCTTAATAGATCGAGTTATACAAATATAGAGCATTAATCCATCAGGAATATTTCTCTCAGGAATATTTCTCTCTTCGAAAATTCAGTTCGGGATTGTTGATTATACAAGGTGTTCGGGATAATGTGGGAAACTTCTCGTAGTCAGATGGACCTTGGAAAAATAAAATTTCAGGTTCTTATATTTTTTTCCCACAGGCCCATGAAGGTTTGGCTGGAAATTGTTGTTCTCAAATAACTTCCAAAATAAATAATACAATTCAATGAGAATTCAACTTGAGGTACATTATTAAGGGTCCCTCAGAATATTGTCCTTGAAACATATTTAGCTTTCTTATAATTTCACTGATGGATTGAGATTTTTTGAGTTCTTTTTTATGCTCAATTTTCCAAAACCCTGTATGATAAAGGCTTCAGAATGAAAATGGATAGCTCGAACCTCGAACTAAAATAAGGGTACTCTTGTTTCTTGTCGATAAAATAAACCGTTTTCGAAGAAAAGGATTATTAAAAAAAATATGTTTTGTTTTCAATGAATAGGGAAATGATTTGATTTTTCCTCAAAAACTGTTCATTTCATTGACAATAAATAAGAGTACCTTTTCAATTCGAGGTTCAAACTACCGAAATTTATTTCAATAGTCCTTTTTCATACAGGGTGTTATTTATCATACTGGATGTTCTTTGGGGGCTCTGCGAAAACTTGCCTAAAGAAAAAAAATCATAAAATCTTTTCATCTTACTTTTTCAGGTTCAATCTGAATCCGAGAGATCCCCCACATTTTCTTGGACACCCTGTATATCCGTTGGGTGATGAGCACCCCAAAGCTGGGTCAACATTTCCAATAATAAAGTATACTTCTGATACAATGAATCGACTAATTCATATTAACCTTCACTGCCTATTGTACCACCAGATACGCCTCGCATTATACATGGTGTTTATCGGAGTATGACCGTGTACGGCTCTTAGAATGCTTCTTTCATTAGAAACTCTCAGTGTTTTACTCTCTCTCTTATCGCGATTACGCCACTCCGAGTGATTGAGGTGATTTCTTACGCTCGTCAGTGATCGCAAAGTGGGTGGAGAAGAAAGTCCAAAGGGAGGCAAGCCCGAAATAGACTAGAACTAGAACAAGGTGCTTTTGTGATATTCACATCGAGCCTGATGAAGACAATTATGCTCGAAAATGTCGTGCGTCCTGAGCAACGTTGTTTTCTTCCTGCTGATCGCGAAGTTTCTCGCTCAACGTGCTTGTCCACCGAAAGATGCCATCCTCCCTTGCAGGTGTCTACTGAGACTCCAAGAGTATCAAATTTGGTGAGTCTCGAAGCAGAAACCTAGTGTGTCCGAGGATGAGAGAACTATCCGAATTTGCAGGTGTTCCAACAGTAATCTGCCGCACGTCCTGGAAAGCCTGAAATCCATAGCGAAACATATCCCACATCCCGTCGACGAAATGATACTGGAGAACAACTTTCTGACGTCCCTGCCAGGCAGGACTTTCGCTCCTTTACGCGTTCTCAGACTGATGCTGCGCCACAACAATCTGGAAAGGGTGTCCGGCGATTTCCTAGCTGGTTTGGAGACCAGCCTCATGGAGATCTTCATCGTCGAACCTCGATTGAGCAGCTTACCAGCCTCGTCTCTGGCTCGACTCAAGAACCTCAGAGCGGCCACTATAAGCTCAGAGCTGCTCAAACGTCTGCCACTCTTCTCCGGCCTGCCCCAGCTGAGATACGTGCACGTGCAGTCGACATCCTTGGCTGAGCTCGCTGCGACGAACTTCAAACATTTGCCTTCGTTGGAGGCTTTGCACATCGACTCCAGCCCAAAGTTGACTAGGCTAGAGTCGCATTTACTGGAGGATTTGCCCAAACTGCGACTGATCAATGTCACTCGTTGCGGCGTCGATTGGATTCACGCCAGGGCGTTCAGGAGACTACCGGCTTTGAGAGAGCTGAGTTTGACAGGAAACCAATTGACAGATGCTCGTTTGGTCGGCAGGGCCATTAGAGAACTGCCAACTCTGGAAGTCGTCAAGTAAGATACAGCTCGTGAATAAAGTCATCACGCCACTTGATTATTTTTCTCTCTCTCTCTTTGTAGATTAGACGATAACAAAGTGGATGAGCTAGGCGAAGCTAGCTTCACGGACTCGCCATCCTTAAGGAAAATCGACCTGGCCAACAACGTCATCACACGAGTCCGACGAGGTGCCTTCCACAATCTGCCCAAACTGAGAATCCTCGATGTGTCCAACAACGCCTTGAGAGACTTCCACCCGAACAGCTTCTCGCCCTCGGAGAATGCTCTGGAAGAAATACTCGTCTCTCACAACAACCTAACCGACATCGGACAGCTGAGGTCTATCCTAGACAGCTCCCCTCGACTGATATTCCTCGATATGAGCCACAACCGAGTCAGGTCCATACCTTTCGGAACGCTGCGCGGCCACCCTACCCTCGAGCAGATCGACCTGGGGTACAACAGTGTGCAATCCATCGATAAAGAAGCTTTCACAGCGATGCCAGCGCTCAGAGAACTGAAGCTAGCTAACAACTCGGTGAGCGACGTGGCGTCCATCCCGTTCTGGAACCTTCCATCGTTGAAAGGACTGGATTTGGCCAAGAACGGTCTCGCTAGACTCGAGCCGGCGTTCTTGAGCAACGTGGCTGCCCTGAGACGGGTGGACCTGAGCCAAAACTCGTTGAGCTTCGTCGATCCCGAGGCTTTCCTGCAGACTCCGGCATTGGAGCACATCAATTTGTCCCACAATGCCCTCGAGGGGTTGCATGTGGTGACCCTGAGGCACTTGAGACAGCTCTACGAAATCGATGTCGGACACAACCGTCTGCGAGATGTGCCAGGCGGTTTGCCTGGGAACCTAGAGTATTTGCGGCTGAAAGACAACCAGATAATTCGATTGTCTCCTCAGGAGTTGGATTTGCCGTCTCTGAGGCTCTTGGATCTCAGTAAGAATATGATAAATAAAATACCTGAGGGCAGTCTCAAGGGACTAGTGAACTTGAAACGACTCTACCTAGGTGAGTGCATGTTGTTGGTGATCAGGTTGTTGTGCTAGCTTAAGGATGGTCTTCTTTCAGGTACGAATCTATTGACCAACTTGGAAACCTATTCTCTCGACGGTCTCGGTAATCTGGAAACTTTGGACCTCAGTAACAACAGGTTGGTGCAACTCTATCAAAACTCGCTCGAGCCACTAGTTTCGTTGCGATATTTCAACGTGGAAAACAATCGGCTGAGCGTATTGGGCTCCGAATTACTGTTGTCGTGCAAGAACGTGCTTCAGATCAATCTGAGTCGCAATCGACTCCCAGACATTCCAGGCAGAGCTCTAGAAAGTAATAAGAAAACAGAGTTCTTGGACTTGTCCGATAACCTTCTGGTCCGGATGCCCCAAACTATTTACGGAAACTCCAATTTGAAGAAGCTCCATCTGACGAATAACAGAATCAAAGACATCAACACCACCCTACTCAACAGCTTGATGAATCTGAGAGAATTGAAACTCTCCAAGAACTTCATCAAGGCCATCGAAGAGGGTTCTTTCTCGGACCAGAAGCATCTGAAAACTATACATTTGGACGATAATGAAATCGATTTCGTGGAACCAAATGCCATAAAGAACCTGCCAGTCCTAAAGACTTTGAAACTGAATGATAATAAATTGGAGAGGCTGCCCAACAATATTTTGCACAATCTGCCTTCACTTCGAAGCCTAGAGCTTCAGCACAATCGACTGAGGAGCATCCAACCTTCAGCCTTCAGTCAAATTCCACATGTGTTGACGTTGAACTTGAGCCACAACGATTTGACTACCTTAGAAGACGCTGGCGTTCAGAACCTCAACTCTTTGGAACTTCTCGACTTGAGCTATAACAAAATAAGGAGATTATCAGGCAGAAGTCTGGACCGTCTGGAGTGGATGGTGGAACTGAGAGTGGACGGTAATAACATCTGCGAGGTCAGAGAAGGCGTGTTCGACAAGCTGCTGAGGTTGAAACTACTGAGCATCAGGCACAACAAGATCACGTTCATACCGGAAATGGCAGCGCAGAGGCTCTTGAGCAACGTGGCGACGATCGACGTGAATGGTAACCCCTTGGCCTGTACCTGCAATATGCTGTGGCTGCAGGCCTGGATCAAGGAGACGGCTCAGGAGAGCCCCAACTGCTCCGACGGCACGCTTCTCAGGGAACTGCCGTTGACTACCCGAGATTGTCCTCGGGAAGAGAGGCAGAAGAAGGGAGTGACTTTGTGCGATGCAGATGCTTTTGATGTTCACCGGCTGTACTCGACCTCCCAAGTGCTGGCGATTTCGGAGGCTAACCTCACGTCGAACGGTACCAGGAGTAGTTTGGGTGAGAGGACTAGTTTTGCACCGACTCCTGAGGAATCGGAATACTTTTACGATTACTACATCGATTACCCTCAAAACGGTACTCTGTTGGACTCTGAAGTGAGTGGAGAAGAGAAGAGGAAGAATGGGGAGGTTAACACCAATCAGAACATACTGGAAGGGTTCCTTCATGCCACGTCGAGTCATAACGTCACAGGTATTTGTTGTACTTTCTTATTGAGACATTCACAAGTTGCTTCAACCGAATGGATGGTAACCTGATATTCGATATACAGTGTGTGCGATTTCAAATCGCAACACGCTCTCATTTGAAACCCGTCGACCGATTAGGAAAAACATCTAATATAGTATGAAGTACTTAACCAGGTCTCTCTTCATGTCTGAAACATTCTCATTTTCAAGGCCTACGATTGTTTGCTGGAGGGGTCGATATCTCGAAAACGATTGCGGCTCATACTAGCAAAATCTTGCTCTTTCAATTCACTGTGTATTAGAGTTCAAGGGGTTCATATGATCTTGGTTATTCGATGAAGGAACATACCAAATTCTGAAATGAAAAATTCAATCATCGTAACTTGTACAGAAGATACCAGTAGGTCAGACAGAAAATAATAAAACTGAAGTTGAAAAAATTAATATTATTATCCATATTTTTTCTGAAAATATCGACGGTAGTGATCGATTCAGAGGAATATTCTAAACATTTTCATAGTCATCTCGAAGTGTCACAATTTCCAAAAAAAAAAATGCCTCAATTTTTCTAGATTTTTAAGAAATTCATCTCCTCGTCTTTCAAACTCAGAAAATAGAGATTGAAATGATCATTTATTCATCATGATTCATGAAAAAAGGACTATGTATGTTAAAGAAATATCAAATTTTTCTTTTCTCTACAACCGCAAAAGAAGAACTTTCAGAAGAATATCACAAGCGAACCAACCAACCTCACCAAAAATCGGCTGAAGGGTTTCAAAAATCATTTCGAAATTTCTGGACCATACAAGTTTTCATGAACTCTGATTTTTACAAGCTCCATCGCATTCTGAAATTCCACTATCGAAACCTGAAACACCCTGTACATGAATCTATTTCCTATAACGAATCAAAGCCAACATCCGTTCAGAGTTGAAGGACAACACGTTTTCTTTTTCTCAGGTGACACCCCGACGTTATATGCTGCCTCCTCGAAAAAACCCAAGCCTGATATCCCCCAAAACGTCAGCCATTCCCCAAGCAACAGTGGTTTCACGTTCTTCGGTATTCCTCTGCCTGACGTCGACTTGAAAAATTTATTCGCGAGAGATCAGTCTCGAACGGCCGTCATGCAAAGGAAATCAGCCATCGTCAATGATCCTGTCGACAGCAAAAAGAAATTCCTTGGTCATATGGAGACGATGCAACCACATAGAATGCCAGAACTCCAAGGAGGTTTCGTTCCAGTCCTGCCTGGCTATGGAGGCTTCAAACCCATGCCAGTTCCCAGTTTAGCTACCAAATATCCCGAGAGGAAACCAGAGATGCTGCAGCAGCTGAAACTGCACAAGAAACAGACGATACAGAATGTCCAATCGGTGGTCGCAGAGGAAAAAATCACACAAAATGTCCAACAAAAGCAACCAGTGATGAAGGATGAACAGAAGGTGGAACCACCGAAGCAACAGACGGTACCAAATGCCCAACAAGTGGAACCACCGAGGAACCAGCTGGTACAGAATTCAAAACAGGTGGAACCTAAGAAACAACAAATGGAATCACGAAAGCCATCTATGGCACAGAATGAGCTGCAGGTCAACCAGCGGACCAAAGGTCGAATAGAACAAATCAAAGAGACGCAGGAAAAGTTCAGCTTGGAGAAATCCAAACTGCTGTCCAACCATAGCACGTTCTTCAACTTCGATAGTGATTCTGCACCAAAAAGCCGAAACAAAAAGAGCAAATTGGATAGCATAAAACTCGAGAGTATAGCTAATGTGAAGGTATCTCATCAGAGCTCAGATCGCCCGAGCGAAGAGTTCACAGATGTTCTAAATAGTACTAGACAAACTCAATTTATATCTTCTGCTGAGGATGTGGAAAAAGCAACAGAAGGAGTTGAGACGTTATCGGCTTCAGTTGAAACGAGTACTTCTACAGTTGAAGACAAAGTTACGACTTTACAACCAACAGAAATCACTCCTACCGATTCAAACTTAGCTAAGAAGATACAAACTGAACGAACCTTCCAGACTGATAAACCGTCCAATGGCTCATTTCTGTCCATCCTTACAGTACCAGAAGGTCAACACTACGAGTTGAAACCCACAGCAAAGTCCACCATAACCAAGGTTCTCAACCCCCATAACGAGCACACCAACACCGTGCCTTCACAGTTGTCCCTGGATAATTCCGACTTTCCAATTTTCGCGGAAGTCAAATCTGCCAGAGTGGAAAATTTCGTGACAGAAAATTCAATCACTTCTTCCACCACGAAAAATTGGTACTTTGAAAACTATAATAAGCAGGATTTAGGGCCCTTTGTGGCCACTATAAGGGGAGAAAGTGCTAGCTCGATGGGCTGCGAGGTATTTGTATATAGTTATTTGATAGCAGCTGTTGTGTTAGTGATACAATAAAATGTTGTATACAGGGTGAGTCAAAAATGTGTACCAAGCTTTCTGGGGGTGATAGAACATTGAAAAATAAGTGCAGTTTGATGATTAAACTCATGGCCCAAAATGCATATTAAGGGAGATATATCTTTCCAAAGTTGATAAAATTTAAATAATTTCTCCGCATAACTTCTGAACGATGAAAGCCACCCGATTGAAATTTCGTGAATGAATGTATGTTGTCAAAATACATTTTTTCGTCACACTTCCACATTTCTGATATTGTTATAAAGGGTGTTTTCAGAGGGTGAGTCATGATTTTTTGTAGAAAACTTTTTTCCCTGTATTATTTTCGGTGAAAAAACAGGAGCATTCGATGGAACGAAGAAAATTACATGAAAAAGGTACTCTTTTTCGAATACAAAAAATGGAGCCGTTCGTGAGATATTTGAGTTTTATATTTGAGTTTTTGTAGTTACATGATATCAGCAGATTGATTTTATTCAACGCGAGATTCATCGGTAACAATAATATTTCAGCAGGCCATGATGAATAATTTTGTCCTCAATTTTGACTTTCATATCATCAACATTCGAGTCAAAATTGTTGTAGTCGATTTGTTCGTGTGGTTTTTCTGTGTCATTTATCACTGCGATTATCAACTGAGATTTCAAAAGAAATATGGCAGGTTATTCGTTCTCTGAACAAACTGATATGCTTCTAATGCTTGGCGAGTGCTTCGGAAATGCAAATGCTGCTGAAATATCGTTATACCGATAGATCTCGCGATGAATAAAATCAATCTGCTGATATCATGTAACTACAAAAACTCAAATATCTCACGAACGGCTCAATTTTTTGTATTTGAATAGGAGTACCTTTTTCATGTAATTTTCTTCGCTCCATCGAATGCTCCTGTTTTTTCACCGAGGGAAAAAAGTTTTCTACAAAAAATCATGACTCACCCTCTGAAAACACCCTTTATAACAATATCAGAAATGTGGAAGTGTGACGAATAAATGTATTTTGACAACATACATTCATGCACAAAATTTCAATCGGGTGGCTTTCATCGTTCAAAAGTTATGCGGAGAAATATGTTTTAATTTTATCAACTTTGGAAGGATATATCTCTCTTAATATGCATTTTGGGCCATGAGTTTAATCATCAAACTACACTTATTTTTCAATGTTCTATCACCCTCAGAAAGCTCGGTACACATTTTTGACTCACCCTGTATATGTATTAATATTTTTGTTTTTTTTTTTCTCAATAATAAGTTCCTTCAATTACAAAATAATGAATTTCTAACGGAACTATCATGAATAATGAGATAGACATGACTGGTATAAGATTTTTCATGAATTCACAAATTATTGAGAAGAAATCGAATAGCAAAAATAGTAAATTTTACAAAAAATCAATCGATGAAATGTGAGCTAATATCGAAGATATTATTAGACAAAAAAATATTGGGACAAAACTTGGAAGAAATATGATAAATGATCATGACTGATTATTCCTTTGCATGAGTATTCACTTCAATTTAGAATTGCATAATGGTTTTAGAATTTTTTATTCATAGAAGTTTGAATTTGAAGTGCTTGAATTTTTCCTGCACAATTTTAGAATTTGTTGCATCGAGATGAAACAAATCATTTCGCCTAGTATGATGATAATGAATTTTAAAATTTGAATGAAAATTTTGAGAATATCGGTCAGAAATGAATGTTTCATCGATGAAATCTACGATTCGTTTTTTTTTGAGGTTAATTATTCAACAGTCGAATCCTTGTGGCACGTAAGTGCAATTGCTATGTTTTGCCGCTCCGGTGATCGACACGCCCGACCAGTTCCAGTCGAAACAGGCGTGTTCTGCGCAAGTTATGGCAACCGGCGTCGATTTCCTTCCGAGCATGGCTCCGGTGACGTTCGAGACGGTTAGGTTGGTGATGGGGATGTTGCCTACCGGCTTCCCGTTGCCGGACGGATAGTCCTGCTGGATTTGGATACCGTAGTTTTGTATTCCTGTAAGATGCGATAATCAGAGATAACCCTGTTGTGTGTGTAGGTTGAGAGATATTTTCACGATTCAATATAGAATAGAATAGAATAGAATTTATTCGTACTGCCACAGCAACCACCATAGGTAGATATACACGTCAAAAAAAAAAAATTACTATAGAATACATATGAAAAAATACAGATATAGGTCTAAAATATGTATCAGTTAACAAAATCTCAATACGAAAGCCACTATTAGTATACATAGTATATATATATATATATATATATACATAGTATATATATATATATAGTATTAGTATACCTCATAACATTGATTTTTCTCCTCGTTTCTAGAAATGAAAATAGTAATCATGATAATTATTTCAATATATTTGTTAATAACAGATATATATGGTATTATACAGGGTGTTCCGTTGATCATGTTACAAACTTCTAGGGTGGATAAAACACACGAAAATAAGAAAAAAAGTTCATGTGACCATGCTGGGTCCGGAAACGCTTCTTCAGGGAGCTAGAGCCCTTCGAAGATGACCTCCAAAAACTACTTTTCGTTTTATAGCTTCGGTACTACTGCAGCTATCGCAACCAATTTTGGAACATGAAATCTAGTTCGTAGTCTCATTAATTTGAGCCTTCCGGGTTTTGTCACCTTTAACCAGGGGCGTACAAACCAGGGTGGTATTTGGGTAAATTTGACCCTACTCCTCTTAGGCTTCAATTTCTTACCATTTTTATATCTGATTATGATTCTCCAATGCCTTTTACATAAAAAAGGTACTCTTGTAAAAATCGCTATCTGTCACCGTTTCCTCCGAAAATGGCTAAGTCCAATCAATAATAAATGGTAAAAAATTAAAGCCTAAGAGGAGTAGGGACAAATTTACCCAAATACCCCCCTGGTTTGTACGCCCCTGGTTGAAGGTGACAAAATCCGGAAGGCTCAAATCAATGAGACTACGAACTAGATTTCATGTTCCAAAATTGGTTGCGATAGCTGCAGTAGTACCGAAGCTATAAAACGAAAAGTAGTTTTTGGAGGTCATCTTCGAAGGGCTCTAGCTCCCTGAAGAAGCGTTTCCGGACCCATGTTCGCATGAACTTTTTTTCTTATTTTCGTGTGTTACCCTAGGAGTTTGTAACATGATCATCGGAACACCCTGTATATTCTCTATTTGATAGAGAGAGAGAGGAATTGAAACGACCATAAGAGAGAGAAAAATCACCTGCTGACTGTTGGCAAAACATTTTGATGACAGTTATTTTCATTCGATTCGAGTTAATAGTGGGAGAGGCCGAAACAAGAAGGGTGATTTTCATACTTTTTCTTGGAATATCTCGAAAAATATAGGTTTGCGCACATTTTTATTAAGAAATTCAGGTTCCTGAGATCGAAATATATAGGTACCAGAGAAAAATTCAATGACCTATTGTTGCGTAAGTCTGATGTGACAAGTTTAAAATAATTGTGTGATTTCATTGGAGGGGACATTCATCGAAAATATATCTTCGATTGGGATGAAACATGAAGCATTTGAGTTGCAACAGTGATAGAACTGCTAAATCGAATGTGATAATGATGATGATTATTGGAGCATCTCTGCGAAAAGACATCAGAACTTTTCATCAATTGTGAAAAGGATCACGCATACAACACAAGAACAAATGATCTTAGGAACAAGAACTGCAACTGTAAACCTAAATAAATGAGATTTCTGTTGTTGATTAGCGGGAATTCGGTCGAAATGTTGAAGAAAACCAATTGTTAAATTGTCGACGTTTCGAACCTTTATTGTTTCATCTTCAGGACACTGAAGTATAAAAACAAGAACATACATATTAAAATAATATTCTTAAATGTGGGTTTCGATAAAAACAAAATGAATTATGTAAAATAACAATCGTTGAAAATAAAACACTTCGAACACTTTACAGAGAACAACATTGATGGGTACTTACATTTAGGGTGGTTTTCCGGAAGTTATCTACAACAAAGGATGACTGAATGCAGCAGAGATTGTAAAAATATACACAATCCGCTGAAAACAATTAAAAATCCCACTGGCCTGGCAGAACAGTGCAAGTCATCACTCCATAACTTTGACTTCAAAAAATATTGAAAAAGAGACTCTTGAACGAAATGATTGAAATAACAAAACATGGAACAAAATGTGTTAACAAAAGATCAGATATTGAGAATTTACACACCTCATATTTCAATTTGATAGGAAAAATCAAACAATAATTCCGAATCATTATCAGACCAGTTCTTTCAAACCTGATTATTTTTTCTTTCATGAGCCTTCTTCACAAAATAAAGAATATATTCAACGACAGTTTAGTTTGTTCATTTCTTCGTGTTTGTGTCTGTGTTGAGGTCTTTCATGAGCCTGTGTGTGTATTTATACTTGATAACGAATTTCATCATTTTTAAACCCGGAAAACCACCCTAAGTGTAAGTACCCATCAATGTCGTTTTCTGTAAAGTGTTGGAAGTGTTTTATTTTCAACGATTGTTATTTCACATAATTTATTTTGTTTTTTTCAAAACCCACATTTTAGAATATTATTTTAATATGTATGTTCTTGTTTTTATCCTTCAGTGTCCTGAATTAAAGATGAAACAATAAAGTTTCGAAACGTCGACAATACAACAATTGGTTTTCTTCAACATTTCGACCGAATTCCCGCTAATCAACCACAGAAATCATATTCAACGGTCGCCATTCTATTCAACTAAATAAATAAAACATTTGAAATGTTCCTTCGGACTGGGAATAATTCGAAATTCCAGCTCTCTCGAGACACCAACCCGTCATGTGTATGTTCCTGTAAACGACATTCCTGATCTCCCCCGCGTAACCGTCGGTGTGCGTCTTGACGTGGATGCCGTTGGCGCCGTCCCGCAGCACGCTGTCCTCGACGACGACGTCGACGACGCTGTTGTGCAGGAACGAGTGCTTGCTGAAGCCGACGGAGATGCTGAGTCCGTGGCTTCCGGTGCAGTCCATGCGGGCGACGGTCACGCCCTCGCCGCGATTTATGGCCACGCAGTCGTCCTGATTCGACACCGTCGAATTTCTGATGGTCACGTTCCGGCCGTATATGACGTCGAAGCCGTCGGTGTTGTGTCCCAGCTGGCCCTGCGACAGATCGTATCCAAAATCGAATCGAATCGAATCGAATATACTTTATTGTCAAAGATTGATACATCTTATGGACAAAGCAAATATAAAACTAAGTGCCAATAGGACAAACAATACAAAAGTAATACAGATTAAAATCTCATGAATGAAATAATAGTCAATCAATAAAAATACACAGAGAATAGGCATTTATAAAATCAGAAAACATCTCAAATTCTTTCCTCAAAAAATTCGCGAATCTCATAGTATGGTCTACAAAGTAAAAATTCTTTAACCGCTTTCCTGAATAGTACATAGGCTCCTATATTTTTCACCGAAAGTGAAAGGTGATTAAACATCTTTCCTCCATTATAAATGAAAGATTTTTTTACCAATTGTGATCTCGGCAAAGGCAAAGGAATTTAACGAAGTCTTGTATTGACTGGATTGGTAGATTACTCGCTGAGAAATATTGAAATAATTCTTCCGAGATTCGTGTCGGCCCTTATTCAGATCACATCGAATAATGACCCTTACCTGCATATTTATATTAGAGACTGTGTGTTTGATGTTTTGAAAACATAAGTTAAACAAAAACTCCACAAGAAATTCTCGTTTTTTGACTAGACAGATGGGTAATATGGATCTTCCTAAGCCCAACACCACACAAGTTGAAAAAATTCTCTGATTTATAACTCAAAAAAAGTTTAATCATCTACCTCACAATATCAAAAATCTAAATACAGAAAGAAAAATCAGGAAAAAGGTCAAATAATTACTGTTGGATAAGGCATACTACACTTTGGATGAGTTTTTTAACGATACGTTATAAGATCATTCTTCTCGACTAATCTTAATTTTTCCACTTTTATACTTCACTTTTATATTTATTCTTTTATTTATTTGATGATTATTTATGACACTCTGTCACTAAGAATTTATTATTGGTCAATTAAGTATTCCAAAAAATATATTGCGAATTTTTCCCGTATATCGCTTTTTTTCCTCAGAGATAAAAATTAAAAATATTCCTGTGTGAGCTCTTGAACCAGGTGAATGAATGAATTAGCATTATTTTCATTTGTCTAATATTTCCATTATGACTATTATAACCATAGCAAACAATTGCAAACAAACCTACCAAATTTGTTTTGACACTGTCATCGACTTTCCAATAGAACTTGATTGGTTACATTATTATGACGAAAATTTGGAAGAATTTTCAGAATGTGATGTTATACTGATGTTGAAATTGAGCGAGAAGATTAGAATGTTATCATTTTTCATCAGTATCGCCTTTTTAAAAGACATTTTCGATCGTTTTGTAAATGAAATGTGAACCTTTATTATTCCTTGATATCCTATCCCAGCTCATGAATATCTGAAAAACCTCGTAGTTTCATAATTTTTTGGATAGGAAAAAAGAATTTTATGTGATTCTACGATTTTTTCTTTCCTAAAACGCGATTTTTGTTTTTGTTGAAATTACTGCTGTTCCCCAAGAGATGCTAGTGTCTCCCCTAAGATATGTTCAATTGCTCAACATTATGATTTGAATATCCTCTATAATTCTCGCAAATCATCAGAGATTCAGGAAAATACAGGAAATTTGAAAAAATCGAAATATCACATCCTGTATGAGATAAGGCAAAAATTACAAAACAATGTCGAGATATTGACTCAAAGATTCGAAAAAATGCAAAAAATTCCCGAGGAATATGGGATCATTCAGACTTTTTCGTCTTAGCAATACTCTTCTTGAACTCCTATTGTATCAAAAATCAATAGAGTTCAATAAGTTTCAAGCAATGGAAAGGAAATTTCCAAAAAATCGAGGATTGAACAGGAATAATGTCTTGTAAGAAGCTTGAATAACGAGTTTCGAGTCTCAAATAATTCTGTGATGTCATTCAAAATATTGAGCGATATTTTCGAAATATTGAGTTTTATTCATTTTTCAGCTTTTGATGGGATTTTTTCTCCTCGTTTCTAAAAAATAGAGTAGAAGTTATTAAAAATTATTGCAATATATTTGTAGTAAGGACAGATTTAGGATCTGTCCCAAAATGTCACTGCGCTTGAAATTAAACCTTTAGATACCTAAAAGAGAAATTCTCTATTGGTCAGTGACACCTTGTTTTTGAAAAAATTTGGAAATACAAATATATCTAATAATAATAAAACCTCTACTTATCTTGGTGGACGTTTCGGGAACGAATCTGCTCCCGTTCTCAACACAATTGAAATATTTTTCTTCCTAAACTTTTTTCGACTTTGACTTTGACTTTTGACACTGAAAAGTCACTTTTCAGTGTCAAAATCGGAAACATCGAAAAAAGTTTACGAAGAAAAATATTTCAATTGTGTTGAGAACGGGAGCAGATTCGTTTCCGAAACGTCCACCAAGATAAGTAGAAGTTTTGTTATTATTAAATATATTTGTATTTCCAAATATTTTTTTCGAAAACAAGGTGTCACTGACCAATAGAGAATTTCTCTTTTAGGTATCTAAAGGTTTAATTTCAAGTGCAGTGACATTTTGGGGCAGATCACAAAATCTGTCCTTACTACAAATATATTGAAATAATTTTTAATAACTTCTACTCTATTTTTTAGAAACGAGGAGAGAAAATCCCATCAAAAGCTGAAAAATGAATGTACCACCTCCTCGAAGAACTTACAGACAGTATTGAGTTTTATATTTCGTAACTTTTGGATATGGATCTTAGAATATTGAGTTGCACGTCATTCGGCATAATTCTACTCACAATCACAAATCATGTGCTTGCTACTACAGTCTAAAAAATGTTTTCTCTATTTTCAGAAATTACTCGCAAATACTTGTAAATATTTGTTAGAATATGTAACGTGTAATGTAAACAGGGATTCATCCCTATATTTCCTAAACTGTACTGTACTAATTTATATTTTATTTCATTGGAATTGGTAAATATATTATTATTACTATCAATACACTCACTATATTTCCTTGAGACACATCAATGGTCCATCTGTCCAATATGAGATCAGTGCTAGATATGATCACGCAGTGATGAGGACAGTTCAAAAGGAAAATGTCTTCGAATAATCCACCGGTCACGTCGATTTCTATCATGTAAGGTTTGCCAGGGACGGCACCTCCTTTGCCATCCCACCATAGAGCACCCTGTCCATCCAAAACGGATCCTATGGAATACACAAAAACGATTATTCATTTTTCCAGTTTTTCGGGGGATTTTCTCTCCTCGTTCCTAAAAATGAAAATGAACGAAGTAACTTTTTCATTAGCATATTTTCGACATTTATTCTTAAAACGTTTAAAAAATTTTAAATTCTCCAATTTGTGATTGTTGAATTTTTCCGTATATTGTTTCAAGTGTTTTCTTTCATTTTTTTTGGTGAATCTTTCAAGCACATTTCAAGTATAGATAGATAGATCATCATTCAATATAGGAATCCTTATATAAAACGAAATTGAAACATCATTACATTAAATCACAACAATACCATAAATCACAAGTAATCACACGATAATCGTAATAATACACAAAATATATAGAAAGGTACAAATATAAAAATTACAAATATGGAAATATGAAAATATAAAAAAAAAACATGTACAAGATGGTGTTGCAGATAGGTACTTATTTATTTTATTTATTTATTTATTTATTTATTTAATCAAAGAGATCACCCAACAGATGCGCAAAGAGCTCATCCTATTTCGGAGCGATACGAGGTGGAAATAATAAACACAGAAAAGACTAAAAAAATAAATACTGTGGTGTCACTGATTCTGTATATAGTTTTTAATTTTGTATATATTTCATTTCAATACTTGAAAAAAGTCTCATTTAATCATGTCAAATTCAACACTCTTATTTTGTCAATAGATGTAGTATGTTTTGTTTGCCTTCGTTTTGTTTCTTTGAAATTGATATTCGAATAAAGTACTACATTATATTACATCAACTGTTTTTTTTTCCTGGCACATTTCAAAGTCGTGCGCCGTATAAAATACCTGGAGCTGCTTGGAAATGGACATTTTCTCCTCTAACCCTGATCAGAGGTCCCGCCCAATAGAAGTACTCGAACTTAGTGGTGCCCTCGAAGGTGACCTCGGTACCTGGCAACAAGTCCAATTCCAATGTTTCGCCTCCAGGTACTACCAACTCTGAGATGACGATGTCGATGCAGGAAGATACCACGGAAGACACTTGCGAGAATTCGGTGATGGTGCAGTCGACTGCCGCAGCAGCCCTTAACAAGAAACTGGGGGTGGACACTAGCAATATCACGAGCAGGGTGTACATTTTTTTTTTCGGCTGGCTTTGTCGATTCTACTCGTGTATCAGATCGATCGATCAGTTCGAGTGAAAGTACTTGAACACTGTTTGCTTATCAGATAGACACTCGTTTTTGCTTCGTCACTTGAAAGAACGTCATACTGACGAACTTAAAATGGTCCATCTGAATATTTCATCCGATTTTGACATGGAATATTTCGAAAAATAACCAAGTATTATACCTTGCCCAATTGTAGCTCAAAAAGAGTCAGTCCTTTGTCATGAAAATCGGATTTCGAAAAGCATCATTTTCATTTCAGACTTATTTGTGTCGAATTTCAAAGTATTAATTGTACATCGACTTCATCAAATTAATTTCAACAAGGTATATTACCCGCATTTTCATGACCCAACTAACGATATTGGGAGAAAAGAAAAAGCTGACACAAAATACAGATAATGGTTTTAATTGTATAAAATATATAACTACTAAGTACATTATTTTTCACAGATACTGGACGGAATGTGATTTCTATAAGTACACTCTGGTAACATGAGAATACAACAAATATATTGCTATAATATTGGAGAAATGAATTCATTCAAAAAAATATAAATGACTCCAATTCCAAGTTCACGATCTCATGTAAATATTCAATATTGTTAAATATCACATACTTTTAACATAGTGGTAATACATAATTCTTCAATCAACAATTTTTCTACTGTACTCTATCATAAAAATAATATTTGGAACAAAAAATAGATATGTAGCGATTGCTTTCCGTTCCCAACTTTTTTTAGTAGATAAAATAACGATACATATGCCTAGGCAGAAATAATTTTGTTATAATGATTGCAGCTATCAAATCAGATGCAATCTTTGGTGCCATCATATTCAGATCGAATTTTATTATAAATCAATGGGGACCAAACATTTTTTGGCACCAATTAGACTCATTATGCATAGATGCAGAGTGTATGGAAAATATAAAAACAACATCAATACAAGTATTTTTCAACAACATGAGGGCAATACTCAATGGAGGTACATAGATCACTTTTTACGTTTTAATATATTCAATTGACGACACCTACTTTAATACTTTTATTTCTCTTTTGCATTTATTGCTTATGGTTGTACAATGAGTTGAGTAATGTCATCAAAATTCCTGGAATGTCGTCATGCACAATTGTTTACAATGTTCATCCAAATCATCATGAGGTTGATAAAATTATTAGTAATAATCCAAATAACTGCCAGTAACATTTTCATGATTAATATTGTCTTTTTCCACGGTATCGAACTCAACATAGTTTTTTGCCAATAGTACTCACCCTCTAAAATGAACAATGTGAATTCATGAAAATTTTGCTTCAGACGTACAGGGTGTTCCGCTTATCATGCACGGTGTGAACGCTGTCAGTTGAATTACGCCGAATATGAAGAAAAATGTCGAGAAAACTCAATAATTTTCGTTTTATAGTCATACAACGAATTTTTGTGATTTCCACGTTTCCTTCTTACCTTCTTCATTCATCAAGAAAATTCGAATTGGGTTTTCACATTCTCAATTTCCCAAATTTACACTTCAGAGTCGGCCTTGATAAACTCAGTGACCTCGAATCTCTCACCGTTACGGATACACCATTGTTGAGCACTATAAGTGGGATACCCTGTATATACGTCACTCGTTCTTAGTTGGATTTCCACTTGAGGTTTACCCGGGGGTGGTGGCATCTTTCGAATCTCAAATAACTCACTACCCTGTATAATATTCCACGATAGATTAGAGAGCGCCACCATTCAACAATACTGGGTTTGTCATATAACACCGGGCAATGTCACCTCCTGAAAACGAAACATCACTCCACATCATTACATCGAAAATCCCCACCCCATGCTGGTATTATTCTATACAATAATGAACTAGGAAGAATGTGGAATTCGTCAGGAAGTTCCATCACGATCTTAAAGAATGAATTTCAATAAATGTACCGCGTGTATGTTTAAATGTATATGCTGTCTATTCAAGACTCAGTTCCACGTAGAACACTACAGAATAAGTTGAGTTTTCTCAGAACAAAAAATTCGTAATGTCATCTGCATCCAAGATACAGGGTATTGAGAAAAAATTGTTGTACACATTTTTTACGATCAATTTTTTTTTTTGGTGTGATACCCGTCGTAAATATGGTTGAAAAAAGTGGGCTATATCTCCGTAGTCTTCCGAGACAACACCGTCAAACTCAGTATCATTAGATTCCTAACGATAATCAAGAAATAATATACAGGGTGGTCCTTCAAAATTCAACGAAACTATGCATGTTTCTAAGATTTCCATCCCATATAGAATCAAAGTAGATACTGAGATAGATTTAAGTCAAATTTCCTTCTGAAACTTCACATCAAAACTTTTTTTAAGGAAACAAAAAATTTTTGACGATCGGTGCAGGGCGCCCTTTTGCGAAAACGTCAAATTCTAAACTCAAATTAATTTGTTTTTCTCGAGAAGCTACTACATAAGACAAGTCTGAACAATAAATAGAGAACTCAGATTTGGTCTGGTACTTTTGGACCATCTCATGCACATCTTATCAGCTTATTTCTATCTTCATTTCTTCTATTTTGTATGATTTTTTGTCCTTCTATTTATTTACAAGTGCAACTAGGTAATCATTAAATTTTCATGTGTAGAATCGAGGAGAAACATTTCCAGAATATCCAAAGAAGTAAACACACCACCTCCTCGTGTAACCCATCAAGTATTTTTCAGCTTCGTGAATAGAATGAATATTATGAATGAAATAATACGGGTGAGCAAAAACTACCACTCGATGAATGAATTTTGCAAAAAAATTTGGTCTGGTTCTTTCGCACCGTCTGATACACTTCTTCAGCTTGTTTCTCCAAATTTTTTGTGATTTTCTCTGCTTTTAGATATTTTCAAGTACATCTAGGTATCTAAAAGTTCCAATTTTAATGACATCTTCGGCAGATTATCTTTATCCTCTTATTTTCTACTTTCATTTCTAGAATCGACGAGAAACAATTCCAAAATATCCAAGGAATTGAACACACCGTCTCCTCGAGCTTCAAACAGTTTCGTGAATACAGTGTGAATATTATAAACAAAATAATACGGTTGAGCACTCTATCCACAAGTTCCACAACTTTTTTTCGCGGCATCAATCAGGGGGCAGCTTTAGTCTGGTCTGGCAGAGAGAAAAACGTTCGCAGCGACAACTTGCCTGTGGGTTTGCAGTGCAGCTGCTCCTCGACGAACTGGCAGGGGCACGTCAGCGACGAGCAGTGGCGCCCCCCCGTCGCCGGGGGGCTCAGCAGGCGACCGCGCGCCCTCTCTCTGCCCCACCGGGACAGGTAGCGCAAGTACAGGAGGCTCGCACGTTCCTTGAACAACGGAAGAAGGCGAGTGAGAATAATGATAATAATAATAATAAATCGATTTTATTCAACAAATGTACATACATTTGCACTGAATAGGCGAAGATTAGCTGAAGCTACTCGTGAACTCTTAACCTTTCCAGTTTACAAAATAAAATAAAAAATAAAATAAAATAAAAATAATAATATAGGAATAAAAAAAAATGAACATTTTACAATTTCAATCAAATTGATTAGATCCTTAGTAGAAGAGAAAAAAAAAGTACTGTAATATAAAATAAAAAAGAAAAAAAATGTAGCAATGCGACAACAATGTGGCTAGTCTTGCTGATTCAGCAGTTCATTTTTAACGACTCTTCTGAATTTGTTTAGTGGTATCGATTGGTCTGGTTTGAAGGAATTAAAAAGTTTCACTGCATTGTAAGTAAAACTGCGTTCAAACAGAGCGGTCGAGTGGCGAGGCATGTTAAGAATCTTTGAACATCAAACAATCTGTGCAAAAAAATAAGGAAATGGTATTTAAATATACTAGAAACTTTGAGCCACTTCAACTGCAGAATGTATTGAGAAATGTGATCATATTTCCTCAAACTAAATATGAATCTACAACAAGTATTTTGCACTCGTTGAAGTCGATATTGTGTGCATTTATCAAGACATGGATAATAGACAATGTTACAATAATTCAGAAGGAATAAAACCAAAGATTCTGACAGTTTTTTTCTTGTTTTGAAATTTAAAATTTGTTTGTTAGCAAAAAGTAACCGAGTGCGCATATAGCATTTACGTAATAAGATATTCACATGATTCTTGAATCGAAGAGAAGTATCTATAATTAATCCTAAATTTTTCGCACTATCAGAGATAACTAAATTTGTGTTGTTAAATTTAATATTCATATTATTCATGATGTTAGGCCGTAGGTTTTTATTTCCAAATGGAAGGACTACTGTTTTAGAAGAATTGATTGATAAGTTGTGTTTATTAGAATAGTCAACAATCAGTTGGAGGTCTCTATTTATAGTTTCAGATGCTGTAATGTATGATGTAGGTTCAAAATAATGGATTATTTGTGTGTCATCCGCATGATGTTGTATTTCACTTGTATTTACAATTTTTGGTCAGTCTGATGAATATAATAGAAATAATAAAGGTCCTAGGAAAGATCCCTGAGGAACTTTTTTTATTATCAGGAATTATTAGGAGGAATTTTTTATTATCAACTCATACTCGTTGTGTGCGATTCCAGAATAATTGATTCTTTTTTTCGGCACTTTGATGGTCTCATTAATGTACGATTTTTCGTGTATTGATGAGCTCCATTAGGGTTTTCAGTTGAGACTAAAAACAAGGCAATAATAGTTCAATGAAAGTTTCCAAACTATGAGATAGCTAGAAATAGTTACAGAATAGGTATCTACAGAATCTGTCGATATTGTTTATTGATAGTACAACTACTGCAGATTTTGAAAGAAATGTCAGAAATGGTGGAAGTATCTCATGCATTCATCGAAATTCCAGGACTGTGTAGAGAATTTAGTCGCTGTTCTTTAAAATTCACTGACTGGAAGGATTATTTTACAAAAATTCTCCACATCTTTTAAATTTACAAAACTTTCCGCTATATTGTGTCAGAAACGAATCATTTCTGCCAGTCTAATTAATTTGCTAAAGTTCCTCTACGTAGTAATTGATTTCTGTTACTAAAATATGTATTCAATGTTACCGAAACCATAAAATACAGCCGAAACCGAAAAAATAGTATGAAACAGAACGTTACAGAAGCCTTCTGTACCTTACGTTTCAATGTTCGATGTTCAACTCATCGTATTAACGTAGGAACATGAGAAAAAAAACTAGCGTCACTTCTCAAATCGTCATCAACGCGCGAACCTTTTCATTTTTTGTCGTTCGTAGGAAATAGTATATTACACAACGAGTGTGGAAAGTGACTCATCACATTTGCATTTTCATATCATCTGTTTGTGTCAAAAGAATCCTCACAGTTTGATAAGAAACTCTGCAGATAATACCGATTTGTTTTTCGTATCGCATATCTGTATCCAACAATAAACCTTCCTGAATGTCATCAATCGCTCACAATAGGAATCAGAGTTCCTTGAATCTGAAATAATGCATATTTACTTATCAATAAACGCCTATGCGCACCATGAGGTCGGACCAGGCGGGGCAGCAGTCTCGCTTGCGGTCGCCGCCGCGGGCCGGCTTGTCCGAGAGAAGCTCTTGCACGTACTGGCAGGGGCAGAGGCTGCCCGCGACGTGCCGCGGATTCGCGGGGTTGCCGCCGCCCCCCGCCGGATCTTCGACGGTCCAGTCGAGTCGGCGGCGCAGGAAATCCTTGCCCCAGCGCTGCAAGTAGCGCAGCAGCAGCGACTCGGATTGCGCCTGCGCAAGATGAACGAAAAATAAAATTCATTTTCCTAGATTTTTTCCTCAAATTCTCTCGCTTCGTTTCTAAAAACAATGATAGTAGCAAGGGACCACTAGTCTCCCACAAGGTAGCCATCTTGGTCCTCTGGTTTTCGTTATGGAATCCACACATTGACGCATTATGTGGTGAGCTGGGAAGAACCTGTCATACTTTAAGGGCCGGTTGCAAAAATGTTCATCAAGTATTCAACGTCACATTGAATATTTGACGTAACGTTATTCATGGAATTCGGTTGCATAAACATTCATTATATACTTGATGGTATGTTAACTTAATCACCTAATTAACTTATGAAAATGCCGGATTAAGTAAAAAAGCAGTTGCACAAAAGCCAATCAACTTTAAACGTCACATCAAATCGCCTTAATACTGGCATTAACTTAATCAAAGCTCGATGACTGATTATGTAACTCGTTTTTTTTTTTTCAAAGATATGGTATCGGACTGTTTGCATTCTATTATATTTTTATATCTGTGAAGGAATGAATTGGATCTATGAGTTCCAATCGAAAGATAGATACCGAATTTTAGATATTATGGTAACTATACGTACTCTTTAACAATCTCCAGCAGTGCTGTTTTTTCTGATTCCGTATAGTTTTCCCCCCGTTTTTTCTTCAAGCTATCCATATCAATATCCATACTGCCACAGATCTGTGAAGCAGCTTCGTCAAATCAAATAAACCTAACCTATAAATGCGCAAAGCATCATCATTCACAAGCACGGAACGTGTAGATCCAGCAAATTAGCCCTGTTGCCACGCATTTTTCGTCGTTAGTTAATGGAACGATAATCATAACAGACGAGATTTTTATGCAACGCAAATCGGAATTAACGTAACATCACCGCTAATGTGGCATCAGATAATCACATGATTGATTTTTCTTTATGCAACCGACCCTAAGATTTTTGTTGTCGGCTTATTGTAGCGAGAAAGTAATGTTAACGTTATATTATGCAAATTTCTACTCCCGTATGCGACATGGTATTCTGAACTGGGGAATGAGCTCTTCCGTCAATAAGAGTTTTTATCCTTCTGAAATACGCTGTCAGAATCATTGCTAAACTGAGATACAAGGATTCCTGCAGAGATTCTGCAGGTGCTAACACACCTGCAATGTGAGTATACAGGTTTTCTGAAAAAAGCAGGACGAACCAAATATAGAACACCCTACATTATTTCACATAATAGAGTGCAAATATCGAAATTTCTAATTATCCTAGTGGTGGACCTTTCAGTGTCAAAAGACAAAGCAGCCAAACGATTCAGAAGTAATAAATCATTTTCCACTGTGTTGAAAACGAGAGCAAATTCGTTCCCTATAGTATTTACCAGTTGTATTTTTTTGTTATGGAAACAATATTACAAAAGTGGTTCCACAACAGTTTCACTCAATCTGTTGTGCATTAGGAAAAAGGAAAGAAATCTTGACAGGTTTCTCGTTCAACAGTTGCCTCACCTGTTTCCTGGACAACCTGGTGGTGCGACTGCCCTGTATGACGATGTCCTGGGCGGTAATGTCCATCCGTTGCTCCCAGCCGCTGGAGAGGTCCCTGTCCTGCTGGTCGATGGTGGACTGCAGGTGGGCTATGCACGGCCCGCTGTCCATGTAGATGAAGCAGAGGTTGACCTTGTGGCAGCTTATCTTGCCGCGATCGTCCAATGCTGGAAAAAGTCAATACATATTGATAATAATAATAACTTTATTCGGAGAAGATAATACAATTCAAATAATTACATGTTGTAATTACAAGTGCTAAGCACTTGTTTCCCATAAAAATATACACGAAATACATGTAAAAATGAATCACATAATGAATGATGAGTTGTACAAGACGATATGAAAATGTAAAAAGTGTTGAAAACGTAAAAACGTCAAAGATGAAATCTAGAAGTGTGTAACTATGTATCAAATATTTCAAATCAATATATCAAATATTTCTTGGTATAATTGAAAATGTCCTTAAACAAGTTGAACTTCATCTAAAGTATATATTTGAAACATATTATAAAAGAGATCAAATATATACATAAGCGAATCAGAAAAGGTTGTTCAACAATGCTCATCAATTTTCCACTTTTGGTTGGGTATAATTTGTTTTTAAGGAGTATGATTTACAATATACTGGCTGAGTCAGAATAAGACTTCCAAACCAACCAACAAAGGTATCATCAGGATTAGAAATCATCTCACCATCAATTTTTGATTTCAGTAGAATTGATGGATAACAGAGGACCACAGTGCCTTGTAGGACACCAATATTTAATAAATTATTATATTATATTATATTATATATTATATTAATAAATTAATATTTAACTCATTCTTCATTTTCACTTGTGAAATACTGTGACATAATGTGAAAGCATATTTATTAACTGTTCATGATCTACCATGTCAAATGCTTTTGCAATCAACTAATTGAATCAATGCATTGTTGGTACCAACAAAATGTTCAAATCCAGACTGATTTTCACTAGGAATATTTCAACTGATCAGATATTGCAGAATAACCTAACTTCAAGACATTTTTCAAAATGTGTCTATTAAACTTATAGGTCTTTGATTGGAGATATTGGATTTTGTAACCCAATTCGAAAACTGGCACAACAATTGATTTTTCGAAAATTGTCTGCTACTGTACCCTGTCTGGATATCAACAACCGGAGTCAAAGGATCCAGAAAATATTTTCAAGTGTTTTATGAGCTTTGTACCTGTTCCGTCAAAGCCTGGTGAAGTTTACATCAGTGACAGATACATTGGCAGATGTGATAACTCCTTGGAAACATCTGGATTTTAAAAATCAACAATTGTTTCCATGGGCTGGTTATATGGAGTTGGAACATGATGAAAACCTTGTCAACTTTAGATATGTTGTTTTCAGTCATAGCAAACAATCAAGCACAGTTTTCAAGACTCCATCAGGATTAAATTATCTGAATTTATATTTATAATTCAGTGCATGAAATTCTATTCTATTTGATTGTTAGAGATACACTTGAGTAGTGTTGGTCAACTGCATGAAACATAGCTTACCTAGTACTATCTTGTGCCTCAACAATTGTTTATTGACATAGGCCATACATTTTTCCAAATTCCTCTGCAATTTGAACTTCAGATATATGGAGAGAAAAATCGCTGCTGCATTCAGTACCAGCCAACCCAGGCCAAGTCCAAACAGAGTGAGGCCTTTCAGGCCAGAAAAAAGTAGCCCCAGGAGTACAACAAAGGCTACAGAAATCCATATGACCAGCACTCTCTTATAGCAGACATTGTACATGGTGAATCTCACATCGTTCACTAGGAGTTCCATTGCTTGTACATATTCTTCAACTGTCAGCTGAAAGTTATGTTATGTAATACTATGTTTCAGTGGTCTTTGTTCTACTCACTGTTAGACCTTGGGCCATCAGTTCTTCAGGTACTAGTTCTGGACGGAATTGAGCTGGAGTTATCCAAGGGAAACTGGTATTCGCAGGTAAAAGAGTTACTATGATGTCTCCATTGGCTGCAAAGCATTGCAATCAGGCTATATTAATACACTGGTGTGGTACTCTACTTACAAAATCCTTGTCGAATGGGTTCGACAGTTGTTATCGGAAGCTCGACGTTTCTCAGGGGTTTTGGGTCCGAAGTGGCTATGTTGTTGTCACTGTCCTGGGACCTGCAGAGGCTGCTATCCAGACTCACTTGGACGTTCTCCGTGGTTATGACGGCGGCGGGAGAGTCGTTGTTCTCTTTAAAGGTCTCCTCGTCGAATTTCACCCAGCTTCGGCCAGAAGGGCTTCTGTTACTTTGCTGCGGAATGGGAGAGACCTCCACGGATACTTGGTCGTTTTCCATTTTTCTCGGTGTGATATTATTGTCGCCCATTTTGTTTCAGCTTGTTTTTGTGTGACTAATACATTATGAAATAAAAACCCGAGAAAAACCAATCAGTGATCTCATAAAATTACTGTTGGTCCCCGACGTTCCAGTGTTGGCATTGCTTTTTGCTACAGCTGACTGTTGCCAGCTGTCAGCTGTCAGAACTTCTGAGGTAAGGTGTCTTCTATGACAAGAGACAAGAGTCTTGTTCATAGAAAAAAAATGTGTTCTATGGTTTTGGACAGTGGTTTAATGAGCCCCTGTCCACTAATCCTTTGCAAATAGCAACGTGAATACTCCAAATATATCGAGATGTCTTCATAGGTCGTTGACACCCATAGAAAATCTGTTCTACATATATTATTATTATGCAAATACTAATAACACTGTAAAGAAGTAAACCCTCTCTACTACTACTATTACATTAGGGGAAAAGCCGTCGTACGATCATTCCGAAAATTTATTCTCATCCAAATTGAGCTCTAAATACAGCGTGTCCCGAAAATAGTGTACAATTCTCAAAACTGTAATAAAATACCCACCGGTTCCAGGAAAGAATACTTTATATATAAAAATTCGGCCAGAAAGCTACAGCCTCTCAGAAGGTCGCTACTAATAATGTTTTTTTATATTTTTTTTCGGAATAGTATGAGTAAAAATCATGTGATTTTGTGTTCTTATAACAATGACATCACAGTTGAGTAATTTGAGTGAAGTGGGCTATCAAACATGACAACTAAAAAAGATTGGCGAACTTTACTTATTATATCGGTAGGAATCCTCTACTTCAGTGGAACTTTTACATGAGCATATCTGATCAACTTTAATTCAAATCTGATTTCAATATTGATAACATATATTTCTCCATTTATTCTCTTTTATAACGTTTTCTCAGAAGGGGATATACGCCACTGCACTGCATCAATCGGGTATGTTCGGAAATTTAGGCATTCAGCTGTCAGCTTCTCTGGCACTCAGTTCACGATGGTTTGTTTAATAGGTTATAAGACATGGGTCGAACTAAAAGAAAAAGGCTCAGAAGGTCCCCTGTATCAACAGTAGTATGCGATCAATCAGTTATCGAGCTCCAGAAATGGATGTTGAATAACGGCTGGGAAAACAGGAGGAAATTGGCTCTGAAATCATTTCCGAACACAGGGAGAGGACTGTCTTCAAAACATGCAATCCGGCCAAATGACATTTTAATAACTGTTCCGTACGAGTTGATGATTACATTTGCTACATTAAAACTCCAATTATCAGAGATATTGTCACCTGGAGCAAAGTTAACAATGCATGAACTTTTGTCCCTATTCCTGATGTATGAACATAGCAAGGGATATATGTCTCCTTGGAGATTTTATATCAATAGTTTACCAGTAGACATACCACACTTAGCTTGGCACATCTTACCCGATGAAATACAATCAGCTGGCGAAATAATGGCTGAACAATTTGAGAAAAGTTTCAGGAAGGTAAGGGAATCAGTCAGACCAGTGTTTGATCAAACTGTACTTGAAGATTTCAAGTGGGCCTACATGATGGTCAATACAAGAGCAGTTTATGTGGACCCTCATATCGTTGGTGGAGGTGAATATTTGCTGGATGAACCATGCTTGGCTTTATGTCCCTTCTTGGACATGTTCAATCACCACTATGTAGCAAATACAGAAGCTGCTTTGAGGAATGAGGATGGTAAAATGGTCTACCAGCTGAAGACTCTCACTGCATTCAAGAAGCACCATCAGATCTTCATTTCATATGGGGCTCACAGCAATACCAAGTTGTTGTTGGAATATGGTTTTTTTATTCCAAATAATATATATGATGTGGTGAAATACAGCTTCGAGGAAGTGCTGACAGTACTTGATCTAGATTTTAGTCGAGCAAAGTATAAGTATGTTTGTGATAACCTTTTTAACAATGATTTGTACATTGGTTTAGATGGCCCTTCTTATAATTTGAAAGCAGTTTTATTTGTTGGATTATTTGGTGATTGTAGAAATGTGAATACAGTCATTTACAGTGATAATTATCCTGAGAAGTTCATGAAGCATTCATCAAATTTATTGATTATTTTATTGGACTATAAAAAAAATATATTTCAAAAAGAATATGAAGCTTTCAGATGCAGTCCTTCATGCAGTCTAGGAGGTGAGAATGTTGAACTAATTGAGCAATTTTTTTTGTACAGAATGACATTTATATCTGACATCAAAAAAAAGTTTGCTGTTGAATGAGATAAAAATTTGATTATCATTGATATACTAAAAATGGTGAAGACAATAAATAGCCTGATGCATAGGTATCTACTGAGTATAAAATTGAATAAACATTAATACCTACACTGAAAGTAAGTCAAAAAACGAGAGGTGAAAGAATAATTCTGAACTGTGTAAACATTTTCAGGAAAAAAACTCAACTGTGTGGATATGAACATTCGTATATAGTTGATATCATTATCTATAAATTATTAATATCATCTTCCTGATATAGCAAGTACAAGATGAAAGCTAATGATATTGATCTCTCAAATCCTATAGTAAGGTCTTGTTGAAGCTAATTAGTTCTACAAAAATAAAAGATATTTTCATCTCATGACAGTTCAAGTCATCCCCATAATCTGTGGTCTGTAGCTTTGCTGTGCCACTGTGGCAGTCACCATGTGCCTCTGCCTCTCCTGTTTTTTCAGACGATTCAATTTCACTAGTCTCATACTTTCCGCCGTTTCGTTGGATGTGATGTCAATGAATCTCCTGTGCTGCTCCTTCAGCGTCGCCAGCTCCTCCTCTTCGAGGACCTCGATGAGGGCCTGCTCAATAGTTCTGCCTACCAACACCTCGATGACTGGCTGTATTTCTTTGGAGAAATTTAGGAGCTGGGGAAAAAGGTACGAAATATGTGAAAACGTGGATTGTACATGTTTTGGAAGTGGTGAGAGCTGTTTTGATGGATGAGACATGATTTTTTTTTTGTAGAAGTATAATTTATAAGAAAAAGAGTAGATCTTGAGTATTGATCATTCATTTAGTATGTTTTTTAATTTAGGAGAAAATCTTGACACTGGATAACTCACGTCTCCATAATGAATTTGTGTTTCCACATCTCTTTTTGGCATTCCATCAGTTACACTTTCTTTTTCATCGGTTTGTGTGCTGATATCGGCTTTTTGTCGATGAGGAACAATCTCTTGGACCTGGTTTATACCATGTGTTTCTTTTGCTTGAATTACATGCGGCAGGTTTACCTCTATTTGTTGTGATGATTTTAGTTGTTGATTCTTCGCCTTTTTTCTAGCCAAAGATCGTCTTCTTGCCTCTTCAGCCCTCGAAGTTGCAATGTCTGTATTAGCCTGATTAAAATGCAAGGTATTGAATTTCGTTCCAGTTTTTGTCTTCTGATAGTTCATTTGCATGCCTTGAAATCCATGTTAATTTCCAACTGAAAAACAAATCGGCATATTTTCCGCCCAAAAATCAAAAATCTGCCCTCAATGTTAAAAAACAAAAAAAGATATATTACTTTTGATAATAAAAACCTCATAGCTAGAGAGAATTTGGGCATATGTAAAATGGGTATTCCATTTTGTCTGTCAGGCAACAGATTATAAAAAATAATCACTGTCAAAATGTAGAACCGAAAAAGGAGCCGATTCGCTTCCAAACAAAATAATGAAAATTTTCATGATGACTCACTTGCCGCTGTCTTTGGTGACCAACTCTTTTGTCTAGTGTATCATCTTTCGATGGCGGTAATCTGTGAAAAATATACAATTTTCAATAGTTTCGCAGTAGATGTTATTTGAAATCGAACAAAAATATTTCCAACGCATTTCTCTTCGACTAGAGTGAATAAATCATTCTTTAAATCTGTTTACAAGTATCCGTGAATTTAGACAGAAAAAATGTCGAGGTCAGCAAAGGTCCGTATAATGAAACTATCGTTCGGCACGCGATGGTCTCTGAAATGAATAAATAGAACCGTGAGATTAGTACGTCGCATGAAACAAAAAAATCCACCACAAAATTCCACAATCGGCTAGACAAAACTGAACATTGCATTAGCCCTTTTCTCACCCAGTTTCATAATTGACCGCTGTTCCGATCCCCAATATCAAATTCCCCACATACTTCGCGTGTGCGTTAGCTGCCGCCTCACATCTGAAAAATAATGATAGTAATAATAATAATCTTTATTCGAAAAAAAAACAGCTACAGAATCAACATTCAAGAGGTAGAAGAAACAAACGTGCGTCAAAACACATAATCATCACTTTAACCATGACAAATATTGACAAACTATATTTAAGACAGTGTAGTTAGTAGTAGTAATTTTGTAGCTTATAGTTAATCTTCATGTGAATCTAAATAATCGCTTATGGAATATGGCTCTAGGATTATAAGAGTTTCCAGACAAAAAAATTGACTTGATCCTCTCTGATAACTTAATTGAAATAGTTAGGGAGTTCTTTTCTGTTACTGCCAATCGAAGATATTCTCTACTATGCCCTTCTATATGCCTCGTCCCATCGAAATATGATGAGCATAAGAAAAAGTAAGAACTATCGATTCGTCTGGATGTATAACGAATAAAGGTGCAATTTTGCCAACAGTCAGCTGATCACTGATCCTCCGTCTTTTTCTAGGCGAAATCTGGTCAACATTATACAATAACTCACCTATTGAATGATATATTCCGTTCTTTTTTCAATCTACTAGTACAGTCTGAACAGGATAACATTTTGAACATAGTTTTAAAATTCTTCCTTGGCTTAAACCGACTAAACGAACTAGGATTATTCAATAATTTTCGAGATTCAAACAACAAGTAAAACTGAGTATATTTCTTTTCTTCAACACACTCATTAACTTCGATTCGAATGGAAATAACTGAAAATGTCGTAATTCTCAATACAATGTGACAATGTTTTGCCAATAGTCAGCTGATTGATCAATTCAATTCTTACTTATGGTCATTTCAATTCCTCTCTCTCTCTCTCTCTCTAATCTCAATCTAGTAGATAATATATTATATATCTTTGCTGCCAATCTATGTGATTGTAGTTGAGATTTCTGATTTGATATCTGATTCGAGGCATATACTCAGAGAAGAACTGTCAATTTTTAGTGAAAAACAAGAGATATTCTTGAATAAACACTGCAATAACTGGTAGTATTCTAGCATAGCGAAACTTGCCCTCTACATAATACTCTGTATTTTAATTTATACACATTAAATACATTCTGAAATGGTAATTTTCCAGTCATGAATCACTTTTTTCAGTAATAAAAACTCACCTGGTTTGGTGGACACTTCTGGGAGGCGTCCTGCTGAGGACTCTAGGATGACTAACGAAAGCGTACAGTTTTTTACCTCCCTCCTTGATTTTTTTGTACTTGCACTGGGGCTCATCCAATGGAGGTTCGAGGAATTGCCCTTTTTTCACTGTCGTCACGAACGGTTTCTTCGAGGCTGTGGTTTTCGTCGGAGAATTCTTCTTTGGTCGGGCCGCAAATAATTCATCTTTCTCCCCTTTTTTCAGCTTCAAATCTGCGAATTTTCAATTTCAAGAGGAGTGATGGGTTGCGTTGGTATTGAAGCAGAATATGTGGCGAAAACGTTTGGTATACCTGATGTTTTAGAAAACTTGTTAACACTCCTTATAGTTCCTTCATCATCACCCTTTCTGTAAGAGCTTTCTTCAATATTATAGTTGTGTCCATTGAGGACACCGGAATCAGTTGCAAATGTGTTGGTGTTGTTTTGATTGATTCTCCTCGTAGGAAGTACTATCACGTTGGGTTTGGACTTGTCAAACGGCTTGAGAATCGGTTCACTGACGAAGGGCATGGGGATGTTGTCCTGGTTCAACACTCGGAAAGCCTTTTCTTGTTCCGGATCCTCGACTGGGGCGAGATAAAAAGGCGTGGGAGACATTTTCACTTGGTCCGAATTGGCCTATCGAATGAATTATCATGTAATTCAAGAAATATTGATTTCATGGCTATGTGCTCATGCCACTTCAAATTATTCAGATCCTTCTATGTTCCATTTTCCAATTCGTATTTCATATCATTTGCTATTTTAGTGAAATTATCAATATCACTAGCCAACTACACCTTTTACAATTGTAGCTCAAAAAGATCCAGTTGTATTTCCAAATAGTCATTTTGTTTTCAAACAGCAACATTTCAATTTTTAAACTGTGTTGTTTTTAAAATATCACATTTGTATTTCGAAATAGTCATTTGAATCTCAAAAAGTATGAATTGTTTTTTGAATTAATTTCAAAAAGAAACATTTTGATTACCAAAATAGTAATTTTTATTTCCAAATATGTTGAATGTATTTCATAAAGCATCATTTTCATTCAGAAAAAATGCTGGCAATGGTTTGTATGTACTATTTATAATATGTGGCTGAGCTGTTATGTAATATTCGTACACCCTGTAGTCACTACATATACAGATTGTATTTAGTAGTTCAGACTATTCTAGATCGCTTTTGAAATGAATAATATTGATATGATGAATTTTGTAATTAAAATGAAATTTCTCGAAAATAATATAACGTCTTTCCGAAATGAATTTATAAATTTGAAATAAATTGAAATAATTCGGAAAACAATTGACTCATTTTGGAATAGAATTGATAATTTTGGAAAAAAGTGACATATTTCGAAATTCAATTGACTTATCTGAAATACAATTATTGAAACATTTTGAAATCAACTAAACGCTTTTGGAGAAGGTTCAAAAAAGGTGAAAATTGTTTTAATTATCCTGAAAATTCTCTCATGTCTCATATATCAAATTGCATATTTACTCACATAAGTAATTCAATTATATACCAGACCTTTGATGTGATTATCGATACAATAGTTATTGACCCCTGTGAGAGTGCGGCAAAGGATATTCCGAGAGAATTTCCATCCCGTCAGAAAGTTTTCCGCGGATAATTAAAATTCCGTTTTCCCGCCTCATACCTGATGAAAATATTACGAACTATGGCAATGCTGATAATGTCTGCATACTTTAGCGATGGACAGTTCAAGAAAATAGCAATTCGATCATCGGAACGTCATGAGACGCCGGTATTTTTCGTACTGACCAATGTCCAGAAAGATGGATGGACGCCGGTATATTTATCATGGGCATCAATAGCGCATGCTCGGAGTTATGTCGCGGCTATTTTCTTCGAATCGGTATCGATTATTTCACGTGAAATGAATAGGTGTCCGAAGGAAACACGCCAGGTTCCCCTACTTAGCATATGGTTGAAATGGTATAAAAACCTACTTGTCCAAAATGATGAATAAAAAATGTGCGAAACGAAAATAGTTGTATTACATAACTAGTATGGTAAGTGACATATTTCAGATAGATCTTTATTCAATATAGGAATCCTAATATAAAACGAAATAAAAAATCATTACATTAAATCACAGCAATACCATAAATCACAAGTAATCACACAATAATCGTAATAATACACAAAATATATATAAAAGTACAAATATAAAAATTACAAATATGAAAATATAAAAAAATGAAAAACATTTACAAGATGGTGTTGCAGATAGGTACTTATGAAATAATAAAGACAGAAAAGACTAGAAAAATAAATACTGTGGTGTCACTGATTCTGTATATATATAGTTTTTAATGTTTTTTTGAATTTGATCAGTTAATCAGATTAAATTCGTTGAATCCTTCGAAAAATAAGGAGTTCATTGTTTTTCTATAGTTTGTTTTAGGGATGTAGATATTATTGAGGTTTCTTGTGAAGTGGTTATGAACATCTCTGTGCAAAACTATATAGGGGTGAAAATACGTGGGACCCAAGTTATTAAGTATTTTGAAGACAAGAATCATTGTGAAATAATATAGTGTCAGTTTGACTGAATACCATTGTAATGTTCCGAAAATATTGATATATCAAATTCAAAGAATTGTATGTATGTGATGTGTACCGTTGCATTGAGAAATACGACATTTTCAGTTTTTTTCTTTTGAATATTATCCACTCAAATCTATTTTTCAGCGAAGTTCATTGATCCTTGAGTGTGTTGAAAAAATGATACTCAATTTTACTTGTTGTTTGAATATTGGTAAATAATCCGATGATTCTTGTTGGGTCCAATCAACTCGTCCTTTTCTGATAATCTCTGGATTTTCATGACGTAATATGGTACATAAATTAGAAGATTGTTGAAGCATGATATCTTTCGGAAAAATATCAGAATGATAAAAAATAGCCTCATGAAGTGGATGAATGGACCCATCTCAAGAATTCCGTCATGGATTTGTTATTGTTGCACTCATTTTGAAGGCGCGAAGGCGAATATACCGGTGGATGCGAATCACATTAGACGAAAGTTCAACAAAATGTATCATAAGGAAAACTTGATTTCGAAAAGTTTCTAGTTCAGACTATTACCCTTCGACATACGTTTCACCCAAGGTGGATATAGGATGGTGAACCGAGTCTCCAATTGTTTCTTTCCGAAACATGTAGACCTGTCAAACAACCTATCTAATTCCTTCAACCAGAACTCTAACGTACAGCCAACTTGATAACAGCATTTTATTCGTTGAAGCGGAAAATCACTGAAATGTCAGTTGTTAGATGGCGACACAAAAATGAAAACAAAATCAGTATTATTGTGTTTTTAAAAATGTTTATTCAAAAGTAGTGATTCAGATTACTTCTCAATTTTCAGATCGAACTACATAATTACAATGTCAAAACGTCAACACTTCGTACAGAAATCTGTAGAAATGTCATCATCTTCTGGGGAAATCACTCAAATGTCAGTTGTTAGATGGCGACACAAAAATGGAAACAAAATCAGTTTTACTGATAATTGCACAATCAGTGTTTTTAAAAATGTTGATTCAGAAGTAGTAATTTAGGTTACTTCTCAATTTTAGATCGAACTACATAATTACAATCTCGAAACGTCAACTATTTGTACAGAAATCTGTGAAAATGTCACCATCTGGGGAAAATCACTCAAATGTCAGTTGTTAGATGGCGACACAAAAATGGAAACAAAATCAGTTTTACTGATAATTGCACAATCAGTGTTTTTAAAAATGTTGATTCAGAAGTAGTAATTTAGGTTACTTCTCAATTTTAGATCGAACTACATAATTACAATCTCGAAACGTCAACTATTTGTACAGAAATCTGTGAAAATGTCACCATCTGGGGAAAATCACTCAAATGTCAGTTGTTAGATGGCGACACAAAAAAAAATGACAACAAAATCAGTATTATTGATGATTGCGCAACCAGTGTTTTTAAAAATGTTGATTCAGAAGTGGTAATTTAGATTATTTCTCAATTTTAGATCGAACTACATAACTTCTGTCTCAAAACGTCAACTATTCGTACAGAAATCTGTAAAAGTGTCACCATCTTCTGGGGAGTTTCATAACTATTAAGCCATTATAGCGGAAAATGGCGTTGGCGTTTTTGACAAAACAAAACACGATCAGTGACTGCACGAGTGTTTTGTACATTGTTCAAAGACCGTACAGCTTAAGTGAGATAGCAATACGATCGTCGATCCTGTAGAGTCAAATCCGCTTAAACTGATATCGACGGATATCCGACAGTAATGGAATGGTTCAAATCATGCATTCGTGTTGAATTTCAAATTCAAATCGTATTTTCCAGAGTTTCCAAGATGACCATCGGGATTAGCATAGGTGGTGCCATCTAATTACGATCTCGAGAAGCCTCAGAGGGGTATTGAACTTCAACATTATCAAGTAGGCGACAGTCTACAACTTTTTCTAGTGGCTGGGTATAGGATGTTGGGACACCAGTCTATATTCACATCATGGGTTAAAGGTGTGTGGAAATTAACGGAAGAAAAAAAATTATTTTCCATAGATTTATTTACAGTTTTAGGTACCTATCTTAGTGGCGTTTTCGAAGTAACGAGTTACTCAAATGAACAATATTTATTTGCATAATGGTTGATGTAAATATCTCAATTGCTAGCGAAGTCGTCGATGACAAGTTGCGTCCCCCAAAAATACGTCAGTCCCTACGTATTTCACAAAAAATGGAAATATTCTCCTACGATTTAAAAAGAAAAACACCGGTACACACAAAATTTCCGTATCGTCGATAACTTGGAGATGGCCTCAAGAAACTTTGTGTTTCTTCTCGGAGCCGTCGCGCTCGACGATCCTCTTGCTCCGCTGATTCCTGAGCAGAATTTGGCGGACCTTCTGGAAGGGCATCTCGACGGTCAGCGTCAGCAACAAGGACAGCACCAGGACCCACAGGTACTCCTTGAGGTTGAAGATGCTCGTGAAGAAATTCGCCTCCGAAGACGAATGCGTCCTGCCCACGTTGTAAAAGTAGACAGGGAACTGGACCAAGTAAACTGTATAAGAGATTTTCGTCCAGATGGTGAATAGCTTGTCAGAAAATATTCGGCCTGGCAGACCTGTGGACAAGAAAAATATGCTGATAATTACATAAATAGTGAGGATAGTAACGATATTACATATCGTGCATATACTTTCCAACGAGTTATATACACTATTTTTCCTACGACCATGAATAGGTATTTGGAATATGAACATTATGTGTGTTCATGTAAAATCAACTAACTAATATAATATGAGTTCGACAATCTCCAATATTTCATCTGTTATCGAATTAATAAATATCATAAATAGGATAGGTCCTAGTACTGATCCTTGTGGTACACTACAAGGGATAGATATTCGTAAGAGATCTACAAGTATCATTCACTTCAACACAGTGTTTTCTGTTTGTTGAATGATGTTTGAACCAGTCAAGAATTTTTCCTCTGATACCTATTGAAAAACACTTACTCAGCAAGATTTCATGATTGACAATGTCAAAGTCTATGCATAGATCCAAAGAACGATGTACAAAACACTGGTGGAGCTATTTTGCCTATTTGCCTATCTAATTTCTTCAACCAGAACCCTAACATACAGCTAACTTGATAACAGCATTTTATTCGTTATAGCGGGAAATCACTCGAATGTCAATTGTTAGATGGCGACACAAAAATGAAAACTAAATCAGTATTATTGATAATTGCACAATCAGTGTTATAAAAATTTTGATTCAGAAGTAGTAATTTAGGTTACTTCTCAATTTTAGATCGAACTACATAATTACAATCTCAAAACGTCAACTATTTGTACAGAAATCTGTAAAAATGTCACCATCTTCTGGAGAGTTTCATAACTATTAGGCCATTATAGCAGTAAATGGCGTTATCCGATGATAATAAGAGGCCATATTGTATCATGTATCATTCATAGTATAGATTTTTATCGATATTACCGATAATTTTTTTTATCTGTTAACAACACGAAAAACAACTCATAATGTTCGAGGAACATCGTGTTAGCCAGCGGTTGAATTTTGTAAAAGAAGGAAGGCGTCGGAATTTTTCTTGAAAGTTTGGAGCATCAGGAAAGACTTCACTAGGCAAAGAATGCCACAACTTTGTCGTTCTATCGATGAATGATGCTTGGTATATCGATAATATCATCGATAGTTATCGTGCCTTATTTTTTATTTTGTAAATCGATTGTAAATTCATGGATAATCTTATGCCAGTCAGTCCTATCTGATTATTCATGATATTTCAATTTTGAAATCATTGCATTGTACATGCTTGATAAATACATGAATAAAATGAATAAAATTCAGAAAAATTTCATCGATATAAACTGTAATCATCATCAACATTCGATCATAGATATCTTCAATTCTTTATCGCCCACCCGAAATTATGTGATTTTCATCAATGTATCGCAGTATTCTTCCAAGTTTGTAATGCATAATGCAGTGGAATAATTTTTCGAGAGATAAGTGCGTTTTACTTTCGATTTTCCTGTTGCCATAGTTGAACGGCCTACTTTCTGAACAACAAAACAATGTTGAAAGCGCTGTTCTCATAGATGGTCGTAGGAAAAATCCGTTCCCTCCACATTTCTACAGTGAATCTCGAATATTGCATTACTTTGGTATCCCAAATGCCAGGTGAATATGATCCAGGCGAACGAGAGGCACCACAAGATGGGGGAGAGAGCGGCGTACCAAGCGGCATCTATCGGATGGTACTCGTAATCGATGTTGCTCATGAACGACGGTCCTATTATGGACACGCAGAAACTGAAGAGCGCCACCGCGTTGCCGACGTTCAGTTGGAACTGGAATCGAAAGGAATCATCGTTGAAGTGCTCAGAGGTTCGACTTTCGTTTGATATTTATGGTGGATTTTTAAAAACTTTTAACATTCATCATAAATCACTTTAAGATTTAAGACATTATAATGGCTTTTTTAGGTTATAAAAAAATTTGACATTTAAAAATCATTCAAGCTTTGTAAATACTGACGTTTCTTTTTATCAATTGAATAATAAATTCCAAACGCCGAAAGCATTAAAAAACTGGTTAGAGTAATAATACCCATGACAAAAATCCGCAAAAATCCTGAAAACACTGACAATATTCTCGTACAGTAAAAGATAACCTCAATACAGTTTTGAACAAAAGCGGGAAGCAGAAGTGTCACTTGTCGACACTCCCGAAAAACATCATAGGCGAACATGCGCACATCTTATTTTCATTTATGGCCACTTAACAATAATTTCTCAAGTTGGGAGTTCGTCATCTTCTTAAATGATAAATGTTAAATGGAAAGTCTTAAACGGTTTTATAACATGAACAATTGTATTTCCATGTTCCATCTGTCTCGAATGTTAAGTGGCAAATCTTAGGTGATAATTTTTTTTATAAAGCCACCATTATATCTATTGGGAGTCGGTACCTTGGTCATTTGGATATGAGAGAAATTTCTAAGGATGTATCCGAGCCCGACGCCCATGATGTAGACGGTGGCTCTGTGGGCTGGCAAAATGTACATGTTGTCGGCTGTTTGAAAGAGCTGCTCTATTCTGAAAGAAAATACACAAAATAATAGATATTTGTTTTACCATCAGCCATAGAACCTACCATTATCTACTTCTTCTCAAGGCATTGAGGGATTTTCCTCTGTTTCGGCACTTTCTATATATATATATATATATATATAGTATTTAATATATACAGAAAGTGACATAGAAGTTGTGAACATAAACAGTGCAAGTGAAAAGTATTGAACCACTGGTATTACTGCATTCTTTTGTCATATATACAAGCCCCGAGACCTTCCGCTCGGCTTACGCCTTCACAGTGTTATCATATCTTTATTTCATTCGTCTTGCGGATATCTCATATCATGAGAGTGATGTGAATTCAGGTTCATAATAAGTGGCTTTGTGTTTATGAACAACTAGTTCATAAAATGGGAAAAACTACCATCGTAAAGAAAATACGTCTCTCTTCACCTTGAAAAGGAGAAGATAATGGCAGGTTTCATTCAACTAGTGGTGGGAAAAGTCATTAATGTATATCAAATGACTGATGAATACCAATTATAACAACATGAAAACGAGTCCTATAGACACGTATCGATTATTTTTTGTCATACCATTGAAATGTTCCATTACTCACGTGTCAATCTTTCATTAATGATTGAAAAACATGTGGGATTTCCAAATTTGGATTCCTAAGTATGTAGCTGCAAAAAAATGTTCATGGATATCCATCGAACATCGACAACTTCTCAATTATTCTAGAACCAATCGGTCGAGCACGTTTATTGAAGCAACGTCATTTCGCAAAAAAATCCTATGAAATCATTTCGATTATATCAATGTCGTTAGGTGATTGATATCACAACGGGCAGTCTATACAGCCTTCTTGACAATAAAGGAATTAGGTTGAATATTTCATTGGCGCAGTCTGTAGGAACAGCCGATAAAAAGTATGTTTTTTTGTAGAGTTTCAGGAAATTCATCGAGCGTATCATATACTCGTTAGATTCACTCACGATGTGCCAAAATGTACGTAGTTGGAGAGCTTCATCGTGTAGGAGACATAGAAACGCATCACGGTCGAAACGGTCGCCAAGGCGACCAAGAAGATGCTGCCTCTCTTCGGCCACCTCCACAGCACGTAGACCAGGAACGGCGATACCAAGAAGAGCTGGGTATCGATGCCGATATGGTGAGTGTGAGTCAAGCACTGAAAAAATATGTCGGTGAAGTGAAAGTTATCATAGTGGCCGAACACATTCGAAAAATCTGCGAAATAATTAAAATAATCAAATATTGAAATATAGGAATATTGAACAACGGATGAAGGCAAGTGAGAGTAGTTGATTATCTGTTTCGGCACTTTGATGGTCTCATCAATCGTATTTTTCGTGTCTTGGAGAGCTCCATAAGGGTTTTCAAAGATTGGTACGCCTGCATGTAATGAATATCAGATAATCGACAGTTCAAACTTGACTGTGATTCTCGCTACCAGAGATCTATGTTGAACGAAGCAGGAAGAGGAAGAATAACCTAAAAATTGTACGAATTTACGCTGCGAATTCATCATGATAATTAAATATTTAAATATAGGAAATAAAAATAGCAATTACCGTCCACAGGTAATTATTTGGTAATTTTGCACTTGTCATGCGATGGGTTTTTTTCGATTTTTTTTTACTTACGTATTTCGACCTCACGAACCCGAATTTTACAATAAAAACGTTGGCAAACTTATATTTTTCGAGATATTTTAGGAAAAAAGTATGAAAATTACCCTTCTTGTTTCGGCCTGGTTTAGGTAGGCACCATAGCCATTCGAAGTTTCATTTCTCACATAAGATACTCTTTATATCTTCCTTATACATTTTAGAAGCTGAAAAGAAGGAGAAACATCCTCTGAGAAGTTCAATTCATCGTCTTTAGCATCTTTGATGAATCCTTCTGTCATATGGACGGCGCTGTCAAATGTCAATCTGTGATATTTTGACTCACAGAACTAGTGATTCTGACGTAGATTCTCATTTGACAGCGCCGTCCATATGAAAAATGCTGATGGATCCACCTTCCTCCAAGATGCTTAAGAACGTTGATTTAACTAATTCGAGGATGTTTTCCCTTCTTTTCGACTTCTTGAATGTTCAAGGAAGGTATAAAAAGTATCCTGTGTGAGAAAAGAAACTCCATGCCTACCCAAATCGAGCCGAAGAAAGAAGGTTAATTTTCATACTTTTTCCTGGAATATATGGAGAAATATAAGTTTGCACACGTTTTAATTGTGAAACTCGGCTTCCTGAGGTCGAAATACGTAAGTACCAAAAAAAATTCAAAAAACCCCATCGCATGATAAGTGCAAAATTACCAAAATTACAGAATAGGTATCTGTAGAATCTGCTAATATTATTTATTGATATAATACAACTGCTGCAGATCGAAAGAAATGTCAGAAATGGTGGAAGTATCTTTTGCATCCATCGAAATCCCATAATATAGGCTCTGTCCCTTGAAATTCATTTGACATATAAATTTACCGATAGGAAGGTTCATCACATATATTTTGAGCATCTTCTAAATTCACCTAACTTTTTGCTATAATGTGTCAACTGTCAGAACCGAATTGTTTTGGCCAAAGTTTCTCTAAATAATTTTTGAATTATGAAAATATGTATTCAATACTAACGAAACCGTATAAAACACAGTGGAAACAGAGAAAATAGTATAAAACATTCGTTGCAGAAGGCAATTCAAACACGCGTGCTAGAATAGGTATGTAGCTCACGTTTTGACACACTAGTGTGGGAAAACCTCCCGAACCAAATTGCGTGCGTGTAAAGGATAATGGTGGCTTTATAAAAAAATGTATCACCTTAGATTTACTACTTACCATTTAAGACTTTCCATTTAACATTTATCATTTGAGAAGATACCCAACTTCCAACTTGAGAAATTATTGTTAAATGACCATAAATGAAAATAAGATGTGCGCATGTTCGCCTATGATGCTTTTCGGGAGTGTCGACAAGTGACACTTCTGCTTCCCGCTTTTGTTCAAAATTGTATTGAGGTTATCTTTTACTGTACGAGAATATTGTCAGTGTTTTCAAGGATTTTTGCGGATTTTTGTCAAGGGTATTATTACTCTAACCAGTTTTTTAATGCTTTCGGCGTTTGGAATTTATTATTCAATTAATAAAAAGAAACGTCAGTATTTATAAAGCTTAAATGATTTCTAAATGTTAAATATTTTTATAACCTAAGCTACTATAATGTCTTAAATCTTAAAGTGATAAATGATGAATGTTTAATGTTAAAAGTTTTTATAAAGCCACCATTAGAAGATGCCGAACTTCCAACTTGAGAAATTATTGTTAAATGGCCATAAATGAAAATAAGTTGTGCGCATGTTCGCCTATGATGCTTTTCGGGAGTGTCGACAAGTGACATCTCTGCTTCCCGCTTTTGTTCAAAACTGTATTGAGGTTATCTTTCACTGTACGCGAATATTGTCAGTGTTTTCAGGATTTTTGCGGATTTTTGTCATGGGTATTATTACTCTAACCAGTTTTTTAATGTTTTCGGCGTTTGGAATTTATTATTCAATTAATGAAAAGAAACGTCAGTATTTACAAAGCTTAAATGATTTTTAAATGTTGAATATTTTTATAACCTAAGCCATTATAATATCTTAAATCTGATAAAGTGATAAATGATAAATGTCAAAAGTATTTATAAAGCCACCATAAATCTTGAAGAGAAAACAAAAAAAAAATGCCTCACCATATCTTGGAATCCGAAGTAGTTGTGGACGAAGAGCAGGTTGCGCCACCAGTGCCTCTTGCAGATGTCCGAGTGGTGGGTGACGACGAGGTTCCAGAGCGGGCCGCCGCCCGCCCACGGCAGCACGAACGTGCAGACGGCGATGAGGGCGGCGAGGGCGGGCACGATGCGGAAGAGGCGCGACGCGTACTCGCGGCGCGCGACGTCGAGCAGCCGCGTGGTGGGCAGGCGGGGCAGCAGCGAGTACGTCGTCAGCGTGGCCGACAGCATTATGAACGGGTCGGTGTACAGGCTGGCCGCTCGGCCCACCACCGAGAACGGCCTGCCCATGTACTGGAGGATCGGGAAATGCGAATGGGATTAGCGAGTGTTTTTTTTTTTTTTTTTTCGGTATGCCCTCGGTGGCGGTCGGATGGAATAAATTCGATAACGAATAAATGAGAGTGTGTTGGGGAAAACGCTCGATTTGTATTTTTTAGGTGCGCATTTTTATCGAAAAAATTAAATTATATAGAGTGTGTCAAGTGACAGTGGCCGATACCAACTTTCTTATTTCAAATGGGACACCCTGTATTTTATTAGTTTTTTAGATTCTTCACAAAATTCTAGACATAATTCATGTACAATGTCCCATACCTATCTTCAACTGTCTCGGAAATATTCAAGTGTTTTCAGATGTATTGCAAAAATTAACATTAAAACAAGAAAATTATTTTATTTCACGAATAATGTATAAAAACAAAAAAAAAACATTAATTTCAATGTGAGAGATGTTCAAAATGCCGTCAGTCGCGATCAGAGATATACAGTGTGGAACAAACAAATATGGAATAAATTCGATAACAAATGAATTTGAGCGTGTTGGGAAAATCGCTTGGACACGTCGATTTGTATTTTTAGATGCTCATTTTTTAACAGTGGCCGATATCAACTTTCTTATTTGGAATACAACCCCCTGTATATTATTAGTTTCTTGCATTCTTCACAAATTTCTAGACATAATTTATGTACAATGTCAAATACCTATTTTCAACTGTTTCGGAAATATTAAGTGTTTTCGGATGTATTGCAAAAATTAACATTAAAAAAAAGAAAATTATTTTATTTCACAAATAATGTAGAAAAACGAAAAAATAAAAAATTCGATGTAAGAGATGTTCAAAATGCCGTCAGTTGCAATCAGAGATAAACAGTGTGGAACAGCCAAATGGAATAAATTCGATAACGAATAAATGAGAGCGTGTTGGGAAAATCCTTTGGACACGTCGATTTGTATTTTCAAATGCTCATTTTTTGACAGTGGTCGATATCAACTTCCTTATTTCGAGTACAACCCCCTGTATATTATTAGTTCCTTGGATTCTTCACAAAATTCTAGACATAATTCATGTACAATGTCAAATACCTATCTTCAACTGTTTCGGAAATATTAAGTGTTTTCGGATGTATTGCAAAAATTGACATTAAAAAAAAGAAAATTATTTTATTTCACAAATAATGTAGAAAAACGAAAAAATAAAAAATTCGATGTAAGAGATGTTCAAAATGCCGTCAGTTGCAATCAGAGATATACAGTGTGGAACAGCCAAATGGAATAAATTCGATAACGAATAAATGAGAGCGTGTTGGGAAAAACGCTCGGACACATCGATTTGTATTTTTAGATGCGCATGTTTTTCAAAAAAAAAATAATAATATAGGGTGTGTCATGTGACATTGGCCGATACCAACTTTCTGATTTCAAATACAACCCCCTGTATATTATTAGTTTTTTGGATTCTTCAGAAAATTCCAGACATAATTCATGTACAATGTCCCATACCTATCTTCAACTGTCTCGGAAAGTTTTTTCAGATGTATTGCAATAATTAACATTAAAAGAAGAAAATTATTTTATGTCATCAACTTCAATATCTTCACTATTTTATCGATATGTCTCCTCTTTGACCAGTGATTGATGATCTATCATTACGAGTGAACGTCGAAACTTTGTGTTTCTTTTGAGCTTTTCATCTTTTTTTGTCTAAAAGAGCATCAACGCTGCGACCAGTTGTTCAATAACTATCTCTAAATTTCTCTCGAAAATGGCCTCTGGAGTTTGGAAGTCTGAAGCGATATTCAAGATAAGATATCGGCACATGAAGTGAACGCCAATCATTAATTTCATCCTCACTTCAATTTCAACTTATTCCATAAACCGAGCTTTCCTTATTCGAAAATCTCTGTTGATATAGATGGCACCACAATACAAAATTCTCTGTTGATATAGATGGCACCACAATACAAGAATCTCTGTTGATATAGATGGCACCACAATACAAAAGTCTCTGTTGATATAGATGGCACCACAATACAAAATTCTCTGTTGATATAGATGGCACCACAATACAAGAATCTCTGTTGATATAGATGGCACCACAATACAAAATTCTCTGTTGATATAGATGGCACCACAATACAAAATTCTCTGTTGATATAGATGGCACCACAATACAAGAATCTCTGTTGATATAGATGGCACCACAATACAAAATTCTCTGTTGATATAGATGGCACCACAATACAAAATTCTCTGTTGATATAGATGGCACCACAATACAAAAATCTCTGTTGATATAGATGGCACCACAATACAAAATTCTCTGCTAATATAGATGGCACCACAATACAAAATTCTCTGCTAATATAGATGGCACCACAATACAGACAATTGGGACCAGGAATCTCGACTCACCTCGACGAAAGCCGTCCTATTGGTGTAGGGCAGGAAGAAGGCGGCCATGGATTTGTGAGAGGCCAACAACAAAGTGGCGTTGAGACATCTGATCCCATGCACTGCCTGTATATCGTCCGCGGAACGCTTCATACTGATGCAGGACAGGAAGTTTTCCTTCAAGGAAAACGCCGTCATCCATTTACCTAGAAGGCGATCAGAGGATAGAGAAAAATGCATGAGGTTCGGAGCTAGAGGCTTCGCTTACTTTTCTCGCCGACGGCGTATTGGTCGTATAAAGTCGCGATCAGCTCCCATAGGAAGAGGAGTCCGAAGATCGCCCTGTAGAGATTCAGGAAGAAAATCAGCACTTCATAAAAATCGGAACAAAATGATGAATCGAATTGTAAATAGGTGGATCTTGTCTCATGAATTATCTTTATGTTCTCTCTACTAGGTATCGGCTTTTTAGGGTGATTTATCCAAACTTAACGTAAAGTGCTACGCCACTGGCGATATTTCATAGCTATTGTTTATGTTGACTCATATGACGTTACAAATTCTCAAAATTTCATTCGAATGGGAACATCGAGAACTTCTAACCAACGGGTTACGTGATAAATCCAGTATAATGATGTTTCGGACAAATCAGATTCAAAATTAGAGGTTAGAAATACCCCGAAACGGTGACAACTTCTTCTCCACTCACATAAAGTTTGCGAATGATCAAATAATGAAAAATAATTTGCTCGGAAATATTGCAAGCATTCTCTCGAATGTTTCTCCACCTTCAGGCGAATAGCTCGAAATATTTCAACAAACAATGTTTAAAATACCGATGAGAAGAAGAATGCTTACAAAACTATGCGGGAGGACGACGGCAATCGTTCGTCGTCGTTTTTTTTTTGACACATGGACGGGTCGACTTGGTAGCGCACGCGCAACTCCGTCCCGTCTATAATATCGTCGACGTACGTTTCGAGACCGAGCTCGACATCTTCAGCGTCGCACGACGCCGGCACACACAACGCCCACTGTATGGTCGAGAAACGAGGCACTCGATGGCCAGGCTGCAACAAAATTTCCAGTCACAAGATAATATAGTATACAGGGTGAAAACGAAAATGAAAATGAAAACGAAACGAGGTATGCATTTCACAACGAAGCGTTGGTAAGAGATTTCGATTACCTTCAAAATGATGTATCACTTGACCACTTAACCCTTTTGAAATTCAAGGGTTGAAGCTCACTCCTCGGAGTGGTTTGAAGTGAAAAAGTTGAAAACAGGCGCAAAATATTTCCCTCTCGAAATGAAAATCGACTGGTTCGAGCGATTTTTTCCTCTGAGAACCATGACTTTGTCAAATCAGCCTTGTTTCGTTTTCATTGGGCCACCCAGTATACAGGGTGAGTCAAAAATGTGTACCAAGCTTTCTGGGGGTGATAGAACATTGAAAAATAAGTGTAGTTTGATGATTAAACTCATGGCCCAAAATGCATATTAAGGGAGATATATCCTTCCAAAGTTGATAAAATTAAAATAATTTCTCCGCATAACTTCTGAACGATGAAAGCCACCCGATTGAAATTTTGTGCATGAATGTATGTTGTCAAAATACATTTTTTCGTCACACTTCCACATTTCTGATATTGTTATAAAGGGTGTTTTCAGAGGGTGAGTCATGATTTTTTGTAGAAAACTTTTTTCCCTCTATTATTTCCGGTGAAAAAACAGGAGCATTCGATGGAGCGAAGAAAATTACATGAAAAAGGTACTCTTAATCGAATACAAAAAATTGAGCCGTTCGTGAGATATTTGAGTTTTTGTAGTTACATGAAATCAGCAGATTGATTTTATTCATCGCGAGATTCATCGGTATAACGATATTTCAGCAGCATTTGCATTTCCGAAGCACTCGCCAAGCATTAGAAGCATATCAATTTGTTCAGAGAACGAATAACCTGCCATATTTCTCAAAATCTCAGTAGATAAGTGATAAATGACGCAGAAAAACCACACGAACAAATCGACTACAACAATGTTAACTCGAATGTTGATGACATGAACGTCAAAATTGAGAACAAAATTATTCATCATGGCCTGCTAAAATATTATTGTTACCGATGAATCTCGCGATGAATAAAATCAATCTGCTGATATCAAGTAACGAAAGTGTGACGAAAAAATGTATTTTGACAACATACATTCATGCACAAAATTTCAATCGGGTGGCTTTCATCGTTCAGAAGTTATGCGGAGAAATTATTTTAATTTTATCAACTTTGGAAGAATATATCTCCCTCAATATGCATTTTGGGCCATGAGTTTAACCATCAAACTACACTTATTTTTCAATGTTCTATCACCCCCAGAAAGCTCGGTACACATTTTTGACTCACCCTGTATAGTGAAATTGGAAAGAAATAATAATAGAATAAAAAGAAGAGGCAATAAAAAACCTCCTAATTATTAGGCAATGCACGCCCATGATGGGCGTTGACCTTGCGGAGCACGCTGCCTAGACATCAGCGACCTCCGATACGTGATGTAGGTGTCACGGTAGGTAAGTTATAGAGAAAGAATCGTCTTCGAGGTGTCCTTATCATGAACAATTCTCTCCTGAATCGCGTCACTCACGTCTTCCAATTTGCTGTTGAAATGATGGTGAGCGTGGACGAGTTGGTAGAGCCCCATGAGGTAGGGGTTCCTCGGAGGCTGCACCTCCATGTAGGCGAGGCAGTACTGCCCTCGCACTTCGTGGTCATCAGAAAGAGCGGCCAGGCACATGTCGAAGTCCCCGAATTGGTTCAAGTTTCCGTTGAGCAGGCCCGAAGGCAGCTTGGCACTGGAATCGTACACTGAAAAAGGTGGAATGAAGTGAGGACGAAAACGAAATGAGGTCTGCCATACATATTGAAGGTCACGTGTTGATTCAGCCCGCCCTTCCCGGAATTCAATAACGGTCTATATTTTTCAATGACGATTCGAAAGCAATTGTACGGAAGCGCTGAACGGACATGATGATTTTTTTTTTATAATTGCCAGTTTGAACTGGCAATTAGGGATAAATGCCAGTTTGAACTGGCAATTAGGGATAAATGCCATTTTAAACTGGCAATTAGGGATAATAAATGCCAGTTTGAACTGGCAATTCGGGATAAATGCCAGTTTGAACTGGCAATTAGGGATAAATGCCATTTTTAAACTGGCAATTAGGGATAATAAATGCCAGTTTGAACTGGCACTTGAGTATAAATGTCAATTTGAAGTGGCAATTAGCCATAATTGCCAGTTCAAACTGACAATTGGTGCTAATTGCCAGTTCAAACTGGCAATTATAAAAAAAGTCATAAAGTCCGTTCAGCGCTTTCCTACAATCGAGCTGTCGAAATGTCTGTTATAATTTGTGTTCCTCTCGGAATTTTCTGGCAATAAGGGGATCGTTCGGTGGTGAAATTTTCTCATTCAGATGACCAACTTACTTTGTAGGGCCCAATATTGGAACTTGTTGAGGTCCTCGACGTATTTCCGGCTGTGCTCTCGGCATTTTTGGGTCACGCCGTCCACTTTGCTCAGATCGAAGGGCGGCAAAGACGAGAACAGGATTGCCGATAATTTGTCTGTTGTGGATCGGTAGCCAAAACCTTGAATGGAAACATTTCGTTAGTTTCGTTCGGGAAATCGAGGGCTAAAGGATGAAAATGTGGGCTAACCTATATTTTTCGAGGTAATCCAGGAAGAAGTATGAAATTAACCTTCTCTGTTGTCGACCCATTTCCGGTATAGACATCATAGCCCATCGGAGTGTCATTTCTCACACAGGATACTTTTTTACCTTCCTTACCCATTGATAAAGTTGAAAAGGAGAAGAAACATCCTGGAAGATGTTGAATTCATTGTCTTCGACATCCTTGATCAATCCTTCTTTCATAGATCGTTCTTTCTCGAATAATTACTTTTACAGTAATCAATATAATTCAATGAGAATACAATATGAGGACCCCTCAAAATGGTGTCCTTGAAACATTTTCAACTTTCTTAGGATGGACCAAGATTTATCTTTGATGCTTCATTTTTCAACACCTTGTATGGTGGATAGCTTGAACCTTGAACTGAAAAAATGTACTTCTGCTTATTGTCGATAAAATGAACCGTTCTCGAGGAAAATAATATTAAAAAAATTAATGATTTATTTCTAATAAAAAAGACCATGATTTTGATTTCTCCTCGAAAACTGTTTATTTTACTGAGTTTACTTCTTCAATTCGATGTTCAAGCTACCGAAATTCATTTTTTCAAGCCTTTTTCATACAGGTTGTTATCCATCATACAGAATGTCTCCGTGAAAAGTGCCTAGAGGAAACAAAAATATAGAAACTTGTCATCTTAATGTTTCTGGTTCTAGTTGAATCCGAGAGATTTCCCACATTTTCTGGGACACCCTGTATAGATATTCACGAACAGCCGGTATATGCGTTTAGTTGGTTTCATGAATGAAGGTTTCGAAAGTAAAGAGTCTGATGTTTGTTTAATTTTATGCGATCTGACTATGCTCCTACAAAAGATGAAGTGTTAAAATTTTGACGATAGTTCAACTTCAATAAAGTCATACATACAAGACGGGAAACGAAGATTGAGGCTTTGAGAGAAAATTTCAGCAGAGCGGGACTCACGTGTAGGGTTCCCACAAGGATCTATTTTGGGACCACTGTCGTTCTTTATTTATGTTAATAATTTGCGAAATTCTGCGAATCTAGAAAAATTTGTTCTGTTCACTGATGGTACGAATATATCGTTTCGTGGTAATGAGGCACACTACGGAATGCCAAATCTTGGATTGCAGCAATTAAACTTTTCCTAAATGAAAACAAAGCGAATAAATTATTATCAACTCTGTGCAGAAATAATATTGGAAATGAGCAACAGGAAAGTGTCAAGTTTCTAGGTATTCGTTCAGATTTAAGACTGAGTTGGCAGAATCATAGAGAAAGAATGTCCAAGAAACTTGATAGCTCGATCTTCGTTCTTCGAAACTCAGCAAATATTGTGTATTTTACTTCACTGAAGACTGCTTATCACGCCACTTTTCATGTACATCTTAGATATGCTGATATCAGCCTATATCCAAAATGGGCCGATAAAAGAACGTTAATTTTCATATTCAATTTTATTTTTCCTGAATTATCTCGAAAAATATAGTTTCGCTTCGAGTTCTCGAAGTTGAAATACGTAAGTTCGAAAAACAATCGAAAAAAAAACATCGCATGATGAGTGCAAAATTAAAAGAATTCTATTTCAACGCTTTCGATGCCAAGCGGAATTATTCATTTAGATGTGAAAAAAGATAACTTTCGACCCTTTCGCATAACGTATATAAAACGGTCCGAAATTCAGGTCAACATCATTATTTCGACTGATGGTTTATAGAGATCATTGTCAAGGTCGACGTATGTTATGTAATCCTGCTAATCGTGTAGACGATTATAGGTATGTACTCAATTTTTGGGGAGGGGGGGAAGTGAAAGTTTCTCCAGTAATATCATCTAGTTGCATCTATTACTGGGGTCAATTATTTTGAAATGAAATACAACCTGCACTGAAAAAAAAATGATTGATTGCTCCACCAATCATGAGCGTGGATTATACCTAATATGATGAAGACTGAAAATAAATTGCAACTTCGAGAGGCAGTCAGATAATGTGCTCAAAGAAGGCAAATAATTCGAAAGACGATACTCGAAACATTCTTGCATGAACAAGTAAGTCATTTTTTCTGGGGTTTTACTAACAACCATCTTCCGATTATGAATAATGCAAACATCGTTAAACGTGATGGACATTGTTCATTGTGCTAAAAAAAAAAATCAATCGATTTTTATAGATGGAATGCAACATCTTCATGGTTGTGAAGTGGACCACAAATTATTTCGACAATTTTTAAGTAATCATAATCAAAACTGATCAGATTTCAGCGATTCATGATATACCAAGTGTTCAAAAGAGTATTGAAGATGAAAAAGAAAAACAATTACTCGAAAGAAAAAGTTTGGATCCGCCTACATTCCCATATTTTTCGTGAATTACTTTTTTTCAGATCGTCAAGCCAATATGTCGAAACGGTTTTGTAATTTTTCCTTATCTCATACGAACTGTGAAATTTCGATTGTTTTTTTTTTTGAGAAAAGTGGAAAGAATAGAGAAATAATATGATACCATCCAGACTCCTCTTTTTGTAATACTCTTTTTGAATATATACCTGGTGTATCATAAATCAGTAGAACTCGATGAGTTTCAATCCTATTGAAACTTGGAAATTATCGAAATAATTTGTGGTCCACTTCACAACCATGAAGACGTTGGATCCCATCTTTTTTAATTATAGCACAATGAACAATGTCCATCGCGTTTTGCGACATTTGCATTATTTATATCGGAAGATTGTTGTTAGTAAAACCCCAGAAAAATGACTTACTTGTTCATGGAACGAAAATTTCCAGCATCGTGTTTTTTAGATTTTTCAGATTTCGAGGAAATGTAAGTTAATGAAAGGAAATTATAATGCTTTATATCTATAAAAGTTAATTGTACTTTTACCCGTGTTGCACAAAATCCTTGGCACGTTCAAGACTTACGAAATTCCATCAACATTAATTCGTCTATATGAAGTAATTGCACTTTGTGCATTTTTATGACAGGGATTTGTGTAATTGACAATTTTCGGGATTCACAATTAATTGGTATTTGTTTTTTTTTTTTCAATGGGTGTACAGCACTTTTTAACCTTCGATGTTATCAACAGTATTAGAGCAGAAAAAGTATTTTTTGTTTGCTGATGATTCACCTATCACTATTCACTATATTATGATCACATTAGAATACAAAAAATGAAATATAGTAGAGCGATCCTATACAATACTGGATATCCTATGGACATCCCTATTATGGAATAGTTATTGTGAGTATTGGATGAATATCATGAGATCTACTAATTGAAACAGGATATGAAGAAAACCTTGTTCCAAAATACAAAACTGATGTTGATAGAATGAGACATTGTTCGGAAATGTATAATCTCTTCGTAGACATTAGCAGATGATGATTGCGATATTATCGTTATCTTTCGATTTTTTAATGTGTCAAGGTCAAAATTATATCATAATGTCCGTATCGAATACTCGATTAAGGTAGTTAACCTAAGCGAAGTTCGTTTTATTTCTCTGCTAATTCACTATTGTGTCAAGGCAGTGGACTGGTGAATACGAAATATTCTAAATTTAAACAACATTCGATATTATGCTAAATCCGAAACTGGATTCTTATGATTACTTGTATCAACAACTATTATGAACATTCGCTAAGTGAAAATCATTGATCATTTTCGCGGGTCGAGGTGAATACTATCTATTCATTATTTCGGTTACTGTACCTAAATTTATCAAAAATCCAGAAACACGGCAAATTTATATCATAATAAATTTACAATCTTCAACGTCAAGATGCGATTTCTACATTCAACTCTTCAATTTTTTAAATTGGAAGAATAGGTTTGTGATTATCATTTGAAAGGTGTCTTCATTCTCTATTTAAAAAATGTTATCGTTTTCGAGTTTATTGCAATCACAAGCCTATACTTCCCTTTTGAAAAAATTGGGGTTGTACCTGTCATTCGAAGGGGGTTGAATCGCATTTTGACGTTGAAGAATGTCAATTCATGATTGAAATTTTACGTATTCCTGGATTTTTGATAAAAATGTACGTTTGGCTTCTACACACTGCATTTTACGAAAGCGCTGAACGAACATGACTTTTTTTTATAATTGCCAGTTTGAACTGGCAATTAGCACTAATTGTCAGTTTGAACTGGCAATTACGGCTAATTGCCAGTTCAAACTAGCATTTATCCCTAATTGCCAGTTTAAACTGGCATTTATCCCTAATTGCCAGTTTAAACTGGCATTTATACCTAATTGCCAGTTTAAACTAGCAATTATAAAAAAAAACATATGATCATGTTCGTTCGGCGCTGAACAGATATTATTATATTTTTTTTATAATTGCCAGTTTGAACTGGCAATTAGCCATAATTGACAATTAAGGCTAATTGTCAGTTTGAACTGGCAATTAGCACTGATTGTCAGTTTGAACTGGCAATTACGGCTAATTGCCAGTTCAAACTAGCATTTATCCCTAATTGCCAGTTTAAACTGGCATTTATCCCTAATTGCCAGTTTAAACTGGCATTCAGCCCTAATTGCCAGTTCAAACTGGCAATTATAAAAAAAAAACATATCATCATGTTCGTTCGGCGCTGACCAGATATTATGAATTTTTTTTTTATAATTGCCAGTTTGAACTGGCAATTAGCCATAATTGACAATTAAGGCTAATTGTCAGTTTGAACTGGCAATTAGGGCTAATTGTCAGTTTGAAGTGGCATTTATGGCTAATTGCCAGTTTAAACTGGCAATTATAAAAAAAAAGTCATCATCAAAGACTCTGGGACAAATGTTTTTTTATTTCTTACAATTTCTTACAAGTTCTCCATTTTAATTTATTTTTCCATACAGACCTGAAGCCTAGTTTTACATAATTATTAGCTTACATTATACATTGACCATGGATTTTCACATCTGAGAACTATTACAATGATATTTCCAACAATATAAGTTGTATTCTTCCACTGTTAAAGTGATATTTGGAAAATATAGTGTGTTACAATGTAACCACTAAACTGTGAGGTAGAGTTTGTGAAGTCTAAATTTTTGAAGACACTCATCTGATAGGGGACTCAGTGAAGTGATTTTTTTTATTGCCTCTGGCAATCTGAATAGTTAAGGCCATCTTGCGATAAAAGTGTTTTAGCCCCATTAGAATATTCTCATCTACGATGTCGTTGTTTGAGATTTTATACCGCGAATGGATCGAAAATAGCAACATTTGGTAATTCTCTCGATTCAGATAACTGACCTTGTCATCCTCATTCGAACTGTGTCTATCGAAAAGGTTACATGGAGGCTCTACATTCTATTCGGCTACGACGAGGATTTTTTTACATTGTGCGCGATAGAATCAGTGAATGCTAAGTGAAAAATCCCTGACACGCACCTGAAACGACCACAAAATAATTATTATCGGAATGATTTCATGCAAACAAATTGACATGCAACCGGTGTCTTATTTTCGATTCTGCGAGAGAATCGAGAACCAGACATGTGTGTTATTTTTACTGCAACCTTAACATTAGCATCGCCACGCCATCTTTCCAGGCGTTAGAAGGTTATTATGTCTATATCGACAGATTGGTTGGATTATTCAGTCGTGCGTAATGAAAATTATAATGCCACCAACTTGACACAGTCATTGAAACTTTGCAGTTTTGAGTGCCAATATTGGATGAAGGTAAATCTCAATTAGCACCCTCAGGGAGAACTGCAACATATTCAGGGTGGGGACACGATCGATAGTAACGGAGCAACAAAAATTTGTTAATTCGAATGGAGCACCCTGTATTTCATTCCATTTTCATATTTTCACACATATATCATATATATCACAATATATCGTACATATATCATATACTTGGGGTCTAGCGTAAACGATTACAGATATATAGGGTGTCAAGATTTTTCCATTTTTCTTTCTGGATGCAAAATTCAGAAAATTGATCATCCTGTATCTGTCCCAATTAAATATAAGTAGATAGTGAATCAAGAGTTGAGATGGGGACATGCAAGCCGTTTTGAACAATAATGAATAGTTTCGACACAAAAAAATCCCAAAGTTGAAAAATTGAGATTTTTCACACCCTATATCTCTGTAGTCATTTCCGCTAGACCCCAAGTGTGGTACATTGATGAAATCAGCTCTTCAGGGAGAATTTAAAAATGTGATGAAATACAGGGTGTTTCATTCGAAATAACAAAGTTTTTGCTACTTTTGGATAGAAACGGCAACGCCGCAGAGATCAAAATATCTTAGATCGATAGAACAGAACTGATTACTCAAGAAACCTAAATTTCAAAATAATCCTTGTCCCGTTCTCCGAAAACGTCTACCTACCTTGTAGAAAAGTACAAAAAAATGTTGATTCTGTTTAACATTCTAGTGCGCATTTCTTACGATATACCGCATTTGCAGAAAATTGACTTCTGGGACATGGGGAACTACAGAAATATTAATATTTTCGGCCACAGCTTGTTGGGAAAAATTCAAAAAGGTTTGCAAACTATCACAATCACAGAATAGTGAGCCTGACTTTCCTACAAATTGGCATAATTGGTTTAGGAACATTAACAATGAAATTACCAAGAATACGATCAATCTTATCGCCAGCATATTGTTTCGGAACTTTATTGATTGCGCGAACACCCGATAATAGGACCGAATAAATTGTTGCAAAAGTTCGGTCATAATTTTAAAGTTACAATTCGGAGACTTTATTAAATACTCGAATACAAAATAATACCCATAATACGTACCCAAAAAACCACAATATTTACTCCGCAGTATCTTTCATGTTGTCGCAAATCATTTTTACTTTTCAGGTCTACTGAGGATGGCAAGATAAGTATTTAGACTTTTCTAAATATCGTTGTGGTTTTTTGAGTACATATTTATTTTCCAGATTTTTGTGGGATTTTCTCTTCTCGTTTCTGAAAAAAAATAAGTAGAAGTTATCAAAAATTATTTCAATATATTTGTAGTAAGGACAGATTTTGTGATCTGCCCCAAAATGTCACTGCGCTTGAAATTAAACCTTTAGATACCTAAGAGAGAAATTCTCTATTGGTCAGTGACACCTTGTTTTTGAAAAGATTTTTCATAATACAAATATATTTAATGAGAATATTCAATAGTAGAGGTTTTATTCTATTTTTTTAGAAATGAGGAGAGAAAATCTCACAAAAATCTGGAAAATGAATGTACCACCTAATCGAAAAACTTACAAACACTATTTATATATTTATGTTCAATAAAGATATAGATATATGTTTATTTAGTGTCATATCAATAATTCAATAAATCGAAAACACAATTCTGTGTTGAATGTGCCAAAGAACAATAACTATACGAGTTTGGAGGTCGTCAGCGTCAGGAAAGACTTCGCTAGGCAAAGAATTCCACAACGTTGCCGTTCTATTGATGAATGATGCTTGGCAATGAGGAGTTCGGCACTTGGTATACGTGTGATTTGACCTTACTCGATTGGACAAAAATAAATTCCTTCACATTCGAAAATCAATTTCATTAAAGTTTACACTTCTTCTCCAGGCCCGAAGATACCACCATACATGTATGAATACCAATCAGCTAGATTAACTGTTTTCTTTGAGCAAACCCAACTGGTTTTTCCTTCCGAGATACCATTGAAGAATAGAATTGAATATCTAGAAATATTGTAATACGTCGTTTGAATTATTTATTGAATTAATCAATATTGGCAACTATGCAATCATGATAATCAATTATATCTATATTTATTCGACATGAATTTCGATATTTCATCAGCAGCTAAATTATTATCTATACACTGTGTCGAATTCAAAAGTTACAGGTGGAAATATCACTGATATGAAAATAATATTAAGAAATGAAAAACTTGATTTTCAATCCTGTTGATGAAGCTCGAGTTGTACTAAAAATCATAAAATAAATACACTTATAAAAGATTCTATCAGTCTCAAGTAAAACAACCAACCACATAAATCGAAAAAAATAAAGATTACATTAGATTATATATGTGAATATTATTATTACATATACATATAAACAGGCTAAGGAAGAAGTATGTAAGTCCCTGATTATCTTCGAAACGATAAGTGTGATTGCAATAAAATTTAGTGCCTAGGGTCTTTCAACTAGACGAATTCAAAAATTGCATCGACAATGTTGCCAGATCTTCCCATTGTTCTACCTACTCCGTTTGCTACAATTAGTAAGGCACCAGGATGACAAATTTTATTTCCAAATATTTTCAGACATCTGGCAAATCAGCATCTTCGAAAAAGTATGGAAAACCGTGAATATCTCAAGAATGAGTTATATGATTTCGAATAAATTCAACGCCCAGCGGGTTTTCAACCTGGCATCGAATTGACGATGTTGCCACATCTTCCCATTCTTCTGTGCATGACACGAAAACGTACTTGTGCTACACACGAATGAGAAGATCTTGCAACATAGTCAATGTCATTTTTGAATTAGCCAGGTCAAGAAGCCAGTTTTATACAGAATTGCATCTGTCGTTTTGGGGGTATTCTATTACTATTAATTCTATGTTCCGAAACTGATGTGCTTTGCCAGATCTCATCAAATCGTTATTGTGGGATTTTTTCGAAATCAAGCAATCGAATGCAGTTAAAATGAATGTACTATATGCTATAGGTATGCTATTTTAGTTTCCCTAACCGTGCCTATAAAAAGGTTTGAGCATTTCTTGATATCTTTTTTTATTTCCGAGATATGCCCTGTTGTATTGTATATTAAATATACAATTCCATGAGATTAGGTAGGTTCCTATGCTTAAGCCAAATTCAAACCTGTCATACGGTATTGAAGTCTGTGAAAACTGGAGGAAATAATAGTATTTATTTACATTTCAGAAAATTTACAGTTGAGAAAAAATCATACATTGTTCAAACTGAAATGTGGGTGTAAATAAATAATCTACACGATAAGCGTCTGGACGCTGGTATATATATATAAATATATATATATATATATATATAAATAGATCCAATGTCAACAAAAAAGAAATGAAGGTTATACCTGACTTATACATTACTTTTGTCTCTTGATGTGGATTATTCTATAAGTATACGTTCTAATCGTGAAGGCGTAGCCTATTTCCTTTTCATATCCAATGCTGGCATATATTTTCTTTCGCGATATATATCTGTTATACAAGAGAAGAAAGATTCGTATCTGACAAGGAAATGTTTTAGTGAATGTGCGCCACTGAAAACAATTGAAGCCTACGCTAGAACAACGTTGTACACGCCGAAAATTGTTTTTTCAGGAAAACGAAAAATCGAATTAAGTAAATATATGCCTGATATCACTAACAAAAAAGGACAAAACCAAATGATCAGCTCTACAGACTTGACCACAGACACAATTGTGATTTACGAGCATATTTTTCTCATTTCTGACGTACGTTTTATGTATCCACGTAGATTACAACGTTGTTTTCCGATCAAGAATAAAGTACAAATGAAAAAGAAGAACAAATCTTCATCAGGCAAATGAAACAAAAACTGAACTTTCCTAGACGGAACAAATGAGTCTCCTCGACGATTAATTCATTATTATGAATTTTATGATAAAATATTTCCTTCATGTCCAATGCTGGCATATATTTTCTTTCGCGATATATATGTTATACAAGAGAAGAAAGATTCGTTTCTGACAAGGAAATGTTTTAGTGAATGTGCGCCACTGAAAACAATTGAAGCCTACGCTAGAACAACGTTGTACACGCCAAAAATTGTTATTTTCTTTAGGAAAACGAAAAAAAACGAATATGATCGATTTCTACATCGAATTAAGTAAATATATGTCTGATATCACTAACAAAAAAGGACAAAACCAAATAATCAGCTCCACAGACTTGACCATAGACACAATTGTGATTTACGAGCATATTTTTCTCATTTCTGACGTACGTTATATGTATCCACGTAGATTACAACGTTGTTTTCCGATCAAAAATAAAGTACAAATGAAAAAGAAGAACAAATCTTCATCAGGCAAATGAAATAAAAACTGAACTTTCCTAGACGAAACAAATGAGTCTCCTCGACGATTAATTCATTATTATGAATTTTATGGTAAAATATTTCCTTCATGTCCAATGCTGGCATATATTTACGATACTCATATTGTCAATATCTATTACAAACTCTATGAAGAAATTACTTTTTCGTGATCTCGTTGATACAATCAACGAGAGTGAAGATGAAAGGAAAAAGCTTTCCATCTGAATTTATTTTATATTTTTTTAAAACCCAAGGATAACGAACTTTATGATTGAAGTTCTCAAAAGTGCCAACCGCGCGAAAAAAATTTTGAACCCTTGAAATTTTTCGTTCCATGTCTCATCGTTGTCGATTCTGTGAGTAATTTATTTGCTCACCAAACGAAAAAATCGATGCCAGTTGGGCTATATTGTTAACTCAACATGACCATGATCGAATCTTATGTTAATAGTTAAAGTAAACTCGCATGATCGAGTACCGATTAAGATGGCCGTGACTGGTGTTTGATTTATTTGATGATTTCTCATGAATACCAAAAATTATTTCTTCTACCAATGGACCTCTAGCGGGTTCATGGGGTTTTCATGGGTTGAGGTCAAGATATTCAAGATTTTTGTCGAATTTTATTCCTTCTAAAATTCCTTGCATAATGATTATGTAATAAAATTTGCTTCGAAGGTCACACATAATTCCTGGTATTATAATAACTTCTAACGATTGTGTATGTTTCGATATGTTTATGATACTAATGGGACAAGGGTATGATTTGAAACTCCTTCCACGGCCATTCTAGATGAAAATAAAATAATTTATTCATCTTGGCAGCACCTTTCGCATTCCAACTGAAATGTATGGAAACTAATCGAGAAATACGGGTTTCTCACGGTAGAGGTTCGTTAAGACTTTCGTGGTTTGAGAGAATTTCAGTAAATCAGTATTCTCCTTCATTTGAGAATATTTTCAAGGTCATTCCACTTCCGGTTATACAGGTAGTCGCCATCAACTTTATTGTTTTGAAAGGAACACCCGGTGTATAATTTTCGGATTTCTGAGAAAAGTTCATGGTGGGTTCCATCAAAAAATCGAACAAAAATGGAAAGATACATATAAGATTCGATTGAGGATATTGTATACTGGCTGTATCATTTGATAAACTTGAATTGAACTTCTTCACATAATTGTCGAACGCAAAGCCTTTTTTTTGACCAGTTCACGACATCGTAATCAACGGAAATATTTCCACTTGTTCGGCGATTTAACTGACTTTGTTGGTTCAAGAAATTCGATATTATCCCAATATATTTCGCACGAAGTCTCGGTTTTTTTTCATTCAGTGGTTTTGTTAAAGTGTATTCATATTTTTTCCCTACGAGCGTGCGCAAAGTGGTACTTTTCGGCACCCATTTTGGGGCGCAAAGGTTCACTTTTCTGCACTGAGTAAAACTACTCAAAATTCTCATTGGTAGGTAAAATTTATATGCATTACAGGAGATGCATAGTGTTTTCTATTACACTTTTCAATGAAATTCTTGATTTTTGAATTCCAGCACAACAAAAAAAAAAGAAGTATTTTTTGAGTACCTACTGATACATTATTACCTATTATATAAATGAACTGACCGGACTTGCAATCAATTTGTCAAATATCAATTATTATTCTTTTGTAGAAAGATATCGTCAATAAATAATTCAATTTTCGATTGGTGTTGAACTTTTTTGTTCTATAGTTCGTTCTTTTTTGTTTAATCAAACCTAATTTTCCAGCTTCTGTGAGATTTTTTCTTCTCGTTTCTAAAAAATAAATAAGTTATTAAAAATTATTTCAATATATTTGTGGTAAGAACATATTTTGTGATCTGCCCCAAAATGTCACTGCGTTTGAAATTAAACTTTTAGATACCTATAAGAGAAATTCTCTATTTGTCAGTGACACCTTGTTTTTTGGAAAATTTGGAAATATATTTAATATTTAAATATATTTATATTATATATATTTATATATTTATATATATATATTATATTTAATATTTTAAATATATTTAATGAGAATAAAAAAACTTCTACTTATCTCAGTGGAAGTTTCGGGAACAAATCTGCTCCCGTTTTCAACACTATTAGAACAGTTTTCTTCGCACATTTTTTTTTTAATGTTGAGCTGGGTTTGACACTGACATTTTGACATTAACTTCTACTTTATTTTTCAGAAACGAGGAGAGAAAATCCTACAAAAAAGCTGAAAAATGACTTAGAGGCAGTATAATTGAGTAAATTATAATTTTATCATTTTCCTCGTTATGTGATACGAAGCTCGTAGAAAAAATGTTGTTCCTAACTCGTGCGCAAAAACTTATACGAACTACGCTTCGGGTCGCTTGCGCTCTTTCAGAAAAATAACTACTATGTCTTCGTCGAGGAGATGAAAACTCACCGTTTTTCCTACATTCCGTGATATTTTTCAGGCAAGCCCTGCCGCGATAGTCTCCAGTCCCCACACCGACGGCCACATTACTCCTTTGGGAATTCATCTCGAGCGGCCGGTCAGCGGCGGACTTGTTGACCAGACCGTTTTTCATTTCATTTTCCTTCGGTCCCGATCCGCTTTCCAAGCACTGGATGTGCGCGAGGACGAAGAAAACGATCGCGAACAGACACTTCATCGTCTTTTTTTCTTCTCGCGCCGGTGAAAATCGAGTGAGACGCTGCTAAAGGAGGCACATGTTCGGAAAAGAGAGTTGCGTCGCTACTAAAGCGATGACTGTCTTCGAATGAATATGCGAACGCAGCTTTTCGCGGGCACTTCGTGAGGAGTGATGGTATTATTTCCGTAACGTTGCATTAGCATTAGCTTTGGATTTTCACGTTTTGCATACATTCCCCACCGCAAGGTCGCTGTATTAACTACAGGTGGAAATTATGTCGAAAGGAAATCCTATGACGAACCGAATAATCTTAATAAGCAACGTATGTTCTCTTATCCAAATACGACCTCCATTGCCATAGTTCTGATTGAGAATGACAACATAACGTATTGTTCTCTCTACCGAGATTTCATAATCATAATAAATTCTTTCTTAGGCTTCTCGTTATGAGGGCTTCTATCTAAAATCTTTTTAAAGGATCGCTCCTGAAGATGGCTTTTTAATAAGTTTTCCGAAACGGGTTAGGACTTTAGGATAAAATAATGCAATGTTGTACAGGTTCTTATGCTGGATTTGAAAATGTGAACGAGTGAAAAAATCATTCACTCGAAAAACTATAAATCTATTCTGCGGCTAATTCCAAAAAAAAGCACATGAAACCAAAAGTGAAATAACGAAAAAACAAAAAAAAAATGAATATCTGCCAATGAAACTGTACAATCAAATACCAGTGGAATGGAAGGAGTTCACAACTAAAAAATTAAAATACCAATTAAAAGAATCATTGCTAATGAATCCACTATATGATATAAATGAAATCTTTCTTCACTCATGGATTTGAAAACTTCCAGAGTGTGGACTACTGAGATTGTGAGAAATATTTATGTGATTTTCACATGTGAAACCTGAATGTAAAGCCTCTCATATATGTTTAAGTGTGACTAGTCTTAGTATTAAAAATGTATTGTGACGTACCTAAACAAAAACTGTTATGTGCCTTTTGTAACATAACTGTGAATAAATATCTTATCTTATCTTATCTTATCATAAGCCGGCCGTGTTTAAATGCTCCTGAACAATGTTTGTCTACTTTCGTCCACTTCTGCAAATCCAGCATGAAACACTAGGTAGGTACAAAAAATTAATCTATCAATATTTTACGAAGAGACCAAGATGCAAATTCATTATTGAAAATAATGAATCGATGGTAAAAAAAATTAAACTGGTTTGAAATAGCACACCGTACGCCACTGGAAATCGCAAACCAAAATGACCGTGAAACACAGAGCTGATGAAGTTACGAGGTATAATATGCAGGGCGTTTCGAAAAAAGGTGGCCCCGTTGTTAGGACATGTAGAACACTGCGAAACAATTGGGTTAGCTCAGAAAAAAATTTCGTGAAGGCGGCCGTATTCAAGATACAGAGTATTGAAAAAAAAAGTACTCAATTTTCACGAGGATGTCGAAACAACTGACAAACTTGTAAATGAAATTTTCTATGAATATTTTTTTATATCTGACTCTCCTAGTATGCGCGAGTTGCACGGTTCACGTGTTCAAACACCTTGTATATCTCCTCCTAATGTGCAGTTGATATATTCACGAGCATTTTGAGCTCAAGTTTTTTTTCTGCTGGTACAAATTTCCCAAAAATGACATGCTCATAGGAAAACTAACTATCAAATCCACTTTCATATTGCATTCAGTTTTCTCATTTTGAAATATATTTCATGCTACCGATATATATTAAATTTAGCAAAATCACATAGAAAACAGATCCAGACCGAAAGTATGTGTATCAACCACAGAACTCACAGAACGAAGAAGATCTTTGATGTGTGCGATATTGAAAACTTGATATTGGTTTTTGGTATCAATATATCAAATTTCAGGAGGGTCATTTCGAGTTTCTTTGAGGGGCTTTTGGGTCACTGAAAACGACGTTTCATTACAAAAATGCATTTGAAATATATAACTTTTCAACAAAATTATCAACCGTTTAGTAACCGACTTGATGAAATTAGGCATTTTCTTCATTAATTCATAACAAAAATTATTTTTTCGGGCTTTTCGCTGACGGCCGGCAGTGAAGTCAATATTCAATAAAGTTTGTTTTTGATGATAAAACCATTATTCTTGGACAACTCAAAATGAACACATTCAAATGACTAATGAAACGATTATATCATCATAACTCTGTCACCAGTTCTGTCTCTAGTATCCATAAAAAAAGGAATAATTCACTTTTACTGTCAGCCGTCAGCCCTCTCAAGATATCCTGCGCTAGTTGCAATAATTCTTTTACTGTCGCCGGCCTCGATATCAAGAATGAGAGAATTCAGTGACAGATCTACTGAGGCAAAGCCCTACTTTCTATTCAAGGAGCAGAAAAAAGAATATTTTGCAGAATAGTGCAAAGAAATTATATACATACTTGATGAATATTAGAAGCATTTATCTCATCTAAACTTAAAAGGTACGTCCTAAAAAATCAAAAAGTCCTCTTATAACAAAACATAAAACACACACGAACATCCCGTAACAAAAACAACTTTTTTTCAGATGCTGAACAGGATGATGTCTCCGTCTAATGCAGTGAGCCAAATCTGACGCTAGTCGGGATTCGAGTCGAGACTGGCGTCACCTTGGTTGGTAGTATCGTCGGCTCATTATCTTTGAACTCCAACTGGAAAGGCAAAGAAAAAATTGAATTTGCATAACAATCCATACTTTTTGAAATCAACATTAAGCGTTCCGAACTACAAGTGGAAAAGATGTACACGTTGCAGAACCTCTTCATCAAGCACGCAAAGCAGTCAAAATTTGACGTCGTCAATCAGGAAATGTTCAAATGTACACTCAAACATACTCCGCGAGATTTTCTATTCACTTTATCATTCGAATATGCGAATAAGTGTTTCAAAAAAGTGAAAGTTTCATAAGAAATACAGTGAGAAATATTTTCGGAAAAACTAAATAACATCAGTATTCATACAGATGATATTTTAGTAAATTTTGATGTCAGTTTATTACTAATGTTCTTGTAGACAGAACTTCACACATAGTAAAAAAGAAGTTGAAAGAAGAACTTCAGTGGGCACAGAAAGAATTTTGGAATTTTTGGAATTATGTCTCAAAACAAAGCATTTTCAATTGGATAATGATTTTTATCAACAAAGTTTTGGTTAAGTAATCTTTATTATAGGATATATCCTAATCTTACAAGATATAATAAATAATAACAATTTAGATTTCCACACAGTGCCAAACATAATGAGTGCTCGATTATCTCATATTCTAAATTTCTAAGGGATTTATACATGGAAAACTCTCAAGAAAATATTGTGAGAAAATAAAATATGAACAACCAAAAACATGGTGGCATTGTAATGTATATACAGGGTGTTCCGTTGATCATGTTACAAACTTCTAGGGTAGATAAAACACACGAAAATAAGAAAAAAAGTTCATGTGAACATGCTGGGTCCGGAAACGCTTCTTCAGGGAGCTAGGGCCCTTCGAAGATGACCTCCAAAAACTACTTTTCGTTTTATATCTTCGGTACTACTGCAGCTATCGCAACCAATTTTGGGACATGAAATCTAGTTCGTAGGTTCATCAATTTGAGCCTTCCGGATTTTGTCACCTTTAACCAGGGGCGTACAAACCAGGGGGGTATTTGGGTAAATTTGACCCTACTCCTCTTAGGCTTCAATTTCTTACCATTTTTATATCTGATTATGATTCTCCAATGCCTTTCACATAAAAAAGGTACTCTTGTAAAAATCGCTATCTGTCACCGTTTCCTCCGAAAATGGCTAAATCCAATCAATAATAAATTATTGGTCTTAAACCAATTATTACGTTGAAGTATGAAAATGAGGTTCAGTACAGATAGTTGTCAAAAATCTGGATTTAGCCATTTTCGGAGGAAACGGTGACAGATAGCGATTTTTACAAGAGTACCTTTTTTATGTTATAGGCATTGGAGAATCATAATCAGATATAAAAATGGTAAGAAATTGAAGCCTAAGAGGAGTAGGGTCAAATTTACCCAAATACCCCCCTGGTTTGTACGCCCCTGGTTAAAGGTGACAAAATCCGGAAGGCTCAAATTGATGAACCTACGAACTAGATTTCATGTCCCAAAATTGGTTGCGATAGCTGCAGTAGTACCGAAGCTATAAAACGAAAAGTAGTTTTTGAAGGTCATCTTCGAAGGGCCTTAGCTCCCTGAAGAAGCGTTTCCGTACCCAGCATGTTCACATGAACTTTTTTTCTCATTTTCGTGTGTTTTATCTACCCTAGAAGTTTGTAACATGATCAACGGAACACCCTGTATATCATTATTTGCATTATTTGGCTACACAACTGTATACAACTAGACAACTTTCTTAATTATGTGAACAATATCAAATCAACAATCAAATTTACTTCAGAAATCGAATCTGATGATCAGGTACCGTTTTCAGATGTCCTGATTAAAATATCAGATTATTGAATTTATTTTTGAATAAATCGAATGAAATCTGAAGTATTGGAAAAAATAAGCAATTTTCACATACCTGTATCCTCTTGATCTCCATCTGGACATTGTGGTTGAGTATCTGCTTGAATCGATGTGGGTTTCTCTGGTAAAACTGTGTTTTGTCTCTGTACATTTGATTATTTTGTACCTGGAAACATTTTGAAATCTATGAAACACTCTTAAAAATATTGAAAAATAGAGTGAAAAACAAATTATTTGTCTGATTTCTTAAAGATACCACGTTTAACGTGCAAGATCTACTAGTCACAGGTTGCATAATTTTAGGCTCATTTGAGGCTATTTTTTCAGCCTATTCACGTTTTTTGCTCCTCTCCATCATAGAAATATCTGTGGCTTTGCTAGCCTCGGCCAAACTCAGCAGTGTCAATTTCAAAAAATACAAATGCCATTTTCTGATGAAGAGTCAATATGAGTTTTTGACCTAACTAAATTGTATTGAAATTGAGCCTAGTGCCAGGTTGGACAATGAAGGATTTTTTTTATTATCATCACATTTATTCCAAAAATCAATGTTTCTTCTGTTATGAACTGAAAATTGGGGACAAAAGCCAAAATAAATGAGAAAACCCCTTGTGATTGTGATCATATAGGTTCTCTCAACAAATTATTAGGTTTACGATATGCAGCACTCAAAATATATGCAACATTCTCATAAAACGAGACTCACCTCCACCATGAAGTTTTTAGGCGTACCATTAACAAAACTGTTAGATACGCTGTTCACCAGGGTGCGTTTCAACCTCAGCCTCCTGGGTTGTTCAGAAACCTGCATGCCTGTATTCTGCTGTCTCGCTCTGATCATATTCAACCTCTGCTGGGCAGAAAACCTTGTATTTCTGCTTTTCCTGGAATTTATGGAATTGTTGATGGTACCGGTTTTCTGTACTCTGAGCAGTCGGCGTTTTGGAGGGATGGCAGATGTGTTGGTGCCATTGAAGGGAATTTTCCTTCCCAAACGTTGCTTAACAGGCCTCTTGTTGAAGTCTCTATTCATTGGACTAACATGTATCATACTAGAGTTGTTCTCATAGTAAGCGGCTTGGGCACGTTTCTTTTTTTCAATGTTGGCTTTCAATTGCTCCAGGTTTCTTTGGATAACACTCTCTGAAAACGTTTAAAAGTGTCATCTGTATTCATAGAAATTCGATATTGTGCTTTGCATTTCAATTATGATGTAATAAAACTATAATACGCACTATCTTGTATTCCATTATTAGAAGCAGGTGCCACACGTCTCAACCTTAGTTTTCTGGGAGCTGTAGAAATAAAATGCTGTTATTTTGTATGATAGACTCATCATGCTGGTTTCATAGATTCAACTAAACTGAGAATCGAACTAAGAACTGAGAATGTTAAATGTAGGACAATGCCTAGGAAGTTTTATGATGAATCATACACGACGTAACTTAGTCCCACCTCAACCTGAAACTTGATGAAATTTGTTTTTCTATATCAACAAGTTCATGCTCAAAACTCAGGAATTAATGTGTGACTTGAGAAAGTCTTCAGTTGACCAACCTTCAACTTTACACAAATCTGAAACTAAACTAAAACATGGGAACGAATACCTCAAAAATTAAATAGGAACACATAGAGAACAGAAAATAGAAAGGAGTGAAAGCCTCATCAAATATATACGCTGTCTTATGTGATTATTGCAACTATCTACATATATATGAATTGCTCATGATCTAACCACCACCCAAAGAAACAAAACGTTTCATAAAAGGAAACAAATTAGTGAAAGGAAATAAGGTATACACCATACAAGATCAGAAAGAAAGGAAGAACTAGGAGAAGAAAAAATAATAAATGGCGCTCCAAACCCAACCAAGTACACGAGTACTACTGAAGTTATTAAACCACAGAATCCAGAAACAAATTGAAGAAATATCGTGAATATTGGGTATTCCAAAAAGCCTGTGGAAATATGAATGTAATGATTGTATTGACCATCAGAGACATTATTAGTACATTTACGTTGACACATTCACAATTATACAATTTACAGATATATGTATAAACCTTCATACACCGTTCTCCTATGTTCATCATTCTTATAGATCTTAAATCAGTTCAATCAATGTTAGATGATCTATAGAACCACCATCAAGCAAAATAATCTTGCTCTCAGAATCCAAATGGAGACCACATACCTTCCAATGCCATATTGAATATCAGGAAAAATCTGCTTCTTCAATTCTATGATCTATCCAAACGCGAAATTATACGATAACCAGAAATCAAACCGATTATCTAAAATGCATCGTAAAAAATAAATACTAAAATAAGAATCAATGTCACACAAACAAGACCATGGCAGCACAAAGCACACGAACAAAATTAGAGATAAGAGATTGTGATAACGATGTCACAGAACATGAAGATGATGATGTGATTTGTGATTTCACGGCTATGAAATGAACACAGCAAACAAAGAAACCAGCAGCTATTCTCGAACATATCCGAAGATTTAGTTCAGTAGCGTCCCATAAGAAAAATTCCAATACTTGACAAACAATAATTATCATTGAGTATCCGCTAATCCAAAAGTCTGGACGACCTCTGGTGGCTAAATTGTGAACCTACTTAGTGAGTATTCGATAATGGATACATGTGCGTTTTATCAATGAATCATCGTTATTTGAGCGTGCTTGTGCGATATCAGAGATTATTGGTGGATATGGAAAGTAGGACTTTAAGCGAATAATTTTTGGGATAACACAAACTCGAAAGGTATTCACAGGAATGAAATTATGCTTTGAGTACTTTCATAAACCTATATAGTTACAGGGTTGAGATACTCAAAATAATAATGAGTGGAGAACCGAGTCAAAATACTGGCACAACTAGGAAGACATTGCATAACATAACTGTTGTGTTCAAAACTGTATTCTTCAAGGAAAAATAAATATAGGACATTCCCATGCGTTACCAAGAAGGATACTTCTGAAGTTCATGTCAAGAATGATTATGGTATACTTGAGAGAGTTGATCGAATGAAAGCATGGACAAATTTTTGGTGATCGGAAAACCTGTGATTCACTTCATTCGAGTTTGTTTCCTTCATTTTGTTCATTTTATCAGCGTTACACATTACCTCACAATATGATAGTTCTTCAAAACACTATCAACGATTGTCCAAAACACACACGAAAATCCAAGATATCACTTGTTCAACGTTCGAAAACAACTAAAACATACCCACATGCAATAACCACGCCGAACAGAGAGATTACTCACTATCCGCCATATTTGCTTACGTCTCGTAGCGCCCCCTTCGGTAGTTGAAATCGCCAATAGTGTTATATTATTGAATTGATTTTCTGGAGAAATCGCTTCACTATCAATATTGATAATGATATGATAACATTTCGGAAGAACAGCTTGAAGAAACTTCAGAGTACATCTAGTTCAGATCTCATGAAGCCTCGGTAAAGCATCAAAATTCGATATTATCAAGTAGGCAGAATTTTTTTCTGTCCTATCTATTCAATATATGATGGTATCACCAAATATTCTATGGTGGTACAGAAGAAAAAATAAACTAGCCTATCGGTCAGGAATCATATTATATATACTCACTTTATATAGACTATTATCAACGAGGACATCCATGACTGCACCTCTCATCTGAGACTGAACGGCTGAAAATGCCACCATGGTCCTTCGACAGACACAAAACGAACAGAACCTCACTTTTCAGATATTGCTGGTTTTAGGAAGTTCTGCAATATTATATTTATATTTATTCTGGTTTTACCAGTGCAAACCTGTTTTTGAGGTACTCCTGACATGTCGTCAGTACACAAAATGTACTGGTTTGGAACCACAAATACAAAAATCAACTCTTTTACCAATAGCAACATATTGGAATTAAATTGTTTTTGTTCAACATATTGCCTTAGCTTACCTCTGGAAATACACCATATATATCTAATAAAAACTATATGGGTAACATGGCCCATCTAAATATCTGTGTGATATCACAAGATCAAGACATTCCTCAGGAACGTCAGTTGAACATGTGCCAATGATGTTACACAGACCTCTAATAGTGACATTATCCTATACATATGTTATGATTTGTACGAACACAAATCAGTTGTTCAGTCTTCACTATCGCATGAAGAAAACAATGAGTGTTATATTAGTATTAATTCAAAATCAACAAAATCTTTTGTAAAGTAAAAATTGAAGATTTATAAAGACACTGGTTATCGCTGTATAAAATCGTTTGGGCTACATAGCTTGCAAATGTCGCAATTTTCATCACACAATTTTACATAAACTGCGCACATGTTCCAATCTTAGAAAAGAGCTTCCCGATATTTCAATGTTCTTGTCAACTATTGGTAGTATTTTGTAGTAAAACTGGGAATAAGCCAAAGAGTATATAATTTTTTCTGATAAGGCTCGAGGATAAAATAATTCACTATGGTGGTATTACCACAATACAGAACACGGAACCGTAGGATAATTGTAACGTTAACCGTGTCCAGCGTATGGGGAGCGTAGCGTCACAGAAGAGGGGTAAGCGTATCTTCGGATCTCTATTCTGTGTTACTTTAATAATTGTGTATTTTGCATGGACGTTTGTTTTGGTCATTGCATTTATACCAGCATTTATGTAGTCAGATCAATTCGTTCTTTCTACAGAATCTAGGTAATAAAATATTTTTTCTTACTATCTCAATTTAATGAATTAGTGGTTATCAAAATGCTTCTGGTTTTATGATGTTGTGCTTGGATACATACGTTTTACACTGGATATGATTTGACGCCATTGTGTATATTCTATTGATGTTTCCTAGTGCGAGAAATAGGTCTGAAAGCACTGTAGCTCTTACTTGAGACACAAACATTCTAAAGAAAATGTCCAATACACTCGGCAACCAAAGCATCGAAAATGTAAGGAGAGAAACGTTTTGCTCTTTCGCCCTCTGGACTCCCTTAGATTTTGCATCAATGTGAATAACTTTGGCATAGAGTATTGTAGCAAAATATGATGCTATGAATATGAAGAAATAATATGTTTTGATGTAAGGGTCGATGGTTGGGCACTTCTCTGTTTTCGCCTTGGGGTTTCTCCGGTTCGGCTTCATGAAGTACAAGGTTTCCACCATCAGGGGGCTGATATATGTTGTTTTTTTGGTGGAATTTTCTCGTGCTTGGTTTACAATCTCATACACGTTTTTTATCACCCTATCTACTTGTAAGGACTCTGTATCAGTGATATTCACAGGGGCTTGAATTCTAGTGAGAATATTACTATCTTGTGTGGTCGTGAAGTTGAGCTCCTCCAAAAAACTCATAGAAAGATCGGCTGCTTCGATAGTTTCATTGTTTGTGATGCTGTAGAGTACAACTATTCCGAATACAGGTAACAAATATGTCAGAATAACTTGTAAGGTGAGCTTAACATGTGGTGGAACTGTCTCTGGTTTCAATTCTCTTTCATCTTTCTCAACTTGTATGTCCTCACTGCTCATGTCGTTGGTTCTTGCCTCAAATAGGTTCAGAATGTTTTTGGGCTCAGTATTATCTGTTTCAAAAAGGGGACCAATAGGTGCTGAATTTTCATTCTTTTCTTTCTGGATTTCCTTAGAGGGACTGTTTGTCCAGTCTTTTCGGTTTGAAACAGTCTCTTTGTGGTCTTGAGCACCCTCATGATGTTTTATGCAGTCTTGGCATTTCAAGGTGTTGTTTACCACTGTAATCAAGCACTGTATAAAAGAATATATGAGTAGAGCATTATGCAGAAAAAATTCATAGTAACAGTTCGGTTTTTTCTCTTCCTCCAACTGGATTTCTCTCTTGGCTCTTACTTTGGATTGGACTCTTTCTAGATTGGGGTTGGTATGATTGACAGCTGGAGACGAATCGTTCTTCAGTTTATCCTTCATCATTTCCCTTATGAAACTCTGATATTTTTGCAAGAACTGCTCGGCTTTGTCTTGTACTGCAAGTATTTTTTCTGCAGGTTCATTTGAAGTAGTCTCAGGTGGTTCTTCTGTTACACTCTGCTCTGTCGGCGTCTCTGTGAGACTTGTCACCAAATTATCATCGAATATCATCCTTTGATTTGTTGTAGCTTTATTTTCTGTTGTCACTTCAATATTACTCGAAATTTGCGGCAGGATTGGTTGAATGTCATCTGTAGTATAGTTTTCCACAGTGAGGCTATCGATGCTGTTGGTGAAGTGGGTAGGTTCACCCGTTTTACCACCATCTCCACTGAGGATAATGGCAGAATAAATGTAGAAAATACCGATGAAGACGGTCACGATCGCTTCAGAGAGCGCTAGTATTTTCTGGCTATCTTTTTTGTCGCCGATCAGCAGTCTCAGGAAGAGGTACATGTACACTATCCCCAAAACCAAAAGCACAGACCCAACTGCTGCGTATGTCTGGAACATCGCTTCTGCTCTACTAATTCTGTGATACTAATGTTCCCTGACTCGGTTTGTATAGCAAATCTCTGGTACCCTCATCCAGCGCCCAAGTCTGACTGAATGAGGGTAATGATAATTTAAAACTGTGTAATTATCAGGCTACTCCCGTTTCAGATACTGAATAGATACAGGTCATTATACAAGGTGTTTTCATTGTTGAGTATAATACACGAATCATGATTATTTGAATTGTATTTTTAGGCTACAAGAGTGTTTAGAAATGCCTATCCGAAGACATACAGACCCCATTCACTTGAAGCGGATATGGAATGCCATAAGGGCAGCCAGCCAGGCTAGAGTGTCTTCTGATTTGCAGAGGATCACCAAGCATTTGCAAAATGTGGGAGACTATACTGTTGAGCAGGTCGAATTGCATGTCAAACAGGCTCTCGAGGACAAGTTGATTGCGTAAGTTGTAGAGCAAAATATATAAATAATAGAATAGTTTTTATTCTGGAAGGTCAATAATTTTTTTTGTACTCATTAACCTGATTGTTAATCATTGCCAATACCTTAGTTACGTTTTTTTTGGTTATATTTTATAAAGGTTGTCAAAGGAAACGGGAAAAGAAGTCAATATAATTAGGTGATGAAAATATTGATTGTTATTTTAAATAATTCAGTTTTTGATCATGACCTGTTCAATGAAGATAATTTGACTTATTATGAGGATATGAATTGAGAAGGGTAGTAAATATTCTTTCATCACTATGTACAAGGTTTTCTTGTATCTTTTTGAACCCCAGCTAGTGGAGTTATTTTAGAAGTTATCCAAAAATCATGAACACAAAAGTTTCAAATTTCTTTCTGAATCATTAGTACGTTTCAGCAAGTTTCATTGAAAAAATATGACATTTACTAAAATAATTGGAAAAACCCTGTACATTTATACATTGTTGAAAGAGTTATGCTAATTCCTTGTATTTATCTGAAACTACATAAGTAATGGCCCATATATTTAGCATTTTTATGCTATAGTTGATTAGATGACATAGATTCTACTAGAAATAATTCTCAACTACATAAACCTAATAGAAGATGGACAGTGTCACAGAATCATCTTATGTGCTGCGGGGTCAATCATTTATTAAGCTTACTAATGATGAAAAATTCTTAAATGTTGATGTCTTTAGAATGCCACTCAATTTTTTTTTATTGCGAAAAGCATACCATTCTGTTGGAGATTTTTTCTTTGAATCCGAATTGTATTACATGGTTCCATAACTTTATTTAATTTTCACAATATTTGCCCTCATTCATTCATCAGGTTGTTCATAACAATTGTATTGTTGATTAACTAAATTTTCATGTCTGAATTGTGCACTAATTGTGCCTTGTATCATATTGACTTTATGATGTTGAGTTAGCTAGTATTCTAAGATAATGATACAAATTTGTCATTTCTCTTCTTTGATAACCTTAGAAATTGTACAATAAAAGTGTTCCTAATCCAGTTAATTTTGTCTTCTCTTACAGACCAATTAAAAAAGTAGAAATTGGAAACAATCAGACTTACAGAGTGGTTCAACAAGAGCTGGTAAGTACTTTAGAGACTTTATTCAAGTCCAACCTGTAGTATAGAATTTAATTTAATTTAATTGATCATTTGAAGTTTATGCCAGCTTTGACAAATTTCTATGGATGTTTACTACAAGGTCCATAATATTAATAATGTTTGTCATTACTTGTAATTTTCCATCATTATTCCATCAGAAATTATGCTCTATTCATTTAAATTATTGAAAAGCAGTTTCCACTAAAGATGCCAGATGTCTCAAAAATATTCAATCTGTTATCACGTGACAGAAAAATCACACAATTGAATATCTTTGAAATAAATATATGAAATACATTTTTAAAAATCAAGATAAATATATATATATATATATAAATATATTTCAATTTATTAAACATTCACAACACTTAGCACGATTTATCATCATCATGCTGATGAAAAACAGCTGGTACATCGTCGCTAATTTTTTTTTGTAGCCTGTTTTCGACGGCAAAGACTGGTACTGCTTCGAGTGTCACCTCGCCGGAGAGGTTAGTTTCTGCGCCCAATGCTACAGGGTTTTCCACCAGGACTGCGTACAGGGCGCGCGGAAAAAGTTCGATTTCCAGAAGAAAACCAACAACTACGGCCCGAGCAGATCAGACGCTACCCTGCCGGCGTCGCCTCGGCGTCCATCGCGCGAGGACCAAGGCGTTGCCTTCACCGTAATAGACGACGACGACGTCGCCGCCAACAAGAACGATAAGCAGGAGGAGGTGCCGGAGGATAAAAGCAAATTGAGTTTCGATGAGGCCTTGTGTTCGATTTGCAACATTCACAGGATCGATAATAGTTGCGATATGGACAAATCCGAGATCAACTATTTGTTGAAGTTCGTTTTGCACAGGATACGGGCTTGGGTAAGTCTTTGAAATTCTAGAGGGAATTTTGTCTAAGCTCAAGATGGCACATTGAATTGGAAGATCTTACTTGGAATATTAATGAATCAAAGCAAATATACTTTATTGTCAAAGATTGATACATCTTATGGACAAAGCAAATATAAAACTAAGTGCCAATAGGACGAACAATACAAAGGTAATACAGATTAAAATCTTATGAATGAAATAATAGTCAATCAATAAAAATACACAGAGAATAGGCATTTATAAAATCAGAAAACATCTCAAATTCTTTCCTCAAAAAATTCGCGAATCTCATAGTATGATCTACAAAGTAAAAATTCTTTAAACGCTTTCCTGAATAGTACATAGGCTCCTATATTTTTCACCGAAAGTGGAAGGTGATTTAACATCTTTCCTCCATTGTAAATGAAAGAATTTTTTACCAATTGTGATCTCGGCGGCAGAGGCAAGGGAATTTGACGAAGTCTTGTATTGACACACAGTTTCCAATATAAAAAGACATGGTAATGTAAGAATCTTCCCCTTCACAAATAAATGATTTAGTAAATAAATCCAGTGCTGAAATTGTTGATGTTAGGTTTATAAAAAGCACTGTTGGGGTGATAGGGCAAGTTTTTTTCACATCTGATTGATGCTTCACTTCAGTATGGTCAATTTTCTAATCGACAAAAAACTAGCAAAATCATACCAATTCATGTACTCAAAAATACAAAGAGTGTCTGTGGATGTCTATCATTTTGGTAGCAAGTTTGTAGTTTTCTCTCTCTTTGGATGAATTTCAGATTTTGGAAGTAGTCCAAGGATATTCCGACATGAACTGGACATGATTTGGATCTCTATAGGATATCCGGTGTTGTATGGGTATATACAACACATATATTGTTAAATACTGGGTGGCCCAATGAAAACGAAACAAGGCCGATATTTATCGTTCTCAGAAAAAAAAAACGCTCGAACCGGTCGATTTTTATTTCGAGGCGGAAAAATTTTGCGCATGTTTTCAACTTTTTCACTTCAAATCCCTTGGAGGGGTGAGCTCCAACCCTTGAATCTCAAATGGGATAAAGGGTCAAGTGATACATCATTTTGAAGCTAATCGAAATCTCTTAACAACGCTTCTTTGTTTTTGGAATTCAATGCAGTAGTTCTCGAAAAAAAACGTTCATGAAAATAATCGGCTAGTGATAGAAAATTACGCTTTTTCCCCTTTCATCACTATTTCTCATTCTGTAGTCGGAACGATGTTCATCTAAGAAGTGCCTTATGTGTTTTTTTTTTTTAAATCTTGTCCTATCCAACATTCCCTAAAGAATCATTTATTTTAATGTCAGTTCCTTGATCTCTCAGTAAAATGCATACCTTGTTTCGTTTTCATTGAGCCACTCTGTATATGAAGTAGTCAAATAAACTATTCTATTCTATTCAGATGGGAATCCAGTTATATGCCGATCATTCCCACGGATTTGCCTCTGAGAGCAGATTTTATGCACCATTTTTTATCATTCCAATTGTAACTCTTGTCAGAGACTGTGGATCTGTATTTTTTTAATCAAAATAAATCTTTTTAAAAAGACGTTCTCGCTCTCGAAGTATTCAACTCTCTGCCGATGTATATCCGCAATATCTTCATATTGTTCTTTCAGTTACCGAATACGATAACAGACACAATGGCGACCGAATCGAGGCCGGATTGGTTGAGCGAGGCCGAGCTGACTTGGCGTGCCAATCAGTTGTTCTTCGAACAGCAAGACATGTCCGTGATCGAAGTCAAGCTCAAGACCGAGACGTACGTGATGTTCTCGGAATTTCTCGCGGACGTCTACAACGTGCAGCACAATGTTGCCATATTTCACGGCAGTGAGTATTGCGAACGGCTCTGTAAAAAGCCTAATGTTACTGCCATCGATTTTTCTCAATTTCACAGACACTGTCCTGATTCGTCCACAAATTTTAATTCTACAACATGTTTGAGCAGTTTTTTTTTTTTATTTTTCGTCTCTTTCCGCCTAGAACTATTGGTGAATTCATTGTGGATCCAGGATGGTTCTCAAAAAAGTCTTTCTTCATCGAGTTCTCCATTAATATAATTCCATTTCCATTCTGAGCAATAATTAGATAATTGCGAGCGCCTCTGAAAAAAGCTTAATGTTACTGTTAATTTCACAAACACTGTCCTGATTCGTCCACATATTTCAATTCTACAACCTATCTGAGCAGTTTTTTTTCGTCTCTTTCCGCATAGAAGAACTATTGGTGAATTCATTGTGGATTCAGGATGGTTCTTAAAAAAGTCTTTCTTCATCGACTTCGTCATTAATATAATTCCATTTCCATTCCGAGCAATAATTAGATAATCAAACTCCCATTCATGTCTCAAATTAACTAATTGATCAGATAAATCATGGATCATCCAACTAATGAGTAAGAACAAGACAGCTCATTCATTCAATCAGTGAACCTTGAGTCATGGAATGCGAAACACGTATTTATTTTTCTATTTCTGTGGAATCCAGTTTCGAGTTCAAGCCACGTGTCTTGTATTGTTTTTTATTTCGTGGAACGAAGACAAATAACTCATCAGGCGTTTTTATTTATGTGTCATCACACTGATTGACCGCACATCATATGTACAATTTGGAATTCTGGAATTCTTTGGACCTTGAAAATTATGTTTTTTGCAAAAGCACTTTGTATTCAAGAATTTCAATAGTAGCACTGTAATGTACATGTCAGTTATAATTCTGTATCATCAGCAAAAGTATTTTTGTGATGAATAAATTTGTGAATATTCTGCATGTAACAAAAATATATTCTTCAACACATACCAAGCGAAATTTATGTTGAATGAGCTGTTACTTTTACAGTCTCTTTGTTCTTCTGAGGAATGCCTGATGAGTCAATCTAATTTTTCGTCTTTGTCTGTTTCCAGTCGAATCTCAAGAATACGGGGCTTCCGAACTGATGCTGCGCGATACTTTGCACGACATGGCTGAGCTGAAGAACTGCGTCGACTGCTATAGGCACAGCAACGAGAAGATCAACAGCAAGTGGTTTTGTCTGCCTTGCAGAGTGCCCCATGAGCTCGTCTGGGCCAAGCAGAAGGGCTACCCCTATTGGCCGGCAAAAGTAAGAATATTCGCATTTCTCTTCCAGTGGTCAATGATGAAATTTTCTCTTCTACACCTTTCATTTTGTGGCCAATAAGATTTTAACTGTCGCTGCACTGTTCATTCTTGAAACTGTGTGCTTGGTGTACAAACATAAAACGGAGTTTGACTTTGTTTCTTCTCCTTATGCTACTCAACAATAATCATGGATTCCATTTTTTATAATGGTGGAAAATTTTTCAATCACTTACCAGTAAATATAAGTTCTGCAAATCTGGCCAACGTATAATTCAAGAACAGTTGAAGATTTGCTAGCTGATAGACCCCTGTTATAGTCTACAAGAGTATTTTAATGAATCATTTTGAAAATACGTGTATATTTCATTTAATTTTTATTGCATTTGCACTTGTTGTATCAATTTACCAGTTTGTATCTATACATACATCATTAGTTATTTGTCAATGGGATCAAAATCTTCTGACAATAAACTATATTTTTTGATTTTGATCGGAAAGTGTCAATTGTAGTGATAAAAGTATACTAAAAAAATCTTGAAAATATAGTACAATCACATAACTAAGCTACCTATATTATACTATGAATATCAAATGGACAAATTGCTGAATAAAAGTTGAAATATTATGAATAACAGGTCACATAACATCGACATCGAATAACATCGTCATGTTTTGGGTTGTTATCAATGTATACAATATAAAAATACAATTTCAACAGTACTACAGAAAATATCAAACTTTTTTTTAACGGACTAATCAATCTGTATGAGTTTCAGAATTTCGGTGTCTGTTTGAGAACAATAAAAAACAAATGAATTATTAGGAAATACGTGCTAGTATTGGAAACAATAATAAATAGACCACGGTACAAAAGACTTTTCTCCCCACAGCTCAGCTGAGAAAAACGTCTCCTGTACCTCAATATACAATATATAATTCCTAAATAAATAGTGATTTTGTATTGTAGGTGATTAAAGAAACTGATTCACATTATGACGTCCGCTTTTTCGGTGGGAAATACGAAAGGTCGTTGCTGTTGAAGAATTTCGTCAAGCCAATCGGAGTTTCCATCGAAAGTTTGCAGGTAGGAAACTGAATGACGGAAAAATTCCAACTACGAGCTCTAAAACTACTTTCTCCATAGATTAAACCAACTGCTTGGTTCAATAGATCTTACGAAGAACTGAAATACCACCAAAAACTGTTGAAAGATCCCATGGAGACGGAGAAGCTGAAGGCGGAGATCAGAAACAAGAAGAAATCTCCTGCCAGACCAAAAAGTCATAATTTGAATACATCCACTATCAAGAAAACTCCCAAAAGCAAGGTGAGGTGATGCAGAAATTTGGTAACTGGTGTCTTCAATCTGTGATTCTTTGGTTTTCAGTCAAGGAAAAGTGAATCTACGCCAAAAGCAAGTTCCCCAGATAATCAGTCCACTCCGACTGATAGTGCAACTTCCTCGTTGAAACGAAAGTCTGCTCCTATCAAATGTGAGTTTTTCAAATAGAAATATCGCCAAGAACAGTTGAGACTAATATTTGTCTACATGCCACTACTACATTAATTTATTGCAAATAATGTAAAAATGCTGTTCAAAGTTGTTGAATTTCAGATCTCATTCGTTAAAGTCCTCCTTTTACTCTTTCTTATTTTAGAATATTGGCAGTTTGGAAATAAACACAATTTAATTTATTTATTTAAATCTGAAGCATGACTGGTAGTTTGACGACTCAATTACACTACTTCAACTCTTCGAGTTCTGTTATGAAATATAACTCGAGGCACAGATTTTTGATATTTTCTCTCCTCATTTCTGAAATTACAAATAGAAATTATAATTATTTTTTCAATATATTCCTGGTGAGGACAGATTTATGATCTGCACCAAAATGTCACAAATTTAACCTTCATGTATCTAAAAAAAAAATTCTCTATATGTCAGAGACACCTTGTTATTCAAATAAAAAATTGGAAGACAAATATATTCAACAAATATCAAAATTTCTACTTCTCTTAATGGTGGACGTTTCGAGACCCAATCTGCTCTATTTAATATTCTATCAACTCAACCCACTAGAAATTTCGATATTTGCACTCTATTATGTGAAATAATGTAGGGTGTTCTATTCATTTTTCAGCTTTTGATGGGATTTTCTCTCCTCGTTTCTAAAAAATAGAGTAGAAGTTATTAAAAATTATTGCAATATATTTGTAGTAAGGACAGATTTAGGATCTGTCCCAAAATGTCACTGCGCTTGAAATTAAACCTTCAGATACCTAAAAGAGAAATTCTCTATTGGTCAGTGACACCTTGTTTTTGAAAAATTTTTGGAAATATAAATATATTTAATAACAATAAAACCTCTACTTATCTTTGTGGACGTTTCGGGAACGAATCTGCTCCCGTTCTCAACACAATTAAAATATTTTTCTCTTCGTAAAATTTTTCAATGTTTTCGATTTTCACACTGAAAAGTGACAATTTGGCAGACGGAGGAATTCTGGTTACAAGGTGTTTTCATTAATTGATATCGAATTTTCCATTTTCATATTCAAGTTTCAGAAGTGGATGCCAAATTCTATCAAGTATATCAACTGAGTAAGAGACGCAATATTATTGTCTCCGTTCAGGAGAATGCAAGCAGACTCTTTGATTTTCCGTTTTTGGTTGTTGTCTTCTTTTCCTATGATCTTTATTTTACTCCAATCCGCCATATGTTGTCCATTTTCAGTAAGGATATGCTCAGCTAATTTTGATTTGTCAGTATATCTTCTCTTTATATTGTTCTTATCCTCTTTCATCCTTACTGATAGAGGCCTGCTGGTTTCACCGGTATAATATTTTCCACAAGCACATGGTATACTGTAAATACAATTTTTTGATGATTGTTCTTCATTTTTCGGTTTTGTATGAGTCAAAATCGATCTGATTTTACTGTTTATCTTCTGATCTTTTATTTTTTAATGTATTTTCTTATTAATTCAGTGTTTTCTATCATGTCCCTCCATAAACATGTATGTTTCTTGTGATTAATAAATGTTAGTATTATTATTTTCAACAGTGGAAAAATGTTTTTCTTCTAAATCGTTTCGCTGCTTAGTCTGTTGACACCAAATACTGTCAGATTTTCAGACAGAAAATTCATTTTCCATTTTTATATTTGAACAAGGTGTTTTTACCAAAAAGGTTATCATAGGTGCATGTTCGAGGAACCAAGAAAAATAATTCTTGGGATTTCGTTGAAATTTCAGTACCGAAATCTTGTTTCAGCCGTCGACGGGGCAACCGACCAGAAGAAGAAACATATCGAAAATGAACCAAACTCCACTATTTCCGGCAACAACGTGATAGACATCTCCGACGCCGATGACGATGAAGAATGTCAAGAGTACTCGTTTAGAGAGAATCTGGCGGCAGAAAATTTCAAGTAAACTCATACATGAATTCTTAAAAATAGTTGAGAAGAAGGCCGAGTAATGAAAGCGGATCTCCGTGCGTTAGTCTGGAAAAAAATTAAGAACTGGCTCGAACGATTCGAATAATTTTTTATGTAGGTCGTCTCAATACAGCTGAAAAATTCAACTCCTACCAATACATATCGCAGTTATAGTAATATATACGTCGGCATGTAACTAACGTTTTCCTGGACAAACTGAAAGAAAGAAAAATTTTCATCTCAAGTGCACTCGACAAGGTAATATTTCCGAGATATTGGAGATTTCAATATGAATTTTGTCAAGCAAACTAGCGAACTACTAGTTTTGGCTTTGATGTAACTATAACAGAGTACACGAGAGTGGTGAATGAATCAAGGACGTGTGTTGACCATAACCTTACAATCTTGAGTAGTGATCTCGAAGCTGGAGTCATTGATTCTTGTCTTGAAGATCAAGCGAAATTTTTAAATCTTCAGGACTTTCTTAACAGAATCAAAGTCGAAACTCTCAGGAGAAAGTTTAGGAACATATCTGTAAGGTGGTTCACTGAAGATTTTAAAGCAACTAGATGCGATTCAAAAAAAGAACCAGCTCAAAAAGAGAAGAAGACTAACGCACATGGATTCATTTTTCATTATATCAGATAGATATGAGTTACTAGTTGCATATAGACAGTTTTCTCTAATATTGTCCAAAATGCACAGATTATATTTATAGGTCTTAGATTCTGTCCCTTATTACTATTTAGAATTTTAGATGAAGGAACGATAGTTGATATTTCGGTATCATGTGGAACTCTACTGTTTTCTAAGGACCTACTTAATATATTCAATTATAGTGGTTTTAAATACTATCAAAATATGATTTAATGATTGAAATCTCATCTGGACTTTGCTTATTAGGTATCGAAAAAACTATCTCATTGAGTTTGTCAAATAATTTAAAATTCAATATCTTTTCAGGTATTCTTACTAGAAAATTTTAGTATGTTTACTGTCTGAACAGCAATTTAGTCAATACTTTTTAACATAGTTTTCATTGAATTTATTCGACATAACTGTAATCAGTCTACACAATGTCGTTATGAAATTCCGTGCTTTCATACCCTTTTAATGTTTTTTTTTTGAGGAACATATGCTTCTGAAGTTTTCCACATTTCAATCTCATTGTTTTTATTATGATTGTTTTTCCATTAATGATGATTCAACTCTAATTCTAAACATCCAGTCTTCTCTTCGATCATGATGTAAATACATTCATATGTCGTATTTAGGTATTGGTTCTCAAATCAACTTTGATAAATGTTGGTATTTAAAAATATTCGTATTAGATACATATATAATTGTAAAAAAATCAATCAATTGGTCACAATGACTGCTTTCAATGAAGCTTGAAGAATATTACATACATACAGTCATGAAAATTCTGCAATTCTGCAATATTCTATAGATGAAAATTTGTAAAATTCTAATTCAACTTCATATAATTCATAATAATATTACGAACTATGATTCATAATAATATTACATATAATATTAATATATAATTGATGATTGTTGAGATTTTGTACACCCAAAAGGATATTTTGCAACAATTCAACTATCTATCAGTGCCTCATCCCATCGCCATTTGTCGTTATTTTGATCCTTGATTTTCTTGCAGTCTCGACGAAACTTATGAGCAGGTCACCAGCTCTACAGAAACCTTCGGAAAGTTGGTCTCCCCCAGAAGCGAGTCCGGGATGCAACCCTTAGATCAACCATACAGTGATTCGGTGGAGAAGGTGTGTACGCGAAATCTTTTTTTCTTATTTGTTGACAACACGAAAGGGAAACCTATAATGTTCGAGGAACATCGTGTTAGCCAGCGGTGGAATTTTGGGAGAGAAGGAAGGTGTTGGAATTTTTTTGTTTGTTCTAGATGAGGAGGAAATTGGAGTGTCTTCCCAATAAAAAGGAAATCATTAAATGTGCTATGGATTGCATGCAAATTGAAATTGATCGTATCACGAATGATCATAATGAGCATTTGAAGAGGCTTTTCGAATCTCATAACCAGCAAATATCAGAAACTAAGAAAAAACAATGGGTAAGTCCTTGTTACAGAAGTTGTTACAGAAAAAAAAAAAATTTCTCTCTCTTTTTCTCCTAGTTTGAAGGAAGATTATCTGTATTTGATATTTGTTTTAGTGCTACAATTGCGAACAAGATGCTATCTATCATTGTTGTTGGAACACTGCTTACTGTTCACAAACCTGTCAACAACAGCACTGGCAAGCAGAGCACAAGAAAGTTTGTAGGCGTAAACGTTGAAGGTCACCAGCAGAGTCTGTGATTTCATGCAGTGGTCATATATTTCCTCTCTAACAGAACAGAGGATTTGTGAGAAGTTCTCAGAATTGATGGTTGAACATTTCAAATAATATTATAGGAAACTGTAAGAAATGTCGTTATAACATTTTGTTGTACTTTAATTTTTGTTATTTCCTCAAGATTTTTGAGAGGGATCCAATTCGTCAGTTATTTCAAGCTCATTTTCTTTTTAATGCTGTTTCAAAACATTTGCTTCTTTTATTATCATAAGTGGATTATATTCGAAATGTTATTTTGTTATCATTTATACATAGGTTGACTGTAGACTGTTTTACAAATGAGACTTGTTAATTGGATTTACCAAACTATAGAGAAATAAAGTGTAATGCTATTCCCTACCATACATATTCTTCTTGAGTCATATGTAATTTTCATAACATTGTCATATTATATCTCATAGAGGAACTATAATAAATAAAACAAAGAGGAAAATATAAAACCTACAGGAACACACAATTAATTAAGGGTAGGTGTGTTGATAAAACATGAGGACATGAAAAATAATCAAAAAGAGACTAAACACACACACACTGTTGTATACCAAAACTATTCATTATCAACCTCTACAAAATCAACATTTTTGAATATATTAGATATATCATTGTGATTTTCCAGGAACTTCAGTTCTTCCATGGTCAATTGTTCTTTTAATTGCCTCAAAGCAGTCAGAATTTCAGCCTGAAAATGTATCCAGGTATGAGTAAAATGTTGAAATCAGGCACGACTTAACTTAGTCATAACATGAGATTTGAATTATTGAAACTTAATTTCCTCATATTTTTACTAAGTAGGTAATAAAAAACATATGCAGTACCTGATTTGTATGAAGATTTGTGTGAAGCTAAAAATTGGTCAGCTTCTTGAGTCACACATGAGTTCTTAAGTTTTGTGCACGAATGTGGTCACATAAAAAACAAAGTTAGTCTTCTCAAGTGTTGGATAAAGTTATAACTAAGTTGTGTCGTGTTTGCATTCACCATATTAGCTATTCCGAATTATTGTTGCTCACTTTTTGCCTGTCTCTTGCATCTGTGCTCAATTTATTCAGTCTCAAATCCTCCTCAATTTTGAATAGCCTTTCTCGTAACTGTTTTGGCTCCTTTCTCCCGAACAGACGAATGACTTCAGGGGTTTTAAATGCTTGCGATATGGCAGCTCTAGTTGCCTGAACGAATGGGATTGGTGAGGCGCTCATAGTATTTTTTTATGAAATAAATACTTACCAACTGCACGGCTCCTAGGGAACTGATCAAAGAAATATCTCCATTTACAAGTTTTGTTAGGCTATCATTCAATTCTTTCAGCTGTTCTATGGTGTCGTTTTTCGTTTCTTCATATTCATCGATATCCAAATCGTTTCTGTTCAGTGGAAAAATAAAAAAATAACCACAAGAATGTGCACCAAATGTCTGAAGAACTCACTTGCAGTTTTCCAAGTCTTCGAGCTGCTCAATTAGTCTATCTAACTGTCCCTCGAGATTGTGCTTCAGTGTTTCCGTCTCAACTTTACCGTAAGACGACATAATAAGAATTTGTAGAAAAGGCAACACTTGCTCTAGATTCTTGACATTTTTCGAGTTTTGAGGTTAGTTTCAGATTTTGTTTATTTTGACACAGTTGACGTTATATCTAGACATCTAGCCGAGACGTACGTAGGGAAATGCGCTCATATATTCCAGACGTGAAAGAAAGAAAGATTATGGGACAAGATTGTCTCTGATTCGCGAGTGAATTTTACTAAACGTACTCTGATTGGCCATATTAGTAGCTAGAAAATCCGTTAGAGGGTATATTTGTGAAACGTGAAAGCCGCGTGTCATTTCTAATATAGTGAAAATTGTTCGGAAAATCTCGAAAAACTCAGTGACATTTAATTTTCACGGGGGTATATTCTCATTCGGTATTTCCTGAATTTGTGCGTCGAAGAAACTATAAGGAAATTGTAGTATAGGCTCCTGTGAAATGTTTTTAGTGTGCTACTCCGCCATTTTGAAATCAACTTAACCTTCGATAGAAACATTATTGAAACTATTTATGGTATTGAAAAATCTGTATTCAACAGTGCAAGGACCAGTGCTCTTTTAGATAAAATGCCATGGAGCATCTCAAATACATTGCTTCAAGTTCAGTGATGTGTCATTCTTCAACGTAAATATATGCATTTTCGGAGAACTGATCTGCCACGGCTGCAGTAAAGGGACTTGGTGCCCCAGCCTAAAATGAGCAGTAATCCTAAGCAGTTGGGCTCAGCAGGGTCACAGGCCCAAAGATACACATCGACACCGTATCCTTTTCAAAATACCTAGTGATTTACTCATATCTGTCAAACCAAGTCTAGTTTCAATCTGTTTTTTCGACAGTTCAATTCATTATTAGGTTTGGACGCATAATAGCTCGTCTAAACAAACCCATTTTCTACTCATCTTGTGATTTTATAATTGCTTTGAAGGTAAACATTTTCTACAGTTTAGCATCACAAATAATGCCTCACCACAGCTCTCATTATTCATTGGCTGAAGTGAGTTAGGTAGGTAATTATATTTTACATTCTCTTGTTTTTCTAGTGGTTAACAATATATTCCATATGGTTATACCTATTACATACAATCAGTAAGGTATGAGGTGACTTCAGATTAGTTAACTTTCGTATAAATTCAATTGAAATAATTCAAATTAGGAATAAAGTTCACTTTTTAATAGTGACGTTCAAAGTGAATGTATTTTATACATTTTGATTACATCATTATGACTGTTGAGAAAAGGCTCAAGAGTTTATGCAGGTAAGTGGTAAGAGTAGGTACCTACTTATATTTCACGACTATCATTTTATTACATAATTCTTGTTCGGTACATTATAGATAGGTAATTTTGTGACACGTTGTTAATAATATTGAACACTTGAAGTCTACTAGCAGTCTCAGTCGTGAGTTGTTGCATCAATCAGTGACAAGAAAAAAGGTAATTTGCAAATTAAATAATCAGTTTGGTGCTCATATCATTGTGTTGTGTGTAAATTCAACACATATGTCTATCATAATTTTTAACGAGTTTGCTTTCGGTACGTCAAAAATCTTAGGAATTGGGAAATTCAAAAGTTCCGTCCCGTGATAGCTCAGAGCGCATGCTCGCACGTTTCATAGGTGACTAGCGGAGGAAATCGGAACTGATCCGAACAGTCGATTCAATGGCGTTTGTCGCCGAAAACAGATTTTGACATCGCTAAGTAAACCCTAGCAAATCTTTTGTATGAACTGTGGTAATCCATTTTACGAGGGTTGTGCTTCGAAAGGACATTGTGCAAGTGTAAAATCGCGACCGAACGAGTTCCGTGAATGTGTGAACTGCCGGGAAATAGCATTTTTTTTTTCGTATAACGCCCTTATTGATTTTTGTTCTTGGGTGCAGCGAGACATGCTTCGCATGTTCTTGTTCATGATCGAAACTGAAGAGACTCGCTTATCGAAACTAGCTATTTCGTTTATTGTGATCTGTCAAAGAAGGAAATTATTTTAGGCATTGCCAAAGCGATAGTGCGATTCTTTCGAATTCCAGCCGTGTTTTCTGCTCGCTAGTGGTCGCAGCAACCCGTGGCTGTTCGAAATGACGAGAGGAAATAATACAGAAGGATTCACGATACGAGCAAAATCCAATAAATTCGCGACTTTTTACACGCCGCGTTTCGGCTCGGCCATGATTTGCCAACGGAATTGATCGTCGTTTAGCTATTTCGAAATTTCTCGTAATTCATTAGTCGAAAGCTCTGTCAACATGGTTTCGAGGTACGTGAAGCCGCCAGAAGGATTATGCCTGTTTCCGCCCCCTCATCACTACAGGATGATGCCGCCCCAAAGTAAGTGGAAAGCACGTGTGAATCTGCTCCATGCCGAACCGACCCGAGAAAAATCAATAGCGTTGCAAGTAAAAGAGAACGACGAACCCGTCTCAGGTCCGAATTCCTAGAAGTCCCCCCTAAAATTTCGTCCGTCCGCGGCACGATGCACTCTTTTCCGTCTCTATCTCGATTTGAGCATTGACCTGGTTTACACGGCGTGCGATATTCTTCCTACTACCCAAGGCCTTCCATTTCGTTAGTGCATGGGCAACAGGGCTGGATTCAGGTTTTTGCCGCTGAATCAATATTTTTCATTGCCGACCACAGTCTTTATGTCACTCTGATTTTCCATTCCTTTTTCATTTATTTTCACGAATGAAATATATTAATAATGAAAATGAATAAACAGGGAGTTGATATCAGAGTAGAACATTATTGAAATGAAAAACAAAAACAACTTCGAACTAGTTGTACGTAATCGTCATTGATCGTTATAATACTCGTTACGTGTAATGATTTTTTTTTCTCATTTGTTATGGAGGTAGAATTGGTATGAAATATATAGGAAGATTCATCCATAAAACTTGTCGTGAAAAGAAAAATAGCAGTGCCGTGTTGCCAATTCCTTGAAATTTTCAGAGATTCCTTGATATCCCATTAAAATAACTAACATCTGCATTGGAAGAAAACATTTTCAGCAATTCTTTCACTTCAACGGGACTTCGACAATTATTCGATAATTTCTGCCTATAAAGTTTAATTCAACCATTTAGTAGAAAATCGATTAAACGAAGTTCAATAATTGTAGAGAATTTGTGGTGAACGATAAAAATTGCTGCGCGTCGAGTAATTGTTGAAGTCAGGTAGGAGTGTAACATTTTTTTTTTCAATGCAGATATTAGTAATTTTCATTGGATATCTTGGAATCCGTGGAAACTTCGAGTATTTGGCAACACTGTACTCATATGTCGGCTTCCACGAAGAGTTTTATAGAGGTGATGAATCTTTCTACAATTCTTACCTATTATTCCTCCATAAAAAATGAGAAAAATATACTCACATGGCGAATTATATAACAATAATATTTATGATAGAGACAATTTCGTGTAACTTGTATCGAGTTGTTTTGTTCGCTTCGAAATTCAACAAACAATTGTCGAATGACCAGCTCTGCTAACTTAGCAGGGCCACTACGATAAATCGACAATTGGAAATCAAATAACATCGCTACTGTGACCAATGCTAATTTACTAAGGGCGCGACAATTTTTTTCTTGTGCCATAAATTTTCGACAATCAATGAACATGGTTTCATCGATTTTCTATCAAATGGTTCTGCTTTATAGAGGTATATGAAGTCGAAGTCATAACTTGAACGCGCTAAACTCAGTTCAACAAAATGTTCCTTGAACTATTCGAAATATCTATCATGTACTTTAGACCCAGTCAAAACTGAAACAAAAAATGACGCATTCGAAAAAATTCGGCGCAACCTGAATGGTTTAGAAATTTTGGGATGCATTTCACTTATTATACAGGGATGGGAGAAAGTATGGAACCAAGTTATCTTTTGAATGAAATGAACGATATTTATGAAAATCTGATGTACATTTTTTTGTTGATAATATACTCCCGTTCAACCGGAAATGCCATCAACTTCTTTAATTCAAATGGGACACCCTATATATTCTTACAGATTTTGAAAGAGCTCTTTATTTTGAATTCATACATACTGAGTTTAGTGTAAAAAAAATGTAAAAACGAGGAATATAGCACTTTGAGTTTTTTGCATTAGAGCAAAAAACAATTTGGATATACTAATTGATGTTGTTTGTATGCATAGTAATAAATAAATGTGCAATTTAGAATGGTTCAATTGAGTGAAAAAAAGCGTATTGAAATTTTAATGATGATCGGTTATGGTGATTGTAAAATTTATTTCCGTCAATTAGAATTTGACACTTTGAGAACAAAAGAGTACTCGTTTATTCATTACTTTGCATGCAAAAAAAAATCAATTAGTTTATCTGAATAGTTTTTTGCTCTAATGCAAAAAACCCAGAGGAGGTTGATTAAAGTGCTATATTCCTCGTTTTTACAATTTTTTTCACATTAAACTCAGTATGTATGAATTCAAAATAACAAGCTTTTTTAAAATCTGTAAAAATATATAGGGTGTCCCATTCAAATTGACGAAATTGATGGCATTTCCGGTTAAACCGGAAGTATATTATCAACAAAAAAATGTACATCAGATGCATTTTGATTCATTGCACTAACCTGCAAATTTCCATAAATATCGTTCTTTTCGTTTGAAAGATATTTACTTGGTTCCATACTTCATCCCAACCCTGTATATTAATAGGGTAGGTAATAGTAATAGTAGTAGTAGTAAAAACCCTGGGATAATCATCTCAAGAAGGTACCTTCTCATTGGTCTGGCATGCGCAATGGCATCCTAGCTGAGCCGACTCGAATTTTCGAAAATTATCAGACTTCTTCACTTGAGTCAGTCGAGTTCCGACCTCCGTGTTATTTGGAGGTGCCTGACTCGAAGTGTGTCCGCCTATCGATAGGTTGGATCGATTGTGAATATATTGCTTGTTCTTCGTAGAATAAAAGTTTTTATTCAATTATCCATATCAGGAATTAAAAAAGTTCCTTAATGATGCCTAGATACCAGCCAATATCGCAGCTGCAAATAAGTAAGTACTACTGTTTCTGAAGTTCACTCGTGACTGACCCCTCTAACTCGATGCTGACGTCACACTAGGGGGTTGATTTTCAAATCAATTCGTATTGGGGCGACCGTGATTGAAAGGCTATAGGTCATTTAATATAAAAATCAGAAACATACTCAATCGAGACGAAAAGATCTTCAATAATTTCCCTAAATTTTTGTGGAAATCATCAAGATTCACTAGGATGAATAACTGAGTTGAGGCTTTGTAAAGAAATTCCATTTTTTCGTTTTACCACGGAATACTATTATTTTCGCCAATTTGAAATCGGTTTAGGTATGATGAAATTTACTGAGGATGACAAACTAGGGTGATGCATCAATTCACTTGAGAAAAAATTGTTGCGCTACCTACAATATCAGTTTGAATGAATTATTGATGAAAAGCGCGCAAACATAGTTTTCCTATAGAAATAATAACCTTCAACTAATTTCGCCGTATCCAGATTATCTTCAGATGTAAATGATGGTTAAACCCTTTGAGATTGAGTAAAAGTGTATATATGTCGATTTATAGGAAATTGAATTTCCTACGAAAAAGTCAGGACAGAACTTTAGCATTCGTCATGCTATATGCGTAATAATCATAATTTTAGTCAATTCCTTTTGATATGCGATATTTCCCAAACCATCACTATCAGATCAGTGAATGTTGATTCACCCTCTTAGCAAATTCTGTTATCTATAAATGTTTATCTCATATTCTTCTCTAACTGTAACCCGTGTTATGTACATAAATGCATTGCCACTGCCTCGATTTTGTCCCTACTACTGTGACGTCACGAAAGCGATGTTCTGGCCCGGTAAGATCGAGTAGGCTCTGGCTCTATGTCTAGTCAGTTCAGTCCACTGGACAGAAATTATTCTGGTTTGGTGAAACCGCACAATCAAACGAAAGTCATCTAATATTTCTCAACTATTTTTCAACACAAAACTCAATTTCATATCTCGAAATGATTCGCAAGAAAATGATGTGCTAGCTGATGTTGAGCTGGCACAATCATTCCTATAACTTTTTCCCGAAGAAGTTATATGAATGATTCTAACGCTCAAAATTTTATCGACAGCGAAATTTTAAGGTTTTACGCGACAAAGTTGAATCCACATCCATTCATACAATTCCTGGAAATTTCCATTTGTGATTTGGAATGATCTTATCTTCTGATATCAGCAGTTTTTTGAAGTGAAATTAATAGTGAGAAAATGACAGAATAATGATTAATAATGCTCTGTCGTTGATCGACCAACTAATAGCTTTAGCACAATCATATGAAATCAGTCAGAAAACGATGAAGAAAAAATCACTTCTGATTTCTTTGATGTAAAATTTATCGAATAATTGCAAACATTGTTTTTATTCTGCAATATATTTTATATGAAAAAGAAAAATATGGCTCAGTCTTCAGAAGCCACGTTCATTGTTGCTGATTTTTTATGCAATCAATTGAGTGGCTTGACGAAGTCATTGCATTTTTTTTTTTCGTGTGAATACTTACACGAAATTATGAACCCCTGTCCTGTCTCATTGCTCTCATATCTGAAATTTCCATTTACAAAATTCAGTTGTTTTATGTTGAACTTCATGCAAAAAAATCTCTGGCAATAATTCAGTCAATTATTTCGAAGAAAACAAAGCAGGAATTTTTGTAAGCAATAAAACCTTATGAATATCAATAAAAAATTAATGTCATTATTCTATGACTGTCAAGATGACAATTCACATTTCAAAAACACTTAATGTTGTAATATTTTTTTAAAAAACGATATTCGTAACTATTTTGAGGCTTAAACTTCTGCCACTACTGATATTTTTGCTCTAGTCTTTCTTTGAAAAAAAAGAACGCGGGTTCTGCTAGCTTTACGTAACGTTGACAAAAACAATGTTTTCGAAAGATTTGATTACTCCATAATTTATGGCTATTTGAATACTTTCAGCGTAGCCAATCGCCTTTGGCTTTTGAATTTTTGGCAGTTCAGGAGTTTTGGCCATAGGGTAAAAAATTAGCATTGAACTATGGCCGAGGAAAAATATTACAGACTGATCCCATCTGGATAATAATCAATTATAATTATATGACTTCTGGTTTTGAATATAATAAAAATAAAATTAAAATAAAATGAAAAAAAAAAATAAAAATAATTAAAAAATGAAAATTAAAAAATATTGGCCCTCCAACGCTTCCGTACTTTTCCGATCATCAGAATACAATTTTTTTTGGCGTTTTTGCAGGGCCTGACGGCTACCCCGTGTCCAATCAGGCTTACGTGGCACAGCAGCCGCCCCCGCCTCAGGGGCAGCAGGGGCAGCCGCCGCCTCAGGGCGTGAACCAGCAACAGCAGGGCGTGGGCCAGCAACAGCAGCAAGGCCCCCCGGGCGGGTTGCGAGGCATTGCCCAGGGACAGGCGGGCCAACCGCCGCCGCCCAATCAAGCGCCCACTCCGCCCAATGCTGTCGACCAGCTCAAAGTGCAGGCGATACAGCAGCAGCAACAGCCGCCTATGAATCATCTAGTAAGGATCAGGATTATTTTCCCTCCTGTCGCCCCCTCCTTGATTTTCTTTTTTGTACAACTGTCAAAAAAACTTTGACATTTCTTTATTACTTTTTGAAGGATTTATTTTCGATAGGGTCTATTATTAATTGGTTATTCATCATAAAACAATTTCATATATTGGAATAATAATTGATAGTAAAGTTTGAACGATTACTTTCAACATAAATTCCATTTTTCATGTTGCTGCTGATCAGAAACGTTCGATATTTCTTGAAGAGTTGATTCCACAATTTTATCAGATATTTTGATTTGTCTGAACAAAGATGGACAATCCAATATTTTAATAGAAATGTCAATTTTGTTATTCAAACTAACTTCTATATATGCTCCTGCTATGGAGGCAGATTACTTTCTATTCACAGTTGTACAAAAAATGTTGTTAGTATTTTGTGTATTGAATTCGTGTTTTCATGGCACAAATTTTTCTTGACCAAAAATCAACACTCTCATAGACTCGATACAAAAATATCTATTTTTTATGTCTTGGTTGTTTTTTACACATAGTTTGTTGAGTATTGCAAAATTGGCACAATGGGCGTGTTTAGCATAGAAAAAAAAATTCTAATAACGTCAAAAATTTCGTCATTTCCACAAGGTTCTCGCTTTGATAACACTGTGCTCGAAATAGTGTGCAAAATTATTATATTGAAATGTAAGTTATAGAAGGCAAAATATTCTAGCACGAGTCGGAAATGAGCTGAGTAGCAGCAAATCAATTCCAATCAATCGAAACCAATCGAAAATAATCTAAAAATTCCTCATTTATCACGACATACGTATCGACTTTATTTGTATGTCGTACTCATATTTTGACAGAGAACAAAAATCTTGCGTAAACGTTCATTGAAAGCATATTTATCTTTGATGATGACATTTTGGTGACATTTCACCTCAGTTAGCTACGTATTCTATGAAATCGATAATTATATGACGACCAAGTGATTAAAAAAGAAAAGAAATTGAATGAGAAAGTAGCAAGTAAGAGTAATATTATTTTTTTCTTTTATTTTTAAGAAATATTCAATTCAGGAGTCAACAAGAAATGCTTTTTTCTCAATATGTTATGTTATAATTCATTTATTTTCAATTATTAATTTATTACCACAAATTCGAAAATTTCACCTCTATTTGAAGGAGGATATCGCGAAATCCTCCATCTTGAAGTCAACCAACGGCTTTTCATGTCATTCTAGTAGGAGCACTTTTTCTTCTAAAAGGAGTTCTTTGCAAATTTGTAATGCCTCATAATTCATTCTGTTTTTAATAATTTATTATCACAAACTGAAAAATTGGATGGGACATGAAATGTAAGTTTGTGGTGATAAAATTAGTATTAGTATTGAAAGCGTGATAAAGTGTTCGTCGACTTACAAAAGAAGGGTGTATCTTAGTCATGTGTTAGGTACTTCAGAGTGAAATCACACGAAAAAAAAAAATAGCCGCATATTACGTTATTATAGTGAAACGGATCTATACGGTTCGTCCTTATCTGCAACAATAATCGACAACGAGTCGAGGTTGGTTTCAGATATCGTTTTCTTATCAGCATACCGTACGTACGATTTCACGACGATTTTTTCGAGGAATTCACAATCGCATAGAACGCGATCCGACGTTGTATTTCTTTTTCTTTATTGCAGTTCATGCAGCCGCAAGTTAGGCCGTCTGCTGGAACCTATTATCAGAGAGCCGGAACCCCCAATCAGGGCCCTAGGATGCAGAACCACAACAGCAGGGTGAGTGTTTTTTCGACGATTTTTTGAGGTTATGTTTCGGTAAATCACGAAATCGTCTACTACCGGTGATATGTCTGGTTATTTCGGGTTGTAATATTGATTTTTTTATAAGAATTTTGAAAAAGTTGATGCTTTGAAATGTCCTTTCGGGAATTTTCCAGTACTAGGAGTTTTTCAATGAATTTTCGAATCGTCAGATATTATAGAAAACTATAAAAAAAATCTTGTGATTTCTATCAGGGCTTGGAGAATATAATCATGATACTGAAGAAGCTAGCAAAGCTACATACGAATTTTAACTTGATTAATTTTAGTCTAATTTACTCGAATTTTTTGCTCGTCTCAATTATAGAAAAATCTGTGCCTTCGCTATAGTATCGGCCGAACAGAATGAGTGAACCAATCTTAGGCCATTTTTCAGTTTTTTTTTTGTGGGATTCTAAAAACAACCCCGTGTTCACACAACAACCAGCGAAAGCAATATCGAATAGTCAAATAAAATGATATCATTTGAACTCTCGCGTTTCACATGATTTTGTACTGTGAGAAACCCTGTATAGTATCTATTTCAATCTAAACAAGAATAGCAAGAGCTGATACTCCCAGCACCATTGCCGTGTTGTTGAAAGGTATTGAATTTATTTTAAATTCATGATGAATCAAAATTTGAAATCCAAATCAAATTTACTGGCATTTTTCCTTTCAAAAGAATGTTTTTTCCATCGTTACGAAAAATCCTAATACATACAATCCTATGGTGGTGGTGTTTTGCAACTCGCTTGTTATTATCAAACTTATGGCGTTTGTAATGTATCTTCAAAACCAGTCCCCGAAATGAAAACAGTTTTTCTAATAATTTCATGGGTCGAAAAAGTATAGATTTTCAAAATTGCCCTGTAACTTATGAAAAAGCGACAAACCCGACGGTCTCAACAAAAGTCGGATGAATTTGGATATACATGTCATTTTATATTATTCAAATTTTATTATTCGATTATTTTTCGACGATTTATTTTTTCAAATATTACGGTAGTCTCGAACTCTACATCCAGTATTCATAATTGGTTGGTTTATGCCTCTTCGCCTATGGAAATTTTCAATATTAATTTTTCGAATAATTCTTCATTTGCATTGGTGCCTTCTTAGAAACGAGAATTTGCAACAATAAGTCTTTCGATATAAGTCTCGACGAGTCCGAGTTATATGGTTCTTCGGAAAGTACAAGCCATCGGCTATAATGCGTTCTGGGATGATTGTTCCTGGAAATTTTCTCAAATCTTATCGTTTATGATTAGGAATATTAGCATTGTAGATTCCTAGAGGCCATAAAGTAAGACCAAAGTTCAATCTCGGGTGTCTTTAAGCACTTAATTTGTGTGGGTGTGGCCCTTCTGCAGGAATTACTCTAATCCATCAGGTAATTTTTTCGTAATCGTACAATGCACCTGTGAATTTTGGGATTCTCATTTTATGATATACTCATTGTATGGGAAACGGTCACTGATCTTTTGTGATGGGTTTCAGGATTTCTAGCTTTGTTTTTAAACTTATTGAAAACTATCGACTTAACTGGTGAAAAGACCAGACCAATTGATTTTTCGATGTAAATAATAATGTTCATCACTCACTCAACAATGTCTATACAAAAAGAATCCGCAGACTACCGAGACCAAAATAAGATACATAACCTGTATGTACTAAAATGTTTGACCGCTACAGGGAATTGACGTATTTTTTTGGATTTTTTCGATTTATCAAAATTCTGTAGGTACACTGAGAGGATTTTGATGCATTGGAAAAATGTAAAACCATTTCGATTGAGATAAAAGGTCATATATATTGTGAGTACTGTCGATTAAAAAAATGTTACAACTTGTTCTGCGTACGAATTATTCAATCAGGAACGGAATTTTCCTTCTCGTAGGAAATCATTGATCATATCAATTAAATATACTCAGATTCAAAAAATCCTCGTCGATTTCCTCTCTCCTTCATTATTTGTATACGGGGTTGGCGAAAACTCGGGCGAAAACTAGAGCATCCTGTATATTCCGTGAATACATCACCTACTACCCATACTGCAACTGAAGCCATTAATTTCCAAGAATTGCTCATTATATCGTTGAAATTGGATCAAGAAACATTGCTCAGAAACATTTTCGAATATTTCGAATATCAAATTGTTCGTTTTGAACAAATATCACAAGAGAATCTTTCTCTTCAAATCAATTGGCTTTACGATTTTTGACGTTCCATCAAAAAGTTTTTTTACATTTATTATAGTTTTGACCAATGTCACAGTCACAATACACAATACACTATATGGATTATTGCAATTTGCCAACTCCAATGAGTTTCTTCTTTTTCAATTACGGTAAAATCTTGTAACCAACTCTTATGTAATGTTAAATACTCTAGTTGGTTGATTTACTGTTTCATAGGTGGTCGTAGGAAAACTCAACTTAGGGTTCGTATCGCTTTTTGTTTTATTATTACCTGAATTTTCACAGATTTTCGAGATATTCTCTCCTCGTTTCAAAAATAAAAATAGAAATTATAATTATTGTTTCAATATCTTTTTAGTAAGGACAGATTTGTAATCTGCCCCAAAATGTCACTGCTTTTGAAATTTAATAGATACCTAGAAGAGAAATTCTTCATTTGTCCGTGACACCTTGTTTTTTGAATTTTGCTAATGCAAATATATTTAATAAAAATAAAACTTCTACTTATCTCATTGGACGTTTTCAACACAGTGGAAATTGTTTGTCTTGTAAATCGTTCGACTACTTCGTTTTTTGACACTAAAGAGTAACAATTTAAGATGAGTTGATATTTTTTGAATAAATTTACTACAAATATATTGTAAAATAATTAGTTTCTATTTCAATTTTTAGAAATAAGGAAAAAATCTCAAAAATCTGTACAGCATTCAACAAATTTGAAATGAAATTTGTACAGCCAATGATCCGCCCCGTCCCCATTTCCTCTGAACCCTTTCGTCACCCCTTCGTGGGCGTCCTAGTATTTCGTGTCGCTCAAAGTTGATGTCGATAGTTTTTGCGATCGCAGCCGCAGCAGCCGCCCCTGTTCGCCGGGCAGCCGCAGGCGCAGTACCTGTTGCAGCAGCCGATGTACATCGCCTCGAATACGGGCGTGCCCTACGCCAGCTACGCCGCCCAAAGGCCGCCCGCCGGTTACGTGCAGCAGCTGGCCGCCACCCCGACGGTTTACGGCCCGCCCATCACCTACAATCCCTACAATGCGACGCCCAATCCTTCCAATCAGGTTTACAGTAAGTCTATTCCGTTTCTTTTCAATCCAAGTTCGCTCTAGAATATCTAAGTTTTTGAAACGTCGATAGTTATTTTGGTGAGCGAAATGGTACTTTGGCGAACTGTTGTTTTTGTGAACGAGCCGCAGCCGAGTTAGAAAAATAGTTGAGGTCATCAGAGTATTTCGCGTACGATTTGCAAACAAAATTTTTCTTACAAATGTCGAACATAGTTATTTTTGTATCAGGAATAAATATTGGTTCGTGTACTGGATTCACCATTATTGTAAATCATAAATAAAAATAGGTACATTAATTTGTCACAATTTGAAAAGTGTTCAAAAGTCACAATTATTGTTGAATGATTTCCTTGAGTTTTTGCTTAATTGAGGACCATATTGTTATCAATGCACGTGCAACCTTATATTTAAAAAAAAAATGTTCGTGCATTGATATTAAAGTTAGTATATCAAAACGTACGGTACAGAAGGACACATATTCTAGCTGGAGTCTGAAATTCGGAAATGAGATGCGTATCAATGATTTTGTAGCGTAAATTCGTACCATTTTCAGGTTATTTTTACTCTTCCTGCTTAGTTTGACATAGATCTATGGTATCGAGAGTCACACAGCCATGTTCGAACTGTCGATAATCTAATATACATTACATGCAGGCATTACAATTTTCGAAAAGCCCAAAACCAAACCAAAATCAACTTGAAAAATATCTACTCAAGAGACTTTGATGAATGCATCTCATTTTTGGAAACTTATGATGGATTAATTTGATTTGAACTATTTCTCACTATTTACCTCTCAAATTCCGACTTCAAATTTGGAATATTACTGAAGAAATTTTTCAACCAATATGTGACCCTTTTACGCTTCCGTAGTTTTCTTAGAATGAAGACTAATCAAGAAGAGGCGTGTTAAGAAAATATGAGGCTTCCACATAGTGTTCAGAATATTCGAAATTGCAGATTTTCTGTTTACCTTGTATGACACTAAATCCATTAAAAATTTTTTTCGATTAAAAAAAATTGAGTCGAAATGTAACTGAAGAAGTTAGTTATGATTGAATTTTGAATGAAAATTGTTTGTCAGTTTTTTTTTCTAGCAGTGCAATTTTCGTCACCTACTACTTAACTTCTAATCGAACCTACTTAAATCGTTCACATATCGGTTTTATTTCTGTAACTCGATAATTTATCGAGCGTTCGTTCAAAGTTTAATTTTTTGTTTTCTCCTCAGACTATTATTCGGCGCCCGTGATGCGGCAAGCGTCTGCGCCGCCCGTCAACCCCAACCCCAACCAGAACGTGATGCCCACCGTGCCGATGGCGCCGTCCATTCCCCAACACCAGCCGCCCTTCCAAAGGCAGCCGCCCAACAGGCGGCGGGCCAACGCCGTCGCCATCATAGATCCCGAAACAGGTGGGTTTCCGATGAATATTTTTTGACTACCGTCGAAGTTTTGTCCACACTCACACTGGCGGATCTATAGAGTTTTATTTTTGGATAACAGTGTGATTTGAAATAAATACAAACACTAGACAACCATAATTTTGGTTTGTGTAATGTATGTTTTCTTCTTGTTGAAAACCTATCGAAGGTTCAGACTCTGGTTGTTGAACCAATATCTATCAGCTATTCAGAACTCTAGAGGGGAGGCATGCCCCCTCCCCTACAGATCTGCCAGTGCACACTTTTGAACCGTGTTATACACTAGTGGATGTTTTTTAATGAGCAAACCCAGGCGAAAGAGATTTGTCAAATATCGAAATCGGTAAGAGCATCTATCGGGTGGATATAATGGCGTCATTCGTTGATTTCAGGAGCCGACAGATTGCAAGAGATCTACGAGGATATTTCGCACCCGCCGTCTGGTGATTCTTCTGCCCGCCAAACGCCCCAACCTACCTCGGCCGCTCAAAATTCCTATAACAAAGAAGTGCAAGCCACATTCGCCAAACAGGTGCGTTGTTTCACAATATTCCTATCTAAAGTGGGAATCATGCAGCTTCAACTAAACTAAATGATTTTTCTAGTTTTTATGGGATTTTTTTTCGTAGTGTCTAAGAAGAAAATCGCGAACTTCGCGGACAGAAATATATTTAACAAATTTCAAAGTTTCTACTTATCTTAGCGTGGGACGTTTTGGAATGAAAACATGTTTTGTTTTGAATCGTTTTGCTGCTTAGTCTGTTGACACCAAAGAGTGACAATTTGTCGTACAGAAATAATTTTTGGCCACCAGATGTTTATTCATTAATTGATTTATAATTTACCATTTTCATATTCAGTTTTAAGAAGTGATTGCCAAGTTTTATCTATAACTTCTCGAAACTGGATATGAAAATGGTGAATTCAAAATCAATCTAAAGATAACATCCCAATTCAGAAAAGTCATTATATTTTTGACAGTTCATCCAACAGAATAAAATCTATCAATCTCGTCAAAAATTCCAGATTGAACTAAAGAAATATATTTTTTCACTTCAATCCTCTTCCGAATATACTCATTTTGATTCAACTGTTTATCTTCCATTTGACTCAATTTCTTTCTCTGGTTTACTTATCAATTCAATTTTCCTCTTATGTCCCTCCATAAAAATGTATGTTTCTTGGAATTACTAAATAAATGTTATCATCGTCGGCTAAATATGGAGAAAAAATCTAGTGAGCTGTATGTTCTGGTCTGATACGTCGCTCAGTTGAGCGTCTGATCACCCGATGGCGTTACTGTATCGGACGAAATGATTCTCACTTGTTCATCGAAAATTTCCGTCATTGGTGGTTATGTAACAACAATCAAGTTGTGAAAAGCGTTAGTATGAAATCGAAATCGTGCCTTGTATCGTGTTTTTGCTTGAAAAATTAATACTTATTCAATTTCCATTTTACTAATATCCCTTTAGTTTATAGATTTGTGTTGTGTTCCTAGTATAGTAGTTTTGTCGTTTCGTTTGATCAGTTTGTACTTCGTTTAAGTAATTTTGCTTTGCTGTTTCTGACTTTTCTGTTTCTGAAGTTTTATTCTGATTATTCGTGATTTTGTCTCCTTCTATTTGTGCCGTACCTTTTTGTTCACCCAGATAGTGTGAAATCGTCTCCATTCATAGTTTCCCAAGTGATATTTCTTTGCTACATGAGTGGATACATTCGATAATGAGTGTTTCAGGTAATATAATCAGATCGCTGATCAAAAGCCGATAATCTATACAACTGATACTGATTCTACCTCTCATTTGATTCAAGTGTTGAGCGTTACGAAATTGGGGACTATTCCGGTTTCGAGAAGGAATGTTTTGAGGTGACAAAACACGGGAAAAGGTTGCTCTGAAATTACGTATTTCGTGAACTTCTCATGTATCATCTAGGGCTGTAGGGGGGCTCGGTCTCCACATAACTGCATGAACTATTTATAAGTTCTAAACTTGAGTGGCCGTGACTATGCCTTCACTGAACCATGCTGAGAGTAGAGAGGACTGTATAATTTCGATTTTCTAGGTTATATAAGGTTTAATAAATGTTTCGACAGACCAACAACTGAAATCATTGTTTCTTCGAATTGGCGACAGAACTGTATTAGCTGTAGTTGATTTGCGCAGATTGGGCAGACCAGAACATACATCTCATCAGATTTTTTCTCCAAATTTACCCGACAATGATTATTATATTAGTTTCTTGTCAAACGCTTCTCGACTGAGTGTAAACGCAGTCTCAGTTTTTCACAATTTTTCGTTATGGTTCAGGTGATGCAGGCGTTGGAAGAGCGGCCGCACGAGCCGCAGCCTTCGCACGAGCAACCGTCGCCGCCGCAGCACTACCAGCCGCAGCCTCAGCAACAGCAGCATCTGTCCCAGGCGGAGGCGTCGCCGCCCCAGCACCCCGTCGCGCACAATCACATGGAACAGGGGCTGTTGCCGCCGCCCCCGGTGCACCAGCAGCAGCAGCCGCCGCAGGTGTACTTGCCGGGAGGGCCGCCGCCCCAGCACCATCAACACCAGCAGCAGCTGTCCAAGATGGACCATGTGGTGCAGTCGAGCAAGTTGCAGGTAAACGATTTTTCCTCCAAATTACATCAAAAGTGGATTTTTTATGACGCTTGACAGGTATAAAAGGTGTATTTTCAGTGCCTAGTCAGGAAAAGTGGACTTTTTCTGCCTTTTTCTTCAATTCCACATCTCGCGCCAGATCTCTGAACTCTAAATTGAATCCATTTCCAACAGTTACTTGACATCTATGATAAAATCTATGTTGACTCTATCTGACTGCGCTGTTGATTATCCAGTCCACTTCTGTCAACGACAATATCCTTGATTGCAGCCCAGCGCCAAAGAGTTCGTCTTGCCGACCGCAGTTTCGTCGGCCGCCGCCAAAGAGACGCCGATCGTGTCGGCGAACTGCGACGCCGTCGAGGTGACGCTGCCCAACAAGCCGCCCAAAGAACGGGACAGCCCCGTCAAGGGCCGCCCTCCCAAGGCGAGGCAGGAGCCGTCCCCGGCCCAGAGCGCCGGCGGCAGAGAGCGCAAGGATTCCGCCAAGGAGGCGGCGCCTAAAGAGGCCGCGTTCGAGAGGGAAGTCGTCAAGGACGAGGTGAAGAGCTTTACCATATTTTTTTTTCTTTGATTTTTCGTCGGGTGTTCTCGGATGATTGGGGCGAAATGTGGGAAAGTTTCTATGAACTGATGATCACATGATTCTCGACAGGATTCATTTTTACAGATTTTTAGGATTTTTTCTCCTCGTTTCTGAAAATGAAAAAAAAAACAGAAGTTATGATAATTGATTCAATGTTGTGTCACATACCATTACATTCTGTATATATTGGGATGATTCTCAACAGGATTCATTTTTACAGATTTTTGGGATTTTTTGTCCTCGTTTCTGAAAATGAAAAAAAAAACAGAAATTATGATAATTAATTCAATGTTGTGTCACATACCATTACATTCTGTATATATTGGGATGATTCTCAAAAGGATTCATTTTTACAGATTTTTGGGATTTTTTGTCCTCGTTTCTGAAAATGAAAAAAAAAAAAACAGAAATTATGATAATTAATTCAATGTTATATCACATACCATTACATTCTGTATATATTGGGATGATTCTCAAAAGGATTCATTTTTACAGATTTTTGGGATTTTTTGTCCTCGTTTCTGAAAATGAAAAAAAAACAGAAATTATGATAATTAATTCAATGTTGTGTCACATACCATTATATTCTGTATATATTGGGATGATTCTCAACAGGATTCATTTTTACAGATTTTTGGGATTTTTTGTCCTCGTTTCTGAAAATGAAAAAAAAACCAGAAATTATGATAATTAATTCAATGTTGTGTCACATACCATTACATTCTGTATATATTGGGATGATTCTCAAAAGGATTCATTTTTACAGATTTTTGGGATTTTTTGTCCTCGTTTCTGAAAATGAAAAAAAAAAACAGAAATTATGATAATTAATTCAATGTTGTATCACATACCATTACATTCTGTATATATTGGGATGATTCTCAAAAGGATTCATTTTTACAGATTTTTGGGATTTTTTGTCCTCGTTTCTGAAAATGAAAAAAAAAACAGAAATTATGATAATTAATTCAATGTTGTGTCACATACCATTATATTCTGTATATATTGGGATGATTCTCAACAGGATTCATTTTTACAGATTTTTGGGATTTTTTGTCCTCGTTTCTGAAAATGAAAAAAAAACCAGAAATTATGATAATTAATTCAATGTTGTGTCACATACCATTACATTCTGTATATATTGGGATGATGATAACGTTTACGAGATATTCCGACAGTGGTTTTCAAGTTCAAATATTGAAAGTATTTCCTCAATTTGATCACTTACTTTCATTGAATTATTTCATATACGATACTTGCAAATATATTTTTAGGTAGGACAGATTTATGATCTGCCCACAAAATGTCACTGCGCTTGAAATTTAACCTTCAGAAACCTAAAAGAAAATATCTCTATTTATCAGTGACACTTTGTTTTTCAAGAGATTTGGAAATAAAAATATATTTTTAATAGAAACAAAACTGCTACTTATCTGCTCCCTTTCTCAATACAATCCATACATTTTTTCTTCGTAAAATTTTTCAATTTTTTGTTGTTTTGGCACTGAAAAATGTCCCACTCTTCAGTGAAATTTGAATTATAATAGGATTAAAGAATTTCTCTTCTATCTGAGGTATCTGAAAGTTAAATTCCAAGTGCAGTATCATTTTGGGGTAGATCATAAATCTGTCCACTTTTTTTGACAATTTTGACATCGTGCTAGTCAGTAGTGGAATGATGGTAGAGGAAGGTATTGAAATGATTGTTATTTATCTATTTATTTATAGATATTATATAATTTTAATTTTTATAAACAAGGAGAAGCTTCCAAAAATCTGTTGAAATGAATATACCACCTCCTTGATTAACCTACAGACAGTATTCTCAACAGGGTGTTGATCCATATACTGTGTACTGTGTGTATTTATTATCTTTCAATAATTAATATAGTGCTTTAACTCTTATGATGATTGATGCGTATCCTCAATAACTCTTTAAGTAATTTTGAATGATGATACTTAATGACCGTTATTCGGATAGGAGGTGAGACAGACTGCGGATCGGCCCGTCGCCAGCAAGCAGATACAGCCGGAGGCGGCTCCGATCGAGGCGGTTCAGCAACCGCCCCCGCCCGCCCCCAAGGAGAATCTGCCGCCCGCGGAGAAAAAGAAAAAGGACGCGAAAGGCGATGCCGTCGCGGCGTCCCAGGCGGCTGCGCCCCAGCATCACACGCAACAGACTCAGGATGTCGGCAGTAACGGTGAGTGTTTTTTTTTGAGACAAATTGTTTGTTTTTTTTTTTCAAGAAAGATCAAAGAATCTGCTTGCCTTCTTCTGGGTCAGTCTATATAGATAGAACTTGGCATCCACTTCTCGAAATTAAATATGACAGTAGACAAACCAGACGAGCTCAGGCTGATCACTCCTAAACTGTCGAACATCGCTATACCAAGCATCATTCATCGATAGAACGGCAAAGCTGTGGAATTTTTGTGCCCAGTGAAGTCTTTCCTAATGCTCGCAACCTCCAAACTTTCAAGAAAAATTTCCAACACCTTCCTTCTCTCCCGAAATTCCACCGCTGGCTAACACGATGTTCCTCGAACATTATATATAGGTTTCCCTTTCGTGTTGTCCACAGATAAAAAAAAAATCAATCTCATATTTTTTTTACCGTTATTTTTAGAGATATAATAAATCTGAGGAAACTTCTCCACAGCAACTTTTCCATGATTCGACGTGTCGATATTGATTTCTTTCTCCCATCAACCATTCATGAAACTCATCATCATCAACTCAAATCTTTCAAATATGGTCCTGATTATGTTTTCATATATTCTGAAAACTTTGATTCGAAACGTTGTTTTGATTAATTCAATTATTGAGTAGACTTCCTTCACTCTTTGGTATCATCTTACAGGTACAAATTTGACGGTTTCATTCAAAATGCGTAATGAACAGAAACTGCAGCAAAAAATGTTATTATAAAACTTGTATCATATAATAATGGTCTTGCAAAATTTCATTCACGTATAATCTTGTTCGCTATGACTCATATTTTTGGTAAGTAAATGTATAATATGTATAATATGGCTTTTTTCTTTCTTTTGAGATTTTTGGGATTTTCTCTCCTCGTTTCTAATAATAAAGAATAAAAATTATAATAATTTTCCCAATATATTCGTAGTAAGGACAGATTTACGATCTGACCCAAAATGTCATTCAACCCTCGAATACCTAAAAGATACCTCAGATACTTTGTCTTGATGGAAAAATTGGAAGGAGTAATATGAAAATTTTTACTTATCTTGGATGACGTTTCAGAGTCGAATCTGCTCCCGTTCTCAGCACAAGGAAATAATATTTTCCTTTGTAATATTTTCGCAGTAGTCTTTAAAATATTAATATTTTTTTTCTTTACGACTATACCATGAGTAGAAATTTCGATGTTCAAGTATTGAATCTATTTTTCTTCCAAGTTTTTTTAAAACAACGTATCACTGACAAATAGAGAATTTGTAGGTATTTGGAGGTTAAATTTCAATTGCAGTGACATTTTGGGACAGATCATTAATCTGTTGATAAAACCATCAATATATTGAAATAGTTATTATAATTTCTTTTTTTATTATTCAAAAACAAGTAGAGGACATTCCAAAATTCTATATAGAAACTTTTTAATACTTTTCAATCTAACTCATATATATATTTCTTTTGTTCATTTTCAATAGGCCACCAATACTTCTTCTAGCAGGTAATTCGGCCAATAAAAAATTCATTGTCTAATTTTTTTTTCCTAATAATGATTTTTTGTTGAAACATTTCATCTTTGAAAATTCATTCGGGCGTTGTGCAAAGAAATTAGTACAGAAACGTATTACAACTAGGAATGGCCAAATTCGCGATAAACTCCAATACCTATCGTTGAATTTGAAACAAAAACGAAAACAGCAGTATCAGGTATAAATTCTTAAACTTGGCAATGCCGAGTCGGTGTCGACTGTCGGGGAAACAAAAAAGTGTCGAATCGTGGAATGACTAAAAAACAAAGTAGCCGTGCCGTGCACGTGGCCTTATTCTGTGGGATATAGTGTGTATTTTTAACCCCGATTCGAAGTGCTCGAGCCTAGAGCGCCGTTAGTTTTGTTTTCGCGTAAAATGGGCGGCTGGAATAAAGTATCGTGACAAAGATCGTATCGAATTAACAGTGTTTTTGCGATATCCGGCCGGTTCCGATGTTGTGAATGAAGATGGGCAGAAAAAAAGGTGAGTCGTCACGCGATCAATTAGCCTACTCGCACAAGTTTTTCGTAATAATACGTTCCGGACGTTCGAGACCGATCGTGGTCTGCGGTCATTATTTTATAAATAAACGTGTCAATAAAAATGACATACTTTCGTCGCTTCTATTTGGAGTTACGATGCACGTCGAATCGAAATATTTGTGCCTACGGAGTGTACAACGTTGAGGTCAGTATTCATCATTATTAAAGCTACAAAACTTCGAGTGGATATTTCACGATATCTGAAATGGGTGTATTTATTTCGCGATGTTGAATTGTGTGTTTGGATCAAGCTGGAAATGGAACCGGGACCAGCTTTTATAACCTCGAAGGCCAATTTTCTAAGAGGAAGAGGCCAACGAATAAGAAGAAGATAACCTCGAAATGGGCTTTCAGAAGAAGTGAAAATTAATGCGAATAATAATTGATCTGTTTTTGGGAAATTATTGTATACCTACACATTGTTATTCACTCATGAAAGATACATAGCTACTTAAAGTGAACCTTCATACTGTGAACGAACAAAAAAGGAGAATTCTCAGGCCTTCACCAAGGCCATTAGATTTAATTTCGTTTACTTTGCGATAACGGCCGCCATGTTGTGTGCTTATGATTTTTGTTGGGAGAATTATGTTGGTGAATTGTGAAATTCAAGTGTTAGTTTTACTGTCGAATTATTTCCATTTCCGATAAGTGTGTTCAGTGGTGTTGCTTCATTCGGAATAATTTGGCGATTTTCGCTGCACAGCTTGTGAGTATTTACCCTATAGGATTTTTTTTTCTATACATATTTCCATAAATCTTCGAATGCATGTAGGTACAGATGATAATTCATGCAGGTATTATTTATAGAGATGATTTGTTTCATGAATCAGCGTGGAGATGATCATTGCTATATATAGGGTATCTTCATGATTCGACGCGATCTATACAGGTTGATTCACTTTCTTAGGAAATTTGATGGAAATCATTATTCAGATATTTTCTATCTAACTAAAACTATTTAGCAACTTTGATATTTAAGATGGAACACCCTGTAAATAATATTATTTTTAGAATCTTCGTCAATTCACTGACAACTCCAATTGATATTTTTCTATCTCTATCTGTAACAGTTTCAGTTCAATATCAGTGACTTTGATGCAGGTTTCAAAATTAAGTTTATTTTGCTCCCTTAAAAATTGATAGGAATTTCCAAAATTATGTCTTCCAGTTCTCCAGATACTCCCTACACAGTCCGCCGTGAATCACTCTGTACATACAGGGTGTCCGAAAATTATGTGCCTTCAAAGTTGATTCTTTGAGATCGATATTTTTCATTACTTTTTTCTATCGTACGGATTTTTGTCACAGCACTGATGTTCCTTTGTATCCTTGGTCCAATTTAGACTTGAATTCTTCTAAGACAAAAAGCCTTAACTGATCTTTACTCTCGATAAACACCCATAACTTTTTTCCCATTATTTTATCTCAATTTCAAATATGCACAATTGGAGATGATTAGCAAAAATTCTTGCTCTAGTGCCAAAAATTTATTTGCACCAGTTTTGACCACTATAAATTCTGATTATTTTATTCTCATTATTTTCAGCAATAGCAGAAGTTTGTTGGTCCGTTGTCTAGGAAATTGTTCTCTACATCGTTCTAGGAAACAAGATGTTTGCTTTGAAGTCATTTCTGATATATAGCAGATAATGTTGACTTTAAATAATTCAACTTTGAAGGTCTGTAGCTTCTTAGTGAGTTCTAGAAAAAGAATATTGGAACTCTTGACAATATTTTTTCAAATTTTTTGCGCCAGTTTCCAGACGAAATTTTTTGGGAAGATTTCCCTAACGGGAACGATCTAATATGGTCTTGAAAAATTATCTGAAATATTGGTTCATATCAGTTACCATAAAGAGTGTAACTTTGACCATACTAATGGCGTCGATGTCTCGGTAAAACGATCGGTCGTTTTCGCCAGAATCTACGAAGACGGTCGACGCGCTCCAAGATGGCGGCATCGGCATCTTATTAAGCGTCGGCCACATGGGTCGGACGCAACGTGGTGTTAGGCGCTCCCGATCTGGAAATTCGCGAGTGGAAAATTCCGTACGGTTTCGCGGAAAATCCGGTGTGGTTTCATCCTTTTGCCCTTCGAGGTCGATGTGATTTTCTCGTTTCGGGTCGATTCACCCACCGGACTGGATTCCATACGTCGTATTTTAGATTGAATAAAGGATTTTGGTCCCGATATTTTTTCGTAACTCGATGCGTTTTTCGTGCGACAAATCGGCGATTGGGGGAGGAGAAAAAAGGCTGAGTTTGCGACGGTTCGTGACATTTTCCTCGTAGGAGGTGGAGGAATAGAAAATGTGCGGTTCTCCCACGCAGCTGACGACGAGCTAAGAATAGCGGCGACTCGACTAAATCACCACGTTTATATCCTGTCTCAATATGGACGATGGATGGACTCAAGTCGTTAAGGGTAAATATGATCTTCGATCATTTTCTTCGGTCATCGACGCCGTCTAGTTGGCCATGCGAACGATCTGGTTCGATTCGAAAGTAGGTAGACGACCTTGTCGTAGAGCATGACGACGAGGCCCCTCACTTTCCGTGGTGATTATTCTCTTTATCTTTCCCGTCTACCTACCTACCTACCTAGTGGGTTATCGGCAGAGGGCATTGGCTATGGCTGAGCCTACTTGGCTGCGATCGCATCGGGTGTCACGTGGACAGTCAGCTGCCGGAAAGTTACTTATAATTACATTTTAATTATATTATCACTGAGAAAAACTCCCCGTTCTTGAAACACTTTAACAGCGCATTAGCGCACGCTTATTGAGACTCTTCAGATTTTTACCATGTGTGATATTTGAAATTCAACGAATTGTGGAATTCATCTGTATGTGTTTAATGGTTGTCTTGTATTTTTCGTTTTTCGTGCTACTTGTGTGAAAATATGGCACCACCTCGATCATAGCATATTGGACTTTTGTTATCTTCTTTGCTTGTAGTGGTTCGAAAGAAAAGGTCACGAAACCGCAGATTTGGTGTGAGGAGAAGTGACAGAAATTCGATTTCATGCTCTATGTCTAGCAAATGACATCCTGGCGCATGCGAATTAGCTGTTTTCACTACGAATATAATGTAATTATAATGCATAGTTGAAAGTTGACCAACTTTTTAGTGGACTAATGTAATGAAAATGCACTAGTGCATTGCATGAACTCGCCGCATCAGTATTAGCGATTCAACTTTTCTTAATTATAATAATTAGAAATGTAATTATACAAAAGTTGCATGAACCAGCCTTAACTTGGTACGTTTTTGTATTCCCATAAAATTGGTGTGGTGGATTACAAAGATGCCCGATGATTCGTCCTCTTCTAATAGCGGTGATATTATTGGTCGAATGCATGTTTTTCTTTTTCTTCAAGTTTAACTTTGGTGGATTGGTAATAACTTAATTGCCATTACATCATCATATACAGGGTTTCTGAATTTTTGTTTAGCAGGATTTTTCGACGTTCTCTTTTATTTTAAAATATTTTCAAGGTCTTACCACTACTCTTATGTCGCCACCAACTTTCTTATTCTAAATGGAACACCCGGTATATCATTCTCTTTTTGGATTCCTGAAGAAATTCCATGATGAGTTCCATCAGGTTACCCCATACCTATTTTCAACTGTTTCTTAGATATCATGATTCTGTTTAAAATTCTGAAAGATGTAGCCCTTTTTTTAACACTGCGCCAGGAAAGATACATTTGTAATCCACATAACCAATTGCTTGACCACATAAAGGGTATCCTAATTTGATGACCAATTACATCATTTTCGTAGTTCAGAAAATTCGTTTTTTTAAATGTGACACCCTGTAATTATTGGATGGTCGGACGCAGAATTTGATTCTGCATCGCTTTAACTTTCCCTACACTTCTCTATCTATCTAGCATTTCTTCTCAAATCCAAATCCCTATTTCCTCTACTTACTGGTTTTATTTAGAGTTTTTTTTTTAAATTTCTTTTCTTCAATTTATTGGATTTCGAGTATGAGTGTTTTTTTCTGCATATCAATAAAGTAGGTGATTTCTATGTCTCAACATAAGTACCTATATTTAGGAATGCAAGCGAAATTTTCTCACAGTCATAATGAAAAACTTTTCTTTTGAATCTCCTGAAATTTGGTAGGAAAATAATGAACAAAATTGTCATTGTTGATTTTTATTCATTCGGTTCAAGAGTGTACAGAGAAATATTTTTTAGTTTTATATCTGAAAAACAGCAAGATGCATGCGAAAATGCATGATACAAAAAATTTTTATTTCAAATTGCTTAATCTGGGAAAAATATTCTCTTAGAAGCTATCAGAATATTTGAACAAATTCTAGTGGCATCAGAAGTATTTTGTGATTGCATGTAAACCTATCAGATTCGAAGGAAATCGAAAGAAGTATTTTTCCATAAATTGGAAAAACTCGTTTTTATAGAATTATATGGCGTCCTGTATTAAAAAAAAAATGGAAAAAAGTTAATGACAACTATTTTCTTATTTTTTAGCATTATATCATTTCACATGATTCCAATACATCCCTACCTATATCGAATCTAATCAAATTCACGTCTATCCAGTATCCATACATTATTATTTGGTATTCTCAACAAGATCGCGGTTCGGTTTTATTATCGAAATTATTGTTGAATGATAATATGCGGTAACGGTGGGGCACCGGGTCAAGTGAATGGAATATTGATAAGCAACGTGAAATCGGTATTTGCTTGAAATTTTCAATGTCTTTAGAGTGCGTCACATGCTACAGTGATTATTTTGAATGTCACTTATTTACTTATAATGGGCAGAGGTTCCAAAAAACAAACCGAGGAATATACCGACAGACTGTCGAAAAGTGGTAACAGGTAGAAACATGAAAACCGAAATTTTTTCGTTTCATGAATTATTGTTCGAAGACACTTTTTTTCAGGTTGATTATTATTTTAGATGAAGCAACTGGAAAACTCGATGAAAAATTTTAATGAAATATCCGCTACTTTCGCAAAATTTGTATTTTTAGAAATCATATCAACGAGTTCCAAAGTTCAAAGTTACAACAAGATTTGATTAATCAAATCAATCATCAGCAAATATTTCAAAATAATGAAGATTTCGAATCGATGTCGCTGGAAAAAAACGAAAAGCAATTGAATGATGTAATCAGGTCCTCTGAATATATATATATTTTTTTTAATTTTTGCCATCTCACGTAAAGCACAGACATCAGAACATGCAGTTTTTAGCATGAAAAATAAGAAAAAGAGCAATTTACAATCAATTCCATACATAAAGCAAAGACCTACGATTTTTTTCTAAACAAAAAGCTAAAAAATCTGAGGTTGGATAGGATGAAAAATAACCTAAAACAATTCGTTTTCTTTTTCAATCCTCAACATCAAAAATGAAAAAAAAAAATACCGAAATGTATGAACGAAAGCCTTAACAAAAAGTCGTAACATTTCGGAAATGGTGAAATTCAATTTTCAATGTTTCACTGTTATGGTCAGTGTTGTAATAGCTCATCATATATACAGGGAACTCGAGAAAAAATGTTTCTATTATGTTAATGTCTGTCATCCTGAATTCATATGCATAATTATACAGGGTCCTTCACGACGAGCCGAGTCGATATGTATATGAGATACTACTGGAATTATTTGCTTGGAAATTTGTTCGGTTTTTTTTTTTCGGATGTCTCAGAAAGTATTCGGAAGTTTCAGAACGGCATTTCGTTAGGTATCAATTTCCGCAACTTTGTCATATTTGGACCGACCTTGTATCTCTCAAAGTTCACAAGATCCCAATGATGACGCTATTCATGAGGCTAGATTTTCAGCCACCCTGTACTCAGTATGATGGCAAAATTAATTATAAATGTGAATGATGAGAATTGGATTCAAAACATTTTAACAGTTCAGAAATTCTGTTAGGTTTTTGATCTTCATAGCAAGTAAGGCTAGTATTGACTTTATTTTCGTGGAAACAAGTTAGAATTTTTTTGCTCTACTTATTGATGCATTATAGTTTGTTTCGAATTTTTCGCGAATTTCTTCTTCAATTTGATTATCTCCTTCATTCAACTTGATTTATATTTGTATTTGTAATTCATTGAATGAATGAAAAATCTGTTCAATCGATTCCAATTTTTTTTCTAATTGTATAATGATTTCTTCATTTAAATTTTCATCATCAACTGAATTCAGAAAAGTTTTGAATCGTGTTGAAGCATCTTTGCGTTGACCTCTTTTCATGTTCATTCCGGAAATTTCCATTCTGAAAATCTCAAAATACTCAACCCTGAATCTCAAAAATCGAGTATTTCCCCTCGATTTTGATAGCAAAACGTCTAGGGAAAAAACGTCGATGGATGTGTCAAATGAAGTTGATGAAGGTGTCAGCAATATTGCAAACAGCTACAACCTATTGGTACTACTCATTTGAGCACATAAATTAATTAAAAAGGGCAAGGAGAATATTCAAAAATAGAAATGGAACGGACTCACGTTTTCTTGCCTGCCGTAGATACCTGGTCTCTGTTCTTGTCAACGCTGGACTTTCACTGTGTATCTGTGCGATGAAGGACTAGCAGATGTTGTTTGAAGCGGACTGTAAAACTTCTTATGAAGTTAAAAAAAAATTATGAATTTTCTTTTCTTTGTTTTCTTTTACGTGCAGAAAAAAAAACCCTTGTTATTGCATTACACAAGTAGCATGTGATTCAATAGATGCAAAAGGGCAACTAGATGTCATCACACAGATTTTTTGAAACGCTTTGGAATGCTCTCACTCAGAGAACTGAGAAATAATTATTCGTGTATTTTTCTGTATAAGCTGATCCACAACCTCGTATAGTGTCCAGATCTGACCGCCCAACTGAACTTCTATGTACCAAGAATTAACAGCAGATCCGAACAGACTTTTTACATTTTGAGTCCCGCAAACTCACCAATAAACTCAAAGTGTAGTGATTTTAACACATTTTGTAAAAAAATTTACCCATTTCTATGCTCACTGAACCAATTCAAATTACAGTTAAAAGTCCACAAATAAAAAGTTGACTAATATTACAAGTAAAATGTTACACACGTATCACAATAATAGTTTTGAGCTGTCCTGTAATTGGGTGTACGCCTGTTTGGACAATAAAGTGTTTTAATAAATTATTATCAGTTATTGTCATAACTACTAACAACAGAGCAACATACAGAAGCATATTCTCCGACACTTCTTAACAACTGATGAAGTCAATACAAAAATGATAGAGTACACACATTGTACTTATTGGACTGAACTTATTGAACTGGTCATACATAAACCTACTTACAAGAGAAACATACCGAGTATACAATACACAAGAGTAGGGATCGAAATAGTATAAAAAATGTGAAATTATATAGTTTGAAATATTCAAAAGGGAGACACAATTTTATCACAGATTCTAGATTTAGTTTTGCAATTGAAATTCTTCTACCGTATAAAATGCCTCATTCCCTAAGTATCTACAAAGAGTATTTTTAAAGCAATTGGAATTTTTCAAATTGTAAGATGTACCAAAAAGACCCATGAAGTGGTTGAAACATTTGATACCTATTTGGAAGTACAGGGTCATAATAGAATCTTTGATTGTATTATGACACTGAATATGGTCTTTTTCAATAAGTATAGACAGCATACTGTATTATCGAGTGTATCATTTTCATTTAGTGTATTATGTCACTCACTTATTGAATAAATTCATTTATTATTATCATTATTTGTAATAAAATATCTTGTTCTCACAAAATTACTTCTTTTTAATCCGACATCAATCATATATATATATATATATATATATATATATATATATATATCATAATAATTCTGTTACCACAGCAATCTCATGTACAGTACCTTCATACATATATTTGACTTTAATTGTGGTTAGGTATAGATAGTAGTACAAATCCCCTCACTTCAAGAAATCATCACTCCTGTGATGATACTTTCTGATATTTGAAATATGAACAGTTTCTTCTTTGGAATCATCATTCAGAAAATGAATATTTAGGTTCTTCACCAAACTTCGAATTATATGAAAGATCTACAATCCTACCGACTGCGCCATTTTGTAATAAAATGACTTGTTCTCATAAAATTACTTCTTTTTAATCCGACATCATTCATCTATATATCAGAATAATTCTGTTACCACAGCAATCTCATGTACAGTACCTTCATACATATATTTGACTTTAATTGTGGTTAGGTATAGATAGTAGTACATTATTATTATAATTATGACAAATCTTGAGGAAGGTTGATGAAGATATTCTCGTGTTCTGGTGTTATGTTTCTATTTCTGCTCATTTACCATAATAATGTTGTCATTGTATGGATGAAATTTTTTTAATATTATTATTCTCGTCTCTCTATGTGCACTTCTGGCACCGAAATCGCCTCAATCCAACGTTCAACGGTCCTTCATTTCCTCCTTTTTTTTCCGTTACAGCAAAGAAACACAATGCCCACCGCGGCGCTCCCCCCAAGCAGCAGCACCACCAGCAGCCGCAGACGCTCATCCAGCCGGCCGCCGCTGCCGCCCCCGTCCCCCCGCAAAATTGCAACAACAACAACAATTACAATCACCAGAAGACCGGCGCGGCCGCGCCGACGCCGCAGCCGAAGGCGGCGAGCAAGGCGCACAAGAAGCACGAGCTGAACCAGAAGGGGGCCAACAAGGAGGGCACCGACATGGACGCCTTCAACGACAACGTTCAGCAGGCGGTCGCGACCGATGTTCTGGAAGTAGAAGAGGTTAGATCTATGATGAAATTAGACAATGCAATGTTGAAAAATTGAACAAAGTCGATTTGCCTGGATGATGTAGGAGATACTAGTTTTCCTGAAGAGGGCACCAATATTTTTGACTGAAATCAAGGAAATCAGTGGTTAGATCGATTTTTGTAATTCGGTAATCACAGTGTGTAAACGCCAAACAGAATAAATTTATTATCTCTGTTGCTGTACGAAAATTGATTTTTATAGTTGCAAAAGTCCATTTCATGTATAGAAAGTACTGATTTCGGAGTTCATGCTCAATTTTGGACTCATTACACTGCTCCACATTGCTGAAAATCGATTTTCATAGTTTTATAAGTCCATTTCATGGAATGAAAATTGTGAACCTTTTTTATATTTCAAAAGTAAAATCTGATCAGTGCATAACATCAAATGATTTCTTTGAACAATTTTTTTCTGAGTGATCAGCATGTTCTATTGAAGTGGTCAAGAAGTAGGTCAGAAGAAATAATAAATGTTACACTGAGTTTGCATTAAATTTGTTGTTATAGTTGATTCGAAACGTGTAGCGAAAGAATCGAAAATAGGGTGATTTATCAGCCTAAAATTACCTCAACAGTCTCACTGCATCCAATGGAAAATAATGGTATTTTCTAAAAATGACACCGCTAAATTCAGCCAAAACTAACAAAGTCACAATTTTTTTTTTATGAAATTGAACAATTTGTAATAGCTGTTTTTTTCTCTCTCTCTAGAATTTCAACAAATTACACAGTCGAGAATCTTCCAAGAGAAAAAAAATACTGAACCCATATTATTTTAACACGAGGTACCGACACGCATATTGTTTTTAAACACAAATGGAATTCAAGAATGAGTGTTTGATACTTCAATTAGTTCATTTTGGGTTTTAGTTCCCTAGTAGAAAATTCGCTAATTTTCAACTTTACGATACAATCGTTGTTTGTCAATAAATATCTACATTATTATAAATGAATGTCGGAGCAACGATGAAGCGAACGTCAACACTGAAACGCTCTCCCAACTAATATAAACTATCCCGTTCATCGCCTTTTCCACCTTCCGCAGGTGAACTCTAACACTATCCCTGCGGTAGTAAAGATAGAGGACGCGACGTCGACGACGACGACATCGAACGACGTCATCAACGCCAACGTGCCGAGTGCCGCGCTAGTACCGCCCGCCCCTGCCGCCGCCGTCGCCGACAACAACAACGAGGCCGCGCCGACGGACGTCTCGCTCAAGAACGCCGAGCCGGCGCCGGCCGCGGCGGCGAAGCCGGCGCCCAACGAGCCGGCGGCGGTGAAAAAGTCCAGCTTCGACATTACCGACATCGTTCGCGAGAAGCCGAAGCCGTTCGTCAGTCCGGTGACGAGCGGGCAGGACGAGCCTGACAGGGCGGCCGTCGCAGTCGCCGGCGTCCCGGCGTCGACCAAGGCCGGCGGTTTCGAAAGCAAGTTGCCTTACAAGGATGGTAAGTTTCTGAAAATAAAAATAGAGATAATTATTTCAATATATTTATAGTACGGACAGATTTTTGTAATCTGTCCCAAAATGTATCTGCGCTCGGAATTGAAAAGACCCTTACCTGAAAGAGAAAGCATCTATTTGTCAGTGACACCTTGTTTTTGAAAAATTTGGAAATACAAATTTATTTTCAATAAAACCAAAATTTCTTTGAGTGATAGTACTCACCCCCCAACTAACTTTCTGACTTGAATCTTTTTTCTGTAAGTAATTCCTACGTTTTTTCAAATGATCATTGAAATCGATTTTCATATCAGCAGGAAACAAACGTCAAAAGTGACGTCAAAATCCGTGCCATTCGTCTGTCATCCTCAAGCAGAGGTGAACTGCTAGAGTAACCAATCAAAAGTAATCCGAAAATTCCTTAAAATTTTTCACGACATACATATCGACTTTATTTGCATGTCATATTCATAGTTTCTATGATTGTCCTCATATGTATTACCACCATGAGTATCTCACCTTATAAGCTCTTTTTCCATCTATTGCCATTTTGTAACATTGTGTCTTTTTCTTGTTTTCTCTTTCTTTTTGTATATCTGACCTGTAATGCACTTCAAGTGTAATACTTTGCCAATAAATGAACTGAACTAACAAAGATAACAATACACTTGTATGAACAAATCTCAACAGTTTGAATGGGTTTTTGGATAGTGCATGAGTCAAAACTATACAATTACTTACCTCGTACTATTACTCAAATTAGTCGCTTCAAATGTCAAAAATTACAATTTTAACCAATTTCAACATGTTCAATGTTATATTATGTTAGTCATACTACCGCCAGTCTATATAATATCATCTTGCTATGTCCCATTTTATTTTATTTCTTTCTTTATTTTAGTATTAGTTTTCATGCTATTTCTTTACTCTGTCAATGCCTATACTGATGCAATATTTCAGTCAATGGAAATACAGATATTTGTATTTGTATTGCTAGAAATTTGAGTATAGTCTGAAATTCACACAGTCCCAGCTCCTCATGACTGTATTTTTCCAAAGTTATGGAGGCGTTTATGACTGTGAAATCAAAAGCTTCAGAACTTAGTTAGCCATTTTTTTCGATAATTGGCTAATTATACATGTAGCGACATGAATCATCGACAACACTCGAATCAACAGTCTTTTCGAATTTTTTCCACTCCAGTTCAAATGTTTTATTTTTCGCTTTTCAGGTCAGTGGTCGCCGGCAAACCAAGCAGGGTTGAAGGTGTATCAAAAAGACTTCCTCTTAGCTTTAAAAGACTTACCGGCGAGCAGGAAGACTCCCGAAAATATTCCAGACGTTATTTTCATGCTGGAAGATAATAATAGAGGGGTAAGTGATCTTTAAAGGAATGGAGGTAGTGACTTTTGATAATTTGTTGTTTCTTTTCAATTTTTAGCGTCTTAGTGATGGAAGGTCTTCCATGGGTGGTCGGTCCGATTTCACTCCCTCATTCAACTATGGTCCTAGCAAATCGAGTTCCCAGAGAGGGGTGAGCATACTTTTTTCAACTGTTTCAAGGGTTGTGAACTTATGACAGTAGAATTATGAAAATATAGCTATGAAAGTAGGATTGATATAAGAATCATTATTATGTTTGTGATGTTTTCGTGAGATGAGAATTAGATATTCGAAGAATTTTCGTCAAGAATTGCTTAGGTTGTATTTTCAGTAGTGTCTTTCAACTAGTTGAAATATTAAATTATACTCAAAAAGCTTTTTTGCTGGCAGTCATTGAAGTGTCTTCAACATCCGTCCTACTGGAGTCAATCATTCGCATAGCACGATTCTGCATTTCTTTGAGTCTATTTGTTTCTTTTGAATTGAGGAAATATGAAATTGTCGAAACAAACAAAAAAAAAGTAATATAAATTTTGATGCACATTCCATCTTCCTGAACGTTATAATTATTTTCCAATTACTATGATGATTCATTTAGTAGAAAGTAGTGGTCTGAATGAAACCATGCTGACCTTGATAGTGGAACTGAGCAAAAATTGTTCGAATTCTGTCTAATTTTGTGTAGGGTCGAATTTGTTGTTAATTTTTCCTTTGTTTTCGAAGATGATTTCGAAGAGGTCCAGCCAAGGCAAGATGGAGAGCAGAAGCATCAACAAGTCTACGAAACCTCCGATCAAGGTAATTTGAAGAAAAAAAAAAAGGTTAATCATGAATTTCATCAATGTCGCCGAGGTGGGTTCAAATCCCACTGCCTGCAGAAATGCAAAAAAAAGGTGACTGGGTGTGATAGAACATTGAAAAATAAGTATAGTTTGATGATTAAACTCATGGCCCAAAATGCATATTAAGGGAGATATATCCTTCCAAAGTTGATAAAATTAAAATAATTTCTCCGCATAACTTCTGAACGATGAAAGCCACCCGATTGAAATTTTGTGCATGAATATATGTTGGCAAAATACATTTTTTCGTCACACTTCCACATTTCAGAGGGTGAGTCATGATTTTTTGTAGAAAACTTTTTTCCCTGTATTATTTTCGGTGAAAAAACAGGAGCATTCGATGGAGCGAAGAAAATTACATGAAAAAGGTACTCTCATTCAAATACAAAAAATTGAGCCGTTCATGAGATATTTGAGTTTTTGTAGTTACATGATATCAGCAGATTGATTTTAATCATCGCGAGATTCATCGGTAACAATATTTTAGCAGGCCATGATGAATAATTTTGTTCTCAATTTTGACGTTCATGTCATCAACATTCGAGTCAACATTGTTGTAGTCGATTTGTTCGTGTGGTTTTTCTGTGTCATTTATCACTGCGATTATCAACTGAGATTTTAAGAAATATGGCAGGTTATTCGTTCTCTGAACAAACTGATATGCTTCTAATGCTTGGCGAGTGCTTCGGAAATGCAAATGCTGCTGAAATATCGTTATACCGATGAATCTCGCGATGAATAAAATCAATCTGCTGATATCATGTAACTACAAAAACTCAAATATCTCACGAACGACTCAATTTTTTGTATTTGAATAAGAGTACCTTTTTCATGTAATTTTCTTCGCTCCATCGAATGCTCTTGTTTTTTCACCAAAAATAATACAGGGAAAAAAGTTTTCTACAAAAAATCAGGACTCACCCTCTGAAAACACCCTTTATAACAATATCAGAAATGTGGAAGTGTGACGAAAAAATGTATTTTGACAACATACATTCATGCACAAAATTTCAATCGGGTGGCTTTCATCGTTCAGAAGTTATGCGGAGAAATTATTTTAATTTTATCAACTTTGGAAGGATATATCTTCCTTGATATGCATTTTGGGCCATGAGTTTAATCATCAAACTACACTTAATTTTCAATGTTCTATCACCTTCAGAAAGCTCGGTACACATTTTTGACTCACCCTGTATACTACCCCTGATCTAGTGAATTGACAAGCCGAAAAGGCAGTCAGAATCCAAGAACCCGAAAGGAAAAAAAAACATTCCATCAAAATACGCGAAATTGTAGTAATGCTTCAAACAAAATTCTCCCTTTGACCCCCCTATTTCGACATGACTGACATGAAGGGTTTTATATTGCTCGGACAGGTGTCGATATCGGTGCGAGAGGAGGTGAAACTGCACGAAACCGAGAACGCTTGGCGGCCGGCGCGATTGATGCGCGGCGAGGCCGCCACCGACGACGACAAGCGCACCGCCGGTCTGTACAAGCGCGTGCGCGGCATCCTCAACAAGCTGACGCCTCAAAAGTTCGACACGCTGCTGATGCAAATCAAGGCGCTGCCCATCGACAACGCCGCCCGTCTGCAGGGCGTCATCGATCTGGTCTTCGAGAAGGCCGTCGACGAGCCCAATTTTAGCGTTGCGTACGCCAACATGTGCAAGGAGTTGGCCCTCATGCAGGTGAGTTTCTCGATGCGACATCGATATGTTTATTGAAGATAAAATCCCACGATTGAAATACATATAGATATATAGAAATTGTCGAAACGTGAAAATCGTTTCTTGGTGAAGGTAAATAATCGGGTAAATGCCTGAAATACGTATAAAAATATTGTATAATATAACAACAGTAGTGTGAATCATAGGAAATACAAATTATATTGAATTGAAGGGTGAACGAATTGAAGTGACACATGAAAATTATACAAAACTGCAACCTATTATTGGAATCTGACAGTTCTATAGTTACATATCAATAAGTCATTACAAGAAGATACTAACACAAATAAAACATACCTACAATTGATCAAAAAGTCCTGAAAATTGACAATCATTAAAATTCCATTGACCTGATTTTGGCTGGAAATACAAGTGAATGAAATATGAATCACGTTGAGATATATGTTATTTCATATGAATTCAGTTTCAAATTTTGCTGGATATAATCAAAATATGAAGAATTATGAAGGTGCTTGAAATTTATTGCAATGAAAAATCCTATAAACTGAAAAACCAGACGAACTTGAATACATACTGAACTGATGGTCTCTAATCAAAGAAAAAAATATTTGAAAATTGTATTCTATGCATATTATTTATTGATATCTATATAAAAATCCTTTACGTAGTCAAAATATTCAATAAGTAAGATACATGTTACATACATGTTAAATACGTATTTCGGCAACTAAGTTGTCATCATCAGTAGACCTGATAGATAGATCTTTCAAGATATTCATTTTTCAGCTTTTAATGGGATTTTCTCTCCTCGTTTCTAAAAAATAGAGTAGAAGTTATTAAAAATTATTGCAATATATTTGTAGTAAGGACAGATTTAGGATCTGTCCCAAAATGTCACTGCGCTTGAAATTAAACCTTCAGATACCTAAAAGAGAAATTCTCTATTGGTCAGTGACACCTTGTTTTTGAAAAATTTTTGGAAATATAAATATATTTAATAACAATAAAACCTCTACTTATCTTTGTGGACGTTTCGGGAACGAATCTGCTCCCGTTCTCAACACAATTAAAATATTTTTCTCTTCGTAAAATTTTTCAATGTTTTCGATTTTCACACTGAAAAGTGACAGTTTGGCAGACGGAGGAATTCTAGTTACAAGGTGTTTTCATTAATTGATATCGAATTTTCCATTTTCATATTCAAGTTTCAGAAGTGGATGCCAAGTTCTATCTATATCAACTGAACAAGAAGCAATATTATTGTCTCCGTTCAGGAGAATGCAAGCAGACTCTTTGATTTTCCGTTTTTGGTTGTTGTCTTCTTTTCCTATGATCTTAATATTACCCCAATCGGCCATATGTTGTCCATTTTCAAGATATTCTCCAGAAATTACCATGAAATTACCATTACCTGTATTTATGACAGCATACATGAAATAACACCATGGTTCATTGAACCATTGCTATTCAGCAAACAGTAACAATTCAATGATAGTCAAATCAGCAAATCGAGTGTGTGGAATAAGGCCAAGGTCTTGGTTTTTATTACGATGAATGAAAATACTTTCCAAACTATTCAATTCTCGATTGTTCGTTACATGTTCAAGAAGTTTCAAATTATCTATTTGAAGTTATTGGATGACTAGTCCCAAGAATATGTTTGGCAACAATCGATTCTTGTTTCTTGGGAATAATGAAATATTATTAATTTGATCCAGCCTATACAGCCTCCGAATAATCTCGCAACGACTGCTATCGACCTACTCGCTATTTCCAAAGAACATCAAAAAACACCATGGTTATTTTCAGGTGCCCACAAATAATAGTACGCCAGAAAAACCGGAAGTCGTCAACTTCCGCAAGTTGCTCATCACTAGGTGCCAAGTGGAGTTCGAGAAGAATTCCATAGACGAAGAAGTCAGGAATAAAAAAGTAAAAGAAATGGAGGAGACTACAGACCCTGAGAAGAAAAAAGACATGATGTTCGACTTAGAAGAATATGACAGGAGACTCAGGATGAAATCTGTAGGAAATATTAGATTTATAGGTGAGAGAAAGGTGGTGTTAAGTGCATTTCTCTTGGGCGTTTTCAGTTTTAATTTTTATATGAATTTGATTCTGAAAATAGAAAGTTTATTAGTCGTCCAGATATTGCTCCCATTTTATCTTAGGACCTGACTAGGCATATTTTCAATCGAGAGGAGTATTGGTCAGATTGATGGACGCTTCTGAAAAAAAAAAAGAAAAATAAGTAGAAACCATTTCTATTTTCATCTACTGCTCAATTTGTCATTTATCAACGAACCTTCCTTAGTCAATCAGATATTTTTTCCATGGTGATTCATGTGTAAATTTCGTTTTTATTCTATTGTTTTATCTACTGCTTGTGAATTCGCATGATGTTTATTGAAAGTAGTGGACCGAAATATGCTTGAGGACAAAACTTCTTCACTGATTTGATGAATGAACAAAAAATCGCCCGTACTTTTCTGCGACAACCACGATTATTAAAAGTGTTTTTGGACATTTCCAGGCGAGCTGTTCAAACAAAATATGCTCACCATCAAAATAATGATGCGCTGCTTGGCCAACTTACTCGAAAACAGAGACGAAGAGAGCCTGGAGTGCCTTTGCAAGCTGCTTTCCACTATCGGCAAAGATTTGGAGGAGAGAAATGTTGACTTGCAGTCCATTTTCGACCCCATGAATAATATCATCAGCAAAAAGGTGAGTTTGATATGTGTAGAAAATTGTCGAAATTTTGTTCATTAGCACGGCCCAGGCAGCTGAAGCATTCCATTTTCTGATGCTGCAGTGTTAAGGAATGTGCTAAATAAAATCGGAAAGGATTCGCTAACACCATAAGAATATATTTTCAATGTATTCCATGAATGGAGTTTGATAGTAACCTTTCTACATTAGAAAACTGTTTTTGATGTTTTCTGATCAGAAATGTGAAAGAAATAGTCTTCTGTGGCGTGGTCAAAATTAAAGTTATTTCTACCTTCTAACGTCAGTCCAAGTAATTTCACAGTTTTTTACTCGAAAAGCAGTTTCTTCTATTGATGTGCATAATCTGTGTTTCCTTATTTAGCTGAAGTTTATTGGTAATAGTCTAGGAAAGCAGCTTGGTATTTCACATGAAAAAGTGTTTCATGTGATAATGTATCCGAATTTTATTCACACGGATTTTTTCAAAGGCATTTGACAGAAAAAATCATAGCTTGTGTGGCATATTTGCTGATGATCTGAAGATGTTCAAAGTTATTTATGACACATCTAATCAAAATTCAAAACGATGTATCACTCGACCCCTTATCCCATTTGAGATTCAAGGGTTGGAGCTCACCCCTCCGAGGGGTTTGAAGTGAAAAAGTTGAAAACATGCGCGAAATATTTCGCCCACGAAATAAAAATCGATCGGCTCGAGCGTTCTTTTTTCTTCTGAGAACGTATAACTACGTCAAATCGGCCTTGTTTCGTATAAAAAAAAATGAATGATTACAGCACATGAGTGTGAAAATATCAATTATTATCGTTTCGTTCGGTACTAGAACGAGCAAAAGGTGAGCAGCCGCATCCGCTTCATGCTGCAAGACGTGCTCGATCTGCGGCTTAGCAAATGGGTGCCCCGCCGGCAGGACTTCAACCCGAGGACCATCGACCAGATCCAGAAGGAGGCGGCCGACGAGCACCTCAACATCCAGATGATGAACTCCGGGCCGATGCCTTCGTCGCAGCAGCAGTCGCGCAAGGACGACCGCATGGGCGGCGGCAGCGACAGACGCGGCGGCGGCGGCGGCGGCCGCGGCAACGGCAACAAAGTCGGCGACGAGGGGTGGATCACGATGGGCGGCAGCAGCAAGGGTCGCGCTGGCGACAGGTACGCCGGCCAGAACGATAGATTCTCGGTGCAGACGGATAAGCTCAAGACGAAGGCGGTGAGTTTTGATTTTCATTGTTATAGAAAATTACGCAAAGAGGTGGGAAGAGATTCGTTCCTGTCGTGAGGTTAGCTATGATCTCGAGACTAGGATTGAAACTTCCTACCGAGAATTGTATACTATTTCATTTACAACCATCATATTTCAATTGAAATTAATAAATTTCTGTTTTGTTCTGATCATATACCTAAAATATTGCATTTAACGACAAATTACCAAGAACGTGGTTTTCTCAAAATAATCTAGTAGATATATTTTGGTATCGTGACTACGGGCCGGTTGCATAAAGGTTCATTAAGTATTGAACGTCACATTAAATATTTGACGTAACGTTATTTATGGAATTCGTTTGCATAAACATTCATCATATACTTGATGGTATGTTAACTCAATCACCTGATTAACTTATGAAAATGCCCGATTAAGTGAAAGAACAGTTGCACAAAAGCCAATCAACTTTGAACGTCACATCAAATCGCCTTAATCCTGGCATTAACTTAATCAGTGCTCGATGACTGATTATGTATCCCGTTTTTTTTTTTCAAAGATATGGTATCGGACTGTTTGCATTCTATTATATTTTTATATCTGTGAAGGAATGAATTGGATTTATGAGTTCCAATCGAAAGATAGGTACCGAATTTTAGATATTATGGTAAACTATACGTACTTTTTAACAATATCCAGCAGTGCTGTTTTTTCTGATTCCATATTGTTTGCCCCCCGTTTTTTCTTCAAGCTATCCATATCGATATCCATACTGCCACAGATCTGTGAAACTGCTTCGTCAAATCAAATAATCAAACCTAACCTATAAATGCGCAAAGCATCATCATTTACAAGCACGGAACGTGTGGATCCAGCAAATTAGCCCTGTTGCCACGCATTTTTCGTCGTTAGTTAATGGAACGATAATCATAACATACGAGAGTTTTATGCAACGCAAATTGGATTTAACGTAACATCACCGCTAATGTGGCATTTTTTTTATGCAACCGACCCTACGGGTTATAAAATTGTCACCAATATAAATAAATGTCAGATGAAGAAGGATATTAAATTCACGGGAAATGTGGGCGGGAAGGGAGGTTGGGAAGTCGAGGTGTGTAATGTGACACTTCCCAATCTTCAATGAAGTTAATAATGACAGCATTACACATATGGTTGTATATAAAATATTAAAGACAATGTGTCGATATACAGGGTAACCCCGGACTTCCTCTTTTTCTCTCGGGAACGTATAGAGGGGGTCGAAATATCACGAGTACTTCGTAAAACTTTTTTTCCTAAAATCCTCTGAGGAGCTTCCATGTAGTAGTCAGTTGTTTTGCTACAAAGTCAGGAACGGGCTACACCACTACTCGGAATATTATTCTTTGACATATATACTGTATATCTGTTATGATTATCCAGCATTTTCAATAGACAATATTTATTTGTATAATCCAAATATTGATTGAAGCAGCAAACATATTTCTTGAAGAGTCCAATATCCAGTTTTTCATTTTGATTTTATAGCACTGAAGTGATTCTGCTTTTTTTGTTATCTTTCGGGACTTGATCATATAAATAAGGAATCGAATATTCATAATTTCTTTGTCCAATTGTTCTATTTGTTTTAATAATTTCACTTTCGGTATCATAGGTGTGATACAAAGAAATAAATGAACACATTGATTTAATTATTGCGCAGTATGATATGTACTCAATAGTTTTTTTGCTCTACAGCGCAAACGGCCGATTTACGAACATATGCTTATGAAAACAAAAATGCCTGTTTTGATGTCTCCTATCACCGCTTGAAGTTTGTCGGTATCTTTATGGGACACCCTGTATAAATCAAAGCACGGCCCAGGCAGCTGAAGCATTTCATTTCGTGATGCTGCAGTGTTAAGGAATGTGCTAAATAAAATCGGAAAGGATTCGCTAAACACCATAAGAATATATTTTCAATGTATTCCCTGAATGGAGTTTGATAGTAACCGTTCCACAATAATTTTTTTCTGTTCATCGAAAATTAAGTGAATGAAATATGAATGATATGAAGGTGAATAATGAATGTCCACTGTAATATGTGGGTTATAATTTTTTTTCCGATTTCGCTTTTTCCAGCCGATGGTCACTGAACCTTTTGGCACCCCCACCATGTTCGGAAGCTGGAGCAAGGGCTCAGGTGGCGGCTCCACCATGAAAGCGCCAGGTCAACAAACGCTAACCAGCACCGCCAACATGTACGCTGCCCTCGAAAACATGGATGGAGACAAACGGGGAATGGGTGAGTACAATAATCTTTCGAGAAGATTTGCCAGAATTTGTTCGTCTCCGCGATTTGCCGCAGCTGTGAAATTTATCCTAGAGATATTATGAGATTTCTGTTTCTAAAAGTTGATCGTTTGAATTCGTTTCTGTAAATAAATCTAGTGTCCATTATTTCGGTTAATAATCAGTTTCATTTAAAGTATTTATATGGAAATCGATAAATTTCCTGTTGGACGACGAATAACCTACAGGGTGAATTTGTGGTTATTCAACATTTCGAATTTATTCTCATGAGTATACTTTTCAAAGCACGGCCCAGGCAGCTGAAGCATTTTATTTTCTGATGCTGCAGTGTTAAGGAATGTGCTAAATAAAATCGGAAAGGATTCGCTAACACCATAAGAATATATTTTCAATGTATTCCATGAATGGAGTTTGATAGTAACCGTTCCACAACACCATTAAATTCTGTTTCCAAATTATCATTTCAATTTTAAAACTGTTGGTTGAATTCCTAAGTGTATAAAAAAATCGTGAATTTTATTTTACAATACCTATTTCTATTTCAAAATAGTCATTTGTATTTTGAAATAGTCATTTGAATTTCAAATAATTTACTTTTGATTGTATTTTGAATGAATTAAGTTAATTTCAAATACAACATTTTAATTTAGGTTTGTAATCTATTATGTATAACATATAAGTGAGATGATATGAAATATTCAATCATCCTTTAGTTACTAGATATAACAATAATAATAACAATCTTTATTATTTCCAAGAAACAAGATGTGAATAACAGGTAACAGATAACCTAAATATGAACAAATACAGATTAAAGTGGTATTTAGACTGATGTAGATTGCTTTTGAACTGCGAATGATAAGTTCAGATATTTAGATGATGAATTTTAAAATCCAAATGAATTTTTTTGAAGTACGTATGATCCTTTTCGAAATTGAATCAAACTAATTGGGGAGTACGATTGACGTATTTTGAAATGAAATTGATAATTTCGAAAAACATTTCACACATTTCGGAATTTAATTGACTAATTCTGAAATCAACACGACACTTTTCGAGCTACATTTGGACAAGGTGTTGTTTGAAAATAAGACTTTCTCTTTGAAAGTGTCCAATTTGGCCCCCTCTGTTTATAAAACCGTTTTCTCAGCCAAGAAATGTAAGGACGCCAGTGGAGAGTTAGTCGTCTGTACCGTGTCTTATAATATGTATATTTTCCATTAATAATTTCGTTTCCTCTCGTCCATTCCCAAGGTTCTCGTCCTAGCAACAACAAAGACTCCTATCACTCGAAGGGCAACAGCTTGGAGCGCAACTACAAATTCGACGCCGGCGGCAGATCGTCGCGCTCCGGCTCGCAGCAACGCCCCATCGACCGGCAGCCGCCTCCCGCGCCGATGCAGCGGCCCGTCGCGCCGCCGGCGCAGCAGCCGGCGCCGGTCGCGCCGGCGCCGGCTCAGCCGAAGGTGGCGGAACCGGTGGTGGTGGTGGCGGCGGCGACGACGACGCCCGCCCTCACCGAGGACCAGATCCACAGACGCGTCACGAACGGTCTGGACGAGTACGTGGCCGGCAATTGCTCCGTCGACGAGTATTTCGAGGAGATCAGCAGCGCCGATATACCGCCGGAGTGCATAAAGGAGATTATACGCGATAGGTCGGTGGTTTTTTTATGTTTTATGTTTTTTTTTTTGTTCGGTTAAAATTTAAGATGAGGATGCATAGCGAGAGGAGATACGAATTCGGTTGAATGGGAAAAAAAGTTGCGCTTTAAGAGGGCCATTCCAACTACTTTTGAAGGTTTCCGTGATTATTTATAGTTATAGTTTTCCAGTTGAAAAGTGAATTTTTGAAAAATTACTCAATTTTTTCCAAAGGTTATCATTAGAAATGGACGAAAACTGAAAAAAACTTCTTCATAGCAACTTTTGATATGATTCAAGGTGGTGATATCGATTTCTTTCCCGTGAATTTTGTGAAACCATCATCGAAATCCTTTTTTCAAATACAGTCCCCATACATATATACAGCATTTGCATTTCCGAAGCACTCGCCAAGCATTAGAAGCATATCAGTTTGTTCAGAGAACGAATAACCTGCCATATTTCTTAAAATCTCAGTTGATAATCGCAGTGATAAATGACACAGAAAAACCACACGAACAAATCGACTACAACAATGTTGACTCGAATGTTGATGACATGAACGTCAAAATTGAGAACAAAATTATTCATCATGGCCTGCTGAAATATCGTTATACCGATGAATCTCGCGATGAATAAAATCAATCTGCTGATATCATGTAACTACAAAAACTCAAATATCTCACGAACGGCTCAATTTTTTGTATTCGAATAAGAGTACCTTTTTCTTGTAATTTTTTTCGCTCCACCGAATGCTCCTGTTTTTTCACCGAAAATAATAGAGGGAAAAAAGTTTTCTACAAAAAATCATGACTCACCCTCTGAAAACACCCTTTATAACAATATCAGAAATGTGGAAGTGTGACGAAAAAATGTATTTTGACAACATACATTCATGCACAAAATTTCAATCGAGTGGCTTTCATCGTTCAGAAGTTATGCGGAGAAATTATTTTAATTTTATCAACTTTGGAAGGATATAATATCTCCCTTAATATGCATTTTGGGCCATGAGTTTAATCATCAAACTACACTTATTTTTCAATGTTCTATCACCCCCAGAAAGCTCGGTACACATTTTTGACTCACCCTGTATATATAAATCTATTACAAACTGTTGATCAGAACTAAGTTTTTGGTGGAATAGTGTTTCCTTGTGTTTGATTCAAGTAGTTTGGCCTATGTTTATGTAACATGCATAGTTTGTAACTGATGGTCTGTTTTCTGATGAATCTTGAATAACATGAACTGTTCAAACATATAATAAATAATTTGGCGCAATTCGGGCAGCTGGAGCACTACTTAGAGAACTCCCTTCAGAACTGTGACATTCTCTGAAGTAAAGATATCATCATGTTAATCTTCGTTTTTTCAGTTATCTGCACGTGCTGGAGAAGAATTCGCAGGTTCGCTTGGCGACAAGCAATCTGTTCGCATGCTTGGTCAGCCAGGGCCGGATCAAACTCGAGGACTACTGTGTCAACTTGGAGGACGTTCTCTCGCAAGTGGAGGATCTCGTCATTGACATTCCTAAAATTTGGGATTACTTGGCCGAACTGATTGGTAAGTATTCGACGATTATTCTATCGTTTTTATTAATTTGTCGGTGAAATGATGGCGTACACTTTTTTTTTTTAGAAGAAAGCACATTTGAATAGTATGACTCAACAAACTTGCATTGTTTTGAAAATTAATTACCTGGTCCCTTGGTTGGATTGTTGCCGAGAGATGAGATAGAAGTTTTTTTTGCTTCAATAGTGACTTTGACATTTATAGTTTTCAGTTACCTTTCCTTTAAAAAAATAGGTCTGTTTACTCTTGAACAGGTCATTTTGATTTTTTTTTTTTTGGAATCACTATGATTTTTTTTGCAGATTTCATTTTTGTCGACAGATGAACATTTCAAATAAAACTAATAGGCATCTAATGAGAATTTTTAATTTTTGAATGTCAGTGACTTCTTTTAAAAATGTATCAATTGTATTTTGAATAGTAAAATCAATTTCAAAAACTAAAAGCTTGATTTCCGAAACAGTAATTTTTTTCCAAATATGTCAAATGGATATTATGAAGTAGTATTTATAGTTACAAAAAATGCTGGGAAGGTTTGTAAGGTACTATGTATATAATATGTATGTAATATTTCATCACCCTGTAGTTCTTACATATACTAATTGTAGTAGTATTGATACTACTGTATGATGAATTTCGAAATTGAATTTATAATTTTGAAATACATATGATACTTTGTGAAATTATTGAATTAATTTAGAATACAATTGACGCATTTTGAAATAAAATTAATAATATTGAGAAACATTCGACATATTTCGGAATTTAATTGACTAATACGAAATACAGTTATACTTTTTGATAACAACGTAAGGTTGTTCGAACTACAATTGGAAAAAGAGTCTAAAAACTATAAACACTACAAAAGGAACATACGTGTTCTTTGCATTTTTCGTCAGTGCATCTACAAGTTCGTCCAGTATACCTATTCCATTTAAAAAATTATCGTTCAGTTTCCTGATCTAAGTTTTTCTTCCTTCTCTACAGTCCACATGGTGTGCAAGGAGGCGCTCCCATTGAAGAGGTTGCACAAATCGTGCATCATTTTGATTGGCCAGCGACAGGCCCACAAGCTGTTGGCGCCTCTATTCAAATTGGTGGTTAGCATAAAGGGACCCAACTTCCTACAGAGCGCTTGGGGCAAGTCGGGTCTTCAGTTATGTGATTTTATGGACAGCTCGCTCGTTCAATCCTTCATCGATGACAATGTGAGTATCTACATCTTGTTGATTGATTTTATGGACAGTTTTCATTTCATAATCGGAAACGCTCGAAAAGTTTTTTCAACTGTCACCATGTTCTCGATTTTTTCATTCACAATTCTTCACATTTGATTGAATATATTGTTTTGTCTATTTCTGTCTGAACTTTTTATCCAAATTCTAAATGTGGCGAATTATTACTTGTCAAAAAAATGGTGCAATTCATTTTGAAATGTCAGCATTTCAGTTTTAAACAAAGCACAGTTTTCACATCTGTTCTTCTAAATCCGGAAGAAAACGAACAATATTTGTTGAATTTCGTTAATCGGCTGTTTTTCCATTTTCAGCAACTTGAATTCTTAGTTGGAGGGGCTACTAGCGCCGGCCAGAGTCAGAACTCGTATGAGGAGATCCAACAGAAGTTGTTGGAGTTTCTCAAGGCGAACAGTGACATCGACGAAATAAGCAATTGGGTGAAGGTGAGTGTTTGTTTGTTTTTTTTCCGTGATACATACGTGAATAATAGAGTACCCGGAAGGATTTGAAAGTTTCCGTATTATACACAAGATCTTAGTGAATAAGTACGACAAACTTCAGGGGGTGATTCTAAATGAAGAAAAATATTGACACTTTGCTATATAACTTTGAGCATTTTTCGGCATGCTATTGAGAAATATCTCAGTGGCGTAATTGCATGTCAAATATCTCGACTGGTCTCGGAGCAATAAATACATATAATTAGTTTTCAACAAGAAGTACAACATACCGTATTTCGGAAAACGAAGAATTTGCGGACAATAGTTAAATAACAAAGTGTCACTATGTTTTGGCGATAAAATTTATAGGTAAAAAAGGAAGTACTTCGCCGAGTTCGGTGTCACAGATCCGCACGAAACCAGGGTGTATAATATTATATTATTATTGTGCTTACATGAAAGATTGACATTTCTAAATTCTGCTGAGCTAAAGTCGTTATTTGATGCTGAGAATTCTTTCACGTCCGAATGAATATTCGGTGTAAACAAAATTGAATCGTTAATAAAATCACAGAGAACCAGTCGGTTGTTCACTTGTTTACTCAAAAGTGACGTCATTCGCTATGATTGGTGTTCAACATTATCATACTTGTAGTTTTATTTCGTGAATATAATTATCTATCTCGCTCCTAATTGAAGAATAAATGCATGGTTCGTATTCCATGACTCGAGTTTTGGATAAATACCTAATTTTAGTGATTTTGAATTACTTTCATCATGCCTATTATCTCCAACATTCATTATTATTATTCCATTTCTAAATATTACTGCAGTTACTTGTCGTGCACAATTTATTTTGTCATTTCATTTTGAAACATTTCATTTTGTCATTGTTGATGTTATAACGAGTTGCTTATATAATAGAGTATATTTTGACTCTACTTGATTAGATGAATTCCATTAGAATTGCTTTGATTCCTTATCGTGTTTTCGTTTTAAGGCGAACGTGGGCGATGGGGTGAAGGAGAACAAATTCATCAGGGCACTGGCGACGGCCATTTTCCAGTATTCTGTCGACGAGGACGGAAAAAAACTGAAGATGGTGCGCGATCGACTATCGAAACACTTGAATCTCTTCATAAAGTACGTCGACAACAATGAGGAGTTCGAGTTGCAATGTCTTTACGCCCTGCAGGCGCTCATCAATCGCATGGAACATCCACAGGGTGAGTTGAGATTTCTTCCTTCTCATTTTTTTTTTGTCGAGAATTCTTGCATTTGCTTCATATCATCTTACTTTTTGTTGTTATGAAGGAGAAACACTATTCATTACTAGTGTAATTCCTATGCAGAAAAAACTGATGAACAGGGAAAAAATGCGAAAGTTTGTTTTCTTTCTTTCACTTTTTCATTCCTACTTTTTTATCATTGAAATTTCATTCTCAATGAAAACTGGTGCTTACATTTGAACCAACTTAGATTCCAAAATTTGGGAATTTTGTGTAAACTATCCTTATTTTCTAAATTATCAAGAAATGCATTGAGAAATGTTGCTTAGAATGAAAATTGAAAAATGAAAAACATTGTTGTTCTGTTGTGCTGGCCTCATAAAGAGTACTAGTATCTCATAATACACCTTAGATGCGTCCCTTATATTCCTGTAATGATATTTGAATGATTTTTTTGGAGTACTATTCAGACTAGCATATTAACAAATGGATGATACCTGTTGTTCTATTCAAAACGAGGAATTTCGTATCCACTTCCGATTAAACCGGGAATACTGAACAACTGTTGATATTTCATATTGACTTACATGACGTTCCAAATTTTGAAAATCCAATTTGAACTGCTAATGAACGGATTATGTGATGAACCCTGTATATCAAGATATTATCCAACCCTGCGCGTTGATTTCCTCTCCGTACTTCCGCTTTTGAAAAACCTCAAACCTTACTTTTTTTTTTTTCTAATTTTCGGCAGGTCTTTTGTTGGAGATTTGCGACACCCTGTACGAATTGATCACGTTCAGCCAAGAATCGTTCATCTTGTGGTCGAACAGCAAGGATCCGGCAGAGCAGGAGGGAAAAGGTGAGTGTCAAGCATCTACTGAGAAAATGACGTGCAACTTTGCCCGCCCACCTCCCTTCTAATTTTTACTCAATATTCTTATTCAAATCATCACAAGATGATACATGAAATAAACTCTCCAAGGAGTTATGTATACTATTTTTCCTACGACCGTAAATATTTGAATATTTATCATTCCGAATTTCGCCGAAATACGCCTACTCCAATTCAAAAGTTATTCGAAGATAATCTCATTGTCGAAAGCTACCACGCAACCCAAAATAAAAGAAGTCAGGAACAAGACAAACCGACCGCAGACCCTTTAATAGTTCGAGAGACAATACCTATGTAAATTTCATGTATATAAATATGTACGCCTATGAATTGTTATAATTTCGGCAACCTTCGAATATTTCAGCCTTCATCTTTGAAAACCACCTCCACTCAACTTTGTCATTTTCAGTAATGGTAATGCTTCCTGAGCATTTTTTTTCTGATTTGAAATGAATACTTGATATCCACAGGGATCAAAATCAGAAATGGTAGGAAATAGAAGGAAGGTAGTGTAATCAATCATTATTCAAAAGGTTATGATGCAAAATCAATCTGAAATAGAAGTACCGTATGTGATGATATCAGCAGCAAAATTTCCAGTTGAAATATCATAACATTTATCAGTGCGTTTCACTTTCGACTTTTCTGTTGCCACAATAAAATAAGACATTCATTTTAGAGCTTTTGTGTGGGATTTTCTCGCCTCGTTTCTAAAAAATAAAGTAGAAGTTATTAAAAATAATTTCAATATATTTGTAGTGAGGACAGATTTTGTGATCTGCCCCAAAATGTCACTGCGCTTGAAATTAAACCTTTAGATACCTAGAAGAGAAATTCTCTATTGGTCAGTGACACCTTGTTTTTGAAAAATTTGGAAATAGAAATATATTTAATAGAATACAACTTCTACCTATCTTGGTGGACGTTTCGGGAACGAATCTGCTCCCGTTCTCAACACAATTGAAACACTTCGTAAAATTTTTCAACGTGCTGTTGGTTTTTGACACTGAAAAGTGTTTTAATTATGTTGAGAACGGGAGCAGATTTGTTCACGAAACGTCCTCCAAGATAAGTAGGAGTTTTATTCTTATTAAATTTATTTGTATTTCCAAATTTTTCAAAAACTGACAAATAGAGAATTTCTCTTTTAGGTATCCAAAGGTTTAATGTCAAGCGCAGTGACATTTTGGGGCAGATCACTACAAATATATTGATATAATTTTTAATAAGTTCTACTTTATTTTTTTGGAAACGAGGAGAGAAAAGCTGAAAAATGAATGTACAACCTCCTCGAAAAAACGTACAGACAGTATTCAAAATGGGACACTTTCTGAATAACAAAACCATGTTGAGAGCGTCGTAACCATAGGTCGTCGTAGGAAAAATGTATTCATAATTTGGTCTGTTCGAGGAAGCGGGGGGCGTTTTTGTCCTCGCTGGGGGATAACACGGGGGGCCGGTCAGCGTGACTCATACCTCGATTATGTTGCAGGTGTGGCCGTTAAACAGCTGACATCGTTCTTCTGCCGACTTAGAGAAAACGAGGAGGAGACTTCGGGCTCGGAACCGGACGCCTCATAGTAGAGACGGACAGACGGCGTGTGCGTGTCTAGTCTTCGAGTGAAAACAAACGGACCTTAGTTAAAACAAATTTATACAATTGTTTATATTATATATTATACAAATATTCAATAATTATTATTATATATTTGAGAGTTGTTGTGGATTCGGGAGCAACGAGTGCGCGCGAACAAGTGTGAAACGATGAATAAAATCGAGTGTCGAAAGATGAGAGAGACTCAGTTGTGTGAAAATACCAAGTGGAGAGTGATTAGGCGGCTCAAAGAATGCGACAGCGAAAAATTAATGAAACGGACGGGGGCCCTGCCAATCAATCAATCGTTCAATCGCAGGACATTTTTATACGCGATCACATTATGCATATGTTTATTTATATTTTACATATATATATACATACTTATATATATGCAGGATGTAATTTAAATTATTTCAATAATTTCAGGAGGTGATTCCTTGTCATATTTCATGAAAGAAAGTGCATATAAACGTCTGTCCTAACGTGCTTCGTTTCCGAGCAACGAGGTGTCGAAAGTGTGACTATAAAATAGGTTTTTTATCAATAATTCAAAAGTCTTTTGGCCGATTTTGAAGAAACTAGGTATGTTTGTTGGCAGTTACAAGGGGCTTCTTTTCATGAAATTAGTTTAAGGATTAAAATTCCAGTGTCGTCACAGAGATTTAACTTGAAAATCATGTCAGCCTCTACCAATCAATCATTTTATTAATCCTTTGGAACAGTTATAAGACAGGTCAAAAGAACATTTCTAAATTATAAATAGTATGTACAGAACTAATCAATAGGAACATATAATATAAAGAGCCTATATAAGAGGACAATTCACAAATAAAATTTCAACCAGAATCAATAAATTCTCGTATGGTGTATGGACTAGATTTATTAGGAACTTCTTCAAATTACATTTGAATTTCTGAGAAGTCATATTTTCAACTCCTGTGGAAGCAAGTTGTATAAATGGACACCAAAAGTATTAGGAGATCTTTTGGATATTTCTAGGTGTTTGAATGGACACCAAAAGTATTAGGAGATCTTTTGGATATTTCTAGGTGCTTGAAGGGTACATGATAATTTTCTTTTTTCCCAAAATGAATATTACATGAAGTGTCATAATTTTGTTCTGTGCAAGACGACTGGAAACAAAATTCAAAATCTAATTTCATGACAAGGAGCATCGTATAATGAATAAAACACATACGAAGTTGAATCAAAATCTGCAAGAAGAGTTTTGAGTAATGCATGGAAAAAACCTTGGACACCCTGTTACTCGGAAACAGAGCAAGTTAGGACACACGTTAATATGGACTTTTCTCCGTGAAATATGATATGGAATCACCACCTGAAATTACTGACATCATTTAAGTTACAAACTGTGTATGTGTAAAAGGAATACACTTTTATTACTATTTAAATATCTTTTTATTATTGTTCATAGTGACGTTGTTATTTTAGAGGTGAGGTTGCGGTTGGCGGTTTTCGTGTGGGGCTGAGTTCCTTTGGTAGACGGAGATCAACGACGCCACCCTATCCCGCCGCCGCTGCCGCAGCTAATTAAAAATATCGACAGTTCGGATTCGCTTCTCACCCTCGTCCACAACCCTTGACCCTGTGAAGTGATGATTTGTTGATGAAAATATCGTCATTGTATTGTATGGGTGAAAGATTCGTGAGGAGATTCAATAGGTATATTTTTGAAAAAAAAAGTTCCTGTGAAAGTTTGTCGAAAAATGCTTTCCAAATGAATCATAAACCCCTCCGGTATGGTACGCCCTTGATTGAAATTTTGGAAATCTGACACAACATTGAAAGTTCATGCCATGTACCGATGTTTCATGATTTTTGTATGAACGGTTTCGGAAATATTGAAAAAAACCCGTCTTCAGGGGGGCTCATTCAAAGGAATCTACCCACGAATCTTTCATCAATGTTTAGGACACCCTGTATTAAATAACTCGACATTTGTTCAGCCAATATGTATAAATGATTCGATGTAAATGATCTCGAAATGTAAACATGGTCACATTGGAGGGCACCTCAACTCCCATATTTGGATAGAGACGCCAAGAATATTAGTTGATATTTGAGTACAACTCGTTGCAAATTCAATATTCGGTTTGATGAGATTTTTTTGAATGACTACAAGGATGTCGTGAAAGACCTTTGAGTAATGGAAACAGAAGAAATATCGACCTGTAGATATCCAATAATAAGCATAGTGAAGACGATAACCGGGCAGGATATATTTGTTCAAATTGATCATCAGCAATCAAATTTTATATCAGAAATGGTTCTGGAAATTAATATCAAAAGATGTACCCCAGGGACATTTCTGATATAAAATTTGATCCCTTGAAATAATTGGACAATACAAATTTATATTGTCAGGTTATTGTCATTACTTTATTATTGGATATTTACAGGTCGATATTACTTCCGCTCTCTTTGTTCAAACTGTTCTTTCTTCTCACCTTCGTAGTCGTTGGAAAAAATCTCATAAAAAATTAGCTCTACTTGAATGTAAAATTATATACTGGTTGTCCTCATTCAAGCAAGAAAGTTGAGGTTCCCTTCGGTGTGACCCTCTATACATTCGATCGAGTTAGCATCATCAAATATACTGGGTGACCAATTTACAAGTCGGAACGGTTAGATTTTCATAAAGAGAGACATTTTCATCTGGGTGGGGAGAAGACACACGGTGTGTTCATATATATTTAATAATTTCTAAATTCGATACTGTACTTGTACTTGTAAAAATGTTGATTGTGGAAGGGTGGACCAGCAATTCTAACTATCGATTTGTTTATAATGAATCTTATAGGAAAAGAAACAGGACATGCTGTTTTTTGTTATATATTGAAATCGATTTATCTTCTATCTTGATTTTTTTCTTACCATTAAGTTGTACACGAAATGATAGGCATAATTATTATTGTTCTGTATAATGAATATACAGGTGCACATTTCAGTTTTAGATACAGATTTTCATTTTGTTGGTTCGATTTGCTCCTCTTTATGTTATTACTCTTATTCTTATTATTATAATGTCTATTGTTTTTTTTTTTTGGAAACCGATCTGAAACTGCTTTGAGCGACTGTTGCTAGTCAGGAGTTATTTGAACGAATACCAAAAAATATTGTATATATTTTCTTTCAGAACATATACAGTATTTTTCCGCTGACTGATATTAACGATGATGATGATTTGTACATAGACTTCCCCCTAAAATATATACAGTAAAACCGATGTTCTAGTTGTTTTAACCCTCTTTTCCTACACCGGACGTGTCGTGTGATCAGTTCTGGACTATTTTGGGTGTTGATGTATTCTTACGAGAGTTTTGAGGTTATGTGATTCAAACTTGGCATAGGTGTGGGATTCACGAATTGGAAAATTTTTCTTTATGGAATAGAACACTACCTATCTCCAGCCGCCCGATAAAGTTGTAGACTTCTGGCTACTTGATTAAATATAATTTTGATACCTGACAAAAGCTCTCCAAAATGAACACTAGATGGCATTACCTCTGTCGATCTCGAAGATTATCTTTGAAATTCTAGACAACAGAATTGAGAAATTCAACAGGATAGACGAACGTGAACCATCATGTAAAGAGTTGAGTCACCATCCTATACCCACCTTGTGTAGACCTGTCAAACAACCTTGCTAAGGCCTCCCGGTTGAGTATAGATGGCGACACGGTCGTCGTCTTGTAAAGTCGAATCTGACATTGTTGGATAGCTTACGGTTCAATTCATGCAGTTGTGTTGAATTTCAAATTCGAATCGTGTTGTCCAGAGTCTCCGAGATATCTTTCGACATCGGCAGAAGTATTGCCATCTAGTGTCAATCTTAGGAAGCCTTACTAATGTATTAAAATTCGACATAAGCAAGTAGGCGTAAATCTACAACTGGTGATAGGGAGTTGGAACACCAGTCTTTATTTATATCATGATTCGAGAACCTAACTATCCCAGTTAATTTTCAAATTGAAAATTAAAAACTGCAGCTTTTCCGAACGTTTCCTGTTTTTTCAGCAAGTGTAAAAAGTTATCTGTATTTTAAAAGAGATATGAATTGTTTAATAATATGTGTACTCTACCTATCACTGTTGAAAATTGTATCATTGAACTCAAATGTGAATCCTAAACTTTCTCGAATATGGGGCCCTGGTTTACATGGCGAAAAAATTGTGATGCCAGCTAGATATTTCTTTGTAGAACTCATAGATCACAAAAACAACAGGTGAAATGTGATCCTACACCATGTCATGATTATATCTTTATTATTTTGTTTCAGAATACAAGAAAATTACAAACCAATCAATGTAGTGATAGAAGGTGCAGCCGTAACGAATAAACCATGTAGGATATATACGAACGTTCTAGATAAGAAAGACGGATCATTCATTGTCCGATATAAACTGTACGAAACATGTACTAATTTGAAAATTATTGTAAGATATGAAAATCATTCCATTGCTGATTCTCCCTATATCATCAAAAGTACTGTGCTGGAAGATGATTGTATGTGTCCTAGCAAAAGTGTCAATATTTTTCTGGAACAATGGAATTGTGGAGCAGTACCTCCGCTCATCACACTCAAGTTGAAACATTTTGGTAAAATAAATTGGGATACTCAAAGAAAACAAGTAAGATTAATCAATTGGCAATCTTTGGTTTTTTTTTTATTCCTTTTGATTTTCAGTTGATAAAGAAATTTGATAGACCACACTCAGTAAGTTTATGTCATTACATTGTGAAGAATAACCAGATTCACAGAAAATGTTATGGAAAATATGTAGGATTCAAAATGTTCATGGATAATTTGTTGTTATCATTGTCAAGAAAAGTTGTACTACCAGACTTGGAATTCTTTTCGAATCTTGGAGACTGGCCTCTATCTACACATGGTTTGAAGAATGAGAAATACCCAATTTTCTCCTGGTGTGGGAGCACTGACAGCTATGATATCGTAATGCCCACTTATGAATTAACTGAATCTACATTAGAAAATATGGGAAGGTAATTGGCACTCACAGAATTTTCAACACACTCATGAACTGCTCTTTGTAGAGTCACTCTTGATATTCTTTCTGTGCAAGGTAATGTGGAAAAGCGTTGGGAAAATAGAGCACCCTCATTATTCTGGAGAGGAAGAGATTCAAATAAATATCGCCTGGAGCTGATCAAACTCTCAAGAAAATATCCTCAACTCTTCAATGTTTCACTCACAAACTTCTTCTTTTATAAAGATGAAGAAGAGATTTATGGACCAAAGGCAGAGCATGTATCTTTCTTCAGTTTTTTTGATGTATGTAAGCAAATCTACCATCCTTATTCGATGATAATTTTCTCTTCTTCCAGTACAAGTATCAGTTAGGTATTGATGGCACTGTAGCACCATACAGAATGCCCTTTTTATTAGCAGGTGGCTCTCTGGTTTTCAAGCCAGAATCAAAATATTTTGAGCATTTTTACAAGGACTTACTGCCAAATATTCATTACGTTCCAGTGAAAGAAGATATTTCAGACTTAGTGGATAAAATTCAGTGGGCAATAGATCATGATGAAGAAGCTAGGAATATTGCTGAAAATGGACAGAAGTTTATCAATAGCAACTTGTTACCAAAAGATATTATTTGTTATCATGTCCATCTATTCAACGAGTTTAGTAAAGTTATTACTAGTGCAGTTGAAGTTTTAGAAGATATGGAGACAGTAACTCAGAAGAAAACATTGGAGTGTGATTGTCCTGGCATCATTAAAGAGGAGTTATAGAGAAAGTGTCAGTATATTTTATTGGATCTGAATTTTTCTGACATAACCTGAATAAATATTCATTTATAAGCAAAAATCATAATTTTACATCCAACCCAGAAATCATACAAATTATAATCAGTGTAATTTTCACAAATAAAAATGAGATTTCTCTGCAAGTCACATTATTTATCTATCGTTATCATTCAAAAGCTTTTACTATAGCCCGCTTTATCAACATTCATTAGAATCACTTCTAGTTCATGTAATAATTCTCGTTTAACAGCATCAGGAACCATTGCTCTTGCTTTAGGAGTGACCTGTGCTATTAAATCATCCACAGATGGTAGGTGTTTATCATCACTTTCGGTAATAGCTTTACGACATGCTAGCTTTACTTGATCCCTCCAACCACTTTCAATCAAACGAGTTTGGACCAGTTCTGTTACCCTAAAAAATTTTTGTTCAGTACATTTCTATTGATGTTTCCTTATTTCTTACCTATCGAGTCCATGATTTATATCGAGATGCAAGCTGACTTTGGAGTCATATTCATGTGGCATTTTGATGATCGAAAAGAAAAACGAAATCTCAAACAGGACTGTCTTTGCTGTCGACTCTAATCTAATCTTAGGTTAGTTTTCGAATCACACTGATCAAAACAAAACACAAAACAACTTTCTCTCAAAAAGTGTAAACAACTATTCTATGGAAATGTGTGATATAATATCAAATATGTCAGATGAAACAACCATTAACACATCAAGGAAAGAGATAAGTTGGTTAGGGAACGGCACGACTAATTATAAAAGTAATATGTGATGGGATACTTGATACAACGGAAACATAAAAACGCCAAAATAAACGAATCAAACCACTCCACAAATCGTCCATTTTGTTGGAAAAACAGCGCCCTCATCGCTTGTTCACCTTCTCTATGGTTTAGAAGTAGAAGCGAAGACGCTTACAAAAATTCTGCCACAAAATAGTCTGTGCTTGTTAATTTGGCGGGACAGACATTGAGATTTCTAACCTTATACTGTAACGTTTCGTTCATTAATGAATTTAAATCACAAAGATCAAATTATCAGTCATTGAATTTTTGTTATAAATATTAGATGTGACTGGAAATTGCTAACCATGGTCAAGCGAAAATCAACACCTCGAAAAGCTCCGTCTAAGGAGAGCACAGCTACGAGACTGTACAAAATTGGACCCAAATCCTTCAAGCTGAAAATGACCACCCTGAAGGAAATAAGAAAGTTACAAGCTTCCACTGCACTTTGTATTCCCAAACTGCCATTTTCGAGGATTATTAGGGAGGTACTGATGGAGCAGGGTCGGCCAGATTATCGGGTCCAGCTAGCTACACTGACAGCGCTGCAAGAAGCAGCTGAATTGTATTTAGTGCAGCTTTTCGAAGATGCAAATAAATGTGCATATCATGCTAGACGAATAACTGTTAAGCCAACTGATATCAAACTGGCTCTAGATATAAGAGGTTGCAATGATCCAGGTTATAATATGTAGCACCTAGTTGGTGATAGTATCTTGAAAACAAGTAGTGTAGTAGTATACTCACACTACATGGTTATGAATAAGTTTGATATTTCTCTTATACAGTGTTTGCAGAAGAACCCCAGACACATTAGAAATATACAAAATGCCTATCTATTTGAGTAACACCAAAATTGACAGTATTTCCAGAGAAAATTTTGTTTTTCATCCATTCAGAAGAAGATTTTAATGATATCTAATTTCAGAAGTATTGAGGTCATTTCAAAAATACTTCTTCATAATAAGAAGTATCAAATTTATTCACTACTAAATATTGTCTGTGGGTTAGTCCAGACTGGAATTTTCTCAAGAAGTCAAGAAAAAATCATTTTCTACTTCACAAAAGCACTGTAACAGATGATGAACATATTCACCAAGAAAAATCAATTTTTGTTCCTTGTACTCATGTGATAATGATGTTCTGGTCAGCTATAAATCCAATGTTTTATTCATTCAACACAATATTATACATGTTGAATCATTATTTTATGAAGAATTTAGCAACTTAGTTGAATTTGTGATAAACACCATTGTTGTTGTGATACATGTGATATTATACATTCTTTACAGAAATACATTTTCATAACACTGACTGAATGTAATAAAAACATACTTTCTGCAGTTTTAGATTTTTGAATTTTGGGGTGATAATTAGCAAATTTTCCTCAAGGACTGTTTCCAATAATTATTCACAAATAAATTGAGCTGACTGTTTCTGCAATGACAAGATCGGTTCTGTTTCAGTCCAATCATTCCAGATCCAACTCTCAATAATGGAATGTGAGTGTAAGGTATGTTGAAATTTCACCATACACAATATATTCCATATCTTGATTTCATGGTATTGGAGATATTTTATCAGAATTGAAGTCAAGATTTTTTCAGAGTATTTCTCAAGTATCAATGCAGTGTAGATCTGTGTAGAGAAAATATCCTGCATCATCAATTCTCAAGAGAATTGAGTGATTTCCTGAACTTATTCTGTCAATCCCTAATACTTTCATGAATAAATCCTTACAGTCCTAGATAAATAACTGTTTCCTCTCCATTTAGCTAGATAAATTACAAGTATTCCAGTTAAATTCTTAATCTTAAGTAGACAATTGCTTACTACTGTTTGGGCTTTTGCTTTTGAAACGGAGGAATCCTACCACCTTGATTGCCTGGTTTCCCTGCCCTACCACCAAAGTTACCTGAAAAATTCAATAGAAAAACTCGCTCATTAATCCAAAAATTATGTACGTGGTTGGACAAGTATGAAGATAGCTAACAGTTACAGTTTTGTTCCTGGATGAAGTCATGGAAACATGAAGCTTCCATTGTCCCTGAGTAATAGGTCAATACTGAAGGAAATGAAAGATTCATTTACCTCTGGCAGCAGGCCTATTCCTCTGATTTTGTCCTCTACCACCTTTCATATCACCACGTCCTTTATTTTTCACAACAGCTTCCTCCTTGACCATATCAATTACTTCATCAGGTATACGTAGATATTTGATCGTGCTCCCACGAATGTAGCATTCTGGCATCCTCCAGAACTTGTCACCATCCTAAATAAGAAACACAAGCATGAATATTAGTGATGTTTGAAAGTTCAGGACCTTACTCTAGAGGTACAAATAACCTCTCGTAGGTTAATGTTCATCCAATTATCACAACTGACTAAGTGACCATTGTAAGTCTCCCCATTCTTGAGCTCCACTAACTGAAAGGGTTTTCAATTTCATTAAAAATGCTCAAAACTATTTTTTTATGAAACTTACCATGGGGTGGTTCTGCGCAGTTCTTAGCAGAGATAAGGGAAGCTGTAAAATAAATATTCTAAAGTATTTGAAAGAATCTATTTACTAACTCACCATTTTGAAAATCTTGGAAAGAAATAGGTTAGGTCACAGTGTCACAGTGATATGTGGTTAGGTTAATTTAACGTTAATTTGGTGAAGCTCAGTGTTGCCAACCTATTCTAGCTGAATGACCCTTTTTTTCGGACAGAATGTTTTGTGGAAAATTACCGTGTTCATGAACTGACGCGAATCGAAGAGTATATATATATATATATACTATACAATTATTCTATGATATTAACTTGAACATGTTCATCTGATTGAATCAACCTGAGTGTACGAACGACTTTCACGAGTTCATTATTGAGAATCAATCGAGATTATGAACGATTTGGATTGAAAGGTATGGCAAAGTTATATATATATATATATATATATATATTCTGTGGTTAGAGTATTGGAGCGCAATGGTCGTCGTTGAATAGTTAAATATCCTTGGTTGGAACGCGCCGGGAACATATATTCAAGTGTCATTTATGTGTACATCAACGGTCAAGTCAACGTCATTGTTTATAAGTTTACTTCAACTTTAAACAACAGAGATGGCTTCGAAAAGGCAGAAAGTTATGAAAAATATAAAATTAAAAGATTACAACACCTTAATTTTGAGCGACGTCTTGTGTCCGATCTGTAGAAGCATAATGACGGATCCAGTGTCGCTACCTTGTGATCATGATTTCTGTCTGTCTTGTTTTGAAGATACCATGAAGAATGTAAACTTAGTGTGTCCCCTTTGCAAGGTCCGTGTGGGCTCCTGGTGGAGGAAGACCAAGAAAGAAGGCAAACATCTGAACGTGGAGCTTTGGAAGGCAATAAAGGAAAGGTTCTCGCAGCAAGTTATAAATAAACTGACTGGTATTGAAGAAGACTTGGCAGAAAGTAAATTTTCATATTTGTTACCGAACATCAACTAATTATTGTTTTTTTCAGAACATAAAGTGATTGTAGCACATCCTGGAGAAATAAGAAAGGAATATGAGTTACAAAAACAAAGAGAAGATGAGGAATTGCAAAAGAAAAGGGAGCTGGAAGAAAGAGCTAGTGAAGAGCTGATTAAGTCCATGAAGGATGAGGAAGAATTTCAGCAGGCTGTGAGAGAAGAGAAATTGAAACTAGATGAAGATGTGGCAAAAAAATTGGCTGCAGAAATGTCATTTTCTTCCCCATCTACTTCAAAAATGAATTTGAAGAAGCTTGGTCCGATGGACAAATTTGTTAAAAAAGGAAATGAAACTGTTAAATCTCAAGCTGCTGAGGCAGATGAACAGTTGAATAATAATTTTGCTACTAAAGAGTACACCTGTAGGGTATTATGTATGGACAAAAATGAGAGAGAGAATCAGAAGAGGGTATCTTCACCAATTATTAGGAGAAAGATTCTGCAGATGAAAAAAATTGTGGAAAATGATACTCATAGTGATAGCAGTGATTGCATCGAGTCTGAGATGAGGTATTTTAAACCTATAGATCACAAGATGAATCCCCCATCTGAGGGCAAGACACCAATTAAGGTTCTTCCTAAAAAACCACGTAAACTCCCAAATCCAAAAATATTGTAAGTAAATTATGTACTTTGTCAACCCGGTATTGGTAAAGTCATGGAATTTTACTCAGCTAGTAAGGTGGTAGTGTGGGAGATCTCATTGTATATAATTGATTTCAAAATTTCATTATTTGTGAGATAGTAAACGAACTCTTACACGTGGCTGTTGGGTGAATATTGAACAAAGCTTTTAGGTTTTTTTTTCTGAGCAATATAAGCCTTTTTGGAGTGAGAATATGAGACCTTATTGTGAAAACAACTACCCAACCAAATCACAATATTCTTAACACAATAAAAGACACTGTTTCTCTAAAATTCCTCATCTTCAAAATTTTATTTGATGTGTAGATATCTAGTTTGATAGTGAGTAGGTAGGTAGTGTGAAGATATATTTCTTTGTATAAATCACATGAGATATAATTTTGTAATATTGTGAATGAAGATCGAAAATGTAGCCTTACGAACTTGGGGGGTTCCTAACTCCACACTTTACCAACGCTGTGTTAACATGAATATTTTTCTGCTTTTTGAAATGTGCATTGAATTCAATTTAATTCAATTCAAAGTTGAATTAATATATTCATTCTGTATTTTCAGGTCTCCAAGTGGATCCATTAATATTGTTTTTTCAAATTTTTTTGAATCAGCTTTTGCGAGAGCCTCGCCTAGAATAATGTCACCACCTCTTAGTAGCTCTGCAGATATAGAGAACTCTTGTGGTGCAAAACGGCTTTGTTCTGACCAAGGACTGAATGGAGATAATAACAAAAAACTGAAATCTCATGCAGGGAAACCTTCTTCCATGCATAATTGTTCGATCATGCCCAAAAACTGTGGGTCAGAGGAAACCAATAACAGTTCTAGTTCTAGTCCTTTGTTCTTTGGATTTGCTAATATGCCTGAAGAAAACAAGGAGATAATAGTGAGATGGAATGGCAAACTTACTGAAGAAAATGTGGATTTGGAGAGAAAACTATTACAGGAAAAGTTGGATTTGGAATTTGCTAAGAAACTCCAAGAAGATTTCGATAGGGCTGCTGATATCAAAGGGCCACATAGGGCTACACGAAATTCAAAAAGGCAAGCTACTTTGGATGAAATGGTCAAAAGACCACATAGGGTCAAGTAAAGTTTTTGTAAATTGTATATATTATAGATATGAAATATACAGTGTGTGCGATTTCAAACCATGGCACCCTCTTAATTCAAGACCAGTTGACTGATATTCTTTCAATATCTTTCTCAATGAGCTTTCTTAGAAAATGGGGACAAATCGGAGATAGTCACATTTTCAAGTCCTTTTCAGGTCAGGTCAGGTCGAGTGGCTCAGTCAGAAAACAAAACTAAAATTGAAAAAATTATAGATATTTTTTGGCCAAACAGTAGTAATTGAATCAAAGAAATATTTCAAATACTCAAAGTGAATTCGTAGAGTCATCACAGATTTTGATAAATTCATACCATTGACAAAATAATTATGTAAATTTCAGCTAAGCCGGGAACAAATAGGCTGTTGATTTTTTCGAAAAAAAAAGTTCGTTTTCGAAATTACGACCCCTTCAGGAATAGGAATAGCCTCTTTTCTTGTTGAGTATTATATCACAGAATTTTTGTTTTTGAAAATCGGTCAACGACTTCCAAAATTGAGAGGGTGTTGCGGTTTGAAATCACACACACTGTATATGCCAGGTGATCTAGGATAAGGTGACTTGGAGGAAAAAATCATTGGAAATACGACTTTCTAGTGGTGTATTTCTAGTGGTATATTTTTGTTTTTTTTTTTTCTTCAGAGGAACCGTTTTGCTACACCTGGTATATACAGTGTTTATTACTTATTGATATTTTTTTATTCGATATTTAGTATATATATACATATATATATATAAATATATATAGAGACACAGTTTTCTATAGCAATTATCGACAGTCCAATTCAGTTCAGCTCGTGAAAAAAATATTTCCTGAAGTCAAAATGTTGGCAAGCAAGTTCTCAGTCACTAAATTTGGATTTCAGTTGCTTGTTTCTGAGTTAGATTACGTACTTTGATTTTTCATACAAAATTGAGAATTAATGTAATATTTGATACAATTGTATTGGACTCAATCAAATGTGGTCTCTCTGTTCAGGGATATTCTTTATGTACCTTATTAATCCATTAGAATTAAACGATAATTTTAATTGCAAAGATATTTTCACAGTTTCGTCTTGAATGATTCTCATTCATTGTAACAGTCCAGCAGAACCGTAACTAGGGTGGATGAACCCTTAAAATGTTGCGCCCTTAAAAAATAGTAAAACCTCAGATAGATGATATCATTCAGAAGTCACTTTCGCATTGCATTAGTATTAAATTTCAAATAATTAGTTATTTTTTCCTCGAAATATGAACTTTGTTACATTAATGAATATATATAGATTGCTGGAATTTGAAACTTCATTTCATCAAGGATTTCACTCTGCACAAATTGATTTTGCTTCTTCAGTACTTATCTAGAATCCTTGATGATTTCATTTGCTGAATTTGGCGATTATTTTTGCCCCACTTACATCAAGTTGGTTAAGACATTGCATGTATTGCCATTGCCAATATTGTATACCACAAATCTGTGTATTGATGAATTGGAAGGTTTCGAGAGTTTTCAGCAAGGATTTTGCAGAATCAGAATCGGTTTCTTCATTGATTTTTTCAATATAATCATCGAAGAAATTTAAGTTAATGGCGCCGCCCTCGTTACTGTCCTGCAGTCCAGCCATATTTACAGTTCCTTCAAAAATACGAAGAATATAAATATCGTATTTCATTCATCTCCAGTGCGGAAAGAAAAGCAGTTAGTGATACCATTAAGGAATGGCCATCTTCAGATACAAGACGTTGAAAAAAGTACACCTAAGAAGAAGATATTGATGACAATATATGTTGAGATGAGAAATTATTAAGATACATGTGTTGATCGAATTGAAGCAATCAAAATAGGTGAAAATCGTCATTGGGGATTTGTCAGTATTTATGTTCAAATAATTTCAAAGAATATTAAAATAAACGAAAGAGTACATGGAAATATTTCACTTTTGAGAGTCACATTGTAATAGAAAAACTCAGAGGTCAGTGACCAAATATTGAACTGTTGAATTGAACTATAAAAGGGTCATTTAATTTAGTTGAGACATTTAGTTAGTTATTTTCATATTGTACTTTTCTGTTTAATTCTGTTCAATTGATTTTATTTAATTCACACATGTCCCCAATGGTATGTATCATGTAATAATTTTTCATCTCAACACATATTGTTTACTTTTAGGTATACTTTTAATATTTCGAGTTTGAAGATGGCTGAAACTTGTTACACCATCAATAAATGTGTTTTAGTGGTCGACAAACTTGGATTTTGTTTTTTGAGACTGAGGAAATTTGGCATTGAAACATGCAATCAGAATCTGTTTCGCGATGATGTTTTATAATTCAGTATCGAGCAATTTTTTTACAGACCAAATTTCAAAGTCAAATTTCTTCACTATACAGGGTGTGAAAAGCAGTGAAAGTGTTTTGTCATTTGCTCAGTTTGTGAAATCGAAAATATTTCACTCCTTTTTTTCCCATTAGATAATTATTTAAAAGATACTTATCATAAAAAACTTCAGACCAGACATTATATTATGTTGATCAAGTTGTTTGCCAACAAATGGAACAAAATCCACGAATGAAATAGAAGTATACATAACGATATTGAAGCTCTATTCAGTAATTGGTGAATCAACCGTAAGTTGATCACTGATTGGTGTAGTTACAAGAATAATATAATTGCACAGTATAAACTCTAGCCCGTCAAAGGACATGTAGAACGAAGGAAGATTTATGGCGGACTTTGAAAAGGATGGTCTATTTTTTCATTTGCGACCTCTCAAAAAACTTTCACAATGAAGTTCAAATATTAAAATTGATTTGTTGTAGAATCAATTTTCACGCCATGTATAGTCATAATTGTGGCTTTTCATTACTAGTTAGTTGGCTTGTACTGTATTGGAAAAATATTGTATTCCATGAAGGCCAATGACCTACCTTTCATTACTATTTAAGTGTAAAAATTCTAAGGCGTGTAACTAAATTTTTCATTATAAGAGTTTCGTTTGTTCATTCATTGATATCTGCTGTAATATATCAGCTGTTGTTTTATTTTTCGAATAAAAGTTATTTTGAAATTGAACAGATAATTTATTTCGATGATTTATACAACATTAATACAATACGTTCTTGGTAAATATCTTCGACTCACTGAGATTTTCCCTGAAACAAAAAAGGTAGGATGTGAAAAGTTTGCACTCTAACTTCTAGGACTGCAGAGAATTTCAAATAGTTATCTATACTATATAGATTAATCCCTGAATAGTCATAAAACTCAAATAGCAGTCAATCTATCACATGGGAGACAAAAGGTTAAAGTTGAGAGTGTTATTTCGGAAGGATTTGTGAATGAGCGTGATGTGTCGTGAGAGAGTCATAACTAATTTAAGAATCTTTTTGACCCCTTGAATGTACAAGAGAAATAAAAAATACTGTTCTGGGTCCGCTACTCCATATAATTCATAAGAGTAAGAACACAAACTGTTCAATCTTGCTCCAGACGCAGGAGATTATTATTAATCAGTTATATATTTGTTTAATATTTTTATTTTCATTGCTACTATACGTTATTCCTGTGATGATATTATGTAGGATAGATCACAAGATCAATTGAAAATGTATTTTCCAGTCTTTTTTTTTCGTCTCTTCATTTCTTTCTTGTATTTTTATTGGCTATTGTTTCACTTGTGATACAAAACCAATATTGAGCTTATGATATCACTAGTTTTCAGAACATAAGGGTCATGGATATTGATGATTCATAGTCAGGTTTTCCAAATCAATCGTTAGGAATAAATAATAGGTATTCAATATATTGTTGAATAGATTTTTTTTTATATTCTGCCCTTATCAATCTCCTGTGTTGTATCATATGTATGTACCTAAAAATAAATCGTCAAATAGAAACTTCATGAATATATGTACCTTAATGATTGATGAATTATTGTCACTATGCAAGTAGCAAAAAAATTTTCTAAAAAATAAACCATTGCATGATAAGTGCAAAATCACCAAAACAATTTCTATTTCCAAGTATCCACCTGTTATGCCAAATAAACGATTTTCGAGGAATCAATCAGACCAGCTAATTCACGTTTGGGACTGGGAATCTGCCAAACCGATAGTGGGCTGCTCTCCATGTTGGAGACACGCTCCGATCGGGCAGTGACAGGACTTGGATATCGCCTCGTCTAGCGATTCGGTGATGATACTTAGGGGGTCTTTTACCAGGGATGCGGGATCGGGGGTATCGTTTTTGTTTACCTGATCTACGGCCGCCTGTTCTTTGCTATCTGAAATAAACAATGTGACGGATGAGGTCAACAATTGCCAAATTTCGTGAAGACTGGTCGGAAATGTTGGTAGAGAGGGCAGCTCCAGTGGCGGGTCATCTTTTTTTACTGAAAGCACAGAGGTAACGAGATTTGTCGAGTACCTAAGGAATAATGTATTTTTGTTGTTGAAGCGTAATAACAAAATCAAACTGATGATTAGTTTCAGAGTGTACCTCAATGGTTGGTTCACCAGCTACAATAAAATACAATTGGTTATGTAGCATCCCATTTTTCTAAAGATATGAAAGTAGTAATGAAGAACTCACTATCTGAGTCTTTAAACAGTGAATCAGAAAACTGGTTTGATGAAGGGCCACCATTCTTTGAATATACTCTTCAAATGAAACACTAGTAAAATGAATACCTATATCAGCTGATACCAATCAGTCCACTAACCTCCATAGATAAAGTTATAAGCAATAGTAATATACTTTTTCCCTTCGGTGAATCCAATTTGTGAATATTCTGCAGCTTGCTTTGGATAACAGACAGCTCCCATACCTAGAGCTCCAGTTGTAGCATAAATTGTTTTCTTGAACAGCCCCCCACGCATTCCAAAAATCAAACCTGTAAGTGCTCCAATACCAACAGCACCTGCTTTTGGCATTGTATTGTCTTCTTCTTGAAGATATTCCACCAGCCCTAAAAATACAACTCTTTGAAGTATTCCACATCCTACTTTCCACATCCATTACTTACACTCTACATTCTCTTTACTTTTATCAAATTGTTCTGAAGCTACTCTTTTATAAGCACTAATTTCATCTGAATATTTGGTGATTGTTTGTCTGGTTGTTCTAATAGCATTTTCCAAAGCACTCGGAGTTTGTTCGGGTTCATTTAATGGGGCCAATTGTGGTTGATCAGGAGTATATATTGGCAATTCGCTAGGTCTGCAGACACATTCATTTTTCTGTACTTCAGTTTTGATTTTGGATTCTACCACGACAGCAGCGGCAGGCAACAGTGCTATTTTTATGACCTGAAAGATGTTTGATGTTTTATTCACGCCAGGAACATTTCTTCACAATAATGACCTGCCCGAACATGATGTTGAAGTAGTTTGGCAACCTCCAAGCTCCAAGGAAGGAAATAGCAATTCCACAATATTTTGTTACATAAACATCACTGATTGAACATAATACATGACATATTCATCTTTTTGATAATCCCCATGACAATGACAATGACAATGACACGACCCCGTTACAGATCGTCTGTTCCGTTCGTTGTGGAGCATCTGTCGAAACCAGTGGCATAGCACCGATTTGTTCTCACGAATATCACTAGTCAAATTTGAAGACAAAGATCATATTATTATCTTTGATGTAGATGATAACTCAAAGACTTTTACCCAAGGAAATGATAATTCAACATTACAATAAAATAAAACAGCAATACAACATTTTTGTTTGTATAAATCAATAAATATCTTTATCAGGAACGATTCAAGAGAGATTCAAGAGAGATTCATAGAGTTGAATTTGATAAAAAACATTGTTATTGCCACCTTGTAATATTTCAGTCATTTCAATTGCTTTTTGGATTTTCAAAATCGCATAATAAATAGAGCGGCGACAGAAATCCATTTATTTTCGTTTGCACTTTTGGTATTTGATTACAGAAATCGAGAGAAAAACGCTGCTGAAAGAAAGCTCACAACTTTCTTTATGAGGTTGTGGTCAAAATTTTGGCCTTGAAGAATGAGATCTCTTAGGAAAGCACTCAAGAAAAGAGGAACAGAATATCTGAGAAATGTGAAATAAACATTTTCCAATTCTATACTAAAAACAGTGTGTCTCGACTTCCGATGGAATCACCCATGTATTTTTCGTACCTAATTATTGAAGTGGAGGATTCTGAAAAGTCACTCAATGATCAAGTGCCATCTTTAGATGATATTTGAAGACAAGATAGGTCACGAATGCATCAGGAAATCGAATTCCTTAAAGATATTATTTGTTTCTGAAAAACGATCAGTCAGAAAATTATTCCTCTGAAAATTTTGTCTCACTTCTCATATTGAGTCACCTCTGTATATTCCATAATCATTGCGATAGGTATCTGAGATTTATAGGGATACGATAACATTGTGATTGATAAACTATCTATCTTATATATCTGTCATTGATTATTTTTGCAAATTCAAACAAATTTTCACGACCATTTACGACATGGAAAAAACCCCACGCGCAACTTCGGCTTTTGAGGGTCTCTCAAAATGTTTGTTCACGTATTTTACTGTAATTCACAAATGTCATAATGTGCAATGAAACTTGAATAAACGTTAGATTTACATCTCATTGACAAAGTCATGTGAAAATCAAAAGTAAAATAGAGTATATGTATATAAATAAAAACATTTCACATAGCAATCAATGAATACTTTAAAACTATTTATGAATAAGATATGGAAAATTTTTGAAAGGAGATATATTTACATATATTATTACGAACATTACACATAACAATTTATAGATGAAACACAATTACTGGTTCACTTCACAATTCCAACATTCAACATCTGCTGAATAAAAATGTATATAAATAAGAACATTTCACATAATAATAATTAATTTACAGCTTTGATTATATATGGGTAGTCTTAGGTTGTTATATGGACCGCCGTGTATTAATTGGTGTGGAGAAAAACTTGAAAATAAATATATATGTCTTCGAAAACAAGGTTCAACTGACTAATAGGTATCTGTAGGTTGAATTCCAAATGCAGTGACATTTTGAAGCAGATCATAAATCTGTCCTTATATACTATTAAATAGAGATAATTACTATAATTATAAATAATACATATAAAAGAGAGAAAATCCTACAAAATTAGAGAAATGAGTTACAAATTGCTGACAACATGTGGAAACAAGTATCATAACGCTGAACCTCCTATGTAAGTGTTCCAAATCCTTGAATTTCTGCGATCTGGACTGTAAAGAAATCATTTCCCTATCGATAGATATATGGAATTGTACTAGACATACAACAATCTTTGGAATAATCAATATACTTGAACTTTGGAGTGCTTATATATAATTCTCATCTCTCAGTGTCTCATCATCATTGTTGTATACTTAACAATATGATGTACCAAAATGGATACGTGATAACTAATATGAACTAAGTTTTACTTTGGTGAATTGAGTGTTGAAAAAAATGATTTCTTCGGCTTGGTTAGCATGGGTAGTCGGTGGGATTGGGACAGTTTTCTTGTTGAATTACATTTATACTTGGATGCGCTTCATGCAACTCATGGATCAGTTACCGGGTCCCAAACCGCTGCCATTGCTTAGAAATTCATTGGATCTATTCTGTGAACATGGTAAGCCCGCAAACTAGATGAAACCACCATATTTGGTATTCGCTTGATCAAGATATAGATAGATAGAACTTTATTGTCGAAAGCAAAAATCTTATTGACAAAGCACATCGATATATTCACATGCATCTTGAACATTCAAATGGTGGACAACAATGAGAACATCATCAAAATATCGTGATTAGGACATGTGGACATTAGGACATATCTATACAGTGTGTGGAACGAAATGAATTCATCATTTAGCTTACTGTACATATTTATAAAAAAACCCGAAACACATCGAATTTGAATTATAAATTGATATTCTTCAACGTCAAAATGCGAATCCTACCTTCGACCCCCTTTGAATGACAGGTACAGGTACAGGTTATCGTTTTCAAGTTCGTTGTTTAATTTTTCAGCTTTTAATGGGATTTTCTCTGCTCGTTTCTAAAAAATAGAGTAGAAGTTATAAAAAATTATTGCAATATATTTGTAGTAAGGACAGATTTAGGATCTGTCCCAAAATGTCACTGCGCTTGAAGTTAAACCTCAAGATACCCAAAAGAGAAATTCTCTATTTGTCAGTGACACCTTGTTTTTGGAAAAATTTGGAATTAAAACCTCTACTTATCATTGTGGACGTTTCGGGAACGAATCTGCTTCCGTTCTCAACAATTGATAAATTTTTTAATTTATTAGAGAAAATTTTTTTAATTTATTAGAGAAAAATATTTCAATTGTGTTGAGAACGGGAGCAGATTCGTTCCCGAAACGTCCACCAAGATAAGTAGAGGTTTTATTCTTATTAAATATATTTGTATTTCCAAATTTTTTCAAAAACAAGGTGTCACAGACCAATAGAGAATTTCTCTTTTAGGTATCTGAAAGTTTAATTTCAAGCGCAGTGACATTTTGGAGCAGATCACAAATCTGTCCTTACTACAAATATATTGCAATAATTTTTGATAACTTCTACTCTATTTTTTAGAAACGAGGAGAGAAAATCCCATTAAGAGCTGAAAAATGAATGTACCACCTCCTCGAAGAACTTACAGACAGTATTCGTTGTTTAAGTTCTTGAGTCACACCAAGCTTCAATTTGTTTCAAGTCTACTGCTTTCAAAATGAAAAGTACAGATTCCTGGTGGTCAACATATCGGGAAAAAAACATCGAAGTATTTTTTTAACTTATCTAGTTTTCCATTTTGACTTTGACTAGTAGCAACCACTATTTCCTTCTTTCTAATTTTCAGATGTATTTTGGAAAAAGCTGAGAAAATGGAGTAAGGATTATGGACCCATGTATAATTTGGCGGCTCTGCATTTTCCTTCTGTTAATATCTCAGGACCAGAAGAGTTTGAAGTGAGTGTGACATAGTGATTTTATTTATTAAGTTCACACCAAACCTACAGCATAAGGAACATTAATGAAACTTCAATACAGAATATGAATTCGAATCACTAACTATCAGTCACACAGAGTTCTTACCTATCGTAAACGATGTACAAAACACTGGTGGAGCTATTCTGCCTATTTTCCTATCAAATTTCTTCAACCAGAACTCTAACGTACAGCCAACTTGATAACAGCATTTCATTCGTTATAGCGGAAAATCACTCAAGTGTCAGTTGTTAGATGGCGACACAAAAATCAGTATTACTGATAATTGCACAATAAGTGTTTTTAAAAATGTTGATTCAGAAGTAGTAATTCAGTTTACTTCTCGATTTTCAATTTCTCAATTACCTCCCTCGATATAAAAATCAACCGGTTCGAGCGTTTTTTTTCTGAGAACGATAACTATGTCAAATCGGCTTTGTTTCGTTAGTCATCCAATTTTGAAAGAATTCTCGACTATAAATGTACTAGAAATTTGGCATCAATTTCATTGTATTCATAGCACTTTCGATGTGGTGGAAAGTGGACAAAAAATAATCGTTCGTGAATTTGGTGAATTGAAAGTTACCACAGTTATTTTCCTAGCCAGTATTGAACGTTATCGATGATAGGATTCCGGATCAATCTTTTTTTTATCTGTTGACAACACGAAAGGGGAACCTATAATGTTCGAGGAACATCGTGTTAGCCAGCGGTGGAATTTTGGGAAGGAAGGAAGGTGTAATTTTTCTTGAGAGTTTGGAGGTTGTAAGCATCAGGAAAGACTTCACTAGGCAAAGAGTTTCACAACTTTGCCGTTCTATTGATGAATGATTGATTGTTATAGCGATGTTCGACAGGTCTCGAGCCTGACAGTGTAGGGGTGACCAGCCTGAGCTAGTAATGCAATACTTCGAACAGAAAACTGAAAAAACTTCAACAACAACTCAAGGAATATTACTATAGCTGGGTAGATTCCATCAAGCTTATAGCATACGAATTTCTGAATTTTTTCTTATGTTTTTTTTTATTTGAAGTTTTGTGGCGTTACGGAGGATTCCAAATGAGCCTAGAATATTTAAGTTTTGTGAAGCGCAGAGTTAGATATAATAGAGAAAGAACGTCAATATCATCAAAGACACGACGGCTTCTGATAATCAATAAGTTGTATATAGTTTATACCTTGTATGTAGTTTCAAATCATTTTGGAGTTTCTTTCGATAAAGAAAGGTACTTTGGATTTATTTTATTTCGAATGTGGTCAAATTTCAGATTGTTGCTTCGACAATGAAGAACAGTGAAAAAGGACAGATTTATTGGTTTTTGAAAAAATGGTTAGGAGAAGGACTTCTGACCAGCAAAGGTATGTAATGATATACAGGGTGCCCGTTTGCGAATTATTGGGAAAAAACGGAAATTTTTAATTTTCGTATTTTTTTAAGCTTGAACCAAAAGAACTAGACGTATTCAATTTGGATGACCTTGAGGCACTTTCTTTCAAGGAATCTGAGTTGAAGTGTTTTTCAAAGCGTTTTTGATGCCAGAGTTAAAACACTCAACTTATCGTCATGTTGAATTTCTTTATTTGTATATTGTGTATTTTGATCATGTATTTCTTTTTTTTTTCTTCATTACGATGTATCAAAATTGAGAAAAAAATGATCTGATCAAACCTGATCAAAATTGAGAAAGAATCATTTCTGGTAAGGGAGCTTTTTGGGAAGAACGGCACAAACTAAATTCTGACAGGTCAATTGAATTCGGATCTGAAATTTTCATACATCTGTTGAGCTGACATCGGTGAAACAAAACAAAATAAACCAAAAACTCCACCTTCCATTTATTATCACAATTCCACTCGTTCCACTTATATCGTGTAAAACATCGTTATTATTAATTAGAAATACAACTTTTTCAAAAATGCAAAAATCCAATATGGCGCCCATAATAAAAACCAAAATTGAGTGTTCAACTATGGTCACCTACGCCTCAGATGATATAATGACAGATTCAGATACCTCAAGAACGTCTTGGTAGAAAAGACTAGTTCTTTCGGAAATAAAATATCTGAAATCCCTGTGGAGCTCGAAAAATGGGCACCTTGATGTAGACATACATAAAACAAATTTTTCCTATTGAATCTTCAGGTACACACTGGCAAACTCGAAGGAAAATTCTGACACCTGCTTTCCATTTCAGTATCTTACAGCAATTCGTAACTGTATTCAATAACGAAACTGAAAAGTTGGTGGAAATTTTGAAAAAAGAAACCTCGAAGCCTTGGACAGATACGCTTCCTCTTATATCACAATTCACCTTACAAACAATAACAGGCGAGTATAGTATATTAAATAACTAGTGTTTAAAGTGGAACATTTCGCACGAGTAGATATTCAGCACGAGCCGAGCAGCAACTAGTGCGGAAATATAACGAGTGCATGAAATACACTTTCCAACAAGTTATGTGCACTCCTTTTCCTACGACCATGAATATCAAAACCTTTATTATTACGAGTTTCACACACTGTCCATTTTCATTAGTTGAAATGTCGCGAGAGAAGCCTATTCGAGTTCGGAAGTTATTCAAAGTTTCGTTCATTCTCGACAGCTAGCACGCAACCCAAAATACAGCAGTCAGGAACGAGAATACCCGAGCGGAGACCCTTTTGATAATTTAAGAGATAATACCTATGGCAATTTCATGAAAATAACTGTGTACGCCTATGGATTGTTTAAGTTCGGCAACCTTCGGATATTCCAGCTGTCATCTTTAGTAACCAGCTTCACTCAAGTGAGTCAACGTCAACTGTTGTCTGTCATTGTCATGGATAATAAATGTTAGTGATGTTTATAATCGGATTATTCACATAATCGAATTCAGGCGATTCGATTATTTGAGAAATCGGAGTATCATATCATGCGAATTATGTCATTTGTTACTTACAGTTGTCATGTGTTACATCATCCGTCAAAAATATTATTTTTTATTTACCGAAGTATGTACTATATTTCATTCTATCTATGTATTTCAGTTTTCAGATTGATTATTTATTTGGGAAAATATTTTATTGGAATTTCCTCAATTTTTCAAATTAGTAGAAATTCTGGCCTAATCCACAGTATCCACACGTGTTCTTTCATTAGGTAGATGTGTGTCAAGCTAATGTGACAACTGCTACATGACAGGATTGACAGCTGACGTACATTCTCAAACAGGATATTTTTAATTCGAATTTTTCCAACACAAAAATCGGATTACACCGATGATTATTTCAATAATCGGATTATCGAATAATTTCAATTCGAATTATCACTGATAAATGTTACCTTCGTATTTTTTTTGAACTTGAGATGAGTAGTGTAGTGGATTCTCAATATTTGCACACTAGTGCGTTTTACTTTCCACGTTCCTGTTGCCATAGTGGAATCGGCTACAGTCTGAATGATAAAACAGTATGGTATCTGCTGTTTTCATAGATGGTCGTAGGAAAATTTATTCAATAGCAAAGTTATAAATGTACATTCGTGAGGGTTCAAAAGTTATTTGTGGAAAATAATTTTATTTCCTCAGAAACATCGATGGGAACGAAACTGAACATGCAGAATCAAGAAGACAAAGACTACGTATGGAGCATTCACAAAATTGGCAAACTCATTTTTGAAAGGTTGTTGAGACCATGGTTGTTTCCAGCCCCGATTTACTACTACCTGACAACGCGAGGTTTCAGAGAGCGAAAATTAATCAAGATCATGCACAATTTCACCGACAATATAATATCGGAGAAATCCAAGAATTTCCAGAAATTCGAGGTGCCTCAAGAAAACTATAATTATTCTCAAAGAAAGAAGCTGGCTTTCTTGGACCTGCTGCTCAACGCCAAAATGAGCGAGGGGGTCATCGACGAGAAGGGTATTCGTGATGAAGTCAACACGTTCATGTTTGAGGTTAGTATTTATTCATTTCCAGTGCAGTGGACATCTGAAGGATGACCAGTGGATATTCATTCAGGATATTTTGGGTATCCATTTGACGTCCAGTATGATGTTGTTTGCTTTTTCCATTACTCTAGAAATCACAGATACTTGTGCACTCGTTCTATATTTGTCACCGAGACCAAATTGCGCGTCGACGAAATTTTCTGAGATATGATTATCGTTGTTAGCGATGTTGGGAAGGTATCAACCTCGTGGATTCCAATTAGAATTCTTCGCATCATCAAAGTAGAATTTCTCCTAATCACCTTGGGAAATATAGTATATCTAGTTTACTGGCTTCTTGCTTCGAAGCGACCACCCTAGAACAGGTTCTATTGAATCATGGTTCACCAGTGGTTCGTGATTCGATGATATTTGTGGTATGTAAGTTTCCATTCCCAGCGTGATGATCTCTTCAGCACATTGCGTAGGATCTCCTGATTCAAAACACATTCTCCTCCAAGGAAACTCAGAAAAAAAACATGCCACCCCAGTCGGCTGAATTGTTAAGCCAAACAGTGCTTGGGGGTTTTGGACTGGTTTGCTTCGTTGGTAGGGACAGATCGAGGATATAAGAGTGTTGTCTGAGTTTCCTAGTGGTACACGGACTTTTCCTTCATACGGTTCCGGATTGTTAGTGAGGAGTAGGTCGAGCGTATTGACATACTGATTTTTGATATCAGAGATCCGAGTGGGTTCATTTATGAGTTGCTCAAGACCATCTGTGATGACGAAGGCCTCCTGCTTCATCCGTCTTGTTGGAGAATGTGAGCCAGGTGGAGTTGTGGAAATAGAAATCCCCCAATGTCTTTCAAAATCCCCCATGATGATGATCCAAGCTGTTGGGTGGTTCTGGTGGATGAAGTCGAGTTTCAGGGAAAGGAATTCGAAGAGGTCACCAGGAGTTGGTTCGTTTGTTTGGTGATAGAATTTCGTTTATCGATATTGGAGCACATTGCATCGAATTCTGTCGGTTCCAATTCCTCCTTTCGATGGCATGGGAGATCATCTCTAGGAAAAAAAACATGTACTCCCTCTGAGGTGTGAGAGAATCGGGACGTAAATAGATTGTATAACTCTACGAAGATTCATTATCTAGCTTCTTCTCGACTGTAAAGGTTGGTTTGGGTTGGGAAGGAGGAGACTGGGTTTGGGGCTATGACCAAAAGCATCGTCCAAATACCGAAACATGTATCGTCATTTATTCAGTCGTCTCTTACGACATATAATACACCATAATTTCACCACCAATATCTCACTGGAACCTCAATTCACCACAATGCTATTTCATATTTCCTTTATTTTTGTAGGGACACGACACTACTAGTGCCTCGATATGTTTCACCTTGATGTTATTGGCCTATCATAAGGATTATCAGGTGAGTTTATTTCATAGCCATTCCTCCGAACTAGTTCGAACAGGTCTCTCATTATTTCTTGCATACCCTGAGTACTTTCACCTGTCCAGCTAACCAGTTTCGGTCACAAGGAAGTTCTAGGTAGTTACCATTTGTGGAAATACGACTCCGCAATGTTGACACAAAAAATGTACACTGGTACTTGATGGCGAGTGCTTGATGCAACTTCACATGGCTCCCCCAAGCTTAGGGGGCCCACTTCATGCTATTTAGGCCACTGACTGCAACTTCTCTGGCTGACTGGGTAGCGCCTTCGTTCCAGATAAAAGTTTACGAGGAAATACTCACCACCATGGGCCCCTCCGCGGATTCCACCCCCACTTTTGCCGACCTGAACGAGCTCAAGCTCACCGAGCGCGTCATAAAAGAGAGCCTGCGCCTCTACCCGAGCGTCCCTTTCATCGGACGTATCTTGGAAGAGGACACCACCATCAACGGCTACCAGTTGCCCGAAGGGGCGGCGGTCAACATCCACATCTTCGATATACACAGGAACGAGAAATACTGGCCCGAACCCGATAAGTTCGACCCGGATCGCTTTTTGCCAGACAACTGCACGAACAGGCATCCCTTCGCGTACGTGCCTTTTAGTGCTGGACCGAGAAATTGCATCGGTAAGTGACCGCTGAAGAGAGACTATGCGTTTTTTTATCTTGCTTGAGAAGCTAGATCTTCTTGCTTGAGAAGCAAGGTCATCTTGCTTGAGAATCAAGATCATCTTGCTGGAAAAGCTAGACCATCTTGGTTGAGACACGAGATCATCTCGCTTGAGAAGCAAGATCAACTTGAGCGAGATATCGTGAGCAAGATTTTCTTGCTTGAAGGGAAAGTTCATCTCGCTCAAGAAGCAAGGTCATCTTGCTGGAAAAGCTAGACCATCTCGCTTAGAAAGAAAGATCATCTTGCTTGAGAAGCTAGATCATCTCGCTCGAGAAGCAAGATCATCTTGTTTGAGAAGAAAGATTATCTTGTTTGAGAAGAAAGATCATATCGCTTAAGAAGCAAGTCATCTCGCATAAGGAGCAAGATCAACTTGAGCAAGATATCGCGAGCAAGATCATCTTGCTTGAAAAGTAAGTTCATCTCGCTCAAGAAGCAAGGTCATCTTGCTGGAAAAGCTAGACCATCTCGCTTAGAGAGAAAGATCATCTTGCTTGAGAAGCTAGATCATCTCGCTCAAGAAGCAAGATCATCTTGTTTAGGAAGAAATACTATCTTGTTTGAGATGCTAGATCATATTGCTCAAGGAGCAGGATCATATCGCTTATGAAGCAAGATCATCTTGCTTGAGAAGAAAGATCATATCGCTTAAGAAGCGAGTCATCTCGCATAAATAGCAAGATCAACTTGAGCAAGATATCGCGAGCAAGATCATCTTGCTTGAAGAGTAAGTTCATCTCGCTCAAGAAGCAAGGTCATCTTGCTAGAAAAGCTAGACCATCTCGCTTAAGAAGCAAGATCATCTTACTTGAGAAGCTAGATCAACTCGCTTGAGAAACAAGATCATATCGCTTAGGAAGAAAGATCATATCGCACAAGAAACAAGATTATTTTGTTTGAGAAGCAAGATCATCTTGATTAAGATGCTAGATCATATTGCTCAAGGAGCAGGATCATATCGCTTAAGAAGCAAGATATCGTGAGCAAATTTATCTTGCTCAAAGAGAAAGTTCATGTCGCTTAAGAAGCAATGTCATCTTGCTGGAAAAGCTAGACCATCTCGCTTAAGAAGCAAGATCATCTCGCTTAAGAAACAAGATTATCTTGTTTGAGAAGCAAGCTCATCTTGCTTAAGATTGTAACAAGATACGGGACCCAGACAAAAACAAAATTAAAATGGTACGGGTCGAGGTCAAAGTTAGTTTGTTCATGTTTCAGGACAAAAGTTTGCAATTTTGGAACTCAAGGCTGTTTTATGTGGAATATTAAGAAACTTCGAACTTGATCCTATCGATACTCCAGATACGATCGTTTTTGTGCCTGATCTAATCCTCAGGACCCAGAACCACTCACTGAAAGTGAAATTCAGATTGAGAAATGCCTGATTGAGTAGGTCTTATATATATGTGCATAATTTTATCAACATTGAAATATTTGTACTATAATACATGATGCCAATGAAAGACTTATTATATCATTTTGAAACAATAAATTTTATTGACATTCTCACATATATTTCGTCAGCAATAAAAATGCTACATTTAAAATGGAAACAATATGTTCTCTTTTTCAGCAATGGAATATGCTTTGAGGTTCCACATTTTTTTTACCACAACTTCAGTCGAATAACTGATAATATATGCCCACTTCAAACTTTTATATCGGCAGGTATATCATAGACATAATATACCGGATGAATCAAATTTGAAGTGTAACATTGGGATCAAATTGTGACAGTTGAGTTGAATGATTTGCCAGTTAATTTTTGCTACTCTTCTTACTCTACACAATACGAAATTAACAGTCTTTCCGGATTCCTCCACAAGAATTCGGATTTTTTCGAGCACCAAACCTTGTCACTATTCAATTTTCATTCTTTAACAATAAAGCCTCGAATAAAGCACTTTTACACTTTACAATGATAATATCCCAATGAGAGCTCTCGAATTCGATCTCTTTATAACAATGATTCGAGAATACAAAATTGAAATCAATGGATATTGCAGTGACATTTATAAAAATACACATATTTGAATATCAAGCAATCAAAACCACATTTTGTAATAGTATATCGAGTCTCCGAACATGTGAAGTTTGTTATACACACTATACATGCATAAAAAACTATGTTATCATTCGTGTCAACAAAAATGGATCGAGAAAATTGTTTCTTCTAGGATTCATTATTTCGCCGTAAGGACTGTCGAACTCTTTTATGGTGAATTTATAAACTCAACTGAACTAAGAATTAAACTAACAACGAAGAATCAAGAAAGATGAGTACATGTAAGTAGCAATAGCGTTTTATAAAGTTTCATCTGTCATTTGAATTAAGAATTAAAAATTAAGAAGATGGCCATCTTTCATCTAACAACTAAGAATTACCAATTAAGAAAATGAACGCAGGCGCACTACTTATTTTTTATGACAGTTAACAAACAAACCAATGCAAATGAAAACCGCGCCAGAATATAAAAATAGGTTGAGTTCACTCATGTCTCCTGATTGTGTTATTGTGTATTTTCCACAATTTTTCTCCTTTGGAATTGCAGAACTTGAAGTGAATTTAGAATGGAAACACTATCTATCTGATCTGAACCACAGAGTTTGGTTATTCTGTGTCTGAACGTCAATCACAATGTCAAACACAAAACCACTGGGTTCTTAATTCTTAACTCTTAGTTGTTGTTTATAAACACCTTCTCACTTCCTAATTTTTAACCCTTAATTGTTAATTCATTATTCTTAGTTTAGTTGAGTTTATAAATCCACCATTACCAAAACACCATCATTAGCTAGGATTCCTATCTCCGAAACCGTTTATTTGTCTCGTGACCGTGATTGGTCGTGTCAATGACAAAACAAAGAGAAGCGAAAATACTACGAGAGAGACAGTATGGAAGGCAAAGGCACTCAGCTGACTGTTGGCCAAATTAAACCCGTCTGTGTTGCTCATGAGATAAAAGTCTCTATATACCTAGTTTATGGAAAGAGCTGTTCCTTCCTCCACATTGTTGTTGATACTATGTACAGAACGAATTATATATTATCAGATCATTTGACTATAGCACATTCTGGTCATATTTTTTATACCAGTTCGTTGCAGCACTACCTGTACAACCTAACCTCACATCGAAAACATCTCTGTCACAATCGTCTATAATCTTGAACCATGGTTAGAGGAATGCGACGTCGGAGGCAACTGGTGGTCCTACCCATGACTGCCTAGTGCGATGTCTTGCCACAGTTCATCAGGTGATAGCTTAACTGTTCATCATGATTATCTTTTTGAAATTTCTCATCTGCTACAATGCTGTGAGTGTTGACAAAATCAGTTTTTATCACCCGAATTATCAAATAGTGAGTTCACAGTGTGATTATCAGTGAATATGATCTGTGTGACTTCTGTATCCTTTATACAGAATCAATCCATTTCTTATCATCACTAAGAAAAACGTGGTCCTGCTTTTCATTGGAATTTGTGAAGTTATTTTCAATATCCATAGATGAATTATTCGATTCAGAACCATTCTGATCAGTCGTATTACCTTCCGAACTCTCAATTTCAAACACACGCACAAAGCGTAAACAAACGATAGTAGCACCGCTATGCCTCGTTGCCGATTCTCCGAGCCATGGCTCGTGACAAAAGAAGGCCGTGCCTCCGTGCATCGCCTAGACGACCGAGATGGCCACCTGTCGGCTCTTCTGCAACGCCGGCTGCAGCCGGATGGTGTGTCGCACGGAAACGCCCGAGGCCGACCGACGCGACGAGTGCGTCAGCGTGGTGGTGACGGTGGCTGCTCGCCCGTCGGCGGGGCCGTACCCAGGCAGGCACCACGCCAGGCAGCCGCAGATCCAGGAGAGAGGCGGCACTTTGCTGCACCGATCGAACGTCAAATGTTTTAGTACGTTGCCGCAACTATAAGACAGAGGGCGGGGCTGCTGTCGCTTGAGTCTTCAGTGAACGCATCCGAAAGTGCAATCTCATACTGTTTTGGCGCTGATCCAATGAGCTACGCTTACTCGTTTTACATTACTGCTCGTTCAGCTGATATTACTGAAGGAGATCTAGATGAAAATGATACCGGTGGTGAGCGACGGCCTCTCGTGACGATGGTGAGAAGTTGTTCCGACATACCCTTAGGTTTCTCGATGACAGGACAGAGAGAAGATCAATGATTCATGAGTCAGTTCGAGGAAGTAACGAGCATGATACTATAACTGAGTTAAAGTATCATGGTAGTATCTTGAGGAACATGGCTCAAAGTTCTGTCAAATCTCTTTCTGTTGATAGGAAGCATGAGACGAAATCTCAAGAGAATTATTATTGGCAGAGGTGTGCTGCGCCCTCAGTGAGATGACAGTGAACTGAGTTAATGGACAGTCATATATATACGTGCGTTTCGATACCGCTGCCGACAGAATTCGACAGATGACAGTTCATTTGTTAGGTGTCAGATTATTGGAAAAGTGATTGTCCTTTCCCTTGCTGAAGAAGCGGAGTAGGAAGAAAGGTAGAAGAACTGATGATATACATAGTAAAAATAAAGTGATAATTGATAATGTTCGCTTGATGTTGGAATTCGTGTTATTGACTGCACTTTCGGATGAATTTGATTAAATCACACATCACAAACTTGATGCTGCAGGCTATCTTTATCCATAAAGAATCAGGTTGAATATAATCGTTCACAAAATAGAAAAAGTCAATCGAGAAAATGGGCGTATAAGGACATAATGAAATTGTAATGATGGAAGAGAAAGATTATTGGAATCGTGAATTTCTTGGGAAATCCACCACCATATATGCATTCAGTTCCAACACAATATGAGTGTGAAAAAACTCACCGTAAATTCCCGCAAATGTGCGTCGAAAAGAGACAATAGATAACAGGGTTGGCGGCAGAATTCAAAGGAGCCAAACTCTGAATCAAGGTGGCTATGGCAATGTTCGTCTGAGTTTTCGGGATGTGACCATAAACTTGCATCAAATCGAAGATTATGTAAGGACTCCAACATATCACGAAAACTGAAACAAAAGAAGTGTTAGATTTTTTTCGACCACCTTGTATATACAGCGCTAGCCCAAGCCATGTTTTCAACATATGTGAGATGAATTATTATCAGAGTAACAAGAATATATACATATCCGTATATATATAATATATAGTATGAATCGAATTACATGTGCGCCATTAACAATTTGCAGGTTAAAACTGACTTTAGGTGCGCCACCTATAAATTCATGGGTGAAACTTGACTAGCGTCATGGAATTTCAAGTTCTGAGCTGTCAGATTCAATTCAGAGAAATATCCGTCTACAGCAATTGCGTGGTTCAATTTAAAGCACTTAAATATCGTTACCCCAAGATAAAGTGAGTAAATCTAGCGTAGATAGGGTAATCTGTGGTATTTCTACTGAATATTTTTCATTGCTCACAGCATCTATACTCACCGAACACAATCCCAAACGTCATCTTCACAGTCTTTATTTTGGCTCGAGGTATGATGCCTCGTGAACTAGCCCTGCGACAGTCGTGATCTTCGTGGAATGCTCTCTGCGCGATGATTCTCTGGTCATCACCTGAAGACAAACAATCGATTTGAATTCTTCGAAAAGCAAAACGTCGATTGTCAATAGCGGTGATCAAGATTCGAGAATAGGGCTCTTAATCACGATACAATTCACTTTTGGAATCGAATGTGATTCATTCTATTCCTCTTTCTAGAACTATTAGAAACTCACGAAGTTCAATGTATGGTGTCTGAGCAGAGAATGTATAGATAAACAGCCATAATATGATTCAACCACAAGATGGTCGCCATGACGTTTGACAGATGGCAGATGGCATATCAGACAGATGACAGATTCGTATCAAGGCTGCACGAGATCAAAACTAGATGGCGTCGCCTCTGCTGATCTCTTTCTCAAATTACCTTTGAATTTGAGATTCAAACAGAGTCTAACCATCGAATGTCATCTGTGGAACACCATGGCGGTCATCTTGTAGTTACAATCCGCTTTGCTCGTTGCACATTCACTGTGATTCTACGAAACCCCACCCGTGAACTTTGTTGTCAAATTTGATATTACTCACATTATTAATGTTATATACTATACTTGGGAAATGAAAGTTACGGTGGAGCGAGAGTCGAGCGTCAAGAATGAACGAGCAGTCAGTGCCACTCGAAGTTTCCATAGTTCCTCTGTCAAACTATTCACCGTACTTGCTCTATTCAGCTTTATTCGAACTTTGGAGATTTCTTCAATGAAGTCGCTTCATTGTTCGTGAGCCAAGCGAACTTCAATAGGGTGCAGTAGCGGATCTATCGACCAGAAAATATAAGCAACGCTTAGGGGAACTCGAGCGAGAGCAAGTCCCCGATCTTTAAGAACTCATACCAGTTCATCAAACAGATACTCCGATCAGATATTCGCCTCGAACCAAATAACAGATTCAATTCGAGCTCATTACATGTTTTATCACATTCGATTAACAGTTCTATCATTGTTGCATATCAAATGCAATCGAAGGTATAGATTCGATGAATGTCCGCCTCAAATGAAAGCACAGACTCGTCTCAAACTTGTCGCATCAGTACAACAATGGTTGAAGGAAATGATGAATAACAAATTACATCACAAATTATACTAGTCGATGTGTGTGATCAGCACAATTCTTTATGGAAAGAGAAGGGATCCCATTTGAACGAGTTCCTTTCACAGCATCGAGTGATATTCAAATGCATCTTCTAGTTGTTTACTTGAAATATTCGCCTAATAATATCGGCCTCGTATATGGATTCGATTCAGAGTTCACCTGTATGCCACAAAGGATAGTATTAAATACGCTACAAAAATAATCTGCGAAGCGATTAATTATTTTTTTGTTGGCAAGAAAATGATCAAAAACTTCCAGCATGATATGAACCAGATTCTGTCCTGGAAATGTAAGCTTGATAATAATCTTGCAAGTCACGAACGCCACTACAATGGATACCACTTTGATAGACAATGAAGGATGATCCTAGCCCTGAAGAAGTGTCTTCGTATAATATCACGTTGTTCTATTTATATTGTTTTATCTTTACTATATCGTTCAGATGGAAAATGTAAGCTAGAATCGAATTCAAATTCAATCTCATTCCATCTCTTCGAATAAAAGTTTTCACAAACCAATTAAAACAAAATCAATACCTAGTTGGCGCAGTCGGTAGGATTCCACATGTGAAAAACTATCGTTTCAACGATCAATCTGTAGAATCGAGAACAAGAAATTCCAGTGAATTGGAAGATGATACGGAATAAAAATCTCCTAACCTACCAAGAAACTCAGAAGGAAACCAAGAGACCATCACCAATCACCAAGAAGGAGTGCAACTACTACTCATCGTACTGTGAGTGCTCAAATCCATCCAAACATTCTCGAAATCCCCCTATATATCCACCGCTTCACTTGTGAAGTCAGTTGGACAAGAAAACAACGATCTACTCGACCTGAAAGAAAACTCACTTTGTCTTCTAGGCGCGTGTCCGATGGGTATCAGTAGCTTGCTCTTGGTCCAAATCGTCCAGACGATGACGGCGTAGCAGGCGCTGATTATGAGAGCAGGAATCACGAAAAGGACGAGCGCCACCAACGTCATGTATACTTTCCATTGCCACTGCAACAGGTCTATCCAACATTGGGGAATATCTGGGAACATATATGGAGTTTACTCAGACAGCGGTCTGGGAAGCAGTCAGATATATCATACCAAAAACGTTCGACTCAATTCAATTTTGTTCCATGATAAAAATCAAGTAGATTACAATACAGTTTCACAGGTTATACAGGGTGAGTCAGAAATGTGTACCGAGCTTTCTGGGGGTGATAGAACATTGAAAAATAAGTGTAGTTTGATGATTAAACTCATGGCCCAAAATGCATATTAAGGGAGATATATCCTTCCGAAGTTGATAAAATTAAAATAATTTCTCCGCATAACTTCTGAACGATGAAAGCCACCTGATTGAAATTTTGTGCATGAATGTATGTTGTCAAAATACATTTTTTTGTCATACTTCCACATTTCTTATATTGCTATAAAGGATGTTTTCAGAGGGTGAGTCATGATTTTTTGTAGAAAACTTTTTTCCCTGTATTATTTTCGGTGAAAAAACAGGAGCAATCGATGGAGCAAAGAAAATTACATGAAAAAGGTACTCTTATTCAAATACAAAAAATTGAGTCGTTCATGAGATATTTGAGTTTTTATATTTACATGATATCAGCAGATTGATTTTATTCATCGCGAGATTCATCGGTATAACGATATTTCAGCAGCATTTGCATTTCCGAAGCACTCGCCAAGCATTAGAAGCATATCAGTTTGTTCAGAGAACGAATAACCTGCCATATTTCTTAAAATCTCAGTTGATAATCGCAGTGATAAATGACACAGAAAAACCACACGAACAAATCGACTACAACAATGTTGACTCGAATGTTGATGACATGAACGTCAAAATTGAGAACAAAATTATTCATCATGGCCTACTAAAATATTGTTACCGATGAATCTCGCGATGAATGAAATCAATCTGCTGATATCATGTAACTACAAACACTCGAAATATCTCACGAACGGCTCAATTTCTTGTATTTGAATAAGAGTACCTTTTTCATGTAATTTTTTTCGCTCCATCGAATGCTCCTGTTTTTTCACCGAAAATAATACAGGGAAAAACGTTTTCTACAAAAAATCATGACTCACCCTCTGAAAACACCCTTGATAACAATATCAGAAATGTGACAAAAAATGTATTTTAACAACAAAATTTCAATCAGGTGGCTTTCATCGTTCAGAAGTTATGCGGAGAAATTATTTTAATTTTATCAACTTTGGAAGGATATATCTCCCTTAATATGCATTTTGGGCCATGGGTTTAATCATCAAACTACACTTATTTTTCAATGGTCTTTCACCTTCAGAAAGCTCGGTACACATTTTTGACTCACCCTGTATACAGTTTTCCACTTGAAAATGTACGGGTACCTGACTATATTGTGTTCCTTTGATTAGAAAGAGGACAACATAAGCACAAGTGCTTGTATTTTGTACTTCTTGATGACCTTCAACTTAAATATTTAATCTTACAAAAAATGAGTTACCATTCAGACCATCAAAGTGGCATGAAAACCAGTAAATATCAATATTGGTTTCAAAGTGAAATGAGAAAAAAAAACACAGTTCAATATGATTAGGAAGCATTCATACTATAGTAAGACAACTTTACAGGTATAGGTCAATATTTACTCCACATGACACATGAATTGTCACAATTTCTTCTTTAAATATATCGCATGTTCATCCCACTTCAGGTGTTGGTCTACCACTATCCCAAGTTATTTCAATTTATCAACTTTTTGCATACTTGAACAACTTCTAAACCATATTTCATTACAAGAATAGCTGTGAAGAAATATATTTTCCTATAGGCTGGTCTTCACTCGTCAGAGACAATGTGATGAAATTACTTGTTTGAAAATTCACTGTTGATAAGCTGTGATCAAACCAACTATGAATTTGTGATAGGCCTGATTTAGTAAATTTATAAACTTTTTTCCATGAATCATTTCAAGAAACGATGACTGTATCGTCGACATAAACTGACGGGTCATGAAAGTTCTTCAATTTTGCAATGTCGTTAATATACACGAGAAACAATATTGGACCCAACACTGTTCCTTGGGGAACACCAACAGTGATATTGAGTGGGTCACTGAAGCAGTGTTCTTCATTTTTTAACTGATGTGTTCTGTTTTTATACACATTTTTGATAAGAAGAGCATTTTACTATGTGGAAGAGTTTCTACAGAGTTGATAAATCTGTATCTGTAAATATATGAATATTTCAAATGTTTTTAAAGTATTGTTAAATGGAAATTTATGTTTTTGACTATTTACTATTGACTATTTGAATCCTCGTCTGTGTACTAACATATTTTGTAATACTTCGACAGATGAATAAATATATTTCTTCTTCTTCTTTTTCTTCTTCTGCTTCTTTGTCAATAATATTCTAATAGTTTTACTGCTATACCAACTATCAACTGTCCTTCAAAGTAATCTTTTCTGAGTGGGTAGAATATGCTCGAAACAGGTGAAGAAGAGAAAGAGCGAGGAGATATGTTCTTTCAATAATTTCCCATATCACCACATATTGTCATAAGTATTATCTACTTTTATTGCCGATTGCCAAAACTAGTTACACCATCCATAAATCTCGAATTATATGTTGGCAACACGAAAGGGAAACCTATATATAATGTTCGAGGAACATCGTGTTAGCCAGCGGTGGAATGTTGAGAGAGAAGGAAGGTAGTGGAATTTTCCTCGAAAATTTGGAGGTTGTGAAACTTCACTAGGCAAAGATCCACTGAGATGCTTGGTGGAGCTGAGTTCGACAAGGTCTCGAACCTGACTTTCCGTCACGAAAATTTTCCACAATCCACTTCGTGAAACGGCTGATCGAAATCGAGTAATTTCAGATTGTGGGTAAGGGAATCCGGATCCGACAAGAATATCAAAAAATGCCAATCATTTCGGTCATAAAACAGGGGTTATTTCGGAGAGAGTCAACAAATCTGTCTGCAACGAATAGATGTTGGCAAAATATGATAGAATAGAAGACGCTATTGAACCCTCGAAAAGGGAAAGTAAACAATTCGACTCGAATATTCTCCTCAATTCGTTTCATGAGTTTGAACTGCCAGGCTATATTATGAAGACGAATCGCTTTCTCGTCTTCCGGAAAATATATCTGTGATGCGATTCTATTTGTTTCGTATATTTTGTTGAGCATCTTCTGAAGTGAGGTTCACCGCGATAGATTCTTAGTTTACTCCACGCAAACAAGAATTGTTCAGACTAGAACTAGAACAGAAACGGTTTCTGAAGTGACCTCATCACATCATTATCAAGAACGAAATAATTCTGATATTCGTATCAGGAAAGCAGAAATACGATTGGGTATGTCGTACCAACCTTGATTCAACCAAACGAAAAAATTTCAATTCTATTCCTAAGAGTCCCCAATACCAATCTTTTTTCGCTGATTTTCTGAATGTTGTGGGATTTGTTGATATTTTGTTAGAGGTGTACTAATCTACACATGATTCTCTTTTGACATTATCGAACTACTCTTAGAAGTTGTGCCTTGGGGGTGCGAATCTCATTCAAAGAGAACCTTTTCTTTAATTGACATAAGACGCGAGGTTAGTTTTGGGTCGATCTTTGAACGTCAACATCGGTAACTCTGAAGCAATCATATGCAAAATGAAATCTTTCGAAACAAATGATGGAAAATAATGGCTCTTCTTTTAGAGAAAGTTCATAGTGTTTGAAGTTCACAGATCAGAGCGAGTTAAGATTCCGAAAATCGATAGCATGAAAATACACAGTTAGAAATTCGCCTCTATCAATATCAATATATCACTCTAGAACTTTAATCAACTCTGTAAGTATTCTTTATACAATCTCAGTCCCTTTCACTATAAATGTACGATATTCTTCTGTCTCAATCATAATTTTGGACAATTGTTGTGATGATATCATGTACAAAAGGCAAAAATCGAATGCATTAAATCCTATTTAGGCAATTCATCGTCTTTCTAAATTTTAACGCGTCTTAGTGACATTTTTCCGGACATGGGACCCACTACCAAATGTTTAATATTGTTGCACTGAATAACCACTAGAAGTTTGATCATATAGTTTTGTAACACCCTGTACTATGAACAGATTCGTATAGACGGTAGCAAACATTGATAATCAACTAACAAAAATGTATTCTTCTACTCTGTTTATAGATTGAATACAGTCAGTGAAGAAACATAACACTACAATATTCTCGTAGGCAGAGTAATTTTTTCCACCTAGAAACATGTTCACTCGATTTTTTTCACTGTGTATGGGTCACTCAGGTCACTCTTCAGGCTCCCTCCGGAAGTTTAATATGAAAACTTATTGGATTTTCACCCCATTCCTGACGATGTACCCCAATGAATACACGTTCTGTTGAACGTGAGCGAATTCCGACGGCCAGTATACAGGGTGTACTGAAAACAGTGACTAGAACAGATAACGATGATACTGTTAAAGTTGTTGAAGATTTGCAGGACTGATTAGAGATTAGCATAGCTCTTGACGATAGGATAAAACTGTTTGGGGTGCCACAAGGTGCACTATTGGGCCCCACTGATGATGGGAACAGGCATAATTGGGATATCGGTGGACGGAATTTTCACCAGTCAAGCAACTGGGAAGGCAGGAAACATTTGTTTCCATCGAAATCTACACTGAACTGGAGGTTGAATAAATGCAATGAGCCTCAAGAACTGTCTATAACGTATATAGTAATGATAATGGTAGTAGTATTCATTGAATATCAACCATTGTATACAGAATGAACACTGGATAAGCCCCAAAAAATATGTTCTCACTGACTTGGAGTTGGGTGTTGATTTGGTGTGATGTCGAAAAATTGTATGACAATATGAAATAGTTATTTTTGTATCAGAGCGTGATATGATGGCACATGAGAGCGTCAATTTTTGGAAATTCTCTCGAATGTGCCGTGAAAACACGAATTTCATACACGAAATACTAACGACATTTTTTGTACAACTTTGAATGGAAATCTGTGCTCGTAGCAGAAGCATATATAGAGAAAAGATAGTTTGAATATCAAAATTGAGATTTCTAACAGGATATTGAATTGTCCATGTTATTCCGAACAAATTGAAATATCTGATAAAATTGTGGAATCAAGAAATATCTCATGTTTCTGATTAGCAGCGACATTTAACATCTTCGGGAATTTATGTTGGAAGTAATTGTTCAAAATTTACTATCAATTATTATTCCAACGAATGAAATTGTTTTATGATTGACTCTGTTGAAAATAAATCCTTCAAAAAGTAATATTCGATGTTTATTTTTTGAATTATTTTGGCAGCGAACAAAAGTAAATATTTACGAATCAATAGAGATGCCAAAAGTAGCAGAAATGTCTAGTTTTTTTGACAGTTGTACAAGAAACAAATTCCTTCTTGAATTCTATATATTTGAACATGCCTGGGAATAATAGCAAGACTTGAGGTTGAATGTCTACACAGACAATGATTCTGGAGGCAAGAATGGGGCCAACACAGTTCCTTGTGGAATACGACAGGTGACTGTTCATATGTACTGCACTCTATCTTCCGGGAAATTATTCAACGAAGTACCAACTTATGGAAACTTATGGAATTCTTTGCCTAGCAAAGTCCTTCCTGATGGTTACATCCACCATACTTTCATGAAAAGTTCCTTTCGTGTTGTCGAAAGATGAAAAAAAAATCATCGGAATCCTATTTTTCTCAGCTTCTGTTCCATGAGTTCCATGAGTTCCATGGAACAGAAACAAGGTGTGTTTCTTACCTTCTACTGGTTTTTCCTCGAACAGGAATAAGGTTGGTAGAGAGAATGAAATGCTGAGCGTCCATGCTAGCACCACCAGTATCCTCGCTCGTTTCCCTAAGAAAAGATAGTTGAAATAGTATATTCCAAGCTGTCGATAGTCATAGAAGTCTAAATTGAATGTGAAAATTTTGATTCTGGATCTCGAAATTCCTGCTTCTACCTTAGAATTCTAATTTTTATCACAGCGCTTTGACTTGCATCACCAAATTATTGTCTTTTAGACATTCGACTCGCTTCCAACTGAACAGTTTCGGTTGCAGAAGGAAGTTGTGAGAAAGCGACTTCCCCATGTTGACACAAACAGGATATTACAATTGATATCAACTTTAGTTACCGTACATTGTGGTGATTATTTGGAAGTATACATGAAACTCTGGTGCTATTCTGATACAAATCCAATTGACGTACGATAAAATACATTTCTCTATTGAAAACAGTTTTAACTCATCTCTAAATGCTCTTGAGGTTCAACAACTTTTCAATTCCGACTTTAACGACTTCTGCAACTTCTGGTATTTCTAGTTAGCAACACATACTCGGCCATGAATATGAAATGGGTTTACTCTATAAAACATCAACTTATTGTTTTCAGGAAACAAGATGCATTTCATATTCAATGATAAAGATACATTGTGACGTTATTTGGTACTCCCTGTGACTTCACTGGTTGCCTAGAGGGCCTTAATTCGTATTCGTATCGAGACGAAATGTTCCTAGATAAATCTAACTATTGGGCAAAAAAAAAGTTTCAATAGGATGAATTATTGCTTATTAATAAATTATTTTACTGAAAATGAGAACGTTGTCCTACGTAATACTATTTTCCGCCAATTTGAAATCGATATATGATAAAAGTTGCCGAGTTTGATGCACTAGGATATGAAAAAATTCTGGGTCAGAGTGGGAACTTTAGCATTCGTTATACTATACTGGGTGGTCCAATGAAAACGAAACAAGGGCGATTTTAATCGTTCGCAGAAGAAAAAAAAGCTCGAACCGGTCGATTTTTATTTCAAGGGGGAAATATTTTGCTCATGTTTTCAACTTTTTCATTTCAAATCCCTGGAAGGGGTGAGCTCCGACCCTTGAATCTCAAATGGAATAAGAGGTCAAGTGATACATCATTTTGAAGGTAATCGAAACCTCTTACCAACGCTTCGTTGTTTTTGGAATTCAATGCAGTAGTTCTCGAGAAAACACGTTTATGAAAATAATTTGCTAGTGATGGAAAGTAACGCTTTTTTCCCTTTCATCACTATTTCTCATTCTGTAGTTAGAACGATGTTCATCTAAAAAGTGCCTTGTATTTTTTTTCTTCAAATCCTGTCCTATCCAATATTACACAAAGAATCATCCATTTCAATGTCAATTCCTTGATCTCTCAGTAAAATGCATACCTTGTTCCGTTTTCATTGGGCCGCCCTGTGTACGTAATAATCATAATTCCATCTGAATTGGACTTGATGACGGACGTATAACCGTTTTCCCGTGGTAGAGACCATTTCCACTACGTCGATTTCGTACCTACTAGTGTGACGTCACGACAGCTCTGCTCTGGCCCGTTGAGACAGAGTAGGCCCTGGTTGGTAACTACCTCAGAATTTCGTGACACCTGCGAGTCGCAATTCCGATCATGATGACATAAGACAGGTGCGCGCATTCCTATCCAATGCAATGTTAGAAAATTGAACCAAATCGCTTTACCTGGATACTGTAGGAGTCATCCGAAGTTCTCCTGAAGAGGGCACTATTATTCGACTAAATTTAGGGTGGCAGAACTGAAAACAGTGAGAACTGCAGTCCTACCAAACTTGCAATAAAATAAAATTGAAATATAAATAGACTTTTGTGCATATATGTATTAACTACGAATATTGATAATAAGGACAGCCTATCTGATGTCAAAATAAAAGAGTGCAATGCGCCAAAATGAAAGTGGAAGATGACAGACTCTCTTAGTGTTGTTTCGCTCTCACGCCTGTCGTTGCTACTCAAATTGGGAATGATCGTGCGTCGTGTCTTGTACCTAATACTATTTGTGTAGCGCAATTATTCAAACAACCAGATTCTTTGAACTGTCGTCTTGTCTATGTTTAAGAATTTAATATTTTTATCACTCGTAATTAGCGTTATTGTTAGTAATTGTTTTTTTTTCGGTTCTGGATTATTCAGTGTTTGTGTTTGGACGTTAGTTTATAGTTGTTGTTGTTGTTGTTTGTGGTATTCGTAGTTTAAGTTTGTAACTTTTCACAAAATGTCCGCAAAAACGTACATATTTGTTCTCTCTGCGACTCTAAGAGCTCCAATTCATATCATCGGTAAGAAATTTATCACAAGGATATGTGTTGCTTCCATGATGAATGTTCATTTACATCATTTCAATACTGAGGATATCTTATATTTCTACCGAGATTTCTATCATTTTTTTAATATCGATTGCTCCATCCTATTCAATCTGAAAAAAAATGTACCTGTATAACCAGATCACTCTATATCAAAGCTAAGTATATGTTATGTTGTCTACCATCAATATATATACATATTGAAATATATTTTTTCCAAATAACATGATTATTTACAGAGAGAATCTTAGATGAGGATGATCTAAGGGGAAAATAGATAAGTAGTACAAACATAACCTGTAAACTGAAGAGATTGACACATTACACATGAAGTTTCAAAATTTGAATTTTGCGCATGCGCCCTCGATCATCGTTGCCAATCAGACAAGGAAAGACGTATATAATGAAGCATCACTTTTCTAACATTGCTCTTATGGCGTTTGGTCAATATTGTAGTTAATACATATATGCTTTTGTGTAACGAATTGTTGTACGTAATTTTCTGTATAATAATGGCGCCATCTTCAGGAAAACCCGCGACTCCTACATCACTTGGAGTTGAAGCGGATTGGTTTAAACAAAACCGCATCAGTGCATTCACTATTCTCATTTCATTATGATTCCGATATAGTTTGTTGAGATCAGAGAAAACTCACAGCTTCCGGAAAAATTCATGGGATGCGTGATAGCATCGTATCGGTCTATCGACAGCGCCACCAGCACGTACGTGGAGGAATAAGTAACCACGGCCTGCAGGAATCGTATCAGTTTGCACAGGATGTTACCAGCATGCCAAGCCACGGTTATCCGCCAAGCTATATCTGTGGAGACGTTGATCAATCCCACCGATAAATCTGGAACGAAAGAACTTATACTTGATGGCCCACAAGTTCCAAGTTATTCGGTCAAACTTTAATGGACCAGTGTGCTTATTTTTCCACTTGTATATTTATTAATATACAGAGTGAGTCAAAAATGTGTACCGAGCTTTCTGGGGGTGATAGAACATTGAAAAATAAGTGTAGTTTGATGATTCAACTCATGGCCCAAAATGCATATTAAGGGAGATATATCCTTCCAAAGTTGATGATGAAAAATGATTTCTCCGCATAACTTCTGAACGATGAAAGCCACCCGATTGGAATTTTGTGCATGAATGTATGTTGTCAAAATACATTTGTTCGTCACACTTCCACATTTCTGATATTGTTATAAAGGGTGTTTTCAGAGGGCGAGTCATGATTTTTTGTAGAAAACTTTTTTCCCTGTATTATTTTCGGTGAAAAAACAGGAGCATTCGATGGAGCGAAGAAAATTACAAGAAAAAGGTACTCTTATTCGAATACAAAAAATTGAGCCGTTCGTGAGATATTTGAGTTTTTGTAGTTACTTGATATCAGCAGATTGGTTTCATTCATCTCGAGATTCATCGGTAACAATATTTTAGCAGGCCATGATGAATAATTTTGTTCTCAATTTTGACGTTCAAGTCATCAACATTCGAGTCAACATTGTTGTAGTCGATTTGTTCGTGTGGTTTTTCTGTGTCATTTATCAATGCGATTATCAACTGAGATTTTAAGAAATATGGCAGGTTATTCGTTCTCTGAACAAACTGATATGCTTCTAATGCTTGGCGAGTGCTTCGGAAATGCAAATGCTGCTGAAATATCGTTATACCGATGAATCTCGCGATGAATAAAATCAATCTGCTGATATCATGTAACTACAAAAAAACTCAAATATCTCACGAACGGCTCAATTTTTTGTATTTGAATAAGAGTATCTTTTTTATGTAATTTTCTTCGCTCCATCGAATGCTCCTGTTTTTTCACCGAAAATAATACAGGGAAAAAAGTTTTCTACAAAAAATCATGACTCACCCTCTGAAAACACCCTTTATAACAATATCAGAAATGTGGAAGTGTGACGAAAAAATGTATTTTGACAACATACATTCATGCACAAAATTTCAATCGGGTGGCTTTCATCGTTCAGAAGTTATGCGGAGAAATTATTTTAATTTTATCAACTTTGGAAGGATATATCTCCCTTAATATGCATTTTGTTTAATCATCAAACTACACTTATTTTTCAATGTTCTATCACCCCCAGAAAGCTCGGTACACATTTTCGACTCACCCTGTATACGAGGAAACCCTCCTTCAGTGCATTACTTTAATTTATTCATATTCTACAGGGTGTAACTGAATAAGTGTAAAACATTGGGGGGGGGGGGGGGAGGGGGGGAGGTTTCCTCATCGGAAAAGAGATAGGATCTTTCATATAAAGGAACTTCATTGGAGCATCTCATGTTGAGATACAGCCCCTTGAAGGGGGTACATAAAATTTGTTTGACAATTTTTTTCACAAGCACAAAAAAAATCACAGCATTGAAATTAACCCAGTTTTAGATTTGTTCATCCTCCTTTAATCATTTAATGCAGTAGTAACTACAAAATAACAATAAATCCAGTTCGCATTTGAGACGATGTATCTCTGTAGTTGTTCATAAAATAATTTTTGCTGCAAACTGGTTTATTTTTGGCAAAAAATTGCAAGGACTTTTTTTGTTCAGAATGAAATCTAAATCAGGCTATCAGATATAAAATTTTAAATGGTAAACAAAAGATAAGACAATTTTAGGGGTTGCGTTTTCCACCCCTCACAACCAAGGGGTAAACCAAATAAATTACTGGCTAGGTGTCTTTCTGGTAGTAAGAAATGTCAGCTCAATTTCAATACTGTAACTTTTTTAGTGCTTGTGAAAAAAAAAATGTTAAACAAATTTTAAGAACCCCCTTCAAGGGGCTGTATCTCAACATGGAATGCTCCAATGCTCTTTATATGAAAGATCCCTTTTTTTTTTTCGATGAGGAATCACCCCCTTGAATGTTTTACACTTATTTAGTTACATCCTGTATAATAGTGTAGTCTTTGATATTTAATCATATTTTTTTTCTAATCTAATGTCGAATGAATAACTATTATTATTATTATTATGATTATTTATAACAAAAGAGATACGAAACAGGCTATCTGAAGTATGGTCCACTACGAAATAATATTATACAACTGAAATTCAAATATGAAATTACAATTCAGAAGCGGAGGAGAAAAAATCCAAAAAAACTAGAAAAATATGATTGATTTTAACTCTTGCATAAACTTGTTTCACAATGATTTGTTCCAAGGTTGATGGAGACAACAAAATATGTTCCTCGTAAATTCAGTTCCAGTTTCGGGTTTACCCGCGTTCTAAAGAAAAAACACTCGGTGATTGGATTGGATGAAGTAAATCGTTCGGCTTTCCGGGCAAACTTCATTTATTTAGATATTCCGATTGAACTGCCGATGTTATTGCGGTTCATGAAAGCACAATAAAAGCCTCCCATAAAACAAATGAAATTTCCTCTGATATATATATACATATATATATATATATAGGAAGACGAAATCACATTACTGAAGTTTTTCGTATGCAGGAAATCGTAAAAGAGCAGGAAACAAGCTGCTCAGATATTATATACAATTATGGTGGTCATTCAGAATGAGCACCCTTATTGTATATCTGTATGATTTTTATTGATCTCTTCGTATCATTCGAAGACATGATATTATATATTATCTACTAGATCGAGCTTAGAAAGAAAGGGATTAAAATGTGCGAATTGAATTTCGATGTGCCATGCCATTATATTGAGAAATACGACATTGTCAGGTATTTTCAGCAGACTGTTGGCAAAGTTGCACCTTTCTTTGTTGCACATCCAGACGATTCGATAGCTCTTTCTTCCTCTCATGTTCCGTGAGGCAAGGGTGCATCTAGTAGAGAATATATAACACAATATCTTTGCTATCATTGGACATGACAAGAGACAATATCAGATAGTCATGAATTTCAGATTGTAGTTGAAAAGTGTGGTGGAGTTAACACACTTCATCAGTTGAAAGTTTCTCCACAACTAGCACGATAGTGTTAGTCGAAAATTAATCTAATTAGCATCTCTTGTGATACGAGACCTGATCTGCCGTCTGCCAATATTAGTCGTTTTTCATTATTTGAGATTTCGTTCATTTTTCTTTAATTTTTGCATCATCATAGGAAATTGATAATATCTTCAGAAGTGAAATGCTCAAAAATAAGATAACCCCACAACCCTCACAAGTACCTATATATATACCTATAACACAAAAAAATAATATCGATATATATTCAATTCAATTCAATTCAATTCAATTCAAAAATGCTTTATTGCCATAAGTACGTATACACTTGTTGAAAAAGCTAATTATATAATATACTATATACAAACAAAAATATATATAAAAATACATATCATAACACATGTAATACCAACAAACAATATTGAAAAAATCAATGGAAGCTTGTATAAAGTCATAGTTAAGAATGTAAAACTAGTAGTGGAATACTTAATTGATCAATAATGAATTCTTAGTGGCAGAGTGTCATAAATAATCATCAAAAAAATGAAAGTGCAAATATAAAAGTGATATATAAAAGTGGAAGAATAAAAATTAGTCGAGAAGAATGATCTTATAACGTATCGTTAAAAAACTGATCCAAAGTGTAGTATGCCTTATCCAACAGTAATTGTTTGACACTTTTACTGATTTTTCTTTCTGTATTTAGATTTTTGATATTGTCATGTAGATGATTGAAGAATTTTTTTGAGTTATAAATCAGAGGATTTTTAACTTGTGTGGTGTTGGGCTTAGGGAGATCCATATTACCCATCTGTCTAGTCGGAAAACGAGAGTTTTTGTTTAACTTATGTTTTTCAAACATCAAACCCACAGTTTCTAATATAAATATGCAGGTAAGGGTCATTATGCATCTCTAAAGCCAGACTTACAAACATACCGGACGGCTCTTTTTTGGAGCATAAATACCGAATTAATTGATGCTATAGATATCATCTTCGAATGATATCTTAATTCGATCGATAAATCGAAATTTCTGCACACCCCTAGTATGGAGTATGCATAGACTTATCATGATTAAATAAATCTATATATATCAATTGACCAGACCCAAAACTCACGTAGAGAGTAAAATTTCGAAATGTGGTACTGTGGGTGTGAGTATATGAGAATACTCACCTGCAATCGCAAGTTGCCTGATGAAGAAGTTCATCCTCGATTTGCGGCTTTTAGTGACTACTAGCGCCACCAGTACCGCGGAATTTCCAAGAACTATCATGGTGAAAAGGATCCACAATATCGTGAACTGCTCCGCCTGCAAAATCAATGAAATTTCATCTAGAATACTGAGGGATGGCATTTTTTCAACATCGATACATATTTTTTTCCAAGAGAATATACTTTTTTTCGAAAAATTAAGCAGGAATTAGCCCAAACTATTGTATGTGCACAGATGAAAACTGTTATTCCTATTAAGTACACATGGATTTTTGTTTAGCGCAATCTTTCACTCTATTAGTGTGAAGTGTCGAATTCGTCAGGACTCGAGCCTGACAGTGTAGGGGTGACCAGCCTGAGCTCGTCTGGTTTGTCTACTTGGGTTTGCTCATGGTGGCATGATAGACTTCATAATGAACTCCAAACATGTGAACAGTACTACAGGACAGGTCTGTAGATCATAAGCAGTTGCTGGGATGTGAAGTACCTCTTTGCACGGAAGAGGAAACCGAGTTTTTGTGAAGCAGTTTTCGCCATGGACCTTACATGATCGTCTCATGAGAGAGCGCTGTTGGTGGAGACACCCAGCATGGATATTGACGACCTCATAGGAACAGTGGTACCCAACATCATCAAATTGGGCATTGTATGATCTGCCTTCTTGGTGAACATACAAGCTCGAGTCTTAGTTGCATTGAACTGTACTAGATTCTCAGATCTCCATTTCAGAATTCTTGTCAGATCCTCATTTATAAAGCATCAACCTGTCTTCGCCTTGCACCTCTGGCCTCGTTGGATAATATAGGGGCTCTAGAGGAAAAGGCTGAATGAAGTGTACTATCATCCGCAAAGCTATGAACCGGGCTGGAGGTCACATTCAACAAATCATTGATGTGGGGCAAGAACAAAGTTGGTGCCAAGACAGAGTCTTGTGGAACACCAGCATTGATCGTCATTGTATTAGACGAGACCCCCGTCCACCACCACTTAGAGTGTTCCATCTGCAATGAAATTCGGTAGTAGAAGACAGTTGTAGCCAACCATATGACAGTGCCAAACCTGGTCAAATACTTTGGAGATATCCAATGCTACAACCAGAAACTTCCCATGTTTCTCGATCGATTTCATATCCTTCCAGTCTCCTCAACAACATTCTATTATCGATCATACAGGTTGATCCTTTGGATTGCATGAAAGCTGACAATAAGTGGAACTTGAAATAATAATTCATATAATTCGAATATTTATAGTCGTAGGTCGGAAGGAAGAAAGTTTTTTTTTCTGTCTACTCTTTATTTCCACACTACCTATATAATACACTATTCTACTTTCTATTTATGGATATACCCTTTATCTACAAGTCCTATAGAATATCCCAGAAAGAAATATCGCCTCCAGTATTTGTTTAACGATCTAGGTCACTCTCGACAATGTTATTTTTGTTTTCCTGTTATCAGAGACCCATCGCATCCTGAATCGAATAAAATCAACATTCCGCCGTGAGGAATTATCCAACTCTTCTGTAAACTCGCCTTTCATCTCCCGACTCTTTGCTATCCCAGATAGGCAGCACAATATCATAGCAGAGCGTATATTCACAGAGTGCTTCAGAAATAAAAGCAAATGATGAAAACTTGAGAGGAAATGAAATATACCTCATAATTATTAGGCAATGCACGCTCATGATGGGCGTTGATCTTGCGAAGCTCGCTGCCGAGACTTCGGCGACTTCCGAGACGTGATGTAGGTATGCATATCATGTATGTGTGTATGACTAAAATTCACATTGAATTCAATTCCAAACATTGTCACTTTCTAGCTCTGAGTCACGAGGGCATAGATTTGCGCACTCTGAATTCCATGCAACTCCACAAATAGAAATCTAATTCGAAATGTCGTGATAAGTAAAATCGGTTGTTGAACTTTCCTAACGTATTCACGAAAGAAAACATTACTGAAATTTGTACATGCGTTGTTGAGGTTGGTAAATATCAACGGATTCAACTTCAATATCTATTCAATATACCTACAGGGTGGCCCAATGGAAACGAAACAAGGTATGCATTTTACTGAGGGATCAAGGAACTGACATTAAAATGAATGTCTCTTTATGTAATGTTGGATAGGACAGAATTTGAAAAATAAAACACATAAGGCACTTCTTAGATGAACATCGTTTCAACTACAAAATGAGAAATAGTGATGGAAGGGAAGATAACGTTACCTTCCATCACTAGCCCATTATTTTCATAAACGTATTTTCTCGAGAACTACTGCATTGAATTTCAAAAACAAGGAAGCGTTGGTAAGAGATTTCGATTACCTTCAAAATGATGTATCACTTGACCCCTTATCCCATTTGAGATTCAAGGGTTGGAGCTCACCCCTCCGAGGGGTTTGAAGTGAAACAGTTGAAAACGTGCCCAAAATATCCCCTCTCGAAATAAAAATCGACCGGTTCGAACATTTTTTTTTATCTGAGAACGATAACTATGTCAAATCGCCCTTGTTTCTTTTTCTTTGGGCTACCCAGTCGCTTCACCAGCTACTCAAACAATTATCAATCTCTCTGTTAATTCACCTCGTTGGGATAGTTTCGTTCCTCTTCACGTGTTATCGCTAGACTGATGCCGCTTGTGACTTTTTTCGGTCCATTTAGCTCCGAAAATCCCTTCCGAAACTGAATGAAATTAACATAAAACTCTCTCTCTGAGAGACACGGTTTTTGCGCGGTGCTAGGGGAGGAGATTAAAAGCCACTCTCAGAAGAAAAAATGTTCGAAGAGGGATATGTGAAGAGCGACTGACTCGTCAAGAAGTAATATGTTCGACACAATTTCGCCAAGCGGTTTTTTTCGTTGGAAATAATGGAAGTGCTAGATTCATGAACTGATATGAATTCAACACTGAAGGTGGACTCATGCAGCTTAAACTAAACTAAAATGAATGTGAGATTCAACTGAGAAATAACTGGTGTTCATGCAAAATCAATTGAGAAAATGAACAAATCACTATAGAGACCGAAATTGGTCCAGGCTTGCGTTGAAATGTCAGTTTCTGAATAAATGCTCGACTGAATTGAAATATTCGTACGAAATTGTCAGGTCGAACTGGCAATTAGCCGTAAATGCCAGTTCAAACTGACAATCAGCCATAATTGTAAGTTCAAACTGGCATTTATCCCTAATTGCCAGTTTGAACTGGCAATTAGCCCTAAGTGTCAGTTTAAACTGGCAATTAGCCATTAATGCCAGTTCAAACTGGCAATTAGCACTAATTGCCAGTTCAAACTGACAATTAGCCATAATTGCCAGTTCAAACTGACAATCAGCCCTAATTGCCAGTTTAAATTGGCAATTAGCCAATAATTGCCACTTCAAACTGGCAATTAGCCCTAATTGCCAGTTTAAACTGACACTTAGGGCTAATTGGCAGTTCAAACTGGCAATCAGGGATAAATGCCAGTACAAACTAGCAATTATAAAAAAAAAAGTCATCATGTCTGTTCAGCGCTTTCGTATATTCGTAACTGAACAAAAAAAAATAGTAATCAAATTAGCTAACTAATCATGAAGATTGGTATTAGAAGTAGTCAGCTATGTGGAAGGAACTTAAATGTGGAAATTGGAAGTTGAATCTTGGTCAACTTTCAGAATTCTGTAAATTAATTTTAGTTCCTTCAATTTCCCTTTGAGTTCCTTGTATGAACACTTCCACTGCACGACACGATTTTATCTCATTGCAACAACGTAATTAGGTGAGACCCCAGAAGGAAATGAAAGTTTTCGAAAAAGTTGCAAGCAACCTCATTATCGGCCTGTTTTCAACAAAATTTACCGTACGGATGTCATTTCAGAGTCGTCTACTCAATTTCTTTCGTCCATCCAAATCCTAAGCATCCAAGCAGGGCCTACTCGATCTTACCGGGCCAGAACATCGCTTTCGTGACGTCACCCTAGTAGGGGCGAAATTGATGTACGGGAAGCGGTTCCAGTTGGAGAGAAATATGAAGATATAGAATTTATAGAGGACAGAATTTGCTGAGAGATGAATCAAAATTCACTTATCTAATTGTGGTGACTAGAAGGTCTAGAAGAATATGTATTAGTAATATATTCAAGCAGGGTTGTTCAGGAAAATGTCCTGATATTTATTCCGAATAAATAATAACAATCCAGTAGTTTTCCAAACTATTCATCAAACGAGTACAAGAGTAATAACAAAGAACATATATCATTGAAACAATCCTATATAGAATGTTTGTCTCTCAGTTGAAATTTATCTTTGTGAGTATCATTTCATCTGAGATATATTTCGATCTGCTTTTTACATTCATCACACCCTATTTCTTCCTGTCGCGAACCGAAAATTTATAACTGAACAAACATAACTGAACAACTATATTCAATTCTGCTTCGAATCCGAATAAACTCCAGGCGAGCAAACAGCATGGGGTGAGGTTTCAAAACAAATCCTACATCTTTATTACAATGAGATCATCTCAGTTCCTCGAAAGATTTGGAGCGCGATGTAAATACGAGTCAAATCAAAGAACAATGTTGAAACTTGTCCAATGTATTTTTTTTGTTGTATAGTACCCAATTAGAGAATGAGAGGACTGTACAGGGTGGGCCAAATTGGAAACTTTGAAGAGAACGTCCTATTTTTGAACGAGATAGAGGAAAACTAATTGTAGTGTGTCAGGGTCAATTCAGTTGAAGATTCAGTTTTGTACAATTGTGTTTGTGTCCTAATTTCTGGAAGTAAAGTGTCCTTGAATCATAAACTTATGTCTCCTCGTATAGCGCTTCACTAGGGTATCGATTATTCGTTTTGAAAATCGCTTTTCCATGATTCCTAGTGATATCAGGTATGTTTTAGATACTCCTCCCCATCCTATGATACCATACTCGAGATGTGATTGAACTAAACTATGGTACAGATTTTTTTAGTAGTTTTTTCAGAGTCTATAATCAGTTTCTATTTTATTTTTCAAATCGTTGGAGGTGTTACTGTCATAAAATATGACAGTCTCATCTGTGTAACTTCTGATGCTGCCTTGCGTCTGTATGGAGGATAGATAATTCAAGTATCTATCGAACAACAAAGGTTCCAATACTGATCCTTGGGGCACACCACTTGATGTAGTATCTATTTTGCTTAGTATATTTCTGATTTCTGTTTGTTGACCTGATTTCCATCAACGCCATAGCCCAGTAATGATTTATCCTAGAGAATATTCTTCTCACCAGAAGTCAGTGAATTAATTAGTTCGTATATGTTTATTACGAGGTGAACGGCGAAAAATGCACTCCTGCGGGAATTCAGTTCCAAATTATACAATAACCAAGTCTGTTCCAGATACTGAAAGCCAACGACCCTATTTTCTTGTTATTTCGAGTAGGTAAGCACCATCGAAACTACTCTTGATATACTTCTTGATTTATCTTCACTTGTTCGGTAAAACAAGTCTTATCTTTTTCGGCCGAAGAAAGTTTACGATATATATATTACGAAGTTCATTCCGGCATAGTACGAAAGAGGGAAATTCATAATGGGTGCTCCCGAAAGTTGGAATGTCGATAAGTTTGCATTCTTCCATTTCATGCTCTGATAATATGAAACGAATATTACTTATGAATGAATAATCAGAGAATGCTTTCCAACAATAATCATATTATTGTCGAATACGTATCTATAACGACTTTAGCAAAGTACATATTTTTCAATATATACTTTCGTCATCCAGATATTTTATTTGTAATATGTTTTATTTGTTACATTTTTTTATATCTACCTTTATAGTTAGTTGTGATTTCATTGTTCTCGAAACAAGTGTTTAGTCACTTATTGAGTAGAATCAGATATTACCTTATTGATACTTTTTTATGCACACTCTTTTTTCTTTCGCCTGTCAATAAATGATATTATTATTATCATTATATTATTATCACATAGAGGTATCCTTGCGGGATATACACTCATAGATATGAAGAAATAAAGAGTCCCTGAATAGAAAACATGTTGATTGGATAAAATGAGTGCTTACAATTTTTGTACTTCAAGACCCATAGAACCTCTATGATATTACATCAAGCGCGCGTGCTTCCCAAGTTGTGGCTTGGGGTTCAAATCCCATTCAAAGAGGAACTTTTTTTAATTGAGAAATGTGGCTCACATATGACGTGAGGTTAGGTTAGGGTCGATTGTCGAATGTTACGTCTATATCACTGAATGAAACATAGATTTGATGGTTTGATGCCATGAACCTCTGTCTTTCCCGTGCAATTCAAATCGAAGCTATCTTCGCATATAAAATTGAATAATACGTAGTACAAATCTAGACATAACGTATATAATAGACTCTTGTTAGGAAAAATATGTAGTCCTGGAACACCATAGTGGTGTCAGATTAGTTATCAGTTATAGTTATATGTTTTTTTTCTTTTTTCTGTAACTACTTTGATATTGTGAATATTAGGATATTGGAAATAAATTCATTCATAATAGGGGTAAATTTTTTGCCGACAAGTTCTAGAAATGAAAGTGACGTATGCACAGGGTGATTTCGAATCTCGGCAACCACATGATTTGTTTCATTCTATCTTAATTGTTGCAATATACTCGAAAACGATAACATTTTTGAATTTGAATTCGACATGTTTCGAGTTTTCTTAAAAATGTGTAAAGTAACCGAAGCAATGAATAATTTGGGCTTTCACACACTGTATAGAAATTAGGTGTGAGGAACATTTGAAGTAGGTGAAATATTCTTCATGTGATTTCGACTTCGCACGTGTACCGGATGTAGAAAAAAAAACCTTTTCTGATGTGAAACTGAGATTCCCCATATACCCCATAAATTCTGTCGAGAAAAATACATCAAGACTGACATCTTCACAGAGTGGAAGAGCTTTTTATGGAGCTATTTCCTTTGACGCTTTTTTCTGCACGTGACTGATCACTATTGGAGATGCTCTCTTGGAACAATCCAATTTCACCGAGGCCAAAGCCGGACTATACAAACCCGGACCCAAATAATATATGCAGGAACTCAGAATAGATAATTTCAAACTGTGTGTCTGAGTATCTGTTTCCTACATGAATTGTATTTATTTCACAAGATTATTCCTGTAGATTACAAATATTTTCATGAGATAAAATATGCAAATTGAAGTTAATTCTTATGTTATTATGCAATGACGATTCGATCTGTAATCTGGTCAAAATCGCACACTAGTATCATCGTTTCACACTACAGGGTGTTTCAAAAGTATTCAATATCTTAATTTGCAAGTTGTGTGACAGAAATATTGAAAAACTGATCGAGCACTTTGATATTGCTCAGTTTGGAAGGAATCTCTGATGTAAGTAAATAAATGCAGCTGCTCAAAACTTGACGAAAATTTGTTGCTCGAAAACGAATAATTATTCGATACATTTTATAAGAAAAAATTTGTTTATTTTGCTTAGTTTTTGTTAGGAGCTAAGTACCTGCATCGATACTGAAAATCGTAAATATCTTGAAAACGATCACCTCCAGCGTTGTCCTTTTTCACTTGGAAAAAGTGCCGAAAGATCACTGTCAAAAAAGTGTATTCAAATTTGAATTTGTTATTTGAGAGGACATCTAAATTTTTTGTAACATCTTCCTTTTCAATACTGTCTGTAAGTTCTTCGAGGAGGTGGTATATTCATTTTTCAGCTTTTAATGGGATTTCCTCTCCTCGTTTCTAAAAAATAGAGTAGAAGTTATCAAAAATTATTTCAATATATTTGTAGTAACGACAGATTTAGGATCTGTCCCAAAATGTCACTGCGCTTGAAATTAAACCTTTAGATATCTAAAAGAGAAATTCTCTATTGGTCAGTGACACCTTGTTTTTGAAAAAATTTGGAAATACAAATATATTTAATAATAATAAAACCTCTACTTATCTTGGTGGACGTTTCGGGAACGAATCTGCTCCCGTTCTCAACACAATTGAAATATTGTTTCTCTTCGTAAAATTTTTTCAATGTTTTCGGTTTTGACACTGAAAAGTGACAATTTGGAAGACGGAGGAATTCTGGTTATAAGGTGTTTTCATTAATTGATATCGAATTTTCCATTCTCATATTCAATTTTCAGAAGTGGATGCCAAGTTCTATCTATATCAACTGAACAAGAAGCAATATTATTGTCTCCGTTCAGGAGAATGCAAGCAAGGAGAATTTTTAATAACTTCTACTCTATTTTTTAGAAACGAGGAGAAAAAATCCCATTGAAAGCTAAAAAATGAATCTTCCTTTTCGATTACATTGTTGTTTTGTGATATGTTGTCATAGACACTTTCGATAGATATACCATTTTTTGAATTCGATGAGAGTTTTTTAGCCTCACACCAATTTTCTAAATCTCAGCTATCCCACATCAATAAGTTCTTCAGTTGAATAGAAATAATGATGGTCTTTGAGGAAATATCATTCCCAGAATTGCATATGGAACCGAATGAATATCAATGAGGACATATAATAAAAAACTTTGCAGCTCAACCAAATGTTTTCTGTTTGAGAAAAATATCATCTTTCGCCGAACCCAATCAACAAATTGACGTCTCCGTCACCAAAACTACTCACACTTGCCTTATCGTTGAAAAGAAAAAAGTAGGAAAATACGTCACTTGGAGAAAATGCAATCAAACTAAACATGTCTGGCATCCGAAGAATACTTTTCCCTTCTCATCCATGATAGGAAATTTCATTTTCTGGTATTACTGTCGCCTGAATGTGATGAGCTTGCCAGAGTTTTATGACTGTATGGAGATACAGAAATCATGAGTTGACCAATTTATCAAGGGTAGGGATCATTCTCATATGTTCGACGGGAAGTTTATTGAATATTTAGACAAAATTTGGTATTGACTGTTGACGAAAATCCGACAAGATTCGATTAGATGAGAACATATCAGATGTAGTAGGTGAATTGAATGATGATCTGGCAAGAATTCTGAAATGGGGATCTGAGAATCTAGTACAGTTCAATGCAACTAAAACTCAAGCTTGTATGTTCACCAAGAAGGCGGATCATACAATGCCCAATTTGATGATGTCGAGTACCACTGTTCCTATGAGGTCGTCAATATCCTTGCTGGGTGTCACCACCAACAGCGCTCTCTCATGGGACGATCATGTGAGGTCCATTGCGAAAACTGCTTCACGAAAACTCGGTTTTCTATTCCGTGCGAAGAGAAACTTCACATCCCAGCAGCTGCTTATGATCTACAAAGCACAAATTCGACCTGTCCTGGAGTACTGTTCACATGTTTGGATCTCAGCCCCCAAACATTCGATGAAGCTCTCAGATTCAATTCAGAAGAGAGCTATCCGCCTAGTCGATGATACTACACTCACCGAATTATTGACCTCTCTAGATCATCGTAGAAAGGTCGGCGATCTATGCCTTTTTTATAGGTACTTTCACGGTCGGTGCTCAACGGAAATATCATCTATTATGCCACCACGAGCGATTCCTAGTAGACAAACCAGACGAGCTTAAGCTGCTCACCCCTACACTTTCAGGCTCGAGACCTGTCGAACATCGCTATACCAAGCATCATTCATCAATAGAACGGCAAAGTTGTGCAATTCTTTGCCTAGTGAAGTCTTTCCTGATGCCTACAACCTGCAAACTTTCAAGAAAAATCCCAACACCTTCTTTCTCACCTGAAATTCCACCGCTGGCTAACACGATATTTCTCGGACATTATATGTTTTCACTGTGAGAAAACAATTCAGATGAAAAAAACGTTCTAAGGCTAGTTCGATAATGTCATAAGAAAATCATCTGACGTAGAGCAGTACAGTCATAACAAAATATCAACAAATCGAGCACCATACAGAAAATCAACGAAAACAGATTGGTATTGAGAACTGGCAGACATTTCTGATCTCCCTGTACTTATTCCCCAATTCCGTCTTACAAATAGAATTTTTTGGTTGAATCAAATATTTATCATTATCAGAATTATTCTGTTCTCTATCAGGGCTGTAACGTCATAGATGGTCGAAAAAAATTGGGGCGATGTAATAAAAGTTTCACTTTTACAAATAAATCAATGAATTCTCCAGAAATATTACTACATCATCAACCGTAGGTCATTCAAGAAAAATATAGAGTTCCATGATTAACTCCGCCAGAGTGAATCTCCTCATTTTCGCCTATGAAAATCACTACAGATCAAACTTTTGATATTCCTGAATTCCTCTTGCGAATCTGTTCCTAATGCCTTCGGTTCTAATTAAAAGTATTATCCACTTCCGTGGGACACCATGATTGAATTCTCTGGAGACATCTTCAGTTGTAATTACCATTCATTTTCAATGAGTTCTACGAGAGGAATTTCCTCGAACACTGCTAAAACGTGGCCGGAATGAGATGAACTTCTGAGTGAAGGTGAATCCATACGTATACAATGTGTACAGAAAAATATTTCCCTACGGCTAGAATATGTGGAACGCTGCAGAATAAGTTGGGATTGCTCACTGAAAAAAAGTAACAGGGTATTGTACTGAACATTGTAATGAATTTTTTTTATGAGTATATTTCGGGAGCTGACATCACATGAATTTGTTTCCATATCTCGCTTTTAGAGGCCCTTTTTTGAGGTTACATTTTCTAGTGAATAATTTTCTGAACATCCCACATCAATAATATTCAAACAGTTTGTCAGTCCCAGTTTACGAATCATTGTCCTCATCATAGTTCTAGTCTCAGTCTCCGTCATGATGACAAGTAACTGCTGTACATATCAATGAGATAATTTACAAGTACAACTTATTCTAAAGTTGCTAAATTTCAATATTTATCTGAATGATTTTTTGTGACCTCACTGATTATGATAATTTGGAGGAGTTGGTTGGGAGAAGGTCGAATCAACTGAAACCTCTATGTGTCTGTTGCCGACGTTTCGACATTTATAAATTCATCCTCAGGGCACTACAATAGGAATTGTGATTATAACATAGGTCTAATAGAGTGAATTTGTAAATTATAAAACAAATTATAAAACCATGAAAGAGTAAATGGGTCAATTCATGTGAAAATGTTGACATGAAATTGGCATGAATAAAATAATTATAAAACAATTTATGTGAAAACAGGTTAATTACAAGAGAAATAGGTTCCTTGTTGTGGTCACATCTATTTGAAAAAAAGGCATTTACATATGATATGTGGATTCGATTAATTCGAAGGAGAGTTTGCTATTGAATGAAGCTATCATCCAGTTGAGATTGGAAAATTTTGTTGCTTTTTTCTTCCATTTTTGAGTTCTTCCTGCTATTAATTGATAAGGTATGTGTAGGGACCATAGGCGTGCTTGATTAGAGATTATCGTGGTGTTTTCAATTTACTTATTAGGTATAAATAAGAGTTGACTAGAACTTGGGCATCTGTTCTTTTACTAGTGTTGTCTTGTATTTTTTATGTTTATCATTTCTCGTTTCGATATTTATGATTATGATTGAGACGAAGTATGGAATGGGTATGTGTCGACACTTGACAATGACAAATGACATGCAAAATTCGTTACATTCTACCTCTAGTCTATATTTTTATTTATTTGAGTGTTTAGAAAATAATGAGATTCTGTAGGAGGCTACCTCAATGGTCTCATTGAAAAATACCCCCTACTCCGGGAAAAAAGAAGTCAAATCTATGTGAATTTTCTTCTTGATTCTCTGTTTGATAAATATTTTCATAGCATTAAAATAATGTTATTGTTTTTGGTTTTCAATGAGGGGATATTCAGGAAACAAAGAAAGACTGTACAGACTTGAAATAAGTTGCCAGTCCGAATGATTTTGATTTTGGTGCATGACTCACTGAAAACAATGGACAAACTTTACATCAATTCACCAAAGTGTATCGAAGACATAATGGATAATTTCTGATGAACATTTCGAAAGTGTCTGAAGGCTGATTTATCATTGTGGAATTTCATCTGACAGTAACGTATCTTATGTAAGCCACATATTCCAATCATAAAAAAGTTCCTCTTCGAATGAGATTCGAATCCCAAGCCACAATTTGAGAAGCACGCTTGCTAACCATTCTAGGCTATATAACATATATTTATAGGTATCGCTGAGTTCATTAATATCACTGTGAGAAAATAATTTAGATTGGTGAACGTTCTGAGAGTAGTTCGATAATGTCTTCTTGAAAGTTTACAGGTTGTAAGCATCAGGAAAGACTTCACTATGCAAAGAATTCCACAAGTTTGCCGTTCTATTGATGAATGATGCTTGGTAAAGCGATGTTCGACAGGTCTCGAGCCTGACAGTGTAGGGGTGACCAGCTTGAGCTCGTCTGGTTTGTCTACTAGGAATTGCGCGTGGTGGCATAATAGATGATATTTCCGTTGAGCACCGACCGTGAAAGTACCTATAAAAAAGGCAAAGATCGCCGACCTTTCTACGATGATCTAGAGAGGTCAATGATTTTGTGAGTGTTGTATCATCGACTAGGCGAACAGCTCTCTTCTGAATCGAATCTAAGAGCTTCAGCGTATGTTTGGGGGCTGAACTGCGATATACGGACGAAAAAATTCGAGGCAACGCAATTAAAGTTCCACTTCAAGTGACATATTCCATCTCGAAAGTTGGTTAAATTCCTCCACAATGAAATATGTTCTCCGAACTTCCCTCCGTGTACTCCGAATAGGCGACACGAACTCCTTTCCGTTCGAGGACATCGTCAGGACGTCGGGAGTCTAACGACCGATCGAGATCCATGCGAGCAGCAGCCTGGAGCATCTCGTAAGTCGAAAGAAGAGTCAATTTGCATGACGGCGATGTTCCTTTGTTTCGCAGAAGGAATGCACCGATGCTAGACAAGGTCCGTCGGGAGTTTCCGCAAGGAAACAACTCCAAGTCGGCAATTATCAGCGATCGGATTTCCTTTTCGCCGACGGATTCCATGACACGACTGGAACAGACGATTTTGTCGATAATGGAATATATATGAAGCTTCGGAATAGACGTCGGAGTCGAATTGGATCACGAGGAATAATGATTGGTAGCGCACTTTTTAGACTCGGACTTCGGATCCTCGTCAAAACAATCTGTTGACAACACGAAAGGGAAACCTGTAATGTTCGTGTGGAATTTTGGGAGAGAAGGAATTTTTCTTGAAAGTTTGGACGTTGTGAGCATCAGGAAAGACTTCATTAGGCAAAGAATTCCACAACTTTGCCGTTCTATTGATGAATGATGCTTGGTATAGCGATGTTCGACAGGTCTCGAGCCTGACAGTGTAGGGGTGACCAGCCTGAGCTCGTCTGGTTTGTCTACTAGGAATCGCGCGTGGTGGCATAATAGATGATATTTCCGTTGAGCACCGACCATGGAAGTATCTATAAAAAAGGCATAGATCGTCGACCTTCCTTCGATGATCTAGAGAGGTCAATGATTTGGTGAGTGTAGTATCATCGAATAGCTCTCTTCTGAATTGAGTTTAAGAGCTTCAGCGTATGTTTGGGGGCTGAGCTCCAAACATGTGAACAGTACTCCAGGACAGGTCGAATTTGTGCTTTGTAGATCATAAGCACATGCTGGGATGTGAAGTATCTCTTCGCACGGAAAAGAAAACCGAGTTCTTGGTGCCCATTTCCAAATGCAATAGGAGGTTTTCACACCTATCGATTTTTTGGCATCTAAACAGAGGTATTTTGATTTATGGAAGCTTATATATTATAAGTGCCTTTTGATTTCTTTTCTACAGAACGAAGCTAACATACATGAGAGTTGTGTATCTGTAACTTTGGAACCAAATAATTTATATGTCTAAATGACACATGTTTACTTTTTTCCCCATGCAATATTATTCTAGGAACACGCCCTCAAATTTACTTTCTAACTAACAAAACAATGCTGAGAGCGATGTTCCCTCAGGTTTTCGTAGGAAAATATCCACCTTTCATATGGTGGTTAGTAACAGTTTCGAAATATCGATTATCGATAATCATAATGTATCCATATTATCGATATTATCGATATTATCTATATTATCAAAAGTATCGATATTATCGGACTTATTCATCTCCTAATCATTATGTACCAGATATCAATAGATTAGACTATTTTTTTCCCAAATATTTATCGGTATTATCGATAATTATCGATATTATCGATATTATCTATATCATCGGAATTATCAATATTATCGATTGTCATTACTGAACATGCAGAGCGAGAAGTCAATCGTTTTGTCACTACACAGCCATTTTTTTTATATAATGGAGATTCACAATAATTATAAATAATTTTCCATTTTATTGATATTGATAATTATCAATAGATTAGACTAGCACTTTTGTTTTGATCCTGTTTTCGGAGCTATCGGAATGGAATGTGGTATGTATGATAGCCTGTTCAAAAAGAATATTTAGAAACTAATTTTTTCAGTATTTCTGGCTTGGAACACTAATATTTTGATATTTTTAGAATCTCCAGGAATTTCTAACAATATCGATAATACCAATGATTTCGATTGTATTGATAGTTTCCCAGATTATCGATAATTTCGAAAACATCGATAGTATCGATATTATCGATAGTATCGATACTATCGATACTATCGATAATATCGATGAATCGATATTTTTTCCCAAATTATTATCGATATATCGATAATTATCGAAGAATTTTCCCACCCCTAGTGGATAGGAAGATGCAAAAACGTGATATATGTAGCAGTGCTTTCAATAACTGGAGAATTTCAATGAATTCCACCATGCCAACTTGTTGAGCGAGCGGATGGTGTTGATATACATCTCAATTTGAATATCAAAGGGTGCGTGGGTTCCGATCGCATTCTCGTCTGGGACGAACTTGGAATATAATCAAAGGTTTTCTAGGAACTGTGATGATATATTGAATTCGGAAGTTCTGTCTCCCTCATAATGTATGTTCGAGATGAACTATCAGTTTCCAGATGAACAGGCTTTATGTAGACGAAGCAGAGGAGAAAATATCAAATTCTTTCGAATGATACCATGGATTCAAATCTGATCATTTTTCTAGATTTCCTGGAATTTCCTCTCCTTGTTTCTAATAATAAAAATAGAAATTATAATACTTGAACAAACTACTATATACTGTCTGTAAGTTTGTCGAGGAGGTGGTACATTCATTTTTCAGCTTTTTGTGGGATTTTCTCTCCTCGTTTCCAAAAAATATAGTAGAAGTAATTAAAAATTATTTCAATATATTTTTAGTGAGGACAAATTTTGTGATCTGCCCCAAAATGTCACTGTGCTTGAAATTAAACTTTTAGATATCTAAAAGAGAAATTCTCTATTTGTCAGTGACACCTTGTTTTTGAAAAATTTGGAAATACAAATATATTTAATAAGAATAAAACCTCTACTTATCTTGGTGGACGTTTCGGAAACGAATCTGCTCCCGTTCTCAACACAATTAAGATATTTTTCTCATCGCAAATTTTTTCAATATGTCACATCTCAGTGTCAAAACTGACTGCACATTGGAAAAATTTTGTGAAGAGGAAAATATTTCAATTTTATTGAGAACGGGAGCAGATTCGTTCCCGGAACGTCCACCAAGATAAGTAGAGGTTTTATTGTTATCAAATATATTTGTATTTCCAAATATTTCGAAAACAAGGTTTAATTTCAAGCGTAGTGACATTTTGGGGCAGATCACAAAATCTGTCCTCACTACAAATTCCCAATTGACTTAATTAAATTTTTAATCAACTTCTACTATATTCTTTAGAAACGAGGAGAGAAAATCCCACGAAAAGCTGCAAAATACTATATGAACAACCTAAAATATGGTGAGAATATCTAAATATGAAGACTAGTTAAAATCATGTAAACAATATCGAACTCCCAATCACATTCAATCGAGAACTCGAATCTGATAATCAGTTACAATTTTTAGATGTTCTATATGAAAAATCAGACAACGTTTTCATAACAGATGTACATCGTCAAAATACACATACCAACAGATAATCCAACTTCCAATCACACAAGTATCAAAAAAAAGGAATAATTGATTCACTCAACTCAACAAATTCACACCATCTGAAAAGATATATCAGCAAATCAAAATTGTCTCAACATATTCTCACTGAAGATGGACAACATTTGCAGCAGATTGGATTGGTATTGGGATTATAGGAAAAGAAGACGAATTGCGAATATTGGGAACATTTTTTCTTTATCTGTTGACAACATGAAAGGGAAACCTAGAATGTTCGAGGAACATCGTGTTAGCCAGCGGTGGAATTTTGGGGAAGGTGTTGGAATTTTTCTTGAAAGTTTGGAGTCCAGTCTTTATTTACATCGAACCCTTATAGTAGTGCAGTTTAGCGCAAAGATCATGATCTAAGGCCATTAGGGAATTATTTTCGAAATATGCACGAGTTTGTTCGTCGATTAGTTTTTTTTATTTAGTTTTTAGTTATTTGGCCAAGTCGAGGATTATAGTGATGATTCGATCATTTGATAGGTTTTGGACTATATAATTTTTTGAGACACCTCGAACGATGCTTCGGATATCAGATTAGAATATTTCGACTTTTGTAAAGTCATCCTCAGGGCACTACAATAGGAATTGTGATTATAACATAGGTATATTAGAGTGAATTTGTGAATTATAAAACAAATTATGAAACCATTAGTAGGTAAATAGTTAATTTTTTGTGAAAATGTTGACATGAAATTGACATGAATAAAATTATGATAAAACAACTTATGTGACAACAACAGGTTACTTACGAGAGAAATAGGTTCCTTGTCCCAAAGGCTATTAGGGAATTATTTTCAAAATATGAATGAGTTTCTTGGTTGATTAGTTTTTCAAGTTATTTGGCCAAGTCAAGGATTATAGTGATGATTCCATTTTAATGTTGATTCAATTATTTCGATAGGTTTCCTAATGAAAGTTCACAAATGTATCTAATATATAATTTTTTGTGACACCTCGAAGGATTACTCATTTCAGATCATTTTTTTTTTAATATTTCAGAGATGCTTCGGATATCAGATTAGAATATGGGAATACACAGTCAGCTGTCAAAGGAGCGAGACATCCAGAAGATCGTGACATAAAACGAAAATGATATTGAAAAAAGAAAGCGTGCACAAGGCGGAAAGAATTCCGGGATATTTTGTATTCTTGTTGGGGGCATTCGTGTATGATACACGTGGAAACCTTGAAATTCACAGTCATGACTTCTAGGAATACAATGATTGTTCAGCTACACGGAAGAAAAGTAATAGTGATAGTGTGCAATGAGCACAAAATGATGCCCATTTTGCACTAGCCGAAGGCAAGTGCTGCAATTCATACGAGTTGCATACTATACTTTTTCTATGACAACATATCGTTCACGTTCAATACATGCATACATTGCAAAAAACTCCGCCGCTAATGGGCTTTTTATCAGTTTCAATGAAACTATCGATGTCATTTGCTGTAAAGATCTTTGACTTTTTGGGTTTGGTAATATCTATATTATTATGGATACTACGAGTCGTTCTCAGCATTGAGAAGTGTGACCACAAAGTGGAAATTTAAAATTTAAAGGTCGCCAAAATGAGAATGATTTTGTCTTTTGATCTACTTTCCATTCGAAAAGAAGGTAAAAAGCGCTTAATAAATTTAGTGATGTTACCTTCGCTGCTTCTATTATGTTCGGAAGTGTCAAATCTAAGTCAATATCACTATCAGTTCCCATTTTAATTAATGGTTTTCATAGGAAACAACTATGGAATTACTCGTTAGCTACTAAAACTTTGACAGAAACGATCTGCTGACATTTCATCAATTTGTCGTTGGACGTCATAATTTGACAAGCCGTAGTTGTCGTGATTTCAGAGTGAACCTAGACCTAACACGAAATATTCCATTTCACATTTGTTGCTAAGCAACCGATGCAAAATTGAAATTCTGTACAAAAAGTGATTTTTTTTTCCACTTTTGATGGGATTTTCTCTCCTCGTTTCTAAAAAATAGAGTAGAAGTTATTAAAAATTATTGCAATATATTTGTAGTAAGGACAGATTTAGGATCTGTCCCAAAATGTCACTGCGCTTGAAATTAAACCTTTAGATACCTAAAAGAGAAATTCTCTATTGGTCAGTGATACCTTGTTTTTGAAAAAATTTGGAAATACAAATATATTTAATAATAATAAAACCTCTACTTATCTTGGTGGACGTTTCGGGAACGAATCTGCTCCCGTTCTCAACACAATTGAAATATTTTTCTTCGTAAACTTTTTTCGATGTTTCCGATTTTGACACTGAAAAGTGACAATTTGGCAGACGGGGGAATTCTGGTTACAAGGTGTTTTCATCAATTGATATCGAATTTTCCATTTTCATATTCAAGTTTCAGAAGTGGATGCCAAGTTCTATCTATATCAACTGAACAAGAAGCAATATTATTGTCTCCGTTCAGGAGAATGCAAGCAGACTCTTTGATTTTCTGTTTTTGGTTGTTGTCTTCTTTTCCTATGATCTTAATATTACTCCAATCGGCCATATGTTGTCCATTCTCAGTAAGGATATGCTCAGCTAATTTTGACTTGTCAGTATCCTAAATCTGTCCTTACTACAAATATATTGCAATAATTTTTAATAACTTCTACTCTATTTTTTAGAAACGAGAAGAGAAAATCCCATCAAAAGCTGAAAAATGAATGTACCACCTCCTCGAAGAACTTACAGACAGTATTTAAAAAGTGCTTGTTTATGATTCAAGTTACGGTTATAAAATAAGGATAAAAAAGGATATGTGAACTTGATTATTAACGTAAAAATAAATCAATAATCGTGTTATTCCAAACGCGTATATTCATTCAAAAGAAGAAGAACAAGACTGACTCAGCCTCTTCATCGGTATTCGTTCTCAGGCCAATCTATTATCGCCTGAGTCATACTACGAGAAACATTCCAAGTTGTTTTTGTATGGCTTTAATGGACTCAGATATTTGGGCTAGTAGATACAGGGTGCCTACAGATATAATCATAGAAGAGAGATATAAAAAGTGAGCCGTCACATAGATATTTGGAATCTGCCTGATTTCGAGTCGAGTTTTGTTCAAATTGGATGAAGTTCCTTCCTACATAAAAAAAATCAATGCTCGTAACACGAATACGCTTCAATCGACTTCACAACGAGACATGTACACTATTTTTCCCAGGACCATGTATACATGAATCATCATTATCATTATTCTCTGGTGTGGATGTATCTCTCGTGATTATTCTGGCAAACCTCGTTTCGCAAGAGGAGGAAAAACAGACGAAATATCGAGAATCGTTCGAATGTCGCAGGCTTTATCCAGATCATTCTGTTGAACTAGTCATACTTGAACGTGTCCTTGGTGATATAGTGCGAACGTTGCTGTCGAAGCTCCAGATCATTCCCAATTTGATGGATTTGATCCAAGCAGTTCTAAACGACTCAACTGGAGTCATATCCGTCTATTGTAGCAAGTTTTTCAGCCATCAATCCCTTCTTCTGTCTGGTCCCTCTGTTTTCCGTCTATTTTTCGTTCGATTACGAGTCGGAGTGTTCTCTATTTGTCGCTTCTCATTTTGTGTCCAAAGTAAGTTGCTTTTCTTTGTTTGACGGTATTCATTATTAGTGTTTCTTCACTCTCCTTTGTGTTGTTTCTGTTCTAGTCTTCATCTCAGCGCTAACATTTGGGTTTTTACTGAATGTCAGTGAGGAATATCTCATGGACGTCCACTGGACGTCAATAAAGGATATCTTGTGGATATCCATGGGATGTCAGTGTCTTATAAAGGCATTCATGATTATTTACAAAAATCGAAGTGAGCAATAGCTTGTATTCGTCGCCTGATGCTCAGCCTATTACGGCATTTCGACTAGAGTTGATTAAGAGGGAAAGTGGAAATCAGACGGTTAATTAATCCCCTATTACTTCCCTTTTCGGGCGAGAGCATCCTAGAAGTCGCAACTAACAACTCAGCAAAGTGGGAATCATGGCCCCGTAATATGCGAGGAAATGGGTGAGTAATGAAACAATTATCTTTTATGTGTCGTTTCACCCGACATAAACCAAATTCGTGAAGTGATGCATCGAAATTTCGATGTACAGGGCGATACGATATCAAACAGTCACATGTGTCACTGCAAATCTGAAAATCGAGTAGAGTTCAATGCAACAAAAGAAATCAAGATTTTGTCTTTGTCAAAATGTCCAATTTGAAGAAGAAAATGTACCTGAGGTAGCACAGATAATGCTAACCTTCTGAAGAAACAACAACTTTCTAGTACACTAAAATTGCTGCTGACAGGGCAGCCCACATAAAAGAGTTTGCTATCGCACATATAGACTAATGTCTCGTCCTGTTAAATGAGGGCTGGACGTGGATATGGCTTTGAACTTTCATACTGGAACACTTTTTGCACTTAAACACTAATTTGCGAAGACTGTTGATGAGTGTGAGAAAAAATATCGGACAGTTCAGTTCAATCCATCTTGTTTTCATAAAACTCTGACTACAGGTTCATACCTTTTTTGCATCACTAAGACAACCCAACATGTGAAAGAATTTGATACTACGCAGTTCAGTCCAAATTGTGTCTCTTCCATTTGGACTAGAGTCTGGATATTTAGCATTATTCTACTACCATGAGAAGAAAACATACCTTTATACCTTTTTTGCATCACGTAGATAACCCAACTATTATTGAACACGTAGCAGAGTTTGATACTACGCAGTTCTGTCCAAATTGTGTCTCTTCCATTTGGACTAGAGTCTGGATATTTAGCATTATTCTACTACCATGAGAAGAAAACATACCTTTATACCTTTTTTGCATCACGTAGATAACCCAACTATTATTGAACACGTAGCAGAGTTTGATACTACGCAGTTCTGTCCAAATTGTGTCTCTTCCATTTGGACTAGAGTCTGGATATTCAACATTCTTCTACTACCATGAGAAGAAAACATACCTTTATACCTTTTTTGCATCACGTAGATAACCCAACTATTATTGAACACGTAGCAGAGTTTGATACTACGCAGTTCTGTCCAAATTGTGTCTCTTCCATTTGGACTAGAGTCTGGATATTTAGCATTCTTCTACTACCATGAGAAGAAAACATACCTTCATTCCTTTTTTGCATCACGTAGATAACCCAACTATTATTGAACACGTAGCAGAGTTTGATACTACGCAGTTCTGTCCAAATTGTGTCTCTTCCATTTGGACTAGAGTCTGGATATTCAACATTCTTCTACTACCATGAGAAGAAAACATACCTTTATACCTTTTTTGCATCACGTAGATAACCCAACTATTATTGAACACGTAGCAGAGTTTGATACTACGCAGTTCTGTCCAAATTGTGTCTCTTCCATTTGGACTAGAGTCTGGATATTTAGCATTCTTCTACTACCATGAGAAGAAAACATACCTTCATTCCTTTTTTGCATCACGTAGATAACCCAACTATTATTGAACACGTAGCAGAGTTTGATACTACGCAGTTCTGTCCAAATTGTGTCTCTTCCATTTGGACTAGAGTCTGGATATTTAGCATTCTTCTACTACCATGAGAAGAAAACATACCTTCATTCCTTTTTTGCATCACGTAGATAACCCAACTATTATTGAACACGTAGCAGAGTTTGATACTACGCAGTTCTGTCCAAATTGTGTCTCTTCCATTTGGACTAGAGTCTGGATATTTAGCATTCTTCTACTACCATGAGAAGAAAACATACCTTCATTCCTTTTTTGCATCACGTAGATAACCCAACTATTATTGAACACGTAGCAGAGTTTGATACTACGCAGTTCTGTCCAAATTGTGTCTCTTCCATTTGGACTAGAGTCTGGATATTTAGCATTCTTCTACTACCATGAGAAGAAAACATACCTTCATTCCTTTTTTGCATCACGTAGATAACCCAACTATTATTGAACACGTAGCAGAGTTTGATACTACGCAGTTCTGTCCAAATTGTGTCTCTTCCATTTGGATTAGAGTATGGATATTTAGCATTCTTCTACTACCATGAGAAGAAAACAAACCTTCATACCTTTTTTGCATCACGTAGATAACCCAACAATTATTGAACATGTAGAAGAGTTTGATACTACGCAGTTCAGTCCAAATTGTGTCTCTTCCATTTGGACTAGAGGCTGGATATTCAATATCTTCTACTACCATGAGAAGAAAACATACCTTCATTCCTTTTTCGCATCACTAAGACAATCTAACAATTATTGAACATGTAGAAAAGTTTGATACTACGCAGTTGAGTCCAAATTGTGTCTCTTCCATTTGGATTAGAGTCTGGATATTTAGCATAGAGAAGAAAACATTCCATTAGAAGGCAGGAAATACTTCGCCTCGAGAACATTTCATGTAATTTTCACAAATAACAAAGTCTACAATACCTTACCTTGTAGAAGTAGAACGAGTTGAACTCTCGTTCCTGGCTGAAGTTCCCGGTGATTTCTTCATAGCCTACTACGGTTTCGTTGTGCAATTCCGAGGGTGGAAGAAACATGGGATGCAGACTCTTGGTGATGTTTTCGTAGCTGGGTTGAAAATATTCCAGGACAGCCGTTTTTAGCTCTACGTCCGCCAACGGAGATCCGGACATGGTCCAATCTCGAACGTGTCGATTCACATCTGCATAATCAAAAGAGAAAATTCTAAGAAACTATTTCAACGATTTCGAGCTTCGAGTAACACGTGTCTCTATTCAATTGCTACGATTGTCGGTATGATTATACAGGGTTGGGATGAAGTATGGAACCAAGTAAATATCTTTTACAAACAACATCAATTAGTTTATCTAATTTGCTCTAATGCAAGAAACTCAAAGGAGGTTGATTAAAGTGCTCTATTCCTCGTTTTTATGGATTCAAAATAATCTCTTTCAAAATCTGTAAAGATATATAGGGTGTCGCATTCAAATTGAAAGTATATTATCAACAAAAAAATGTACATTAGATGCATTCTGTTCCATTGCACCAACCTGCATATTCTCATAAATATCGTTGTTTTCGTTGAAAAGATATTTACTTGCTTCCATACTTTATCCCAACCCTGTATAAGTTTCTTTCCGATGGAATGAGTTCGAACGTTTGTTGCTAACGAAATTCCAGTTCGATAGGTGTACTAGGAGAGGGAATTCCAATACTCCAGAATTGTTTCCGAGCATGAGGAAATTCATGATCATTAAATTGTAAATGGCTCACTGTTGATACTAGTTGTTGCACCAAATACTTTTTTGACCCATCCTCAGATGAATATCTTCATGAATCAGTACGTAATCACCCCTCCGAGGGGTGCAATTCAAAAGACAAGTCCTTTAATGAGCGTTTTAGAATGTTTTCAAGTTACCCCTGTATTTTGCTACTTTCACACTTCTTTGAAATGCAGTAGCGTATTACATCACTAGTGCGGTAAGTGAGACATTCGTACAAGTAGACATTCAGCATAAGCTGCATAGCGGCGAGTTCTGTACACTATTTTTCCTACGACCATAAATAATTGAATGATGCGCACAAAGTCCATTGTCATTCATTGGAATTTCGCTCGATTTCGGAATTTGTTCGAAGTGTCGCTCATCGTCGACAGCTACTAGGCAACCCAAAATACAGCAGTCTGGAATAAATAATTCATCCAATGGAGCTCCTGGTATCCATATTCATGGGAACGAAAATTTAACGGTTAATATTAATATTAGCAATAAGTAATTTCTGTGTATTGTTTTGCTGTTGAATTTTTAATAAATGTATTCATGCTTTTGACGCATAACTGAGTTTTCAATACTGTCTGTAAGTTCTTCGAGGAGGTGGTACATTCATTTTTCAGCTTTTGATGGGATTTTCTCTCCTCGTTTCTAAAAAATAGAGTAGAAGTTATTAAAAATTATTGCAATATATTTGTAGTAAGGACAGATTTAGGATCTGTCCCAAAATGTCACTGCGCTTGAAATTAAACCTTTAGATACCTAAAAGAGAAATTCTCTATTGGTCAGTGACACCTTGTTTTTGAAAAAATTTTTGGAAATACAAATATACTTAATAATAATAGAACCTCTACTTATCTTGGTGGACGTTTCGGGAACGAATCTGCTCCCGTTGTGACTTTTCAGTGTCAAAATCGGAAACATCGAAAAAAGTTTACGAAGAGAAAAATATTTCAATTGTGTTGAGAACGGGAGCAGATTCGTTCCCGAAACGTCCACCAAGATAAGTAGAGGTTTTATTCTTATTAAATATATTTGTATTTCCAAATTTTTTCAAAAACAAGGTGTCACTGACCAATAGAGAATTTCTCTTTTAGGTATCTAAAGGTTTAATTTCAAGCGCAGTGACATTTTGGGACAGATCCTAAATCTGTCCTTACTACAAATATATTGCAATAATTTTTAATAACTTCTACTCTATTTTTTAGAAACGAGGAGAGAAAATCCCATCCAAAGCTGAAAAATGAGTTTTCAATATTTACAACCCGGTAAAATTTCATTACGGGATAGTAGCACGTAATGAAATATTACGTGCGCCTATCCTGTAAAAGTCTATTTTCCGGATTGAAATCAGGTACGTAAAGGTATGTTCTATGATGCAGTATGAAATAAAGATAATTTTCAAGCCTGAAAACAGGCCAGAAAACTGGATAGTCTAGAAGTGTGCTAAAAATATCATTTGCATCCTGCGTAACAACTTCATTTCCCATCAGTTAGAATGTTCTGCCACTTTTCCTCCTCGACATTTCATGTCTAGCCTCGAGCCTTGATAATTGGACCAATTAGAAGTGGTTTGATATAATTTGGTGGTTAGAAAATCACTATAATTTGATGTTTATTATCGAATGATTTGTTGACATTTCTGTGGTAGGCGTGATTGTCATGAACGGAGGCAGATGATTATAGGATCTAATGGGAAGAAGAAAAGATTTATCGCAACGGCAGATATGAAGGAAGGTACGGCTGTGAGAAAAGATATTCAACTCGATTCGGTTGTCACTGAGGTTGTCAGTTCACTTGGTTGGGATAACGTTGTACAAAAAACTGGTGCAGTCACTGATGGTGTTTTGCTTCGTCAAAAACGCTGACGCCATTTTCCGCCATATTGGCCTGATAGTTATGAAACTCCCCAGAAGATGGTGACATTTTTACAGATTTCTGTACGAATAGTTGACGTTGTGAGATTGTAATTATGTAGTTCGATCTAAAATTGAGAAGTAACCTAAATTACTACTTCTGAATCAACATTTTTAAGAACACTGATTGTGCAATTATCAATAATACTGATTTTGTCATAATTTTTGTGCCGCCATCTAACAACTGACAAGTGATTTTCCGCTATAACGAACAAAATGCTGTCATCAAAAGTCAGCTGTACGTTAGAGTTTTGGTTGAAGAAATTGGATAGGCAAATAGGCAGAATAGCTCTACCAGTGTTCTGTACTTTGTTGGGATTGTCATTCCTAGCAACCATATACAGGGTGAGTCAAAAATGTGTACCGAGCTTTCTGGGGGTGATAGAACATTGAAAAATAAGTGTAGTTTGATGATTGAACTCATGGCCCAAAATGCATATTAAGGGAGATATATCCTTCCAAAGTTGGTGAAATTAAAATAATTTCTCCGCATAACTTCTGAACGATGAAAGCCACCCGATTGAAATTTTGTGCATGAATGTATGTTGTCAAAATACATTTTTTCGTCACACTTCCACATTTCTGATATTGTTATAAAGGGTGTTTTCAGAGGGTGAGTCATGATTTTTTGTAGAAAACTTTTTTCCCTGTATTATTTTCGGCGAAAAAACAGGAGCATTTGATGGAGCGAAGAAAATTACATGAAATAGGTAGTCTTGTTCAAATACAAAAAATTGAGCCGTTCGTGAGATATTTGAGTTTTTGTAGTTACATGATATCAGCAGATTGATTTTATTCATCGCGAGATTCATCGGTATAACGATATTTCAGCAGCATTTGCATTTCCGAAGCACTCGCCAAGCATTAGAAGCATATCAGTTTGTTCAGAGAACGAATAACCTGCCATATTTCTCAAAATCTCAGTTGATAATCGCAGTGATAAATGACACAGAAAAACCACACGAACAAATCGACTACAACAATGTTGACTCGAATGTTGATGATATGAACGTCAAAATTGAGAACAAAATTATTCATCATGGCCTGCGGAAATATCGTTATACCGATGAATCTCGCGATGAATAAAATCAATCTGCTGATATCATGTAACTACAAAAACTCAAATATCTCACGAACGGCTCAATTTTTTGTATTTGAATAAAAGTATCTTTTTCATGTAATTTTCTTCGCTCCATCGAATGCTCCTGTTTTTTCACCGAAAATAATACAGGGAAAAAAGTTTTCTACAAAAAATCATGACTCACCCTCTGAAAACACCCTTTATAACAATATCAGAAATGTGGAAGTGTGACGAAAAAATGTATTTTGACAACATACATTCATGCACAAAATTTCAATCGGGTGGCTTTCATCGTTCAGAAGTTATGCGGAGAAATTATTTTAATTTTATCAACTTTGGAAGGATATATATCTCCCTTAATATGCATTTTGGGCCATGAGTTCAATCATCAAACTACACTTATTTTTCAATGGTCTATCACCCCCAGAAAGCTCGGTACACATTTTCGACTCATCCTATATAATGGTGTCTTCCTGATGCTGAAAAAATCAGTGGAAAACTCGTGGAATGTTTTCTATTTTGAGTTTCATCAAATCACTGTTGAATGAATACGATTTGGAAGGAACTTTGTTGATTCAGCCTGTTTAGCCCATCAAGACAAGGAGAGATTTTAAAACTTTTTTCGAAGTAGTGTTGTCTCGTTCAACCTATGACTGTCCTAACAAACAAATTCAAAATATGAATATTCTCTTTGAAATATTTTCATCAATGGTTCATTCAATTCAGTTTGAAGACTTGCCATTCGATCGATCTCTCTGCCGTAGTATAGAACCTCTAATGGCTCAGAAAATAATAACATCAAGTAAAAATCAATTATATTTCGATTCCGTCTGATTTTATAATGCTCACTGAATACTCTAATGATCTGAAGAACGTGATGCCAGTAAACAAGCGTGAAATAAAAATCGTTCGAGAATAATAATAGCTTGTTTCGAATATCATATTCTCATTAGCTACTTGTACAATTATCATGGATGCTCAGTGTGATGTGAAAATGAACTTTTATCTTCTCGTGACATTTTATACAACAGAAGAAACTCATTCCAGTTTCCATTTTTCCATACATAATTTGACATCGATAGATATTCAACCGACTAGTATATGTTCGAAATCATTTATCGCTATTTAATATTCGAGTTGGTTACAAGATATTTCCGTCCAACTTTCGCAAGTTGCGATGAAAAAGAGTAAACTCACTTCTGTCAGTCATCGGGGTCGTCCAATTGCGTCCAATTGTAACAACTACCCAATCTGTATTGTCAGGACCAAATATACAGGGTGTTCCGGTGATCATGTTACAAACTTCTAGGGTAGATAAAACACACGAAAATAAGAAAAAAAGTTCATGTGAACATGCTGGGTCCGGAAACGCTTCTTCAGGGAGCTAAGGCCCTTCGAAGATGACCTTCAAAAAATACTTTTCGTTTTATAGCTTCGGTAGTACTGCAGCTATCGCAACCAATTTTGGAACATGAAATCTAGTTCGTAGGTTCATCAATTTGAGCCTTCCGGATTTTGTCACCTTTAACCAGGGGCGTACAAACCAGGGGGGTATTTGGGCAAATTTGACCCTACTCCTCTTAAGCTTCAATTTCTTACCATTTTTATATCTGATTATGATTCTCCAATGCCTTTCACATAAAAAAGGTACTCTTGTAAAAATCGCTATCTGTCACCGTTTCCTCCGAAAATGGCTGAATCCAATCAATAATAATAAATTATTGGTCTTAAACCAATTATTACGTTGAAATATGAAAATGAGGTTCAGTACAGATAGTGAGCATTATTAGTTAGTCAAATCTTCTTCTTTAATGAAAATAAATTAGATTAGAGAAATTTATTGCCTTTTCGAAATTGGGGGTATAAAAAGTAAAAGGGAACGTATACAAAATATTTCGAAAAAAAACAATTAAACCTACACAAGCAAAACTAATAATAAATTTGCAATAAATCATTCACGAGCACCAATGAAGAACTTGAAGTTTTGAAGTTTCAAAATTACAAAATAAACAAGTAACACAAACAGGTTTAACGAGTGAGTCGAGGATAAGGCAGAGTAAATTTTTGTCTTGAAGATGAATTTACTAACGTTGTCGTTGACTGACCCTGTACGTACCAAAATAAATTCACTTTCACTGGCGACACGATATTTTATTGACAGATTTTTGACAACTATCTGTACTGAACCTCATTTTCATATTTCAACGTAATAATTGGTTTAAGACCAATAATTTATTATTATTGATTGGATTCAGCCATTTTCGGAGGAAACGGTGACAGATAGCGATTTTTACAAGAGTACCTTTTTTATGTGAAAGACATTGGAGAATCATAATCAGATATAAAAATGGTAAGAAATTGAAGCCTAAGAGGAGTAGGGTCAAATTTACCCAAATACCCCCCTGGTTTGTACGCCCCTGGTTAAAGGTGACAAAATCCGGAAGGCTCAAATTGATGAACCTACGAACTAGATTTCATGTCCCGAAATTGGTTGCGATAGCTGCAGTAGTACCAAAGATATAAAACGAAAAGTAGTTTTTGGAGGTCATCTTCGAAGGGCCCTAGCTCCCTGAAGAAGCGTTTCCGGACCCATGTTCACATGAACTTTTTTTCTTATTTTCGTGTGTTTTATCTACCCTAGAAGTTTGTAACATGATCAACGGAACACCCTGTATATTATATATTCTATACTAGATGCATTGAAACGCACATATCGATTCGCCTGGATGTGCAATTTTGCCAACAGTCAGCTGTGATCACTGCTGATTGCCTCTCTCCCGTTAGCTGTTTCCATTGGTCGGGTTGTAGGCGCGAACTAGGGTCTATTTGAAATTTGTTAGACATTATTCAATATCAATTAGTACAGCTATATAACGGCTGAGAAGGACAACAAATCTTTAATGAAGTTTTAAAATCCTTCCTTGACACACTTATGGATCAATAAACTTCGCTAAACAATAGATGAATAGTATGAATAATCTTCTATAAACTCGATTCAAATGAGAAAAACTGAAAATGTATCACAGTACAACACAGTCACATAATATTTCTCTCTTAGCTCGATCTAGAAGAGAATATACAGGGTTGGGCAATGGTGTGTCAGAGTCTGATTGCTCGAGAAACCCTAGACCCTGTTAGATCGAGCCGAGTTATTTTTTGCCAAATGGAATGCCTTGCATCGATCAGGAGAATGTAACGATTTTTTTTTTGTCACGATAATACCATTTGCAGATGCATAATTGAGAATTTTCTAACGTCATAATTATTAATATTGGCAAGAAATTTTGCTACAGTCTGTGACAGAAGGATGGGTGATATTTCTGATCCATTACGACGCTTCGTATTTCTACAGGGTGGCCAAAAATGATTTTTTAATTCGGAATATTTCGAATTGATTTTTCTCGAGTTGCTCGAATGGAACACCCTGTATATTCTCGTTTGCGTATAGTTTGGATTTTGTTCGTGATATTGCTGGACATGAAATGTTATCGATAGTCACGATAGGCACGAGATTCGACCTTTCGCGGATGTCCAGTAATTTATTTTTCCTCAAGGGACTACAGAAATTCAATAGTTTACCAAATGGAGGATTCAGAGGTGAATATTTGAAATATCTAAATTGTTTTTGTTGGAGAAGATGAATATATGTATGTGTGTATTTTATTATATCATCATTTTTAATATTTCTACTTTTATGCTACTTTTTCATCTTCACTCAGATATCAATATTATTGATTTTCCTGGCACTGTGTGTGTAATTATTATTATCTGAAATATTTATTGCAAGAATAGGAAATAGCCTATAAGAAAGACTACTACTGTCTCAGGTCATCGTATCGAGACTTGGAAAATAATTAAATAGATTTTTCAAAAATTCACACTTTTTCCGATAGATTCGAAAGATTTGTTGATAATTTTGAAAAATTCCAAGAGGTGTTGGAATGACCTTCTCAAGGCGCAACTTTTTTCCATTTTATCTTGTACACAGTGTACATACGCTGTATAATAATTCGAAATGTTAATGTGTAATTAAATCTCTGTTGCACAACGTACACGTTCATAATTACACATGGTTATTAAACCGATTATGCATAATGATATACCTATCGCACAAATCTCAATATTGATCACCACATAAAATCATGGAATACGATTTTTTCCTTCTTGATTCACACGTTCACCACATGCCTCTCTATATCAATTCTATCTATCGACAAGTCAGTCGAGAGAACATCTGAATTTGTACAGAGCGATCTGGAATACCAATCACACACAGAAATTCATTTTTTTTTATTTCGAGCACTTTAATTTTTTGCTGCAATGGTTCGTCTGGTATAGTAGTCGACACGATAATCTGCAAGTAAAAAACCACAAAGAATCGCTGCCGCATATTGATGAAGATATAGGGACCTCTTCGACAGAGTTCAGAGTGGAAAATAATGGCAAATAACATTGTTGACACGTCAAAAAGACAATTCTCCAGTAGTGTAGGGTAGATTTTCGAGTAAAAGTTGCTTCACGTTCAAGTTTATCGTACAATTTGCCTGCATTATACAATAATGAGAAATCGGCAATATAATACTGTCATCCTGTCGTTAAAACAACGATGTACAGATAACTGTTGGAGCTATTCTGCCTATTTGCCTATCCAATTTCTTCAACCAGAACTCTAACGTACAGCCAACTTGATAACAGCATTTTATTCGTTATAGCGGAAAATCACTAGAATGTCAGTTGTTAGATGGTGACACAAAAATGAAAACAAAATCAGTATTACTGATAATTGCTCAATCAGTGTTTTTAAATATGTTGATTCAGAAGTACTAATTTAGGTTACTTCTTACTTAATGATCGAACTATATAATTACAAGTGACAAGTTTCGAGTGAAAACAGTGTTCAAGACAGAAAATACAATGAGATCGATTTTGACTCATACAAAACCGAAAAATGAAGAACAATCATCAAAGAATTGTATTTACAGTATACCATGTGTTTGTGGAAAATATTATACCGGTGAAACCAGCAGGCCTCTATCAGTAAGGATGAAAGAGGATAAGAACAATATAAAGAGAAGATATACTGACAAATCAAAATTAGCTGAACATATCCTTACTGAAAATGGACAACATATGGCCGATTGGGGTAATATTAAGATCATAGGAAAAGAAGACAACAATCAAAAACGGAAAATCAAAGAGTCTGCTTGCATTCTCCTGAACGGAGACAATAATATTGCTTCTTGTTCAGTTGATATAGATAGAACTTGGCATCCACTTCTGAAAATTGAATATGAGAATGGAAAATTCGATATCAATTAATGAAAACACCTTGTAACCAGAATTCCTCCGTCTTCCAAATTGTCACTTTTCAGTGTCAAAACCGAAAACATTGAAAAAATTTTACGAAGAGAAACAATATTTCAATTGTGTTGAGAACGGGAGCAGATTCGTTCCCGAAACGTCCACCGAGATAAGTAGAGGTTTTATTCTTATTAAATATATTTGTATTTCCAAATTTTTTCAAAAACAAGGTGTCACTGACCAATAGAGAATTTCTCTTTTAGGTATCTAAAGGTTTAATTTCAAGCGCAGTGACATTTTGGGACGAATCCTAAATCTGTCGTTACTACAAATATATTGCAATAATTTTTAATAACTTCTACTCTATTTTTTAGAAACGAGGAGAGAAAATCCCATCAAAAGCTGAAAAATGTATATAATTACAATCTCAAAAAGTCAACTTTTCGTACAGAAATCTGTAAAAATGTCACCATCTTCTGGGGAAAATAACTCAAATGTCCGTTGTTAGATGGCGACACAAAAATGAAAACAAAATCAGTATAATTGATAATTGCACAATCAGTGTTATAAGAATGTTGATTCAGAAGTAGTAATTTAGGTTACTTCTCAATTAATGATCGAACTACATAATTACAATCTCAAAAGGTCGACTATTTGTACAGAAATCTGTAAACATGTCACCATTTTCTGGGGAGACAGATAGGAAACTCCAGAAATTATACATTTCAAATAATATTCTCCAAGATGTCGGAATATAGTTCCTCTAGTACTATGAGAGCAAAAAAGTAAAGAAATTTCTCGATCCTTTCGAAAGTCAACCAGGAGGGTTTACTCGACACAGATCGTAGTGATTTTGCTGGCACCTAGAGATATCTTGAAAGGGTCCCAGAGGGAATATTTGGTAATTTATATTTCACACGTTCGAGCAGGATCGTGGAAAACATTGACAAGTTAATTTCGAGCTGGAAATTGTAAAGCTGTGACTTCGCTCCTGGCGACATTCGGCACTAATAGGAAATCATGTCGATTCTGTAGTTCACGAGGATTTTCTTTGGCTTCTTCGACTACCGAGTTGTTCAATCGAACTTGATATAGTCGAGGTTTCTAATTCTGATATCAGACAATTGATAAAACCATTATTCGATCACTACTGTACACTTTGAAACAATTGGTCTATTCGATTCAACTCTACCATAAGGTAATAACACCATATAACACACCAATCGAATTTCCAACTGAAACCATCTTTTCAAAAACATATTATGAAAGTTAACTCACATGCATTATTGTTCTCATCTTTTTTTTTCCTTCCGAACTATTTGGCATACCCCAATTTCCTGGATAACCAACGAAAATTGACTTTTATCAATGTTGCCTAACAGACAGACACATGAAAAATTGTTGTTTCGATTCTGCTGTGACCGATAATAATGAATGATTAACAGAGAACTGTGGATGATTCACTTCCAATATTATAAAAAGTCATTCCGTAATGATACAAAATTGCTCGCAAACACAGCAACGCTGCAAATCCACTGATATTGTTAGAATAAAATTGAGACGGGCGTTTCACTGAAATGGTTTGGAAGACCCTTTTTTCAGAATGCTTTCCGGCCTTGTCATGGATTCAATACCAAAACTAATTGAAATGATTATTTTTTGGAGTCAAAACTCTTCCATTTAAAAAAGTTATGGGTCTTTGAAAAATGTAAACATTATAAATTTTCGTGTCTCAGATTCAAATGAAATTACCTCATTCTATGGAACCAAAATTGAGGAATGCTTCACCAAAATATCAGCACCTGAAATGCCCTCCTTCGATCTAAAAGCATGTTTGAACCTGAAATTTAACACAAGGACGCCATTTATCGTTCATTATGTTAGATTCTGAAGGAATTTCGTTCAAAGATGAAGTAGAAAACATTAATTTGGAAGTTCGGACCGGTTCGAACCCTATCTAATAGATGGCGGTACACACGTACCTCGCAATCCAGTACTACGAACCTCCGAACAACAAACCCACTAGAAGGATCACAAAACAAATATTCTGATGCTGACATGGATTCCCAGAATTATCATAATATTAGTACCCAATCGTCGCCAGTGTTGTCATATCCAATCATCAAATAGTAATGAATAGTCTATAATATTTAAAGTCCCTTATGAATCCATGTAGTTCAATGCACAAATATGATAATAAATTTGGGTCATGACGATTATGAATCAGTTCTGATTAATAGAAGATTGCTACATTATTCTGAGACTTATCAATTTTACTTTCTTGGGGGCTCGAGGACCAGCATAGGTATCATGAATACTTTTTGCTCAACGTTGCAACACAGCAATTTGATATTGATAGTCAACGGCGATTATTGCTTTGTTTGGTATCTGTCATTATTTATGTTTTGATTTATCGATATTATTCAACTTATGTTCAGTTTTGTGTACTCAGAATTCATCAGAAACTCATTTTATTTCCTGTTTTGGTGATTTGATATAATGGTGAGACGTTGTGAGGTGTGTTTAAGACAATTTGAACCGGCGATCAAAACACGCCATTTCATAGGTGAGTTACCATTGTCGTATCATTCGAGATTTTGAAGCATTTTCCCAAATGGAATGGATAAAAATGAATTTAAATTGAATTGATTAGATTAAATTGATTATACCCATAGGTCAGCTGCGACAGTGTCTTGTGATAAATATGTAGCACTGATAAATGCTTCCTTATTTGTAGTCAAAATATGCGAAGCTGCTAAAAAATCACTGAGAATAATGATGAACTCAATTAATATTCTTGATAAAAAATATGAGGATATTTCTATACTCTACACACAACAATGAGAAATTTACCGTTGACTGTTTTTGGAACTAGTCAAACTAATTTGGAGAAATATTTCACTGTAAGACTTCATCATGAGGCAAATAAATTGAAAGATTCAACGGAAGTTAGAGTAAGAAGTATGTTAACAAAAACAATCCTATTCAAAAATCAATAAATTATTTGTGTGATTATCCATGGTTGTTTTTTCAGTCCTGTTTTAAATAAGAAACACTGCTATTTGCTACTTCTTCACATGAATCATGATTTTATTGTTGATATAACATTTCGTCATAATACTTGTCAACACATATTCATCATCGATTTTCATCTATCTTCATCAAATGAAATAATCAGACATCAATTTTTTGCGTCGAAATATATGAATTCTGCTCAAGATGAAAGCTCCTTCATTTTTGACGATATCGTGAAATGATATAAACAAGTTTCATCTTCGAATTAGAAAGTTACATTCAAATATGCAATCATATCTATTTGCCTTGAAAACGAGTTTTTTACTTTTTTGAAAATTATTTCCATTAGTAGGTACTGAACTTTGAAATCGTAAATAGACTTACATGCACTGTCACTGATCGTCAAAGATATAAATGTTCATTATGGAAATTGAACATTATTTATGATAAAGTATAAGTAGACAACTGTATACTGAATAGTAAGTATATTTTTTCATATGGCGTTGAGAATTGAACTTTTCTTGTGACGTGGTCATAATAAGTTTATTGATTACAAGCAAGTTACAAAAATCACCATAGGATTGTATGTATTCGAATTTCTCGTAACAATGTGAAGGAAGTATAAAGATGTTCATTTTCCCACCAAGAAATGCTAAAAAGTACCACTGAAATTGTTACGGATTTCCAATTTGATTTCATCATGAATTAATAATAAATTCGACCCCCTCTGACAACACGGCACTGGTGCTGGGAGAATCAGGTTCTGCTACCCTTGTTTAGATAAAGATAGATACTATAGATGTTGCTTCCAAACAAACTGTATTGCCAGGGGTGTGGATTACTTATCTAGTCTGTTTAATGATCGAAGCTACGAACTGTGATTTCGTTAGATGTTGTTTCTGTAAACGACCAGCAGATGGCATTCACGTCGACCCGCGTTTTCAATGATCGAAAAAATTACAAAAAAAAAGGAGAAAAGAAAGCGAAATTTTGATCTATTCAACCAGTAACTGGGGAAAAAAAACTGCTGAAACACGTGAATTGGTTTTACATGTTTTGTACGTGTTTGTCGCCAATAAAAAGATTTCTTTTTCTTCCTTCGCCCCAACCCTAAACATTTTTTTCTTCAAATTTGAAGTATGTTAAATCTAGAAGGAAAACTGTTTGAATATATCAGTATAATGATGAAATGATATCTGAGCAGATAGAAAAATTGTTTACAGGCTGAATCGAAACGAATGAGGGTTTTCTGAAAAATCGGCGAACCATATAGGTGGTTGAAGGTTGATTAAAAGTCGTCCCAGCTCCAATCTATCTCCATAAATAACTTTTTCAAGTTGAAAAACCACCAAGTGATAACTGGACGAAAACGAAAAAAGAAGTTGGAAAAGGAAGTAAACTTCTTTCAGAGTCGTCTAATTAGTTCTCGGTCGCGAAAATGGTACATCCAATGCGTACAGTGTGAGTCACATTGTGGGCTAATGAATAAAAAAATTATTCCGAACTGCTACAATGAATCAATTCGGCTTTGAAAACAAACACCCTGTATTTGCCACTTCACTGAAAATAGGGCTTTTCGAACATATCATGTACCTGATATACAGAGTGAATTTCAACCAGGATATCCACGATTATTATTACTTATAAAGCAGTATGTCTGATGGTCTATTCTATTCCGAGTACAGATATACAGGGCATTCGAAATGCATTCCATTCGACCTGTAATTTCTGCTAACATTCCAGTCGAAATATTGCCAGTAAAACTGTATTTTTCGTCTTGAACTGTTCGAATGACTTTTCTTCGGAATTATTATTTCCATTAAATTCAGACCTCATTACGAATATTATTGAAATAGCTATTTTAATTTCCGTTAAGGACAGTTGGTGACACACACTGCACGAACATCGTTGTCTTGTAAACAAAAATCTCGATCACCTCAGAGCAAAACGAATTATAATGTTTGATACGAATACCGAGAGAGTGTATATGGCTTGCCGCATAAAAAATTACAGCTATGTCACGATCAAACTAGTAGGTTCTCATGCTCAAGTTGTCGCCTTAAGAAAAGTAATTAGTGGATGGATACGGCTATAAAGAAATTTACAAGAATGTGGTGCAATTTGTCCGTTCCTCACCAGATTAGATTCGACTTGTTTCAGAGAAGATAACAGTTTCAACTGCGTATAAAATTCATCGTCCTGTACCTATTTTCTATTTCCGCTTGTTTGTCATCTCTGTATCTGAGAAATACGAATTTTTACTATGGATGGTCAATCTTCAAATTCGAATAGGCAATTTATCGTCGAAATTTTAACGCTTCTTAGTGACATTTTATCGGACATGAGACTCACTACTCAAAAGTTTTCTACTGTTTCTAGAAGTTTGATCCCGTAGTTCTGTAACACCCTGTAGTTAGTAAATATTACAGTTCAGTTTTTTGTTCCACACCGATATGTTTCTATAGCATCTCGTTGCCTTTTTATGTAAGTATTCATACAACGCTTTAGTATAGTTCAAAGCGAATAAAATCATTAATATTATCATTTTACCAAGACACCAATTAACAGGAGCAAAACATTAAATCATCGTTGCCATAATCTCAACTTTCAAAGCACTCGGATTCAAAGATATATATTTCATAGATATTGTACAGAGACACTTGCAATTTTGTGTGATACATCAACAAGATATACGGCCGCAGAGACATTTAAAGTTCTCTCCTAGTTTTCGGCTACTTGCCCATTCAGAGCAACAACCGTTAAATAGATCATCTTCTCTACAACCACAGAAAACACACAGAGTGTTCATTTTAGTGATCAGTTCTTAGATATTTCCTTATGGCGTGAGGCGTCAAGTTAGACATGAAAAGTTTCCCACTACCAACCTTAAATCAATCCGAATGGTGTAGACATAACCAGATTATTCTGTTACAGTAGTCGACACGATGATCTGCACACAAAAAAAAACATAAAGCAACGCCGCTTATCGATTAACACATCGACAAAAGAGTCTCTGAAACGTGTGTCAGTTTTGCTATAAATTCAATGGAAAATATCCCAACTGTATCCCAAGTTAGGTTAGGTTAGGTTGGGTTAGGTGACCAATGAACCATGACCTAACCTAACCTATCCAAGGGACCAATAAACCGTGACCTAACCTAACCTAACCACATCGTTTACAGGAACAACGGTTGTGGCATCATATCTCTCGCCAATCAAAAACAATCATGTCATTCATGGTTACGTGCTCTCTATATCAGTTCTTCATAAGGTCGCTTATCGCCTACTCGCCAGGTCTATGAGCTACATCACATGAGAAAACACGCCCACTTTTTCCTGCGATGCGACAACCGTTCTTTCTATGAACCTTGAGGTTACTTTAGGTTAGGTCAGCTTAGGTTAGGTATAGACGAAAATAACCCAAACGTACTGAAAGGTTGGGTTATGTTAGGTTAGATTAGTTAGGTTAGGTTAGGTTAGGTTACATTGGGATAGGTCAGCTTAGGTTAGGTATAGACGAAAATAACCCAAATGTACTAAAAGGTTGGGTTAGGTTAGATTAGATTAGGTTAGGTTAGGTTAGGTTGCATTAGGTTAGGTCAGCTTAGGTTGGGTATAGACGAAAATAACCCAAACGTACTCAAAGGTTGGGTTATGTTAGGTTAGCTCAGCTTAGGTTAGGTTACATTAGGTTAGGTCAGCTTAGGTTAGGTATAGACGAAAATAACCCAAACGTACTTGAAGGTTGGGTTATGTTGGGTTAGCTTAGGTTAGGTTAGGTATATAAATCTTGAAAACGAAGCAACTCGGGACATATGTATATGTGAACAGTATGAATTCATTTCTAATTCCCCATCAATCATTACTTCTAAGTATTTGGAGTTTTTCACAGTTTCAATTCCATTTTTATTGATCAGCAATGGCATTTGAAAATCATTCATAAATTTTTTCAGATCACCTTTGCTCTGTACCTACATACATCTAGTCTTTCGGTCTTTTCAGTAGTCAGCTTTTGTCCATATTATCACACTGTCATTATACAAATACGATTCATAGTGTCAAGGTTCCACAAGAGAACTCAATCTTCTTCATTTTTGTATATAGGTGTCTGTCCTTGAAGTACGAACATCGATGTGTAAATGGAACGAACGCCGACGTGAAATTAACATAGATATTGTTCAGGGCTTCCAACACGTTTTCGAAGTTCGAAGTCTTGGATTATGAAACGGAATAAAAAACGTTAGCCGAGTAGAGAAAGTTCCAAGACATTTTTCTAGTGGAAACATTCTGTATCGACAAAAAAAACACAGGACCCAGATGTCATATTCTATAGTGTAAGTTGCTGATTACGGATGAAAAACAATCGCAGAAAGCATCTCCTCGCACACAGTCTGTCCAAAGTGTTAATGTAATATGAGCGAAAGCACGGTTTTCAAAGATATGTTGATTAATTTTGCCTCTTAGAGGATCATCTAGTATAGGTAGTCTTACATGAAGACCTCGACGAAGACACATTTGAATTTGCTCCTCTTCCGTTCTGAAATTTGACGACATAAGTGTGAGTTTTCTACAATGCATAAACTTTTCTGACGAATCGATGTTATAAATGTTAATCATATGGTGTGAACTTTTTGACACTGCCTGTATTCGTCGTGGTAGAAAGAGTATAGTACATAACTCTAGCTGTAATGCGATTCCACACTTGTGGAGATAACTCTCTCCATCTCCTGCGTAATATGCTATTTACAGTTCTCGTTACGTAATATACAATTTTGGAGTTGAAAATCGGGTATTGTAGGATGATTGAAATGATATTTTCCTGAAAACGACATCACTTATTGTGGAACTGATTCTCTGAAAGATGATACAAAGATAAGAATTGGTCTGATAGAATTTTGAAGATTTTTGAACTCAAGTAGGTTTTTGTTTTGTGTATTCAGTGATTGTGGTGATCAATGAGATATAATAATGATAATCTTTCATCATTATCATATCATTTTCATTGGAGTTCACGATATTGATTGATTGATTGTCTTTATTGCCCAAGAAATATATACGTGAGTGAAAAATTAAAGAGAGAGGAAAAAATACATTTGTTCACCATTAAAAAAACAGAAATCTTCAAGATACAAACAAGTTCTCACAAATCAATGCTAAGTATGAGTGTCCAAATCAAAGATAATATGGCTCTACTTATCGTTTTGCCTGTATATCAGGATAATGAATGAAAACGAAATTGATATCCATAATAACTTTTGTATATTCTTTGAGTCATGAGAAATAGAATAATGAAATGAACATCTTGAAGTTTCACCATTTGATGATATAATACATAAATATCTACCTACCAGTTTGTGATACATCATTGACGTCTGAAGTTGAAAATGTGTACACGTTTTTTTTTCAATGCCCTGTATCTTGACTAAGGATGTCGTAACGAAAATTTTTTACTGAGCAAACTCGACTTATTTTGCAGTGTTCTATGTATCCTATCAAGGGTGGCAGCTATTTTTGAAGCACCCTGCATAATTCGAGATCACAGGAATTTTGATGTGATTCGTTAAGTTCGAAACGTTGATATATTGACTACTTAGCACCTAAATTTTATAATTTATCACCCGTTGATATCAGAAGTATAAGCAAATTGAATTCATTTCAGGAACAATGTAGAACATATGTTGTCAGAATTTTGGAAACATTTAAAAACATTCTTATTCAATACCTCGAAACAAACAGTTATTTTAGTTCAATAGTGCCATTATTTGAATCGTATAAATATAAGGAATTTTTTTTATTAGGCACATACAAAAGCTCCTGCTTCAAGGTTTCTTTCGAATAGATTGCTTATACATTACATGCTCATTTCAGGTATCTCAGTTTGACTGTGTAAAATATATGAGAAAAAGTTATTAGGCACATACAGCAGTTTCTACTTCTAGGTGCCTCTAAAAATTATTACAGGAAATGTATATGTATTTACTCGTTTATTCTTAACATTTCATTGGATATACAGGGTGAGTCAAAAATGTGTACCGGGCTTTCTGGGGGTGATAGACCATTGAAAAATAAGTGTAGTTTGATGATTGAACTCATGGCCCAAAATGCATATTAAGAGAGATATATCCTTCCAAAGTTGATAAAATTAAAATAATTTCTCCGCATAACTTCTGAACGATGAAAGCCACCCGATTGAAACATGAATGTATGTTGTCAAAATACATTTTTTCGTCACACTTCCACATTTCTGATATTGTTATAAAGGGTGTTTTCAGAGGGTGAGTCATGATTTTTTGTAGAAAACTTTTTTTCCCTGTATTATTTTCGGTGAAAAAACAGGAACATTCGATGGAGCGAAGAAAATTACATGAAAAAGGTACTCTTATTCAAATACAAAAAATTGAGACGTTCGTGAGATATTTGAGTTTTTGTAGTTACATGATATCAGCAGATTGATTTTATTCATCGCGAGATTCATCGGTATAACGATATTTCAGCAGCATTTGCATTTCCGAAGCACTCGCCAAGCATTAGAAGCATATCAGTTTGTTCAGAGAACGAATAACCTGCCATATTTCTTAAAATCTCAGTTGATAAACGCAGTGATAAATGACACAGAAAAACCACACGAACAAATCGACTACAACATTGTTGACTCGAATGTTGATGACATGAACGTCAAAATTGAGAACAAAATTATTCATCATGGCCTGCTAAAATATCGTTACCGATGAATCTCGCGATGAATAAAATCAATCTGCTGATATCATGTAACTACAAAAACTCAAATATCTCACGAACGGCTCAATTTTTTGTATTTGAATAAGAGTACCCTTTTCATGTAATTTTCTTCGCTCCATCGAATGCTCCTGTTTTTTCACCGAAAATAATACAGGGAAAAAAGTTTTCTACAAAAAATCATGACTCACCCTCTGAAAACACCCTTTATAACAATATCAGAAATGTGGAAGTGTGACGAAAAAATGTATTTTGACAACATACATTCATGCACAAAATTTCAATCGGGTGGCTTTCATCGTTCAGAAGTTATGCGGAGAAATTATTTCAATTTTATCAACTTTGGAAGGATATATCTCCCTCAATATGCATTTTGGGCCATGAGTTTAATCATCAAACTACACTTATTTTTCAATGTTCTATCACCCCCAGAAAGCTCGGTACACATTTTTGACTCACCCTGTATAATGCAGATGTTTTGTAATTTATTTTGATGAATAAACTTATTTATTGATATCTACGATATACAGAATACGGTCCTGCCTCTATCAGTATGAATGTATACAACAACATATATCGACAAATAACAAATGTCGTCAACCTTGAAACTGCACAGAAAGCAGTCGAGCTGTTTTCATGCCTCCAACAAACATCATAATACCCCGCGACTCGCGAACTGACAACATCTATTCGTGAACCGTTCGAAGCGAATCGATGACTTCCAACGCTAAAAACCTCTTGAAGAACGCCTCGAAATTCGCCAGAGCCTACTGTACCAACCACAACACCAGCAGTGCAACCACAACGGCTTCGAAACCAACCAGCAACAACAAAACCAACATCGCCCTGACAGTGAACGATCTCACCGGCACAGCTACCCTCCAGCTTCGCAAACCCCCAGCCAACACCCTCAGCTTCGGCATGCTCAACCAGCTAGCTTCGGCCGTGCAGCAGGCCGAAGCTGACAAGTATTCGGGCCTCGTCCTCACCTCCGCAGTGGAGGGCGTCTTCAGCGCCGGCCTGGATCTCAAGGAGTTCCTCAAGCCCGATCCCGACAGGATCCTCAACTACTTCAGGAGGCTGCAAGATCTGTGGTTCCAGCTGTACGATTGCTCCACCCCCACGGTGGCGATGGTCAACGGCTCCTCCATAGACGGTGAGGAAATTTGAGGTTATGGTGACCATTTGTGCACAGTATAGTATACACACAGTGTAGGCACGACCAGAATTTCTCGTTACTCGTTACAATTTTTTATGGCAACAGTAGTTATTATAAGTTATTTTATTCAACACATGACAGTTATGACTGTCATTATTAATGTCATTTTCGATAAGTAAACTATCAAATAACACACTAGTGTGTTATAATCCATAACTCACTAGTGAGTTATGGATTATAACTTACGTTCATATTCAAAGTAGAATTCTATTTATTTATTACCATTTCAAGCAGAATTCACATTGATATTGAAATTAAAGGAAAAAGCTAACGGTTTATTCGAATTTGAAGTTATTGTGAAATTGGTTGGTTCATTGGAACCAAACGCTCCCATATCGGTACAGCTGCTGATAGTGCTGGAAGACGCCGACACATTGGAACCTTGTATTTTTTCTGCAATTTGTATTTTGTTATGCACCGATTCTTTTAGGTATCCTTCTGCTACCGTCGAGGACTTCCATCCTCAAAGTAGTCATGTTAGCCCCTGCATTGGCCAAAAGAGTCGCCGAAGACCTTCTCAGGCAGTGACCGGTGTAGAGCGCTGGTTCCTCCAATTTCAAAAACATTGCAATTCTTGAAGGTATCTTTGACAACGTATTTATTCCCACAGACTGGCTGGTACACCTCCCATTCTTGTAAAAAACAAAAAAGCGGCTAGAACTAGTATTCTTTGGTCTCAAAGACATGTATTTTTTTACACAAATTGATCGGGTTGACTGGAAATCCTTCTTCAAGTATGGTGAAACTTCTCGATCTCTTGGTTTTAGTGTCTGGCAAAACTATGTGAAAATATTTCGCTTTGTCTTGAATATTTTCTATTTTCAAATTGACTAATTCATCGCATCTACAAGCACCGCTAATCCCCATTATCTCAAAGCCACTTTCATCAATAAGTACTCGTCATCGGGAGCTTCGTTCAAAAACTTCTCTATTTCAGGTCGTTCTAATGTCTTGGACTTCTTTGGTTTGTATCCCTGTGATTTGCTTTTCAAATAGCTCGTTAGTTTGCCATATTTCGAAATGTCGATTTTTTTATAAAGGTGAATAGTCGAGCGAAGCATCGAGTATTTGGTCCACAGCGACGATGGGGCTAATTTTTTTTGCAAATGTAAAAAATAAGCCAATAGAACATTTTCGTCGATACTTTTTATTTTCCGTGAATTCATCCAAGACTCAAACATTTTGAACTCCTTGTCGTAAGCATCTCGGGACTTTTCTGGCAAAATCTGCATTGCTGCTTCTTCCGCTTCCGTGAGGATATCCTCAGGAACGTAATTTTCATCGATTTCCTCCATTTTCTATACGTTTTTTCTTCAAAAAAGGTTTCTTTCACTGCAGGGAAAACTGACAAGTGTCAAAATTTATTTAAACATTTGCAACAATGTGTTATGCCCGCGGCAACTAAACAAACAACCTACCTTGACCAAAATGTAAAAAAGTCACTGTCAAGTCATTCTGCCATATACAGGGTATTGAGACGCAAGTAGCTTTGATTTGATGACAAAACTTATTAATTATTATCTCATAAAAAAATGATTCCTTCCACTTGTTGGATAAAACATTGTATGCCTCGTGTGTTATGTTTCCTAAGTCACTTGAGAATTTATACCACGAGGCCGTCAGGCCGAATCTTTCTCACGTGACTTATTTTCAACATAACACACTAGTACCATAAATAACTATTAACGTGGTTATTATAACGATGAAACATATTAAAAATAATAATAACAACTTTATTTGCTCAGTTTCAGGTAAATCGGGTTTTTTAATGATTCATATGTCTATAAACTTATGTATTCCCATATATATGATAGCAAAATAGCATTGTTTGATAGCAATAGCATTGTTAGGATGACAAGATCATATGGTTGTCACAATTTGATTTTTTCGATACTTTTCCTGATACACAATCAGTCCTTGGACTGGTTTGCCATACAAGATCAAACGAACAAATGAAGAACTACTAATCGATTTTGGAATATCGTCATTTTTTTCTCACGTTTTTGATTTCATTAAGTAACCTGTAGATAAGAGATGAATCCCAATAACAAATTGTAGGTAATTTTCGAAAATATCACATCATATTTTTTTCTGATTCTCAATGTTTTCGGTGTAGGTTTAAATCACGCAATGAAGATGGCGCCACAATATCAATATTGAGTGAAAGAAATGGCAGTCAGCCACTGCCTGCAGGAATGCGAAAAAAAAAAGGTGACTCGTGTAGTATGAATGAGACAGTGCTGTCCCATATACAATGCATATATACTACCTGATCTGGTGAATTGACAATCCGAAAAGGCAGACAGAATCCAAAAACCCAAAAAAAAGGATAGTCAATCTCACATTAAGTGAGTACATCGGTAACTCAAAGTAAAAAATTCCTCATCATCTTGTATGTCAGCAATTTCATTCTGTAAATAAATGTGACAAATTTATGCAGTTAAATCCACGCAAACATAATGAGGTCGCAAATAAAGAGAAAATGTGTTTCAGATGTCTTGACACCGGAGTAGTATGACCTCGAGTATGACAATGTTCGTACGACACCACCGAAACTTACACAGTATAAAATTTGACGGTGTAAATTTTCACACCTTAGAGTAGTACAAACATTTTTCACCGAATGGTGTTAACTGTGACACCATTGACAGTGGTCAGTCTGAAAAACTCCGTTTTATATGGTTTAACACCTGCCCAAAGACATTTGCAATATTGGACACCGCTAGTGTTCAACATTGAATCCGCAAGTGGTTGAAACAACACCGTAGAGAGCGAATAAAAACTAAGACGCCATATTAACGCGTCGTTCGTGGTTCCGGTTAACAGTGAATCCAGTCCCTCCAACAGGCCCTTTGAAGTCGGAGGTCGTACGCGTCCTTATCTAACTAGACCTGTACAAGCCTGTTGAATTACCAATTAGATTCCCATTTATACTCGAATTTTCCGTCGTCGGTGAATCGCCAATATCTCTGGTGACAGGTTAGTTTGTTTTACCTCAAATCAATTCAATAGTGCAGTGTGATAAGTATAATGTTATAATATCGATGTTATTGAAAAAGCTCAACTTTTATTTTTGTACATCTTTCCGATGTAAAACGTAATATTTTATTTATGTTCTGTTCAGTGTAGTATTTTCTACTGTTGTAAGAAGTGTTATTTATGTTTTGACTTCCATTTGAATTTGTATATCATATTATCATCTGTCAGATGGAATGTTTTTCGTTGTTTATCATTGGAGAATAAATACTTATTTATAATCTCCATGTTTTTTTCTCACAATACTGCAACTGGATACAGATACCTCAAAATTATTCTGACACATAAAATGATATATGAAACAAAGAACACATTCTTTATACAGTTTTTTACACCTCTCGGAAGTCAAATTGACACCATCGCAGACGAATATCAACAACTACCAGTGTGAAATATGACACCCGGCGGTGTCTATATCCATGCACACCATCACAGTGTCAATTGAACACTGCACCAACGTTGTTAAATCGACACAAAAATGGTGTGTATGGATATAGACACCGCCGGGTGTCATTTTGGTGTCAAATATCCCGTCGATTTTCTACTGTGTAACATTTACGACTTCATCAAAACGTATCGATCCCAACGTGATGCGTGACGTGACGTTTTGACGACCACGTGACATTTTCCACGTTTTCGACGTCTGTATGACGGTTTTTGGCGTTTTCTGACGTCCGCGTAAGATTTTTCGACGTTTTCAACTTGAAAACGTGGAAAAAATGAGAAGACGTCACGGAAACGTGAAAAAAAACCCTAAGCTGGCGTCAAAACGAGAAAAAAGTCATGCAGGCGTCAAAACCGTCACGTCACGTCACGTCACGCATGTGTTTCGGCGAAGTCGCCAATGTTTCAAGAGTAAACTCTCACTCAAATCTATTTTTCATTCCACAGCAGGGGGATGCCTCTTGGCTCTCAGCTGCGAGTACAGAGTGATGCTGCGAGGATTCCAAATAGGCATGAACGAAACCTCAGTGGGCCTACCAGTGGCGCCGATGTTCATCGCCACGATGAGGGGCGTCTTGGGCGTCAGGGAGACCGAAAGAGCCCTCCTCGAGGGAAGGCTTTTCACCAGCGAGGAGGCCCTGGAGGTAGGCCTCGTGGACGAGGTGGTGGGGAGCGAGCAGGAGGGGTTGGCCAGAGCCGAGGCGTTTCTAGAAGGCTTCGGAGGCGTCGGGAGAGCCAGGGGCGTCACCAAGAGGTGTTTGAGGCTGGAGGTGCTGCGAGAGGTAGCTAAAAGGAGGGAGGAGGATGTGAGGAGCTTGGTGGAGTTTATCAGCACGAAGGAGTGTCAGGAGAAGATGAAGGAGCGTTTGGATCGGATGAGTGACAGTGGATGACTTGTGTCTTCGAAGGGTGATATGGCAATCTATCAATCTACTTTATTATTATAATATTTGAAGGTTATTGTGTGAAATGGACAATTTGTTTTGTGACTGAATAGGTAATATACATATTTTATGTTTTTTGTCAAGGGGTTTTTGAAATATCCGAATATAATGAGGTGGTTTCATTTCTTCGAAGTGACTTTTTGCATCTAAAAGTGTCCTTGAGCGCTAGGGGGCATGAGTTGATCGAAATGAGTCTCGTTTCATCAAAGTGAGTGTGTACATTCCCTCATTTTCATGGAAAAAAATTCCTCTTTCCACAATTTTCAAATGATTCTTCAGACGCTAGTTTTTCGTCCACCCTATATATTCCGATGATTGTCGTCGAATCAGACATAGCGAGTAGACAATACCTCTCAATCAACCAGCCACGTACCATCAGACTCATTCTAATTCTAATGACACACGATTGGATTTGTCTGGGCTACTGTATATGTATTTACGCCGCTCGTTCATCTTCGTGTAATTTGTGTCTCTTCATCATCTCGGATGCCATTTTGTGTCTTCTCTGGCAGCTCTGATTGCGTTACGCTCACAAAAACCAAGATTGTTCTGGAAGTGAATACAAACACGTGCGACAGGAAAAAAGTCTCCGACCGAGGGGGGATTTACCGGTACTTCAAGAGGAAGATTTTGTTTGTCGAAATGAAAAAAAAAAACGAAGAAATAATAACAGAAATACAAAATTCAACAGTTTCGAATTAAAATACTTTTTATGTATGACGATTCATTGTCGAAGTTTTCTTCAAAATTTTTGATTTCCTGTGAAAAAACATCAATCTTACAGGCGTTTTCTACGTGGAAAATACTTTCGAAAGATCTATAAGACAACCCTAAGTGACATTTGAACTTGGTACCGAAATGCCAGTCATGTCATGCCACTATGTTTTTTTTCCAAAATTGTTTGAATTCATTAAGTAAAATTGTGCTCAATGAGCTATCGTGAATCCATAGGTCCTTTTTTATTTTTTTTTCCAACCAACCGGAAGTTGTGCCGCCATATTTGGAAAAAAATGTTTTTCTTCTGCCAGAAGACTAGACACATAATTCATTTTTAGGAATTTTTGAAAGAGAAAATATAATGCCGCTTCCATCATTAAATATTTTTGTGTCATCGATAGAAAATAATAAAAACTAAGCCGACATAGAGACAAGGACTAGGAATGCTGACCATTTGAGGTTAACTCAACACATGCTCACAAAATCGACAAATAATTCTCTAGATTTGAAATAATTCAATCACTCACTTAGGAGTATCAGATCATTAAATAATATTGGGAAATTCAAATCCTCAATAAAAAGACACCATTTGTCTCATTGTTTCTATACAGTTGAAGAATATTTCCACTCACCATTCGTTGAATTTGAGCGACAGAATCAACAAGGCTATTGAGAACACTGAGTGGCCAAATGAAAACGAAATAAGGCCGATTTGACATAGTTATCGTTCTCAGAAAAAAAACGCTCGAACTGGTCGATTTTTATTTCGAGGGGGAAATATTTTGCACATGTTTTCGACTTTTTCACTTCAAACCCCTCGGAGGGGTGAGCTCCAACCCTTGAATCTCAAATGGGTTAAGGGGTCAAGTGATACGTCAATTTGAAGGTAATTGAAATCTCTTACCAACGCTTCCTTGTTTTTGGAATTCAATGCAGTAGTTCTCGAGAAAACACGTTTATGAAAATAATCGGCTAGTGATGGAAAGTAACCCTTTTATTTCCCTTCCATCACTATTTCTCATTTCGTAGTTAGAAGGATGTTCATCTAAGAGGTGCCTTATGTGTTTTTAATTCTGTCCTATCCAACATTACATAAAGAATCATTCATTTTAATGTCAGTTCCTTGATCTCTCAGTAAAATGCATACCTTGTTTCGTTTTCATTGGGCCACCCTGTATGTAATGTGTTGTATTTTGTGTGTACTTCGTGACTATACACTATTTTTTTGTCTTTGATGAAATTGACTCGCCATTGAATTGAATTGACATTTCTTTGGGACAGATACAGGATGATCAATTTTCTGAATTCTGCACCACCCTATATTTGTTTCAATCAAATAACAGTAGGTAGTAAATCAAAAGTTGAGACAGGGACATGTAAGCCGTTTCGACCAATAATGAAAAGTTGAGAAACCTCGATTTTTCACACCCTATATCTCTGTAATCGTTTCCGCTAGACCCCAAGTGTGGTGTATCGATGAAATCAGCTCTCCAGTGAGAATTCAAAAATGGAATGACATACAGGGTGTTCCATTTGAAATAAGAAAGTTGGTATTGGCCACTGTCACATGACACACTCTATATAATTTAATTTTTTTTGAAAAAAATGCGTATTCAAAAATACAAATCGACGTGTCCAAGCGTTTTTCCCAACACACCCTCATTTATTTGTTGTCGAATTTTTTTTCCATTTAGCTGTTCCACACTGTATATAAGAATTGCATCATTCTATGAATAGAAGTTAGTTCGAAAAAAATTGCGAAATTTCTACCGAACAAATAAATAGTCAGACAAAACAAACGGACAGCGACGTAATAAAATTCTAGTAAAAAATATTTCGATTCGATCAAACCCCAGCAAAATCGGTCAATTTTCCGGAAATATGGCATGAGAGATCGAGAAACCAACCGCGTCGATGAACATCAACCAATCAATTACCTTTACATCATGAAACGAGGTACGTGGAGAAAACCAAAAGCGAATCCCACATTCACATCTTCCGCACAACTCCCGAGCGCGAAAACTCCCCCGATCGACGCGTTATCTGGCGCGCCACCCCCGAACGTCTTTCGTGCGGCGACGGCGAAGACGTCGGACGAACTGAGAAACTTTCGAACGCGCCAACTTCGACTTGTGTCGTTGGCGGAGCGCAGTTCCCGACTCGAGATCACGCACGCTCCGACGAGGAGGATAGCCTCTCGTGTCCCGGAACCGTCGGTGGCTACGGCTACGGCTACGAAAGCGCTGGACGAGCATGATGCCACTAATTACCACTAATTGTTAGTTTAAACTCACAATTTCTGGCAATTATGGCTAATTGCCACTCCAAACTGACAATCATCCCTGATTGGCGGCATTTATTCCTGAATGCCTAGGTTGAACTGGCAATTAGCCAGTTCAAACTTGCAATTAGCCCTAATTGTCTAGTTTAAACGGGCAATTAGTCCTAATTGTCAGTTCAAACTAGCAATTAGCCATAACTGCCAGTTCAAACTGGCAATCAGCCCTAATTGTCTAGTTCAAACTGGCAATTAGCCCTAATTGCCAGTATGAACTGACATTTATCTGTAATTGCCAGTTTAAACTGGCATTTATTCCTGAATGCCTAGGTTGAACTGGCAATTAGCCAGTTCAAACTTGCAATTAGCCCTAATTGTCTAGTTTAAACGGGCAATTAGTCCTAATCGTCAGTTCAAACTAGCAATTAGCCATAACTGCCAGTTCAAACTGGCAATCAGCCCTAATTGTCTAGTTCAAACTGGCAATTAGCCCTAATTGCCAGTATAAACTGGCATTTATCTGTAATTGCCAGTTTAAACTGGCATTTATTCCTGAATGCCTAGGTTGAACTGGCAATCAGCCAGTTCAAACTTGCAATTAGAGCTAATTGCCTAGTTTAAACTGGCAATTAGCCAGTTCAAACTTGCAATTAGTCCTAATTGTCAGTTCAAACTAGCAATTAGCCATAACTGTCAGTTCAAACTGGCAATCAGCCAGTTCAAACTGGCAATTAGCCCTAATTGCCAGTATAAACTGGCATTTATCTGTAATTGCCAGTTTAAACTGGCATTTATTCCTGAATGCCTAGGTTGAACTGGCAATCAGCCAGTTCAAACTTGCAATTAGAGCTAATTGCCTAGTTTAAACTGGCAATTAGCCAGTTCAAACTTGCAATTAGTCCTAATTGTCAGTTCAAACTAGCAATTAGCCATAACTGTCAGTTCAAACTGGCAATCAGCCAGTTCAAACTGGCAATTAGCCCTAATTGCCAGTATAAACTGGCATTTATCTGTAATTGCCAGTTTAAACTGGCATTTATTCCTGAATGCCTAGGTTGAACTGGCAATTAGCCAGTTCAAACTTGCAATTAGTCCTAATTGTCAGTTCAAACTAGCAATTAGCCATAACTGTCAGTTCAAACTGGCAATCAGCCAGTTCAAACTGGCAATTAGCCCTAATTGCCTGTTCAAACTGGCAATCATCCCTTATCATTTCTAATCATCACTTATTAGAAATATAATTTCCAATTCTTCTTTTAAAAAAACAATGAAAAATCTAATGGTCACCAAATGTTACTATGATATAGATGAATACCTGCGGGATGACTTGTAGCAACCACTGTTGCCAAATAATTTGAATTTGTACTGTCAATAATTGCATTTGTGTATTTTATCATCAATTTCACCAATTCAAACCATTTTGTAAGCGCTTGACTTGTCCTATACATTTTGTAATGTCTGAGAGGATGAATAAATATTATTATTATTATTATTATTATTATTATCATTATTATTATTATTATTATATAAATTATAAAGAAAAAAATCATAATTTCTGTTCAGCGCTGAACGGACATGATGATATATTTTTTTTTATAATTGCCAGTTCAAACTGACAATTAGGTCTGATTGCCAGTTTAAACTGGCAATTGGGGATAAATGCCAGTTTCAACTGGCAATTAGAGATGAAGGCCAGAGTGGCAATTAGCTGTGACATTTGATGGTTTGCTGCCAACACGCTGGATTTGACAAATATACTACATAAACTCTCCAAAACACTCAAGAGAGAAATGGTAACTGATGCACACTTGAACTCAATTCATAAACTCCGATTAACAATCTATTCCATTTCCCTAACAAGATGTGAATTGAAAAATCTTCATCTTGGATGAGACATGAATAATCAACCTACAAATTCCTGATATTGAAATCAGTTATTGACTTCAGTGGTGACACAAAAATGAAAACGAAATCAGTATTACTGATAATTGCACAATCAGTGTTTTTAAAAATGATGATTCAGAAGTAGTCATTTAGCTTACTTCTCATTCTTAGATCGAAGTACATAATTACAATCTCAAAACATCAACTATGTGTACAGAAATCTGCAAAAATGTCGCCATCTTCTGGGAAGTTCCAAAACTTAGCGGAAAATGGCGTTAGCGTTTTTGACGAAACAAAACACGATCAGTGACTGCACCAGTGTTTTGTACATCGTTCTATTGATGAAAATTATAAGAATTCATGGAGGACAGATTTAGTGTAAGCGAATTTTCGAAACCGTTTTTTTTTCTGAAACGGCTCATCTTATCGAGATAAAAAGAGGAGCTTTCTCGAGTAATTTTTCAATCCTACACCTTCAAAATTGATTAAAAAATATTGAGACTTAAAATGTCGGCTTTTTTTGAAGGTCGAAGGCAGTGAAGGTCCTTTGCCTCTAAGTGATTCGAGTCTCATTAGGTCCAAGCAACAACAATACTGATTGTGACAAATTTGAAAAAAATCCATTTACTTGGAAGAGAAGTACGAAAAAAAATTCATTCAAGAAAATCAACTTCTATATAACTTTCTCATTAGTGAGGAACTTTGAACAATGTTCTTTTCGAATGGTATCACCTCCTTGATTTTTTGCTCACAATTTCTGGACAGCCTGTATACTCCAATGAACAATATCCAATAGTCACCGAAATGAGAATAAAAGTCGTAGATATAGCAAAAAATTAAACACTAACGATTTTTTGGTTACCATTCGCATGTGTATACATGTGTGATTGAAAATTTTCCATGCCATAGTCGTCACAGCTCACATCCTGTGTATAAACTACCTGAATTCTAAATCAAAGCTTTGACATATATCACAAAGCTGGAAACTTATGGCACGAAGTTTTGGAACGCTCTCGAGGAGAACCTTTTCATTCTCCTCCTTTTGCCCATATCTCATTACCTCAGTTCTCAAGTCTCGAGATTCTTTCATCGCCTGCTTAGACTCGTTAGTCGAGGCGGTTGCCTACTTTCAAGGATGAATCTTCCAATTTGAGATTCTCAGAAAGACGACTCTCGTACAGAACGATTCGTGTCGAGTTGAAATTAGTTGTAGGTGATATCAATTCGATTGTCTGTTTCTATCGAAGAATTTTCCAAAAAAAATTATTCCTATTGTTGTATTCTTTATTGAGTATTAGGACTATTAGTGGCCATATTGTGTAGTTTGAAGTGTTATATTAATGTATAGGCAGATCACACAATGCCCGATTTGAAGATGTCGGGTACCACTGTTCCCATGAGGTCGTCAATATCCATGCTGGGTGTCACCACCAACAGTGCTCTCTCATGGGACGATCATGTGAGGTCCATTGCGAAGACTGCTTCACAAAAACTCGGTTTTCTTTTCCGTGCGAAGAGATACTTCACATCCCAGCAACTGCTTATGATCTACAAAGCACAAATTCGACCTGTCCTGGAGTACTGTTCACATGTTTGGAGCTCAGCCCTCAAACATACGCTAAAGCTCTTAAACTCAATTCAGAAGAGAGCTATTCGCCTAGTCGATGACGACACTCATCAAATCATTGACCTCTCTAGATCATCGTAGAAAGGTCCGCGATCTCTGCCTTTTTTATAGATACTTCCACGGTCGGTGCTCAACGGAAATATCATCTATTATGCCACCACGTGCGATTCCTGGTAGACAAACCAGACGAGCTCAGGCTGGCCACCCCTACACTGTAAGGCTCGAGACCTGTCGAACATCGCTATACCAAGCATCATTCCTCAATAGAACGGCAAAGTTATGGAATTCTTTGCCTAGTGCTTCTGATGCTTACAACCTCCAAACTTTCAATAAAACTTCCAACACCTTCCTTCTCTCCCAAAAATCTACCGCTTGCTAACACGATGTTCCTCGAACATTATATGTTTCCCTTTCGCGTTGTCAACAGATAAAAATAAACTGTTTAATCCATGTATGTCTTTGCTGTCTTTGTTGAGCTTTGCTGAGCTTTGTTGATCTCTGACTTCGCTATGAGTTAGCAAAGGACCTTCATTAAAGCTTATTATTATTATTATTATTATTATTGATCCACCTTCGAAGCTATTCATAGTTCAAGTGAGTTATTATAATGTAAAATGATAAAATGAATTGTAATTTCGGGTCATTTGTTTTATCCATCTCAATGATGTTGGTTATGTGTTGTTCATGCTCATCTTTCATACCATTACGTACATATTTTGTTCAATTTCACACTATTTTTGTGAGCTAGACTGTTCATTTTCGAAAACATCTCTCATATTTTAACAAAGTTTCGTTTCGTACTGTGTTTTGTCAATGAGATTTCATCTCGGACAATGGAACTAATTCGATTCGAATGATATTCCAGTGAGTGTATAGCCATCTACGCGAAGTTCTTGTGCGTCCTTCGGCTTCCTTTGTTCCCCAATAAATCCGTCCTTCATCTCGATCATCAACTTCGTCGTCGGGAGGTTTCATTTGTTTTCGAGTTAACTCGATTTGAATGCTGTCTACGCTTTGGATTTCCCATTATATTCCGAACGATTATCTGTTTTTTATAGAAATAGGGTTAGAGGAGGGTTTTTGTGTTGCCGGCCCTGTCGCTAGCCCTCGGACATACAGGAGGCACAATGAAAGCGTCTCGATCGTATCGCTAGGTGAAAAAAACCAAGGTCTGTAGTGACTAGCATGCCAAATCATCACGATAGAAAATCAAGCAGAGCTTCTATGGTTCACAGTTGACGACAATGTACCACTGTCCTACACGTTTTGAGTACATACTATACATGTAATCGTTCTGAAAGTCTGCCACAACGGTTAATTTATAGGTTATGTGGTGCATAACCTCTAATAGGAACACCTTATGAAAAGCTTCTGAACCTTCGGATTTGTGAGTCATAAGAAGGCAAAACTGCTCTATCCTGATCCTTTATAAGGTTGTTAACAATGCTAGATTTGTTGGGGAATGAATTTGATTGTATGTCCCGAGATTATCTTCCAGAAATTTTGATACATTTCACCTAGATTTTCCACGAACCAACATATGAAAAATTGGTCTTCGTATAAGATGTTCAGTCGCTGAAAATTTAGACTTCATCTCTAATATTATTTCCAATTTGAATGACAACTCATATACAATTACAAAACAATTTGCAAAGGCGTTTCAAACCAACTAACTCTGCCACGGATACTTATCAGTGTATTTTCAATGGTTCAATCGTTAGCTAACGTGCTCCTCAAGTTGTGGCTTGGGTTTCGAATCCCATTCAAAAAGGAACTTTTTTTTTTAATTGAATTAGTACTTACACAACTCTTTTTTGTCGTGTGTGATATAGGGTCATTGAGTTCGTGAAAAATGGAATCTCACCATACCCAAAAAAAAAATGTTGCAGGTTCATTCAGTTCAATACACTGTGTGAATTTGTGTATGCTTTGTTTGTTTTCACAGAGTTTTCGAATTTGTGTTTGGATGCCTAAACTGCCCAATCAATGATCGCAAACCCCAACTATCGATGTTCTATAAGTCACACTCGTGACAATGCAAGAATATGCACTACCGAAAGGCACTCAAAGTCGAAAAACAACAGGCCAGAATTCCTTTCGAGCACATAAATAATTTATAACTTCTGGACACGATCGTGTCGGGTGAGCCATTTACCTCATTGAAATTAAAACAAAACAAACGCTCATAAATAACTGCTATGTTAGTTTCCATTTATTGTGCTGTCTATCTCTATTACTATGATTATCAGTATGCAAGGCGGCTGATTGTTAGCTGAAGAACGAATCATATACAAGGTGACACTGCCCGAATGATGTGGCGAGTTGGTTTCTCGTATTGACTTTTCTACAACACCTCGTACTTGTTATATGGAATTATAGAAAGGAAATCTCCGGAAATTTTACGTTGTGTGACCTCAATTTGAAGCCAACGTGACTGAGATAATGGCGTGTGTAAAAAATAAGTAAAGATTTTCATAATTGTTCAAAATATATTTGTCTTCCAAATTTTTTGAAGAAGGAGGTGTTGAACTCCAAACACTGTGACATTTTGGGGCAGATCATGAATCTGTCCTTACTACAAATATATTGAAATAATTATTATGATTTCTATTTTTCAGAAACGAGGAGATAAAATTCCAAATAATCTGGAAAAATGAATATGCCACCACCTAGAAATCATGTGGAAATTTATCTCAAGGTTGCAAGAATCCCAGGATTTCAGTACGAATGTAGAGCAAATATTATCGATGGCCTGATTGTAATTGTTCGTTTCATGTCAAAAGAAATTCTTAGATCATTTGATTATTCTTCCATGCGTGTTCATCGAGTCACCCTGTAGAAGAATACCGTGCACTTTTAATGAGGCATTGTGAAGGTATAATTTCTCTAATCATCCACTTCAGACAGTGTCAGGTGGATAATAGTTATTATCGGTTTCTTAAGGCACAATCATCTTGTGTAGTGCATTAAAACATTTGACAGTCCAATGTACGGTGATACAGAAATGTTTCTTTCTTTACATTTGATAGGTTAAAAAGGAAGTCAACTCCCTTTAAAGCTATTATGTTTCCAGTAATTGTATACGAAGTATTGCAATCAAAAATCAAATAGTATGGAAGTGCAAAATTTCGTGTTTTATTTTTCAGTTGTATATTCTTTGATGGCTTGTATACGATTACTATGAACACACCCTTAGAGCCCTAGGGCGGGCGTGATGACTATAACGACCACTGATTGTTTGAAATTTACCTATGAATTTCAAAAAAGAGGATAACAAGAAGGCAAATGTTTTGAACGGAGTCATTCTATTTTCCAAATGAAACAACTCTCGATGATATTCAACAATTTTCCAAAAAATTGTATGTTCAAATTTTGAAATTTCCTGAAAACGTATTGGACTTGAAATTACTGAAATATCAGAAGAATATCAGACTTGATTGCTTCTATCGAAGAATGATTTCTCAATTCATTGAATGAATACTTTTTACTCATCAGTTGATGTGGGGTTTGGTTTTGAAAATGAAAGTTTCCCACATTATCATGGGAAGAGTGAACTAGACAGTATTGCAAATTCCTTCGAATCAGGCAACACCGCAATGTGTGAATTTCCAGATTTTTTTCTGGAGCCGGTCCTGAGATATGAGACCGTTTCCATTCCTAGAAGCGACTCTGTACAATCAATAAACGTCAAACATCGGAGGATTCCACAACTTCACTTCAATGAGAAAAAACTCGAATTTTCACAAAAACAAACAATGTTCATCGAGATTTTTCGTTATAACAATGAGAAAAGAAACTCATTGTGCATTATGAAGCACTATGAAATCCCTTGAATGCACCACAAAATTGTTATTTTTCACGACAATTGCGAGTGAATGATGAATTCTCATTCCAGCAGAGATTTCCTTATGTGGGCAGTGCACGTGCATCCAATTTATTTCTCAATTCTTCCGAATTACAAATTACAGCAAACAAATAGGTATATTATTTGGGGCATTTTTTTTGTTCACGTGGCTTTCTACACGTAAACAAATATGCAAATTGCGAAATTGCATGATTCACTCTGCCACACTGAGAATCTGATTTTTTTAATGTTATAGTAATAATGATAAATCCCTTTATCAAATATTATAAACATATGGCGAGATTCATAACTTCCAAGTATTAAGCGATGTTATACATAAATATAAATAAAGTACAAAGTGGAATTATACATGGTGTTACAGGTTATAGTAGCAATAATTTATCATTCGATGGTCTATCGAAAAATGAATCGACATGCGTGATATGTTTTTTTTCAAAACACTTCCTAAGAGTGACGATATTTTGAAAATACAAGAGCATATCGCCTCAGCTCCACTTTCAAATAAGATTATTGAAATTCGGGAAATATTTTCGACCACGTAGACTGCTCCGCAGAAATGTTATTTCTGTTTTTTTTTGGAACCCCGTTCCTTCATAGTGTTCTTCTGGCAATTAGCCATAATTGTCAGTTTGAACTGACAATTAGCCATAAATGCCAGTTCAATCTGACAATTTTAGCCTTAGTTCAAACTGGCAATTAGCCCTAATTGCCAGTTCAAACAGAAAATTATCCCTAACTGCCAGTTTAAACTGTCAATTAGCCCTAATTGCCAGTTCAAACTGAATTTTTACCTCAGTTCAAACTGGCTATTAGCCCTAATTGCCTGTTCAAACTGACAATTTCAGCCTTAGTTCAAACTGGCAAATAGCCCTGATTGCCAGTTCAAACTGGCAATTATAAACAAAATCATAATGTCCGTTCAGCGCTGAACGAACGTGATGATATGTTTTTTTTATAATTGCCAGTTTGAACTGGCAACTAGGGCTAATTGCCAGTTTAAACTGGTAATCAGAGATAAATGCCAATTCAAACTTGCAATTAGGGATAAATGTCAATTTGAATTAGTTATAATTGCCACTTCAAACTGACGATTAGTGCTAATTGCCAGTTTAAACTGGCAATTAGGGATAAATTCCAATTCAAACTTGCAATTAGGGATAAATGCCAGTTTAAACTGAGAATTAGGTCTAATTGCCAATTTGAACTGGCAATTATGGATAAATGCCAGTTTCAACTGGCAATTAGGGATTAATGTCAATTTGAATTAGTTATAATTATACTTGCAATTAGGGATAAATGCCAGTTTAAACTGACAATTAGGTCTAATTGCCAGTTTAAACTGGTAATTATGGATAAATGCCAGTTTCAACTGGCAATTAGGGATTAATGTCAATTTGAATTAGTTATGATTGCCACTTCAAACTAACGATTAGTGCTAATTGCCAGTTTAAACTGGCAATTAGGGATAAATGCCAATTCAAACTTGCAATTAGGGATAATTGCCAGTTCAAACTCATCATCATTCCAATGTTAACATGGTATTTTTCGCTATTTTCGTATTTTCGAACACTCATCTGGCTCCGAAGAAATTGTCCTGTTGGGGTCCTCGTTGAACGAGCGGCGCGTCTTATTGGCATCACGATGGGACATATTTCTAACGAAAAGAGCAACACCCCGTCTTTATATCAGACCGGCAGAATGGATGCCGCAGTTGTTTTGACAACTGTTTTACAGATTTGCCGGTTGCGTATGGGGAGACCCACCGAACCCTTAGCTCGAGAGGATCTTTAATTAAGACGAATGGAAATTGCAGAGCATAATATTTGCCAAGACACTGGGGAACATGCCTACGAAGAGGTTGCAGAGATCGAATCCATCTGTGGACGAATGAAAGAGTTCCTATGGCAAACGTTTGTATATAAGTACGGGTAGTTTGATTTTTTCTTTATTTATTCATTTAATTATGCAAATACGAAGAGACGAATATAGCAAGTTTTTAACAGCCAGTCTGAAGGAGGTTGAAGATGAACTGAACAGTTCGAGTTTGTTGTTGAGAGTGTGTGCTGATCTTGTTTTATCGACGGACTCATTTTGACAATGAATTGTTCTGCAAGATTGAACATTGAAAATATCACTATTTCTATTTTTTCTATAATTCTAGGGTCTATTTGAAATTTGTTCAACATTATTCGATATCTATACACTATTGACTCGATCGAATCAAATAGAACAGCTGAAAATGTCGTATATCTTAATACAATGGCATGGCACATCAAAATGTTTTGCCAATAGTCAGCTGATTTTTGATCGTTGAGTCTCTTTCTTATAGTCGTTTCAATTCCTCTCTCTCTCTCTCTCTCTCTCTTTAAGCTCGATCTGGCTGAGAATATAAAATATATCTTCGAGTATAACCCACAAATCTTCGATGTTATTGCTGTCTGATAAGTATTTGTCGTTAAATTGATAAATATAATCAATATAGCTTCATTATTTCGTGAAAAAGTTATATTTAACATTCACCCAGATTCGATTTCAGTAAATTAATATTTTTTATCATGACGATTTTCTAAGAATAAGTAATTTAACGTGGAAACAAAACGCCAAGGTTGGGTCTTAGAATCCGGACGACTGAGTTTTTCTAAGGACTTATAAACAGAAATAGGTTATAGAATGAATGTGAACGGAACAGTCGATCTAACTCTCAGAGCAATAAAGGATATTGCTCTGAGATCTAACTTCACTTATAACTTTTTTCGGTCGAAATATCGCCTACTCAAATCGTACAATCGAAATGAAGGTGTGTTGTGATGAGTTTGGCAAATTACCCATCCAAAATTCATTATTTAACTATGCATGACTCTGCATTTGTATTGTAGTCTCTGTCAGGAACTATGAATATGAGATAATATAACTGAAAGTATGTCGTGATCAATGAGGAATTTTCTCATGAATTTTTATTTGTTACTCTAGTTCGGGTGAGTTCTTTCGAATGATAAATGGTATATTACACACCGTGTTGGGAAGAGATTCATTCCTGTCTTGAGATTAGTTAGCTATGATCTCGAGACAGGAATGAAACTTCCTACCGAAAATTGTATACTATTTCATTTACAACCATCATATTTCAATTGAAATTAATAGATTTCTGTTCCGTTTTGAACATACCTGAAATATTACATTTAACGACAAATTACCAAGAACGCGGTTTTCTCAAAATAATCAAGTATATTTATTTTGATACCGCGCGTGACTATACGAGGTATACAATTGTTACCATATGTCAATATAAATGAAGTAGGATATTAAATTGGCGGTAAATGAGGTCGGGAAGTGAGGTTGGGAAGTTGAGGTGCGTGTAATGTGACTCTTCCCAACCTTCAATGACCTTAATAATGACAGCATTACACATATGGTTGTAAATAAATATTTTGTTCACTAGATATGCTTATTCAACCATGCAATCAACACTCAAAGACTATAGCTAATTGGAGTCAACGGAACTGCGTTACTCATGATTTGTGATTCCAATCATCGACATATTTACTTTTGAAACATTATTGTTTAACGAAAAGACTAACGCCTAATAACATACCTTTTTATTCACGACATGCGTCGTAACTTCATAATTAGGCTCATTAGCTGTTCCTGTATTCAAATAAGCGTGTCATGTTCTCCAAATACAGGGTTATACTCGCGAGAGTAGAAGAAAAAAATGTCTCAGTCGGTACCAAATGATAGTCTCCATGATCACACAGTAGGTTTAGGTAAATGAAATCATCAAATCAGAATCGAATAACTGAGCAACGATATTCCTATTCGTTTCATTCAAATATTCACAATATTCACAGTTACATAATGATAGTGATTCAGTCACATAACTACTCTTATAACGTTTGTTCACCTTAATCATTTTCTCACAGTGATATAAATGAACGCAGCGATACTTACAAATATATGTTAGATAGCCTGATGGTTAACAAGCGTTGTTCTCAAGCTGTGGCTTGGGGTTCGGATCCCATTCAAAGAGTTTTTTTTTTTTTATAATTGGAATATGTGGCTCACATAAGACGAGAGGTTAGGTTAGGGTCCATTGTCGAACGTTACTTTAATATCGGTATCTCTGAAGAGAGCGTGGGTTTGATGCTATCACTAATATCTTGTGCCTCTCCCGAATGCTGCCATACCTGCCATCCGAAAAAGAGTTTCATCAAACCACCCATTTTATTCATACGATATTACTGAGATCAAACATCAGTCGCAAATTAGTTGTAAATAACTTGCAATGCTCATCATCATGATTCATCACCTAAGATTCACCACTTACCATTTAAGACAGATGTAACATGGGAATACAATTGTTCATGTTATGAAACCATTTAAGACTTTCCATTCAACATTTATCATTTTAGAAGATGCCGAACTTCCAACTTGAGAAATCATTGTTAAATGGCCATAAATGACAATAAGAGGTGCGCATGTTCGCCTATGATGTTTTTCGGGAGTGTCGACAAGTGACACCTCTGCTTCCCGCTTTTGTTCAAAACTGTTGAGGTTATCTTTTACTGTGCGAGAATATTGTCAGTATTTTCAGGATTTTTGCGGATTTTTGTCAAGGGTATTATAACTCTAACCAGTTATTCAATGCTCTCGGCGTTTGCAATTTATTATTCAATCAATAAAAAGAAACGTCAGTCTTTACAAAGCTTAAATGATTTTTAAATGTTGAATATTTTTATAACCTAAGCCATTATAATGTCTTAAATCTTAAAGTGATGAATGATAAATGTTAAATGTCAAAAGTTTTTAAAAAGCCACCATTACTGATGCATATCTGACAGTATTTATCTGAAGTGATGCCATCTAGTGTCGATCTTGGGAAGCCTTAGTGAAGTATCAAAATTAGACATAGTCAAGTAGGCGAAAGTCTACGTCTTTTTCTAGTTCTAGCAGTAGGAAAAAAAATATTTTTTTGGGTGTCCCAAAGGTTCTGTCCGACCCTGTACGAGCCGCATGCATATTTATCAGTGCCCTCCATCATAAAACTCAATTGTGATGTGCATATCGTTTTTTATTTACATATTATTAACACTGACCAGGTATTTCACACGTCGCAATGTCGGAAGGAGAATTTTCGCGAGGCGCCACAGGTGGTCGAAAATGGAAACTGAGACGATATACGGGGGGCGTGTGTGTAGGATTTTTCGCCGATTTTCAATATTCAAACAACAAGTAAAACTCAGTCTATTCGTCTTAACACAGTTATAGATCAATAAACTTAGCCAAACAATCGATTTGAGTGAAAGATCTCACACTATCAACTCGAATCAAAATAACTGGAAATGTCGTATTTCTCAATACAATGACATGACACGTCAAAATGTGTTAACAACGCCAACAGTCAGCTGGTTTTTCATCGGAGCGATCTCTTCCCTAACGAATCGCAATCGTCAGTCATTTCGATGTTACGCTTCGAATGTTGAGCAGTTTATCCAAAATTCGTATTTAAAACGGTTCATTTCTTCCAAGACTGCTGTTTATAGCATCACGGCACCCAGTATACGAACCACATGCCATCAAACAGAAAACACCATAAGCGATTTCAGTTAAACAAGTAATTTCTAGTCAGGTATTCAAAAATCAAAATGCCGGTTTCTTCGATAACAGAGTTGTAAATTTACATATCTATCACCTTTTTACGCACTTAAAACAGATTTTATTTATAATGGTCATTGCTCGCCTGACAAAAATATTGGCTCGGTCTGGATATAAGCTCACATAAAAATTCATATCCAGTAATGAAGACTTGACGGCGAAAAAAAAAAACAAGCATTACAGTATTTGTAGCATCAGTAGCGTACATCAAATACGGGCCATGTATATATAAGCTCACATAAAAATTCATATCCAGTAATGAAGACTTGACGGCGAAAAAAAAAACAAGCATTACAGTATTTGTAGCATCAGTAGCGTACACAAAATGCGGGGGCCATGTAGAAGTCCGAAGTTTTTTCGTTCGAAGAGAAACAAATTTAAATTCACAAGACGTGACTCAACAACAGCAAATCGTATAATCGAGTGTATAGAATAGGACCTGGATCTTGGTTCATTATTTGGTTCTTATTAAGATTGATGAAAATCATTTCCGAACTATTCAAATAGGACTAGGAACTAGATTCAAAGAGCAGCTTGCTAATTTCAGGTACAATCGGTGCGACAGATCAAAATATTCTTGAGACTAGTCGCTGAAAACCTTCAGAAGATTCGTTCAACTCGTTCGAATTAATTGATCGAGAGACAAACTTTCAAAAGAAATTCCACCACCTTCCTTCTCTCCCAAAATTCCACCGCTGACTAACACGATTTTCCTCGAACATCATAAAGGTTTCCCTTTCGTGTTGTCAACATGTAAAACAAAAAATTAGAATCGATTGACACGTAGTACTGTTCGAGTCGACGTGAAGTTTCCGAGTGCCCTTTTCGACCACTTTATTTGCGAAACACTCTGTATCAAAATTGTGCCGTTAGCCACAGCCACGTGCACAGGTTGAAAATAATGCGAATTCTTGCAGAATCGAATCCGCAGCAATTTTCTATCACCCATTGCGCAGATTTCGCGATTTATTAGATTCCCACTGAATGATACTGTCACAAGGTGATCCAATAAATTCCGCATTGATTAATGTTTAAGACATTTCAGCTTCGAGTTTATTACCCATTTCGATGGCTTCGAATAGACAGGAAACATTTTTCAAGCAAAATACGTGCTACTTCCATCCACATGGCTAACGATTGTTGTTAACCTTACACCGAATTTCATTCGATAGATGATGGATGTTTAAATATATAGGATGTCACAATCGGAGAACCGAAATTAGCTCCGTTAATAGACGATTTTTGGTTTGGTCCAATTGAATATGAGTAGATTAGAAAACTTTTTATTCACGAATATATCCCATATTATCCATTTGGATTGAATTCTCGATTCTATTTACATATTTTTGTGTAACTAGCCGTTATAAGTAACCAAATACCTTTTCATCGTACCTCGTATAGTATTTTCGCATTCAATCATATACAGGGTTGGGATAAAGTATGGAACCAACTAAATATCTTTAATAATGAAAATTGGCAGGTAAGTGCAATGGAACTAAATGCATCTGATGTACAATTTTTTTGTGGATAATATACTTCTGGTTCAACCGGAAATGCCATCAACTTCTTCAATTCAAATGGGACACCCCATATATTTCCACAGATTTTGAAAGAGCTCGTTATTTTGAATTCATACATACTGAGTTTAGTCCGTGAAAAAAATTGTAAAAACGAGGAATATAGCACTTTTATCAACCTCCTTTGAGTTTTTTGCATTAGAGCAAAAAACTATTCAGATAAACTAATTGATGTTCATTTTCCAGCTTTTTGTGGGATTTCCTCTCCTCGTTTCTAAAAAATAGAATAGAAGTTATTAAAAAATATTTCAATATATTTGTAATGAGGACAGATTTTGTGATCTGTCCCAAAATATCACTGCGCTTGAAACTAAACCTTTAGATACCTAAAAGAGAAATTCTCTATTTATCAGTGACACCTTGTTTTCGAAAAAATTTGGGAATACAAATATATTTAATAAGAATAAAACTTCTATTTATCTTGGTGGACGTTTCGGGAACGAATCTGCTCCCGTTCTCAACACAATTGAAATATTTTTCTGTTCGCAAAATTTTTCAATATGTTGTCGGTTTTGACACTAAAAAGTGACAATTTGGCAGACGGAGGAATTCAGGTTACACGGTGTTTTCATTAATTGATATTGAATCTTCCATTTTCATATTCAATTTTCAGAAGTGGGTGCCAAGTTCTAACTAGATCAACTGAACAAGAAGCAATATTATTGTTTGTATACATGTTAATAAATGAATAAACGAGTACTCTTTTGTTCTCCAGGTGTCAAATTCTAATTGACGGAAATAAATTTCACAATCACCATAACCGATCATCAAAAAATTTCAATACGCTCTTTGTCATTCAATTTTTTTTTCTGAATGAATAATATCATGAAAAGCTTCAGACAAAAAATCATTTCTTCAGTTCTTTCTTGAACGCTCTCATTTTTTTTTGAGGTGTGTTGGTAATTGATTGTGAAGCATTGTTCTAGTGTAATACATAGACTTTTACCAATATCTGATTCAATTCTGATGAGAGAAAACAAATTTGCTTGTCTCGTCAAATGTGCATGTTTGCTACTATTGATTTCAAAATAAAAATTGGAATGTATTTTAATTATGTTTCACGGAATGAATGGAAGTTGATATTTTGAATTTGTATAATGAATGGACGTCTGATATTTCTTTTGGTTTATATATATTATTTCATTGTTAAATTCCATATGTTTTTTTCAATCCACTTGGAAGCAATCTTCTAGATAAATACATGAAAAATGCTCTACTGAAATTAATACTCAATTTGAATCTTGATTTTTTCAGCTGAATTTGCCGGATAAATCAATGTTGTACCATCTGCAAACATGTACATTTTCCAATCCAAGTGGAAATTGGAAATTAAATTCATGAATATAAGGAGTAAAACAGGACATAGAATTGATCCTTGTGGTACTCCACATGCAATTTCATCATTTCGACTTGCCAATTTTCCTAAATAAACGAATTGTTCACTTCTACTCAAATAATTCAGTATAAGAATTTTAAATTCATGGTAGATCATGTTGCCTTCCTATACTTACGCTTTAATACAGTATTCTGATTTTTTTTTTGGCAAATAGTGTCGTTCTTATAAGAGTACCAGTCCACATCATATCGAGATCACATTGAATGTTTTCTAAGTTACATAACAAGTTCCTAAAGTTTACATATTCTGTGCCACCATGTATACATATACATCTTGACGTGATGTCGATATAAAAGGCGTCACATCTCGATAGCTTTTGACAGAAACCTCAACAAAGCTGAATGTCATTTTTTATATTTTTTAAAACTTTTTATCTATAAATATATCAATCGATAAATGAAAGAACCATCTAAAGAAAACACTCTCGCGCCACCTGCGAGTGGTCCCAGATCGTCAAGAACCCCCTACAGAAGATTGTCGGAGGAAGCTGACATCTTAGTACCTAGACCTAGCATAGTACTACCCCAATTGCAAGATACAGAAAAGAAGTTTTTCGAGCTTGTCGCAACAGGTAATTCACCCGACCAAGATCTAGACATCATCAATTCATTTCAAAACTCTGATTTACACACTACACACCTATTGAAATTCTAAATGAAACTACTTTTTTAATGATATTCTCATATGAAAACATCATGTAACAGGATCATTAGTTCTGAAAATTACCTCACATGATTTATTTTCAAAGTCGAATCACAGCACTATCCAAAAATCCATTCAAACTGGTGACTGGTGACGTAATTATCCTGCTCAAGTATTCGGCAGGTCGGAGTTCAAGTGAAGTTTCTTCTTCTCATGTTTATTATAACGACATGCTTCTAGCCAGTTTCGTTCATATAAGAGCATTGTGATCTTTGTCAGAAACTATGAGTATGACATACATATATAGTCGAAACGTAAGTCGTGATAAATGAGGAACTATCGCATTACTATTGATCGATTACTCTAGCAGTTCGAATTTCAATAATTTTTTAAAAAACGTAGGAAAAACTGCCGTTTCAGAAAGCTAATCTGAGTCAATACTCGTGAATCAATAAATACTTTTGTTTTGCTGTTCTAAGGGAAATGTCAAATTAGAATCTATGATATTTTGAGTCGCTCAACTAATTGTTCTGACACTGATGCTCATTTGAGCTTTCCATATGAAAGAAGTTGAATCCACCTTCCTCCAAGATGCTAATTAATGTTGATTCAACTTCTCCGAGGATGATTTTCCTTCTTTTCGACTCCTTGGCAGTGAAGTGAAGGTTAAAAAAGTATCCTGTGTGAGAAAAGAAACTCTGATTGGCTATATGGTCTCTACGAATGTAAAATTCGATATCCATATTAGAAAAATATAGGTTTCCATCATGAAATTCTGGTTCCTGAACTCAAAATGCGGTAAGTACCAAAAAAAAATCGAAAAAGATAAGTGCAACATTACCATGTTTTCAAAAACTTAAAATTTTTTATTGCTTTTTCAGGAAATGGATTCTAAAGTTGTATCTTTGAGAGGAATGAAAAGTAAACACTTTTACAATTTCGGTACAATACAGTTTTGAAAAAAACCTGAACAAATAACCTGATATTGGTTTCATTGTCGTTCTAGATAAAACTATCGTGACCAATAAAATATGTTCCAACCGTTGATTCATCTCGAGAGACTGAAATAAAGCTAACAAATACTGTGGTAATTGTTGAAACATAATCAGCCTGGAGAACATAAAGTTTCAAGTTTGCTTTTTGTCAAATTCAAGACAGTAATGAAACTCAAATAATTCAAGACGGTCGTTGAAACTGAATATCTTTAATATCGAAATTCTAAAATTGCTATTAGTCTTCATCTCAAAACAACTTGATGAGATTGAATAGACTTGTATTGTAATAAGCCTCTTTTAAGGCATTAACAAAGTGTCATATACATAGACATGACACATGACATGACTGACTGACGCGACTGATTGACTTGACACTTGACACAGAGTTGAGAACCGACGGTCAGAAAAGAAGGTCAAATTAATAAAACTCAAGATACGCAGAATAGTTATTTAATTAATCCTAGAACATCCCAACTCAAATAACTGAGAATATAACATGGTGGCAGCTCCACAGTAAAGGAACATGACACCAGACTTGAACGAGTACTCATGAAGGCAAGATAATGCAACCTGAAGCTAAACAAAAAGAAGGCACAACTGGCAGTGAGAAAAATTACATTCTTAGACCATGATATAACCCCTGATGGTATATCAAGTCAATCACAGTCGCGTCAATCAGTCATGTCATGTGTCATGTCTATGTATATAACATAAAGCAGCATATGCTCTTAAGGCTGGTTCATGCAACGTTCATTATAATTACATTTTAATTATATTATGATTAAGAAAACTTGAATTGAATTGAATTGAATTGGCGAGTTCATGCAATGCATTAGTGCATTTTCATTACATTAGTCCACTAAGAAGTTGGCCAACTTTCAACTATGCATTATAATTACATTATATTCGTAGTGAAAACAGCTAATTCGCATGCGCCGGGATGTCATTTGCTAGACATAGAGCATGAAATCGAATTCCTGTCACTTCTCCTCACACAAAATCAGCGGTTTCGTGACCTTTTCTTTCGAACCAATACAAGCAAAGACATAATCAATGAAGATAACAAAAGTCCAATACGCTGTGAAGACAAAAATTAATTATTAAACACATACAGATGCATTCCACAATTCGTTGAATTTCAAATATAACACATGGTGAAAATCTGAAGAGTCTCAATAAGCATGCACTAATGCGCTGTTAATGTGTTGCATGAACGGGGAGTTTTTCTTAGTGATAATATAATTATAATATAATTAAAATGTAATTATAATGAACGTTGCATGAACCAGCCTTTACAAAACCTCAAGACATATCCGCCTAAGAGAAGTGTTAAATATTCTGAAACTCGTGTAACATGACATATCTCATGAACTTCTCTTTCCCTCCCATCCAGGTGACGTCGTGATGGTGAGAGAGTACCTGGACGCTCACCCCTCCATCAACATCAACTGCACCAACTTCCAGGGCGTGACGGCGCTGCTCATCTCGGTGCAGGCGCACGCCGAGCCGATGGTCGAGTTCCTGCTCGCTCGGCCCGGCATCGACATCGGCGACTGCGTGCTTCACGCCGTCAAGGACGCCCAGCCGGTCATCCTGGCGCTGCTGCTGGACAAGCTCGGCCGGACGGCGCCCAGCCTGGAGTTCGTCGGCGTCACGCACAGCAACGACTTTCCCGATTACGTCACGCCGCTCATTCTCGCCGCCCAGTGCGGCCATTACGAGATCATCAAGATGCTCATCGAGAGGGGCCACTCCATCAGCAAGCCGCATCCGCCTGCTTGCAGGTGATGGACAGAAATCTGCGAATATGTCGCCATCTTCTGGGGAGTTGAAAGCCATTAGCGTTTTTGGCGAAACGAAACACTATCACCAGTCTGGTGCAGTCACATCTAACAACTAAGTGTGGATTTATGCACCGTCAAATAACAATTATCAATTAATGGTGGCTTTATAAAAGAATGTATCGCCTAAGATTTACCACTTCACATTTAAGACAGATGGAACATGGAAATACAATTGTTCATGTTATAAAACCATTCAAGACTTTCCATTCAACAATTATCATTTAGGAAGATGACGAACTTCCAACTTAAGAAATTATTGTTAAATGGCCATTAATGACAATAAGATGTGCGCATGTTCGCCTATGATGCTTTTCGGGAGTGTCGACAAGTGACACCTCTGCTTCCCGCTTTTGTTCAAAACTGTATTGAGGTTATCTTTTACTGTACGAGAATATCGTCAGTGTTTTCAGGATTTTTGCAGATTTTTGTCATGAGTATTATTACTGTAACCAGTTTTTAATGCTTCTGGGCGTTTGGAATTTATTATTCAATTAATAAAAAGAAACGTCAGTATTTAAAAAGCTTAAATGATTTCTAAATGTTGAATATTTTTATAACCTAAGCCATTATAATGTCTTAAATCTTAAAGTGATAAATGATAAATGTTGAATGTTAAAAGTTTTTATAAAGCCACCATAAGTGTGAATTTATGCACTGTCAATTAACAATTATCAATTAATGGTGGCTTTATAAAAGAATTAATCACCTAAGATTTACCACTCAACATTTGAGACAGATGGAACATTTATCATTTAAGAAGATGCCGAACTTCCAACTTGAGAAATTATTGTTAAGTGGCCATAAATGATAATAAGATGTGCGCATGTTCGCCTATGATGTTTTACGGGAGTGTCGACAAGTGACACCTCTGCTTCCCGCTTTTGTTCAAAACTGTATTGAGGTTATCTTTTACTGTACGAGAATATTGTCAGTGTTTTCAGGATTGTTGTGGATTTTTGTCATGGGTATTATTACTCTAACCAGTTTTTCAATGCTTTCGGCGTTTGGAATTCATTATTCATTATAAAGAAACGTCAGTATTTACAAAGCTCAAATGGTTTTCAAATGTTAAATATTTCTATAACCTAAGCCATTATAATGTCTTAAATCTTAAAGTGATAAATGATGAATGTTAAATGTTGAAAATTTTCATAAAGCCACCATAACAATCATCAATTGACAATTATCAAGACGCAAAAGTCAGTCCCAAGCTTGCGAATTCCTTATTTTCTTTAGCGTAAATCACAGGGAATGCGAACGAGGTCGACTCAGCATAGCATCATCCAGATATGGTTTATAAAATGATTTTCTACTCTAAAATAATCTAACCTATGAAAAGTAAGGTTATATTCATCATCTCTCAGACAAGGTCTGAACAATCATAAGGTTTCTCTACCAGTCATAAAACCAATTGGCGGTCATCTGCGTACTAGAAGAAAACCTGGTTCAATTCAAGTAAATAGTCAGTTATTCAATAATTGTTACTTGTTGTGTGTGCGCAATTTGTTGATATTTTATTATAGGTGTACTGCTCTACGTTACAGTTTTGTTTCGATTTCATCGAACTGCTCTTTTACGTTTGTTCATTTTAATTATTATTCCACAGTGATATGAATGAACACAGCTATACCTACAAATATATGTTAGATAGCCTGATGGTAAGCAACCGTCGTTCTCAACTTATGGCTTGGGGTTCAAGTCCCATTCAAACAGGAACTTTTTTTTATAATTGACGCGAGGTTAGGTTAGGAGCGACTGTCGAACGTTACGTCTATATCTCTGAAGCAAGCATAGGTTTGATGCTATCGCTAATATCCTGTGTCTTCCCCAAGTGCTGCCTTACCTGCAACGAAAAAAAATGGCACTCTCATCGTGAATCCACGAAACCTCACACATTTCCATTCTTATCATCAGTCACCAACTCCGTTCGCCATAAACTGTTACCTCACCTCAGGTGTTCAGACTGCAGAGTTCGCCTGGAACACGACGACCTCCTCCACGCCGAAAGCCTGCGCCTGAACTTGTACAGGGCGGTCGCCAATCCGGCATACATATGTTACTCGACGCACGATCCGATCCTCGCCGCCTTCCACCTCAGTCAAGAGCTGAAGGAGTGTTCCTTCTTGGTGCCAGAGTTCAGAACCGCCTACGCGGAACTCGCCTCGGAGATCAGCCTATTCGCCGTCGACCTGATCGGCTGCTGCAGAAGCACCAACGAAATGGAGCTGATACTCAGCCAGAGGACCGGCATGCATTCCACCGGCATTTTCATGTTCCCAAGGTCAGCGATGACGGTTTGTCGATACAGCCTGCAGGGGTGCGATTCTCGGATCTGTTTGATTTACACCCTACGGGAAGACGATCTCGTGCTAACAGTTCGCTAGGAAGTCGAGAAAGCGTTGTATGTAGTTGAAAGAACCGGAAATTCACAATAAAAACGTGCACAAACTTATATTCTTCGAGATAATCCAGTGAAATTTGTAAAGATTCACCCTCTTCTGTCGGCCTGTTTTGGTTAAACTCATAGCGGATGAGAGTTTCATTCCTCACACAGAAAACTTTCTGAAAAGTTTAATCAACGTTCTCTAATAGCATCTTGGACTAAGGTGGATCCGGCTTCTCGCATATAGAAGGTGCTGTCAAATGAGAATGTGTCAGAACAAGTTAAAATATCACCGATTCTCATTCGACAGCACCGTCCTTATGAAAGAAGGATTCATCAAGGATGCTAGAGGCGATGAATTTAACTTCTTTGATGATGTTTTTCTTTCTTCACTATACTACACATTCTATAAGTTTGCCATTTTCATACAATCGTCGTTTCAGAACATGAATTCACAAACTACAACAGAAACAAAATCTTTGTTTAGAGTATTTTCTAGTGGGAATAGTTTATAGCATGTGTAGCAGGAGTTCGAGAATACATCAACTCAATTTTCCCATCGAAACGAGATTCGAGAATCGGACCCGCCCTCTACCATCTGTTCTCCATTGACAAATGAGTGTTGACAGATGTCATAGTACCGGTGACATTAGACAGTAGTGGCCATCTCGAGCTGGATATCTCATCGGTCATGGCTTCTCTCCTTCTTCCAGATTGGTCCTCGCCATGGACTACAAGCAGAAAACCTTCGTGGCTCATCCGAACACCCAGCAAATCGTCGAGGCGGCTTGGTGCGGTGACTGGCACGAGTACAAGATCAAATCCCGCCCCTTCAGACTCATGTACCCGGTGTTGAGAGCCATAATGCTGCCATTCATATCGCTGATGTGCCTGATAACGCCGAACCACGCTATGGTCAAGCACTGGAGCATCCCCTTGAACAAAATGATCAGCCACATATCGGCCTACATGATCTTCCTCATCATCATCTTCTTGGAGTCAAACTTGGACAAGACAGGGCAAAAAAGGAAGCCGCCGAACTCGGGCCTAGAACCGATCATCATCGTGTTCGTGGCCGGGAATATCTGGTCGATCATCCGGATGCTCATCTTGTTGGGACCTTCTAGATACTTCAAATCCATGTGGAACTGGCATTCCATCATCAACAACATCCTCTTCGTGCTGACGTTCCTATTCTGGCTCGCCAGCTACTTCGACGCTATCAACAACGACCAAGTGGACCTGGAGCGCAAATATTGGCACCAGCTCGACCCACTGTTGATAGCTGAAGGCTGCTTCGCCATAGCGACCATCATGGCGTTCTTCAAGCTCATGTTCTTCTGCAGGCTGAACTACTACATGGGGCCGCTACAGATATCGCTGGGGAAGATGTGCGCGGACTTGGCCAAGTACATAATCATATTCGTGATAGTTATACTGTCCTTCTCGGCTGGTATGTGCCGGTTCTATCAGTATTACGATAGCATGGTGAATATTGACGAGAACCAGATCAAGACGCAACAAGTTTCTTCTTTCGTCGACTTCAGTTCAACGCTGAAAACGTTCTTCTGGGCTATACTGTGCATGGCACCTCTAGAGTCGGCGGACGTGATCATAGAGAACCTACCTGGCGATACGCCCGACAGCACCATCACGAACAAACACGATTTCACCGAAGCTGTGGGTTACATAGCGTTTGCTTTGTTCGAAGTGCTCATTGTGGTCATGATCCTCAACATGCTCATAGCGACGATGTCGGCAACGTTCCAACGAGTCATAGACAACTTGGAGGTGGAATGGACGTTCGGGAAAACCGACTTCTACCTGGAGTACATGCTACAATCTGTCACCCCCTCCCCGTTCAATCTGATCCCAACGCCTGGCGGTATCAGCAATTTCATGGAGCTGATGCAAGGTTCGACTCCGTCGTCAGGTAATAATAATGAAACTAAGCAAAGTTGTTGTGAAAAAAAGCAGGGTTCTTCCTATGCAGATAAGAAAATGAACGATTTAGAATACCCTGCACTGATGACGCTGCTGGTGCAAAGGTATTTCAGGGAGAAGGATACGGATACTGCGGCGGCCACTGAAATGGATGTTTTCAGACAGGAAATTCACGAGCTCAAAGTTCTTTTGAATAATATCATCGAAGGGAAATGACGAATTTATATTTTTATATACCTAGTGTTGAAAAATATATTTCAAGTTGAAATCGTTTGAATTCATGAAAGTATGCTGACTTTGATAAACATTTATTGGTGATAGAAGGTGGAACGATTCTAGCTCTGGCCTGACTCCACCATTGCTTTAATCGAGATATATTGTTTTCGAAACTATGGGATGTTGATACACAAGGACGATTTTCCTTCACTTCAACAACAGTTTCAGTATCTTGAAGTTGTTGTAGAATGTCGCTATCTTCAACAAGAGTATTTGGAAATCATTTTGCTCCAGGATGGATCGAATCTGTTGTGAATTTGCGCAGAATCATAACGGATATAGCATTCAATTTCATTCGCCTTTCATTGGGAGTATCTTCATAATCTAAGTCGAATTTTGGAGTGCTTCTGTAGGTGATCGGTTTTTGAGCTATACTGCTCTATTCACAGCTTCAGCTCAAACGTATTTGCTAAGTAGGGATTCTGGCCAATGACGTATTTCTAGACTCCTCCACTAACGTTCTTGATACAATTTCTTTGACTCTCTACCAATGCAATTATAGTCATTTTTTTCAATTTTTCAATGACTTCATTCTTATTTTTCAGAAAATAAACTCAAAGTTGATGTTAGCCTCCGAACAACAAATGTTCAATGATCGAAGATGTTAGCATTAGCGCCATTCGGCAATAAATGGCGATTTGTCAAAATGTTCTTCTCGGTAGCAGAGATAAGTTAACTACTTAACTTATCTCTGTCGGTGTGAAGTGTCGACAGAGTTATCTCAGTTCATCCAAAATTCAACGTACGCAAATATCAATTTTATTGATAGCAGAGATAACTTACCACTCGTTCACTCATCTCGGTTGATAGTTTTCCACCTCTAACATGAAGATGCAGGTAGAAAAGGTTAGCAACACTGTTGAGTTGTCAAAGTTCACATGTCAAATGTCAGTCATGTGTCAACAAGAAATTCGCTCTGAAATTATAAACATTGATTAGATAAATCAAAAAAGTCAAATGAAATGTTGCCAAGACTCAAAACAGATGCAGAAGTTCGGAAACAACAAATAAATACATTGAAAATTTTCAATGAGAAGTGAGTAGTCTCTAGACTCTACAAATTGAAAAAATACCTACAAATACCATTAGTGTTACAGAAATTATTGAAGGCGAGGAATATGATGTCTCATTCAGTTCAGGAGGGCACAACTTCTGTCTGAAAGTGACCTTAGGGAAGAGCTTTCCGAAAGAAAAGCCAATACTGAAAATTGTTCCTGTGATAGTTCACCCTTGGGTGACAGAAGATGGTAGAATAAATGCAGCACCAGGACTTCTCAGTGTAATGAAAAAATATTTGTAGAAATGTTTAGGTCACTTATAATATAGTATTGATATTCATTTCAGTTCACACTGCACTCAGACTTGGGCAGAGTAGTACAAGCAATCATCAGAGAGTTTCAAAGAAGCCCACCTCCGTTAGCTTCAAATAATTCTTGCAGTGCTGTCTCCCCTACAACTCCTATGAGTCAGTTGAGAGACTCGTACTCACAACACCTGAATGTAACATCGTTGGTTTTTTCAGATGGTGAAATAAGATCTAGTCCTATAAATTATCAACCATTTCCATCTGTAAACAGTATATCACCTCCCACACGTGTGTCCATGATGAATTCTCATCAGGGATCAGCATTCCCTGAGCTCTTGAACATGTCATTGGATGAACTGAATTTTTTGAATGAGAATTTAGACAGACAAGATGAATTCATTGAGAACTTGCCCATAATGAAAGAGCAGAACAAGGCATTGGATGACCTCATTTTGCAAGTTGAAGAATTAGCAGGTAAACTGGTCACATTGAATTCCTCCATAATTCCTGGATATAAGGGTGCCTGTTTCTTGAAGTTGAGCTTGGTTATCTGTTATATTAAGATAGAAAGTTGGATGATGATGATTGATGATCTAGAAATTAACTTCACCTATTATGATTAGTCTTTCAAATATTGCAAAAAAAGAATTTCATGAATTCCATTTATTCAACAGAAAATTAATGCCTGTTTTGACAGAATTAGTGTCACAGTAGTTCCATTGAAAAGTTCTGAATCAATTTTACCATTAAAAAAAAAATGAAAAACAGACCTTCAACTCATGTTTTTCTCATGGATGGGGTCAAAAGAAAAAGTTGATTATATCGTATATCATCTCGATCTTTTTTGTAGTTGTCAGACATTCAAACTCTTGATATGAATGGACATTTTCAGAGTTGAACTTATCAAAAGAGGACAAATTGATGGAACTTCGAAAAGATGTGGATTCCAGGATAGAAGAAGTCACCAAACTTGCATTCGATAATGAGAGGTTGCATAGTGTTTATCAAAATTTGTCAGACAAATATACACCAAGACTTATAAAGGTAGATATTATTGAAATCTATCTCCAGTGAAAAGTATGTCATTGTTATGTGTGTGTAGATGTTTTGCCCCAAAGTTGAAGTGGATATTCTTCACCAAGTAATATCACTTTTACTTTCAGGAGCAACTTGGTTTAGCAGCCGAAGAAGCTGATAGAGAAAGTGAAAAAGTAGCAGAATCTTTTTTGAATGGTGAAACCGATGTTGAAAAGTTTCTAGCTGATTTTATGAAAATGAAAACTTTATCACAGACACGTAAAACTAAGGAGGAGAAACTCAGTCAGCAACTGGATAAGTTAGAGAAGGCAGGATTTTGAAAATATTTCAGTTTCCTCTGAGAACAATAATTGTGATATCATTATAAGTCAATAAAAATAATTTAAGTTTCATTTCAGTATTCTTAAACTTTATTGATCTCAATTCTACTGTGATCTTTGATAAATCAACTCTAATATCTGTAAAAGGAAGGAACAAGTGGTGAATGAAAATAAAACTTGTTTCTTGATTTTAATTCGAACCTAACAATAGATCAAAGACATTTGGTTATATCAAATTTCATATATCAAATTTCATCAAAAAAACTACTCCCAGCTCAGAATATACATGATGAAATGATAAGGTGGAAATTAATGTAATTATGATAGAAAGTATCCCAACATGGGACAGTCATGACAGAAACTGATTAACATGGCTGAAATATACAGATTGAAATCATAGAATATGGATGCCATTTACATAATGAATTACTTGTAAAATAATAATACTGTGATGAGTCAGAGAAAATTCAGATTAGTGCTTAGCAGTCATACTAACGTAAATATGAAAGTAACAGAAATAGCAAATTCAAAACACTGAAAATTTCACTTCAATCGATATTCAAATTCGAGTTGATTGAAGGAAATGGATAATTTGATATCTGAGAATTGAAATTTTGTGATACACAGATGAAACTTTCCTGAGTGCAGGAAAATGTCGTGTTACTCTCAAAGCAATTCCTTGATTGATTCATGAGCACGAAATGAAACATTCATCATCAATATTCATAATAGTTCATCAGTACTTTTTTTATCCTGAACAATTTGTCAAAGCCTCAAAAATATTCATGCTTATTGCATTCAAGTAGGTAAAATCAGTCCTGCTCTTCAGAGATTAAATTATCACGCAATCTAACTTAAAAATTATTAACAGTAGTAGTAGTAGTTTATGTGTTCAGTTGAGTTCTATCAACATTCTTTCTGTACAAAAAACTTGAGAAAATTTCTCATTCATCATGTTCAACATGTTCAAAAATGTATTTTCAATATACTCTTGCAGTAAATAAAATTAAAAAATAGCAAATCTGAGTCGAGACAATGAGTTAAAAAAAGAATGAAAAGTAAATCTTAAAAATCATCATCAATAGAGAATTTACTTTCCAAATGATTACTCACACCGTCTTTCTGATATTCACCAACCTTTTTCTCAAAGAAATTTGTTTTCCCATCAGTGGAAATGATGCTCATGAAGTCAAAGGGATTCTGAGAGTTGTAAATTTTCTTGCATCCCAACTCGACCAATAATCTATCAGCTACAAATTCGATATACTGGCTCATCAAATCACAATTCATGCCAATCAAACTAACAGGCAGGGCATCAGACAAGAACTCTTGTTCTATTTTGACTGCATCTCTGATTATGCTCACGACCCTATCCTCTGAAGGTTTTTGAACCAAGTGAGAGAACAACAGACAAGCAAAATCACAGTGTAGTCCTTCATCTCTCGAGATGAGTTCATTGGAAAACGTTAACCCAGGCATCAGACCGCGCTTTTTCAACCAAAACAAAGCAGCAAAACTACCGGAAAAAAATATGCCCTCCACAGCAGCAAAAGCAACAATTCTTTCTCCAAATGTGGAGTTTTTGGAGCTGATCCAGTTCAATGCCCAGTCAGCTTTCTTCCGTACACAAGGCAAAGTCTCAATAGCATTGAACAAGAAGTTTTTTTCCTCGGGATCAGTGATGTAAGTCTCTATGAGTGTGCTGTACATCTCAGAGTGGATATTCTCGATAGCTATCTGGAAACCATAAAAGCAACGTGCCTCGGTGACTTGCACTTCCTGGCTAAACCTCTCAACCAGATTCTCATTCACGATACCATCGGACGCAGCAAAAAATGCAAGTACGTGTGATATGAAATGCCTCTCGTTTTTAGTGAGGTTTTTCCAATGATCCATATCTCTGCTAAGGTCCACCTCTTCCGTGGTCCAAAACGAAGCTTCTGCTTCCTTGTACTTCGCCCATATGTCAGGGTACTGAATAGGGAAAACCACAAACCTTCTGGGGTTCTCTCGAAGAAGAGGCTCTATCTCTGGATCGAAGTTACTGGCGTCTTTACTGTCTTGGATCTTAGACGTTCCTTTAATGGTCTTAGAAGGGGAATGGTCCAGGATGATTTTAGCTTTGTTGGGGGACAACACTACGTTCTCATTTTTGACGGAAAGTACCATCTCGTTTTCTTTATCGAAAGCAGGCATTCTGGTAGCTGCGAACAAACGTAAAAATGTTGAAATGAAACTTGAGAACCGTTATTAGATAATGACTCACCGAATAGGGAGATTGGAGCCAAGAACACAAACCTCTGCCTATTGAGACCATATAATAGGCGCGAAATGGAGCGTTCTGTTTATATACGGAGATTGGTTTGGCGCGAAAAGGTACAACGCTTCGTCGATCGTAACCATAGGTTATTGGGCTTATAACCTCAAAACTCTTCTTTCGTTTTGGAACGAAATAACGATTTAAAAAAGGAACTGGTTATTAGACCGCCATCGCGGCTATATATCAAAATATAAACCGCCGCGGCGGCTACATAATAAAAAATTAACAACCCCTCGGGCTCTTCTGTAGAAGTGGCCCTCCCAGAGCTTCGTACCACTGTACCTACATACTAGAAAATTATCAGCCGCTGCAGATGCACCATACTAACTTTGTTTACTTCATTTTACTGTATCACAGTATAATATTTCATAACATAATTGGTGTGACTTCAACATATAATAATAGCATATTACGTAACAAGAGTTGTAAATCGCTTATTACGCACCAAGTGGTGATAGAGTTACACACGTAGCCGCGAAGCAAATGTTCAACTGTTGGACGACTATTATCGACTTGTTTTTAAGGATGCGGTCTCAGTTATCAATACGTTAAATCTCAAATATCTCGATAACTGTTGAGTATGATACTTCAAACGTACTCAGAATTCAATGCAGAATTCCGAAATGAAATAGAAAATATCTAGATATTTCCTTTCCAAAAATGCAATTCATGGTTGTTACTTGTCTTAGGGCTACACTGTGTACATAAATTCACCATCAGAAAAACCACCGCCGAAAATTAAAATCGACGCGTGTACGTGCGTTTTTCCAAAGAAGTAAACTTGTACTTTTCAAATGAATTTGCTCACTGTATAGCCTCCAGAATGTTTGGGTTGATTTAAAAATAATAGAATGAGTAAATCGTTTTTATTTATTGATCATTATGTAGTCAATAATGTCTATGCACTAGATACGGAACTATAAAAATAGGAAAATAGAAGCTGTACAGGTAATATAAATAAATAGACTTAATTTCTATGGTATATAATACTTATTTTTATGATGCAGAAATGAATGTGAGATGAACTTTTCTACAATCCCCCATATCTACCACCTCAGTGGAGAATTTTCAGTATGTGGAAATTTATGAGGGCTGAAATAATAAGAAACTTTGTCAACATCATATTGCTATGAAGCGATTTCGACTATTGTACTCGTACCTTGAATTGACAACAGTTACATTCTGTGAATTCACCAATGGTTGCAACTTCTCGATGAACCTTTTATAATTCCTATCAAGTTCTCTTTGGTAATCTCTTTGGTCGAGTCCTATCAAATTTTTGTTTTTTCTCAAAGCATCAAGACACCTGTAAAGCAATCCATTAATTTTTTTCTATGTTCAGTATGAAATAAGGAATCAGTATGAAACTGAAATTTTTGACTATGGTTTCATTGTTACATTGATGTAATACAACTAGCTAGTGGGGCTACTTCAACACCCAACTCGTTTTCAAGTCTCTTGATAAACCATGATAAACATGACATGGCATGGGTGAATCTGTAGAATCTGTAAAAACTGCCAGCCGAGATATAATTGAATACTGTCTGTAAGTTATTCGAGGAGGTGGCACATTCATTTTCTCAGTTTATGTGGGACTCTCTCTTCTCGTTTTCAAAAAACAAAAATAGAAATTATAGTAATTATCTCAATATATTTGTAGTGAGGATAGATTGATGATCGGCCTCAAAATTTCACTTTGCTTGGAATTTAACCTTCATGTAGATCGATCTGTCCTTACTACAAATATATCGCAATAATTTTTAATAACTTCTACTCTATTTTTTAGAAACGAGGAGAGAAAATCCCATGAAAAGCTGAAAAATGAATGTACCACCTCCTCGAAGAACTTACAGACAGTATTTAAATGCTTTGTTGATCGGAAAACCTGTGACTCACTTCATTCGAGTTTGTTTCCTTCATTTTGTTCATTTTATTAGACATTGCAAGGTGTTACATTACCTCACAATATGATAGTTCTTCAACACACTATCAACAATTGTCAAAAACACACACGAAAATCCAAGATACCACTTGTTCAACGTTCGAAAACAACTAAAACATACACACAATAACCACGCCGAACAGAGAGATTACTCACTATCCTCCATATTTGTTTACGTCTCGTAGCGCCCTCTTCGGTAGTTGAAATCGCCAATTACAATCTCAAAACACCAACCCATTGTACAGAAATCTGCAATGATGTCGCCATCTTCTGGGGAGTTTCATAACTATCATGTCATTTCAACAAAACTAACACTTTTAAAATTGTTTTCACCCGGTGAAATGATCACTAAATTCATATCAGAAACTAGAAGAAACCATAATTTCGTGTCCGTACCGCGGCCAAATTCGACCTGTCACACAGCTGTCATCAACGGTTAAATGTTGATTCGGATTTTGCCCTCTTGTGGAACCGTTTCGAAATGTTTCCTCAATAGACCCGTCATCTATTGGTGATTATGAAAACTCCAGGCCATCGGCGGAAATCCAATTGTCCGAATCCAATAGACCCTTTCAGCCTGACCATGATGAAATAGGACTGACAAGACAACCGAAAAGTCGACCCACCAGCTAGTTCATTACATCATTATGGTTACGTACTTTTTGGAGAAATCCTTGAAACATAACCTCAACTTGTTTTGGTGCTTGGTGAGCGGTTTCCCGTCCCCAGGCAAGAAAGTGATGGCCATTTCCAAGGGCCCTTGGTTCACGGTGGTGCCAATACAACCTTGGAGCACCATCTGTAGAATTTTAGGGTCTGGAGGTTCTTGCTGAGTCGCGCTAGCTAGCTCTATGGTCTTTTTCTGGATATCCTCGATAGCGACCTAAAGAAATTGACAATATAGTATCATTGATAGTAATCACAGCTCTAATAGATTCTTAGATATCAATTAGGATGAGAATATGAACTGGAAAGAACATTGTTGAAAAATAACATCCTTGAAATTTCCTTGCAATTAATTTGAGAGATGTATTGGAAATAAATCAACTGATGAATCTGTATTATGCACAAGTAGATTCAAGATTGCGGTATGGTATTTGTATTTGGGAAAATTCTACTGATGTATCCGATATTTTCAATATTTTCGTAAATTCATTATTTTGCCCCTAACATGCCTTTTTGTATTGTTTTGTTTTCGTATGTTTTTTTATGTAGCATTCTCGAAAAATGAAATATCACACAATTCACCTGATCCTATGGGCTTGAGAGTGTTTGAAAAGTTACAAAACTGTGTGAAAACCAGTTAGTTGATTTCAAAAACAAACTAACAACATTCCTGAGTGATAATTTTTTTTTTTCAATATGAATGATTTTTGTTCAAGCGTTTGTTGAAGTTTTGTATTATTATTTGTTCATTCTTTATGAATTCATTTTAATCAGCAATTTCACACTGTGCTGTAACCACAATATATGCAAATACAAAAGAAAACAATTAAAATAAATTAATAATTACGATCTTCACCGTCTTTTAGAATGTTGTCAACAAATAAAAATCAAAAAGTTCTGAATCTACATTGTATGTATTAGCTAGTCTCAAAATTCTACCTATAGACTCATTCAGACCATAGTTGAAGTTACTGAAGATTTCTGAATTTCTAGTTTTCTTTGGATTAATGTAGAGTAGAGATCATAAATTCAAAACACCATTCATGAATAAAAGAATTGGGCAAAAAAGTTACATATATCAGAGTTTGAAACTATACAACAGAAAAATATCAAAAACATAAATGCATTTAAAAAACAACTGAAAATATATATTATCTCTATACCCCGTTCTCGTTTTACCCATGCATGTAATATATGCACATTATATATATGTATATAGTTATTACCATATTTATTTATTTATTTATTCATCAGGAAATTATTATTGAAACCGAATTAAATTTTTCTATATTCATTGTCTGCTACTTTTAGGGTTATCTAATTTTTATTTATTATAATCACAACTTCTTATCAATTGAATTTTTTAAAATTATTGTATTTTTCAAATTGTTTATTGTACTATGTCTGTCACACACAAGCGATGCTTTCGTGACGTATTACGTTCACTTCTTACCTTGTAACTTACTTGTACCTACTTTATTTGCAAGTTATTGAAATAAACGTTTATTATTATTATTACTATAATGTAACATGGACAATGTAAAATGTAACAATCCAAATGAATGATGATCAAGTTATTTGTTATTAAAAAGACACCAGTGTTTCGTACCTCTATGGGAGTCAAAGTTATTTGTGATCGTGCCACAACTTGTATCCTAGTCTTCACGTATGGAAAATGTACAGCTGTAGTGAGAATTGTCTTTCTCTTGTACTGATCACGTAATTCACCGTGTGCCTTTCCAGCCATCGTGAAAGGTGTTGCATACATGAAACGCTCTGCAATCAAAATATAATGAGTACACGAAAAGTGAGGTTAAGATTGTTAAATCGCTCACTGATATTGAAATTCTTATCGAAGTGGGTCTGCCTGTATCTGAGTTCGTATTGTTCGAAATACGGCTCAACGTAAGTTATCTGTATATAAGCCTTTTCCGGGTCCAAAGACCCGAGATCGACGATATTGGAATCTTTGATTACTATAACGTTATCGGCACCGAAACGCTCCGAATAGAAGTTCTCCAAACGGCTGAAAATCTCTGGAAGCTTCGTCAGAGTAGGTTCTTTGTAGATGAATTCCTCCCTATCCAAGTCCCCGAATTTCGACCCGTAGAATCCCACCCTGAAGTAAGTACCGAACATCCTCTTTCCCGATAGTTGATCTATTCTCGTATAGGCCTCATGCAGTTTCCTGAAGAAAAAATGTTTAGATCTATGGAAGATATTCTAGCTCTCTGTTGAAGAATCTACTTGAGTAATATTATGTTTCGGTGTATATTTTTCATATAATATAAAATAAAAGAGTATATACTCTTCCCGACGACGGACCTCTGAAGGACATCCTGTGAGATGAATGACACCCTGTATGATAAAATGGCTGAAAAAATGAACTTTGGGTAGCTTCTTGCTGTCGATAAAATAAACCGTTTTCGAGAAAAAATATAAATATAAGTCATGGTCCTTTTTATTCAAAATGAATCATTAAGTTGTTTATTATTATTTTCCTCGAAAACGGTTTATTTGATAGACAATGAAAAAGAATACTTATATATTTATTTATTTACTATATTTTAGAATATTTCTAGTTCAAGGTTCAAACTATACAAATCTATTCAGGCTTTTATCATAGAGACTTCTCAAACCTGAATATGAAAATGGCAAACTCAATATTAATTAATAAAAAACACCTTGTAACTAGAATTCCTCCGTCTGCCAAACTGTCACTTTTCAGTGTCAAACCCAGATTACCATTAAAAATTTTGCGAAGAGAAGTGTTCTAATTGTGTTGAAAACGGGTGCAGATTCGTTCCCGAAACGTCCACTAAGGTAAGTGTAGAAGTTTCATTCTTATTAAATATATTTATATTTCCATATTTTTCAAAAAACAAGGTGTCACTGACAAATAGAGAGTTTCTCTTTTAGATCTTCAAAGGTTCAATTTCAAGGGCAGTGACATTTCGGGGCAGACCACAAAATCTGTCCTTACAACAAATATATCGAAATGATTTTCGGTAATTTTGCACTTATCATGCGATGGGTTTCTCTTCGATTTTTTTTTCTTGGAACCTAGTTATTTCGACCTCAGGAAGCCGAATTTCACAATGAAAACGTGCGCAAACTTATATTTTTCGAAATATTCCAGGAAAAAGTATGAAAATCAACCTTCTTTCTTTGGTTCGTTTTGGGTACGCATGGAGTTCCTTTTCTCACACAGGATACTTTTTATACCTTCCTTGAACATCCAAGAAGTCAAAAAGAAGGGAAACATCCTCGAATTAGTTATATCAACGTTCTTTAGCATCTTGGAGGAAGGTGGATCCATCAGCATTTTTCATATGACCGGCGCTGTCAAATGAGAATCTACGTCAGAATCACTAGTTCTGTGAGTCAAAATATCACAGATTGACATTTGACAGCGCCGTCCATATGACAGAAGGATTCATCAAAGATGCTGAAGACGATGAATTAAACTTCTTAGAAGATGTTTCTCCTTCTTTTTAGCATCTAGAATGTATAAGGAAGATATAAAGAGTATCTTATGTGAGAAATGAAACTTCGAATGGCTATGGTGCCTACCCAAACCAGGCCGAATCAAGAAGGGTGATTTTCATACTTTTTCCTGGAATATCTCGAAAAATATAAGTTTGGGCACTTTTTTATTGTTAAATTTGGGTTCCTGAGGTCGAAATACATGAGTAACAAGAAAAAAATCGAAAAAACCCATCGCATGATAAGTGCAAAATTACCTGTGTGTCTCCGACTAAATGAGAGTTGATATTTTGATTTTTTCAATGAATGGTAGTCTAATATTTCTTTTGGTTCTTTTGGTTTATACAGGTTTATTTTTGGCTCCAAATTGACTAGTTGATGTATAATAAATCAAAGAATAATATATGTGGCTTACATATTTCAAAGAAATGTCATGTCTAATTCTGTAAAGTACTCCAATTACTGGTGATATACATTTTTTAAATTGATTAAATATGTCTCAACCATGATAAATTTCGATCAGTGATCAAGCAAACAAATTCGATATCCGAAGAATATCCATTATGTTCCATCGAAAAATCAAATCATATCGCCTCACCCGTGAATATTGGCCAACTTCTTGAAATCCCTATTGTTCTCCGCGATGGGGATCAACACCCTGTAGATATCGTTCATGGGTTCGTACAGGGCGGCCACGTTGAAGCTGATGGCCGCCTGCTCGAGCAGCCCGAGGAGGCCGGCCTCGGTGAAGTGGGAGCCCAGGCAGCCCCCTTCTCTCTCGGGACTCAGGACGTCGTCGGAGACGGCGCTCTCTTCGAGAACGTTGGGGCTCACGCGTTCCAAGGCCGCCGCGCCGGACGGCAGATGGGGCAACGATTCCAGCATCACCTAGAACGATCGACATGTTTTCGATGAACGTTATGTTTTTTTTTTGTTTTTTTTTTTATCTGTGGACAACACGAAAGGGAAACCTATGATGTTCGAGGAACATCGTGTTAGCCAGCGGTGGAATTTTGGGAAAGAAGGAAGGTGTTGGAATTTCTCTCGAAAGTTTGGAGGTTGTAAGAATCAGGAAAGACTTCACTAGGCAAAGAATTCCACAACTTTGCCGTTCTATTGATGAATGATACTCGGTATAGCGATGTTCGACAGGTCTCGAGCCTGACAGTGTAGGAGTGACCAGCTTGAGCTCTTCTGGTTTGTCTACTAGGAATCGCGCGTGGTGGCATAATAGATGATATTTCCGTTGAGCCCCGACCGTGAAAGTACCTATAAAAAAGGCAGAGATCGCCGACCTTTCTACGATGATCTAGAGAGGTCAATGATTTGGTGAGTGTTTTGTCATCGACTAGGCGAATAGCTCTCTTCTGAATTGAATCTAAGAGCTTTAGCGTATGTTTGGGGGCTGAGCTCCAAACATGCGAACAGTACTCCAGGACAGGTCGAATTTGTGGTTTGTAGATCATAAGCAGCTGCTGGGATGTGAAGTATCTCTTCGCACGGAATAGAAAACCGAGTTTTTGTGAAGCAGTTTTCGCAATGGACCTCACATGATCGTCCCATGAGAGAGCACTGTTGGTGGTGACACCCAGCGTGGATATTGACGACCTCATGGGAACAGTGGTACCCGACATCTTCAAATCGAGCATTGTGTGATCAGCCTTCTTGGTGAACATACAAGCTTGAGTTTTAGTCGCATTGAACTGTACTAGATTCTCAGATCCCCATTCCAGAATTCTTGTCAGATCCTCATTTAAAGCATCAACCTGTCTTCGCCTTGCACCTCTGGCCTCGTTGGATGATATAGGGGCTCTAGAGGAAAAGGCGGAATGAAGTGTACTATCATCCGCAAAGCTATGAACTGGGCTGGAGGTCACATTCAACAAATCGTTGATGTGGAGCAAGAACAAAGTTGGTGCCAAGACAGAGCCTTGTGGAACACCAGCATTGATCGTCATTGTATCAGACGATATCCCGTCTACCACCACGTAGAGCGATCTATCTGCAAGAAAACTCGATAGTAAAAGACACAGTTGGGGCGGCAAACCATATGACGGAAGTTTCGCTAGGAGGCCTTGGTGCCAAACTCGGTCAAATGCTTTGGAGATATCCAAACACTTTTCAGTGTCAAAATCGGAAAAATTGAAAAAAGTTTACGAAGAGAAAAATATTTCAATTGTGTTGAGAACGGGAGCAGATTCGTTCCCGAAACGTCCACCAAGATTAGTAGAGGTTTTATTCTTATTAAATATATTTGTATTTCCAAATTTTTCAAAAACAAGGTGTCACTGACCAATAGAGAATTTCTCTTTTAGGTATATAAAGGTTTAATTTCAAGAGCAGTGATATTTTGGGGCAGATCCCAAATCTGTTTTTACCACAAATATATTGAAATAATTTTTAATAACTTCTACTCTATTTTTTAGAAACGAGGAGAGAAAATCCCATGAAAAGCTGAAAAATGAATATACCACCTCCTCGAAGAACTTACAGACAGTATTCCTAAATAATAGCAAACTCATAACCAAAATCTGATATCATAACACAGTACCAACGTAAAATGAATAAATGTCTTTCATAACTGTGAAGGTCGATTAGACACAAAATAAAATTATTTGAAAAAAAAAAAGAAATATCTTCGAGTTGGACTGACCAAATATTCGGCTACTAAAGCAGCAGAATGCACCAAACACATCCCGGCCTCGGTGTGGTTCCCCCTCTCCATGTGCTTCTGCGCCATGTTGGCCAGCCAGGTCAGCCTCAGGTCGGGCGAATTCTGATACCCCTTGGCTATCCTGTACATCAGATCGAGCAGCATCTCCGGATCCTCCTGGAACTCCTTCATCTTCACGGTATCGGACAGTATCATGTGCAAGTTGAACACCAAGTCTCTGACCTGCTCGGGGAACGTGGTCTCTTGCAGTTCGCTGTCCCTTTCGCCGTACTCCAGGATGGTCTTCAACGAACGCCGCAGCGATTCGTCGCTGAAGGAGGCCGAGGTGCCCACCAAGCTGCTCAGAGACATGGTCACTTGCATCTTGACCCTGGCGAAGTTCTGCAATGCGTCAATTGTGGGTTATCAGAGCGAAAGTGCCTCGGAGCTACTCACGTTTCCGATTTGGAAGGTGTGTCTCATCAGTAGGTATAGAGATGCCGCTGCTTGAGACCGCACCGAGGCGATTTGCGACCCGCAGTGTTTCAACAGCAGAAGGCAAAGGTCCGCGCAGTGGGTACTCTCCTCGTCGAAGAGAGCACTGTGGAACTGGAAATCACCAACTCATAACCATTTTATTTCTTCATTTCATTTCGAAATATCGAATACAATGTTTAAATACATAAATATGATCATGGTGATCATGATCCTATCCAAGGCAACGTTAGAAAATTAAACCAAATCGCTTTACCTGGATACTGTAGGAGTTACTAGTTCTCCTGAAGAGGGCACTATTTTCGACTAAATTTAGGGTGGCAGAACTGACAACAGTGAGAACTGCAGTTCTACCAAACTTGCAATAAAACAAAATTGGAACATGAATAGACTTTTGTGTATCTAATTGTTGTATATTTGATGAAATCATGATGAAAAGATTCGAATGAGTGGAATCAAAACATTCGAAAGACACCATGGGATTCGAAACGAATTTTTTTGTACAATAATGGCGCCATATTCAGGAAAACCCGCGACTTCTACATCACTCGGAGGTATTCTCATTTCATTATGAACATTATGAGCAAAATTTTTTCAATATGCTGTCGGTTTTGACATATTGAAAAATTTTGCGAATAGAAAAATATTCTAATTAAGATAAGTCGGGGGTTTTATTCTTATTGAATATATTTGTATTTCCAAATTCTTCAAAAACAAGGTGTCACTGACAAATAGAGAATTTCTCTTTTAAGTATCTGAAGGTTTCATTTCAAGCGTAGTGACATTTTGGGGCAGATCACAAAATCTTTCCTTACTACAAATATATTGAAATAGTTCGTCGCCAAATGAGCTCAAAAATATACAGGATACAAAAAGATTCAAAAGTAATCTCAAAAAATACTTGATCACAACATTTTGATTTCATCAAAATAATCTTCCATTTGGATACTTTAAACTTAGCATTGATATGTGAGATCTTGGTTGTATCTTTGTTTTAACACACTTTTAATCAATAAACTTCGCTAAACAATAGATTTGAGTGAATAATATCATACTATCAGCTCAATTCGAATGAAAATAACTGTCAATGTCGTATTTCTCACTACAGTGTGAAATTGACATGGCATATCAAAATCTTTTGCCAACAGTCAGCTGATTTTTGATCGTTGAGTCTCTTTCTTATAGTCGTTTCAATTTCTCTCTCTAAGCTTGATCTAGTAGAGAATACACAGGGTGTAACTTAAATGATGTCATTGATTTCAGATGGTGATCCCTTGTCATATTTTTTGAAAAAAAGTTAATATAAACATGTGTGAAACGGAGTTTCCAAAGTTTAATGAAAAATCGGTTTTTCATGAGTAACTCGAAATTTTTCTTTGTGTATTTTGAACAAACTCCATGTGCGTTTTATTTATAATACGATGCTTCTTGTCATGAAATTATATTTTGAATTTTGTTTCCAGTCGTGTCGCAGAGGCTGGCATGATTTTTACCATAAGCAATCAACATCGAGCTCATCCGATATCTAGAGAGCTCAAGGATCGTGAACGACCGGCAATATGGCTTTCGTCACCAGAGGTCAACTGGAGATCTGCTTGCCTATGTGACACATAAGTGGCAGGTGTCAATAGAGAAACATGGGGAGTCTCTGGCTGTAGCCTTGGATATCTCCAAAGCATTTGACCGAGTTTGGCACCAAGGCCTCCTAGCGAAACTTCCGTCATATGGTTTGCCGCCCCAACTGTGTCTTTTACTATCGAGTTTTCTTGCAAATAGATTACTCTACGTGGTAGTAGACGGGGTCTCGTCTGATACAATGACGATCAATGCTGGTGTTCCACAAGGCTCTGTCTTGGCACCAACTTTGTTTTTGCTCCACATCAATGATTTGTTGAATGTGACCTCCAGCCCAGTTCATAGCTTTGCGGATGATAGTACACTTCATTCCGCCTTTTCCTCTAGAGCCCCTATATCATCCAACGAGGCCAGAGGTGCAAGGCGAAGACAGGTCGATGCTTTAAATGAGGATCTGACGAGAATTCTGAAATGGGGATCTGAGAATCTAGTACAATTCAATGCAACTAAAACTCAAGCTTGTATGTTCACCAAGAAGGCTGATCACACAATGCCCAATTTGATGATGTCGGGTATAAACTGTTCCTATGAGGTCCTCAATATCCTTGCTGGGTGTCACCACCAACAGTGCTCTCTCATGGGACGATCATGTGAGGTCCATTGCGAAGACTGCTTCACAAAAACTCGGTTTTCTTTTCCGTGCGAAGAGATACTTCACATCCCAGCAACTGCTCATGATCTACAAAGCACAAATTCGACCTGTCCTGTAGTACTGCTCACATGTTTGGAGCTCAGCCCCCAAACATACGCTTAAGCTCTTAGATTCAATTCAGAAGAGAGCTATTCGCCTAGTCGATGACACAACACTCACCAAATCATTGACCTCTCTAGATCATCGTAGAAAGGTCGGCGATCTTTGCCTTTTTTATAGGTACTTTCACGGTCGGTGCTCAACGGAAATATCATCTATTACGCCACCACGCGCAATTCCTAGTAGACAAACCAGACGAGCTCAAGCTGGTCACCCCTACACTGTCAGGCTCTAGACCTGTCGAACATCGCTATACCAAGCATCATTCATCAATAGAACGGCAAAGTTGTGGAATTCTTTGCCTGGTGAAGTCTTTCCTGATGCTTACAACCTCCAAACATTCAAGAAAAATTCCAACACCTTCCTTCTTTCCCAAAATTCCACCGCTGGCTAACACGATGTTCCTCGAACATCATAGGTTTCCCTTTCGTGTTGTCCACAGATAAAAAAAAAAAAAATCTCTGTGACGACACTGGAAGTTCAATCGGTAAGCTAATATCATGAAGAGAAGCCTAACAATTCAAATCAATTTATTAAAAAAAAATAATAAACATATAATACATCTATATGTGATGATGTTCGTTAGTACATTTTTACAACTATGCACCTAGGTGAGTTAACACCTGTGTTACAACAACAAAGACACCTAGTTTCATCAAAATCTTTCAAGTCATCAATAAGAAACCTATTTTAAAGTAACACTCAGACACCTCGTTACTCTGAAACGAAGCAAATTAGGACACACTTCCACATGAACCTTTTATCATGAAATTATTGTTACTCGTCTCCTTAGTTGCAGAAGCAACCCTCAGAAGCCCCGAAGGGCTTGTGCGAGTGAAGGAGACGGGGATCTACAGTTTATACAAGTGGAATCCAAACCACTGTATGATTTGGGATAGATGATTACCATCACCTTCCTCATCAATGACATCATTTAGGCTATATATTATCATATCTTCGGTTCTAACCTTGAAAACCAGGCTACGTTGTGACGAGAACATATGGGGCAGCACGGTGGTGCTCTGGTTCTTCCCGAGAGCGTGCAGCAAAACTGACAACGCCAAGCCGACTAGATGCTGCTGAGAATCCCACTGAGATATGGTGGCGACACAGCGCTCCAACGTATCCAGGATGATGAACGAGGCCTCCGTGGCGAAATGACCTTCGAGATGCACATCGGTCATCGCATCCTCTTTGGGACGGTCTATTTGCTCGAATACCGGGCGGTAATTCATCTGATCCTTCCTCCAGCGCACTTTTTCGGTCGGCGCTGCACCTGAATGCAAGAAGTGACGGTCATGATCGGCGACATTCCTTCCACCGAAGTCATTGAAACTCGGGAGACGAAAAATGTTCGATCGATAATGATAGTGATCTTTATTATTTCCGAAGAACAAGATGCACGCGTTTTTAACTGGGATCAGATATCATGAATTTTGAACAAGATACAATTCAATATAATACTATTGGAGTCATATTTGACGAACAGAAGTCAAAGAGTAATCTTAGAGGATAAAGTATCTGAAACCTCCTATGTAATGAGCGGTGTACCTCAGGGAAGCATATTAGGACCGCTTCTATTCACATTGTTCACTTCAACATTTCCTGAATGTATGTAATATTGTAATCATCACATCAATTAACACACTTTGTGAAAAAAGTGAACCATTTCTATGCTCACTGAACCAATTCAAATCACAGTTAAAAGTCCACAACTAAAAAGTTGTCTAATACTACAAGTAAAATGTTACACACGTATCACAATAATAGTCTTAAGCTGTCCTGTAATTGGACAATAAAGTGTTTATTTATTCATTTATTTATTGATAAAGTGTTTATTTATGTATGCTGATGATACCCAATTATACCTAACTTGAGATCCGAAAAATAATATATTATCAACAACAATTTGATTAACGTAGACCTGGATTCTTTATTACATACCTCCAAGACACAGCTACTCAAAATTAATTCGCGAAAATCGTGTGCTCTTTTATTTTATTTTGTGATTCCGTTCAAAAATAGCACAAAAAATCTTGGACTAGTGCTGGATCACAAACTACGTTCCGAAATGCGTCTGTCACATGCTAAAGAAATGTTATTTCAATCTAAAATTGATTTACCCCCACAGATACTCTCTTGTAAATGATATTAAAAAAATACTTTGCGACTCTTTGGTACTCTCTCAGTTTAATTACTGCGATTCTGTTTATGGACCCTGTTTAGATTCCGTCGATATTAAACGTATACAAAAAGTTCGAAATTCTTGTTTTCGGCTCATTTTTGGTATCAGAAAAAATCAGAAAATTTCTCATAAATTGAAAGATATGAACTGGTTGAACATGAAAAACAGGCGTAGACTGCATATGGTGTGTAGTTTCTATAAACCAGAGTACCATTACGAAAAAATCACATTTAGAAGTGATATGCATAATCTGGATATTCACCGTCTTTGAAAGGTGAATAATCACTAATAATTTGAGAAAAAATTACATCACAAAAATAGTGAACTTTACAAATAAATCAAACCATTAGACAAAAGAAAATATTGATGAAACTTGGATTAAATGAAAAATTGCCTAATTGACTAATCATTCTGCATGCATCTGCATGAGAATATGTTTCCTCGCTTCAACTTTGAATTGCATAATGTCAATAAATTTTTTTTACATCGTCAGGTAATTCATTGAACTTTGAAATTGCATCGTGCGTGAATTTTTTCTGTACGATTTTAGAATTTGTCGCATCGACATGAACCAAATCATATTGTCTAGTATGATGATTATGAATTTGGAAATTTCTTGTGAGCACGAGATTTGATTTCAGCTTTTTATTGAAGATGGTTTACGAAATTTTCAGATAAAATAGTTGATTGAATCGATTTTCGGATTGAATAAATGATTCAGTTAAACAGTTATACTACAATCTAACTCAGAGTCATGAATCTGCTTTTTTGAAACGGTTCAGAAGAAAAACTTTTTTCCGCTATATTGCCAAATTATTTACCGAAACTTCCACCACTAAGATAAGTAGAGATTTTGTTATTTGTCTTCCCATTTTTTTCGGAAAACAATGTGCCACTGACATATAATTAATTTTTCTTTCAGATATCTGAGGTTAGATTTCAAATGCAGTGACATTTTTTGGGAAATTACTACAAATAATGTATTCAATTAATTATACTGTCTGTAAGTTCTTCGAGGAGGTGGTACATTCATTTTTCAGCTTTTGATGGGATTTTCTCTCCTCGTTTCTAAAAAATAGAGTAGAAGTTATTAAAAATTATTGCAATATATTTGTAGTAAGGACAGATTTAGGATCTGTCCCAAAATGTCACTGCGCTTGAAATTAAACCTTTAGATACCTAAAAGAGAAATTCTCTATTGGTCAGTGACACCTTGTTTTTGAAAAAATTTGGAAATACAAATATATTTAATAATAATAAAACCTCTACTTATCTTGGTGGACGTTTCGGGAACGAATCTGCTCCCGTTCTCAACACAATTGAAATATTTTTCTTCGTAAACTTTTTTCGATGTTTCCGATTTTGACACTGAAAAGTGACAAGTTGATATAGATAGAACTTAGCATCCACTTCTGAAACTTGAATATGAAAATAGAAAATTCGATATCAATTAATGAAAACACCTTGTTACCAGAATTCCTCCGTCTGCCAAATTGTCACTTTTCAGTGTCAAAATCGGAAACATCGAAAAAAGTTTACGAAGAAAAATATTTCAATTGTGTTGAGAACGGGAGCAGATTCGTTCCCGAAACGTCCACCAAGATAAATAAAGGTTTTATTATTATTAAATATATTTGTATTTCCAAATTTTTTCAAAAACAAGGTGTCACTGACCAATAGAGAATTTCTCTTTTAGGTATCTAAAGGTTTAATTTCAAGCGCAGTGACATTTTGGGACAGATCCTAAATCTGTCCTTACTACAAATATATTGCAATAATTTTTAATAACTTCTACTCTATTTTTTAGAAACGAGGAGAGAAAATCCCATCGAAAACTGAAAAATCAAATAATTATATTTATTTCTATTTTTATTTTTAGAAACGAAGAGAGAAAATACGAAAAACCTGTAAAAAATAATATACCATCTCCTCCATTGAGATATCCAGTACGTGATATTATTTTTGAAGCGAATGTGTTATTCATTCATACCATTATAATTTCCATTTATTATTTTTCCATTATTTTCAGTTTTTAGTTCATGTTCACATTGATACATTCGTCTATGCTGTCATATTGGTGGATCTTGTGCCCGTTTGAACAATAAACCATTTTATTTTTTTTTCCAAAGTAAACAAATCTCCTGTGTTTCAATTCCTCCGCCTTCACCCAACATACCTTTCCTGCGTTGCATCATCTCCCGCGCAGATCCCTGCCCCAGAATGACGTCTTCCAAGCGCGCGCGCATGTCTTGCGTGCCCTGCGCATGCGCATACCCGGAAGGGGGCGGAGCCCGTCTCCGCGGCTTGTACTCGAAACAGCTGGCGCACGCGTCCAACAGGTGCAGCAACGTCACCAGCCGAGACGAAGACAGTTCGCCCAGCCAACGCGACAGCGAGTCGCGCTCCACGTTCTTCAACACCCACAGGACGCACGTGAGGATGTTACGCGTCACGTCGGCGGCGACACCTTGTTTTCGAGACTGCAACTGAAAGATGAAGAGATTCATAATCAAATCGAAATATCCTTTATTGTCGAAAAATGAGTATCTTGTAGACAAAGTCATAATAATTCTTTGCCTAGTGAAGTCTTTCCTGATGCTTTCAAGAAGAATTCCAACACCTTCCTTCTCTCCCAAAATTCCACCGCTGGCTAACACGATGTTCCTCGAACATTATAGGTTTCCCTTTCGTGTTGTTCACAGATAAAAGGAGGAAAAACCCTTAGAAAAATAAAAATATGGATACACGGATGAGAGTGTTATTCTCATAATCCATAACAAAGTCAACGTGAATGTAACAATAATTTTAAATTTCAAGCAGGTATTTTTTTTTTCATTTTTCAGCTTTTCATGGGATTTTCTCTCCTCGTTTCTAAAAAATAGAGTAGAAGTTATTAAAAATTATTGCAATATATTTGTAGTAGGGACAGATTTAGGATCTACCCCAAAATGTCACTGCGCTTGAAATTAAACCTTTAGATACCAAAAAGAGAAATTCTCTATTGGTCAGTGACACCTTGTTTTTGAAAAAATTTTGGAAATACAAATATATTTAATAAGAATAAAACCTCTTCTTATCTTTGTGGACGTTTCGGGAACGAATCTGCTCCCGTTCTCAACACAATTAAAATATTTTTCCCTTCGTAAAATTTTTCAATGTTTTCGATTTTGACGGTGGAATTTTGGGAGAGAAGGAAGGCGTTGGAATTTTTCTTGAAAGTTTTGGAGGTTGTAAGCATCAGGATGTACTTTACTAGGCAAAGAATTCCACAACTTTGCCGTTCTATCGATGAATGATGTTTGGTATAGCGATGTTCGACAGGTCTCGAGATATCATTCAATGTATATATTTGGCCAAAACTAGTAAAAGCAGTCAAAATACTAAGAAAAATCAGAAAAATCAGCTAAGTTGGGAATCATTCCTCGAAATAAGTTTCTTTAAAGGAAATTTTCTGGCGAATGCCCATAGTACAAGATGAAAATGCCCAGAACCAATGACAGTCGTACGTGGCGATATCTTTAGAACAATTTGCAACTGTCTGCAAATTCCAGACATCAACGATATTCAAACTTCGCTCCTACTTTTCATTAATCAATCGCTTCTTCTACGTCGGGATCTAACGTCCCTTAAGCCGAAGCCTGAGCGGCTTGAGAAGAGCTGAAGGAGGAACTTGTATAGCGGACTCCGCCAACCACTCCTTGGAAACCGTGTATCGACACCACCAGATCGATTAATTTTGATGAAAAATTACCAGCCGTGGCAGGGTTCGAACCCGCTACCGTTCCGGCAGCTCGATCATGGTTCAAACACCTCGACCATTGCGCTACGGCCCCCCTACTTATCTACGTATGATCGAGCTTACAGACGGAAAGCTGTCGCAGGTGCTGGGAGGCAACTTTCCCGCGATCGCCATAGCCACGGTTTGGTTGATGTTGCTCGGAACCATCTCTTCGTTGTTGTACTGGATCTTGTCGGCTTTGAAGCGATGCAGCAACGGAAGCACGTCCATCGTTATGGAGAGCAACGGGAAATAGAGCGCCGCCACTCTTTGCTTCGCTTCGGACGAACTGTAGCGCGGGTCGCCATCGTGCCAGGAAAGCAGCATGTGCACCGTATCCACCGCCTTGCTATGGAGCGAGGATTGGCTGAAAACACAACGGAATGAGATGCGCTTTCGTTTCGACCAATGCGCTTCGCTCAGCAATCGAAGTGCTCACTTCATATCTAGCAGCACCGTCGCCAGATCGGTCAAGACGATCCCGGCCAGGTAGTGATGTTGTCTGTACTCGGTGGACAGCTCGGCGAAGGTGCTGGCTCGTTCTTGACTGGGCGGCGGTCCGGATAAGAAGGAGTTCTGACTGGTGGAGCTCGTCACGCTCGGACTGGGGGACACATTCGTCCCGGTGGCCATGAAGGGCGACGCGAACGGCAGGTTCAAGGCGACGTAATGCTCGTGGCTGCATATGATCCTCGCGAACTCCAGCTTGATTTCTACCAGCGCCGAGTCTTGGATGGAAGTGATCTTCGCCTGCAAATTGAATATTTCATCATAATGTCATGGAGATTTCTCCCAAAATCATCAAGTCAATGAGCTCTAGAGACTTTGATCGAACGTGGAAATCTATTGGCAGACAGCAAGTGATGTTCATTCACCAAATGCCATTCATGAGATCAACAGAACGATCAATAAACTATCTGAATTCCTCAACATCAACATAAATCTATGATTATCACTACTTCAAAATAGAAATGTCTGGTGGAATGATTGGTAGAAGAACTCAAATATCAATCGCTTTCATATATATTCACTCTAGTTCATTTATTCATGTGAAATGATATGAACTGAGTTATTCCAGTATCACTATATTTTAAATTGATGTTTCTTCTCATTACTATATCTTTACTTACTTAATAATCTTTATTATTCCCAAGAAACAATAAATATGTATAACATATACATATATAGTATATATACATATATAGTACATATACAGTCAATTAGAGTCAAATTTTTTGCTTAAATAATACGAGTGTAATTGCTACAATAATGATTCCAACATTGCGACGGATAATTGAATAATAATTGAGCTGAAATCGCATATAAAATGCAATAATGATATCATCAAATACTCAACAAATCAAATATTGAATTCCTTTTTCTCTACATCGATGAATATTTATTGTGGTCCAGACATATTGAATCAGTAAGAAAAAAAAATATCTCCAATAATTGTCGTACTCTACATGATCAGACACCAAATTTCATCAAAATATTTAAAATGTATTTACTTTTCCTTGATTTATTCTAAATTACAATATTTGATATCTGTTTGGGGTACAGCTAGATTATCAATCACAAATCCACTGAAAGTCCTCCAGAATGAAGTAATCAAATGTATTTATAAATAAGATTATTTGGAACCAAGAAGAAATCTTTATAAACCCAGAGAATTGTTAGATCTTGACTCAATATATAAATTCAAAATTTTGACTTTCATCCAAGCTGTCAAATATAACTTCAAACATTCAAATCTGAATTTTGAAATCAATAGTGATAAACACAAACATATAACCAGACAAACAGATATGTTTTCTCTCATGAAAATTGAATCGGATATCGGTAAAAGATCTATTCGTTATAATCGAATGATATTTTATAACAAATTGCCTGCCAAATTGAGAAAAAATCAACCATCGAAAAATTCAAAAAAGAACTGAAAAAATATCAACTCCTCTGATTTTTTCCCTTTCATCCTACATTAGGACTACCTCATGCATACTCATTTTGTTGTTATTATTATTATACTATAACATTTGTATACCAATTAGTTTGAATTATTCATTCATAGATCCATGATGATCCATGACAACTATTCGATTGTTTGATCTTCAATTTGTTATTTAATAATATTTCCTGTTAAATATATATACAACATGTTGAGAAAATTTTGCGAAGAGAAAAATATTTTGATTGTGTTGAGAACGGAAGCACATTCCTTTCCGAAACGTCCACCAAGATAAGTAGAGGTTTTATTCTCATTAAATATATTTATATTTCCAAATTTTCCAGAAACAAGGTGTCACTGACAAATAGAGAATTTCTCTCTTAGGTATCTAAAGGTTTAATTCCAAGCGCAGTGACATTTTGGGGCAGATCACAAAATCTGTCCTTACTACAAATATATTGAAATAATTTTTAATAACTTCTGCTCTATTTTTTAGATACGAGGAGAGAAAATTCCACAAAAAGCTGGAGAATGAATGTACCACCTCCTCGAAAAACTTATTTTTCAGATATTCCACTAACTGTTCACTCACTAAAATTTCGATAATCTTCTCAATTACTGGAAGTAGATTTATGAGTCTCAGCTCTTCAGGCTCACTAGGTTTATCTAGCTTTGGTACAGGTATTATCGTGCTGCACTTCAAGACTGCTGGTAAAACCCCAGTTTGCAAACACGTTTTTATGATAAACAATATGATATTCAATAATATTTGAAAAATATTTGAAAAATATTCTACCCTTTTACCAACTCAAAATCTTCTACCACGCTTTGGTAGAAAGCCACCTACGATATAGCATAATATGCTGGGGAGGCGCATTGAAAACACATCTTCGTACCTTAGAAAATCTGCAAAAAAGGTTTCTTAAAATTATCATGTCCAAAGAGTTCAGATACCCCTCTGACGCACTATTCCACGAAGCCAAACTGTTGACATACGCCGACTTTTTTATCTTCGAATAAATATAAAATATCACCAGAATAAACGTTTCAACCTACCCAATCATCCATACCCTACAAGGAAAAAATACTATCACGTAGTTCCACAAATGCAGAAATCTATTGGTCAACGAAGTTATCAATATATAGCACCACACATGTACAATTCCGTCCCACAACACATACAAAAAATAAGTAACTCTCAGTCGTTTAAAACAGCACTGAAACAATTCATCTTGAGTCAACCACGACGAAACATTTCAGATATGATATAAAAAAAAATAATAAATGAGGTATTGGCTCACTACTCTCGTCACACTGTTATTATCACATTACTTATTTCATGTTTTTTCTCAATAATTATTTTATTTCTGATTCTATATCCATTAGAAAATTCATCAGGAAGTCTTTGTGCAGTTTGTTCAATAGCTATCAAATCTAATTTTGGAATATGATTCGGAGTGATTGAAAAATTCATTCCTTTTGACAGTATTAATTTTTCAGAATCTGTTAATGTTCTTGAGGATAGGTTTATAGCAGTTCTATTCATGAAATTTTGTTGACGATGTTCTAATCTCAATTTTTTTTAAATTCCTTTCTTCAATGAGTTTATTGAATTTCCCTATGTGTATCAATTTATTCTTGTCATTCTCTTTTTTGTATGAGTTGTTCACAGAAATGAATATATGTGTTGAATCATCTTCGTGTAAAACGTTGTATAAAGTCACTTTTCAGTGTCAAAATCGGAAGTTTACGAAGAGAAAAATATTTCAATTGTGTTGAGAACGGGAGCAGATTCGTTCCCAAAACGTCCACCAAGATAAGTAGAGGTTTTATTCTTATTAAATATATTTGTATTTCCAAATTTTTTCAAAAACAAGGTGTCACTGACCAATAGAGAATTTCTCTTTTAGGTATCAAGCTCAGTGACATTTTGGGGCAGATCACAAAATCTGTCCTTACTACAAATATATTGAAATAATTTTTGATAACTTCTACTCTATTTTTTAGAAACGAGGAGAGAAAATCCCATTAGAAGCTGAAAAATGGATATTTATACTCATTATTTTCATGTTAAGTTATTTAATTATCTTGCGAAACAAGTGTTCTTACACTTATCGCCTTGTGATATTTATACTCTTCTACGTACTTTGATTCTTATTATATGTATACTATATTTCCTCAATAAATATCTTTATTATGATATTATTATTAATAATGACACAATGAGCTAGTCGAGTCGATTCCTCACCTGCATCTGCTTGTTGTACGACCGCAGGAGCTGAAACACCCACCCTCGATCGGCGATCGACAGCAAATCGAAGAAGAAGAACGCCAACGCGGCGTTCAGCTTGTGCGCCTTGCGCGTCTCGCCGGCAGAGTGCGCGACGATCTCGGCGGTGACCGTGTGCACCAGCGTGGCGACGTCGTCCATGAACTGCTCGGAGAACCGCACCTTCCGCGGCGCCTCCAGACACCCGGTGTGCGCCAGATGCTCCGCCATGCTCTTGACCGCCAGCTCGAAGAGGAACCACGCGTTCTGCATGGCCACGTCCTTGGGCCTGCCGCTGGACACGACCCACTGCAGCGCCAGCTCCTGGTGGACGATGCGCTGGCAGCAGGCGGCGTTCGGGCTGAGGGGGTCGAGGAGGGGGGCGCGCAGGCTGGCCGTCCTGTCCAGGCCTCGGGAGTGGACTTGGGCGACCTCCAGGTCGGGGTTGGAGCTGGACCGCGTCAGGGTAGCGTCGGCGTCCGCTTCGGAGGGGCGGTGGCTGTGCAAGGGGTGCGGCAAGTTGCACTGGTATTGGATGTACGTGGCTAAGAGCTGGTTGCGGCCGTGTTGGTCCACCGAAAGGTCTTCGACGTTCTGGATGGAGGCGAGAACGATGATATATATACAGGGTGAGTCGAAAATGTGTACCGAGCTTTCTGGGGGTGATAGAACATTGAAAAATAAGTGTAGTTTGATGATTAAACTCATGGCCCAAAATGCGTATTAAGGGAGATATATCCTTCCAAAGTTGATGAAATTAAAATAATTTCTCCGCATAACTTCTGAACGATGAAAGCCACCCGATTGAAATTTTGTGCATGAATGTATGTTGTCAAAATACATTTTTTCGTCACACTTCCACATTTCTGATATTGTTATAAAGGGTGTTTTCAGAGGGTGAGTCATGATTTTTTGTAGAAAACTTTTTTCCCTGTATTATTTTCGATGAAAAAACAGGAGCATTCGATGGAGCGAAGAAAATTACATGAAAAAGGTACTCTTATTCGAATACAAAAAATTGAGCCGTTCGTGAGATATTTGAGTTCTTGTAGTTACATGATATCAGCAGATTGATTTTATTCATCGCGAGATTCATCGGTATAACGATATTTCAGCAGCATTTGCATTTCCGAAGCACTCGCCAAGCATTAGAAGCATATCAGTTTGTTCAGAGAACGAATAACCTGCCATATTTCTTGAAATCTCAGTTGATAATCGCAGTGATAAATGACACAGAAAAACCACACGAACAAATCGACTACAACAATGTTGACTCGAATGTTGATGACATGAACGTCAAAATTGAGAACAAAATTATTCATCATGGCCTGCTAAAATATTGTTACCGATGAATCTCGCGATGAATAAAATCAAACTGCTGATATCATGTAACTACAAAAACTCAAATATCTCACGAACGGCTCAATTTTTTGTATTCGAATAAGAGTACCTTTCTCATGTAATTTTCTTCGCTCTTGTTTTTTCACCGAAAATAATACAGGGAAAAAAGTTTTCTACAAAAAATCATGACTCACCCTCTGAAAACACCCTTCATAACAATATCAGAAATGTGGAAGTGTGACGAAAAAATGTATTTTGACAACATACATTCATGCACAAAATTTCAATCGGGTGGCTTTCATCGTTCAGAAGTTATGAGGAGAAATTATTTAAATTCTATCAACTTTGGAAGGATATATCTCCCTTAATATGCATTTTGGGCCATGAGTTTAATCATCAAACTACACTTATTTTTCAATGTTCTATCACCCCCAGAAAGATCGGTACACATTTTTGACTCACCCTGTATATATTGTATAATAACAAACACAATGATTTTCCACGAAAACATGACCAAATGAGTTGAGAACTTGTTCATGATCATGTAACTTTATAGTGAAAATATCCAATTTCACCAAATCTTAACATACATCATATCGAATGAGCATAATATACGCAATTGTATATACACAAATAAACAAATAGTTACATAAACAAAACGTGAATGCGTATCTAATACTATTCATATTTTGTATACACAAAAAATTTAATAATATCGAGTAACAATAACACAAAACAACAGTGAGTATTATGATCATAATTAATATCAAAAGTGACGAATTATTTCACATTCAACTGATTTTCCAAAATCTCCGAATTATCAATCAACTAGCCGTTTATTTTATTCAAGAATCCAAAAAACTTTTATTTGCCAAAGAAGAAAATTTAGATATATTTAGAGAACAAAAATTAGATATATACATTTTTCCTTAGCTGGTTATGGAAATCGTTAAATGTCATGAAAAATTGTCTTCAGCACCCGAGAAACATCACTGTTCATAATAGATTATATTAAAGAGAGAAATAAAATATTTGTTCACAATTACAAAAAAAATAATAATACGAATTTCGCATATGACGCCTATGATGGGATTCAATTTCTTTCTTAAATGATCCATATGTTTTGTCCATGAGAGATATCCATCAATACAGAGACCTAGAAATTTTGTTTTGGATTTGTTGTTTAATGATATTGCATCATTCGATATATTGGTTCTCTTTGAAATATACATGAATGAAGATTTGTCATAATTGAGAGTCAATTTATAATTTTGCAGCCAAGATGATACTTTTCTCAAATCACTAGTTATATCAATTACAATATCATTTGAATCTTTCGAAACATCGATCAATGTTGCATCATCCGCGAATAATTTCAGATTTCCTTTCAATTCCAAAGTTGATATTGAATCAATATAAATCAAAAACAGGATCGGTCCTAGTACTGATCCTTGTGGTACACCACACGAGATATTCATGAGGGAACTACAAGTATTATCCATTTCAACATACTGTTTTCTATTTGTTAAATAATAATTATCTACTTTAAGATCAGGATATATATTTTCTCACCGAGATTTTTTCTAATAAAGAACAGAGAGCCTCGAAACAGACATGACCCACGTTCAACGTATGGCCGGACAGTCTGGGTGGTTGGACCAGCAATTCCAAGATACAGTCGAAAATGAGAGGCAGGAACTTGATGATCGTTTCCGGATTGGCTCCAGATAGACCCAACATGGCGGCCCTGAAAACATTCTTCAAACAATCACCGTCGAAGACGTTGCCGTGTGCGCGTTTCTTCGCTCTGCTATTTTTTTGCGAGATGTTTCCATTTATTATGTCAATTGCTCCAACTCTAACCTCAATTCGTTCTCGGATCCGACCTCGCCCAACCGCTGCGGGATGACGCCGGTGCGTACGAAGTCGTAGGCGGCGAAGAACCGCTCGACAGGCGGATCGGAGGCGTGCACGCTCGACACCGCGCCCAGCGACACCGAGAACAGGCCCTTGTGGCCGTCCAACCAGCGGGTGCCGGGCAGGCAGACGTCCGGCGGGATGTAGCTGTAGTTGCGCGGCGGCGGCTCCAGCATCACGGGCAGGCAGAAGTCGCCCGACACGAGCCGCCCGTCGCGGAGAAGGGGCAGCCACTGCAACCACATAGAGTTGGTAGAGATATGGTATTTTTTTATTGCATCTTTTGACAACGCTAACGGAAATCGTGTAGTGTTCGAAGGATATCGTGTTGAGCACGGTGGAATGTTATTATTATTATTATTATTATTGTTGTTTATTATCCCAAGAAACATTACTGTTCATAACAGGGATATGCGAAATAAATTCATAACATAACAAAAAAATCCATGATGGCGAAAAAAATCAGCAATAAATTACAAATGATAAAAAATCAATGAAACAGGAATTCATTTCATTACTAAATTCTAATGATTTCATCCAATCAAAGTATTTTCAACAAATATTTTTTAAGACTGATTTTGAATCTTCTCGTTTGGACAGTTCGTTGTATGAGATAATCCCATTGTAAAAATTTGATCGTTTGCCATTATTTGATTCTTAAGTATTTGTTATCTATGAATTTAATTGTCGTGTTGAACCAGAAAGGCTTGTATCAACATTAAAATTCAAGTTCGGTATTCGTTCTTCACAAAATGAATAAAGCAACAGATTTTGAGTTTATATAATGGAATCAAAATCAATAAAACTTCAGAAACCTGAAGTATTTGTACCCCCACAGATAGATATTGAATATAATGATTTTGAATGAATAAGACAAAATTAAATATTCTCAAGTATCTCGGATTTCAAATAAAATCCTTATGATTGGATTCTGTTTTCTTCTCAAATGATCTATATGCTTATTCCACAAAAATCTTTCAACAATATAAAGGCCTAGAAATCTTGTTGAATTTGCATACTTAATACAGTTGTTATTAAAAATTATTGTATTGTTGCATGTTTCATATATTGATATGTATACGTACAAAGATTTGTTGTAATTAGGAGATGAATTTGCAAGATGATTTTTTTAAATCATTGTTTATATCATTAAAATTTCACGAGAAGTATAAAAATGGTGTATCATCAGCAAATAATTTTAATTTCCCTTTCAATTCCTAAGCTGATTGAATTGATGTACATCAAGAAAGGAATCGGCCCTACACCCCACTCATACAACATATTGTTTTCTATTCATCAAATAATTTTTGAACCAATTGTGAGTGTTGTGAGAAAAGGAAGGTATTGGACTGTTTGGAGATCGTAAGCACTAGGAAAGACATCACTAGGCAAGCATGGAGGTCAGGCAGTGAAAACAAAAGACATTACAACACAAGAGACACTTCAACGTTTTACAAAAAAAGTTTTTCTTCCTTCATTTATAACTCCATTTGATGCACGTATAATGAGGTGTCACAACCCAAATGATGCACATGGAATATTATCATACATGGTGAACTATTTTCCAGATACAGTAACCAACTTCTAGGCCATTGAGAGCGGAAAAAATAGTTTGAAATTATGTTTCTATTCTTTATATTTATGTTTTCATGATATATTTGAATATTCCTGACAGGATTCCTGAAGACCCAGATAGGAGGAAACATTGGTTTGGATTGGTTGGCATTTTAGAAAATCAACTTTCACTCAAATATTATACAAAGTTCTTATTTTCGATAAATTAACAAAGGCTAATTGAATTTTGACTTGATTCATTTGAATGAAAAACAAAACTGGTAAACAATGTGTTGGTCACACGAACGTTGCGATGGTTTTTGGTTGTATTGGCGTACCCTCATTACAAAAAGATATTACTTCAGCTTCAGTGCTTCAGTCCAGTAAGCTTTTTTTGTGACAACTGAACAAAGAATCTTGACGTTCATATACTTTTGATGGGTGGCCGTAGTACATTCAGAATCTGACATGAGTTTTCGTGCGACAAAGAAGTTTTAATTTAGCAGACCAGCGTTATTAAAAAGCGTTTCATCAATGAAACAAACCTTTTCTCTCTTGTGTTTCAATGTCTTCGGTGAAAACATACTACATTCATTTCGAATACTCAAAGTTGCGGAGCAAAGCTCGTTCTAGCCCAAGATGGCCGCCGTGACGGTTGACATATGATGTATGACAGATGATGCGTCTATAACGGCCGCCATGTTGAGTCAGAACCACCTTCGCTTCTCTACTACTAACAGTATATCCCACAGGAGTGTCCACCGTATTCTGTTCCAACTTCTTCTGACATGAAATGTGGTAGAACGTGAAGAGGATGTGATGGTTGTCGGCCAAGGCGGCCGGCAGCTTGATTTTGACTTCGTCGTAGAACAGCGGCGTTTTGCAATGGTAGGTGACGGTGGAGAAGGCCTCGTTGGTCATTTCGGGGCAGCTCGACTTGCCGAAAATGTTGGACAGGGCGTGCTTCTCTTCCTCGCCAGCCATGAGTTGGATGCGAACTGTCAAATTGCGTGCAGAGCCGGTGCGGTTGGAGAAGTTGAGCTCTTTGGGGCTGACGAAGAGGAGGTTCCGGTAGGTGTAGTGCGGCACCTGGATGTCCTTGATCGGGAACTCCAAGAGCTCTTTGATCGGTCTGAAATGATTGCATGGGATATACAGTTGGTTCAGAAATGGTGGTTTCGAAGAACATCGTGCTGGTCAGTGGTGGAATGATGGGAGAGAAGGAAGGTATTGGAACTTTTCTTGGAAGTTCGGGGGTCGTTAGCATCAGAAGAGACTTCACTAGACGAAGAATTCTATAACTTTACTCTTATTGGGACATCAATTCAATATCAGCTTCAGAATATTGAATCACTGTTCCTTGATACCCTATTCCAGCTCATGGAGGTCTGAAAATCACCGTAGCTGTATATTTTTTTGTAGAGAAAAAGAAAACAGAGGTGACCTATTGTGAAAACCATGAAATCGTTTCGAGATATTGACCGAGAATGTCATTATGTGATTATGGCACAAATCTGATAAGGCGATATCAGCAAATTTAGATTTAAAAAAAAAAATTGTTTATGTTGAAGATGGCACTCTTCTACCTAAAATGTTTTCGATTGTTTTAGAGTGCATTATGATTTGAATATCCTCTATAGATTGAAAATCGGCAGAAAGTTATAGGGTTGGTTGCATAAAGAAAAATTAATCATGTGATTATCTGATGCCACATTAGCGGTGATGTTACGTTAAATCCAATTTGCGTTGCATAAAACTCTCGTATGTTATGATTATCGTTCCATTAACTAACGACGAAAAATGCGTGGCAACAGGGCTAATTTGCTGGATCCACACGTTCCGTGCTTGTAAATGATGATTTGCGCATTTATAGGTTAGGTTTGATTATTTGAGTTGACGAAGCAGTTTCACAGATCTGTGGCAGTATGGACATCGAAATGGATAGCTTGAAGAAAGAACGGGGGGCAAACTATACGGAATCAGAAAAAACAACACTGCTGGAGGTTGTTAAAAAGTACGTATAGTTTACCATAATATCTAAAATTCGGTACCTATCTTTCGATTGGAACTCATAAATCCAATTCATTCCTTCACAGATATAAAAATATAATAGAATGCAAACAGTCCGATACCATATCTTAAAAAACGGGATACCTAATCAGTCATCGAGCACTGATTAAGTTAATGCCAGGATTGAGGCGATTTGATGTGACGTTTGAAGTTGATTGGCTTTTTTGCAACTGCTTTTTCACTTAATCGGGCATTTTCATAAGTTAATCAGGTGATTAAGTTAACATACCATCAAGTATATGATGAATGTTTATGCAACCGAATTCCATAAATAACGTCACGTCAAATATTCAATGTGACGTTAAATACTTGATGAACCTTTATGCAACCGGCCCTTGCTGTAGTTGTCAGATAATTTTGAAGACAACGATATTCATTTCTTGCAATATGTTAAAGCTGTTGCTTCTAACATTTAGTTTCTAATATTGATTTCGTCATTTTTTATGTTTTATTAAATACTGCTTATGTTATTTCGCTTCATAGATGTTTCTATACATTGTATTTTCTATCACTTATGTTTCTATCAAATGCATTTTCGATCAATTAAGTTTCTATCGAAAATACTTCCGATTAAAAGACTTCTATCGAATGTTTTTCCATCATTTTTCTTTCGATTAAATTCCCGCCACCCTAATAGCGCCCACCTGCTCTTCTCGTCCGGATAGGGTCGCAGCTTGGCCAGCTCCGCGGTCAAGCAGTGCTTCGCCGCCGCCGGACACGGCGCGATCTCCAGCTTCACCGTCGCCGGCACGCACTTCATCTTCTTGAGCAGCAGCGCGGGCCGACGCAGCTCCTGCAGACTCTTGTAGAGGTCCTCGTCGCGCAGCTTGTCGCCCTCCTGCTTGAACACCGACGCCATCGTCAGCGTGATGGGCCGGAAGGCGTCCAAGCTGGCGGCCAGCCGGTCCGGCGACCAGGAGCGCCGCTTGTGCTGGCGCTCCAGAGACCCGCGCCGGGCCAGCGATCCCATGTCGGCGGCCTTGCGTCGCAGATGCTCCAGGCCGCCGGCCGACGATTTGCGATCTGTCGAATAATATCATCAAATCAAATCAAATATACTTTATTGTCAAAGATTGATACATCTTATGGACAAAGCAAATATAAAACTAAGTGCCAATAGGACGAACAATACAAAGGTAATACAGATTAAAATCTTAAAATGAAATAATAGTCAATCAATTAAAATACACAGAAAATAGGCATTTATAAAATCAGAAAACATCTCAAATTCTTTCCTCAAAAAAAAATCGCGAATCTCATAGTATGGTCTACAAAGTAAAAATTCTTTAACCGCTTTCCTGAATAGTACATAGGCTACTATATTTTTCACCGAAAGTGGAAGGTGATTAGACATCTTTCATCCATTGTAAATGAAAGAATTTTTTACCAATTGTGATCTCGGCTTGTATTGTATTGACTTGTATTGTATTGACTGGATTTTTTTGTCTATATAAATGATACTGATGCTTATGAATCAGACACACGGTTTCCAATATAAAGAGACATGGTAATGTAAGAATCTTCCCCTTTACAAATAAAGTCTTACACGATGTTAAAGCGTCCACTTTAAAAATATACCTCACCGCACGTTTCTGTAGGGCAAACATCATATGGAAAAGCTGAAGAGTACAGTTGCCCCAGAAAGCAATACCGTATCTTAGATGAGTCTCGACCACTGAGAAGTAAACATTTCTAGCGATTTTACAGCCTAACTCGCTGGCGACAAATCTGACTGCAAAACACCCGGATGATATTTTTTTTCCTAGTGTCATAATATGAGCGTCGAATTTCAGATTATGGTCAACATTCAAACCTAGAAATTTTTTTTATCAATTTTATGAGTCAAGAAATCATCTATACAGATATTTTCAATGGTACTTTTGGAGGAAATCATATTTGTTTTTTCGAAGTTGATAGATAAAAAGTTCAAATCGCACCAGGCTTTGATGACTCGTAGATCCGCTTTAATTGTCATTTGTAGAGCATGCACATCTTTATTGTGCCATGTGATAGTAGCAACGTCTGCGAATAGTGTGATAGTTCCTTCAATAACAATAACAATATTCATAATTATAATAATAGGCGAGAACACTAATGTCTGAAAAAAATACCATGAGATCTCCATTACGATGAGAATCTTTGGTAGATTTTTTTTTTCAATTTTTCTCTGGAGCAATTTTCCCAAAAAAAAAATCCAAAGAAATTGTACCATTTGTTCGTACGGGAAAAACCACCTAAAAGTGACAAGTCACAAAGACTAATTCAACAGAGAGCGTGTTGTAAGCTGCGAGAGCACATGCGACAGAAATCGAAACAACATTGTCATATCAGTGGATTTGTAGGTAGACATTAGACTCAGATCTCATGTTTATTCCATTTTAGTAATATAAAATTATCAGAATTAACAGAAGCGAGTACCACAAGGCAGTGTATTAGGGCCCTTACTTTTTTTAAGTTAAATAAATGATATCAATCACGTACATGGAGATCACGTCATTAACCTTTCTGCAGATGACAAGTTAATATATACCTATTATAAAACTTTGCAAGTCGCTGTTGAAGAGATGAATTGAAAAATATTGAGTTGTACCTCGGAACAAATAAACTAAAAGTCAATAAAGCTAAGGTGATGATCATTATAACGAAATATAAACAACATAACATTGAAAGGGATCAAGTCAAAATTAAAATCAATGAAGAAGATGTAGAAATTGTGAGTAAAATCAAGTATCTAGGATTTATTGTATTATTATTATTTGCGGATGATCTGAAATGCTTCAGAATTATAAATAATCCCGAGGATGCTTTCCTCCTTCAATCTGATCTGGATAACCTATCAACTTGGTGCTTATCAAATGGCATGGACTTAAATCCCGAGAAGTGCCACATTATGCGATTCTACCGTTCCCATCACCCAGTTTTATTCAATTACGACATCAACAGGCAGTTACTAAACTCAGTTGACCAAATTAAAGATCTCGGAGTTATCCTAGACTCTTCTCTCAGCTTCAATCCCCATATTACTAATATAGTGCAGAAAGCCACGAAAATGTTAGGCTTTATCAAGAGAACAACCCGTGATTTCAATGATATAACTGCAATAAAAGCCCTCTATTGCTCCTTAGTTAGAGCTAATCTTGATTACTGTTCAACAGTCTGGTCCCCATACTACACAACCTATATAGCGAAAATTGATACGATTCAAAATAATTTCCTAAGATACGTAGCTTTCAAATCAGGTCTTCACTGTGAATATGCACTACTGGAATACAATCTAAATATCCCCACTCTTGTGGTCCGTAGAAAACATAGAGATCTTATTCTGCTCTTCAATATTATAAATGGCAGATACGATTGCCCCAATCTCCTTTTGAAAATTAATTTCTTGGTACCTTCTCGGTCAACTAGACAAACTCAAACATTCCACATACCTTTCCACAGGTCCAACTATACTTTCAATAACTTCATCTCACGAACACTCAGATTAGCAAATTCTCTCAAGGAGCTTCCATTATTTGGTACATCATTAAATAGTTTCAAGGCTCATCTTAAAAAAATCAACTTCTAAACACAAATAGTTATTTTGAAAAATGTAAAGCTCTCATAGTTATTTTGAACAATGTAAAGCACTCATATTATGACATATTACCACTGTACTTTATATTCTATCTGCTTATACAATGTAATTATCTTGCTTATACAATGTAATAATTTTTCCTAAATGGGCTCGCCCGTATGAATAAATAAATAAATAAATAAATAAATAAACACAATTTCATTGAATGATCATGCTGAATATGTAAGTGAAATATCAAAAAAACTGTATTTTTTCTCAAGAGTGTCATCTTCTCTATCAATGTATGCCAAAATAACATGCTACAATTGCATAATAAAACCTCATTATGATTTCTGCGGAACTCTCTTATATCTTATTAATCAGAACAAATTAAAACAATTAGAAAAATTGCAGAATCGTGGAATGCGAATAATACTACGCTGCAATAGAATGACACCTATACAAGATATGCTTTGCAGATCAAGGTGGCTTACAGTTTCTCAACGACTTTACTATCTAACTATGATATTTATATTTAAATATTTAAAATCATGAATAAATTGCAACCAACATATTCAGAAAACCTTCTGATTACGAACAATGAAGTACATCATCATAAAACAAGATCAAATACCAATTTCTACATCCCAAAGACAAATTCACGAAGCAGTATGAACTCATTATTTTTCAAGGGTTTGGATAGTTTTGATAAACTGCCAAATAATATAAAAAATTCCTCTTCTATCCGTTTATTCAAGAAGGACTTGATCACATTCATAACAAATTGAATTGAAGCTAACTTATATTTGATATATATTATCAACTACGACTTTGTTAGAATAAATAGATGAAATAGTTTATGTAATAGAGTTCTCGGTTATTCATTGTTATTTTGTTGAAGTAGACGAATATTTTGATTTTTATGTATTGAGTATGTGTAAATAGAGTATGTTAATCATGTTTATATTAGGCTTGCCTATTTCGAAATAAAGTTTCTTTCTTTCTCTGATAAATAATAATGATTCGTACATAATACAAGAAGAATTCATGATAAATCAGACTTGAAGAAATCACATGTAGTAACGGGAATTAAACTTTATAACAGGCTTCTTCAATATCTTGAAGATATTACCTTAGTACATAAATACATACCAAGACTGTTTGTATTGGATCCACTTCCAGTCGAATCCCTATCATTATCTTTCTCCAGCAAACTACCCCCATTTATAACATTGACTAAATTCACTGCTGTCCAAGCAAATGCCTGCCGATACCTCCCCAGTCTCTCACATACAGACACAGCAATGGATTTCAACTTATCCTGGTTCTGAAAAATTAATGAACAAACACCGACAATAAACTCCCAACTACAAATTCGCTCACCTTATCTTCCTTCAAGTAAGGCTCCACGCATTCGCTCAAATCCCCTTGGAGCACTTTTTCCAGACGTATAACGATAAACAAGTCCGGCGATGGGTTGGTGATGTTGAAAATACAGCCTCTCGCCAGGGAACTGGTATCAGAGTAAGGTACATGTCCTCCCAGCATCCTCTTCAAAGATTCAGGGTTCAGATCGAAATAAAATGTTTCGGACACTTTTTTGCGTTCCTTGCAATCGTACAGGGCCATTGATGCAAATAGGGGCTCAACTGAAATATCCATACTGAAAAAATGAACTATTGAATTATTTGCTACAATATGATGACCCCCGAAAAATTACAGAATAGATATTACATTGCAAATTACACATTATGGTATTGGTAACACTATTTCAAATAGAATTCAAGTAGAATAATCACAATCACTCATAATTTTTTTTAGTTATATTTTTCCAGAGAGCAGTATCGAAATAACAATCTTCTTCATTTGAAAAAACAACCAGCTACAAGACTCAACGCATAAGAGACCAAGAAAACAAACAGGCGTCCAAACAAGTATTATGACTAACCATGACAAATATCAACAAAACAGATTTGAGATCATGTAGATAATAATAATGCAGGTGATAGTAATATTGTAGGTGAAAGTCAATCTGCATATGAATCCAAATAATCTCTTCTTGACAATCTTTTTGCATAATAATTAGCCGCTCTATACAGGGTGATTCAAAATTTGATGTGAATATTTCAAGGAGGTATTGTTGGGATGAAAATAATAATTTCTCTTCAAATGGATATGTGTCCTAGAATGCACCCCATCTGAGCTACATCCATTGAGAATATCTTTAAGGATACTAAAGAGCCACTTTTCAGGTCTATTGAAGATGGCAACGTATTTAGACTATTCTAAATATTATTGTGGTTTTTGGGTATCTATTTATTTTGTATTTGGGTATATAAACTCAGTCTCCAAATAGTAACTTTCATTGGCATTCTAACTCAGAAAATTGTCAATATGGATTCCTAATAATTTAAAATAAGATGCTATTTCAAAATTAGTACTATTTAACATATTATTAACATTAGTATTCATTATTCAACTTAATACAGGGGTGGTATAGGAAAAAAGAAAATTAGGAAAAACAGCCTATGAGTCTATAATTGTTTATTTCATTCATATCACCAATTTTAATGAAAATCGATTTTACCATTGCAATTTTAGTTTTTCAGGAAAAGTGCCAGAGTTGTTCAAGATATGAGTTCCATTATTCTAGTCGGGATTTGGTCGTCACCACCTCATCATATTCATGAAATTTCTCAGATTCTCTTCTGCTTCTTCCTCTATAATTGGGTTGACGAACATAAATTTGCTGTTAATTCTGACCTCATTTACAAAATGTATGGTTTCTGAAATTTCATACCTTTTGTGCATCTTAGGACGACTGTTTTATTATAACACAAAGATTTTGAGACAAACACTGTATTTCATAGGAAGAGCTCAGTTTTTTTGACCCTTTGTCTTGATGACAGGAAGAATATAAAGTGGTTTCAACTTGAAAATCATCTGATTCATTGTGGCAGTTCAAAAATTATCACCCTGTGTATTGACAGATACACTTGTTTTGTAAGCCACAGTGAAACATTCAAGACCCATATGAAATTTCCCATTTGAGTCGCAAAAAAAAAAGTCAAAATGTTGGTGCCTCACACTAGTCACACTGTACTTGCCTCAACTGTTGACATTTCACTAATATTCTATGCCCCATGTGCTCATAAGGTGCTGCAGCAGGCAACCTTTTCTCCACAGACTCAGTCGCCTCATAGTTTATTTCTGCTGGTGCTAGATCAAATAGAGTATCTCTTCTCTCAATCTGTCTTCTAGACTCGTTGAGCTGATCTAATGCCTCAGGACCAGATTGCTCCAAAATCTCTGGAATCAGAGGATCTCCAGCAGAGTGTCTCAGATCTAGAGAAGCCCAAGAATTTCTTGGCGTCAAAGTATCTCCACATGACGATACGGAACCTAAAGACACAATGCTGTGTCTACTGCTACTCTGTGATGTCAAGTCTGTTGGAACATGAAATTTAGCTACAAGGCCCACGAACATTGCTAATTCATTGTAGACCAGCTTACCTAATTCACTGCTTGATTCTGAAGGTGGTGCTTGAAAATCAACCTCAAACTCCTGCTTTTGACCAGGATGCAGTTCTTTGCATATATTGGACTTGCTGGATACGCTACTGCTTAATGAGCGGTGATTGTAGCGAATGATTTTCCAGTATGATCTATAGCATTCCACACATGCTTGTACATGTGGTGACAAACTGTCACTATGAAAAAATAATAATTTTATGAATAAAACAAGAGAACTCGAATCGATGACTCACAACTCTTCTTCAGGAACAATTGGATGGAGTGTCCTCAAAGGTCTCTCAATAATATCTACTTCAACATCTCCTGGAGGTATTTCAAGTATTGCTCTTAAAGGATCACGGTCTATAAGGTTCTGATACCCATTCAGGAAATCTTCGAATTCTAATGGTTCTACTACTTCAGTCATCCAGTTCTGGAATGAAAACGTTCATCAGCCAAAGAGTTGAGCCTATGTAAGAATATTCATCAGTTTTACCGAAGACGACGGTGATATAAGACCGCTTTTGGTGAAAGCAACATTTCTACGTACGTCCGCGGCATGGTGCCTGAAAAAAATTAGAATGAATACGAGAAATTTTGGATTTTGAATTATATTACTTAGACAATTTTTGTGTGAACGCCCTTTGTGTAGACGCCATTTGTGGTTTTATTTGTTTTCATCAACCTAACCTCATTATTGAACGGATGACAAGCTGAAAAGTGAGAAGAAATAAAAAATCACCCAATCCCCCATAGACTATATGGTGACATTCATTCTGCCACTCCTTTAACTTCAGTGGTCAGTCCATGACGGAATGAGACCATAGATATAGAGAAGATCTATAGCTATGAATAAAACTGGTGTCAACTGGTGTAGGCACTGATGCCATAGAATAATTGTTTACACCTGATGCGCCTTTATTTCCACCAATCCGCAACTGATCAGCAGATGTAGGAGTTGCGAGTTTTCCTAATCTCCTTGGGATTTTGTCTTCGCAGAATACTGACACAGATCCACCACATTAAGAGATAAGTAACACAACTAACTCATTTCTGGATCTGGTTCAACTTGTCTCTGGATCAGCGTCACCACAACGTCGGCTGACGTGGTGCCATCTGTAAGAACCCTTCGGGAAATATCACTATAGTATTTAAAATTGGTCTAATCAATTATGCGAAATTCAACAACTTCTCCCATCTGCTTCCTATCCAATATTAGTTCTGTGGTGCTTAGTCAGTGGCGTACAAATGTCAGCTATTATTTCTTCCTTGCGCACGACGTTGCCGTCACGAATAGTAAATAGTACTCATCCGCCATTATTACTAATTTTGAAGTTTTGGTTGCTCTATTGAGGATTTTCCATATTCTCTTTAGAAAAGTTTATTGTATAAGAATATAATGAAGAGAATATCGTGCAGCAATTTCCTACTGATTTTATAGTACCACAGTTCAATACCAACAACGCTAATACATAAAAATAGGGGGCCATTTCAGTTTTTTTTTCTTCAAACAGATGCCCTTTGGAAAATCTATATTAAAGGTGATGATTCTTTGAACACTGCTCAAGTTCACCGATCAAGGATGAGTTCCAACCCAGAAGACGAAAAAGATTCCCCCAAAGCAGTTCCATTGGATCTAGCTAGAAGTCAAATAGCTAGTCTGAGGACTATAGAGGGAAAGATGCCTCTTCTAATGACTAATCAGTCCTTGAGAAACATGAGAGTTGTCGCACAAGGAACCTCCATCACTAATACATCAAACTTGAGTGGTTCTACAATTATTACTACTAACCTTGTTTCACAAGCTGTTCTCAAACCAGGTATGTAACCATGCATGTGTGCATCATCGATCAATCTGCTCAAATCTTCTCTATTCTAGATGCGACCAGGTCTCAAATCACAAACATAATAGCCAGCAATCCATCCCAGTGTCAAATCACTAATAACCTATCTAGACCCAATCAAATTACTCTATCTGCTGCTCCACAAAACCTAGGAACATCTTACCATGTGCCCAGAGGACCTGCTGTTGTTGCTAACTTGGCAGCACCCAGAAGTACAGTAACCACAGTCCGTGCCCCCATGGTGGTTACTGCTCAAGGTGGGCAAACACATTCCTTTGTGAGACCCCCGCGTACTCCTAGTCCGGCACAAGGGACTGCTTGGTTAACAAGCAGTTCTAGTGGTACTCAGATCAAAGGAGCCCCCACAGTACTGAGTTCACCTGTGAGAACTGCTACAGTCGGAAAGCCACAGATTTTGAGCAGAGCTCAGCCGCAAACAGTGTCTGCTATAAGGCCTATCATGCAAAATACTATTTCCATAGGACAGACTGGTCAGGTAATGTCAAAAGTGATACAGAAGCTGTGAATAATAGAATAACTAAAATTAGAATACTAGGGCATGCATATCTGTAAAGGTGATCCAATGGTTAAGAAGTTTACATACCCAACAGATTTCATTGTACTTGGGCGGAAAAGTTGACACAGGGGAACAAAATGAATTTGATTAAAGATCAAAATTCAATAATCTCTTAGCAGACAATACTGAAAAAAATGTTTTTCACAAGGATTAGTCAGACAATCAATATTTCACACAAACTAACTGTACAATAATAATGAATTCTTCATTTCACAGACATCTTTTGAACTCTCTTCAAAAAACAATTCAAACATTCCTTCTGTCAATATATTTGTGTGTTATATGATTCAATCAGAATTGGCCATCATATAACTTTTCATCACTTGATCCATGACATTTTGTCTATTTAGTGATTGATTCTCAACTTCAACATATAATAATTGTTCTAATAAGTTTATTCATAGTTTATTTTAAATTTTATTATTATTATTATTATAATGCATAACATATGTACATTTTTATTTTAGATCCACTCTTTCAAGCCTGGGGTCACAGGTATACAAGCTCTAGGTAATACAGTTACAGTAGCTCAGGTTCTGCCAAGTCGGAGTCAAACAATCGTCTATGGTGCCAGTACTACTACTCAGTTCACTCCTACAGCTCGAATCACTGTTGCTACTCCCAACCAGAGTCAAAGAACTCCAATAGCAAGGCCGATTGTAAGTGTTGTGCTTCATTTTTCAAATCAGAAACATACATGTGGATTCAATCAAGTTTTTTCAATGGTTACACATCTTCAAAAGTATATTAGGTCCAATACTTTTCATCTTGTATTTAAATGGTACATAAAATTTGAATTTCAACAGTTTTGGATACAACTTTTTATTGTATTTGTCAAAAATCACTGCTTGGCATAGAAACAATACAACTTGAGTTGAAAATAAATATCTATTTGTTGGTGAAGATTGGTGATGAATGTGTTGAAAGTTTGGAAGAATTTGAGTGCTCAGGAGTAATTGTGTATTGTGGATTGAAAAAAATCAATGATTTGCACATCAATGCACATTTTGTTCAAGTATTTTTTCTCTTCTTTCTCAAGGCATAAGTCTGATGTATATTATTTTTTAGTGTTGTGTTGTCTCATCCTCTGTAACATATGTTTGTGGGATCAAAAGTTGAGGATGTATTGATAGATATACAGGCTGTTTCATGATATTGTAAATATCCAAGGAAAGATTCCTTGCTAAAAAATAAGAAAATAGTTTTTGAGAATATTTTTCTAATGTCCTGTCGTTTTTGAGATACCTGGATTCCAAATAGCAATTTGTAGAAACATTTTGATTTTTTTGAAATATAGTAGTTTTGTTTGCAATAGTTATAGTAGTAATACTGAAAATATTATACTGAAAAGTTCATTGTAGTTCATTGTAAGGTTTTATTCACTTTGTTCAAGAATGTACAGAGAAATATTTTTTCTGTGAAAAAAAGCTATATATGCGAACAATTCACGATAAGAAAAAGTTGAATCACCCTCTAGGAAGCCACTGGAATATTCAAATGTATTCTAATGGCATCAGAAGTGAGTATCCAGATATTGCATGTGAACCTACCACATTTGAATGAAATCGAATGAAGTATTTTTTCATAAATCGGAAAAAACCCATTTTCATAGAAAACTTTGACATCCTGTGAATCGAAACTCTTATGTCTTTGGAAAAAGGTTTGGGAGAACTATTTTCTTATTTTTCAGCAAGGAATCTACCTTTGGATTTTCTTCTAATAGCAACGAAACACCCTGAATAAGCTAAGTTTGTGCGCTATTTGAAAAATTTTCAAACTTAGTTGTTACCCTGTACTTTAAATTAATTAATAACCACCAATGCTAAAAAATCTTGCTGGATTCAGGGTCAAGTGTCAACCACCCGTTTGACAGTTCCCGTCAACGTTTCCCAATCCGGGACACGTTTCGTATCCCCCCAAGCGACCGTACTAGCGTCGGGCGCCCGAATATCGGCCATTCCCACTTCGCAAGCCGCAAATTTGGGCAGCGCGGGCCGAATCATCGCCACTCAGCCGAACGTCAATTTGGGAAGGATTTCGGTGGCGACTGCCAGCACTGCGATCTCGACTACAAATATTTTGGGGCCAACCAGGATATCAGCGTTGAACTTGCATTCCTTGGTGGTAGCCAATAGTCCTCAAGCTAGGACTATACCTGCCCAAGGTGCGAAGGTTATTGCACAGCCTGCACAAGGTAATGTTGAATTGAGTTGTTGATTGTAAATATTGATGAATAATTATGTATTCATATTATTAAAAACTACTTATATTGCCTTTTCCTTGAATAGATATTGAAAACAGAGATACTGGAATCAGATTCTTTTTCTCAAACACGGAACGTTGTATTAGAAAATTGATGATGCAAAATCAATTATCATCAAAAGTTACTATGAAGATGTATCATCACTTTTGTCTTTACTTCATTATTAATGCTGGAAAAAATAAAATTGAAAATCCAGAAGTATAGTTTTTGGGAAATAATGAATCGAAAATTCAATTTATTCACAGCCTAAATATTAGATAGATGTTGTATTAAGAAAATCAACTAAAGTATATGAACACTTACTATATTTTACTAAAATTTAAATAAATTTGAAATATTGTCGATATTGACAAATACTCATTTACGTTTTCAGGTACTATACATTTGACTACACTGACAGCACCAGTTAAAACAACTACTAGTATTGTGTCTACAAATCCAAGAACAAGTGAGTAATGATAGTACAGTTATTATTGATTGGTATTATTATACCAAGAATCATAACCGTTTATCACAATAAATAAACATGCATCATTTCAGTTATTGAATTCAATAGATTTTTTTTTATCAGAATGTTCTGAGCATAAATTTTTTTGCGACTGATTTTAAATATTCTTCTTTTAATTATATATTCAAATTCTTCAGAAAGTAGGAAGCATGAAATGATTCATTCCATTGCAAAAAATTGATTGTTTGCTATCAATAAATCTAATTGTTGTTTCATGAGACTGGGTTGTATTATAAATGGATCGCCTAACCTTAGTCTGGAAATAGCTAAGAAATAAAATTATTATAATTGTTTCAATATATTTGTAGTAAGGACAGACTTCTGGTGATCTCCTCCAAAATGCCTGGAGGTTGAATATTTCAAGCGCAGTGACATTTTGAGGTAATTCATAAATCTGTCCTTACTACAAATAAATTGAAATAATTATTTTTAGATTTCAAGGAAAATCAAGGAAAATGTTTTTACTACTTCGTCACAGGATTTCAGGTCAAAATCACTAATAAATAATATGTGATTCCATAAATTGACAGTGAATATGGTTACTAGCCTATATATTCCAATTTTGAATGATTTTTCTTGGTAACATCACTTCTTGATCCATCGTGTTTCTGATATGAGCTGAATATACAGCCTTACTGCCACCGTTCAGTTTCTCTATAGTGCTTGAGAAAAAAGAGGTATCTACATGAGATATCAAATATACCGTAATTTGCTTGTATGCATCTCGGCTTGTTGATAGTTATTACATACACGCTGCGGTCCGTAAAAGCCTATTTTACGCTCTTGAAACATGAATATCTATCAACTTGACTAGGGTCCCGGTTCTGAATATTTCCTTTGATTTCTTTCAGTAAGCGTGCCGGCTGCTATTGTAACACAACAAAGACAAGCCGCTCTTGTGCCATCTCAAACCATATCCATCGCCAAAGTTTTTCCGCAAACTGAAAACCAAGGTTCTACCAATGTCTTCATCCATGCCCCCGTTCAGTCGACTATCAGAAGATCCTCTCCTGGTAAGTATCGATTTGTGTTCATCTTGGTTATGTCAGGGTGAATCCTTTTGATTCTGTTTCATCTGCTCGACATTTCTGGGAATCATGTCATGGATTTGATTGAAATTCAAGGTATCTGTGGGTATGTGTATATTTGCGATATAAACTTGTTTTCAAGACGTTATTTGATTTTTTGAAAACTAGTAACTGTTTACATAATTCAGAAAGTTATCTAGTTCTATGAGGTTATGTGGCCAAATGATGAAAATATCATCTACATTGTATTGAATGTTCGACCAAGAGCTGCTCATAATATGCTCAAGTTTGTGTATAAACTGAAGTCAGGATGCTCACCAACCTACCTCACCGAAGAATTAACATATCTCCAAGATATACATAATCACAATAGCAGATCACATGCTTTGAATGATTTCTATATCAATATTGCTAATGCTGCTACAAACACAGTGTTCAACAAAGGCCTACAGCTTCACAACTCCTTACCAAAAAAATTGAGAGAATGCTCACCATTTAGAGAATTCTAAAGGCAGTGTGTGAAATATATAAAAGGTCTATAACCCATCATTGTAATATCTCGTATTGTAACATTCCGATTTATACTGCTAATATGACTTGTAAATGTATTGTTATTTATGTGTATTCTGTATTTTATTTATACTATTATTGTACTATTATATTTATACTTGAGAGCTGATGAGATATTATTATATCTCCACTATGTTTTTGGTTGTGAAATATAATAATTTCATCACAATATTTGCTTCAAAATTTTCCATGACTAGTATAGGAGATAATGGCGAATCCATGGTCATGCCAAAACTTTGTTGATAAAGATTTTTATCCAATTGAAAAATGGTTGTTTTGAGACATGATTGCAAAAATTCTCATATTCCTTCTCGAGGAATTTCTCCTTAACTACCCCATGCCTTCATTTCGAGAGATATGAGGGAACATGCCATATCAAAGTAAATATTCCGTAGACCAGATATATCTAAACAAGAACAAAGCAAATGAAGCTTTGTTCAATTCATTACATACACTACTGCATTTTCCAGTCCAGTCTTTGATCTAAGTGACTTCCCAGAAATGTTACCTCATCGCTCAGTTTGAAATCATCCATAATTTGTAGATCTGCCGACATATTATTCATTCTGTAATAAAAGTTAACTTTAACTGTTCAATCTGCTCCTTTGACAACATGAGCTGAAATTATCAATAATTGATCACTCTTGTGATCACTGTTGAAATGTACTTTTGTCAATAGTTGATATTACCCTATGTATATGGAAAAACAATATTTGTGTTGCTATTGATTAGATAACGATGTACAGAACACTGGTGGAGCTATTCTGCCTATTTGCCTATCCAATTTCTTCAACCAAAACTCTAACGTACAGCTAATTTGATGACAGCATTTTATTCGTTATAGCGGAAAATCACTCAAATGTCAGTTGTTAGATGGCGACACAAAAATGAGAACAAAATCAGTATTACTGATAATTGCACAATCAGTGTTTTTAAAAATAATGATTCAGAAGTAGTAATTTAGGTTCTCAATTTTGGATCGAACTACATAATTACAATCTCAAAACGTCAACACTTTGTACAGAAATCTGTAGAAATGTCACCGTCTTCTGGGGAAAATCACTCAAATGTCAGTTGTTAGATGGCGACACAAAAATGAGAACAAAATCAGTATTACTGATAATTGCACAATCAGTGTTATAAAAATGTTGATTCAGAAGTAGTAATTCAAACATTGACATATATCTAATCAATAGCAACACAAACATTCTTTTTCCTCTAAAAAGGGTAATATCAACTATTGACAAAAGTACATTTCAACAATCACTACTCGTGACCGTAACGGTGGTGTCGTCTACAAACTTTGTTATATGACAGTTTGCAATATACTCTGCAATATCTTCCTTCTCTCCCAACACTCCACGGCTGGCTAACACGATGTTCCTCGAACATGGTAGGATTTCCTTCGGTGTCGTCGAAAGATTCATAAAAATTTGCTTAGCTGTCTCAGCTCATCGAAACGCGTTCCCGCAGGTCCCGTTCGCAGCGTGTCGCAGTCGATGTCCGGCGCGACGTATTCGCTTGCCGCCGGTACCACGTACTTCTACGACGCGGCGCAGGGCGGCTATCCGACCGTGCAGACGGCCGCCCAACCGCACGTGCTGGCCAATCAGCGCTTCGGCCCGGTGATGCTGGTGGAGCAGGGCCGGCAGCAGGCGCTGGCGTCGGCGGAGGCGTCGCTCGAGCACCAGCCGAAGGTGTCGTCTTCGCCGCGTCCGAGTATCCTGCGCAAGCGCGACCACGAGGGCTCGCCGCTCAAGGTGAGAACAACAATAATGTTTATTTGAAATGGGCGACCCTGATTTACTATGAAATTTTGTAATTTCGTAATGATAAAAACGAGGAATAACAACTCTTAAAAGCCCTGAAGGGCTTGTGGGAGTGAAGGAGACGGGGATCTACAGTTCATACAAGTGGAATCCAAACCACTATGGCATTTGGGATAGTTCTATGTAGAACTTCTTTATATCTTTATCTTTATAACTTTATAAACGACCTAAATAATAAATACTGTCTGTAAGTTCTTCGAGGAGGTGGTATATTCATTTTTCAGCTTTTAATGGGATTTTCTCTCCTCGTTTCTAAAAAATAGAGTAGAAGTTATTGAAAATTATTGCAATATATTTGATAAAACAATACACCAAATTGAGAACAGACAGAATATACAACAAACACAAAGACAACCAACACTGATAACAAATGTAATCCCATACATTCCCGGAATATCTGAAAAAATTAAACGTGTTGGTGACAAGTTTCGAGTGAGAATAGTGTTCAAGACAGAAAATACAATGAGATCGATTTTGACTCATACAAAACCGAAAAATGAAGAACAATCATCAAAAAATTGTATTTACAGTATACCATGTGTTTGTGGAAAATATTATACCGGTGAAACCAGCAGGCCTCTATCAGTAAGGATGAAAGAGGATAAGAACAATATAAAGAGAAGATATACTGACAAATCAAAATTAGCTGAGCATATCCTTACTGAAAATGGACAACATATGGCCGTTTGGGGTAATATTAAGATCATAGGAAAAGAAGACAATAACCAAAAACGGAAAATCAAAGAGTCTGCTTGCATTCTCCTGAATGGAGACAATAATATTGCGTCTTGTTCAGTTGATATACTTGATAGAATTTGGCATCCACTTCTGAAACTTGAATATGAAAATGGAAAATTCGATATCAATTAATGAAAACACCTTGTAACCAGAATTCCTCCGTCTGCCAAATTGTCACTTTTCAGTGTCAAAATCGAAAACATTGAAAAATTTTACGAAGAGAAAAATATTTTAATTGTGTTGAGAACGGGAGCAGATTCGTTCCCGAAACGTCCACAAAGATAAGTAGAGGTTTTATTGTTATTAAATATATTTATATTTCCAAACATTTTTCAAGAACAAGGTGTCACTGACCAATAGAGAATTTCTCTTTTAGGTATCTAAAGGTTTAATTTCACGCGCAGTGACATTTTGGGACAGATCCTAAATCTGTCCTTACTACAAATATATTGCAATAATTTTTAATAACTTCTACTCTATTTTTTAGAAACGAGGAGAGAAAATCCCATTAAAAGCTGAAAAATGGACCTAAATAATCATACAGATACTCTTCTCTTACAGAATGATTTGATCGGTTTCATTCATTGGACATCGCTTGTTGTACGTCAATATTGAAAAATGCTTCTGTATGACTTTTTCGCGTAGTGATACCCACGAGAACAGTGAATACTCTATTGCAAACCACACATTAACGCTGAAAGATAATGTTATAGATCTGGGCATATTGCTAGACTCATCTCTAAACTTTAGATCACACATCGATAATATGGTTAACAAAGCCCTCAAATCTCTTGGTTTCATAACTCAAAATAGCTAGCTAAAATTTTTCTCCGCATACTCTAACTTAACTCTATTGCAGATTATTTCGGCCAATTTTGGAATATGGATCTATCGTATGGACGACACCAAGTTAGTCTGTACATATCAACTCAATAGAAAGGGTTCAAAATAAGTTTTTGAGAATTTATGTATATCGTAAATATCACCCGACAGTGCTGTACTCTATTTCTGAGTTGTCTTCAAATCTCAAGCTATCAAGCCTCAGTAACCGCAAGAGAATCTTGGACCTGATGTTTCTCTTTCAACTTGTTAATGAAAAATATTGATTGCTCTCAATTACTGATTCAGTTGAATCTGAATGTTATATCTAGAACACATAATCCTCCTTTAATCAGTATTCCAGTCCATACAACCAATTACGGTATGAACAGTCCCTTGACCAGATTGCAAAGAAACTTTATTGATGTACAGAATTCGGTAGATCTATTTTATCAAACATATGCAAACTTCAAATTCAAATTTTCTGGAGAATCCGAAAATCTCATAATATATAAGGTTTTTCATATTATTTGAAATTTCAAAGTTGCCTTTAGTAACACTAGATCTAGCATCTAGTATCCCATACCCGTACTCAAACACAATTTCAAAAATATATTTTTCTCCTCTTTCTATTAACCTCTACCCTTACGACGCCTTAAAAATAGTAAAAGAATTTGTTTACGGTTCAACATACTAACCCGCCGATTTCTGACAATCCAGGCGGCCAAGAATCTCACGCCCGTGCTCGCCGGACTGACGACAGGCGGGCATTCGCAGAACCCGCCCCTCGCGCTGGCCGTGCCCACCCAGCTGCCGCCCCAGTCGCCGCCCAGCCGGCCGGATTCCAGAGACAACGGACAAAGTTCGGGTGAGAATCGCATTGATATAGATTCTGATTTCTTCTACCGATACTCTAACGTACAACCAGCATTTTATTCGTCATAGCGGAAATCACTCGTTTGTTGACCGTTAGATGGCGACACAACAATTGAAAAAAAAACAGTATTATTGATAATTGTACAATCAGTTTTTTAAAAACATTGATTCAGAAGTAATGATATTGATTCATTCCTCAATCGATGATCAAACTGCATAATACAAACTCAAAGCACCAACCAATTGTACAGAAATCTGCAAAAATGTCTTCTTCTTTTTCTGGGGAGTTCCATAACTATCATACCATCATAGCGAAAAATGTAGGTTATATCAGTAAATTGAATTTCTTAATAGGTTATATTAGTAAATTAAACCACTTGTACAGAAATCTGCAAAAATGTCTTCTTCTCTTTCTGGGGAGTTCCACAACTATCATACCATCATAGCGAAAAATATTGGTTATATTAGTAAATTCAACCACTTGTACAGAAATCTGCAAGAATGTCTTCTTCTCTTTCTGGGGAGTTCAATAACTATCATACCATCATAGCGAAAAATGTAGGTTATATTAGTAAATTAAATTTCTTATCTAATCCATTCAATGAACTTGCGATGGTGTTTTGTATCCTGATTGCTCGATTTGCAGGGGGTAGTACCACGATTTCTGCTACGTCGAGTCCTTGTCCTATCGAATTGAATGAAGACAGCAACCCTGGTCTATCTAACATTAAAGAGGAGGAGGAAGGGGAGTCGAAACCGCCTCTCGAGATGAGTCCTAGAAAGAAACCGAGAAAACAACAGCTGTAAGTGTCTTTTTTTTATCGTTCTGGCGGAGATAGATTTTATTTATTTATTGATTCTTTAATTACTGTTGAGGAATAGTTTGTTTAATTTTTGATATGTATCACTTTGTATATTCATTTACTTTGTATACATCATTCTAATGATTTTGATTAATGTCAAAATCATGTTGTGATGGTTTCGATATACACAATGAGAGTTCAGTTGTTAATAAAATATGAGATTGACGAGTTTTTTCTCCAACGAAATGAAGACAGAGATTTACAACCCCTGGTTTTCTCAAAAGTTGGAATAGACAAATAAAATAAAGAACAGAGTCCGAAACAATTACAATACAATAAATTTCAAATGAAAATATCAATAATAATCAGTCAGGAATACAAAATGAATAGAAATCCAAAAACCACAATAATAATTAGGAAAGCCTCAACCACAGTCTCTGAATAGTAACTTAAATGAAATTAAATGGATCGAACTATTAGAGGAAAGAAAATATTGAAAGATGTAAAACTTGGATGAAATATGACAAATTGTCATGACTAATAAGGCCCTTGAATGAGTATATGTTTCTTCACTTCAATTTTGAATTGCATAATGATATTAGAATTTTTTACATGATCAGATAATTTATCGAACTTTGAAATTGCATCGTGCGTGAATTTTTTCTGTCCAATTGTAGAAATTGTTGCATCGAAATGAAACAAATCATATTGTCTAGCATACGAAATTTTGAGAGTTGATTTGTTGTGGTACCATATAGTACAGACATTTTATTGAATTCGTTTTTCTAACAAGATACCCAAATATTTATAAGATAGTTCATAGAGAATGGGGAATAATATCTACTGAATATGTTCTGAGGTTTGGACATCTCCTTAAGGCGCCAATAATAGGCGATATTTTCTCTTTTGGAATTTTTATTTTATATGTTTGGCCCATGTTAATTTCTAATCAATCCAAATACCAAGGTATTCAGTGTAGTTAGTTGGTTTTAAACGTTCGTTTTTCATTTTAATATTCGTCTCATGTTGATTTTTTTTCATATTCGTACACATTCTGAATATACAATTCGTGCTTGTGTTTTGTATATTAACGTATCCTCTGTAATTTTTCTGCAATGAATAGAAGTGATTGATATTATTGTTTGGGAAGAACCGGTAACGACATGGACGAACTCAACGAGGACATGCAGTTCATCAGCGACAATCCGTCGACGAAGAAGAGCGCAGCAGCTTTCGACGACTCTGACGGCAACAACAACTCGGACGAGCCGAAAGATGGCGCTCCGGAAGCGGCCGGTCGGGTGACCACAGTGCGAAAGCCGGTCTCCGCTAGTCTTCTCAACAGGTAGTCGAATAGAGATAGAGAGACGGCGGACTGACAAAAAATGCCCCAAGACATAGCGCCGCTATTTATTATCCGGTATTTTTCAAATGGAAACTTTTTTTTTTAATTTAATGATGTATAAAAATTTGATTTTCGCGCAAAATTAGTGTTTACAGAAATCAATTCCATTTAGAAAAAGAGTTGAAAATCGCTGTCGTTACAGTTGAAATTGAAAAAGAAAATTGTTAGTGCCTCCTCTATTCAAAATATTTATTATCAAAATTATTATGATCGATAACATGTATCTGCATTTCTCTGCCCTTTGATATATACCCATTTTTCCAGCTTTTGTGCTGGATTTTCTATCCTCGTTTCTGAAAAAAAGATTTATTTTAATTATTTCAATATATTTGTAGTAAGGACAGCTTTGTGATCTGCCCCAAAATGTCACTACACTTGAAATTAAACCTTTAGATACCTAAAAGAGAAATTCTCTATTTGCCAGTGACATCTTGTTGAAAAAAACGGAAATACAAATATATTTATAATAGAAACAAATTCTCAACTCTCCTAGAGGACGTTTCGGGAATCTGCTCCCATTTAAACATAATTCGAACACTTTATCCTCGCAAAATTTTCCAATTTCAAGTTGTTTCGATACTAATAAAAAGTGACAATTTGGCAGACGAAGGATTTCTGTCTTTTATTAATTGATATTGAATATGCCATTTTCATATTCAGTTTTGAGAAGTGTGTGCCAAGTTCCATCTATATCAACTAAACAAGAAGCAATATTATTGTCTCCGTTGAGGAGAATGCAAGCAGACTCTTTGATTCTTCGTTTTTGGTTGTTGTCTTTCTTCCCTATGATCTTGATATTACTTCATACTGCGTGTATACTGTATCTTGTGGAGCTTTATAGATGAATAAAATTATCTTATCTTAGTATCTAATGTCATTTCATTCGCTTCTTTGTTTATCAAAATAGGATAATAAATAGTGGCGCTAGCTTGTGGCGTTTTTTGTCATTCGCGATGTAGTAAATTTCAATAAGATTCCAAAAAATCAATTGACTTTTGACAGCTACCGGCAGAACTGGAAGGCCACGCACAATCACTATCTTCGCCACTCTGACGTCAAGCCGAAGGAGGAGCGCCGACCCTCCATCATGGACCTGGCCAATCAGTGCAGGGTGCAGGAGAAGGTCAACGGATGGAAGGTGCACCATTTGACAACGCAGATGGAGGATCTGGTGAGTCCTACCGACTGCGCCAAATTTTTTGTATGGCGATTATACGATCCGATGCATTGATTGCCACGCGACCAAACTTATATTTTTGTTTTATATTCGAGGATGAGATATCATCATCTACGATTCTATGTTGATGTGATATTTGCACCTACAAACATGATTAATCTTGATTTCGATTTCAGGCTGAGCAAGAACAAACCGTTTACGACCAGTTGACTTGCTTGTTGAAGTGTACCGAATCTGAAATGGGAAGCAAGCAATTCGATAAGGAGCTGAATCGAATCAACGACCTTATCAAGGTATTATTGAATCATGAAATCTTTCTTGAACTGTGCAACACCATGTTATGTTTTCTTATGTGTTTGAAATCTTTCTGCCCCATTTTGATTACTGTCATTGTTGAGGTTGAAGCAACAGAATGGAATGGTATGTTTGAAATACTAAACTGGCTAAGTGTAAAGGATCGATTTTTTTTATTTCTCGATGAGACCTATTTCCAAAATGAGTTCTGGTGATGCTCACCTTTATCTTGATCAATTCATCATATTTCAGTACGATTATTATTTACATCTATAGTTAGTTGTTAACCTCACTTGTATGATGCCTATTCAAATTTATTATTATTTATTGTTTTGTCTGTGACTACATAATTTCAGAAAGAAAAAAATGTGTGTGAGGATGCCTATTTGAATAAATCATTATTAATATTATTATTATTTGTTATTTTTTGTTTCAAGGGCAATCTTCAGAGGATCAAGATTATCCACGACGGGATGAAAGAGGCTAAGTCTTCGATAATGAGAATCTTCGATCACAAGGTCCACGTTACTGATATTATTAGTCGATGTGCCAGTAAGCGCAGCTTCAAAAAACGCGAAAAGAGCTAGTTGAGTTTTGTATAAAACCGATGAACGCGTTTTTTCTTGTTTTTTTTTTTTACATGTACAGCTGGAGAACTATTGAAAATGTTTTCTTATTGTGCGCTTTTATAAAAATCAGAATATATTTATCAAGATTTATGAAGATTATATTTGTGAAAGTATGTATGAATGATACTATTGTACTATGTGAAATGTACTCATTTAAGTTTTTCAAAGAGAGAAAGAAAATATTAGGAATGATCGAACTTATACCTCTTTGTTTCAATTCAAGTACACCCACTCGATTAAGCTGGTTACTTCAACGACACGTCTCCTTCACCTCTCCAAATAATAAGGTTGTTGCATAAAAAAAAATCACAGAAAAAAAATCAATCACAGATTCTCTGAGATGATTTCTACAGATTTTCTGGGATTCAAGGAGAGATTTATATTAATTCAACATTTAGATACCTAAAAGAGAAATTTACTATTCGTCAGTGACACCTTTTTTTTTTTTCAAAAAAATAGGAAGACAAATATGTACTCTTCCTATGACCAGTCCATTATGGCTACAGGAAAATCGAAAGTAAAACACACTAATGAGGAAATATTTGAAGAACTCACGCTAGCAGTGTTTGATGAATGTAAAATTCTACTTGGAAATTTTACTGCTGGTTTCATCACATTTGGTGATTATGTTTTAGATTGATTTTGCACCCCAACATTTTGAACCTTCTTTGATTTGCGTCTGGTTATGTAACCATCACCTCCTCACTTTTCTTTTTTTGATCCCCATGGATATTATGAATCCAGTACATCATTCATAACAAACTCAAAAAGAATACTGTGGAGCAGATACATTTTGGACAATGACATACCACAGTTGAGTGGTTAGTTATCAAAGATGATAGCTGAAATATCCGAGTATTGTCGAACTTTAAACAATTCTTATGCATACAAATTCATTTTTATGAAACCGACGAAGGTATTGTCTCTCAAACTATCGAAAGGGTCTCCCTGTGGATATTATTATTCCCTCACATCAAATATCCGATGATTACCGATCTTATAACAATTCATACGCGCTCACATTTATTTTCATGAAATGGATATAGGTATTGTCTCTCAAACTATTGAAAGGGTCTCCATTATCAATTGAAAATACAACTGTGTTGTTCCAATATGAGTCCTTAGAAAAAGTATAGTATGTAACGTTGTTTATTTACTCCTTCAGACACTTGATTAGCAAACACTCTTTACTGAAAGAACTTTTATAACACTTGGTTCATAATATAATATAACAATCTGAATATTCAATCTGATGAGTTGGAAGAGATGATACTACATCAATTCAACTGGAGGCTTTATGCATTCGACCCTTATCCTGTCATTTTCTTCCACATTCATATCATGATAAGAATTGATATACTTAGAAATTATATTTCGGCTACTTTTATTATTTACAAAAATAATAGTTTCCAATAAGACAAACAATTGAATATCATCTATCTCATAAATTCATGCGGCACCCTATTTCAGACTCAGACACTCCAGAGAATCCAACAGAATGCAGGCCAAGTTTCCGGTAGTGTGTCAAGTCTGCACGGAAGTCAATATCGAAAAACTCCAAACGAGAAGATACGAAAGAATCGAATAAACAGCACACGCAACCGAACTAGAACTCCCCCCGGGGACCTTGCCCTCGCACCCCTCGGTTCCCACCCGGTCCCCTGTTCGGCCCGCCCCTGTTCCCGCCCATGCCCCTGTTCCTGTTGCCGCGCCCCCTCGGCCCGCCCCGCCCGCCCGTCTGCCGTCGCGGTCCCCCCCTGCCCCCGCCCCTGGGCGACACCACCCGCATGCCGCGCTGGCCGCGCGCGGCCGGTCTGCGCATGCCCCGGCCCCGGAAATCGCACTCTTGCCACTCGTCGTTGTCGCCCCAGTTGACGTCGTCCTCCCACTCGTCGCCCGGCTCCGCCCACTGGTCCTCCGGCTCCGGCCACTGGTCGCCCGGCTCCGCCCACTTGTCGCCCGGCTCCGGCCACTCGTCGCCGCGATCCTCCCCCCAGCGGAAGGCGTTGTTGCCTCGGAAGTTCCGGTTGAACGGCGGCCGGCCTCGCGGCGCGCGGCCGCGCCCCCAGTCCGAGACGTGGCCGCGCCCCCTGCCGCCGCGGAAGGCGCCGTTGCGCTGCCATTGGTCGGCGTCGTCGTAGCGGAAGTCCTGGTCCATGGGGGCGCCGCGCATGTCCGCATCGCTGAGCGGGTTGCGGAAATCGACGTCGGCCATGTGGCGCATGTCGCTGTCCCTGGCGGGCGGCGGGCGGCGCTGGTCGCGGTCCGCGGGGCGCATGTCGTAGTCGGCGTCGGCGCCGTCGTCGACGGCCGCGACGCCGCCGCCGTCGTCGTTGAGGTAGTCTTCGTCGTCGTTGAGGGGCATCACGTCGCGCAACTCCTCGATCACGCCGGAATCGATGTACTTTTGCAGCGCCTCGGGACCCTCGGAGATCGCCTTCTCCAGACCGGATCCGGCTGGAAACGATACCGTCGTCGGAACTCATCACCGTGGTTTTATTTTTTACGCGGTAACGACCAAAAAGTCCGTCGCCCTATGCCCCCCTAACTTCTTTATATTACATATTACCAAAAAAAAATAGATGAAAAATACATTCACTGTAGGGTTTCATCATTCGATCTCCTTAATGGTTCGAGTTTCACTCATACAGAGTCTCTTAAATATTTTCGATAATAATTTACAAGAGTTCATAATTCCAAAACTATTCACAAACAACATTTAACGTAGAATCTGATAATGCAATATTTCACATGGTATCCTATTTCAAAGAATGAACTTCTAAATCGCTGCGCTTCCATGAGATACTCTGTATAAATGAAACTTGCACCATTGAAGAGACCGCATGAAACACTACAACTTATATTTTCCAGCGTTTATGTCGGATTTTCTCTCCTCGTACGTCGAATAGGACAAGGACAGATTTGTCATCTGCCCCAAAATGTCACTGCGCTCGAAATTGAACCTAAAAGAGAAATTCTCTCTTTGTGACACCTTTTTTTTTAGAACACTTGGAAATACATAAATATTTTAATAAAAACAGAACTCCTACAAGTATAGAAAATCCCACAAGAAAGCAGAAGAAATGAATGTACTACCTCCTCGAATAATTCAACATCTGTTTGTAAATAATATGTAAAATAAAGAAGTTACGGAGGGGGGCTCAAAGAAATGATATTATATTTTATTCTCTACTAAATGCTTGCCCGATCGACTCATGAGAAGCATTGAAATGATCATAAGGGAAAGAAAGAGCTGTCGATCCGTCTGGATGTGCAACAAAGAAAGGCAAAATCTTGCCAACAGTCAGTATGGATACCTACCCATATTGGATGATCATCCAAGATGCAAAATAGGTCAAGAAATCTTTAGCTCACATCACATGAAACTTCGAGCAAACTGAAAAGACAAGCTTGTTGTTCGTAATCAACAACTTAGACTAGTGGTCGTAGAAAAAGTGTTCAACTTACGTTCTACTGGTATCAATTTTCCGTAAACAATAATGGCGTTCGGGGCTATTTCATCCAACGGGACAACTCCAGGAGTATTCTCCACTAGCTGAGTTATAACTTCATTGAGAGTTCCTGCATCATCTGAAAAATTCCACCCTATTAACAACTCTATCACTTAGGGTGAGGTATTCTGAATCGTGGGAAATTGAAAGATATACACACTCACAATACTATACATAATACTAAGGGCACATCAGCGTATCAAAAGTCTATTCTATTCTTGGGTTGTGAAGTGAAGAATAAGTTGGACAGACATATTAAGGAAGCCTCCAAGATTCTAACTTTCAAAAGTAGACTAAACTGATTGAAGAGAACTGTTAAACATTGGATGAATTTTTTGAGTATTATTATGTATTCGTTAAAAAAGGAAATAAATCTCATTATTTTTATCAAAATATCACTTTTTGCTTTTGCACCTATCCTACGACCGATGATATCTACTTACCGCTAGTTTCGTTCCACTGAGCCTGGAAATTTCGCGGGATGGGCTTGCTGAAGGGTACTTTTTTGGGTTTCTGCTTGTCAGACTCGTTCACTACATTGTCCAAGTCCAAACCAGGAATCGCTTGATTTCCGTCGGTGATGATCGAAGTTATCTCCACCTTATCCTCTGGTCCCATACCAGGAATGATGGAAACTGGTTCGTCTGGAGTAGAAACATAATTATATATATGGTGATTTTGCACTCAGGGACCCGAATTTCACAATAAAAACGTGCGCAAACTCATATTTTTCGAGATATTCCAGGAAAAAGTATGAAAATTACCCTTCTTGTTTTGGCCAGTTTTGGGTAGGCACCATAGCCATTCGAAGTTTCATTTCTCAAATAAGATACTCTTTATATCTTCCTTATACATTCTAGAAGCTGAAAATAAGGAGAAACATCCTCTAAGAAGTATAATTCATCGTCTTTAGCATCTTTGATGAATCCTTCTTTCATATGGACGGCGCTGTCAAATGTCAATCTGTGATATTTTGACTCACAGAACTAGTGATTCTGACGTAGATTCTCATTTGACAGCGCCGTCCATATGAAAAATGCTGGATCCACCTTCCTCCAAGATGCTAAAGAACGTTGATTTAACTAATTCGAGGATGTGTTCCCTTCTTTTTGACTTCTTGAATATTCGAGGAAAGTATAAAAAGTATCCTGTGTGAGAAAAGAAACTCCATGCCTACCCAAACCAGGCCGAAGAAAGAAGGTTAATTTTCATACTTTTTCCTGGAATATCTCGAAAAATATAAGTTTGCGCACGTTTTTATTGCGAAATTCGGGTTCCTGAGATCGAAATACGTAAGTATAAAAAAAACGAAAAAAAAAAATCCATCACATGACAAGTGAAAAATTACCATATATACGAGTATTTATTTGATTATTGTTTATGAGATTCTGTTTTGTATTTGGTTTTCTTCTTGACAAACACTGATGAATAGATGAATTACATAATATTATATGAAATTAGTGAAATGAATATAAAAATGAAAAAGAATTTCTTTAAAATTCATCGTGAATGATTTGTACTTATGACATTTTTTTGATTTATATGTACTCATTTCCTAATGTACGACTGATAATTAGTTATTTGACTAAATAAAGGATCTACATTTATTTTCTGAACGATTCGTCAGTCAATATTGATGACATCGACAGACAAATTATACAGGGTGTTTGAAAAAGACACGGCAATATTGGAGGGAGCGATTGCCCAGGCCATTTTATGAAAAAAAGTTCCTATATACGTAGGTTCGCATACGCTTCAACAAGTTCAATCAAACAAAACAGTAAATACAGGATATTTTGAAAACGCCTTGAGATATCGTAATGAATTATTTGGCGTGTTAATAGATATGGGAGACGCATACTTTGCATTGTAAACACCTCCAACTTGGATGCGAGAATTCAATCTTCTCCTCATCGACTGGCCAACTCTCTCAAATTAAACTGTATATCGGCACCCCCTTCAGTATTGCCGTGTCTTTTTTAAACACCCTGTATATAGTAGTCACTCATCCGTAATCCATCAACTCACCGCCCATTTCCAGGTCTTCTAGTCCAGCAATACCGGCAGGAAGCGTATTCAGATTGTATTTGTCTCTCATCTGGTCCCCAGGCCTGTTCCTAGTCCAGAATTTGCTGGTGTGATCGTTGGACCCCGAACAAAGGATATGTCCGAGGGGGTGCCAAGCCAGCGTCCAAACTATGCTGTCATGAGCTTGCTCAATAGCACCGACTTCCTTATCAGCACTAGAAAAAAATACAACAACAACAAAGATCACTCAGGGCCGGTTTGGAAATCACAAATCATCTTGTAGGATAACGCCTAACTGTTAGTATAAAAAGGAGGGTAAAATCAGTTTGTGAGACTCACCCGACGTGCCAGAACATAATAGCCCCATCGGAGCCTCCGCTAGCGAAAAGCCCCTCGTGTATCGGATGCCAAGCAACGCTAGACGCCTCCTTTTTATGTCCCCTGAAAGTCTGCACTTCCTGGCTCAGATTCCTGAGGTCGAACAGCTTCAGCAAGTGGTCTCTCGATGCCGTTATCAACCAGTTGCCGTTTTCATTCCATTTCAGGTCCATCACGGTGGATTTGTGAGCGTGTCTATGGGAAATGATCAGAGAGATTTTAGGGTATGATTACATCGAAGATACAAAAATATATACTAGTAGATGGAGCCTAGAGTAGTTTCCATTTTATTATTGGAGAATTGTTCAAAATGGTGATGTCTTGATCAGCCTAGAGGCAACTATGGGTGCAAAAATGTTAAGTACCGAGTGATCGAATGGTTATAAGTGATATTAAAAAGCCACAACACGTATTTACACATATTATTATAACAATTCAACATGTTGACATTTCAAATCGAACCAATCAAATTCAACCAATGAATAGAGCAAACAAGAGACAGGCAATCATAAACAATCAGTTGGCAAAATTACACTTGTCTTTATTACACTTTCTAGTATATATTACAAAATCTTCGGTCTACATTGGCAACAGTTATAGGCATAGTCTAATGAGTTGCCTACCACAACAAAATTATTATTGAAGAAATATTTCGTATCGATCGATACGAGAGATGGGATTTCTTCATTTGTATTCACGATATTCGCATAGAAAAGAATTGTATCGAAGGTTGGTGAATAGTAATTAAATCGAAGTTTTTGAGATTGAATCGTGTTCATGATTATTTATATTTTCCATAAGACCAAAACTGTATGTTTCTTTTGATGATGTTTATCGTTTCCAGAGGCTATTTATTGAGTACCCAGATACGCTTGGGGTAGATTTTAGTGTATAATATGCGTAGTATATCGATTGAGGATGTCTTGCACAATATTATCTAACAAGAAGTCAACTGTAAGTATAAAAAAATTTGAGTAACTTGTAATCTCTGATATGACAATTTGTAGATTTTTCTGAAATTGCTTGTTTGTAGTGGACTGTTACTATGATTTTGAGAAAAACGCTGCTGGTTGATATATTGGCTTTATTTTTGAAATTGAATTGCTGTACCATAACGCAATGAAATCTATTGCAAAGACCATATCATCCTGCCATAAGTTTTGTCCACTGTTAGATCGGATAAAACCAAAATGAACCTTGTATTCGATTCTTGTGTTTTGGTTTTTCAGATATTATAAATAAATATTATAAAGGACTGAATGAATATAATGCAATCCCAAATGAAATCAAAGCCTGTGATACTCTCTTAGATTTCAAGAAAAACCTTTTAAAATATCTGTGATTTCATTCATTTATAAATTTGTAGGTATTGTTCAATGTGTTTTCATATTTGTGATAGTTTACTTATATAAGCTATAATGGATAAATTTATTTTTGTTATATATGAATGTGTTATTATTGTAAATTGTATAAAAATTGTATTGTGAATATTAGGATTTCCTATTTATCAATAAACTTACTTACTTACTTAAAGTCACAACGATAGAATTCAAAAACGATAGGATAATACGTTGATAGCCTGGCATGCATCTTTGTATATCAATATATTTTTTTACTTACAAGGTGGCTAGAGATTGGCCTGTTTTAGGATCCCACAGTTTGATTGGTTGCTGATTATCTTTGCTCCCCGAGATGATGAGCCCTTTTTGTGGGTGCCAATGGACACATTTAACATCAGCACCGTGACCTAACAGATATTCATATGTGTCAGAATATTGTGTCTAGATAATAAGTCGTACAGTACCTAGGCGTCACGATAATCTGCAAATAAAAAACGACAAAGACACGCAGCTTATTGATGAACATATCGGTATAAAAGTCTGAGAGGCGTATATTGTACAGTATTATCTTGAAAGCCAAAAATTTTGTGGAAAATAGTCCGTATAAATAATGTGGAATCACCTCGTAATTCTACAGTTGATTCGTTTTATGAACTATGATTGAAAATAATTATTTATTTAATTTTTCACTTTTCAATTCTAAACCACTATACAGTGTGTTTTATTAATTGTATGTCCTCTTGAAAAATAAGAAAATAGTTCTGAAAAACTCGTTTCGAGATATCAATTCTGAAAAAACTTTTGAATTTATTCAATTTGGTAGGTTGATCTGCAAGTTATAATAGTCATAATGAAAATACTGAACAAATAAAAATAATGAACAAAATAATTCATTGTTACTTTTTAATCACCTGGTTTAAGAGTTTTTTTAGTTTCATCTCTGAAAAGGAGCAATATTCGCAAAAAATTCACGATATGAATAAGTTGTATTTGAATTGGTCAATCTTGAAAAAGTATTTCACTTCAAAAAAAAAACAGTGGACTTTATTTTTGTAATATCATTAGCTGAATCGCCCTCTAGGAAGCCACTGGAATAATTCTAATAGCACCAAAAGTTTGTGTCGGAATTCGAAGGATTTTTTCATAAATGGTAAAAAAAACTGTCTTTATAGAAAACGTTGTAATCCTGTATTCCAAACACTAATATGTTACATGTGCATAAAAACAATGACTTATATCCTTGAGTTCTATAATCTTTGAAAATGAGGTAACCTCCGAGTAGAGTTGGGCTATTTTCCACCAAATTTAGTTTTCAAAACAGTACTGTGATACGTTTTACAAATCTTAACGATACGTTTCTCAATAAGCAACTTTTTTGTGGTTTTTTTATTTGCAGGTTAAGGTGACGACTACTATACCAAGTTTAGCTTTTAGTTACTTACCCCTTAGTATCCTTTCTTCTTGATACCTGTAGAAATCCCATATACGCAGCGTCCCGTCATCTGAACACGTAACAAACTTGGTGTCGGAAGGGCTGAAGCTAAATTAAACAACACATTCACGTAATACCAAATTTATTTATCAACTGGGTACATAGGATGGCTCAGGACAGAGAAAATCCAGACAAAATGACCCCTTGATGAATAGAAAATTTTGAAAGGAAAAAAAAATAAATGAAAGAATATTACAAAATGAAAAATGATTATTCCCAGAGACGTCACTTTGAATGAATTTTTCTATGAGGACTTGGATGGATATTAGGTTTACTTTAAGTAAAACAATGATGATTTTGATGGATATTTTCTTCATACAAATATTGGACTACATATACAAGGTGCTACCAAACTCAAAGTAACCGTTTTGATAGTAATCCTAAGATCATACAAATATAGACGAAATGTTTCACATTATTGGCAATATGAAAACTCTTGGTAAGTCAAATAAAATAAACCTGAAGTCATTGCATGCTCGAAATTGGTCTCACTTGTATTACCTGAACTTAGTCAACACCATGTAATGTTATGATGAAAAATTCAAGAGTTTTTGGCTCACAATATTTCTGACAAAAATGGCATTACTATGGGAAATCTTTCGATTAGAATGGAAATGGCAGTGTATTTTATTTATATCTTCAAAGAGATAAAATTCGAACAACCTTATGAATATTCTCACCAGTACCAAGCTAAATTTTCGATCGACTAACCGTTGACCAATGAAAATTATGAGCACTATTTTTCAAGACGGGTTTTCAGAAAATAAATTTTCAATATTTCTTAGCTGTGAAAGACTATGAGAAAATATGAACTAATGAAATGGTTAGGACTATCAAAATGATATAAAGAGTGTAACGAATTTGCTTGTAACATCAGAATCTCCTGAACCAGGAGATATGAAGTCGATTGTCATGAAATAACGACCCGGATTTTCATATTCTCATGAAGAGAATTTTATAGAGAATGGTCCTATTAGTTTCAAGTTTCACAAAACGCTTGGGAAAATCATTTTTTCAAAAAAATTAATGCACAATCGTGTAGAGCGAAAAAAGTGACAAAAGGATGTGTCGTTCATTTCAACTTATCTTTTCAATTAGGTTCAGGAAGAAATGAGAGATTTTCCAAAATATTTCCCAAACCATTTGATATTCTTCAACTGTCTCAACAGCACATCAACTAAAATTGCCCTGACTTGCTTCGAAGTGGCGAATTTGTTACACCCTGTATATATTCATGTCCTGAGGCTTGAATTTTATTTTTGATAAAAACGCAATTGCTTGTACAATAACGTTTTCACTCATTCGGTTTTCAATGTGATTTTGCATTTTTTCATCTTAGAAAGAGTCTTAATTCTAGAGAATTGAGAACTAAAGAACATGAGAAATGCAGAAGTGTCAAGAAATCATTCTGAATCCCAAGAATAATTATCTTTCGATTGCATTTGTCCAAATGATTAATTGGAGAATTTTTTTTTTCAGATGGTAAAGATTCATTAAGTAATATAAGTATTGCATAGAATGAATAACTCATTTTCAACACTTTTGAAATAGTTTTATCACTATCACTTTCTTTTATTTGCATTCCATAAATGTACATGAAATAAAACAAGTAGATATGATTACATTTTTTATTAACTGTCCCCGAAGACCGATTGAAAGGTTCAAAAAATAAAAACGCAGGTCGAAAAATACTTTAAAACCTAGTCGAATATCGCAGGGTTTAAAAACATCTTTGGACCTGACTCAGCATTCATCAGTAAAAATGAATTTATTGATTGTAAAAAAATTACATTACCGCTCAACATCACAAGTTCATCATAGGCTATTTCATTTTTGACTTTGCTCTTTCTATTGTATTCATTTCCTTTTGTGAAAATCTTCACTAATGTGGAGGGAAGAGGGATTCTTTTTATTTCAATAAAATATATAAAAATGTATACAAGTTGGAGGAATACGAAGAGAAGTTGTAGATACCTTATGCCACGTAGGGCCTCTTTGTGAGCCTGGAACATCTTCACGTTGTTCATATTCGACTGCCAGTACTTGACATAGCCTGCATGGTCTCCAGTTATCATCCAGCTGTCATTGTGACTCCAAACCATAGTTCTGACAGGACTGTCATGAGCCTGAAAATATTTTTTTTCATCAATAATGGTTTTGAAATCTGGTCTTGATGTGCCAGTGAAATTGTATATTACAAAACTAGTGTGGAAAGCGACATATTTCGCATGATAGATATTCAACTGGGAAGTGTAACAAATGTAAATCATTTTTCCTACGACAATGAATATTTGAATCATGTGCATTGTCAATCCAAGTTACATCCACTGTCCATTGTCATTCATTGACATTTCACAAAATAGCTCAAATTCGAAATTTATTCGCAATTCATTCATCATTCAATCTCAGTTTCACTCATTGTTGATATCTACTATTTTCATAGATGATTCGTAAGAAAATATATCCTCTACTAGCACTTCAGCACGGTTAAAAACACATTGTTGAAAAATTAACACTTTTGATATAAGTTTCTTGGGCAACTTAGATAGTTCTTATTTTCAATTAGGAAGATACCAGTGGCATATCTATCTATAAGCAAATATAATGATGGGGATTTATTTTACTTTCGATAGTACATCACAAATGAATGCATACAATATAATATTAATCCTCAAAATAACAAGTGACTCATAGAAAACTATGGACAATCCAATACATATTTGAATTTGAAGTTGTCAGTTCTTGAATAGCCTGAAGTTGAAAATATTTCCTGAATATGAAAAAATACTGTCCTCTAGTGAGCATATTTGATATTCCAAATTTCAGGAATGTGGTTATAAAAACAAAAGAGAAAAGGAGGTGTACCATGAGTCTGTATCACTTGGTATATTGACCCATGTAAAAATGGGGCACCCCTCTGAAATCTTTCTTTTGAATGATAAAGCTTCAATAGCTTCAATATGGTGCCAGTGTTTAGAACAAAATTGAAAATTTCAAGGCTCTACATCAAACATTTTTTATCTCAAAAAATGAAAAAAAAACATGTTGAAGGTGCCTCTCAAAATGTGTGTTTCTATATTATATTTTCTATATGAGCCAGTTGAGTTGATATATGAGTGTGAGTTCTTAGGGTTCACTTTCAATTCAAGTTTTTAGATGTTTTTTTCATATAATAGTTGTATCCATATCATACTTGAATTTGTTTATATCCTCATTTATGCATATCATGCATATAAAGACTTATCTAATGTGTAATGATGTTTTTTAGATGATTCATGAAGATACTTGATTACAAAGATCAAAGATTTTTTGAGAAATTTTCAGATATGTTTTGACCCATGACATTTTGTTGGTAATTTTGAATTTTTTTTTTGAAGAAAATCCATCAAAGGGTAAACATCTACCCAAACTTTGTAATCTATATTTAAATATCTGGTACTCATATTAAGTAACAGAGTACTTAGAACACTTAGAACTAGGATAAGTCTCTGGTGATTAATAAAGTTTGGTACTTGAAATACTGGAACTGGTTTTGAAAATCCTCAAGTATTCTGGTTCTGAATAGAATAATAGTCATGATTGATTCCACTCACTTGTAAGATAGTTTCAAAATTGAAGGTAAGGCCATTCCACAATGTGAACTCTCCAGAACTAGCACCAGTGACAAGTCTTCTTCCCTCAGGTGTCCAAGCCATGCAAAAAATGGGACACCTCATTTTATTAGTGGCAGTCTTCACAAACCTAGTTGTAACACAGTTGATGGGGTTATCGGGGTAACTAGGGGGAGGCATTAGATCTGGGTAATACATAGCATCAGGCTGTAAAGCCCTCCTGTCTCTGTAATCTCTTTGCCAAACTCTATTCTGTAAGGAAAATCAAAATTAATGCTGAGAAGCTGACGAATTCTCGCACCTGCTTACTTCTAATTCTTTTATAATCGCTGCATTGTAATCCACGGTTTTCCTCATTACAGACTTGCGTAGCCTTTTGCCGTCGAAATCTTCCAAAGTCATGTTGCCCAGAGGACCAGGTAAGGGTTTGTGATGCAAGTTCATGAATGGCCTGAATGGGGGCCTGCTGTTGAACCCTAGGAATAGGTATCGAAGTTTAGAAGTTAGCTCGAATTAGAGGAAGTATCGGAAGGAATTCATCTTTACCTGGCATTCCCGGCATCCCCAACATTGGGGGAGCCGTCAAATTAGGGGGTGGCATATTCAAATTTGGTGGCGGCTGAGCGAAATCCATGTTGATCAATATTGTCTCTGAATATCCTGAAAGCGATTCAACGTGTCGAAAGCGAAACGTATGGATTCTTCCACGGACAAAAGTAATTTCTATTGAACACCATAATCTCAATTCATGTATTAAACTTATTAAAACTTGATTAGTGATTATTGTATCATCAACTCCCAGAGAAAAAACACTAATAGCAGAAGGAAAATTATATCAGTCACGATCACGAAACATTGAACGCGCTTTCAAAATGGATGACACGATCCAGAAGCAAAATTTTAGAACGAAACATGAAACATCCGTTTTTGTCCGTTTCCTCAGATGATGACGGCTAAAATGAGAGGAATCTAGTACGTTAGTAAACGAGTAAGCGTACTAGATATTCAGCCGTCCTTGTACTAGATCAGTGAGAGCACAGAGCGCAGTCCGGCACATGCCATGATTTGAAAATGAAACTTGCAAGATACATATAAGAATTGGAGACGGTAAGTGCAGGAAGATTAATAGAATTGACATTCATTGTTTTGACACAAACGTCAACTAGACAGATTACAGATTTAATAACCCAATCTTTGCCTGAAATTCCTGAAATACAGTACTTATCACTTACTATTATAGTGATATTTGCTAAATAATCACAAAATCTCTGAAATTCGCACTATCGAAAGTGTCAATCGGCCAATGTTTTGTGTAAAGTCCTCGAAAAGGGTAAAAAATCTCCCGAATGTCATCTACAAACTCCCAGTCCGTGGCTATGGACGTTGATGGCCCTACTGGCGGACCCGGCACTTTGAAAAGGAGCTCTAGTGCCCCCATGATTAACGAGGCGACTGGAGTGATGGCAACAGCGAATACTAATACATCTAGCAAGTATGTTACTTCTTGAAATCTCTTTTTAGTATATAGCTTAAAACGATACTTAGTAATTTTTATTTCAATGATACTTCAATGTTGTCAAATGTATAGATAATGAAGAAGCAAAGGAACATACCATACAAAAAAGTGATCAAATTTTTCACATGGGTTGGATTAAAACATTGCACAATGGGTATAAGGTGTAGAATTTGCAATGACCCATGTGTAGAGGGTGTATATAATTACAGACATTATAGATACCTAGTTTTTAAGGACAAACGTGAAAATTTGTGTGCATATCAAGTGTTAAATACAATGACGAAGTTGCATTTATTTCTTTATACTCAGCTCTTTCAAATAAACTCTTTAGGAAATAAATAACTTTTTCGAATATCTCCAAAATTTTCCTGCCACAATTTGTCCACCCTCTATCTTATGGCTACCAAGGTCCCCATGACAAGACTTGTCCACTAAAGTAGGGACATTCATGTATTGCCACCAGTTTAGTCCATGTTTTGGTAATATCTTCTTGAATGAATTGATAAATATTCTGTTCAATATCCTATTCATGCTTGACAACAAATTAGTAGCATCACATTACAGCTATTGAAGTCTGGTGAAGTTTGATTTGAATTCATAATGGTTCCTATTGAGTGGTTCAGATTATCTTGTCTTGCAATTCTCAGTGATATCAAATTATTAAATAATACATAGATATATTACTGTTTTATTGTAATGTTAGAATTTTATTCAATTGACTTTTGAACTTGACTATATATCAGGTGACGACGATATTGGACGAATAATATAACCTATCAAGAGTAAGTTTTTTTCTAAATCCAATCCAATACTGAGGTTCTCAGTATTTTTTTTATATAATTTGGAAGTTCATCATAAAACCTAAATCCTTTATGGAATCTGTTATTCTGATGAGAAGTTCTCTCACTGCCCTGTTATAAAAAATATCTGCACCTCATGTTTGATAATCATGCAAGTTTGAAACGATATTACAATTATTGAGTAAATGTTTTGGAGTCAAGCCACGAGTCATTCTGAAATTAAAGGTCATTGTTTATAAATAAATTGATCTCAAAATATCAACAGATTGTTTTACCATTTTCATAGCAAAATAATCTGAATCACTTGATTTTGTCTATACATCAATCTCAGTGTTATTTATTAGTATAGTTGTCTGTATTCATACTTGATTTATTTTCACCCAACCATGAAAGTTTCATCTGTTTGTTACATTATGTTATGGAACACCAAATTGTGTATGACGATATAATAAGGAAAGAAGAAATCACAGCCGCTAATGCCATATTGAGAACTATCAGGGACTCGAAAAGTAATTACGAAAATCCTATGCACAAAGGCACATATTGATAAAAATTCCAAATGATATACAGAATCACCCCTTCATTTTTTCGGTGTTATTCAGGTACACCCTGTATACGTTTGAATTCGAACATATTATGTAGAGCAGTGGCTGTAACAGTTCCATTTCATTCCCATCTTCCACTTGATGATTAATTCAAAGTTTTTACCAAATTATGGCTGGCAAACAGTTTGTTGTTTCTTTTCACTATTGATAATGCTATTTGATTATTTCTTGAGAATTTCTTATTATTGTTTCAGAGAACAGCAGACATTCAACCACTTGTTTGGTAACGCAGTCCAAACTAGAACTAGGAGATTCAGTGCTAGCTTCAGCCAATTCCCTGGATCACCAGTAAGAAAATCAAATCATGATAATAATTACAACCTCTCATACTTTTATAAATTTGTTCGTTGAACAAGGTTGTAACTTTTAGTAAATGAAGTTGTTTTTGAAATTTTGATCCCCTTCATAAATGATGGAAGGTGTTGCAATTATCTGTATTTGAGATCGTTCCACATTCTCGAAGATAGCTCGTTGAGTACTACAGGGTGTTTCAGAAGAGGTGGCCTCGTTGCTAGGATACATAGAACACTGCAAAATGAGTTGGGAGTTTTCATTTGAGATACAGGGCCTTGAAAAAAAATGTATACACATTTTCTACGATTTCGTCTGAACTACTGGCAACATACATGAATACAATTTTTTTTTCAAGACCCTGTATCGTGAACAGGGATGCCTTAACAAATCTTCTCAATGAGCAAAACCACCTTATTCTACAGAGTTCTACTAATATCAGCAACATGGCCACCTTTTTGAAATACTTTGTATGTTATAGCTTTTTTTAATATTTAATATATATCTGGGGGAGTACAAATATTTCACGTTTGAAGCCATTTATGAATTTACAAAATGAAACTATCGAATGCATTTTCAATTTGAATTTTCTAGAACCAACTGTGAATTCACAAAAAAACCTAAAGATTTATTGAATTTGGTTTCATTTTGTAAACTCAAAGTTTGTTGTTTGTGAAAATATCAGACCTGAATTTTGATCAGTTACTCCCAAGGTCACTATATATAATACAATCATTCAACCACATTTCGAATATTGTAATACATTACTATATGGTTGGGATCAAAACAAAATTGCAACTTTACAAAAACTACGAAATCGTGGGATGAGAGTGATATTAAAATGTAATCATCATACCAGCATAAAGGTTATGCTTGATGCATTACAGTGGTTACCAATAAAAGACAGTTTCTACAGATCAGCAATGATATTTATTTTCAAGACTATCAATAATATGTCACCATCTTATTTTGATCATTACTTATCGCAATAGTACACACAATTATGAGACAAGACACATTAATAATTTTCACTTGTAAAGATGCAGCTTATCCATCTCTGAGAGAATATTGTTTTACAAAGGCTTGAACCATTTCAATGAGGTGCCAAAAGACATAAAACAATGCAAAAGTATTCATATATTCAACTCTATTCTGAACAGTGCATAATCAGTATACTGTCTGTAAGTTTTTCGAGGAGGTGGTTCATTCATTTTTCAGCTTTTGATGGGATTTTCTCTCCTCGTTTCTACAAAATAGAGTAGAAGTTATTAAAAATTATTGCAATATATTTGTAGTAAGGACAGATTTGGGATCTGTCCCAAAATGTCACTGCGCTTGAAATTAAACCTTTAGATACCTAAAAGAGAAATTCTCTATTGGTCAGTGACACCTTGTTTTTGAAAAAATTTGGAAATACAAATATATTTAATAATAATAAAACCTCTACTTATCTTGGTGGACGTTTCGGGAACGAATCTGCTCCCGTTCTCAACACAATTGAAATATTTTTCTTCGTAAACTTTTTTCTATGTTTTTGAGGAATTCTGGTTACAAGGTGTTTTCATTAATTGATATCGAATTTTCCATTTTCATATTCAAGTTTCAGAAGTGGATGCCAAGTTCTATCTATATCAACTGAACAAGAAGCAATATTATTGTCTCCGTTCAGGAGAATGCAAGCAGACTCTTTGATTTTCCGTTTTTGGTTGTTGTCTTCTTTTCCTATGATCTTAATATTACTCCAATCGGCCATATGTTGTCCATTCTCAGTAAGGATATGCTCAGCTAATTTTGATTTGTCAGTATATCTTCTCTTTATATTGTTCTTATGCTCTTTCATCCTTACTGATAGAGGCCTGCTGGTTTCACCGGTATAATATTTTCCACAAACACATGGTATACTGTACATACAATTTTTTGATGACTGTTTTTCATTTCTCGGTTTTGTATGAGTCAAAATCGATCTCATTGTATTTTCTGTCTTGAACACTGTTTTCACTCGAAACTTGTCACCAACACGTTTAATTTTTTCAGGTATTCCGGGGATAGAAGGAGAGAAAATCCCATCAAAAGCTGAAAAATGAATGAATCTAGTTGTTATTTCTAATTATTGTTATGGATTTAGCATTATTGTTTCAGTGATTATTTCTATTGTATGTATATAAGGATGTCGTATGTATCTATTATAACGAACGAACAATAACGATATGTTCCTCCCCGCTATGGCAGGGCCCCCCCCGGCTGGCGCCGCGCATCAACCAGCTGCGTCGCGAGGAGCACGACGTGGCGAGCAACTTACGCGAACTGGCGCACGAGCGCGAGGTGCACCACGCCATGCAGATCTCGCAGTCGTGGGAGGACCTCAGCCTGGCGCACGAGCCACGCCCACCGCCCGCCCACCGGCTGGCGCCGCTGCAGATCGCCGTGCCCGCCGGTGGACCGGCCTGCGGCTCGCCGTCGCCCACGCGCGCCGGCTTCCAGAGCCCCACCCGCTCCAGAACCATCATCAGGTAGTTCGAGAGCGAATGAATCAATCAAATCAAATATACTTTATTGTCAAAGATTGATACATCTTATGGACAAAGCAAATATAAAACTAAGTGCCAATAGGACAAATAATACAAAGGTAATACAGATTAAAATCTTATGAATGAAATAATAGTCAATCAATTAAAATACACAGAGAATAGGCATTTATAAAATCAGAAAACATCTCAAATTCTTTCCTCAAAAAATTCGCGAATCTCATAGTATGATCTACAAAGTAAAAATTCTTTAAACGCTTTCCTGAATAGTACATAGGCTCCTATATTTTTCACCGAAAGTGGAAGGTGATTTAACATCTTTCCTCCATTGTAAATGAAAGAATTTTTCACCAATTGTGATCTCGGCGGCAGAGGCAAGGGAATTTGACGAAGTCTTGTATTGACTGGATTTTGTTCTCTATATAAATGATACTGATGCTTATGAATTAGACACACGGTTTCCAATATAAAAAGACATGGTAATGTAAGAATCTTCCCCTTCACAAATAAAGTCTTACACGATGTTAAAGCGTCCACTTTGAAAATATACCTCACCGCACGTTTCTGCAGGGCAAACATCATATGGAAAAGCTGAAGAGTACAGTTGCCCCAGAAAGCAATACCGTATCTTAGATGAGTCTCGACCACTGAGAAGTAAACATTTCTAGCGATTTTACAGCCTAACTCGCTGGCGACAAATCTGACTGCAAAACACCCGGATGATATTTTTTTTCCTAGTGTCATAATATGAGCGTCGAATTTCAGATTATGGTCAACATTCAAACCTAGAAATTTTTTTATCAATTTTATGAGTCAAGAAATCATCCATGCAGATATTTTCAATGGTACTTTTGAAGGAAATCGTATCTGTTTTTTGATAGTTAGTTGATAGATAAAAAGTTCAAATCGCACCAGGCTTTGATGACTAGTAGATCTGCTTTAATTGCCATTCGTAGAGCATGCACATCTTTATTGTGCCATGTGATAGTAGCATCGTCTACGAATAGTGTGATAGTTCCTTCAATGTCTATGTTTACCATATCATTTATATATAACAAAAAAAGTAATGGGGGTTTCTTATCGTGTCGACAAATACGACATTTTCACTTATTTTCATTCGAATATGGAGTTGAAAGCGTAAGATTATTCTTTCAAATCAATTGAAATTGTTCACAAAACATACTTGAATTATAAAATATAAAAATAATCTCACTACATACACAAGTACATTTCCTGAAATGATATATCCCTCTATAAACAGAAATTTCTCTTGGGAGCCTTAATAAATACATATATGAATAAATGTACATATAAAAACAAATAAATAAATGAAAAACAAACAAATATATGCTCTAATTATGCAAAAGATGTGTAATAATTATAATGATAATTTCAAACGCTAACAATGTTCAATACTGATCAAATATGATGTCAAATATTCAAACAAAACATCCTTGAATTTTCTCACCAAGCACTTGTTTAGCAAAGTTTATCGATGCATAAGTGTGTTGAAAGAGACTTAGTTTCACTGATTGTTTAAATGTTAGAAATTGGTGAATAATCCTGGTTTATTTTCCAGCTCTTTGTGGGATTTTCTCTCCTCGTTTCTAATATTATTAAATATTATTTCAATATATTTGTAGTAAGGACAGATTTTGTGATCTGCCCCGAAATGTCACTGCGCTTGAAATTAAACCTTTAGATACCTAAAAGAGAAATTCTCTACTTGTTAGTGACACCTTGGTTTTGAAAAATTTGGAATTTCAATTTCAAATTTCAAATTTTTTCAATATGCTGGTGGATTCAAAACTGACAGCATATTGGAAAAAAATTGCGAAGAGAAAAATATCTTAATTGTGTTGAGAACGGGAGCAGATTCATTTCCGAAACGTCCACCAAGATAAGTAGAGGTTTTATTCTTATTAAATATATTTGAATTTCCAAATTTTTTTCAAAAACAAGGTGTCATCGACAAATAGAGAATTTCTCTTTTAGGTATCAGAAGGTTTATTTTCAAGCGCAGTGACATTTCGAGGCAGATCACAAAATCTGTCCTTATTACAAATATATTGGAATAATTTTTAAATATATACAGTCTGTCCAAGATAAGGTTGCACAGCATGGGGATCTCGGAAACGGTAGGAGATACGTAGTCTGTTAAATGGGGAAAAAGTTGCGCATTCAGAGGCTCATACCAACAGCCCTCGAAAATTTCCAAAATTGTTTTTAGTTTTTCAGTTATATCGAAGAAAGTGAATTTTTAGAATATCTATTTTATTTTTTTTCTCCGTTATTATTAGAGATACAGAAAAACTGAATATACTTTTTCATAGCAACTTTTGATGACGTTGAACGAGGTGATACCGATTTTTCTATGCGACGTTTCGTATTCGTAGAACCATTATCAACTTTTGTTTTTTAAATACGGCCCTGATAATTCTTTCACAGATTCTGTAAGCTTATTTCATTCTGAATTCAACCATGTATTATACAAGGTGGTTTGAATGTGTTTCGAACTATTTTTAGCCATCATCAATGTATTTTTCGAAATTACAAAGGAAAAATGTCATCAGTTCCACTTATTTTGGAGGAAAATTAGTCAACACACTAATACCTCATCAACTAGTTCCAATTGATAGGCTTATAGGGATAATTAGTTCGAATACAATTTTTTCTCAATGTTTTTAACTGGAGTATAATTTCTTCATAATCACTCACTATTCTGCAAAAATTGAATTTTCGTTGTTTCAATAGTTTTTCCAATTGCAATCATGAAATAATTCATTTCATCAAATCGATCAATGGAGAATACGACGATATTATGCTATGTACAGCTTGGAAAATCTAGTTGTGCTTCTGAGATGCTCGAGAAAGTGCGAGCGAGGAACGAATAACTAGTCCATCAATGTTTGACACTAAATGATCAGAAATAAGTGGAACTGATGGCATTTTTCCTTTGGAATTTCGAAAAAAACACTGATGATGGCTAAAAATAGGTCGAAACACATTCAAACCACCTTGTATAATACATGGTTGAATTCAGAATAAAAAAAGCTTTCAGAATCTGTGAAATAATTATCAGGACCGTATTTAAAAAACAAAAGTTGATGATGGTTCTACGAATACGAAACGTCGCATAGAAAAATCGGTATCACCTCGTTCAACGTCATCAAAAGTTGCTATGAAAAAGTATTTTCAGTTTTTCTGTATCTCTAATAATAACGGAGAAAAAAAATAAAATAGATATTCCAAAAATTCACTTTCTTCGATATAACTGAAAAACTAAAAACAATTTTGGAAATTTTCGAAGGCTGTTGGTATGAGCCTCCGAATGCGCAACTTTTTCCTCATTTAACAGACTACGTATCTCCTACCGTTTCCGAGATCCCCATGCTGTGCAACCTTATCTTGGACAGACTGTATATACTTTATTTTTTTGGAAACGAGGAGAGAAAATCCCACAAAAAGCTGGAAAATGAATGTACCACCTCCTCGAAAAACTTACAGACAATCCTGGTTTGTTCAGCTGGTTTGTCCCATCAAGTCAAGGGAGGATTTTAAAACTCTGTTTGAAATAGTGTAGTCCTGTTCAGCCCTATGGCTGTAATAGTAGATCCAGAAAAGATCAGAATACATCATTTCATAGGTCAGTTATTGAATAATGTCGAACAAATTTCAGATAGACATTAGTTCGCGCCAAGAGAAAGTCAGAGGAATCCAACCAATCAAAACAGCAAACGAGTGAGAGGCAACCAGCACTGATCAGCTGATTGTTGGCAACTTTCTTTATTGCACATCCAAACGAATCGATAGTTCTTATTCTTTGTTATATTCGCTTTTCATCAAGTCGATGGGGCAAGGCAGATAGAAGGGCACAGTAGAGAATATATAATATGATATCTTTGGTTTCGATGCACGTTTTGATAGTGCCCAGCTTATATTTTGTTTCTTTGTCAGGAGGAGCGCAAGTCCTGTGCTGCGGCCCAGCCCTTTGGGAGTGAAACGAAAGTTGGACGAAGATATTCATGCGAGTCCTAGGGCCAAGAGGGTGTACAGTTATTCTGGAACAGTCGATCGAGTGGGTTTACTCACTACCACAGGTATATACACTTTGATGGAAATTTCAAATCTGATTGCAAATGTTCGCAATTGGTAGAGATGAAAAAAAGGTTCTTTTCTATAAAAAAATTATTTTGAATTCCAGTTCAGTTATTTATCTTTTTCAGAGGATGTTGAAACATGACTTTGATGTAGTTATTCGAAGGGACCAACAAAATTGTTGAACTGCAATGACCGTGAAACTGTTTTGACGTTATCAGCCAAACCAACTATTATAGATCTAAATTCATAGTGCGAAAATCTCATGTTGAAGAGATTCACAAATATGGAAAATATATCTGCTCAAAGTCGAATGTAAGCCTAGAAGGGACAGAGTTGCAGCTTTTCCATTACATGTAAAATCAATAATTAATTCATGAAACTATAATTACCAAACCTGCGACTAGTTTCTGTTTGTATTAGTTGAATCAGAAAAGCAATCAAAAAGCGAGATTTCTCATTAAAAGTGATTACATTGAGTAAAAGGGAAAATTTTGGTGGAAATATGAATACTTATGTTCTACCGAATTATTCATTTTTAATTTTTGTCTATTGTTGATATTCCATGAAGCAATAGTTGTAACAGATACAATTTCTAATTTTCAAAGAGGATTTGAGACAAATACTCGAAAGCTTCAAAATAGGTTGAAATAGACTGTGATAAAAACTCATAATTAATTTTCTACTAACAGTCTTTCTCAGAATTTGCTTGCCTTAATTTTTTTGTCATTTCATTATTTTTTTATGCCGCTTGATCTAAGTAAATTCTTAGATATCTCATTACATTAATTCTGGTAATATGTTCGGTAATATGTTATTGTTTTTTTGGCTGCATGTCATCATGAAATGTGAATGTTATAAAATTATATTTATTCAAATTTAGAGTTAGCAAATCATGATTGAGATTTAATTTCTATAATCAATGAATCAAATTCAGCATTTGATAATGTTTTTTCCTAGCTGTTTCCACTAAAACGAATTTCTTTTCATTTCATCCTCGCCAAAAAACTTTCTTCCCTAACTTTGATACATTGGTTAACAACTCAAACATAAAAAAAAAACAGAAAATGTGAAATATCTGGGAGTATTTTTTGATTCAGATTTGTCCTTTAAAACTCACTGTTCAAACTTATCAAAGTTGTTAAACTCTAAATGTTTTCAAATTAGAAATTTAAGGAAAACACTCAATGTACATCATATTCGTTTACTTCATTTGAGCGAAATACAATCTAGGATTAGTTATGGGATTTGTATTTGGCGGAGCTCCCCTCATGTTGATAATGTTTTTTTTTTTGTATCAGAAAAGAATTCTAAGGTGTATTTCAAATATTTCATTTGTAGACTCATGTCGTCCTGTTTTCATCAACCTGAGAATTTCAACTGTGCATGGCGTTTATATATTGGATTCAATCACATCAGTTCATAGAAATAGGAATAGTTATTTGAGGAATAGTGATATTCATGCTCACACAAGATATAAATCAGAATTCTCTATTCCCTACCAGCGTATAAAAATCTGTAAAGAATCAAATGTAGTAATGAGAATTAAACTTTGTGACAGGCTTCCTCAATATCTTAAAGATATTGCTTCAATACATAAATTCAAAATGAAATCAAAGAACTATCTTATTGACATGTGTCCATATTCGGTTGAAGAATATTTCAAATACACATTGAAACATGTCTAAACTGCAACACAAACTTTGCCTGATTTTAATAATATTTTTTTTATTTTTTTGATATACCTATGTGTTTCTAGTGATCGGTAATATTTTCTTTATATTTACGTCACTGTATTTTTCTAATTATGTTATCTTGAGGTAATGTTCTAGTTCTAGCTAGACTTTTTAATTTGTTCATTTTTTGACCTGTCTTATATCATCTGATATTGTGAGATCAATAAATTCTATCTATCTATCTATCTGAACGTTACATAAACAAACATAAAACTCTCTCTCTTTCTCTCTAATATTTCTTTTGATATGATTAATCTGAACAGTTTGTTCACTTACAAATAAATATAATACATATAAAAATATATGTTATAAATTTTTCAGCTCTTCATGGGATTTTCTCTCCTCGTTTCTAAAAAAATAGAGTAGAAGTTATTAAAAATTATTGCAATATATTTGTAGTAAGGACAGATTTGGGATCTGCCCCAAAATGTCACTGCGCTTGAAATTAAACCTTTAGATACCTAAAAGAGAAATTCTCTATTGGTCAGTGACACCTTGTTTTTGAAAGAATTTGGAAATACAAATATATTTAATAAGAATAAAACCTCTACTCATCTTGGTGGACGTTTCGAAAATCGAAAACATTGAAAAATTTTACGAAGAGAAAAATATTTCAATTGTGTTGAGAACGGGAGCAGATTCGTTCCCGAAACGTAAAGTAAACGATAAGTAAAGGTTTTATTCTTATTAAATATATTTTTATTTCCAATTTTTTTCAAAAACAAGGTGTCACTGACAAATAGAGAATTTCTCTTTTAGGTATCTGAAGGTTTAATTTCAAGCGCAGTGACATTTTGGGGCAGATCACAAAATCTGTCCTAATAACTTCTACTCTATTTTTTAGAAACGAGGAGAGAAAATCCCATGAAAAGCTGAAAAATGAATGTACCGCCTCCTCGAAGAACTTACAGACAATATGTTATAAATATTTTATAATTTATTTTTTTTTCATAGGCACCTCACTGGCCGGATCCCTCAGCTCCGTAGGCACTCCGGAGTCGTTATCCAGCGCAGATTCTCCCGGCTACAATTTCCGCAACGTGGACAGCCCCTCGCCCGGCAGGGCTGCCGCCCCCGTCGACGGGCTATCAGCCCTCAAGAATGACCAAGAGATGCGCGAGAGTCCCAGCTAAGGAACCGCCGTCCGGCGTTTCCCTCCCGCGTTCCGACCCCCTCTCCGAGAGGCCGTGCCAATTTTTGTGAGGTTATGTTCCAGAGAACCGGTAATCGATATCGTCGGATTGTTCGGTCGGTTGTGTTGAAGTGTTCACGTCCGTGATACTGAAAAGAAGAGTATGTCGTCACCTGATTTGACAAAAAAAAAATACTTCGTCGAAGATCATGGGGTTTGAGGTCGATTCTTCCATTAGGTGATTCGATATCGAAAAATTCCAGTCTCAACTTTATTTTCTTGAATTATGAGCCTTGATAAAGAATAAGATAATAATTCTCATAAACTTTTTTTCCAAATACACGTAGTTTTCGAAATACAGGATGTCAAAGTTTTCTACAAAAACGGATTGTTTCCAATTTATGAAAAAATAGTTAGATAATTACTTCTGTTTCCATCAGAATTCTTTTAATTATTCCAGTGGCTTCCTAGAAGACAATTCAGCTGATAAATTGTTTTTTTGGAAGTGAAATATTTTTTCAAGATTGGAAATTCAAAATTCGAACTCTTTGTTATCTATATAAATTTAAAGAAAACCGAACGAAAAGTTTTTCAAAAAATTGTTGATAGTCCGTTTTTTTGTTCAGAAAATTTTGATCACGGAAACTACTGGTTTTTGGAAATAAGTTTTCGATAACTATTTTCTGCTTTTTCAGCATGGAATCTACTCTTGGCTATTTATTATTTAAAAATGATTTATTTCAATACCAAAGTTGGATTTCAATTCCCTATTCTACGAAGTATTGATCAAGAAACTAGTTCTGTGTAAGTTAAGTCATAACAGTTGGAAATTCAAATTCATAAATATTCTCAAATATGCTCCAAATATTGTGACTCATTTGATTTTAGAATGATTGTTTTGACAACTCAACCTATTTATGCACTATACCATATAATATTTTCCCTTGCATTATTTATTTTTCTCAACACACAGGGCTGTTCTTAAGGCATTTGATTCTTTGAAATTCCTGATTCATTTTTTCTTTCATCTTAGAGCTTCTCAAATAAAATATCCAATTGGCTTGCTTAATAGACGGCCCTCTGTATGTATGCAATAGTTTGTTAAGTGTAAATATTCCTGAAAAAGTTCCGTTTTTGAAACTTTTCATTTAGTTTTAGGACTATTACAAATCATAGCGTGAATAAATATTACTTGTTAGTATTTTCCTTCATGAAATTGAAAAATATAATATATTCTCATTAGTTGTTTTCTGAAAAAGCAAGTAAAAATTCGGACTGAAATATTGAGCTTATCATATTTTCATTGAATATCTTCGTTAATTAATGTATAAAATAAGAAGAATATTTTGTAAATTCAATTTTGTATCATATTCGAGAGATTATATTTGTCACCCTGTAAAAGGTTTATCTAGTCTGTAATGTTAATTTAGGTTTAGGTAATCTTTGAATTCCGTTGGATATACTATGAAAAGATCAAAAGGTGCTAAAATAAAATTTGTAGCAAATAAATTTATGTTTTGTTGGTTTGAGAGAAATTAATAACAAATGCCCTTATTTCTGTAGACTCCCAGTAGGTTACTCACTTGGCAACATTCGCTGGGACTGGCCTAGACCACAGAGACATCCATCCCTTCAGAAGAAATTTTTGTTTCCTCATTGTTGCCAAGTCCAAGTGACTCTACGGAAAAATATATCGCAATCCAAGTCACTGATAGATCAATAAATCCTCACAATCACAAAAAACAGTATGATAATTTTATATTATTTTCTGAATCATCAGGATTTCTATTTTATTCCAATGGAAATTTATTTTTCCAGTTCTTTTTCATACAGGATGATATTAATCATACGGGATGTCTCCGTGAAGAGTGCCTATAGGAAAAAAATTATAAGAACTTGCAATCTTATTTTTCCAAGGACTATAATCTGAATACGAGAGGTTTCCCACGTTTTCACGAACACATCACGTTTTATAATTTTCAGCAAATATTACGACAATTCAGGAAGAGTACATTTTTTGTGTCAACATTGCGAATCCACATTTCTACATTGGGCCCTTCCCTGCAACCGAAACTGGTTAGCGTTTTTCCAAAACAGTGCTCTTTCCTAATCCGAATGTTCATATATATATAAAGAAACTTTTATTTTCGTGCTGGATTTTCTCTACTTTCAATAATCTTGGCAACGCTGCACCTATTTCGTTTCTACGTCCGTTCCGTGCATGTCAAAACAAAAGTGTCGAAGTCATTCGTGTCGTGAGTTGCAGGTCGTGAAGGACGGTTTCTGTAGGTGCAGTGTCGCGTCTGCCCTGTGTCTTCAAGAATGGCATCATCACGCAAAAAGCAGGACGAAAAAAATTTGAAGACGATACGCGAATTGGGGGCCCTGCCGCAAAACAAGTACTGTTTCGATTGCAACCAGCGCGGGCCTACCTACGTGAACGTCACCATAGGATCCTTTGTGTGCACCAAATGTTCAGGAATGCTGTGAGTACGGTTCAGTTCCTTTTTGTCTGTATGTGATGTCTGTCTCTTCGAGAGGTAGAGGCACCCATCTAGTAATCGTTTCTTCGAACCGAGAAACAAGCGAATGGGTTTTGTACCTGCATTTGCAGTGGCATATGAACCGATAACGGTTTTTTAGGTACAGGTGTGCACTTTTCCTACCATACTTCGGTTTTCCGTGAGCGTAGGTGGATTATTGTTGAATACAAATAAACGATGGTGCGAAAAGACATAATGGTTTGTGTGCGTAGTCTAGGTATATCAGGTTTTCACTGGCTAACAATAATAACAGTGGTTTCCTACTTATCGTCGTTATTTTCAGACGATTTCACTCGGCGTTTACTTCCGATCATTGGAATAATTATCAACTTTCTCGTTTCCCGTATGGGGGATGACAATGAATATTCTAGTTCATATTGGAATTGTGTTTGTAATTAATCCTACTTACTGTGTTATCAAAATAATTTTTTTCTAAATTTGAAAAGGTTTTAATTTCTCATGTAGGTACTTCGTTTCGTCAATCGAGGCACAACAATTTGTGTGATGATCGTATTGACGACTATTGACCCACAATTATTTGCTAGAAAGTGAGAAACACGAGCGATTAAAGCGAACTATTGACCTGAAATTAAAAGTGAACTTTTTGGATTTGGTATTTTAATATCTCATGGGTAGGTATAGTAGTCGTCACGAAAAACTGTATATAAAAAAAAACGCACATAATTATGAAAAATTCAGGTCCGTTTTCTGAGAACTGCAAAATAGGGTCGCAAAGCTTGAAAACTATAATGTGTAGCATATTGTCGAAATCGGAATTGGCGAAAAGTGATGATGATGGTTGCTCGAAGACGAAATGTTGGATCAGAAAATCGATAATGTTGTTATGTTAACAAAACAAAATGTTAACAAAAGTTGTCATTAAGGTGTTTCTTTAGTTTTGTCTCAAACTCCTTATCAGAGCCAGAAAAAAATAAAAGTGAAAATACGAATAATTGGTTTTTAAAATATCTCAAAAACAAAAAGTCACATCAAAGATTATTGAAATTCATTTGGTTGGCTCTTCAATCGCACAATTCTTCTCCCATGTAATACATTCTGTATATTTCGTAGTTTCCAAGATACCTACCCTTATTGGCTCTCTTTAAATTTTGGACACAGTGTATGTGGATCTTCATTCGTAAGTTGCGAATTACGTCATCGTGTCAGAAATGCAGTGTTGTCGGTTGAGAAAAAAATTCTCTCATATTCAGATACAATGACGATTGTTGAAAACAAAATTATGTTTCAACGTTTTGAATTTTGGAATTCTGTTGAATTCCATAGATGAGCTGTTTGATTGAGATGACGTTGAACCGAATCTGAGGAAAGTGTCGAGTTTCTTGCTTATATTCTAGGGAAATAAGATAAAAATGTCATTGATATGGGGAGGGATTTGATTCTTTTTTTCTCTGAAAATTGATATGCAACGGACGCAGAAAGTTATCTGCCGAAATTATACGCAATTCGTGAAACTTATCAGCTTATTTCATTTGAATATTTATGTGGTCCACACTCCATGTTTGATAGTGTGTAGACAGTCGTAGCTTCCGACACATCCGACAGCTTATCGTTATTGTTTATGGGTTTCCCCTGATAAAATTCGTGGATAACTTTCGTTTATGAGTCGTGTGATGCCTATCTGAATCATATTCTGACTTCGAAATTGTGGACTTGAGACAGCGTCGTACACAGTAAGGTATGAATTTATAAAAAAAATGCAACTTTGTAAGTTGCGTAGTTCAAAAAAGATTGAAAAAAATCCCTACAAAAGCTACCGATGAAGTAGTCGAATCTGAAGAACTTTGTTTGCAAATTTACACACGAAAAATTCCATAATCGTTCAGATATCGCTTTCATTTTCATTCTACTTCCCAACTTTGCCTTCGGTACAAATCATTTGGAACATTTTTTACAGGAGAGTTTCTGCATGAATTTGTGCATAGATTTCTCAAGTAAGACTAAAGTAAGTTGCAAAATAGGACTTTTTCTTCAAATAAACGTGTGTCCTGAAATGCACCCCCTCCTAGAGATGGAAAGTCACACGACTGTTTTGGCATTGTCAAAACATTTTGATGTGTCATGCAATTGTTTTCAGAAATACGACATTTTCAGATATTGTACCTCTATAAAGTTAGCAGACCAAGTTTATTAATTGTCGAGAATTTGTCGTGAAAGAAAAAAAATGGTCGCGCCCTTAGTTTTTTTTGAATGGGGTGGCTTTCCTAAGTTAATATTGAGTTAGCAGAGCCACTACGATAAATCGACAATTGAACTTCAAATTGGATCGCCGTTGTGACCAAAATTTGTCCGAGTAATTGTCAAAGTCCAGTAGAAGTGAAAAAAATGATATAGCAATTTTTTTTGACGCAGATATTAGTAATTTTCATTGGATATCCTCGAATTTGCGAAAATTTCGAGTATTTGGCAACACGGCATCAATATTTCCACTTCCTCGAGAAGTTTCATAGAGGTGATGAATCTTTCTCAAACCAATTCTTGCTCCATAACAAATTATAAAAAAATTATACATAATGAGTGATATATAAATACGATTCAAGATACGAACATTTCTTTCACGACAAATTCTCGACAATTATTCGACAATTGATAAACTTGCTCTCATCGATTTTCCATCAAATGGTTCTGCTAATTTTATAGAGGTAGATATTGTTGATACTACAGTGTATATACTTACGTTCATATATGAATTTGTCTATATTGTTGATAAAAAAAAGAAAGATATATGTGTCAAAAATGATAACTCCAAGAAAAGTCATTGAAACATTTCAAGACGAGAAATACAGTTTTATTGGCAATATTTTGACTAGGATGTAAACAGAAATAACACATATTATTATGCGGATCGTGAGTCAGAGGAATCCAACCAATTAAAACAGTAAACGAGAGAGAGGCAATCAGCAGTGATCAAATTGAACCTTTCTTTGTTGCACATCCAGACGAATCCATAGTTTTCGCCGTTATATAACAATCGATAGATTCTTGGGCACCCTGTAAATAGAAACTGGAGTACTCGAAGCAAGACAAGTGTGTTTGCTCATTACAAACAGCCGTCCACGGGAAATACGTATCAATATCAACTGACGAATTATTCGAACACCTGGTGCTGGTACAGTCGGCTATATAATTATTCATCTAGCCGATAGATTTGTCGATCTATGGTGACACACAAATAGGCGCGTCAACCTGTTTGTGCATCTTTTGTTTATCGACAGGCTGTCATAGGTGTTTCGATCGTCCTGTCCTTGATATTGAGAAAAGAGTTTTGCGATGTGCCCCAAAATGTCACCGAGTTTGACATTTAACCTTGAGATACCTAAAAGAGAAATTCTCTATTTGTCAGTGACACCTTGTTTTTTTTAAAAAATTTGGGAATACAAGTGACAATTTGGCAGAAGTGTGAATTTGAATATTCCTTCGTAGGAGAAGAACAATGCCGTTTCGACATAGTTATCGTTCTCAGAAAAAAAAAAACAGTCGAACCGGTCGGGGAGGAAATATTTTGCGCATGTTTTCAACTTTTTCACTTCAAACCCCTCGGAGGGGTGATCTCCAACCCTTGAATCTCAAATGGGACAAGAGGTCAAGTTTCTGGAATTCAATGCAGTAGTTCTCGAGAAAAGACGTTTATGAAAATAATCGGCTAGTGATGGACAGAGTAACGCTTTTTTCCCTTTCATCACTATTTCTCATTTTGTAGTTCGAACGATGTTCATCTAAGAAGTGCCTCTTTTTTTTAATCCTGTCAGTTCCTTGATCTCTCAGTAAAATGCTTACCTTGTTTCGTTTTGGTTGGGCCACCCTGTATATAGAAGATAGTTTGAATAACAAAATTCAGATTTCTATTTAAATATGAACTGTTCGTCTTCTTCCAAACAAATCGAAATATTTGATGAAATTGTGAAATCAACTCTTCAAGAAATATCGAAATAATAACGATTCTTGATGAATAATATCAATTAATAGTTATCGACTCTGATGAAAATAAATCCTGAAGAATCCTAAGAATATTGATTCATGTTTATTTTTTTCAATTATTTTGGCAATGAAAGAAAAGTCTTTATTTTTACGACATCGTCTTGCATTAAAAGCAAAATCTGTCCCTTCAGCGCTTCCTTATAAAGCACCTCATTGAAGTCGCATTCAGAAGCTCTGATATTTCGAAATATGAAATTTCATACAGGGCATTGGAACGATTACTAGAAATGCTAGCACTGAAAAATTTGTTTTATTTTTCGAATATCAATAACTTTTCAAAGAATACAAAGTCCAAGCACATCGAAAGAGATGAATTTGTTTATATTTTTTGCTTAGATCGTCGACTAGATGCCGAGACGCGATAGTCGAGTTTGCTATTTTTAGAAAAGCCATAAGGAAAAAATGCAAATGCTCGTTGCAATATCCTCAATGTCGCAATGTTTCGATAAATTGCGGCCCGAAACAAAACTCGCCTGAACTTTGATATTATGTTGTTTTTTGTCAGTATTGTTTTTATTATTGGCTACCAGGAAAATAATTCAGTCAACGGTTCAGTTCAAGGGTTATCAAACTGAATCGAGAAAATTAAATTATTCAAAACAATGCACGATTTTCTAATTAATTCGTGCAACGAATATACGCTTTTTGCGGTAGTTAATATACACGGTGGCCCAATGAAAACGAAACAAGGTGTATGCATTTTACTGAGAGATCAAGGAACTGACTTCAATATAAATGATTCTTTATGTAATGTTGGATAGGACAGGATTTAAAAAAAAACAACTTCTTAGAAATACTGTCTGTAAGTTCTTCGAGGAGGTGGTATATTCATTTTATATATATATATATATATATATATATATATATATTAGAAACGAGGAGAGAAAATCCTATTAAAAGCTGAAAAATGAATGTACCACCTCCTCGAAGAACTTACAGACAGTATTTAACAAATAGGTATGGGCCTAACATCAATCATCAGTTTCGGAATCTTGAAAATTTATACATAAAACTGTCTCACACCGAAAACAGTTTAACTTTTCTTTGTAAATGTCGTGACAATGGAGTGATACCAAGAGGGTTACGTTTGAAAGCACCATTTTATAGTAAGAAATGTGACTGGATAGTTCTGAAAGCAAGTAAGGCATTGGTAAGAGAAAGAATAAATTTCCACAAATACAAGGAGGTAAGAACAAGAAATATCATTTCACAGTTGGAACAAACTTTATACAACGTTTTACACGAAGATGATTCAACACATATATTCATTTCTGTGAACAACTCATACAAAAAAGAGAATGACAAGAACAAATTGATACACATAGGAAAATTCAATAAACTCATTGAAGAAAGGAATTTTAAAAAATTGAGATTAGAACATCGACAACAAAATTTCATGAATAGAACTGTTATAAACCTATCCTCAAGAACATTAACAGATTCTGAAAAATTAATACTGTCAAAAGGTATGAATTTTTCAATCACTCCGAATCATATTCCAAAATTAGATTTGATAACAGCTATTGAACAAACTGCACAGTCACTTTTCAGTGTCAAAATCGAAAACATTGAAAAAATTTTACGAAGAGAAAAATATTTCAATTGTGTTGAGAACGGGAGCAGATTCGTTCCCGAAACGTCCACCAAGATAAGTAGAGGTTTTATTCTTAATAAATATATTTGTATTTCCAAATTTTTTCAAAAACAAGGTGTCACTGACCAATAGAGAATTTCTCTTTTTGGTATCTAAAGGTTTAATTTCAAGCGCAGTGACATTTTGGGACAGATCACAAAATCTGTCCTTACTACAAATATATTGCAATAATTTTTAATAACTTCTGCTCTATTATTTAGAAACGAGGAGAGAAAATCCCATTAAAAGCTGAAAAATGAACTTCTTAGAACATCGTCCTAACTAAAAAATGAGAAATAGTGATGAAAGGGCAAAAAAGCGTTACTTTCAATCACTAGCCGATTTTTTTCATAAACGTGTTTTCTCGAGAACTACTGCATTGAATTCCAAAAACAAGGAAGTGTTGGTGAGAGATTTCGAATACCTTCAAAATGATGTATCACTTGACGAAACCTTATCCCATTTGAGATTCAAGGGTTGGAGCTCACCCCTCCGAGAGGTTTGAAGTGGAAAAGTTGAAAACATGCGCGAAATATTTCCCCCTCCAAATAAAAATCGACCCGTTCGAGCGTTTTTTTTTCTGAGAACGATAACTATGTCAAATCGGCCTTGTTTCGTTTTCATTGGGCCACCCAGTATACGAATCCCTCAAGAGGTCTGATAGGAAATCATATCAAAACCAACGGATTTTTTTTTTGTACGAGTGGAATTTGCTTTACTAACAGTAAGTTTTCGAATACATATCAAAACGTTTTGAAATATGCCATTGAATTTTGTCAATACACATAGAAAATTCGTTTTAACATGCTTAGTATTTCTGAATAATTGTTTCAATCGACGAAAAACAGGAAATTTCTTTCAAACAAACCGTATGATAAGTTTGCGGTTCACACTAGATTACTGATTAAACTTATCCACAATGAAATTGTGTTTGACGCAAGTGATTCAATAAATTTTCCATCATTAGGTAAGGGGGGTGATAGAAACCAAAACCCACATAGATAGATATACAGCGTGGTCCATACGGAAGCAGACAACCGCCCTGATTTCGAAAAATTTTTTTCTAGATTATAGTGCACTTCAGGACAGCCTTACATTTTTTTCTACGAATTGTGGATTATTGAGATTGGAGCGTTGATTTTTGAGATTCTTTTGGTTTCGAAGTCGAGAGTACACCGAATCGTCAGAGAGAATAAATCGTTGGAAAATACGATGACAGATTTAGATTCCTTGTAAAAAAGTGTCTCGAGAATGTCCGAGTTAAAATTGCAGATTTCCGTTTTCTTTTTCTAATTATTAATTTTTTTTTTTTTGGAACTTTGTTCTGTTAGCAACCTAAAATGGTAAATAAATAAATTATTATAGCAAGCAACTTTGATCTAAAATGCAAAAATTGACAGTCCGTTTACAGGGTAAAAAATTAGTTGACGTTGAAGTTTTTTTTTTAATAACTTTTGCAAAAAATAAGTTTTTCGCACAAAATTTGGTACCGGGTTTTTTTTGAAGTGGGGAATCATAATTTAATATCAATTTTATGTAGGGCCTAGAGGGCGCCATTATTTATTTAAAATTGCCCTTACTTTTTTTAACAGCGAACTTCTTGCACTTTTTCACAAAAAAAAAATTGTTACCACACCTTTTTTTTGTATGAAAAAGGTACTCTTCCTCAACAATGCTGAAGGTGATCGTTTTCGAGATATTTACAATTTTCTATGTCGAGGCTCGTCACAATAAACTTTTTTTCTTATAAACTGTATCGAAAAATGATTCGTTTTCGAGATACAAATTGTTGAAATGTTCCAAAACATGTTTGTTTCTGTCATTAAATCATTTATAACCAGTTATTTTCATAAAACTGCAAAAATAATTGAATTCAATTTCGACACCTTATCGAAGCATTTCCAAACACGTTTATATAGACTTTTCCTCTCAAAATTGTCTCGGAATACGTAATTTGAACATTTCGACCTGCTTATGTTACACCCTGTAATGAAATGATTCTCAATCCTCCATATCACTGGGATGATAAATAGGTGAAGGAGAGCTCAATATTTATTTCACTTCCACAAGATATTTGCTACACATATAGTGTGGAACAAATAAATGAGGGTGTGTTGGAAAACAACGCTTGGACACGTCGATTTGTATTTTTGAATACGCATTTTTTTTTCTCAAAAAAAATCAACTATATAGAGTGTGTCATGTGACAGTGGCCAATACCAACTTTCTTATTTCGAATGGAACACCCTGTATTTCATTCCATTTTTAAACTCTCACTGAAGAGCTGATTCCATCGATACACCACACTTGGGGTCCAGCGGAAATGATTATAGAGTTATAGGGTGTGAAAAATCGAGATTTTTCAACTTTAGGATTTTTTTGAGTCGAAACTATGCATTATTGGTCGAAACGACTCACATGTCTCCATCTCAATTTTCGATATACTATCTACTGACATTTCTTTGGGACAGATACAGGATGATCAATTTCCTGAATTCTGCACCACCCTGTATTTGTTTCAATCAAATGACAGTAGGTAGTAAATCAAAAGTCAAGTCAGGGACATGTGAACCGTTTTGACCAATAATGAATAGTTTCGATACAAAAAAATCCTAAAGTTGAAAAATCTCGATTTTTCCCACCCTATATCTCTGTAATCATTTCCGCTAGACCCCAAGTGTGGTGTATCGACGGAATCAACTCTTCAGTGAGAATTCGAAAATGGAATGAGATACACAGGGTGTTCCATTTGAAATAAGAAGGTTGGTATTGGCCACTGTCACATGACACACTCTATATAATTCAATTTTTTTAAATAAATGCGTATTCAAAAATATAAATCGGCGTGTCCAAGCGTTTTCCCGACACACCCTCATTAATTCGTTATCGAATTCATTCCATTTGGCTGTTCCACACTGTAGATACACCTACGTACAACATCGAATCAATGACATTCGCACCCGAGTTGATTGGACCAAAAAGAAAGAGCAGAGAGTAAAATACTAATCTGTCCGTGTCAGGCACCGAATGAACGACCTTGGATCTCGATCCTCTTCTATTTCTCGTATAGTATTTTTACTCTGAATTGAAGCACTGTCTTCGATGGGAGTTATACGAGTACAGCTCAATATTTTTCTCTGCATAGGGAAGGTTTTCCTAAACGTGCCTTGACTGTGCAGACTGATGCAAGCGTTTCTCAATCTGTGAGGCTTGCCCCATAGGGGGCGCCATATCTCTATGTGGGGAGCGCGCCAAAACATCGAAACGAAAGAAAAAACTGTTATTACTAATTGAAAAAATATAATATACAATTAGAAAAGCAGAATGATAATCATTCTGACAGTACAGTACATGTTTAAGCTAATACACTATTTAAATATTTGATTATTATAAATATGATTGTGTCAGTAGGTACTGTCAAATGCCAAATGAAACTACGATCAATTTCTCTATTGATGCATGATCGTGGTATAGGCAACCAAAAATACATCGTGCTTGGCGTGGCTGATATTATGTGAAATCTGTGTTTGAATGAAAAAAATTCGGTGATTGTCGTTGGTCTAGTTTTCGACAAAAAATTTTTTGACAAATGTCAAAGTCACAATGGCTGACAAGTTGACAGTCATGACTATACAGATTGGGTGATTATTGCAATTGGACAACTCCAATGAATACCAAAAGTGAGTTTCCTATTTCTGATTGCAAATGAGATCGAAGAAAAAATTGTCATATTATTTTCAAAAACTTCCATTTCAATTACAAACTTCATTTCAATATTAGAACTCATCATTTTCATTTGAAGAGTGTTGTGCAATACAATTTGTATATGTAGTAACTACAGGGTGATTGAATGTTCGATGACACCTCAGTCACAGATTATACAGAGTACCTTACAAAACGTGCCAGCATTCTTTCTAAATATGAATGAGGCTTCTAAATAGTCGTTTGGTTTTCAAAAAGCATCATTTTAATTTATAAATTGTTTGTTGAATCTCAGTATATAATTTAGTTTACAGGGTGTTGATTGATAGAGTGCCGATAATCCAGGGTGTGGATCCTTGGGTGATTTTAAGGAGAAAAGCATGTACAAACATAAATGTCCTTAAGCTCCCAGTTTTTGATCTATACGGTTTTGGAAGAGACTGAGTTTTTTATCTTAAAATTGTTTATCACTCTTAGATATTTTCATGAAATTTCGTACACACCTTTTCATCACCAAGCAGCATTTTTTGACGTGAAAGATTTTTTTCATTTTTCACCAGTGACGCTCGTACGGGGTTTGAACTGACAATTAAAAAAAAATGGTGCGCCACTGAATTTTCTACAACCAATCATTTTGGAGCAAATTTGGTTCCACAACTTACTTTAAAAAAATTGAAACCTGAATATTGTTTCCTCTGTCAGCATTTTTTCGAAATAAAAATGACAGTTTTGTGAATTCAATTGTCAGTTATTTTAATTAATCTGATAAATTCAATATACAATTGATACTTTTCGAGATTAAAATGATGCTTTTTTGAAATCTTGATGACTCACTGGAAATACAACAGACTCTTTCCGAGTTAGTTTCGAACTGGATCAGCTCCGGTTGGCTGATTCCCAAACGATAGGCGTGACAGTGTGAGGCAGTGATTTCTCTTGTTGCAGGCGCGGCCTCACGCCCCCCCACCGCGTCAAATCCATCTCGATGGCCACCTTCACCGTCGACGAGGTGGACCTGTTGCGCGGCCGCGGCAACGCCCACTGCCGGAGGGTGTGGCTCGGGCTGCGCGACTCGGCCGCGCCCCCCGCCGGTCACGAGGCGGCCGCCGTCAGGGACTTCATGGTGGAGAAGTACGAGCGCAGGCGCTACTATCTCGACCCGGCGCACGCGGCCGGCGAGACTCGGAGCGAATCGAGGCCGGCGACGAAGATCGACGACGCCGGTCAGATCGAGTCGACGCGCAGGTCGAGGCCGGAGGTGAACAAGAGGAGGAGCGACGCGGCGAACGGGAACGCCTTCGCGGTCGATTTCGAGGGGGCGGGGCTGAGCGATTGCAGTAGTAATAATAATAATAATAATGGGAGGAACGGGTTCGCGAATTTCGACGATAATCCGGTGTTTAGCGGTATGGCGGGGGGCGGTACGACGATAACGGGTGAGTTTCGCTTGGGGTGATTCGAATTGAAAAAAAAATATCGTATTGGTTCAAATTCATAAGTTGACTTATAACTTATAACTTAACGTATGCACTTTTTTCTCACTGAGTTTTTTTCCACTATTTTTTTTCGAGGCATTGACTGCTGAGGTCATCAACCTTTCATCCTATGTCAGAGTAGAATCCTTCCATTTTTTTTTACATGAATTTTTTTTTATAAATCAGGAAAAAAATCACTTTTATTTTCATCACTATTTATTATTATTTACTTATCATTATTGACTCTTGATTTTAATTTGTAATGAAGGAATTGTGGAATTCTGTGCCTAGTGAAGTCCTCCCTGATGCTTACAACCTCCAAACTTTCAAGAAAAATTCCAACATCTTCCTTCTCTCTCAAAATTCTACCGATAGATAAAAAACAAATCTCTCTATATGTACTTGTCTGATGTAAATGTAACGAAATTATAAGGCATTTATATTGATGAAAGATTATTGTGAACTATGATAACTAGAAAGCTGAATCCAATCACAGGGATTTAATTTAAAATCTGAAATTTCATTCCTATGAGATACTTGGAAAATATTTTCTGGAACCAATTGTGAATTTATCTAAACCTAAGGATTTATTGGATTTGGTTTCATTATTTGAACTCAAAATTTTTTGCCTTAATCATTTTGTCAAGGAAGAATTGAGAATTACCTACTCGAATTTTAACGAAGTTGATACAATCCATTCTTATGAAACATGACAATTACATTTGATAACAAATCCTTTTAAATCAAATGTTGGCAAACAAGCATTTTTTCATAAATTTCATACAACACACTGCGAATGAATTGAAAAACGAAACTGAAGCAAGTAGATTTAAAATAAGTACGAAAAAATATTTGTTCAGGTTACTCAGATTGGAAGAAATCTTCAGAATTTAATAATGAAATGATTTCCTGTTTCAATTGTATATTTCATTGATTATAAGTCATTTATAATTTACTGCTATTTTTTTTTCGATCCATCATGATTTTTTTTTGTTATGTTATATTTCATGTTAGATTATTATGCATATATTATGTATATATATTTTATTAAATATATCCCTGTTATAAACAGTAATATGTCTTAGGACAATAAATAATACTAATAATAATATCATATGGTCAAGGTATCGACAAACTGAACACGGTTTCACCAAATTCTGAACATTTGTACAAGAAAGTGATTTTTTGTTCGTGTTATTGCAGATTTTATCGTATGTTTCCAATTGTATAATAAAGCAACATAATTTTTCAACCTGCTATAATGCGACAAAATCCAGAAAATAAAAGAACGAATCTCAACATCCTGTATGAGGAATTTCGAAAATTCTAAAACTATTTCGAGATATTGGCTGGAACGTTCCGAAGAAAAGATCTATAGTAAAATTGAAAAAAATCTTGTAGAATACGAGAGCACTTGAGGTTTTTCATTTCCCTGACACTTTTCCGGGTATTGCATTCAAATTGAAAATAAATTTGTTGATTTTTCGAAATGTTGGAAACTGTCAAAAATTTCTATGGTCCACTTAATTATTATATTACTAATTCATTCACTGAGTGGCGAATTACCGCAAAGCTATTAACCAAACAAAAAAAAATTCTGAAGTAATAAGTAAATAGAAGGGTATCCCATAGCGAATGTGAAATTCAATAAGCACAAAGTAAGCCATTCTCAGTGCATGGTAATTGAGCTCATTGAACTAGAAACTTTACTGAAATAGGATACATGTACATTTTTAAAATCCAATTCATTATCTATATAAACATTTATATATTTTTTATCCCCCTATTGATTTTCCAATATTGATTCACCTAGAAGGCACTTGAAAGTGACTATTTAAAAAGTTTCACATCGAAAACTCGTCGTTTTCACATATCAAATGTGAAATTCAATAAGCACAAAGTAAGCCATTCTCAGTGCATGGTAATTGAGCTCATTGAACTAGAAACTTTACTGAAATAGGATACATGTGGTACATTTTTGAAATCCAATTCATTACCTTCATAAATACTTATTCATTTTCAATCCACCTATTGATTTTCCAATATTGATTCACCTAGAAGGCACTTGAAAGTGACTATTTAAAAAGTTTCACATCGAAAACTCGTCGTTTTCACATATCAAATGTGAAATTCAATAAGCACAAAGTAAGCCATTCTCAGTGCATGGTAATTGAGCTCATTGAACTAGAAACTTTACTGAAATAGGATACATGTGGTACATTTTTGAAATCCAATTCATTACCTTCATAAATACTTATTCATTTTCAATCCACCTATTGATTTTCCAATATTGATTCACCTAGTAGGCACTTGAAAGCGACTATTTAAAAAGTTTCACATCTAAAACTCGTCGTTTTACAGGCCTCCCGACGCCTGCCTCGTTCGACCGCAACTGGAGCACCCTGCAGACTCCGACCGCCGTCCCGGCGCACGGGGACGCCGTCGCCGCCTCCACGGAGGACAAGTACGCGGCGCTGAAAGACTTGGACAACGAGCTGAAGTCGCAGAAGAACGGTCACGTGGACTGGGGCTCGACGGGGTCGAACGGATCGCTGTACAGCTCCCCATCGCCGCAGGGCTCCATTTTCGGGTCGCCTAGTCAAGGTGGGGAATCGATTCTCGCCCCCCCCCCTTTTTCCTTATTCTATTATTCGTTTGTGGAACTGATTGATGCATGTCAAACACCCGGATATATCGGAATGTCGATAAGGCAGCCAACACTCCGTCGGTTTCGACCTACGATATGATATCGTATATTCTCTACTAGATACACCCTTGCCTCATCGACTCGTGAGAAAAAGAAAATTTGTTAATTTAATCATTCAATAACTCACTTATGTGATGATATGATCTGATCTCTCTCGAATCTATTAGTACAGCCATAGACTGAACAGGACAACAACATCTCGAAAAAAGTTTCAAACTCTTCCTTGACTTGATGTGCTGAACCACCTAGGATTATTTACCAATTTTTATTATTCAAACAACAAGTAAAACCGGGTATTTCTGTTCTAACACACTTAGAGCCGGTTGCATAAAGGTTCGTTAAGTATTTAACGTGACATTAAATATTTGACGTAACGTTATTTATGGAATTCGGTTGCATAAACATTCATCATATACTAGATGGTATGTTAACTTAATCACCTGATTAACTTATGAAAATGCCCGATTAAGTAAAAAAGCAGTTGCACAAAAGCCAATCAACTTTAAACGTCACATCAAATCGCCTTAATCCCGGCATTAACTTAATCAGTGCTCGATGACTGATTATGTATCCCTTTTTTTTTAAAGATATGGTATCGGACTGTTTGCATTCTATTATATTTTTATATCTGTGAAGGAATGAATTGGATATATGAGTTCCAATCGAAAGATAGGTACCGAATTTTAGATATTATGGTACTATACGTACTTTTTAACAATCTCCAGCAGTGTTGTTTTTTCTGATTCCGTATAGTTTGCCCCCCGTTTTTTCTTCAAGCTATCCATATCAATATCCATACTGCCACAGATCTGTGAAACTGCTTCGTCAAATCAAATAATCAAACCTAACCTATAAATGCGCAAAGCAACATCATTTACAAGCACGGAACGTGTAGATCCAGCAAATTAGCCCTGTTGCCACGCATTTTTCGTCGTTAGTTAATGGAACGATAATCATAACATGCCGAGAGTTTTATGCAACGCAAATTGGATTAAACGTAACATCACCGCTAATGTGGCATCAGATAATCACATGATTAATTTTTCTTTATGCACCCGACCCTTATAGATCACTAAACTTCGTTACACAATAAATTTAAGTGAATAATCTTGCACTATCAACTCGATTTGAATGAAAATAACTGATAATGTCGTATTTCTCAATACGATGGCATGGCACATCAGAAATCAAAATGTTTGGCCAACAGTCAGCTGAATTTTGACAGCTTCGTCTTATAGTCGCTTCAATTCCCCTCATTTTGATCTGTTGACTGCAACATTCTCTCATCTGAAATACGTGGTTCCTCAATCGTGCGAATAAACCTATTATTTACTGTCTGTAAGTTCTTCGAGAAGGTGGTACATTCATTTTTCAGCTTTTGATGGGATTTTCTCTCCTCGTTTCTAAAAAATAGAGTAGAAGTTATTGAAAATTATTGCAATATATTTGTAGTAAGGACAGATTTAGGATCTGTCCCAAAATGTCACTGCGCTTGAAATTAAACCTTTAGATACCTAAAAAAATTCTCTATTTGTCAGTGACACCTTGTTTTTCGAAAAATTTTTGGAAATACAAATATATTTAATAAGAATAAAGCCTCTACTTATCTTGGTGGACGTTTCGGGAACAAATCTGCTGAACACTAAAAAGTGTCGAAATCGAAAACATTGAAAAAATTTTACGAAGAGGAAAATATTTCAATTGTGTTGAGAACGGGAGCAGATTCGTTCCCAAAACGTCCACCAAGATAAGTAGAGGTTTTATTATCATTAAATATATTTGTATTTCCAATTTTTTTCAAAAACAAGGTGTCACTGACCAATAGAGAATTTCTCTTTTAGGTATCTAAAGGTTTAATTTCAAGCGCAGTGACATTTTGGGACAGATCCTAAATCTGTCCTTACTACAAATATATTGCAATAATTTTTAATAACTTCTACTCTATTTTTTAGAAACGAGGAGAGAAAATCCCATCAAAAGCTGAAAAATAAACCTATTATTATTATATTGCAGGTCAATTTCTGACCGGTTTCCCTTCGACCCAAGAACCTCATGCTGCCAACGTTTCGAACCCTTTCGGCAGCAACGGCGCAGTTCCCCACAGCTGGGCACACCTCAACGGCAACACTAACGGCCAGCACCTCCACCAAGGGTGCTCTAACCCGTTTAGGGACGCCGTCAAGTCCAACGGGTTTGCGCAGGCCTTCCAACCCATTGCCGCCTATCCTGTCAACGGAACCAGTGGGACCAACGGTTGGACGCAAAATCCTTTCATGGTAATTTTTACTTATGAATTTCACTTCCATTTCTACTTCTTTACAATAGGTTTGTCTCAATACTATTTCATTATATTTATATTTCTTTTATTTTACATATACACTTTTTCCAAAATATCTTGTATTGCCTCTATTCTGACATGCTACAAATGTACTGATGAAGATGAAGTAGTAAATAAATTATTATAAATCATTTCTTGTGGAATGTACTCAATAGGAACTGTTTATTCAGCATTAATAGTTTCTGAATTGGAATATGAGTCAGTTATTTGGACAGCGTTCTATGAAAACCATTGCACCACAGTGGAAATAGTACAAAATAGTTTTTTTTTAAGATTCTGTGCGTTTAGAATGGAGATTGTTATGAAAGCACTGAATGGACATGATGACTTTTTTTTATAATTGCCAGTTTGAACTGGCAATTAGCCATAATTGTCAGTTCAAACTGGCATTTATCCCTAATTGCCAGTTTAAACTGGCATTTATCCCTAATTGCCAGCTTAAACTGGCAATTAGACCTAATTGTCAGTTTGAACTGGCATTTATCCCTAATTGCCAGTTCAAACTGGCATTCATCCCTAATTGCCAGTTTAAACTTGCAATCAGCCCTAATTGCAAGTTCAAACTGGCAATTATTAAAAAAAAACATATCATCATGTTCTTTCAATGTCAGTTTGAACTGGCATTTATCTTTGATTGTCAGTTTGAACTGGCATTTATCCCTTATTGCCAGTTCAAACTGGCATTCATCCCTAATTGCCAGTTCAAACTGGCATTCATCCCTAATTGCCAGTTTAAACTTGCAATCAGCCCTAATTGCAAGTTCAAACTGGCAATTATGAAAAAAAAAACATATCATCATGTTCTTTCAATGTCAGTTTGAACTGGCAATTAGGGCTAATTGTCAGTTAAAACTGACAATTAGTGCTAATTGCCTGAACTTGTTGAGTAAAAGAAAAGAAATTGCTGACCAAATTGATCGAAAGTCTTTCAAGAATACAATGAGGTGATGAGCAAAAAAACTGTTGGATAGTTATTATAGTGCACAATTATCAATTTATTTTTTTTTTTTTTTCAGGTTGGAGGAACAAACTCAAACTCCAATAATCCATTCTTATGAAACAATATAGATGACATCAAAACACCAATGCCAGTGTGCCGTATATTGATATCCAAGTCATAGCTCACGTTTTTAGTCAACTGGTTATAAAAAGTTTCATAACATATAATTATTATATCTCTCTATCCACCTCTCTAATATAAGTTTTAAGGTTTCTACTAATGCCAGTGACGTTGGTTGGTTTAGTTTGAAAAAGGAAACTTGACGGGTTTTTCGAAATGTTCTATGCTTCAAGGTTCCCCTCAAACCAACGTAATTCGCTACAGCAAAACTCGTGGAAATACACAGTCAAAATTATTAAGAAAAACATGTTATTTTTCATAAAATGTATTTTCTTATGAAAATGTAGGCTCTGTCTTAGTTTTCGTTTGTTTCTTTGGCATTCATCAAAAATATTCTAGTTCAGACTACATCTGAGTTTGTTGACAACATGTGAGAATATGTCATGTATGAAATAATTTTGCATTTTTGACTCAGAAAATGTGTGAAACTTGTGAACCAGTTATTTTTTTATGAAACGCTGTTGCTGTGAATAATTCGCGATGGTTTGGGGGAGATTATCCCGAGATTAAGTTTATCGTTTTGTTCCGGGAACTGTAGTATGAGTTTGTCTAGACATGGCCAGTGTTGAGAAAAATTGTAAGTAAAAAATCGAAGAAATATAAATAGGTTGAAATGAGATAATCATATTTATTGAACTAGATACTGGCATGGTTGATGATCTGGCTCACAAGGCAAATGAACAAACTATCTATTATATGAGCAATTGTCTGGTCGTTATTTTTATTACACAATTTATTATTTTGTTGATGGTGTATTTATTTATTATATCGCTGTGACTTTCAGGAGCGAATCTTCAAAGTAAGATATGCCAAAAATGCTTGTGTCTAGCTATAACACACTTTGATATAATTTGTAAGTTAGGTGTTAGGGTTGTTTGAAAATTTCCTCAAAAAAAAAAATCGCGAAACGAATACCCGCCTAAAAATTGTGTCAGTTCGCGGTTTTTTGCTGTAACCTACAGGAATCTTCTAGGATAGCTGGGAAGTATGCTTTTGCAAGATTAAAAATGTTCACCTCCGAATTTTCAAAGCACTCAGATGGACAGTTTTCATGTCAATGTATATACTTTCTCTTGGTAGAGGACTCAACAGCGTGTCTTATAAAATGATGAAAATTCATTTCATCTATATCAGATCAAAATGTTCAATTCTCTCCCTTGTAACTGTTGAATCAAACTCTCAATTCGAAGGAGCTCAATAACAACCAATTGTTCATTATCTGACTCTGTGATGTTCTTTATAGATAGGGTTGAGCTTTTGTATTTTGGTGTATGGTCCGTTCTGTGATACAGAAGATCTATAATATGAAAGAAATTGTGTCTTCAGATTACCATTTATTTTTTGTCGAAGTAAAATGCGGCACAGTTTATAAAGGCAAGTATTTTCCGTCCTGGATATAACATGACAAATAACTATTGTGAGCACGATTTATTCTGTATATTCATGTCAAAAATTAGTTGTGTAAATAAATTGTATGACACCATGTTTTCTTTCTTTCATTCCCGAATTTCAATCAAATAATGAATTGTACACAAAATCATGATCATCAACTACTGTAGAGTCTCTGATCGTTTTGGTTAGAATTTACCAAAAAGTTTGTAGCAGATCTCAATTTGAAATTTGTTTGATAATTGAAATTACAACACAAATCTGAAAAGTATTTATTTATATATTCAAATAATATCGAGAGAAATATTTGCAAAAGATATATAAGAATGTTGGTGGAAACAACAATTCACACAAGTTAACTCACGAATCAGCATCTGAGGTAATTATAACTTGTGTTAACGCAGAATCTTCAACCCCTTGATCTTCTGGGTCTTCTTGCCCTTATCCCCAGAAGAAGCTGCTTCCCTAGTATCAGTAGCCATGACCTCATCAGTACCGTCTGACCTCTCTTGTAACTGGGTTTTCAATGTCTTCTTGATGTTCACTATTTCACTGTCTATATCAGATCTTCGTTGCATAGATCGTGTTTTCTCCATATTGGCTCTATGAATTTGGCTTTCCACGCAACTCAGTACACCCTCACAGGAGGTACACCAGTCCTGCAGGCAGTTAACTATCACATTGATATCTTCAGCACGGATATCTCTACCTATGGCATAATCTACTTCCAACTGGCTGTTCTTCTGGTCCAATTTCCCATGAATTATATCAGCATAAATAGCTTCGATAATGAGATCTTCCAAGTCTCTCACATTCTTGATATCTAGTTCAACTAGAAGAGTGTTATAAGGTATACACTTGGATTTTGTAGCTAAAGTCACAATGGTGAGATGCTGCAGTTTCTTCTTCTGGGCAGGTGACAATTCTAGCAAGTCATTCTGATTTGCTAAGTAATCTTTGTAGGTTCCGAAGGAGAATAGTTCTAGCGTGTTCAAGTATTTTCTATCGGCAGTACTTGCAAGTTCTCGTAAGCTAGGCATATCTAGTAATTCTCCGAAAACGTAAACTCCTGGCGCTTCCAACACTTGCTTTATCAATTCCGTGCAAGCTGCACCCTTGGCGCTCTTTGCTAAGATAACGAACTGTTCTAGCGCATTTCCAGTTAATGAACCTTTATCCACCACCATGTTTTAGACCGAAAATATACTTTCCCAATGAAAAAACCTAACTTCTGTTCAAATACCGATCTCAATATTATTCTCTATTGTATGACGTGATGTCACTGTCATTTGTTCTTCTCTTTTTCCTCCGTATGTCTCGGATTGATGAGAAGAAAGTGTTCTGTGAAATAACACAAGTGTAGCGGTAGCGCGTGAAGAGGAACGAGGTCGCCGAACCAATAACCAGAGATAAGTCGTTAACTCATCTCTGCAATGACGGACAACTTTCTATTCCGCTTGCTTGTTATACACGACCAAGGATGATCAATTATAATCTGAAATGGCCAGATCCGCTGAATTCATCGTCCTGTCCGTAGATTTTCTGTTACGTCAGCACGTGTACAGTGCCTCGTATTTTTACTACCTATAATACCATTATATTATATTATACATTATATAAAACACGAGCTAAAGGGGACTTATGAAAATAATAACCGGTGGTAAGTGCTGACATCTTTCGACAGTGTCAAGTTTTCTCAACATAACCTATATTCTTCGATGACAATATAAAGTATTGAGATGAGTTTGATGATTGAGAAATAAATGTACTGATGAACTCGTCACTACATTAACACCCCATACGTGGATACATTTAGTTTTGCTTTTCTCATGTTGGTCAACAATTATCTAGTATGTGTGTTTTGTATTTTGTATTCCGAATGAGGAACTAAATCACCTATGCTAGAACCAATCCACAGTTCAGTAAAGAGTATTTACAAGGAATGTTGAATAAGAACACGATAGGCGTATAAAAACAATATTAACAGCTAATAATTCATATGGGAGTAATAATCTTGGAACACCTGCACATAGATTTCTTTCTCAGCTTGGGTCATTGTGGCAATAACGGTATCACTGATGTCAGTAATCGGATATGTTTTGTTGCCAACAAGAACTGTTGGGACATTATCATTTTCTTCTTCTTCACTGTCAATGCTGCCTATTTCTCCAGTTTCATCTCTAACATCATTCAATTCATTAGAACTGGAATCTGAGTCATTGTTTGAGTTGAGACCCTTAATTGCATTGGCAGCATTGTTGGTAGCTGGCCTCTTTTCATGAGCCAGCAGTACTGACATAATATCGTCATTCTTAGCAGTTGTACTACCACCTGAAAAAATACAATACAATATTGTAACAAATTTGAACTGAAGGATATGTCTATACCAGCACTTTCAGCAGCTTCTAGTAAACCATCAGCAGAAGTCTCTTGAGTATCCATATTGGATATAACTGTACTTTCAGTCATCCATATTGGCTGTTCTTTCCTGTTAACATTAGAATTGCTCTCTTCACCAATGGTAATATCAACCCTAGCTTCCTCCACTGCGAATCCAGATTTTCTTGTAGCTTCCCCTGACCATTCTTGGCCCGGCAGAGGTGCATTCGACTTTTTATCGATTCCTCTGATTGTACTAATATCTACCGGTTCTGGTTCCAAGACTTCTGGTGCTAGCTTAATACCTTCTACTTCACGCAAAATAACATACAGAGGATCCAATTGTTCATTGAACTTGGCAAGTAGTAATCTAGAGTCTTTTTTAGGTAATGCGGAGGAATCCTCTTCTACCACTTCTCTACAATAAGTACAATGGAACTCACTTGTGGTGAAATCAAATAACTGATCTGCTTCTAAGTCTGTGAAGGTTTTCAAGCACCCAGGGCACTTGAAACTGGCCCTACTCGTTGCATCACGCTCTTCAGTCTCTAATCGTTTCCTCATTAAATCTAATTTATATTTAATCACATTGACGAATGTCTTGTAATTTATGAAGTAATAATTGACTTTTTGTGCTTTGCCATCTGCTCCTGTTTCCATCCTCAATCGCACTTGCAAGAACTTGTCGTTCTTCAGGATAGCTATCCGAGCTCTCAGCATTTTTCTTTCGAATCTCAAAAGTTCACATATGTCGTCTTCTTTCATACAGGGGTTTCGAACCAGCATGTCTATTATGAGAGCATCTTCTATGGAGTAGAAGCCCCTAACTACTAGCCTGGCTAGTTGTTTAAGACTACTTGGGACTTCTGTAACCAATTTTTCTTCGGCCATTGTAAGATAAAAAAAAAATTGTTTAAATTCACATCAGTCAAGCTTTGCTTTATTTTTGTTTTGAAAATGTCTTCTCCTTTTTCTTCTCCTCTGTCAGGCAGTTGGCCAGCACATTCTTTTGACACGATACCCTATCCAACTGTATTTTGTGCTTACGGCCCTTTTGGGCAACCCAACGAATTTGTCTGTGTCTGATTTGTGATAAACAGGTAGACATCACCGTAGAATGCTCTAACCTCAAACTAGAGTAGACCTTGCTCCGTGACACTGGCGTCTAAAATATAAAATATAGTTGTTTAGGTTTGTATGTTGTAATTTTTGTCAAGTATTGCATGTATAATTTGGATAATCCCTTATAATCTGTCAAAATATTGCACCACATTCCGTATTATTATTATTATTGATAGTTGTGAAAGTTTTCAGTGTACCATATGCCTTTACTTATCTTGGATTTATTTCAGAAAACCGAAGAAAACGTATATAATGACCACTACCATGACTGCCAAAGACGTAAGGAATGCTTTCATAGATTTTTTCAAAGAAAAAGAACACATCTATGTCCATTCATCCTCTACAATACCCCTGGATGATCCCACCTTATTGTTTGCCAATGCTGGTATGAACCAGTACAAGTCAATTTTTCTTGGCACAGTAGATCCAAATAGTGATTTGTCTAAGCTTGTGCGAGCAGTAAACACTCAAAAATGCATACGTGCTGGTGGAAAACATAATGATTTAGATGATGTTGGTAAAGATGTGTACCATCACACTTTTTTCGAAATGATGGGCAACTGGTCATTCGGGGACTATTTCAAGAAAGAGGTGTGTGCTTGGGCTTGGGAGTTTTTGACTGTGAAACTCAATTTGCCTTCAGACAGGATGTATGTAACTTATTTTGGAGGTGATAGCGCATCTGGCTTAGAGCCTGACTATGAGTGCAAGCAGATCTGGCTGGATCTTGGTGTGAAACCTACACACGTACTTCCAGGGTCTATGAAGGATAATTTTTGGGAAATGGGTGAAACTGGACCTTGTGGTCCATGTTCAGAACTCCACTTTGATAGAATAGGGGATAGGGAAGTACCACATTTGGTCAACATGGATGATCCAGATGTTCTTGAGATTTGGAACCTTGTATTCATACAGTACAACAGAGAATCTGACGGTAGTTTGAAGTCTTTGCCCAAGAAACACATTGACTGTGGTTTGGGGCTGGAAAGACTAGTGTCTATTATTCAAAATAAAAGGTGAGTTTGGATAATTGTTGTACAATCTGTTCAAAAATATTCAAAACAATTGTTTGATAGATCCAACTATGATACAGACCTCTTTGTTCCGCTATTTGAGGCCATTCAGAATGGTACAGGAGCCCCACCATATCAAGGGAAAGTCAGAGAAGAAGACAAGGATGGCATTGATATGGCATACAGAGTGTTAGCTGATCATGCTAGGACACTGACTATTGCCTTGTCTGATGGTGGAAATCCTGATAACACTGGTAGAGGGTGAGTTGAATTCAGTTATACAACTTTTGAATGTCATCTTCATATATTTCACACAAACTCAATCATGCAACTGGCTCAATATGAACAATCTCCATCTATGCTAATGTTGAAAGTTATTCACCATCCACCATCAAAATTAGCTCAAAACTGATTTAACAAACACAAACTTCTAGCTTGTTTCTTAACCTAAATCCACATTTCACATTGTCGATCATGCTAGTCTAGCCAATTCAAATTGAATGAACTCGAGTACCTTTTGCACTCACTTTTTTTTGTAATTACGATCTATTTTGCACTTCCAGCCAATTCATTCATTTATTGTTGTTTTTATTGGACTTTCAGCACTCTGATGGTTAAGTAAGCTTATGCTAGACTCTGCCATCAATTTATGTAATTTGTTCAGTATGTTATGTTTTTTCACGGTAATAAAATATATTTATCATTATTATCTATCAAATGTTATATATTGTCAGTATTGTTCAAAAATGCGTAAAGTAGTATTTATAATTTTCATTTTTACTTCAAGATATGTTCTGAGAAGAATTTTGAGACGTGCTGTCCGTTATGGTACTGAAAAACTGAATGCTAAACCAGGCTTCTTTTCCACATTAGTGACAACTGTTGTGGAAATATTGGGTGATACTTTCCCTGAAGTCAAGAAGAATCCTCAAGGTACCAAATTTGTCTCAATATCCATACAAAATTAACATTTTATTGCTCCTTGTTCAGGTGTCATGGATATAATAAACGACGAAGAAGAACAGTTTCTGAAAACCTTGTCAAGAGGTAGAAATCTTCTCAACAGAACCATTTCAAAGCTGGACAAAAACTGCAAAATTTTACCGGGAGATGTAGCTTGGAGATTATACGACACTTACGGTTTCCCAATAGATTTGACATTCCTGATGGCGGAAGAAAAAGGACTCAACATCGACATGGAAATCTACGAAGAATCAAAAAAGCTAGCTCAAATCGCCTCCCAGGTAAATCACGAGAACTCTGAAGGTTAAATCTGATTTTTTTTTTCATACAGGGAAAAGGTACAGGAGTTGCAGATACTATAAATCTCGATGTCCATGCTATAACGGAACTCCAAGGCAAAGGTGTCCCTCCTACTGATGATATTCACAAATACTCTTACTCTTCCACTCAGAATGTCGATTCTGAATATACTTTTACACCTTGTGAGGCAACTGTCATAGCCTTGAGGGTCAACAAACAATTCGTAGAAGAAGTAACCACAGGTAACAACTACATTCACCTAAGACTGCAGAGATTTATCACTAATACACCATTTTGCCGAATTACAAGCAGAAGACTCTCCTCTAAAATTTTATTATTGAAAGATTAAAACTGTGCTCAACTATTCTAAATTTATCGATTGAAGAAGCTGTCGTCCCAATTGATTGTAAAATTTCAACAATAGTGCCTGGCACTAAGATCTGGAATACTGAAAAAAATTAAGAGCATCGTCCATTGAACATTCTTCCTTTAGCAGAAAAAAGTCATGGAAATTTTTAGTGAGGGTCAAATTGAAAACCATATTCTGATTGATGATCAATCAGGGTTTCTGAGTGAAAAAAGTAGTACTCGCAGTTTTCATAGATTCAAAACAGCATTTGGAACAATGAAAATGAAATGGCTAATGAAAAAATTAATATGGCACTATATAGAAGATGAAGCAAATAAATATATTGAAAATTATTTGGAAAATAGATACCAGCAAACTAAAACTGATCATACATATTCTGAAGCAGTTCAAGTAACTTATGGAGTACCTCACACATCAACTGCAGGCCCATTACTATTTATTACTCACATTGATGACAAACAAATATGTATCAAAAATATACTTCATTGAACATATTCACAAATGATACAGCTATATCAGTAACAAAGTTACTGAAACAATTCAAATTGGATTGAAAAATCTTGTAAATTGGTTAATAAAGAATTTGTAATCACTGAAAAATGTAAGGCAATGTTGATGGGAAAAATAGACACGACCATACTTACAAGATTAAATTTATGATGACACTTATTTATTTACAAAACAATGGTGAACCCTCATTTTGAATATTGCCCAACAATACCTTTTTATTTGAATAAAAGTGGCAAAAATGCAATGCTTATCATGCGAAATAGAGCGATGATAATGATATTAAAAGTTGACAGACAAGTCAGACTATAAGCCAGAGAATAGTTACGCAAAATATTATATTCATTCATAAAATGTTGAAAATAACATTCTGCCACAATATATGCAAAAAGATTACATTCGTTAGAGATATTCATTATTATAGCACTGGATCGATGTGTGACATCTGATATAATAGTTTGCCATCGTTGATTAAATTGTGTACTAACATTTCAGAGTTCAAAAGAAGACATTTTGAATTTGTCAAAAATAACTACTAATAAGTATTACTCAACAGCAATGTGTTGTAAAATGTATAGCAAACTTATGCTAATAAACTATCCATGATCAATCTACCTAGTTCTCATTCGTATTCATCCAATTACAGGCCAAGAGTGTGGAATCCTATTGGACAAAACAAACTTTTATGCAGAGCAAGGAGGACAGATATATGACACCGGCTATTTGGTCAAGAAATGTGATGAGAGCGTCGAATTTTCTGTCAAAAATGTGCAAGTCAGAGGCGGTTATGTCATCCATATCGGCAATCTAGAGGGCATATTGCGCAAAGGGGATGTTGTCGCATTACACGTTGACATCTCTCGCAGGTGAGATTTTTTGCAAGGCTCATGTCGAAGCCGAAATTCATGTTTTTCTTTTTGTTGTCGAGACTATTCATTTGAAGCAGCCAAAAATAAAAGATCGATTCTATTCGAGATTCAACTAGTATAACGTATAAAATATGTGGATACATTCTGGGGCCACCGGCGTTGGAATCCTAGTTGAGGCTCTGGTTTATTCGACCTGCTCTGTATTGAATAAAAATCGTGATTTCATTCTAGACGACTGATCATGAGTAACCACACCGGCACCCACATCCTGAACCACGCCCTCCGCAAAGTGCTGGGCACCGAGGCCGATCAGAGGGGGTCCCTGGTAGCCCCCGACAGGCTCCGCTTCGACTTCACCAACAAAGGTGCCCTCACCGTCGACCAAGTCCGACTGACGGAGGAGAGCTCCAAATCTTTGATCGACAAAAACGACAAGGTCTACGCCAAAGAGACCAGCCTCGCCGTGGCCAAGACGATCAAGGGGCTACGCGCGGTCTTCGACGAGACCTACCCCGACCCCGTGAGGGTGGTATCCGTGGGCGTGCCCGTGGAGCTGCTGGAGAGCGATCCGCTAGGCCCTGCGGGCGATCAGACCTCTGTGGAGTTCTGCGGGGGCACTCACGTGCAGTACGCCGGGCACATCGGAGATTTCGTCATCAGCAGCGAAGAGGCTATCGCCAAGGGTATCAGGCGGATAGTAGCACTGACAGGTCCCGAGGCTGCTAAGGCTTTGAAACGCAAGGAGATGTTGGAGCATAGGCTGGGCGAGCTGAAGTCTGTTATTGCTGAGGACCAGCACGGGGCCAACAGCAAGGAGCACGTGAGGAACATCGTGGAGCTCACCGATGAGGTGTCTCAGGCCGTGATACCGTACTGGAAGAAAGACGACATGAGGAACACTTTGAAGAACCTGAAGAAAACCTTGGACGATAAAGAACGAGCTGCCAAAACGGCTGTGGCTAACAAAGTAGTGGACGAAATCAAGGAGTTCCTCAAAGAGTACCCTGATCTGCCGATACTGGTGAAGGAACTGAAGGCTTTCAATAATACTAAGGCCTTGGACACTGCCTTGAAGCAAGTCCGTAGTCTCAGCCCGAATACCTCGGCACTATTCGTGACTGTGGATCGAGATTCTGGCAAAATCTTTTGTTTGTCGTCGGTTCCGAAGGAGGCAATCGAGAGGGGATTGAAAGCCAATGAGTGGGTGCAAGAGGTGGCCAAGAAGTTGGGGGGGAAAGGGGGTGGAAAGCCTGATTCTGCTCAAGCTTCTGGCGGCATGGGAAATGTTGATGATATTTTGGATTTGGCAAAGAGATTTGCTGAAAATAAGCTTAAATAGATTATGTTGAGATGCATTATAGAAATGCAATACTATTTAAATTATTTTATTATGATGTTTTTTAAATAATAAATAATCTCATTGGGTTTTGTTGTATTTTAACACCTGAAAAAACATGAATTTGGAAAACTTTTGTGTTAGTTAAGTTAGTGCTAAATATTGAATATTTTCCTTTGAATAATTGAATAAATTATGAACAATTCGAGTGGGTCAAAGAATTCGTTTGTCATTATGTAGCCGATTCGCATAAACGTTAGATTAATATGCATTAGTTATAAAATTAATTTCCTTATTATACGATACCGATTTACAGATATGCAAAACATAAACGCATTCACGAAGTGCTATAGATTTTCATGGAAGCTTGTTGGGATTGGCTCAAAATGACTAATCACAATATGAACACTCACGCTCAAACCTTCATAAGCTTTTTGAAAATGAGCATCAAGGTAGATATTATTATGTGTCAAATTTGACATGACATTAATGACGTTACCACATTTCATTCATAAGGGCGTATTCAGGGTCGATGTAACCACAGTATATTATCTTATGTTCTATAAGAAGGTATATCCTCATGGCACGTCAGATATAGACATCCACTTTGGATCATGGAGAAGAGGTTTTCTGCTGCCATTGCTGCCACCATCACGATAACTTGTCAGTGTCAGTTGTTACTCTCTGCTGTCAATTGTCAATCGCATTATCGTCCATTTTCGATTAATGATTCATTGTTTGTACCGCAAGAAGATAGGGTAACTTGTTATTGTTTTTGACGTTTATTTGAAATAAAAAACTCGTATAACACGGCCGCATAAATGAAAATGAAACTTGTGGACCAGGTTGTGCGAAGTTTTCGCGTGGCTAAAGTGTTTCGAGAGAATACCGATAAAATAAACAGCATAGACTTCTCCCCCAGCGGAGAAACTTTGATTTCTTGTAGTGAGGATGACCAGATCGTTATCTACGACTGTGAAAAGGGCACTCAAATACGAACTGTGAACAGTAAGAAGTACGGTGTCGACTTGATCCATTTCACTCATGCCAAAAACACCGCTATACACAGTTCCACTAAAGTGGACGACACTATCAGATACCTATCTTTGCATGACAACAAGTACATCCGATACTTTCCCGGACACACCAAGAAGGTGGTCTCACTTTGTTTGTCTCCTGTGGAAGATACTTTTCTGTCAGGGTCTTTGGACAAGACTCTGCGTCTATGGGATTTGCGGTCTCCAAACTGCCAGGGCCTGATGCATTTGTCAGGGCGACCTGTGGCTGCCTATGACCCTGAAGGGTTAATTTTTGCTGCTGGAGTCAATTCGGAGCATATTAAATTGTATGATCTGCGTTCCTTTGATAAGGTGAATGATAGGTATATGTACTCTCAATCAATGGAATATCATCCATAATTGATTTCATGACCATGGATTGCACATGGTGAAATGTTGGGTTAAAGAAATCAAACATACTATTAAATATGCTGGTACATTCTGTATTGTCTTTTCAATGACTGATTCAAAGAGACTGCAATGTGACTCAATTGAGGATCTTATAATAAATGATACTAATCACATCAAGAATAACATAAACTATGTTGGTTCCACTTGAGATTTAGACAAAAACCTAAAATGGACAAAAAATATCAAAAAATGGACAAACAAAATAAGAAGATTGATTCATCAATTTTGTATCATACTCTCAACAAAAAAACTTATTATTCAAATCTACAAGTCTCTAGTCAAATCTACAAGTACTGACAAACTCGTCATTACCACATATAAATGTATAACATGTTTATCATTTTTGAATAAATTGAATTGAATTTCCAGGGTCCCTTTGTAACTTTCAAGCTCACACAGGAAAAAGAGTGTGACTGGACAGGATTGAAATTCTCTCGTGATGGAAAAACCATTCTGATAAGTACCAATGGCTCCATAATTCGATTGATTGATGCATTTCATGGTACTCCTTTGCAGACTTTCACAGGACACCTGAACAACAAGGTATCTTAAATTAAGTTCACCTTGAGAATGTGTTTTCAATTTGTGGTTATGTCTCCATGGAATAATTTTTTTCACTCCCAATATATCATTGCATTTTTAGAATCTACCATATTTTCTAATTATATTCTTTCAAAACATTCTATTTCTGAAGGATTCCATTTTTCTGCCAATGCACAGGTGCCCATTTTGTCCACATATCCGATATACTAAGAGACTTACATCTCATAAATTTTCAGTCATAAAAGTATACACAAGAACTCAGTTACAGTATAAAAAACGTTGATAAAAAATGATTTGATTTGAATTTTAAATTCTTATTTCCTGCTCACAGTCTTTCACTGATTCAGGAAATTCGTTCAATTAACTTGGGGCCTCAAACATTTTGCTGATCTACTATCAACATTCAATCTGGCGAAAAATATCTGGCAGTGGTTCCTTTGTCTCGTAACAATATTTTGTTCATTATAATTCTTTGGTATTCTTTCCCTATTTCTAAATTCCGAAATTTGAGACTTTGAGGCAGATCATAAATCTGTCCTTACTACAAATATATTGAAATAATTATAATAACTCTTTATTTATTTATTTATTTATTGGGTAGAAAATGATACGAAAACTCAGCATGAAATAATAATAATAAGAAAAAAATAAAGAAATACAGTGATCACAACTTGAATATAATATATAAACAAAAGATTATGTACAGAAATAGCACCTAAGTGACCTAACACTCGTGTTGTGCTATAAAAGAATATTAACGACTGTAAAATATAAATTGAAGTGACCAGTTATTCCAGAGGAGTTTTGTCCTGCAGAAAAGGGTTCTGAGATATATGTGTGGGGCAACAGCTAGATCCTCCTGTAGACAATTATTCAAAGAATGCAATATATTAACTGTAGTTTGTATATACATTTTAGAAACAGTCTCACTCATTCACAAAAACATAAATACCTTCCAGGTAGTCTCGACAAACTACAATACAAGGCAGAGTGGCCAGGTCAAATTGATAATACCCCATTCCACTCTGATCAAGAACTCAATTATTTATAATGGAACAAAACTATACAATCATTTGCCAAATGCAATAAAAAATATCTTGTCTGTTCATAAGTTCCGTACTAAGGTGAAAGCATTACTTATCGCCAATCCTTTATATAACCTGGGTGAATACTTTTTACAGGAATTCTAAAATGAAAAATGAAAAAAAAGAAATTATCCTCCTTCCTTATATTTACTTTTGAAGCTCTTTTAATGGTTTTAATCCCCTACTCGAATTCGACCTGAACCTATTAGTGTTTTAATAATCCCAACGATGGCTTTATACAAGCTCATTTTTACAATTTCTGATTGTTTTGTAGTAAAAAATCTTTTGATGCTCTCAAAGTTTCAATCCTCTACTCAATTTTGACCTGAACCTATTAGTGTTTTAAATATTTCAACGACGGCTTTATGTCAACCTATTTTTTACAATTTCTGTTGGTTTTGTAGTAAAAATATTTGTATCATCTGTTTTATCACTTACTTATGTATGCATATTTGAATTATATTTATTATATTACAAGCTTTGTCAACAAGTGTGTATGTACTCACGGCAATAAAGCATATTTTGAATTGAATTGGAGTTGTTTACAGGAAGGGACAAAATAGTTGTATTATGTAGTGTTGGGGTAACTATTGATGTTTGAATATTTTGAAAAATATTGGAACATCATTTGATTCTCTCGAGAAGGTTTATGATTCTTGATACGATTCATCTTTAGTGGTACAATATTACGGATTTTTGGTAATGTCTCATTTGAAAAACATCGACAAATATTTTCGTCTATCGTTTACAAACCCAAAAAATCGTAAAAATGTATAATATAAAGTTTCTACACGAATTGAAAAAAAAAAATTTTTCTTTCAAGGGCATCCCGATCGAAGCCTCATTCAGCCCCGACTCTCAGTTCATATTCAGCGGTTCCACGGACGGCAGGGTGCACGTGTGGAACGCGGATACCGGCTACAAAGTATGCGTCTTGAACGCAGACCACCCAGGTCCCGTGCAGTGCGTCCAGTTCAACCCCAAATACATGATGTTGGCGTCGGCGTGCACCAACATGGCTTTTTGGCTGCCCGCAGTCGAGGACACGTAAACGCGCATGCCGATTCGCCGGACTTTGTGAAAGTGAGGTTAGGTCGCGCGAGCAGCGCTTTCGAGGTTATGCGACTGCCGGGTGGAGACTTTTGATCGGGGGGAATTGTCGGTCCGTGGGGGCCTTTTCTTTCTGGGCAGGTATTTGGACTGGAGCTGGAAGTTGTTCGTTGAATAAAACTGATGTTTAGTTTGACGACGGGGGTAATATCGACTAAAGTGTCTCTGGCAGTGAACCATGTTGGCGTGTACGAACTATTGAAATATCTCGAGGTTGTTTGATTGTAGTGTGTGTAGTTCTCTAGGCATTCCTGAGGAAATTCATGGAACTCTTTGAAAGAAAATCTCATGAAATCGTTTTATACTTTTGAATTAACGAAAAGTTTTATCAAATATCTTCAGATAGTAATAGATTTCTCGGAGAGATTCTGTTGTTCCTTAAAATGTCCTGAAATTCACTATTTCTCAATGTCGAATTCTAAATGAAGGATGGAACTTTAAGGTTTTCTCTGGAAGCTCGACAATTCTGTTTGTAGAACAGATAAAGCTGAACTTAGGCTTGCAAAATTTTGACTATCGTCTAATTGAATTAATTGGGGTCTTCAGATTACACCTACAAACTAGAATTCATTTGAAAAATCATCAATTTTAAATTCAACATACCTATTAATTTTTTTTATATTGTTGACTTGAGGCTGAAACATGATAAATCTGGGGTAGTTGCATCTTGTTTTAGTATTATATCATATACCTATATAGTGCGGTCATATTGGCCTGAAAATTGGAAAAATTTTCTCAGAGCTGACTTTTGTTACAGACACTGGATACAAAATTATTCAATTTCAAAGGTTGAGCTCTTCGGTTTTTTGGGTTTTCCTCGTAAATGGTGAGATTTATCAAAGAAATAGGTCAGACAAGAATTGTACACCACAAAGTTATCTACAAAAATCGTACTTATACTATTTTATTCAATGACAGATTCTACTTTATCATCAGCCTGTATAATGGTATTTTTTGAACTCTTTTTTGAATTATAATTTCTACAGCTCTTGACTCAAATAAAAGTTGTTTCTACCCTCAAAACACCAAAACACCCAAATATCACATCTATCTCGAGTGTTATTTTCGATACTAATTTCGTGAAAATTTGTGTAATGCTTTTTGGAAATATTCAATTGCTAGACCATTTTCTTCACGTTATAACAGCTTGTTGAAAACATACTGTATTCTGAAAAGTCTCCCATCATTCCCCTATAAATCTTTATCTTACATTGAAACTAAAGCGCAGAAATTGTCAATTTATGAAGCAAAAGGATGAAATCAGTGTTCATTTGTCATTTGGCACATTCAGAATTCTTGAAGTCATGGCTTCAAGACTAAAATTGATACATCCTGTAGATATATCGTGGCGAAACTGATACTTCCATTATAATCATAATGGGCGTATTCCGAAAATTCCAAAGTTCGAAGTAACTTGGCTTCCTGCCTTGAACTGTTTCTTTTTCTGGACTCCGGTGAGAATGATTCATGGAAGAGAAAGTTCAGAAATGCTGCCTGAGCAAATTCATTCCAATCTTGAATGAGATGAAAATATTTTGATATTGGATTGGTTTAGACAGCAATGCGTATCTTTCTTCCAGTTTTCTTTATAATATGCCCATTTCTACTGTTAAATATACTGCAGAACTAATCATGAAGGCAGTATCTCCATTTTTTTTCATTTCCTCTTCGAATGTTCCTTATAGGTACTAATGATTACGAAGATGTTTACTTTACCTTTTTACAAAATATCATTATCTCGAAACTAACATTTGTGGAGATATTTTCATCTTGCTTAGGACGGCAGTATAGTTTTTAAACTCATAAGGTTAGGTACAGATGTTTGAATAAAACAATCCTAGTTTTAACTGTGTTTTTTTATTGAATTTACAATCTGTTCACAAATTTTTGAAACACAGACTGATAATATATACGTTTCATCAATTTTTGACAATCATAATTTATCGATAACAATAAAATGATAATAAGTATCGTCATACAGCGGCAATCATCAAATTTCATAAAATTTTCAGATTCTTCATAAAGAATAAGTGAACTTTTTATTTCACACTTTTATTGAATTATTGACGGTTTTCGAGATATTCAACATTGAAAGTATTTTTTCACGATTTCCGACAGTAATATTGAGTATTTGGAATATTTATGTTATGCCAAGAGCCAATATGGCGGCGCCCATGGCTCGCATCAACTAATTGGTTCCATAAAACAACACAATGTTTCTTTTTCAACCCTCTGGTTTTGAGATATTCTGAAACACCAAATTGGGTATTTGTTTGCTGATCATTGCTATATCGGTTGTGTCCAGTGAGGTTATAGTTGGACATTGGTAGCCATATTGAATTGAATTAGAACCAGTTCGTATGTTACGACAGCTCCAGCAATCTGAAACGTATAGTGATTGATGGATTTTCAGTTCTTCCTGAAAAACAGTTTGAGGACAACACATGGACAATACTTACACTCAGAATGAGTCCCCTCGTCACTCTAAACATTTTACAACCAGTTAAAGCTACATTGTCGAAATTTATCTGGAGCAATAGACGTTTTATCTGAAACGAACGTAGATATTATTTCAAGTTTCAAGTTTGCAGATCATCTCGAATATTTGCACAAGTTGTACTGAAAACTTTCGTTTTTTGCAACACAATATACAATCAAGGCCAACAATGCGAATTTCTAAAATCGAATCTTTATACAAATTCAGATTCGAAGCATAGAGAGACATTCACTGGTGATAAACATTGCTAAGAGACTGAGACATCGCAAATTTTCCAATTGTGTTTATTTGAAAATTTTCCTGGTGGCTAAGAAAAGCTGAAGCCTTTTTACCATCAACTTGAAAGACCGGAATATATAACAAATTTATTTACAGTGTTGCTCACACACTGATGTTTATATGAAACTTCAAAATACGCATCAAGCAAGTAACAGAGAAAAACTACAAAATCGTATTGTTATAAATTTAGCAGCCCAATTTTAGGGTCATTGTAGAGATTACTTCCGTTCATATTTTGAGGTATGGTAGGCGAAAATAGTTATTTACCTAACAAAGTGTGGAAAGTTGCACTTTTCCGCAAGAGGTAGGTACAATGTTTTTCCTACGAGTGTTTTTGTCCATCTTTTCTATGAAAAAAAGGTTTCTATTGAACGAGATTTTATAATAATGCTACAAAATGACACAGAAGACAGAATAGTCACATAGTTAGTCCTAAATATCCTCATTTTCAACAATATAAAAATCGCGCGGAAAAGTAACTTTTCAGCACTAGTGCGGAAAAGTAACTTTTCCGCATGATTTGGCAAAGTAAGGGAGCAGTCGTCTCGCTGGTTGATGGTTAATAGTGTAGGTGGTTCGAATCCTGGGGAAGTCACTTTTTTTGTTTTTTTTTTTTGAAATCGATGTACTTACTGTTCAACTCTCGTGGGATCTACTCGTGGGAAATGTATGTCATTTCATGCTCATTGTACAATAAACTAATATCGAATTAAAATATTGTGCTTTGAAGAGAAAATCTTGAGGAAAAGTAAAAATCGTGCGGAAAAATGAAATTCGTGCGGAAAAGTAGAACTTTCGAAACGAAATATCGTGCGGAAAAGTTACTTTTCCGCACGCTCGTAGGAAAAAATACGCAAAACGTACCTCCAGGTTGTATGATGACGATGGCACGGAATTGAGAATTCCAGCAGGCTCTAGGCTTTCGTCGTTTATCCAGGCTGCATATAGAGATACGAGTACGAGTTTTGCGATGATGTATGCGAATACGAAAACGGAATAAATTCGCCCGATCGTACTCTGAACCGACCTTGAAACAGAAAGGAATAACATAACAGGTGTGGATCATCGTAACCAATTTATTTTGTTATATATCCGTTGATATTCTGATGTACAATTCGAGAAATATTAGACTGAATTATTGATTCAATACTTCAAATTCACAAAGCATCGATATAACTGCCCATACAAAATCCAATGGATATCCATTCAGGATATTTTGGATATCCATTGGACGTCCAAATATTATCCAAAGGATATCCAGGATGTCCAATGGACGTCCATAGGATATCTATTCAGGATATTTTGGATATCCATTGGACGTCCAAATATTATTCAAAGGATATCCAGGATGTCCAGTGGACGTCCAAAGGATATCTTTCATGGACGTCAAAAAAGAGAAAAAAATGATATCACGGGAAATTGATCCAGCCATCAATCTGATGCCTTTACCACTCACTTGTTGAAGATTTATATCCTAATACCCTATTTATATCCTATTCAAAAGTAGTCCAAGAATATTCTGATAGGAATTGGACATGATTTGGATGTCCATACGATATCCATTGTAGTATGCATGTAGGAAAACTTTGGTTTTATTTGAAATCTGATGTTATTTCCCCCCAAGTATTGCGAAAACCTAAACTAGCACTGAATCACTACTTTTTTTCATTTCGAAAATATGTCATTGCAGGAATAGGAGAAGATATTGCATGCGAGTGAAGAAAATCACTTACTGTAGACTATTGTAGAGCTGGATTAGAAGAAAAAATATGTTGAGAGAGTACGACAATAGTACTATATAGGATATATGATCGTCAAGTTCTTTTGAGAGGATAGTAAGTCTGTTATAGTCGTCTCGAATTCCAATCCAAAATTGAATTGATTGATCCTGGAACATGGAAGGATTGGCTCAAAATAGTGATATATTTGATGTTATGCTATAAAGATGCGAAACTGAATTATCAATTGCCTCTGGAATATTCTGAATAGGTCTGAATGCAAGAAATTCAGCTTTTTCATGGATCAGCTCATAGAAAAGTCGTTTTTACCTTTTTGTAATGTTCCTTCAATTTGTCTCTGATTTGTTTGAAACGGAGAGCCAGTCCCATGCTTACTAAGATTATAAATAAATCATTGTACCCCCACATGAGAGAGGCGTGTACTGTTAGAAGCTGAAAAAATTGAATTTTCATGATTATTTATTTTTCTACAGTACAGTTCAAAAAATTTGGAAGCCTCAAAATAACAAACTATAACCTGAAACGAATCTTGGCTATAGAAAAATTTCTTCTGTATTACAATATTATTCCATGCCGCTCGCTACCTTCCCCTCACCCCGTCTAGACCTCAGTAGGCTGGCAGTAGGCGAACCTTACAGAGTGGATAGCCTAAGCGCTCACTAGTTATAACAAGTGTCCCAAATAAATACGAGTGTTCACTTTGCTCATTTGAATGTTCGAGATGTCTGTAACTTGTATTGTTGTGGAAGTTTACGAAAGTTGACTGGGTGGAGAATTATCATTTTTAGAAGACAGGTCAGGAAACATTGCAACAAATTCATAGCCTATCGAGAGTTTGAAGTGTGAATTTTTCTCATATTTTTTTAGAACACTGTTTTGTTTCCCTCTTTATCGCTAGTTCATAGTTGTGCAAAAAAATAATTTCAGTCGACAAAATTATCATTAGTATAGGGTGATCATTTTAAATTTCACACTCAGTATCTCGGTCATTTTTGGCTCAAATTTGAAAATGGAAAGGATCAGACAATGTAAAAACCCTTGAAGGATTCAATTATGTTCGAAATTAGTATACGGGGTATAATAAAAAGGAGTTTTGAGTGAGAAACATGCTTTTGAGAAAATATGCTTCGGTGAACAAGCGTCAATTTATATTTGTTCGAAAATTGTATTGAAAAGCAACCGATTGATAAGATACATGAAAGATAGATAGATTAGTAAGAAGTGTTTCCCCAGTAACTTTTTTATTGCACACATTATAATAACTGATATGATCCTGCAGTAATTCTCGCTTTGGTTTGATCCTATATGCTTATTATATTCGAGTGAAAACACACTTGATCTACATTTATCGAGAATTTCTTGTGAAGACTAAGTGATTGCAACTTTGTATTAAGATAATTTCAAACGTGATTCTGAAGAGTGCAGGAACTGGTATGGTATTTCTAAACTGTTGATTATGTGGACAGAAAACTATATTCATCACAGAAAGAATGATGAAAATTGATATTACCTACTTACCGAACAATATATAGCACCGAGAATAGTCAGTGGTACAAATGAGAATAACTGAGGGAATGTAGCTTCATAGTAAATTTGAAATTTGTAATGGTCTTGATATTCATGTTTCAGATAGTAATATCTGCTACTAACGTTCAAGAAGTATTCAGCTGAAATAAAAATGATATATAAGTACTGGGTGGCCCAATGAAAACGAAACAAGGCCGATTTGACATGGTTATCGTTCTCAGAAAAACAAACTCTCGATCCGGTCGATTTTTATTTCGAGGGGAAAATATTTTGCGCATGTTTTCAACTTTTTCACTTCGTACCCCTCGGAGGGGTGAGCTGCAACCCTTGAATCTCAAATGGGATAAGGGTTCAAGTGATACATCATTTTCAATGTAATCGAAATCTCTTACCAACGCTTCGTTGTTTTTGGAATTCAATGCAGTAGTTCTCGAGAAAACACGTTTATGAAAATAATCGGCTAGTGATGGAAAGTAACGATTCTTTCCCTCTCATCACTATTCCTCATTTTGTAGTTAGAACGATGTACATCTAAGAAGTGCCTCATGTGTTTTTTTGTTCTAAATCATGTCCTATCCAACATTATATAAAGGATCATTTATTTCGATGTCAGTTCCTTGATCTCTCAGTAAAATGCATACCTTCATTGGGCCACCCTGTATATAATATCCTTGATTATGAATTGCCTATCATTCTTCATTACTATTCCATCAGTTACGTTTTGGATGGAGATGTATAGTCCAATCAAGAGGTGTTTTTTCCAAAATTTTCCAACAAACGGTGAAAAGTAGAGGGACTTCTTGAGTAAATTGACAGCCTCTGTTTATTTTTCCGAAATATTTAATCCAAAACTATCAATTTCTGTCATCGAAACATTGGGAAATCGAAATTCATGATAGCTCCTAGTTTTTGAGATATCCAAAAGTAACAAAAAATGAAATGAAAACTGCAGGTCCGTTTTAAAAACAATAAGTTGATGATGGTTTCTGGAAGATGAAATGTCGGATTGCAAATATGAGAAAGACTGAACACCGACTGATTGTACTGATCGTGAGAATACAAAATTTGTATTTAATGAACCGACTAATATATTTCATTTTGTAACTGGTATACATAAAATGTTCCAACTCACTCAAAGCTACCAGCATGAAGATGAAAAAACACGATCTCAATCTTTTGTTCAAGGTTTCAGGATATCCATAGCCAACGTTCATCATTTCGTCCATTCGACACCATGACGTCATCAACTTTGACCAAGATTTGGCCAATCGCAGGTAAAGAATCAAAGTAACTGCTGATCCGGCGTAAAAAATTTGAGTTTCTAAAAGAAGTCGATTTCAGATTATTTTGATTCAGATGACTTAGCTCAACGAGATAAAATAGATATTTGTGCTACTAGGGCCCCCTAGGAATAGGAAAAGGAGATGAATTTACTTTTTCATGGAAAAATAACAGCTCAAAGTATCAAAATAAGGGCACAGATCCATCTTGATTTTTTTTTTCGAGTGGAACACCCGAATATCATTCCATTTTCGAAATCTGTTCATGATTCCTAACGACTTTTTCCAAAACACCTCACTACTGAATTCGCTTGATTTCGAGAAAAAGAACGTTTGAAAAGTAACATACTGGCTAACACGATGTTCCTCGAACATTATAGGTTTCCCTTTCGTGTTGTCCAACTTTACTGTGTTTCACCCACTATGTCCATTGTCATTCATTGGAATTTCAGGAAATACGCCTACTCGAACTCGAAAGGTTTTCGAGACACAGCAATCAGAAACAAGAGAATCTTAGCGAATCCACAAGAATAAATGCGTACGACTATGAATTATTCTTCGGATATTTCAGCTATCATCTTTCGTAACCAACTTCATTGAACCGCGTCAACGTCAACTGTGTCGTTTGTCATTGTCATGAAAGGAATAACATGAGAACATCATTTTATTCGTTATAACGGAAAATCACTCGAATGTCAGTTGTTAGATGGCGACACAAAAATGAAAACAAAATCAGTATTATTGCGATAATTGCACAATCAGTGTTATAAAAATGTTGATTCAGGAATAGTAATTTAGGTAACTTCTCAATTTTAGATCGAACTACATAATTACAATCTCAAAACGTCAACTATTTGTAAAGAAATCTGTGAAAATGTCACCACCTTCTGGGGAGTTTCATAACTATCAGGCCATTATAGCAGAAAATGGCGTTAGCGTTTCTGACGAAACAAAACACGATCAGTGACTGAACAAGGTGTTTTGTACATCGTTGTTAGAAGACTTGTCTGACAGTTCGAAGTTCTTCAGTTGTAAAATAAAATCCTGAACCAGTTCATAACTAGGCATGCGCTTTAGGGCAATCCTGAATTAGTTCTGAACTGGTTTGGAATCGGTTCAAAATGTGATCCCCGAACAAAGCTAATTGTTTTCTATTTTTTTTCTAAATTTGGAATGAATAATGTAGTGTATCCACTGAGATAGATATTAGAAAAGGGAGGTAGTGATTGAATCATTATCCGTAAGGTTAGGAAATCGATCTAAAATCAGTCGAATTTCATGAACTTACCGAAGTCGTTGGAATGTCCGACACGAAACCATTGCAAGAAACAAAAAATCACAGATGTAGCTGTCAGAATACTCATTATCAAAGTATAGAGCACACTCAAGCTCCTCCATTTGAAGTGCATCTCCTCGTAACCCTTGCGAATATTTTCCTGGGGTAGCACTCCGAGGAGTTGGGAAAACACCATGAAAAACTTCATAGAGTTGTGCATGTTTTGTTCTCGATGATGATCGTTGATTCTTGCGGTTGATATGAGAGGGATTATTTTATTGCTACGAGTTGCTTTTACCATGTTTTCGAGGTATTTTTCTCGCTTGTGGTGGAGTTGGTTGGACTCTCTCTAACGACCTGTTTTTATGTTCGATACCATATCGTACATACATTATAGATGAGCTACCAAAGTCGGTAAATGTTATTGAAATCGCCTGCATTTTTCAGATTGAATAATAATAATAGTGGATACTTTTTATAGCTTCATAGTACACTCAACAAGCCGTGAAGAAAGAAAAAATCCTCGAAGAAGTTGAACGTTTTTTAGCATCTTGGACTGAGGTTGTTTCAGCAATTTTCATATTGAAGGAGCTGTCAAATGAGAATCTACGTCAGAGCAAATCGTTCTGTGAGTCGAAATATCACGGAATGAAAATAATAAAATGAAATTGAAACAAAAACTTCGATGCTCAATTTTTTATCAATCCGCCTTGAAAAGTGTTGGAAATACAAATAGTTTCCTGAATTAAACAATTTTTAATATTCAAGGATAACAAAGGTACCAATGGTAGACACTTGATTTGGTATAAATGTATATATATCCAGATCATCTCCCTCTTTTTTTACAGAATGCACTGAATGATTTATTTTCGAGAAATCATCTAATGTATCGGTAACTTCAAGTCAGTCAACAGTTTTCAATCTCCAAGGTCATTTTTGTAAAACTGAATCAAAACCAACTCATATGTCACAATAGCACCAGCCATCTGAAAAATGTATGTTTTCCAAAACGTGATTTCCATTTGAAATACTCACTTTGAGTATGAGTCCTCTCGAAACGTGGAAAAAGTTTTTTCCAGATAGCGACAGCTCCCAAGAGGAGACATGATGGATCAATCTCTCCACCTGAAATAGTTGAAGAGCCCAAATATCTGTTAAAATTCAAATATTTAACTCCTCATACGATGGTGGTCCTTCGAATACTCATTTAGGATATTTTGGATATCCACTGGACGTCCAAATATTGTCCAAAGGATATCCCATGGACATCCAATGGATGTCCATAATGCCTTTACCATTTTGGCTCCCTTAAGTATGCAGGGTGTCTGATTATGCTTCTCATTTTCTTAGGAAGTTCTTAGTTTTCAAAAGATATGAAGCAGAAAAATATACTAGCCATTACCCAGCCAACTGATGAAAAAAAAATTACATTGCACTGAAGAAAATTTCAGTCTTTAGCTATTTATCCGACGTTGAGAATATATGAATATATAAACTATATAATGGAAAACTAACATATCAACCTAGTTTCGGATATGTAAAGAAACTTTGTACTTCAATTGTCCTAACAGGATATCAATTGGATGTCCAAAAAAACGCTGATCAATACCTTATTCGATGTGTCATCTCCTTTCCTGTAACACATAGACCGGAATATGAACTTCTACATCTCTTTATCACCTTTGGGTAAATTTGGATATCCCATGGATATCCAAAAGTAGTTCAAAGATATTCCGACATGAATTGAGCATGATTTGGATGCCGTAGGATATCCCATGGATATTCAAAAGTAGTCCAAGGATATTCCGACAGGAATTGGACATGATTTGGATGTCCATAGGATATCCGGTGTGCATGGGTCCCCATCGAATCAAATATTAAGATGATCAAAATTACCTCCTCATTGGATATCCCCTGGATATCCAAAAGTAGTCCAAGGATATTTCGACATGAATTGGGCATGATTTGGATGCCGTAGGATATCCCTTGGATATCCAAAAGTAGTCGAAGGATATTCCGACAGGAATTGGACATGATTTGGATGTCCATAGGATATCCGGTGTGCATGGGTCCTCATCGAATTAAATGTTGAGATGATTAAAATTACCTCCTCATTGTACGCCGATGTCTTGACGTTTCCTAAGTGGAACAACATATTTTTCCATTCTTCGTACACCTCTCCCCCGAATATACAAATCCCCACCATTCTGACCAGCAAGAAAATGAAGGATAAATAAAAATATATTTTCTCCACCGTGTTGTCTATCTTTCTCAGAGTGCTGAAGAGCTGATACAAAACGAAATACAAGTTGGTCAGGAGAGAGATGATCAAAATGGCAGACACACGACTGTTGACGGTTTCGCATAAGTTCGCCAGACGGATGTAATCTCTTCTTATCACTTTCCACTGCCTGATGTCCTTCACCTAGAAAAAAATATGAAACATAATTTTAGTTTGAAAGTTTCATAAACAAGAAGTATGGTAGAATTTCAGAATTACTGACAACGGATTTGTTGATATTTCGTTACTTTTGACACTATCGAACCATTCTTAGTACGTTTATTCATCTGAATTATTTGCTCACAATGTTATGAATGAACGCAGCGATACTATGAATACATGTTAGATAGCCTACTGGTTATCAAGCGTGCTTCTCAAGTAGTGGCTTGGAGTTCGAATCCCATTAGAAGAATTTTTTTTTTTTTATAATAATCGGAGTATGTGGCCCACATAAGACGCGATGTTAGGTTGGGGTCTATATCGATATCTCTAAAGCAAGCATAGGTTTGATGCTATCGTTAATCCGAACAAAGTTCCACTTGCATTGTGGTTCCATAAAATATAATGTTTTTCCACTTGTCAGGCTTGTTCATGTTTCCACTCAGGAGGGTGTCATTTGAGATTCCAAAGTGGGGGTGGTTGGTTCAGATACCGATACCGATATATCTTACTTTCAGTCTAGAAGCCAGCTCAACCCTTCTAGATATCTGACCAAGCCTGAAGCTGAGAGCTGACCCGATCAGCATTATCAGCAAATCGACGAAACTCCAACTGAAGGTTCTCTGCAAATTCAGAAACTTCACTAGAGCAGTTGATGACTGCGTCGAAAATACTGCTGCTTATACCTGGACAAGCAAGGCAAGCCACAAGGAGTAACTTATCAGGTCGAAGATGTGCATGTAAACTTCAGTGAAGAACGCCTGGAATGCCTCTGATATGTTGGGTTCTCTGTCGAAATAGTTTTTCAGTTTGTATGCATTGACTAAGGAGTGTTCCACTAGAATTTCAAAGAGCATTGTGAGATTTTCATTGATTCTATTCGTTGATAATAGGTTACATTATATACGTGTTGGAAAATTTCGCTCGTCAATTTGTTGACGATCATGATAATCCATTTAAAAGAAGCCACCCTGTCTGTGTAAAGTGACATGTGTACACACTGTGTGATAACCCGAGCAGAGACTTTTTTTAACTCTTTAATATTTTATTTCTCGTCTATGCATTACGTTAAGCTTAGTTCAGGTTAGGTTAGGTTAGGTTAGGTTAGGTTAGGTTATGTTAGGTTAGGTTAGTTAATTAGTTACTTGAATATGGGTTGAATGTAAGAATAGTCTATGGCTAAATTACGCCCAAATAAAGACGATAATTTTCATTATCTTCTTGAAATCATCATTTCGTATGATTTTTTTCATCTTTTGACAATATGAAAGAAAAACAAGGTAGATATCGAGATATTCTTCAGTACATGCATGAGTCATTCCCAATTCGAACTCACCTAAAGCAAACGCAGTCACTGACGTGGTCAACCAGAACACTTTCATACGCAAATTGGTGCAAATTTCATAACTTTTCATGTTGATCTCAAGTTTGTGCCATTCTCTGATAAAACTTGGCAATTGGTAGGTCAAACAAGTGAATAGGACGAACTGTATGACTGCGACAAGATGGAAAACGAAAGTTACTGGAACAAAATGGTTTCGATAATTTGACTGCCATGACTATACAGAATAGATATTTATTGCAATTGGACTACCAAAAGTGAGTTTCCTCTTTTTTATTGCAAATTGCAAAAGGTCGAAGGAAAAACACCAACTGGTATATTAAATAGCTATTAATGATCTCGAACATTAACGTGCATCAAATATCTCGATTATTAATCACCTTCATCAATATACTAGTCGATTAAATAACTATTTCCGCACCCTGATAGTATTCTGATATATATTCAATAAAATAAGAGATGATCATTTTTTGTTTCGATAGCTTTAACGTCCTCAGATATATATTGTTACTTACTTATAGAGAAAAATGTGAAACGAACTTGTCCGGTTCGATAAGCGACGAACAAAAATTCTCCAAAAAATAGCACGAAGGTGGTAAGGGAGTAAAGCATTCTCCAATGGAACCACTTGAATTCCAAAACTTTCATATCCAGGTCTATTGGGAAGTAACCGAAAAACTGGGCTAACTTCAAAGGAAACTTCATGGATCTGCGAAATGTACTACATTCTAGGTTACCATCGAGTACTACACGAGATGTGACTGAGAGCGGCGAAATCATGGGCATAACGTTTTCGTTACTCACCCTATGAAAAAGTTGTGGGTAATCTGTACGAATCATATATTTTACCTTCTGTAGCGTTTGAGTTGTTTTGATATTGAATTCATGAAAGTACGTACCTAATGGATTGCGCTCTCGTATGGGAAATAAACACGATGTTTTTCATAGAGAACTGCTCATTAGACTTGTTTGTTCACGCCATACATGGAACGCAGGATGTTGGGATTGGTTGTTGTGAGATTTCTCACGAAGATAACCGATTAGTTTCGTCCCTGCTCTACATCGGGGTCATGACCCCCCAAAATCATCCACAATTCCGAAAAATATGTTGGAACTTGACGGTTCTGGACTACTCTATCGACGTCTTTGCAATGAAAAAAAATTTTCTCCGAATGGGATTTGAACCCCGAGCCACAGCTTGAATTCAGATAAACAATCGATCTAAGAGTAGTTCGATAATGTCGAAAGAAAACCATGTGACCTAGAGAAATACAGCTATAACGAAATATCAATGAATAACGCCCCATACAATATGTAGATAACTGTTATTTTACCAATTCTATTCTCATTTCGGTGTCAGTGTTTTTAATGTTTTTTGAGTGCAAGACTTACTCGTTCTTTGGACTACTGATAACTATTGTGAATCTCTCTGAAACGAAACAAGGTATGCATTTTACTGAAAGACTACTGACATTGGACTACTCTCGGATATCCTTGGACTACTTTTGGATATCCATGGTATATCCAAAATTATATGATTCGTGATGACGAACCAATCTTTGAACATATTTTCAACAAATCGATGTGATGTTATTACTACGATATCAAGCACACCTGCGTCGAATATACAGGGTGGCCCAATGAAAACAAAACAAGGTATGCATTTTACTGAAAGATCAAGTGACATTGAAATAAACGATTCTTTATGTAATGTTGGATGGGACAGGATTTAAAAAAAACACATAAGACCTTTCTTATGTGTTAGCGTTACTATCAATTACTAGCCGATTATGTTCATAAACGTGTTTTCTCGAGAACTACTGCATTTAGTTCCAAAAACAATAAAGCGTTGGTAAGAGATTTCGATTACCTTCAAAATCACTTGACCCCTTATTCCCTTTAGATTCAAGGGTTGAAGCTCACCCCTCCGAGGGGTTTGAAGTGAAAAAGTTGAAAACATGCGCAAAATATTTATTTCCTCCTCGAAATAAAATTCGACCGGTTCGAGCGTTTTTTTTTTAAACGATAACTTTGTCACTGTTTCGTTTTCATTGGGCCATCACCCAGTATGTATATTCAAGTCTGAACTGAACCAGCATATTGTGTATTATTGTGTATATGTGTATTACGATTTCCTGAATAAACGTACTCATTCGTTGATTAATTTCTAGTAAACTACGCAACGTAAATATAGAAGGGGTCCAAAAAGTATTAAATCCCAAAATCGCCTTGTATCTTTCGAAAGAAAACGTTTATGCAAAATCTGATAAGTCCATCTTGAAATTCGATGAAAAAGTTCTTCGATAACAAGCGAGAAACCTTGCGAACTCAACGAAAACAGGACGCTCTGTACATATCATGTGGTTGAATGTGTGAACCCTGTATATGAATCTGACTTGGAGCACAACACATAATGCCATCAAGGATCGAATCTACTTCATCAATCACTAAGAAATCGTTTATATCATACGATGTTTCCACTTTTTGATCGGTGATTTTGCGAATTCTAGCCAAGAAGCTTCACCGTTCGTCTGAAATAACAAATGAATACAAAGGTTGTAATAAATCAAGTGTGTCCAATAGTGGATGGATTCTGGAAAAGGGTGGGGAATATGTTCGGCCACAGGATCATGTAAGAGCCTGATGAGATATGCGCCACTTCACTTCACTTAATAGTTGTTGCGAATTCGAGCGAAATTCGTTCGAAATTGACCGAATCCAGTAGCAAATTTGAAGAAGAGACACGCAGTACACGTTGACTGTTTACATCCTCGTGATGTCATTCTAATAGCACCAAAGATATGATATTGAATACGCTCTACTAGATCGAGTCAATAGTGTGAAATAATTCACTCAAATCTATTGTTCAGCGAAGTTTATTGATCCATGAGTTTGTTAAAACAAAGAGACTCAGTTTTATTTATTGTTCGAATATTGAAAATTTGTTGAATAATCCTAGTTGGTTTGGCCCATCAAGTCAAAAGAGGATTTTGAAACTTTGTTCGAGATGTTGTTGTCCTGTTTAGCCTATGGCAAGATTAAAAAAAAATCATAATATATCAATTCATCGGTGAGTTATACAATGTTGAACAAATTTCAAGTAGAGCCTAGCTCTAGAATAGCAAGCGAGAGAGAGGTAAGTGATCAGGTGACTGTTGGCAGAATTGCACCTTTCTTTGTTTCCCATCCAGGCGAATCGATAGCTCTTTCTTTTTCTTAAGCTCGTTTCAATGCTCCTCATGAAACGATGGGGTAAGGGTTTTTTTGCATCTGTTGACAACACGAAAGGGAAACCTATAATGATCGAGAAATATCGTGTTAGCCAGCGGTGGAATTTTGAGAGAGAAGGAAGGTGTCGGAAGTTTTCTTGAAAGTTTGGAGGTTGTAAACATCAGGAAAGACTTCATCTGCGATTTCGATGTATGAAAACTTTTCGTAGATACCAATAAATTCCTAGTTGAAGAGTTTACCAGAACTTGCTAATAGCCATTTAGTCGAAGGGATTCTGCTATGAAGTACCTAGCTAACATTATCACCAGCCATTTTCTTTTGGACGAATATGTTTGTCTGAAATTCTGGTATCTCTAGATCCCCATTCCACTTAAAAAAATCTCCATAAAAGTTCCATAGTTTTTAGCGATGTCAAAATGATCTCCTGACGTACACCTTTGAAACCTTGTTACTTCATGAACACATTCATCAACTAGATGAAGTCAACAATGAGATATAGTCAAGCACTCGATGTTGAAGAAGTTGAGACATGAGCTGTTGGCCCTCAACATTCTCAACAATCAATGTGCCTACTGGGGTGGAAACTTGATGGGATCGAAAACAAAATTAGATCTTCATTACCAATTGAATTTCGTATGGGCAAGTGTAGGTGTATCCTGCATTGAATTCCGTCGATTTGTCGGTGTTAAAGCTGTGCCAGAAATATCTCGTTGGCATTTGAAATCATTTTCGTTATAGGTGTTAATTTATAGCCAACAGTTGTCGCGAACTATTATCGCGATACATTCCAGCTCAACAGATTCAGTTGAAACACCGAGAAATCATAGAGAAAAATACTTTGCTATTTAGCTGGGATATAGTGTGCTAAGTCCACTCAAAGACCGGTAGAGAATCCCCCCTCACTGTGATATATTATAATCAGCACGAAAAGATCTCTACGAAAATATCATTGAGTACAGGATGTTAAATTTGAAAAAAATATAGTATTGGTGTTTGTGATCACCCTGCATGGAAAGAAATGATTTTTGAATACCTACGAGGGTTATCTCTACCAGTGAAAACCTCATTTTGAAATCTCATCTCAATGAGCAGTTATCGAAGACAGCAGCACTATTTGGACACCCTGTAGACAGGGTGTTTCAGAGTGGTGCTGCATGTTTTGCTGTCTCGGATATAATGAAAGCTACAAAGTCTGTTGAATGAGGAGGGTCTCTCGGGATTAAATTAATATAAATAATAACAATAATATAATAACAAAAAAATGGGGAAGCAGAACAAGAACGTTATATGTATATATGATGAGTGCTTCTCAAAAGTCTCTTTCCCCTCCTCTTCTATCTTTGGAACAATTATACATAAGCAAGTGATAAAATTTCTAAACTGAATATTAAAGGTTGTAAACTCCCAAGGCCTACTGAATGGAATTTAAATTTTAATGTTTACTAATGTAGGTGTATCGATGAGATCAGCTCTTCAGTGAGAATTCAAAAATGAAATTAAATACAGGGTAGTGTAACCAGAATTCCTCCGTCTACCAAATTGTCACTTTTCAGTGTCAAAACCGACAACATATTGAAAAATTTTGCGAAGAGAAAAATATGTTAATTGTGTTGAGAACGGGAGCAGATTCGTTCCCGAAACGTCCACCAAGATAAGTAGAGGTTTCATTCTTATTAAATATATTTGTATTTCCAAATTTTTTCAAAAACAAGGTGTCACTGACCAATAGAGAATTTCTCTTTTAGGTATCTAAAGGTTTAATTTCAAGCGCAGTGATATTTTGGGGCAGATCACAAAATCTGTCCTTACTACAAATATATTGAAATAATTTTTAATAACTTCTACTCTATATTTTAGAAACGAGGAGAGAAAATCCCACGAAAAGCTGAAAAATGAATAAAAATTACAGTCCCTATGAATGATAAAACCTGTCGGGTGACTTCCACAGAAACAGCAACCCCTCAGCATCTCCCGAGATATTCTCCAGAAATCACCATCGAGAGTGACCTCCAGCGAGATGAAGAGAAAAAAAAAAGGCGCGCACCGGTCCTCCAGCGCTCCCGTCGAACGCACCACCACACGGTGTAATCACGCACCGCTTCGCCCCTCATCTTGCGCGGCGCGCTGGCCACCTAGGGGGCGCAGGCGTCGCCGGGCGCCGGGCCCACCCTGCCGCAGTATTCGCCCGGCCGTCGCACGCGTCGCACCTCGTCGAAGGCGTCTCGACCACGATCACCTGTTATGCTGCACGCGGCCCGACTCGCCGGACACCCCGTGACGTCAGTCGCCCGTTCCCGTCACGGTCGTGTGTTTCTCGCTGCTCTTCCAGGATCCGAGGCGTAGGGTGAGTTCTCGAGGGATTTTGGCGGGGACTCGCTCGAAGCCACCTCATCGCATTCCTCACCAACTGCTCCAGAACCCCCCTTGCATTACTACTGTTTCGCCAAAGGTGGAGGACCTGCACCCGAGATGTGCTCTGTCGTCTCATTCCGCATCTACTGAGAGTCCAATTTCGAGGCAGCGTCCAGTCAACAAGCCTTCTTTCGCTATGAGATCTTCTCAGTTCCAGTGTCTTGCCCATCATTGATATAGCACAGAATTTTGTAATGAAAGTTAATTCTTCAATCAATATTTCGTGTGTCTTAGTTGACAACCTACCGTAAACAAGTATGAAATTTCGTGTTTTCACTTGGTCGAAATTGAGTTTTCTCTATCGATGAAATCTGGGGATGAGTCGATCTCATCACGGTGATAAAACTTGTGACGAGACACTGTTCTGTAATAGTAATGAGATGGATCTCAGATCCAAGTTGAATCATGTTGTGTGGAAATAATCACTTGCTTTCCTAATACCTTCAGGATTCAACATTTTTATCTTGGATTACAATCAGTGATCTTGGTTTCTGTGGTGCTGGTAAGTTTTTCATAGCCAGTTTCAGTCATAACTTTCTGATTGATGAGGTTCTCGCATCATCTTCGCTCAAGACGTTGACAAGCGAACTGAGTTGAACATGTTGAAGCATCAGAGATGAAATCTCTGTAAGATACAAGGTGTTACAGAACTATGGGATCAGACTTCTAAGGGTTTTTCAGTGTCACTAAGACGCGTTGAAATTTAGAAAGACGATGAATTGCCTAAATAGGATTTGATGCATTGATTTTTTTGCCTTTTGCACATGATATCATCACAACAATCGTTCGAAATGTCTTCCTTTAACCTGAATACACCGATTTAAACGTCGCACATGATTTCGGCGGACTTGACTAAAAATTCGATCCTCGTTTCGAATGATTTCAAATGCTGCTGTAACTCGTCCAATCGAGACTTGCTCTGTTTCTACTGGAGTTTCTTAGACCAAAGACTTCACACAGGAAAAAATCTAGCGATGTTAAATCGGGTGACCTAGGAGGCCAAGAAACTGCTCCATTGAATTTTTTCTCCTTCAAGATGTCCAGAAGCAAAAAAACAACAACATTTGTTCAATAATTTGCTAGTTTGGATTATTTATCATCTTTGATATTGAAGTTACCTATTGGGTCAGAACGAATTTACAGTTCTGATTACTTCGAGAGGTTGAATCACCATGGAAATGTTAAGAATTTTCAGAAATTGGATGATCCTCAAATTCCAGAAAATTACAGTAGCTATGTATGACGAGTATCATTAGGAATCTTGTGGTTTTTTGGCGACATTACAATTCAGATGCGACGGTTTATGTCAAGGTTGATATTTATAGTGACCAAAAGTGTGCCAAGAGCGGTCTAGTTTTATATGTTATTTCAGAAATGATAAACTGACGAATGCTTTGTATTATCTGAATCTAAGAATGGTTCCGTATATGAACATCTCGAAGTTACAATTCAACGTGAACATTCCAGATTCTGGAAAGGAGCACAAACAAAATCTCTCCTAATAATCTATTCGGCCAGAAGTTTCTGTAAACACAGTTTCTACCAATGATTATCCACGTCATTCTCTTATTATACTCCGATAACAATGTAAACATCATGTATCAAGATATTAGTCTTGATATATTAGTCAATTCCGTATTACTTGATCTCTCTTGGGCGGAATATCTTGTGCTAAGTATAGCTACAAAATAACATCAAAACAGATTGTCAGAAAATATAATTGATGAAGTTCTAGATGACAGATAGTTATACATTTATAGTTCTGTTAGACTGATTCATTTTTGTGAACTTTCGCACTGCATCGAAGAATATTTCTCATGTCATAGTTGTATTTAATGATGAACGATATTAAATGGAATCTGAAAACGAGTAGATTTGGGATGTTGAGTGATAATTTTGGTTTCTAAAACGTATAACGTATGTTTTCTTCTTGTTGAAGACCGAACACCAAGGTTTAGTTGCCTATACAGACTGTGGTTGTTGAAACGATTTCATCTATTCAGAAGTCATTGTCAATGAATTCGAAAACACTGTCGAGTGCACATGCATAATATATCTTGACTTGATTATATTTCGCATTACATCATCACACCCCTACCTGGCATATCCACCCCAATTCGTATATGTTACAAGGAAACAAATATTGGCTGTAGTTATTAAAATATGGGCCGAGGAAACAAAAAGAATGAGTACTTATAGATGAAGCAGAAAAGTAGCTAGGAAGGAACTAGAAAAAAACAAACCAAACTATTTTCATCAACGATGTTATGACTGATACCCTTGTTGTATGTCTCATACAATGTATTTTTGTTTCATGGGGCAAATAATTTTCCTCGACTATGAAAACGAATATGTTGAGGTATTATTATGATTGCTGTTGATATAAAAAACACCGTCTTGGATACTTGTAATACCAGCAAAATATTTTTACACCAGCAGCAGATTTTCAGTTATCATTACAAATACAAATGTTATCATTGCTACAATTGCCAGAATGTCATTCTGAAAGTTCTAATAGGTATGAAAATGAAACAACTTGGAAATGATATACAGGGTGAGTCAAAAATGTGTACCGAGCTTTCTGGGGGTGATAGAACATTGAAAAATAAGTGTAGTTTGATGATTTAACTCATGGCCCAAAATGCATATTAAGGGAGATATATTCTTTCAAAGTTGATAAAATTAAAATAATTTCTCCGCATAACTTCTGAACGATGAAAGCCACTCGATTGAAATTTTGTGCATGAATGTATGTCGTCAGAATACATTTTTTCGTCACACTTCCACATTTCTGATATTGTTATAAAGGGTGTTTTCAGAGGGTGAGTCGTGATTTTTTGTAGAAAACCTTTTTCCCTGTATTATTTTCGGTGAAAAAACAGGAGCATTCGATGGAGCGAAGGAAATTACATGAAAAAGGTACTCTTATTCGAATACAAAAAATTGAGCCGTTCGTGAGATATTTGAGTTTTTGTAGTTACATGATATCAGCAGATTGATTTTATTCATCGTGAGATTCATCGGTATAACGATATTTCAGCAGCATTTGCATTTCCGAAGCACTCGCCAAGCATTAGAAGCATATCAGTTTGTTCAGAGAACGAATATTTCTTAAAATCTCAGTTGATAATCGCCGTGATAAATGACACAGAAAAATCACACGAACAAATCGACTACAACAATGTTGACTCGAATGTTGATGACATGAACGTCAAAATTGAGACCAAAATTATTCATCATGGCCTGCTAAAATATTGTTACCGATGAATCTCGCGATGAATAAAATCAATCTGTAACTACAAAAACTCAAATATCTCACGAACGGCTCAATTTTTTGTATTTAAATAAGATTACCTTTTTCATGTAATTTTTTTCGCTCCATCAAATGCTCCTGTTTTTCACCGAAAATAATACAGGGAAAAAAGTTTTCTAGAAAAAATCATGACTCACCCTCTGAAAACACCCTTTATAACAATATCAGAAATGTGGAAGTATGACGAAAAAATGTATTTTGACAACATACATTCATGCACAAAATTTCAATCGGGTGGCTTTCATCGTTCAGAAGTTATGCGGAGAAATTATTTTAATTTTATCAACTTTGGAAGGATATATCTCCCTTAATATGCATTTTGGGCCATGAGTTTAATCATCAAACTACACTTATTTTTCAATGTTCTATCACCCCCAGAAAGCTCGGTACACATTTTTGACTCACCCTGTATATTGAGATTGATGAGTAGCAAATACTTTTTTCCGCATGGATAATCATCACTTTTGGGAGTTCTTGTCGCGAAGGGAAAAATCGAGGTGACAAATCTTCGTTAGAAAACCCGAATCTAGTTGAACCTAATATACTATATTCTTGCCCAGTAGATAATGAGTGAGAGGCGATTGTTTTGTTCGTGCGTGTTTCCTAGTTTGTGATTTCAACAATCGTGAGATTCCATTTCACCCGAGTCATCTTGTGTATACATCTTGTATATACCTGTAGGATTATACACAGACTTGTAATCCTGAGTTTCGGCATGAATAGATTCCCCAAGGATCTTCCAACAGGAATTAGTTTTCTGACCGCGCTGGTGGATCTGGGGGGAGGGGGGATGGGAGAAATAGGGTGGTCACCACCCCCTAGCTTTCTGGATAGCTGATATTGGTTCAACAACCAGAGTCTGGATGAGCAACTAAACTTTCGATTGTTTTTCAACAAGAAGAAAACGTACGTTATACGTTATAGAAACGTTATATTATATATCAAATTTCAATTTTATTCCCATGGAATTTCTTACTTTGATTACAAATTTTCGTCAAATCATGCCACCCTCCCTCCCTGAAAAACTGCCATCTCAATTTGTCCCACAGGGTGTTGCAGAAAGCACTAGAAAATATTGAATTCTAGGGAAAATAACCGAAACATTAGTGGAATGGGAACCTCGTACTTTTGGAAAAACAAACAGGAACAATGCCTTTCGAAAAAAATGTTCTCGGTGTGTTCAAATCTGGGGGTTCGCCTTGAAGTAAGTAGTGGAGGAATTCTCACCCCGAATTCCACTCGATTCTAGCCGGATTTCATTCATGAGACATTCGAATATCTCCATACATTATTCATGGCCCACTGAGTGTATAGTCCCCATGTATTTTTATGACGCAAATCTCATTTGAATAAAGGATCTCCATTCGCGAATAGAACAGGAACAGGAGAAGTATGGTCGCATAAAAAACAAATCCAGTATCTTCACTAAGGAACCGACCGTGGTTCATTCATTCTTTCTCTCACTGTCCTGTAACATGCGTAGTACTCACATTTCCACTTCAATCATGTTTCTCTTGTCGATTCGACATGATATCCACAATTTCATCATTGAAATTCCGAGACAGTTTTGTGGAACACCAGCATCGAGAGTCGTTTTATCAGATGAAACCCCATAGAGTGATCTATCTGCAAGGAAAGACAAAGTTGGGGCGGTACCGAAAGTTTAGCTAGGAACCTTGGTGCCAAACTCTGCCAAATGGTAACTCCTCATGTTTTTGCCTGCCACTCAAACGTCAGGTAAGCGTCAGTAAGTATCCTGTCGATCTCTGGTGTCATACACTCTTCCGATGGTCATTCAACAATATTCTTATCATTACGATTTTCCTATTTTTTTCCCTGAGCCACACTTGTATTGATGTGTGGTAACCTTCGAGTAGAGTTAGGTTAGGTTGGCACTGTCACGCGCTACGAACTCGTTCATCAATAAGCGGAACTTCTTTGTGGGTTTTTATTTGCAGAATATCGTCACAGCTACTATACATAGATTATACCAGAAGAATTTCGTACAAATTTCCCACAAATATGTGGGGATACAGATTTAGATTTTGGTGAAGCAGCATACGAAGATCTAGAAGATATCCTGCCGATCTATCATTACGATTTTCCTATTTGTTTTTTCCTAAACCACTTTAGTATTGATGTGTGGTAACCTTTAAGTAGAGTTAGGTTGGGTTAGGTCAGTACTGTCACGCGTTACAGACTTGTTTATCGATTTGTCAATCAATGAGCGACATTTCTTTGTGGGTTTTTATTTGCAGAATATCGTCACAGCTACTATACATAGATTATACCAGAAGAATTTCGTACAAATTTCCCACAAATATGTGGGGATACAGATTTAGATTTTGGTAAAGCAGCATACGAAGATCTAGAAGATATCCTGCCGATCTATCTGTGAATGTTCTGAAAACTTTTACGTTTTTCAGTTCATTGCTAGGATTAAGAGCCAGTTGAACAATTCCTCATTTCTTGGACTGGGACTGAGAAACACATACCGAGGCACCGATGGATTCATTTTCTCAATGGGTTTTGTCAGATAGCAGTATATGCAAAATTTCTTTACGCTGACGTTCTATAAAAGTGGATGTGGAAGATTTTCCCCGCTATGTCGGCTAAAACAGAGGAATCTGAATAATTGCTATGGAAAGTGGCCATATTACGGACTTCTTCACTTTGAAAAGAACGCTCGAAATGGGAGAATCGATGAAAATCTGTCCTCCCATCATCTAGGTAGGAATTCAGATCGAATCCTTGAGAATATAAGGTTTATGAACTGAATTTCTGTTTTCATTGACGAAATGTTTTCTTTCCGGCCCAGATTCACATGAAAAACTGTTCAGTTTCTCACATTCTCTATCGAAAATCGGATGCAAATATTGGTTTGGATCGCTATTCCAAAACTTTTCTAACGCGTGTTCCAAGTTTTTTTCAGTTCCAACTGTAAAAACTCGTCATACATTTTTTTCTTTCGCACTATGATATATATGGGAAATAAATAGATGCACAGATCGAAAACTTCATTGGTTTGATAGCCATTTCAATTCAACTTCCATGTCAAACTTCTTATGAATTATGAAAAATCCATGTGAGTATTCAAAAAATTACTTGATGATGGTCAAAATAAAATCGAAACGCGTCAAAACCATGTGTAGCGTATCGTCGAAATGAGAATCAAAAAGGCCCTAAACTTATCTATCCTTATCTATATAGAGTAGATTTCTTAGTATCGCTTAATCTCTCTAGACAAATATCAACAATTATTCCTTGTATTCATACTGTCGAAGTATCCTAAAGATGAATATTATCTCTCAATTCAACTCGTTCTTTGAATTCGAACTACAAACTCATTTATTATTTTTTGTGAAACATAAAAATTCCTGTTGTTCCAATTCCAAACTGTTTTAATACTCATTTTTCAGCTTTTTTTGTTTGGGATTTTCTCTCCTCGTTTCTGAAAAATGAAGTACTAGTTATTAAAAATTATTTCGATATATTTGTAGTAAGGACAGATTTTGTGATCTGCCCCAAAATGTCACTGCGCTTGGAATTAAACCTTTAGATACCTAAAAGAGAAATTCTCTATTGGTCAGTGACACCTTGTTTTTGAAAAAATTTGGAAATACAAATATATTTAATAATAATAAAACCTCTACTTATCTTGGTGGACGTTTCGGGAACGAATCTGCTCCCGTTCTCAACACAATTAAAACACTTTTGTTGGTAAAATTTTCCTATTCGCCAAGAAATGAATTCGTGTGAAAGTTCATCCACATATCAGAAACGCAAACATTGCCAACTATTAATGCGGAGCCATAGCTCACGGGGCTTTATATCCAGAAAACAAAACTAAACGCTACCGCAATATTTCAGAGCTAGCGGAACTGCTATAAAACGAGATTAATTCACAAGGTGGCTGTCTCATAATTCGGAAATATCACGATCAACATCCTCACGTGTTTTCTGATAATCGTAGGGGCTATGAAGAGAGTACGAGTTGAACTCATGCCAAACGAAAGAGATAATGATTATTTTCATTGCGACTTCATTTACTCCACCTGACATGGTCGCACCCTGAGGGGGGGTGGGAGGTTCTAATTCAACATGTGACATTCATACTGCGGTTTGGGCACCGTTGGATTGCCAGAGGTGGAGCAGTTTCTTGGCCTCCTAGGACACCTGATTTGACGTCGCTAGATTTTTTCCTGTGTAGTCTTTGGTCTGGGAAACTCCAGTAGAAACAGAGCAAGACTCGATTGGACGCCGAAATCATGTGCGACGTTAAAATCCGTGTATTCAGGTTAGAGGAAGACATTTCGAACGATTGTTGTGATGATATCATGTACAAAAGGCAAAAGTTAAATGCCTTGAATCCTATTTAGGCAATCCATCGTCTTTCTGAATTTCAACGCGTCTTAGTGACACTTTTGGGAACCACAACTCGAATGTTTTCAACTGAATAACCCCTAGAAGTTTGTTCCCATAGTTCTGTAGCACCCTGTATTATATTGTACTGTATCGACTATATGTACGGTTGATTAAGCTATACTTTTCACCAAATTTCTGTCATAACTCATGGATATTACAGAAGAAGAAGGCTTGCAAAGGGAAGTCGGTCTATCGACACAAAAAAAGTTCGAAAATATAATTCAGTCACAGTAGCGTGAATCGATAAGTGAAAGTTTCCCACTGCGTATCGGGTCTTGCTCCAAGAGGGCAGTTGAAAGAAGAAAGAAAGGCTCAAACAGTATTAATACTATCAACCTTTGGGAATTAGCGGTATATCAGTCGAATAGGTTTGTTGGCTTTTCTCCCATTGTCTCTCTCCAAGAATGTCGACAGCTTTATGGGCTGACCCAAATATTTTATGGTGGTTCCAACCGGGAATGCGACGCCTACACAGAGTGTTGGATTCGGTGTGTTCTTCGTGAAAATGAACCTCGATAATATGGAGCGGTCATTTCGAAAGTAATCGAAGTCTCTTGCCAACGCTTCCTTGTTTTTGGAACTCAATGCAGTAGTGCTCGAGAAAACACGTTTATGAAAATAATCGGCTAGTGATGGAAAGTAACGCTTTTTTCCCTTTCAACACTATTTCTCATTTCGTAGTTAGAACGATGTTCATCTAAGAAGTGCCTTTTGTGTTCTATTTTAAATCCTGTCCTATCCAACATTACATGATAGATTCATTTATTTCAATGTCAGTTCCTTGATCTCCTAGTAAAATGCATACCTTGTTTCGTTTTGGTATCCGCCTGTTGGACCTTCAAGATTACAGACTTATGATTGGTTGAATAATGTATTAGGGTCCAACATGACAAAATAATCACTATCATCCATTAATTGGCAACCCCTGTTTCGAATAATGTAGTGTACAATAATACAAACATATTCTTCTCCGAATGAAACTTGACAGGCATTGTGTGAATTCAAATATTCGCATTTCGCATGAAATTAGGACGAATTTGAAGAAAAAATTATATGTTCAACTCGACAAATAAGAAGATTCAATGCCTTGACTCGTTCCCTAACCTCTATATCCATAGCATCATATACCTTCTCCAGGGAACTGAAATAAAGATTGTGGGAAACACCAAAGATAAATCAAGAGCGTGTGTTCCATATTTTTTAGCATGATATCAGAAGGTGGGGTGGGATATGTGCACTTTCCTGATTGGAATCGACGATTTCTGGATAACATATCTCAAGTCTGGCTTTGGATATATCTATTTATCTAAGTGGTCGTTAATTATAAGTCTTCATGATATGCATTGAAAGAAAAACCAACCAGTTCCCGATCTCGCCATTTTTCATTATGGTCTAGGTCTCTATTATTTTTTGTGTTAGCTGCATTCTGATCTCTTATTCAACTCGAAATACTCAGAAATTACTTAAAATGATTGTCAGTATAAAGCTGTGAGAAAATTGCACAGCAAAATGATATCATCATTGATACTGGAAGATCTTTCAAAAGAAAAAAGTCGGTCGAAGTAACCTGCGTGATCATGCTGTAATATCTACTCGATGAAAATGAAGTTGTAGCTACTAGTACAGGAACAAATTTGGAATGAAATAAAAAAATTTTGGCTGATCCATTCACATTACAGCATAATGAACGAATTTTCAGAGAGAAAGCTGCAAAGTGATGCTTCCGCATTAAATTAGGTGTTTGGAGCTCGACAGTGTTTTTCTATTAGTTGGTATATAAGTTTGTATTTCTATTGAATTTTTGGATATTGGAGAATATACTGAATTTGCGATTGCTTCTGACTTCTGTCAGTTGATCTTCGCAAGGCATTCGATACTGTTGATCATACAATTCTCCTCAACTTGTTATTCCAACTTGGCTTAAGAGGTACAGTTCATGAGTGGTTTCAAAATTATCTGAGTGTAAGAAAACAATTCGTTCATCAAGGATCAGTTTCGAGTACAGCTAAAGAAATTTTATGTGGAGTACCACAAGGGTCAATCTTAGGTCTTGTTTTATTTTTGATATACAGGGTGAGTCAAAAATGTGTACTGAGCTTTCTGGGGGTGGTAGACCATTGAAAAATAAGTGTAGTTTGATGATTAAACTCATGGCCCAAAATGCATATTAAGGGAGATATATCCTTCCAAAGTTGATAAAATTAAAATAATTTCTCCGCATAACTTCTGAACGATGGAAGCCACCCGATTGAAATTTTGTGCATGAATGTATGTTGTCAAAATACATTTTTTCGTCACACTTCCACATTTCTGATATTGTTATAAAGGGTGTTTTCAGAGGGTGAGTCATGATTTTTTGTAGAAAACTTTTTTCCCTGTATTATTTTCGGCGAAAAAACAGGAGCATTCGATGGAGCGAAGAAAATTACATGAAAAAGGTACTCTTATTCGAATACAAAAAATTGAGCCGTTCGTGAGATATTTGAGTTTTTGTAGTTACATGATATCAGCAGATTGATTTTATTCATCGCGAGATTCATCGGTATAAGGATATTTCAGCAGCATTTGCATTTCCGAAGCACTCGCCAAGCATTAGAAGCATATCAGTTTGTTCAGAGAACGAATAACCTGCCATATTTCTTAAAATCTCAGTTGATAATCGCAGTGATAAATGACACAGAAAAACCACACGAACAAATCGACTACAACAATGTTGACTCGAATGTTGATGACATGAACGTCAAAATTCAGAACAAAATTATTCATCATGGCCTGCTAAAATATTGTTACCGATGAATTTCGCGATGAATAAAATCAATCTGCTGATATCATGTAACTACAAAAACTCAAATATCTCACGAACGGCTCAATTTTTTGTATTCGAATAAGAGTACCTATTTCATGTAATTTTCTTCGCTCCATCGAATGCTCCTGTTTTTTCACCGAAAATAATACAGGGACAAAAGTTTTCTACAAAAAATCATGACTCACCCTCTGAAAACACCCTTTATAACAATATCAGAAATGTGGAAGTGTGACGAAAAAATGTATTTTGACAACATACATTCATGCACAAAATTTCAATCGGGTGGCTTCCATCGTTCAGAAGTTATGCGAAGAAATTATTTCAATTTTATCAACTTTGGAAGGATATATCTCCCTTAATATGCATTTCGGGCCATGAGTTTAATCATCAAACTACACTTATTTTCCAATGGTCTATCACCCCCAGAAAGCTCGGTACACATTTTTGACTCACCCTGTATATCAACTCAATCGCTACCATCAAATTGGAAACAAGAATCTACATGTTTGCTGATGACACAACATTAATTCATTCGGCAGATTCAGTCCAACGAATCAGGAATAAAATTGATAATGATTTGAGTGTTTTGTCTTCATGGTTGGCCTTTAATAAATTGAGTATTAATTGTGACAAATCAACATTATCAAGTGTCCGCCTGTCGTTCCAGACCCGAAGCCGATCGACGAGCGTCGGTTTTCACTGTGGGAGGGCCGATCGATTTGGGACGGTGGCGGCGACGGAGGCAGTCAGCGGCGGCGTCGGAGGCGGCACTGCTGGGGCCCGTCTAGCGCGATGCACGCCAATGCGCACGCCGACAGGAACGAGTGGCGGCTGCCGCCCGACGACACTCTGCAGGTCGGGGGCGGTGACAAGAATAAGAAGTCCGAGGTAGGTGACGAAGAGGTCAGTACACGAACCAACTGCATTTCCATTCTGTGAGTCGTTCGATTCATTTCAATATATTTGTAGTGAGGACGGATTTTGTGGTCTGCCCCAAAATGTCACTGCGCTTGAAATTTAACCTTTAGATACCTAAAAGAGAAATTCTCTATTTGTCAGTGACACCTTGTTTTTTAAAAATTTGAGAATAATGAATGTTTAGCCCAATTAGGATTTCCAATATACAGTAGAGTAGAGTAGAGTAAGGGCCGGTTGCATAAAGGTCCATTAAATATTTAACGTCACATTAAATATTTGACGTGACGTTATTTATGGAATTCGGTTGCATAAACATTCATCATATACTTGATGGTGTGTTAACTTAATCACCTAATTAACTTATGAAAATGCCCGATTAGGTAAAAAAGCAGTTGCACAAAAGCCAATCAACTTTAAACGTCACATCAAATCGCCTCAATCCTGGCATTAACTTAATCAGTGCTCGATGACTGATTATGTATCCCGTTTTTTTTTCAAAGATATGGTATCGGACTGTTCGCATTCTATTATATTTTCATATCTGTGAAGGAATGAATTGGATATATGAGTTCCAATCGAAAGATAGGTACCAAATTTAAGATATTATGGTAAACTATACGTACTTTTTAACAATCTCCAGCAGTGCTGTTTTTTCTGATTCCATATTGTTTGCCCCCCGTTTTTTCTTCAAGCTATCCATATCAATATCCATACTGCCACAGATCTGTGAAACTGCTTCGTCAAATCAAATAATTAAACCTAACCTATAAATGCGCAAAGCATCATCATTCACAAGCACGGAACGTGTGGATCCAGCAAATTAGCCCTGTTGCCACGCATTTTTCGTCGTCAGTTAATGGAACGATAATCATAATATACGAGAGTTTTATGCAACGCAAATTGGATTCAACTTAACCTACCCTAAGTAGAGTAGGGTAGTGTAAAAATAATCGATACCCAAGTGAAGCGGTATACAAAGAGACACAGGTTTATGATAGTGCCTTGAGTGTATCTTCTTTAAATCCTGTCCCATCCAACATTACCTAAAGAATCGTTCATTTCAATGTCAGTTCTTCGATCTCTCAGGTCTTACTTTAGATGTTTCCAATGCAGGAACAAAGAAAAGATGGTCACTAAGGCAGTAGTCTGCCAGCGCGTGACTGTTCTTCTTCATAGGCGAAGTATTTGCATGCGAATGATAATCCTATACAAATCCAATACAAATATATTTCAAATTGAAACAAAGCTCTTCTACTGATCTCAGTGGACGTTTCGGGAACGAATCTACTACCGATTCCTCATGTTGTTTTGACACTGAAAAGTGACAGAAGACAAAAATGACAGAGGAAGATAGATATGAAAAGTACAGGAAAATACAATTTTCAGATTCAAATTAAGATTCTCCTAATCACTCAAAGAATACCGCAGTAGTTGTAATATTGTTATTCAATTTCAAACTCACCTGTTGTCATTGAAGGTCAACACAGTGCAATTTTCTGGGATCACACTGTAATTTTTTTCTCATTATTCAACGTGTGTTTGACGTTTATTCATTCGATTATTCGATATCTGATTGGTGGCGAATATAAACAAGAGTTTGCAGCTCATTGAATATGGGTTAATAAATCACTATTTCGGTCTATTTTTGAACTGAGCTTGATTAAGTGTATACTTTATCGACTATTTGTATTTTATTTAGCACGGGCCATACTTGAATTTATTCGAAGAACATTTTGCAGTCGAACTTGGACACGATTTGAAGAACTTAACTTCAGTTCGATTATCGCTTGTTAATTCCCGTGACTCTTGATTAATTGTTTTGAAACATCTTTTTCAAATTTCATGTATTCATTGTCTGCCATGAGCACGGGCTTTCGAAGATTCTGAAAGTGGATGTTCGATAAAAATTTTTCAGAGGTTGTCAGCAATCAGGGTGTCCCCCCAACTCATGGATCAAAAAAAGTGGGGTGGTCATTACTAATGGAACTAATCGTATATGTGGATATCCACTTGTGGATGGTTCAAAAAATAATTCATTTTTTTTATCTCTCCCTAAAATCATGTAGTTTGTTCACTGAAAAAATTATTACAATAAGTCTATGTCACGTTTGTGATTTTTTCTTTCGCAAATTTTATCCACATGGATGTACCTTTCCCAAGAAATAATTTTCATGGCCTGTGTTACTTTGGATCAATTGAAAAAAATGTTGTTTTGTTGAGTTCTGTCTGAATGTTTTCCAAGGAGGTGGTACATTCATTTTCCAGCTTTTTGTGGGATTTTCTCTCCTCGTTCCTAAAAAATAGAGTAGAAGTTATTAAAAATTATTTCAATATACTTGTAGTAAGGACAGATTTTGTGATCTGCCCCAAAATGTCGCTGCGCTTGAAATTAAACCTTAAGATACCTAAAAGGGAAATTCTCTGTTTGTTAGTGACACCTTGTTTTCGAAAAATTTGGAGATACAAATATATTCAATAAGAATAAAACCTCTACTTATCTTTGTGGACGTTTCGGGAACGAATCTGCTCCCGTTCTCAACACAATTGAAATATTTTTCTTAGCAAAATTTTTTCAATGTGCAGTTGGTTTTGACACTGAAAAGTGACAATTTGGCAGACGGGGGAATTCTGGTTACAAGTTGTTTTCATCAATTGATATTGAATTATTGAAGTGGGTGCCAAATTCTATCTGAATCAACTGAACAAAAAGCAATACTATTGTCTCCGTTCAGGAGAATGCAAGCAGACTCTTTGATTTTCCGTTTCTGGTTGTTGTCTTCTTTTCCTATGATCTTAATATTACCCCAATCGGCCATATGTTGTCCATTTCCAGTAAGGATATGTTCTGCTAATTTTGATTTGTCAGTATATCTTTTCTTTATATTGTTCTTAAGCTCTTTCATCCCCTCTTGTTGAGTTGATTGGAAATGACCCCCTTACCACTTCTTTTGACCCATGACCTTGGATGTGCATGTTGGACCAAATTCATTCAATAATCAGTAGGATATAGAGGGTAGTTCGAATCGAGGATAAGTTGCGTGATTTCATGCTTTGTGCATCAGTTCGAAGATATATCTCAAAACCGTCATGCCTTTCGAAATTCCACGACTTCAGCAAATTATTTCAGTATACCTCTCGAACTAAATCCTCCGAAATTCGCACCATCATGTAAACTTACTATTGACGCACGTTGAGCTCTACTGATCGGGCAGGTTCATCAGTTCCGAATGAAAACACAAACGCATCGGTAGTGAATCTACGGTTTTCCTTGAAAAACTCATCGAGCTTGAAGTACTAGAATCAATGTCCACCCTAGCGAATCATGCGGAAACTAGAAATAATAGTGAATGCTTGGAGTTACTAGACGGTAATAATTTTCCTGATAAGACATCAGAGAATAAGCAAAGTGAAGAAGGTTTAGTGAAGTTCAAGAAGAACAATTGTAAACATTGTGGACTCAAGCACGAAGGAAAATGTCTGAAAGTAAGTCGTTATTGAGAATACAGAAAATGACAGACAGACAGAAATGAACTGCTAAAAACGAGCAATTTTTTTGGTGCAGTCTTTATAACTTTCAATATCACCGGAAGGAAAGAATAAAATACAACTTAGCAGCTCAAAGTTGAGTCTGATGGTGTCATGAAAATTTCATCAAGCGTCATCACAGCATTTTCCTTGAGAACGTATTGGCTGATGTAGTAAAGATACTTATTTTAGTAGCTACAGGGTCGGTTGCATAAAGAAAATTAATCATGTGATTATCTGATGCCACATTAGCGGTGATGTTACGTTAAATCCAATTTGCGTTGCATAAAACTCTCGTATGTTATGATTATCGTTCCATTAACTAACGACGAAAAATGCGTGGCAACAGTGCTAATTTGCTGGATCCACACGTTCCGTGCTTCTAAATGATGATGCTTTGCGCATTTATAGGTTAGGTTTAGTTGTTTGATTTGACGAAGCAGTTTCACAGATCTGAGGCAGTATGGATATTGATATGGATAGCTTGAAGAAAAAACGGAGCGGAAAACTATACGGAATCAGAAAAAACAACACTGCTGGAGATTGTTAAAAAGTACGTATAGTTTACCATGATATCTAAAATTTGGTACCTATCTTTCGATTGGAACTCATATATCCATTTCATTCCTTCATAGATATGAAAATATAATAGAATGCAAACAGTCCGATACCATATCTTTGAAAAAAAAAAACGGGATACATAATCAGTCATCGAGCACTGATGAAGTTAATGCCAGGATTGAGGCGATTTGATGTGACGTTTAAAGTTGATTGGCTTTTGTGCAACTGCTTTTTTACCTAATCGGGCATTTTCATAAGTTAATTAGGTGATTAAGTTAACACACCATCAAGTATATGATGAATGTTTATGCAACCGAATTCCATAAATAACGTTACGTCAAATATTCAATGTGACGTTAAATACTTAATGAACCTTTACGCAACCGCCCCATAGGTATACAGCAGGTATAGGTGATACTTTTCGCGCCTCATTTCATGTTCATCTATCTGCATGACAGTTCCCATTTGCTTCCATATCTTCGTATATTATGCCTTTCGCGCCTAAATCTTCTTCTTATTTCCACCAGGAGCTAGCACTTCAAGATGACGAAGGCCATAATTGGTGGTCGATAATTTTTTCGCTGCTGGTCATCGGCCTCGTCATTTCTGGAATAGTGGCGGCCATTTTCATCGTCGGCTACGTAGACGAACTTCTCTACTGGCATGGGCAGAGGATGCAACTCGAAGAGTTGCTCGAGGTAGGTTATGTCATGTGTCACGTCATCCGTCAAAAATATTATTTTTTATTTACCGAAGTATGTACTACATTTCATTATATCTATGTATTTCAGTTTACAGATTGATTATATAGTTCTTCAAATTAGTAGAAATTCTGGCCTAATCAACAGTATCCACATTTGTTATTTTATTAGGTAGCTAATGTGACAACTGATACATGACAGTATTGACAGCTGACAGCTACATCGACAAACAGGTTATTTTTAATTCGAATTTTTCCACCACAAAAATCGGATTACACCGATTATTTCAATAATCGGATTATCTTTCAGTTTTAATTCGAATTGTAACACCACTAGTTATTGCCCTTCTCATATTGATGTGATAAACTGGCTGGTATAGGTCCATTCTTCAGTTGTTTTGAAAGGCAAAAAACAATTGAAGAATCAAAGATGAGATGAAGGAAAAATCATTCAGAAACTTGTTTCTTCTAGTTTCTGATATGAACTCATTCATCAGTTTACTAAGTGAGAACTATTTTGCTGGTTAGTTTTGTTGTGTAAGTTCATCAACATAGATGGCGCAGTTGCAATGTTTGTGGATCACATGGAAATTCGAAACTGTCGATGATTTCACTATGGAAAGTTGATGTTACTACTTTCTTGATACCCATTGAAATTTTTATGCTCTCAGAAACTTTTACGATCTCTCGTCCACATTTTCTATGCTGCATATAGAACCAAAAAATGCCAATAGAGGTATAGGGTGATATTTCTTAAAAAACGTGTTTGAGGAAAGTCGTTGTTTTTTAGTATTTTGTTGGAAAAAATGTCGTTCCCACTTAAAAATATACAGTGTGGAACAGCCGAATGGAATAAATTCGACAACAAATAAATGAGAGCGTGTTGGGAAAAACGCTTGGACACGTTGATTTATATTTTTGAATACGCATTTTTTTCACAACAATTAAATGATATAGAGTGAGTCATGTGACACTGGCCAATACCAACTTTCTTATCTCAAATGGAACACCCTGTATATCATTCCGTTTTTGAATTCTCACTGAAGAGCTGATTTCATCGAAACACCACACTTTGGGCTCTAGCGGAAATGATTACAGAGATATAGGGTGTGAAAAATCGAGATTTTTCAACTTTAGGATTTTTTTGTGTCGAAACTATTCATTATTGGTCGAAACGACTTACATGTCTCTATCTCGATTTTCGATATACTATCTACTGACATTTCTTTGGGACAGATACAGGATGATCAATTTTCCTGAATTCTGCACCGCCCTATATTTGTTTCAATCAAATGACAGTAGGTAGTGAATCAAAAGTTAAGTCAGGGACATGTGAGCCGTTTCGACCAATAATGAATAGTTTCGACACAAAAAAATCCTAAAGTTGAAAAATGTCGATTTTTTACACCCTATATCTCTGTTATCATTTCCACTAGACCCCAAGTGTGGTGTATCGATGAAATCAGCTCTTCAGTGAGAATTTGAGAAGCGAATGAAATACAGGGTGTTCCATTTGAAATAAGAAAGTTGGTATTGGCCACTGTCACATGACACAATCTATATAATTCATTTCTTTTGAAAAAAATGCGTATTCGAAAATACAAATCGACGTGTCCGGGCGTTTTTCCTAATACACCCTCATTTATTCGTTGTCGAATTTATTTTATCACACTGTATAACTCACAGAACTGAGTTGTTCGGAAAAAGTTATGACTCTAATTTTTTCGGGAACGGAGCGACTTTTCAGGTGAATTTTTCTTGCACTAATTCATGAAATTGAAGTGATTATAAATACACAAGAAATTCACGCCACTTTTCACTTTTTTTTTCATCAATCGATGCGAACTCTCGATTCTAATTTGAAACTTGCATTGGAGTATCAGAGGTTCGTTCAGATGTTTCAAACTTTATGACCCGAACTGTGGCGATTTATTTCCGCCACAGAAAATGTTTGCCCATTTCGTAGAAGTTTAGTCGTTAGTCTATATCTAGTGCAGACAGTATATGCCGATAATAAATTTATCTATGGTGAAATTGGTACACAGGTGAAATATCACCTGTGTATCCTAAAGTTGATGACAATAAGCCACACTGTTGAGATGATGCCAGATTTCTAGTATATTTTATAGTCCAAATCATCTCAACATTCTGTAGAAAACCCTATAATGTTCGAGGAACATCGTGTTAGCCAGCGGTGGAATTTTGGGAGAGAAGGAATTTTTCTTGGAAGTTTGGAGGTTGTAAGCATCAGGAAAGACTTCACTAGGCAAAGAATTCCACGGCTTTGCCGTTCTATTGGTTGGTATAGCGATGTTCGACAGGTCTCGAGCCAGTTTGGACTGAGTATTGATTCAAAAGGAGTATTATGGAAATCATGGATTCAACAAGATCGGAACGTAATAACTGAAGATTGAATCTGGAATGATGTCAGATTTCTTGACAGAGGGGCCTATAGGGAGCCAATATAAATTTGGAAAAAGCTGAATCTCAACCAGGAATTAATCACCAAAAAAGTCTGCGATCAGTGCCTGTTCATTTTAATTGCATCTAAAAAAGCAAAATGAAAGCGAGACTTGCAATTGAAAGTGTTTATGCTGAGAAACTTCAACATGACAAAGCATTTCGCATTGTTTACATTGTGCACTTTCAACATGAGCTTATTGCCGAGGAGTCGAACTTCTAAGTTTTTTTTCCATAAAAAATTTGGCATAAATATAGAAAAATCGACATTCAAAGTCAGTACAGAGACAGTGTTCTCTATAGACAGTTCAAAGAAAGAGTTGACTACACACAGTTCACTACATACTGGGTGGCCCAATGACAACGAAACAATGCCGATTCGACATAGTTATCGTTCTCAGAAGAAAAAAAAACGCTCGAACCGGTCGATTTTCATTTCGAGGGGAAAATATTTTGCGCAAGTTTTCAACTTTTCCACTTCAAACCCCTCGGAGGGGTGAGCTCCAACCCTTGAATCTCAAATGGGATGAGAGGTCAAGTGATACATCATTTTGAAGGCAATCGAAATCTCTTACCAACGCTTCGTTGTTTTTTGAATTCAATGCAGTAGTTCTCGAGAAAACACGTTTATGAAAATAATCGTCTAGTGATGGAAAGTAACGCTTCTTTCCCTTTCATCACTATTTCTATTTTGTAGTTAGAACGATGTTCATCTGAGAAGTGCCTTTTGTGTTCTATTTTGAATCCTGTCCTATCCAACATTACATAAAGAATCGTTTATTTTAATATCAGTTCCTTGATCTCTCAGTAAAATGCATTCCTCGTTTCGTTTTCATTGGGACAGAGTTCACAACAGATAGTTCGCAGTTGCTAGTCAAAGTTCAATAGTTTGTGAAAGCTTCAATTAGCTAGAGATCAAAGTAAATTAAAGTGGATTGTGAAAGCAACAATGTGTATCCATAGATTTGAGAAATTCTATTTACGATTGCCCCACCTCTGCCTATGATATCAATAAATCTTACATGTATTCTCTGATACTGTCTTGATGTCAACAACCACCATTCTTCCTCCTGCATCAATATCTACCAACCCTCTGGAAAAGTTAACTTTGTTGCACCCTTGTATATATGCCACCGCTCGGGCTGACATATAAATACAGAGCAAAGGGGTGGCATTTCACTGTGCTACAAAAACAGTTCATTCTTCCACATTCGATTCGTTTCAGGGTGATCTGAACCCGAAACGATTACCTTCGTCGTGGATTTCTCCGACGCACTTTGTATTCCAAACAGACGATGGAAGTCTTTCAGTGCTGGACACCAGCAGGAATATCAGTGTTTCAGTTTTAGTTACGAACAATACTCTGGTGAGTCGAAATTCACGTATCTAATTCAATTCGAGAAGAGATTTAATGTTCATATCGCATTATTGTAATATGAATATTGTTTTTTTGTTTATTTTCAGAGGCAACTCAACGTCAAAGGGTATGAGGTGTCGAAGGACCTCAGTTATGTACTCTTTCAACACAATCTCAAAGCAGTAAGTACATAATTTCAATTTGTAAATGAATAAATAAAATATTTCTTCATTCGCCGTTCGATAGTACTCTCACCCAAACCAGCTTTCTCTCTAATGATTTTCTACGTTTTATGAATAAACTCGACATTTTCATATCAACAGAATACAAACAGATCTAGTAACGTCAAGTTACCATCCTCAACAAAAAATTAACTGCTAGAGTAATGAATCAGAAGTAATAAAAAAATTCCTCATTTATCACGACATACGTATCGACAATATATGTATGTCATACTCATAGTTAGTTTCTGACAGAGATAACAATACTCTGTATGAACAAATCTGGAAAGAAGCGTCTTTGGAAATGGTTTTTTTCATATGAAAACATCATTAGTAAGGTGGTTTTAGTAGGAAATTCGACAGGTATGAACACCTCGTTAATCGAACTGAAATATGTTAATTTTTGTTGGAAATAACTTGGTATATGGGTCATCAGAATTATAGGAATGATTTTCGTGAGCAGACTTTATTTTTACAAATAATTCCTTCGTTTTTCACTAACAATTGTTGTCCGGATGTTTTGGTCGTTAAAGAATGGATGAAATACGTGAGATACATATTTCAACTATGAAAAACTGTATATACAGGGTGAGTCAAAAACGTGTGCCGAGCTTTCTGGGGGTGATAGAACATTGAAAAATAAGTGTAGTTTGATGATTAAACTCATGGCCCAAAATGCATATTAAGGGAGATATATCCTTCCAAAGTTGATAAAATTAAAATAATTTCTCCGCATAACTTCTGAACGATGGAAGCCACCCGATTGAAATTTTGTGCATGAATTTATGTTGTCAAAATACATTTTTTCGTCACACTTCCACATTTCTGATATTGTTATAAAGGGTGTTTTCAGAGGGTGAGTCATGATTTTTTGTAGAAAACTTTTTTCCCTGTATTATTTTCGGTGAAAAAACAGGAGCATTTGATGGAGCGAAGAAAATTACATGAAAAAGGTACTCTTATTCAAATACAAAAAATTGAGCCGTTCGTGAGATATTTGAGTTTTTGTAGTTACATGATATCAGCAGATTGATTTTATTCATCGCGAGATTCATCGGTATAACGATATTTCAGCAGCATTTGCATTCCCGAAGCACTCGCCGAGCATTAGAAGCATATCAGTTTGTTCAGAGAACGAATAACCTGCCATATTTCTCAAAATCTCAGTTGATAATCGCAGTGATAAATGACACAGAAAAACCACACGAACAAATCGACTACAACAATGTTGACTCGAATGTTGATGACATGAACGTCAAAATTGAGAACAAAATTATTCATCATAGCCTGCTAAAATATTGTTACCGATGAATCTCGCGATGATATCATGCTGATATCATGTAACTACAAAAACTCAAATATCTCACGAACGGCTCAATTTTCTTGTATTTGAATAAGAGTACCTTTTTCATGTAATTTTCTTCGCTCCATCAAATGCTCCTGTTTTTTCACCGAAAATAATACAGGGAAAAAAGTTTTCTACAAAAAATCATGACTCACCCTCTGAAAACACCCTTTATAACAATATCAGAAATGTGGAAGTGTGACGAAAAAATGTATTTTGACAACATACATTCATGCACAAAATTTCAATCGGGTGGCTTTCATCGTTCAGAAGTTATGCGGAGAAATTATTTTAATTTTATCAACTTTGGAAGGATATATCTCCCTTAATATGCATTTTGGGCCATGAGTTTAATCATCAAACTACACTTATTTTTCAATGTTCTATCACCCCCAGAAAGTTCGGTACACATTTTTGACTCACCCTGTATAGCTATAAAAAAAGTTCCTCTTTGAATGGAATCCGAACCCCAAGCCACAGATTGAGAAGCACGCATCTTTTGAACATGTGGAAACTTTTTGGCAGCCGAGCCGAGATCATCCTGCCTAATACCTTAAATATCTTCTTAATATCTTTTCTACTTGTTAACTTACACGAAACGATGCAATTTGAAGGCATTTATTGTTTTAAATTCACGAAACATCTGAAGTACGTTTTCGAGCCGAGTTGATGTGGTGGTGACATCCACCCTTGGAATGAGGGGTTGAGTGGCACCTCATTATTGCCTTGTTTAGTTTTCTCTGGGACTGTTGACACCTGAATATACAGGTGACCTGATATTCTAGCATTGTTATACCAGATGTGTCAATGTCAATTCATTAGGCAAGAACAAGTGTCAAACTTTTTTTGTCTTCAAACTATTTAAAATACAAGTTTACAGAATGTTCCATTCCGGTAAAACCGTGAATGATAGGAGATATTGGGATATTGAAAATATTTTCAATTCCTGAATCCGCTGTGCTCACTGTGTAAACTATCTCTCCGGTCCAGCCGGAATTCGTGTCGAGCTCGATAGGCGAGGGACTTTCAGCGCGATGCGACAGTGAGCGGACTTATTAGGACCTCTATGGACGATACCATAAGTATCTAGCGAACCTTACAGGACGTTCTAGATTTGCGTGCAAACTACCTATCCATAGTGAACTATCCGTGGCAACTTAATCCTGCTAGTGCATTTTAACCTTTCCATGACTATCTCCACAACATCTTTCTCGTTATTATAGAACTATCAAGGTGAACCGTAACTAACATAATATACATTCAAGTAGCAACGGAACGAAGAAATTTACATAATTATCACATTCTGCTTAGAAAGCTGGCTATTTCTCGACAATTAAAATCGAAAGAATTAACATATTGTGGAAATGCAAATGAATACTGTCTGTAAGTTTTCATCAAATTGAGAACAGACAGAATATACAACAAACACAAAGACAACCAACACTGATAACAAATGTAATCCAATACATTACCGGAATATCAGAAAAAATTGAACGTGTTGGTGACAAGTTTCGAGTGAAAACAGTGTTCAAGACAGAAGAGACAATGAGATCGATTTTGACTCATACGAAACCGGAAAATGAAGAACAATCATCAAAAAATTGTATTTACAGTATACCATGTGTTTGTGGAAAATATTATACCGGTGAAACTAGCAGGCTTTTACCAGTAAGGATGAAAGAGCATAATAACAATATGGAGAAAAGATATACTGACAAATCAAAGTTAGCTGAACATATCCTTACTGAAAATGGACAACATATGGCCGATTGGGGTAATATTAAGATCATAGGAAGAGAAGACAACAATCAAAAATGGAAAATCAAAGAGTCTGCTTGCATTCTCCTGAACGGAGACATAAATATTGCTTCTTGTTCAGTTGATATACTTGATAGAATTTGGCACCCACTTCTCAAAACTGAATATGAAAATGGAAAATTTGGCACCCACTTCTCAAAACTGAATATGAAAATGGAAAATTCAATGTCAATAAATAAAAACACCTTGTAACCAGAATTCCTCCGTCTGCCAAATTGTCACTTTTCAGTGTCAAAACCAACTGCACATTGAAAAAATTTTGTGAAGAAAAGTATTTTAATTGTGTTGAGAACGGGAGCAGATTCGTTCTCGAAACGTCCACCAAGATAAGTAGAGGTTTTATTCTCATTAAATATATTTGTATTTCCAAATTTTTTCAAAAACAAGGTGTCACTGACAAATAGAGAATTTCTCTTTTAGGTATCTAAAGGTTTAATTTCAAGCGCAGTGACATTTTGGGGCAGATCACAAAATCTGTCCTTACTACAAATATATTGAAATAATTTTCAATAACTTCTACTCTATTTTCTAGAAACTAGGAGAAAAAATACCACACAAAAAGCTGAAAAATAAATACAAATAAGTTTCCAGTCTTGATAGATGATATTGTACAGCTCTGTATCATTCATCATTCCTATTAGATCCGCCTAGAAATACTTGATTCGAAAATCTCTTCATAATTTGTTGGCTATTGATGTGACCAATCCTCATATCATCTCTATTTGATGATTCCATTGATCACGAGGGCCAAACTTCTCTCAACCTTATATATTGTGATATATTTCGAGCTGCGTTAACAAAAAATTTTTCATGAAAACTGCATGATTCCATGCTCAACACCTCCAGAAACATAATATGAAGCTGAATAGATGAGAATCTGTGATCTTGGATCTTGTGATCTTATTGATCGCGAAAACTCCGAGGTCCTTGACTTTGTTTACATCTGTGAGAACTTCCGCCCTAATGAATTACGTTGTTTTGATATCCAGATGGAATTGTAGGTAGCGGTATTGACTTCAGGATTGATCTAACATAACGGCGATAAACTACTTTTTGGCACGCAGATTCTCAATTTAGATACCTAGTCCTGTATTGTTCTGATCTAGAGGGGCATGGAAATTTACAAACCTCGAGCAAATAGTGGATAAGGCTTCGCATAACGTTCGTTGAGTTCGAAGCGTGTCGGGCAAGATAGCGATCCTGATTGATACAAGCGAGCCATTTTTCTTAGAAATCAAGGAATTTCATTGCATGCAGGATTTGTAGGGTATTTTCATCCATGTGTTCATACGATCTTCCATATTCCATTTATTCTGTACATTTTTCCTTGGAGTAGGTATTTGAATATCAAAAATAGTTTTTTCAATACTGTTCTTTATTTGAGAACTGCCTATTTCTAATTACCCACTTTCATTCATTCTCCATCCTGCGAAGTGGAATATGAGTTCGAATATACAATATTACGAAAGCGCTGAACGGACTTCTTTTCATAATTGCCAGTTTGAACAGGCAATTAGCACTAATTGTCACTAATTAGCACTAATTAGGTCTAATTATCAGTTTGAACTGACACTTAGGGCTAATTGCCAGTTTGAACTGACAATTATGACTAATTGCCAGTTTGAACTGGCAATTAGCAGTAATTGTCATTAATTAGCACTAATTAGGTCTAATTGTCAGTCTGAACTGGCAATTATAGCTAATTGCCACTTGATACTGGCATTTATCCCTAATTGCCAGTTCAAACTGGCACTTATCCCTAATTGCCAGTTTAAAATGGCATTTATCCCAGTTCAAACTGGCAATTAGGGCTAATTTCCAGTTCAAACTGGCAATTATAGAAAACATATCATTATGAATTTTTTTTTAATTACCAGTTTGAACTAGCATTTATGACTAATTGCCAGTTTGAACTGACAATTAGCGATAAATGCCAGTTTGAACTATCATTAATTAATTATCATTAATTGTATGTTGTTAGCAATTCTTCTTCTCACTATGAACTCTGTCATATTCCTATCCCAGTAACGAATGTATATCATGAACATTATGATATTCATAATTCACTAGTGAGTTATGAGATCGTAATTCACTGGTTTTTGAATTTGAGCTTTTTAAAAATAATGATCTATTGAGGGTTGAGAAATTGGTGAAAAAAATTATGTGTGTCAGAAAAGGAAGTGAGATTTCCTTAGAGAACGTGTCAGAGATGAGAAAAAAAATTCAGCAGCGTACACGAACTTTTCTTACCTATACTTCGACTGGGTCTTACTGACATTTTCTCATCTCAATGAAAGAATTCGGAGGTAATTCGAAAAGTCGTCTTCGGTTTTTTCCATTTCAATTAGAAGTCAATTGATCGATTCAACATCACATGTAGAAGTAAACAATACCGATTATTTCACAAAGTATCATTCAAGAGTCATAAAAAGCTACATAATTATCATTTTTGCTGAGTCCGAACAACAGATGATGTTTTTGAAGAAGTTCAAACGTGATTCTGAGGAGTGCAGGAAGTGGTAAACTGTGGTTCGAGGTATTTTGATCTGTTTCCATCGTTGTTTATTATTAAATTCCCGATCTGATTAATATGTTCGAGCATAAAGATTATTCGAGAAAAACTGTATCATGGTGCTAACGAAACGATTAATTCTCAAGAAATGCGCTATCAGCGATAATAACTTCACAAACCTAGTTTATTTCTAACACGCGATACACGAATCCGCGATAATACGCGTTTCGCCTCCATAGGAAACTCTTATTAACCGTAATTTTCCACTTTTCATTTCACGATCGTATCCTGCTCTGAGCTGAGCTCCAGCTCCTGCTGACCCCATAAATGTCGAAGATTTTAGGGGTAGTTTGACTTTACGAGGAGTCATTTCACGTTATTCCGTGAGAGGGTGCTCATCTCGAAAGGGTACGCGTTTATGTGGGTCCACCAACAAGGTTAACGATAACGCATATGCAACATCCTCTCCGCCACGTGTTTGTTTTCAAGTTGTATTTCTTCATATCCTTCCAGGACCTTCTTCCAGGACACGACAATTTTTTTCGTAGCTCATGAAATGAGGGAACTCTACCAAACGTCCGCGAGCAGGACCAACAGAAAACGATCAATCGTATCATAGTCTTACGTTATTGTCCTGCAGAATCTATGAGCAGTGGCGTACGAGAACTGTGTTTGGAAATACATCTAATAATGATACTAATAATAATAATGGTCTTTATTCATCGATTACAAATTACAAACTACAAATTGCATAAGGTTGAGGGTGTTTGATAAAGCATAGATGAAGGGCGAAGTTCAGCCTAGGCTGTTTTTCAACTTAACCAGGTAGAAGGAAATTTCTATTGCCCAGAATATGTTTCAAAACAGATCAATTCAATATTAGAACAATAAGAGGGAAAGTCTTATGATCATAGTGAAAATAATGATGCCAATAATAATAGCAGTGATAATAATGAAATATTCATAATGTACGTATAAGAATAATGAAAATAATAATGATGATAATTATAATAACAATGAGAGTAACAATGATAATAATAATAATGATAATTTCAATGAATTTGAAATAATAATAATTAATAATAATAACGATAATGAGGATAATAGCAATGATAAGAATAGAAGTCATGTACCATTTCATTTGCCTGTCCAAGAGTATCTCAATCAGAGTATCTCGTAGAGTTGTTTAACAGAATTCGTGTGGATTTATGTAAACGATATTGACATAACGTTCGACAGTCGACGCTAATCTAACCTATTCTATACAGGGTCGAGATAAAGTGTGGAAGCAAGTAAATATCTTTTGAACGAAAAGAACGATATTTATGAAAATTCGCAGGTGAGTGCAATGAAACGAAATGCATCTGATGTACATTTTTTTGTTTACTTCAGGTTCAACCGGAAATGCCATCAACTTCTTCAATTCAAATGGGACAACCTATATATTTTTTTACGGATTTTGAAAGAGCTTGTTATCATGAATTCATACAAACTTAGTTTTGTCCGTAAGAAAATTTGAAAAAACGAGGAATATAGCCCTTTGATCAACCTCCTTTGAGTTTTTCAAAATCATCGTCTGAAAATTCTTGAACCAACTGTACCTCATACGGATGATAATTTCAACTTTCTAATATCTTTCCTACAGAACGTCGACTGATGAAATTGTTCAGTGCCAAATTTGTGGTGGAAGTTTGAGGTGATTCTTCCAAATCGATTGCAATATTTTGTTTAACAGTTTCGTTCGTTGCAGTCCGTGGTCTCCCAGGTTTTATTAATTTTTTTACCATCCCAGTTGTATTAAAACTTTGTGATGTTTTAGTTACTTTTGAGCGTGATACAGGATTTCTCTCCGGATGCAAATTTTTACAATTATGACACACTTCTTCTTGAGTTCTAATACGATCACCATAACCAATCATCATTAAGATTTCAATACACTCTTTTTCAATTAATTGAACCATTTTGAATTGTACCATCTATTTCCGTCAATTAGAATTTGACACTTGGAGAACAAAAGAGTAGTCGTTTATTCATTACTAAGCATACAAACAACATCAATTAGTTTATCTTAATAGTTTTTTGCATTAGAACAAAAAACTATCAAAGGAGGTTGATTGAAGTGCTATATTCCTTGTTTTTACAATTTTTTTTTACTAAACTCAGTATGTATGAATTCAAAATGACAAGCTCTTTCGAAATCTGTGAAAATATATAGGGTTTCCCATCGAAATCAAAGAAGAACCGGAAGTATATTATTGCGAAGGAAGTATTACCTGCGAATTTCCATAAATATCGTTCTTTACGTTTGAAAGGTATTTACTTGGTTTCATACTCTACCCCAACCCTGTATAACAAAATATCAACAAATCGCGCACCATACAGAAAATCAGCGAAAACAAATTGCTATTGGGAAAAATTCTCGTTTGGTTGAATAAGGGTTGACACAACATACCCTTAAGCATCTCTGCTCTCCTGATACGAACATCAGAATTATTCCCTATCTCGATAGGGTCGAATTCGATGCGATGTTCAGAAATTCCCACTTCAAAAACGGTAACTCAGAGTGGATCGAGATGAATTATTGGTAACTTTCCGGAAAAGACCGTGGAAAGTTAATATTTCACATGTTCTGCACTGTACAGCAACAACCCGTAGCTACACTGGGGTGAGGTTGTTCAGCTCGATATTGATCCCTGAGGTACGCCTTTGGCTTCAACAGGATACGAATTTGAGGCACACAGCCAAGTATCTGCTGGTCTCAGCGCCAACTAGTCTGACGTGTCTAACTACAATGATATTGCTTCGGCTTGTCGATTGACTGATGTGATTTTTTCATTGGGGGAAATTTATAGGTGCTAGCTATTGGTATAATACGTCGTTTGAGGTATGCTGGATTGCGAAGAGTCAATAAAGACATTTATCTAGAATATGTGTAACACGTTGATGATTTTGGTAGCGATTTTCACAATCATTAGATCCTATCCTTTTCAACATCGACATGAAACTATGAGGAAACTATGAAAAACTATGAAGAAACCGAAGCTTGACTTGTGAATTTTCGTTGATTCGAAAACTTAAAATCATTTGATTAACAGAGTATACACAATTGAATCAAATACAGGGTTGGCATTAAGTATGGAACCAAGTTAATATTCATCTGATGTACATTTTTTTGAGAACAATACACTTCGGGTTTAATCGGAAATGCCATCAACTTCTTTAATTTCAATGGGACACCCTATATATTTTCACAGATATTGAAAGAGCTTGTTATTCTTAATTCAAACATACTGGGTTTAGTGTGAAAAAATTGTGAAAACCGCCTTTGAGTTTTTTGCATTAGAGCAAAAATCTATGTAGGTAAAATAATTGATTACTGTCTGTAAGTTCTTCGAGGAGGTGGTACATTCATTTTTCAGCTTTTGAGAGAGCTTTCAGGAGAAATCAAAGAGTCTGCTTGCATTCTCCTGAACGGAGACAATAATATTGCTTCTTGTTCAGTTGATATAGATAGAACTTGGCATCCACTTCTGAAACTTGAATATGAAAATGGAAAATTCAATATCAATTAATGAAAACACCTTGTAACCAGAATTCCTCCGTCTGCCAAATTGTCACTTTTCAGTGTCAAAATCGGAAACATCGAAAAAAGTTTACGAAGAAAAATATTTCAATTGTGTGGAGAACGGGAGCAGATTCGTTCCCGAAACGTCCACCAAGGTAAGTAGAGGTTTTATTCTTATTAAATATATTTGTATTTCAAAATTTTTTCAAAAACAAGGTGTCACTGACCAATAGAGAATTTCTCTTTTAGGTATCTAGAGGTTTAATTTCAAGCGCAGTGACATTTTGGGGCAGATCACAAAATCTGTCCTTACTACAAATATATTGCAATAATTTTTAATAACTTCTACTCTATTTTTTAGAAACGAGGAGAGAAAATCCCATCAAAAGCTGAAAAATGAAAATAATTGATGTTGTATGCATAGTAATAAATAAACGTACAATTTTTAAATTGTACAATTTAGAATAGTTCAATTAGGTGAAAAAGAGCGTATTGAAATTTTAATGATGATCGGTTATGGTGATCGTGTTAGAACTGATGAAGAAGTGTGTCATATTTTTGATAATTTGCATCCAGAGAGAAATCCTCAAATCACGCTCAACAGTAACTAAAACATTACAACGTTGTCATATAACTGGGATGGTAATAAAGAATTTGCTAAAACCTAAAATATCGCGGACTGCAACGAAAGAAAATTTTAAACAAAATTTTGCAATCGATTTAGAAGAATCACCTCTAACTTCCACCACAAATTTGGCACTGAACAATTTCATCAGTCGACGTTCTGTAGGAAGGATATTAAAAAGTTGAAATTATCATCCGTATAAGGTACAGTTGGTTCAAGAATTGTCAGACGATGATTTTGAAAAAAAACAAAGGAGGTTCATCAAAGGGCTATATTCCTCGTTTTGACAATTTTTTTCACATTAAACTCAGTATGTTTGGATTAAGAATAACAAGCTCTTTCAAAATCTGTGAAAATATATAGGGTGTCCCATTTAAATTAAAGAAGTTGATAGCATTTCCGGTTAAACCGGAAGTATATTATCAACAAAAGAATGTAGCTAGTCTGCTAGCAGGTTGAGAATTCATTTCCAACTATACTTGCACTGAACTGTACCTAAATTGCCAGGGAAGCCCTATTTTTATGTGCAGAGGATTTTCTTCTTCTCTACTAAGGAAGCGTTCATTAGGAACGATTTCCAAATATTTTGATGATTTTATCCAGATTTTGCTACGTGATATGACAATACACAATTTAGTGTAATTACTCTACTCTGTAGTAATTAATTATCTGCTTTGCAGGAAAATAATCCAAGCTAACAATGTTAGCCAGGCTGATGTGAAATATATTCTGAGTTTTCTGAATGAGTAATTTTTTAATTTTCTGTTCTTTTACAGGTGTTCAGACAATCTTATACAGCGCACTATACTATTTATGATGTGAGCAAAGAGTGAGTACCCATAAAAACTTCATGATTAAATACGTTCCTGTGAGCACTTGAACAAGACCATCCTGTATGTCACACTGGGTTGTCCAATGAAAACGAAACAATGCCGATTTGACATAGTTATCGTTCTCAAAAAAAAAAACGCTCGAACCGGTCGATTTTTATTTCGAGGGGGAAATATTTTGCGCACATTTTCGACTTTTTAACTTCAAATCCCTCAGAGGGGTGAGCTCCTACCCTTGAATCTCGAATGGAATAAGGGGTCAAGTTATACATTATTTTGAAGGTAATCGAAATCTCTTACCAACGCTTCGTTGTTTTTGGCATTCAATGCAGTAGTTCTCGAGAAAACACGTTTATGAAAATAATCCAGTGATGGAAAGTAACGCTTTTTTTCCTTTCATCACTATTTCTCATTTTGTAGTTAGAATGATGTTGATCCAAGAAGTCCTCATGTGTTTTTTTCAAAGCCTGTCCTATCCAACATTAAATAAAAAATCATTCATTTTAAAGTCAGTTCCTTGATCTCTCAGTAAAATGCATACCTTGTTTCGTTTTCATTGGGCCACCCTGCATGTATAAGTTGAATTGATTGGTATAATCACTTTCTTAGGTTCCAATTCGGATTCGATATTTTGAAATGTTATCCATGACTCTGAATGAATCATGGGGAATAGAAAATTCAAAATATTCAACTGGAGAATATATAATGCATTTCCTTCATTTCTTCATCGTATTCTTGTGTGGAGTTATATAACTAGAGAATCCTGAAAAAGTAATTTCAGGATAGCAAATCATTCGTAATTTTCGCGGATTTGTATTTGTAGAATGCAGTACATAATAAGAGAGTATTACAATTACTACATTGTTTTGAAGATCAGCCGTTGCTGAAATATTTTGAAAGAACTGAAAATAACTGATGTTGTTTTCATCCATTTTCTCAGTCGAGTATCCGTTCTTCATCAGCTTATATCATATTAAATGAGGAAGTAGGCGGGACCCTGTATATTTCACTAACAAAGTTCGATAATTTTCAGACATTACATACCAATTAAAATATCGGAGGAGGTTACAATACCGATGGACTTATTCGAAAGGTTATTAGCCGTAATGTTTGACAATTATTATAACAATATTCACTTTTTGTCTCCCTATTCAACAGCTAACAGTATTGAGATCACTCGCTTATCAATTTACTAACTCAATATATCATCACTTGTGTGGAAGGAGTTCTGAGATTTTCAAAGTAGTTCTATTGCGTTCTTGAGAAAATCCAATGATTCTACATTGCGAGTTTGGTGTTGAATTAGAACTGGTAATTTTACCTTCAAACTCTGACTTACAACTCGGAATTCTCTTGAGACGAAATCTCTTGCGATGTGCGAATACCGGATGTTGTACTGGATATCAGATAAAAAATATTCGAGTCGAAACTGGTTCTGGCGAACGTAAATTGCCGGCTAAAGCTGACGATCTGAACACCATAGATCATCTCAGACTGGTGATCGATTGAACCCACCCTGACCTTCGAAGTTCCTGTCCGTGATGTATTACTATGCTAATAGTATTGTTGAATTAATGCGCAAGAGAGATATAGGGATTGCGTGTCGAAGAAATTGCACCGAACTTACTCACCAAAATATCGGTTGATGTGAATTTCGGATGAGGTTCCATACGATGCTAGGAGATATGAGGTGGACTGAAGGAAAACTTATAAAACTAAAAAACTATAGAGCCTTTACAGGGTTTCGAACGGTTACAGGGATTCTAACTTCTCGAAACATCGATGTGTTGTAATTACTATGATATCAAACATACCTACGTCGACTATGTTTTTGTTTTTGTCAGGTGTTTTTATCAGGTGTTTCCTGAGACATTGCTTGAATGTTTTCAGTGTTACACATGAATTAATGTCGGCTGGAAGTTTATTGTACAGCCTTTGCCCAGTCACAGTGGGTGATCTATATAGAAGATTAGTTTTTGAACATGGCACATATAGGTCATTTTGCTGTCTTGTGTTGATTGAGTGAATTTGTTTATTAGTTTCAAAAGAGTTCATGTTACAAAATATAAAAACACATACCTACTTCAAATATATGCGAAGACGGTAAAGTTGAAATTTCATAAGATTTAAAGAAACTCCCACAACTAGTGGTATGAAAGACACCAGAGATACAACTGATTAATTTTGTCTGCGAGATGAACACATCATTAAAACAAGTGGATGACCCTCAGCAGCATATTCCCTATCTCAGTCGAGATTCGGCCTTCGCATAATATATCATTAATTGTTTTCCCGTTATCGATAGTTTCGTCCATCATGCATCAAATACGGCACAAAAGTCTCCTGTAACAACCCTTCATCAACATCACGGAAAATCGTTCATTACTGCATTCACTTCGTGTATCATTTCAGTCATCATATTCCAGTACGACTAGAGTCGTCACCTAAAGCCCAACCAGAGCGTCTCCAGTACGTCACGTGGTTGGCATCCACGACGGCATTGTTGATAGTCTTCAACAACGACATATATCACAGAAGTTCGCCTACAGCTGAAACTGACACCAGGATAACGTTCACTGGACAACCGGATGTGGTGTACAATGGGATACCAGATTGGCTGTATCAAGGTTAGTGATCGAAATCGTACCGACGTAAACACAACTGAGTTCACTTTGTCACTATGTCGTGTCGAGATTCCATTTTTAAAGTCGAACTTTCATTACGTCGCCTTGTCTATGACGTCACAGCGTAGAGTAGGGGAGACGCGAAAGGAGCAACCGAGCAAGGCCTACTCTATCTTACCGGGCTAGAGCATCGTTTTCGTGACGTCACACTAGTAGGGACGAAATCTCTCCCTACTACTACGGGAAAACGGTTGGTGTTAGAGAAAAATATGAGGAGATGAAATTTGTTGTGAACAGAATCTGCATTCACTAATCTGAAAGGAATTGACTCCATCGTTTTCAAACGGCTGGCCAAGTTGGAATCCTCAATTTACAGAAGAAGACTCAACCCTATGAAGGCTCCTTATAGTGTCTAGATTGACTGCCATGACTTTACACATCAATATTCCAAGTGAAATACAATTACGATCACAATTATACAATTATATCACTCCAATAGTATAAGTATGCTAAAGTTCTGACGCCTCCTACGTTGAACCTTTAAACTGTAGATTTATGCTGTCATTGACTTTTTGCATTGCATTGCCTATAAATCGATATAATACACTCTCCCTTCATCTCGAAGAGTTTAAGCTAAAGGGGATCCAGACAGTTTAGGAATATCCGCGAACGTACCACGACGAATTGATGTGAGAATTCAACCCACTAGTGTGACGTCAGCATCGAGAAAGAAGAGACTACGAACCGGTGAGATATAGTAGGCCTCGCTAGTGCACTCACTTAGGTTACTTCTATAGGGTATTAGTAGTATAGCAAGGTGGGTTCTCCAACCCCTTCTCTCTCGGCGGTATTTTGAGGGGGGAGGGGGGGTACGAACAACTTGTTGAGTTTCTCGAACGCTCAGGTATTATTTTCCTTTCGCAGAGGATATCATGCGAACGCCGAATGCATTGTGGAGTTCTCATGACGGGACGCATATACTTTACGCTGCCTTCAATGACAGCCATGTTGGTGTCATGAACTTTCCTTGGTTCCAGACTGGGTCCGTTTTAGGATCATCTGGCTTTTCTCAAAGGGCACCTTCATTCCCTTCTTCCAGGAGTGTTCGATATCCGACGGTAAGAATGCAGTTCCTTCATCAATAAAGACTTGTGAAATCATTCAATAAGAACGACGCTTGTGTTGAAAGTATGATGGTATTATCTGCAGTTTGAGTAGTTATACCAATGTCAAAGAGAACAATAACTGCGAGTCTGAAAAATATAAAATATCTACTTACTAATAATTCTGTTGACCAGTTCTTTCTCTCACTGATTGATTGACTATTTCGTGCATATCCATAATGGGCTATTAAAAAGTTATGTGAAGGCAATACAATCACATGACAGTAGTTATGACGCCATCCGTTAACTATAAAATCATTCTCAAGTAATCAATCAAACACTGTTATTGGGATATACAGAGCTGATGGAAATAGAGATGATTCGGACAGTCCATTCTGAAGTTATGGAACAAAAAATTATGAATTACCGTCTACTTGATTTTCAAGAAAATAGCGATTTACCATACAATGGTTTTCGTAGATCCAAAGATAAGGTAGCCGTCATGGATGTTATTCCAGATATTCAACTAATAATTGATGATACCTGAAGAAGAATCATTGTAGTTTATTGTCAGTGGATCTATGATTAATAAAGTCATGTTTGGGAAATCATGGCGTATAAATTTGATTTGCACTATTTCCGACTATTTTAACTGTTCGCACTTTTTTTGTATTCGTCATTTGTGTAATATATGTTCATTTATGTATCCCTCTCATAAACAACAATGTTTCTTCGGCGAATAAAGACAATGAAATGAAAAAAAATATGATCACGTGTGTAACATAGCCTGTTATTTTCTTCAGCCTGGGTCTCGAATTCCTCTGATCCAACTCTGGGTTGTGGACATTTCAAATTTGACAAACCTCGAGTACCAGAAAGTGTTGCCGCCGAAAGCCTTGTTAGGACAGTGAGTATATGAAAAATCAACGATGTGTCGAAATGCAAATTATATTAGTATTGCCCTTATTCTCACATATTCACACATATTCTCTTTCGGAATAGAAACAGAGAACATATCTTGAGTAGAGACAGGAAAGAGATTCACGAAATGATAGATCCCATATCATGAAGAAAAAAGTCGTAACTGTCCACAAAATAATGCATTTGATGAAATTAGTTGAAAATTGCACTATGTTCCATAATTTTTCGAGCACATTTTCATCAGTTGTTTCATAAAATTAACTTGATGATGCAAAATGATCAACTTCAATAGTACCCATCACGCTCTGGCATTGCCTTGTGTGTAATCAACAAATGAAAATATCAAATCTTCGCCAGTGATTTGTAAGTTATTCGTCATCGTTATTCACTCTACATCTGATTACTCACTTTGTGAAGACCCAGAGAAGTGTGCTCGAGTCCGAAGAAGTGATTCCTCTCAGCAAGACTCGGAGCTATGATAACATTCCATCAATCAGTGAAGTACTCTACTGAAGAAGGGTTTTTTGTGAGAAAAAAACTCGAATTTCATTTAATTAAATTTTATAACTAAGGGTCATGTAGCCGAAAATGTTGAGTGTTTTTCCTTGAGTGTAATTGTTGTGTTATTTTCGGTCGTAATAGACGTTTGACAGAATCATGAAGTTGTACTGAGGGATAAGCAGATTAGGCTCTTGTGCACTCTGTGATATTATACTGGATGTACAATATTCTTGCATATTCTGTTCTGAACGAACTGATTCATCATTATCTTGTTCCACTTCCCATACCTTGATATTTTCTCCCAATTGCGAAGTTATTTCCTAATGAATTCCTTTATAGGGACTATTATTTGACGTCGGCTGGTTGGATAGGGCAGCGAAACACCCAGGTGTCCGTTGTCTGGATAAATAGGGCGCAAAACCTCAGCATCGTGTCAGCATGTTTGGCGCCCAATTGGACATGCATTGAGGTCAGTTTTCGAATGGGCAGTAATTATGTTTGGCTCAGAGTAATTGGGATTTAAATTGCATGCTATATTCCCCCACTACAAACACTTCGAATCAATCCTAACCGTTTGGAACATGGTGATTTACCTAAGAATGCAAATATCCATTCAGAGTGTTGTCCTTGTCGAACTGAGTGTAAGTATTGTTCCGAACGGAGAATAAAAGCAAATGATACCTTGCACTTTTGCAGCAATCAACATCACATATTCCTTCAGCGGAGAGCCTGCCTTCATTCTATGTACAAGGTTTCCCACATAACATTGGCCATCTTCTTATCCAAAGAACTGATAGAGGAATTGTCACATGAAAAAGCTGTTCAGTCCCTCTAACTTCCTGTTCCAAATTTAATTCACTTTACTGGGCGAACCATTTCTCCGTGACACATCATTCACACTTTTTTTGATGGAGCTCGAGCAGACCAGTTGACTGATATATATAATAATATGGATGTTAGATCCTCATTTCGGACTTATTCACAATCTTAACTCGTCAGACATCAGTTTTCTATTCGAAGGAAACCCTGTACGACCAAATCCGAAGATATATTATATATTCTCTACTAGAGATCGAAAGAAATTGAAACGACTAAAAGGAAGAGATGCAGCATTCCAGAATAAGCTGACTGCTATTGAGAAATACGACATTTTCATTCGAATCGAGTTGATAGTGAAAGATTATTCTCTCAAATCTATTTTTTTACCGGTGTTTATTGATCCATGAGTATTTCAAAACAAATAGAAAAATATTTTAATTGTGTTGAGAACGGGAGCAGATTCGTTCCCGAAACGTCCACAAAGATAAGTAGAGGTTTTATTCTTATTAAATATATTTGTATTTCCAAAATTTTTTCAAAAACAAGGTGTCACTGACCAATAGAGAATTTCTCTTTTAGGTATCTGAAGGTTTAATTTCAAACGCAGTGACATTTTGGGGCAGATCACAAATCTGTCCTTGCTACAAATATATTGAAATAATTTTTAATAACTTCTACTCTATTTTTTAGAAACGAGGAGAGAAAATCCCATGAAAAGCTGAAAAAAAAAACAAATTGACTCAGTTTGAATATTTAAAATTGGTAAATAATAGTAGTTGGTTGAGCCCATCAAGTCAAGGAAGGATTTTGAAAATTCGTTCAAGATTTTGTTGTCCTGTTTTGTCTATGGCTGTACTAATAGATACAAAAAAAAAATCAGAACATATCATTCCATAGGTAAGTTATCCAGAGATTTGAAATAGACCCTAGTTCGCGCCTAAAGAAGATTGCTCTTTTTCTTATGTTCATTTCAGTAAGAATAACATTTTTCTTCTCGTATCGTCATCCTGGATGTTGTAGTTTCTTCATCTAGATGACAGCACCATAAGATCAATCGCAGTAGAAAGCATTAGTCTGTGTAGTCTTTGGGCTTTTACTCGAAAAAAAAATCCTGAAATCCACTTTAATTTCTTACGGATTGCTCTGACATTTTAAAGGTACTTTCTCTGATGCCATACCGACACACCATCACAATATTTGCACTCTTAGGTAAATCACCCTGTAAACACCCTTTGCGGAAATCCATCGTTTCACATTCCATTCATCCTTCGAAACACGAATACTTCGCTAGATATGGTCGATCTTGTTGCAGACGCACGCCGAAAGGGCTCTGGAGAACTCCTGGCTGGAGATCGAGGAACACCCTGTATTCTCGCCGGACGGTGACAGCTTCCTCATGTTGGCGGCCGTGCAGGAAGGCAGTCGAGAGACTTACACTCACATCAAACATGTGACGGTGACGCGGCAGCATATCGCTGTTCTGAGCCATGGCAGGCACGAGGTCAGCAAGATACTGGCTTGGGACACGGTCGGTCATCAAATGTGAGTCATTTTATATGAGAGCAAATTAATCTTCGATTGAACGACCCCAATCTAGTACAGTTCGATGCAACGATAACTCAAACTTGTATGTTCACCAAGAAGGCTGATCACACGATGCCCAATTTGATTATGTCAGGTATAAACTGTTCCTATGAGGTCGTCAATATCCCTGCTGGGTGTCACCACCAACAGTGTTCTCTCGTGGGACGATCATGTGAGGTCCATTGCGAAAACTGCTTCACAAAAACTCGGTTTTCTATTCCGTGCGAAGAGATACTTCATATCCCAGCAACTGCTTATGATCTAGAAAGCACGAATTCGACCTGTCCTGGAGTACTGTTCACATGTTTGGAGCTCAGCCCCCAAACATACGCTAAAGCTCTTAGATTCAATTCAGAAGAGAGCTATTCGCCTAGTCGATGACACAACACTCACCAAATCATTGACCTCTCTAGATCATCGTAGAAAGGTCGGCGATCTTTGCCTTTTTTATAGGTACTTTCACGGTCGGTGCTCAACGGAAATATCATCTATTATGCCACCACGTGCGATTCCTAGTAGACAAACTAGACGAGCTCAGGCTGGTCACCCCTACACTGCCAGGCTCGAGACCTGTCGAACATCGCTATACCAAGCATCATCCATCAATAGAACGGCAAAGTTGTGGAATTCTTTGCCTACTGCTTCTGATGCTTACAATCTCCAAACTTTCCAGAAAAATTCCAATTATAGGTTTCCCTTTCGTGTTGTTCACAGATAAAACAAAAATAAATGAACGGTCTCTTTGGGCCACCCCTAATTCTGAAAGTGGTCATATTTAATTTTACTATAGTAAAATTACAATTTTCTTGTAACTAAAATCTCGAGGGGGGAGGCATGCCTCCCCCTCTGGGTGCGCCACTGCAAAAAGGTATACAGATGTGTAGGTGTCAGTGAAAAACGATCTGGTGTGGCACTATGATGCGTTGGAAATGCGCCTTTCATCAGCCTGATTGCAACTGCGTTGAAGTTCATATTTTGCTAATAGCATCTGAGTGTCGAGAAGGTAATGATGAAAAATCGAATTTTTCATTAGGCATTAGCATGTCTCAAGCTGAATTATTGGAATATTAATAGCGGGGTTCGATGGATAAAGCTGAAAGCGGAAAGCATTCAAAGCGTCAGAACGATCTTTTGTGATTTGTGTCCACTGTAGGAAATTGGCACACAATTGAAACTGCGAATTGAATAAAAACAATATTTATTTCCAACTGTGTTTCAGAAACTTTTTTCATATTGCATTTTCAGATATTATATGAGAACAGTATAGTATAGTATGGTATAGTATACATACAGAGTACGTCAGACTCGATGGCTTATTAGAAGTATGTACCGACCGGAAAGACTTTTTCAGACATTTTTTCAATTTTGAGATTGGTCATGGGATGCTATAAAATTTCAGTATAAAAAATATCAGCATTTTTTCAAGTACTGTTTTCAAAAAAAAAAAATGGAAAATATTCATTATCTCAAAAACGGTCAGATATGAGTATAGGGGAATATCAGGTAGATACATCAAGAATTCGATGGGGATTCTGAAAATGTTATCACATACAGGGTGGTCTATTCGAAATATCAAAGTAGCTACTACGTTCTAGTTGAAGCGGGTCTGCATTGTCGAAAATATTGAATATTTTCAATGAATCATCTTCAATATTAGCGTATGAGGGATTTTCGATATACAGGTAGTTTTAGGTCGTCGTGACATACCCTGTATGAAATAACAAGGTTTGAAATTTTTGAGTTTTTGCACAAAAGTAAGACTGTGACGAAGTCTATAGTTAGAGTACGCAAAGAGGTTTTTAAACGAGTTTTTGCGATACTTTTTAAACGACCGCAAATAGAAACCACACAAATCTCAAATACTCTCTGTGAGTTATTCGAGGAGGTGGTGCCAGCTTTTTTGTGAGTTCTTCTATCCTCGTTTCTGAAGAATAAAATAGAAGCTATATTTACCATATCATTTGATTTTGGGGCAGATCACAAAATCAGTCCTTACTACAAATATATTGAAATAATTTTTAATAATCTCTACTTCATTTTTTAGAAACGAGGAGAGAAAATCTCACACGAAAGCTCGAAAAATGATCACTCAAATCTTACTTTTCATTGTCGACTTCGATTATATCAAGAAAACTGTCGACCCCGTGGAAAAACTTGTATTTATAATTCATGATAACATTGGAGAATTCCTTCAAAATTACGCCAGAAAATCAATTTCATCTTGCACCTTCTTTTTGGTTATGTCGAATATTCAATAATAATAATAATAATAAATGGAATACAAAGGAATATACAGAATAACGAGACTCCCTTGATGAAAGGGCGAAGTTCAGCTCATGCTGCTTTTCAACTTAACCCATTCTTGGTGGCACACTTCACACTATTACTTCATAATGGGAGAAAACCAAAATAAAAAGCACACTGAACGTGAGATGCCTGCCCAAAGATGACTGTGGCAGTGGTATAAAAAATACACGTTTATTTTCTAGTTGGTACCTGGCAACAGAAGAAAACAAACCTGGTGAGCATCATCTGTACATGGTTAGAGATCCTAGTGTCGACGATCCCCGTCGATTAGAATCACACTGTATAACCTGCGACCTGGGAGATGTGCTTTGGAGCAGTCGATATCTGTATGGCAACTGCACGCATTTCAATGCGCAGGTCGGTATCACCTCTGCTAATAATTAGAGAAGCCTGAATGTTTCGGCAACTAGGTCTCCATCTTCAGTAGAACTGAAAAGTAGAAAATACTAGCGATTCCTTAGTATGTTTCCAAAATATTCTTCAGAATTTACGATCGAAAGTGATTGTCAGTCGATAATGAAATAAAAATTATGGGGTTATGGAGACTTTGATTAGCAGATCCTTAAAAAAAGGTAAGGCAGGCCCCCTTTTTCCTGTGGAAATTTTGAGTTCACCCACCGCCCCTTCAGCTACAGGGTTATTTTCATAAGTTAATCAGGTGATCAAGTTAACATACCATCAAGTATATGATGAATGTTTATGCAACCGAGTTCCGTAAATAACGTTACGGCAAATATTCAATGTGACGTTAAATACTTGATGAACCTTTATGCAACCGGCCCTTAATTTTCAGTTTCAATGTAATCTTAGTCATCTGTAAAATGTATACATTGTACAATCTTTTTGTAATGGTATAATTGGCTTGTCCGTTGATAAATGAATAAATGAATAAATAAATAAATGAATAAATGAATGAATAAATAAATAAATAAATAAATGAATAGATAAATAAATAAATATATAAATGAATGAATAAATAAATAAATAAATGAATAAATGAGTGAATAAATAAATAGATAAATAAATAAATATATAAATGAATGAATAAATAAATAAATGAATAAATGAATAAATAAATAAATAAATAAATACAGATGAGTACAGAGTGATCGACACCGGCCGCGTTCCAGGTGAGTCCCCGCGCCGACGGACTCGACGTCCATTCGTACTACGTGCTGCACTGCGAAGGCCCCGGCCTGCCGCTCGCGGCCATGCACAACGCCTCCAATCACAAGCTGGTGGAGATCCTGTACGACACCAGAGCCGCCAAGTGGCCGTTGATCGAAAAGTACGCGATGCCCAAGCGCAAGTCGTTCGAAGTGAACCTACCGCAAGGCAGCAGGGCGCAGGTGCAACTATTCTTGCCGCCCTCGTGGAGGGAAGAGCTGAGAGACGCGGCCTACCCGGTCCTGGTCGAGGTGTAAGTGAACAGGATGTAGCTCTATATGTATTAACTACGAATGTTGTTAATAAGGACAGCCTATCTGATGTCAAAATAAAAGAGTGCAATTGGCAAGGATTTATTTATGCGCATGTGCCGAAATGAAAGTGGAAGATGACAGACTCTCTTAGTGTTGTTTCGCTCTTACGCCTGTCGTTGCTACTCAAATTGGGAATGATCGTGCGTCGTGTCTTATACCTAATACTTTTTGTGCAGCGCAATTATTCAAACAACCAGATTCTTTGAACTGTCATCTTGTCTATGTTTAAGAATTGAATATTTTTATCACTCGTAATTAGCGTTATTATTAGTAATTGTTTTTTTTTCGGTTCTGGATTATTCAGTGTTTGTGTTTGGACGTTAGTTCATAGTTGTTGTTGTTGTTGTTTGTAGTATTCGTATTTTAAGTTAGTAACTGTTCACAAAATGTCTGCAAAAAACGTACAAACTTGTTTTCTCTGCCACTCCAAGAGCTCCAATTCATATCTTCGGTAAGAAATTTATCACACGGATATGTGTTCCTTCCATGAAGAATGTTCATTTACATCATTTCAATACTGAAGATATCTCATATTTCTACCGAGATTTCTACCATTTTTTAAATATCGATTGCTCCATTCTATTCAATCTAAAAAAAACTCACCTGTACAACCAGATCACTCTGTATCAAAGCTAAGTATATGCTATCTTGTCTACCATCAATATATACATATTCAAATATATATTTTCCAAATAACATGATTAGTTACAGAGAAAATCTCAGACGAGGATGATCTAAGGAGAAAATAGATGAGTAGTACAAACATAACCTGTAAACTGAAGAGATTGACACATTACACATGAAGTTTCAAAATTTGAATTTTGCGCATGCGCCCTCGATCATCGTTGCCAATTAGACAAGGAAAGACGTATATAATGAAGCATCACTTTTCTAACATTGCTCTTATGGCGTTTGGTCAATATTGTAGTTAATACATATAAGGTGTAACTTGAATGATGACATTGATTTCACCGAGTGATTCCTTGTCATATATTGTGAAGAAAGTTAATTTTAGTGTGACAATTGTCAAGTAACATTTATCAATTAAGAATTAGCTTGTGACAAGTAGCGAAAACATTACCGTTTATGCGGATCAAATTAACGAGTAGAAATAAATGATAAGTATAGACGCACAGAGAAAGAAAAACCTCTTCGAAAAAGATGAATTCACATCCTTTAACATCGTTGAGGAAGGTGGAAGTTGATGTCCTATAATCCACCTTTCTCAAGATTCGTCGAACAGAGAATCATCAGAAAGCTATGACATCGTCTATCAAAACGCCATCTACTGTCTTGGAAGCACCACCACACAAGTCCGCCATGACAGTGTCTGCTCTGTCTGTCAAATTCGTTCTATCTGTGAGTTCTATGACATACATATGAGATTGTTTCAGTAATGGCAAGCCTGGTAGCAAGTCCGTGACGGACAAGTTCAAAGTCGACTGGGGAACATACATGTCCAGCCACTGCGACGTCGTGTACGTCAAGTTGGACGTTCGAGGCGCCAGAGGGCAGGCCGATCGATCGCTCTACCATCAGCTAGGAGGCGTAGAGGTACAGGATCAGGTAAAACACATGTTCGCATGTGTTCTGCATGTATTCCTTTTGCGAACAACTATCCGACCGCTAGATTCGATTAGATTCAGTTCAGACTCTTGCCCCAGACCATTTCTCGAGTAAACTTTCCTTCGATATCACTTATAGCGGGTGGTCATTTATTGGGGATGATATATCATTTTATTAGATCTCTGACCATGTTGTCAACGCTTTCCACCCATTTCTGACTGTTGGCAAGACCTTCTAAGGTATATAAAATTGGATGAATGATTACAACATTCTCAAAGTTGAAGAAGTTTGTTCTTTCAACCATGACACCCTGCATTTATTCGCTATAACTTTCTCTGTACCTATTTCCAACGGTTTTCTAGTCAATCCATATCTTCTATTTCGACGTTATTTGTGTCTTTCGAATTAAAATGATTCAACCAACCCATGGTACAGTAGTCCTAGTTCTTTGAAAGCCCTGAAATTCACTGGAGAATAACCCAGTTCTACTCAAAGTCTACCGCAAAAAAATAATAAGGAAATCGGAATTTGACATATGTCCTTGCTTACTCCATAAATCGCTCGTGAAGAGTGTTGGGGTGTTTTGTTCACGACCGGATCACAACACAATATCGATGAAGTCTACGGAAATATTTGCATATTAGACAGTGAAACACTCCTCTAAACCGACCAAATTGCAATCACATTTCTCTCTCAGCATGAGTTGGATTTGAGGCATGATAATAGCTTGTTGTAAGTCTTGTAGAGAGACAGTTGGATTTGTAAAACACACACCACAATATCTTCCACACAATCCCCACGAAATATTAGTATCCGATAGAAATTGTTCTGTTAGGTATTCTCGAACAAATCCACCATCCATTCTTGCGGTTATAAGAAAATCACTATCGTTCACGACAAACTCGATTCGATACTGTATTCGAACTGGTGTGGGATATGGTGAGTCACTCGCTCCAGCCTTGGCTCCTGCAGGACGAACATCCTTGCCAAATCTTCTCGTTCGGAAGTTTAGAAGAATGTGAACGTATTCAAAAATGATAAAAGAGAAGGATTGAAGGATATCGAATGAAGTAATCGACTTGATCAGATCTTCAGACTGGATATGTCTATTTTTTATCCTGCTTCAAGCGATATTTCTCTTCATTTCTTAAGCATTCGGAGGACAATAGGATACCTTCACGTGACTTCGTGTGTACAAAGGGTTTATATTGTTTTGCTGTTCAGTGGCGATCCTTCACAGGTTGAATAAATAACACATATTCACCCTCTAGTGACAGACTCGAATACCTATTACTACCGTTATTGTAGTCTCTTAGTATGCCGGTGTTCATGACATTTCTGATAAGTTCACTCAGTTCACTGTAGATTCCTACGCAGGCGAAGGGATAGAGATAGAGAATGACTTTAGAATTCCAATTTCAGGTGACGGTGTTAGAGCATCTCCTGGATAAATACAAGTATTTTGACAAGACCCGCGTAGGCATTTGGGGGTGGGGTTATGGCGGATACGTCACCTCCATGGTTCTGGGATTGGGCAACCAGCAGAAGGTCTACAAGTGCGGGATAGCAGTCAGCCCGATAGCCGACTGGCTGTACTACAGTAAGTTTCCGAATCACCTCATAGTACTTTTGGTGACCCTTTCTTTTGTTTCGTCGGCAGATTCCGCGTTCACGGAAAGGATCCTCGGCTTCCCCAACGAAAACTACAAGGGATACGTGGAGGCTGATGCTACCCAGCGTGCTCGAAACGTGCCCAAAAAATCGTTCTTCCTGATCCACGGCTTGGCTGATCTGACGGCTTCCTATCAGCATGGAATCTCGTTGGCAGCCGCCTTGACTGATGCAAGGGTGCTTTTTAGATATCAGGTGATTTCAAATCCAGAATAATCTCTCTATATTTACACACATTATTTCGTCTCAAACATACATATTATGAGTATGATCAGTTCTAATAATGACACTGACCTGAAAATAATCGGATACGTCCTCTTCTATATTTTGGAGATGTCGGAACCGGTGGAGTATCTTGTATGTTGGTATCACTGGCACAGCGCCGCCTATATTATGTTGATGTTCCATGCTGACCTGCCTGTCATATCGATGAAGGAAATAAACGGACTAGAGTTGTCAAGATATCTTCAATATTTCTACGATTAATCGCTCAATATAGACTGATTTGAATTTATTGAATTATTCTCGCGGAAAAAAGTTTTCTACTGATTTTCCTGGAATTTCCTTTCTCGGACACACATCAAATTCTCAGCGTCCATAACGAGATTTTGAAGGGTTGTTGTAGAAAAACATAATATTCAGTGGATGAGAGCCATTTGCATCACTAGTATGGAATAGTCTTGTCGAAGTTGATTTTTTTAATAACCCAGAAATGGCAAAAATCTAAAGTTGCAGGAATTTTGCAGAAGATAGATAGAGTGATAGATAGATAGAGTGATAACTTCCTTCGCTAACTCACTCTGCACTTGACTGACTTGATCTTAGTTACTGCTTTCACTATCTTATTAGGTAAAACATTACATCTGACTCCCACCAATGTACTAACCCCGAACAGCTCTCTATTATGTACTCTATACTGTAATCACAATAGCAAAACCGTTTGTCTATATGATCTCGCTGGTGCAGTCATAAATCTATAAATATTTGATTTATGATGACAGAGGCTACCTTTTTATAGGCTTTTATTTATCTCATCGTGGACACATTCCACATAAAGATGTAAATAATGGGTTTGTTATTTGTTATTGTCTTCCATTTGTCATAGGTATCCCACGGATAAGTACGTGTTCTATATATTTATTCAATCAATACTGTTTCATACAAAAATCAATATCTGTCAAACCGAATATTTAAGATTCATGTTGACTGTTTATCAATCACAAATTATCTGTGAGATAATGCCTAACCGTCAGTTATAATGGGAAGGTGAGTTTATCAATGACAGGATAACTCTCATCTGACAGTTAAACTACCCGATAACTATCTAGAAGTTTCAACTGGTGGATAAGTAGATAACTATAGAGGATAGCTCACGAAAATATCACAGAACGTGACACAAAAACGTCAGACGACAGACGATACAATTGTGGAAGTGTTGTTCATAGATAAACTTAAATGAAGTGTTGTTGTGTTTTGAATGTTTTGATGTAGTTCTTCAATATTTCTAATATTAGTAGTATTATAGTGTAGTAATCCTTATTCCCGATTCTACAATATGGGCAATAAGAAACAATCAATTCCAATATTGATAATACAGTATCTTTCTGCATTCTGAATTTTGCATGAAAATCATGGTCATTCCATTTCTCGAAATTATCTACTCTTTCACTTACGATATAAGGCCTCCGTTCGTGTTGAAGAACTTCCACAATATCCAAGTCTTCATCACTGTCGAATATGTAATCCTCCACAAAATCCATCTTCTATTCGAAAGTATATTGATCTGGAACTCGATAAACCGGCCCAGAACCAAACAAAACAACAGCAATACATATTTTCAGGTTATAAACGTTATAAAACATTGTCATTTTAAACAGACCTTCTATTGGTGGGTGGAAACAATCAACCAATCAAGTCCATTATATTTATTTATCATCATTGCCAACATACCTCACCTGTCAGTTAACAAACTATCGGATAAAAAGTATTTGAAGAACCAAACTCAAACTATATCTGCAGGTTACTCATATCTGACAGGTACATAACTAGCAGATAAATCTGGAACTTGATAAACCGGCCCTGAGTACATCATAAGTATGAATAACGAGGTGGATTTTGTTGATTTGCGGAGGATTTCACTTGCTCGAGAGGAGGAACGACCCTGGAAACACTGGGTGTGTCATAAACGTTTACCGATTGTTTTCCAGAGCTATGCCGATGAAGGGCATGAGTTGGAAGGCGTCATCGAACACGTGTACAGATCGATGCAAACTTTTTTCGAAGAGTGCCTTAACCTCGACACCGACGAGAAAGCGAAGGAGAGAGAAGAAAAGAAGGAGAAGGACGAGGCGAGGAAGTGAGCGCGGCTCGAGCGGGTTGAGGTGCGGTTGGCGAGGCGGCCGGATCTTTCCGGATAGCTTGATACAATCAATAAAATTTAGCGCATTCTAGAGATTTTAGTATTCGGAATAGAGTTTCGATTCGGGTTATTTTTGGTGTTTCGTTATCGCCATCAGGAGTTCGCATTCCTTAGAATATTATTGATGCATCACATTCGTTTTTTTTTGGGATGCGTTGAAATTTTTGAAAAAGCCTTATGGTGCATACAGGGTAAAATATGTTGCGAAAATGATTTTGGTGTAACACTGTCGATGAGGTTTTTCAATTGTTCGTTAGTTATATGAAGTTTGCTGAAAATATGTCACCTATTTGATACTAACTTTCTAATTTACCGGGTGACACAGGCTCATGGTTCACGCCCTCTTCTCCTTTGTTTTTATAGCTACGTTTGCCTAGAGTTGGGAACATCAAGTATATTTTTGACATTATCAGGAATTTTTCAACCTCTGGATTTTCATTTTCACATTTTGGAAAACTCCATAATATTAGGGATTCAGTGATACCCAATAACTAATATTTCATCTGTCCGAACACAAATTTCATTTTTCGATCCCAAATTATTGCGATTGGTCGAACTGATGCTACACTAACGTTATTTTGATATAAAAAAACGATAATCCAAAACGATTTTTTTTTCCTAAAATACCAGCGATGGCTAACCCATCCATATTATGAAGATTTGAAAAATGTATCACCCTACAGTCTACATCAGGGTGTTCCATTTGAAAATAGAAAGTTGATGTCATCTCCGGAAAAACCGGACGTTGGAAAAATTTCTGAATATGCCAGGAAGTGCCCTCTAGGAGCATATTTTATGTTCCGAATTTCAGAAATGTAGCTATAATAATAAAGGAGAAGAGAGCGTGTGCCATATGAGTCTGTGTGTTATCCAGTATAAACAAAAAGCGTTATCCAGTATAAACAAATACCTGTTCCAGATATCCTTTCAGTTATTTTATCGAGTAAATTCCCAGTGCCTAATTATTTTTAACGAACTGGTGATGCACCAATATGAAGCTTGAAAACCTTTTCTGATATTTTTTACCGATTCGCTAGGCTTCCAGGGAATTTTCAATTTTCCATATTTCCAGAAATAGTGCAGAAGATGTCAATTATTCGAAAACTCTGGGAATATTCACATGTGTAGTGAGTAATCCGTGACTGGAAGTGGAGTGTAAAGAATGTAATACTTATCTGAGCTTCTACATAAAAATTCCATAGAAATTACGGTTGTGAAAAGTGATCAAAATGAGAATTTGGAGCATTTCAATCAATTGAGTACCTAATATGAATAGTGTAATTTTTTGCTTGAGTATGAGAACTAGGACTGTGCTCTGTTCATAGCAAAATGACAATTTTTTAATGAAAAAAATTGAAAGTTCATATACACAAAACCAAAACGAAAAAAAAAATATCACAATCAACAATCACAAACTCAATCAAATACTTTTAGAAAATTTCATGTGATAAATCTGGAATGAATCCTTCAATAGTTTCTGTATGAACTTTCAAAATGATGGCTTTATTCTTCCGACGCTAAAGAAACATTTGTTATCATTGAATTCATAAATCTATAATGTATTGAATTATGTTCGTCTTTGATATTGGAACAGTATTCCTTCATTTCGATGAAACATTTCTCGATGTTTTTGTAACTGGATTTTTCTTTTCCAACCATTAATTATATACTTCCAAATCGTTTTTGTACTGGTGAATGTTTAAGAAATAATGATAATTGTGCAGAACACCAATGAAAATTAAGAATTTCTTATCGTTAGATAATTTGAGTTGAGAATGAGCATTGTTAGTTTATGGAATGTGTATTTCTTTGTTTTTTTTATAATTATTCTTTATTTTAACAATGCAAGAAATGTTAACAATAAATCGTTACTGGAAAATAGGTATTTGCATATGAATTTCATTATCTGTGATCCCCTTCGATCTTTTTTGTTGTTCGGAGGTAATACCGGAAACTGTGATATCTACAGATACCATCTACGTTAGATAACGTTCAAAGCTCAATAGGTATTGGACTGAAGTTTTTCAATTCGCAGATTAAGGCCATAACTGCACTTTTTTGAACAATAAATGATAGTAGTTCAACATGGGTTGCTACCTTTTGAAAGCACAGTGCATATGGAAGCTAAATACGAAACACCTGGAAAACAATGTACGTTCCAAGACATGACGCTCTAGAAACCCTTCAGGCTGAGCGCATTAGAAGCAGTTTGCGCCATCGTGAAGATTGGACAGCTCTGTTCCCACTAATGATACTCAGAGGTAACGCCATCTAGTTTCGATCTCGCGGAGCCAAAGTAAGGTATTAAAATCCGCCATGATCAAGTAGACAGGAGTCTACAACTTTTTCTAGGGGCTGGTTGGAACACCAGTCTATTCACACCAGAGATGAGTGTCTGGTAACTTATCTCAGTTCACACCATGTATATCGTATTAGCAAATACCCCTCTCTCTTCTGTGTAAATAGTGTCCTAATAATAATTATTATAATAATGATATAATTTCGGACAGTGGAGATGCTGTCAGCCTCAGATCAAGAATCTGAGGATCGCTGAAAACTTGTAGACAGTCAAGAAAAAACATCGATTGTATTCGATAGTCAAAACTATCGATAGTTTTCCACCTCCACCCTCCACCTCCAATTTCATTCAATTGGAAAACAAACATTTGTTGAATTACAATTCAGCATCAATTCTTTTATAATGCAAGAATTACTACAAACTCGCCAGCAGAAAAATGTCAGAGAATCGATAAGAAAACGACACAAACACAAGTCTGAAACCAAAATGGAAATGAGAAGTTACAGCATCCAAAAGTTTTTTGAAGCTATGAAGAATACAGGAAATTGTCCAATGAAACGAAGATCTTCAAGCTCTTCAGACGATGAAGGTTTGAAATCAACAGCAGTGAAGTCCAACAATGATGCAAGTCTTGGTGTACGGAATGTGTTGGAAAATTTGAAAAACTCTATGGTATATGAAAACAAAATCACCAACTACTTTAAGGATGTCAAATATGCACCTTATTTATCAAATAGCAAAGTACCCACTGCTACAGATAAAGAAAATGTTGAAAATAATGATTTCCTTGAGAAAAAAACTGCCAGGGATATAATAGAGTCTATGAAACTGAACAGTACTGCTTCATATCTCATCAAACAGAAACTCAAAAAAGATTCTTCAAGTGATAGTCAAAGTGTACAAACTTGTGCAAGATACATGAAGGATATTAGTATGGCTGTTGAGGAAAAAATGCATATAGAACAGACACTGGAAGATCAGAAAACTACTTTTGAACAATTCATGGAGAAAGTATGTGAACAAATCAGGAATAAATCACTACCAGAAACATTACGAGACTCTAATGAACAAGTATGTGATAGACAAATAATGGAGTTAGATCAAAATCCTATATCCAGATTTATAGAATCTTTGAGGCAGAGAAATACGAGGAGAAGTGCAAAGGAGTCTTCAGAAATATTCCATCCAAGTCCATCCAGCATAAATCTTTCAAGCTACACCAGATTGACATCTGATGATACAAAGTCACAGGACAATAAGAAAATATTTACTGAACAAGCTAATCCTAGGTTTTTCTTTTCCGAAACAAAACATATGAATAGCATACAAAATCATGGTGATAATTCCAATAATACATCATCAAGAAAAACAGAAAATGAAAAGGAAAGTATAGATTCCGCCGATTATTCAGAAATAAAACTTGTGAAAAACCTGCAATTTATTGAAAGTTTCACTTTGGATAAAAATAGTGACATTTATAAAAATTCATCAATAACTGAGAACGATAGTAAGGAAAGCATAGCTTTTGTTGACTTTTTGAAGAAAACTGGGGATCTTTCTCAAAATACTGATCAGATGTATATCCCTAGAGAAGACCAACCAAAAAAAAATTTGAATAATTCCCAGTTTCTGAAACTGTTGATAAGTGATCAAGAATTAGAAAATAGTGCATGGATAAAACAAGTGTCAGAAACCAAATCATCAGAAATTATTGAAGGCAATACAAATAACAATTTTGTAAACATAAATGAAAGAAATTCTCAGCCCAATTTTGAGCAAAATGATTCACATCAAATGAACTCACAAACTCATCCTGATGAGAAATATATTAACAGTGTTGAAAGTTATAGTATCAATTCTGGAAAAGTTCTTGGAAATGATGCTGGAAACATCAACCTGATGCAGGATGAGGAAATCAGAAATATCCTCACAGAAAACTTTGAGAAACATGAAAGACTGTATGGTAGACTAGCACCCAAAAATAAGTTTCAGATAGACAGCCTATGCAAAAAACTCAGTAGTCCTGGCCAGCAAGAAAGGAGATGTCAATTCAAAAGGTTCAGAAAAGGAAAAGTGAAGATATACAGGTAGGCAACAATGAAATTATGCTGGATAATAATAAGAATTATCCTATTGTCCATGAATATGAATACTAGAAATGATTCAGGTCCTTGAATGGTTGATGTAACTTCATGCTTTGTGCAACAAATGAGAGAGAGAACAATACTTCATTGTTACATGAATAATTACAGGCCTAATAAATGAATAATTGAATAAGAAAATGTTAACAAAGCATTACATATATAACAATTTCAAATTAGTAGACAAGAGTCATAAATTGAAAACATGATACGGTTACACATATTCAAGGCATATAATAATATCAGTAAATTGCTAAAAAACTCATTCAATATGTAATAGGTTCCATCAATCATGAGTTTTGTTGATAAAACTCTCAAAATACTATGATTAAAGTTCTGAAATTCAAAAGTTTAAAACTTTTATTACAAGTTGTGTGAAATCAACTAAAAACCAACCTCCTAAAGAATATTATTCCACGAAGAATAAAGTCGAATACAATATTTCTACAGGTTTCATGCGATTAGGAATATCTTACACTAGCCCCTCACGAATGATTATTGATTCATAACATAGAAACATTTGATTTCGAAATTCTTGTACTATTTGGAATTCATTCCACACCACCAAAAATTAATTTTCACAGTTGGGAAAGTCCATCTTTACAGTCGAGAAATTTAATTCCTTACTTGCATTAGATTTTTTTTCACCTTGTTTAGATTGGCAAAATTGAAAAAAAGTGCTCCAAACAAAGATGAATCGGAGACCTTGAACGTAGACGAATTATTGAAGAAAATGTCCCAAGGTTTTGTTGGAATAAATTCAAATCTCGCCCCTAGCAAAAGTTCTAGCTCGATTTCGACTACCTCTTCCTATGTCACTGACGAAACTTTATCAGAGACTTTATCCACTGGATCTAGGGAGTTGTCTTCTCCCCAACGGAATTTACGCAAAGGGCTTAACGAAATATGCAAAGACAGGACATTGTTTTGTGACAAAAAACAATGTATTTGTGATGAGTACGATCCAGATGAGATCAAAATTAAGATCCAAAATATATTCTTGCAAGTACTTGACGATTTGACGAATGGTCGAGAACCTTTCTTGAAATATAGGAGACAAAGCTTTGAAAATTGCACAGTGAAAGATGGAAGGTGGGTTGCGGAAATTATTTTTGTTGGCCCATTTGCTGTAATTGATTATTATGATTCAAATTAGGTTGCAATTCAAATCAGATGATGTTTCTTTGTCTGTTATAAAGTCTGGAGTTCGAAGAAGTCATGGGAGATTCAAGCTGATTCTGTATATTTTGAAGAAAATTCAAATGCTGTTGGAAACAAATACGAAAATGACAAAGAGGTAACATATTTTTTATTATTTCATTCCATTAATTGACTTGATAGTTCATAGACGTGATTGAATATTACATAACACCTCAGTCACATTTTTTTTTCTAAATATAAGTGATACTTCATGAAATACATTCGACTTATTAGGAGATAAAAATGGCTTGCCCCAAAAGAGATTTCTAAATTCATGTGTTTCTATAACAGGGAAATATTTTATCAACTGAAACACCTCATTGGAGATCAAAGGATCACCGACAGAGCCATCAACTCTATAAGCTGTCTTCTGGATGTTGGAATGTGGGCCCTCAACATTGTGGCACAAAAAGGACTCGTGTTTGGAAATCTCAAGATACTTTTGGCATCCGGGGAAACCATCAACTGTAATGTCCCAGGTAAAACAGGCTTACGTTTTATGTAGCCCCATGTAAATTTCATAAATGAACATGGATTGAACATTGTGAAGCTTTTTTACTCGTGCTGTGTAAGCTGTGATCTGACATCAGCTTTCTTTGGGTAAAAGATTTGCCGAAGTGAAATCAAAATGAAAAAAAAAAATAAATATATAGGGTGAGTCAAAAATGTGTACCGAGCTTTCTGGGGGTGATAGAACATTGAAAAATAAGTGTAGTTTGATGATTAAACTCATGGCCCAAAATGCATATTAAGGGAGATATATCCTTCCAAAGTTGATAAAATTAAAATAATTTCTCCGCATAACTTCTGAACGATGAAAGCCACCCGATTGAAATTTTTTTGTGCATGAATGTATGTTGTCAAAATACATTTTTTCGTCACTCTTCCACATTTCTCATATTGTTATAAAGGGTGTTTTCAGAGGGTGAGTCATGATTTTTTGTAGAAAACTTTTTTCCCTGTATTATTTTCGGTGAAAAAACAGGAGCATTCGAATGGAGCGAAGAAAATTACATGAAAAAGGTACTCTTATTCAAATACAAAAAAATTGAGCCGTTCGTGAGATATTTGAGTACATGATATCAGCAGATTGATTTTATATTCATCGCGAGATTCATCGGTATAACAATATTTTAGCAGGCCATGATGAATAATTTTGTTCTCAATTTTGACGTTCATGTCATCAACATTCGAGTCAACATTGTTGTAGTCGATTTGTTCGTGTGGTTTTTCTGTGTCATTTATCACTGCGATTATCAACTGAGATTTTAAGAAATATGGCAGGTTATTCGTTCTCTGAACAAACTGATATGCTTCTAATGCTTGGCGAGTGCTTCGGAAATGCAAATGCTGCTAAAATATCGTTATACCGATGAATCTCGCGATGAATAAAATCAATCTGCTGATATCATGTAACTACAAAAACTCAAATATCTCACGAACGGCTCAATTTTTTGTATTTGAATAAGATTACCTTTTTCATGTAATTTTCTTCGCTCCATCAAATGCTCCTGTTTTTTCACCGAAAATAATACAGGGAAAAAAGTTTTCTACAAAAAATCATGACTCACCCTCTGAAAACACCCTTTATAACAATATCAGAAATGTGGAAGTGTGACGAAAAAATGTATTCTGACAACATACATTCATGCACAAAATTTCAATCGGGTGGCTTTCATCGTTCAGAAGTTATGCGGAGAAATTATTTTAATTTTATCAACTTTGGAAGGATATATCTCCCTCAATATGCATTTTGGGCCATGAGTTTAATCATCAAACTACACTTATTTTTCAATGGTCTATCACCCCCAGAAAGCTCGGTACACATTTTCGACTCACCCTGTATAATAAAAATAAATAACTGAGTCAAAACCTTCAGATGAGAAAAATTCTCCTACACTATAAAATCATTATTCAAGTAAGGAAGTTCTAAGCCTACTTTCGAATATAGAAATGGATTCACTATTTTTTATAGCATCAAGTAAATGATTGTTTTTCCAAGTGTGTCTACCACGACGTAAAATAAAAGTAAAATTTGTTTTACATATACATTGCATTGAATTTGGGTCACGGATTATTTATGAAATCAATTTTACTTCTCAATCCTGGAAAAATATTTCATTTTATATTTTATATCATCAGCTGATCTGCCCTCTAGGAAGCTACTGGAATATTTAAATGAATTCTAATGGCATTAGAAGTATCTTGTTATTGCATGTGAGCCTACTAAATTCGAATGAAACCGATTTTTTTTAAACAAATTGGAAAAACTCGTTTTTTTAAAAAACTTTGACACCCTCCATTCCGAAACCTACGCATCCTTGGAAGAAGTTCTATGGGAACTATTCCATCGATACTATTTTTCTTACAATATCAATGAAACGCCCTGTACATTCAGGTACTCTCATTCCTCAAGACATCGGCGAGATCATCGAAATCCAATCGACCGCCTACTTCATCCTGGTGGTCGAGAAAGAGTCCATCTTCCACAAGCTGATCGAGGAGGACCTGCCCAACAGGCTGACCAGACCGTTCGTCATGATCACCGGCAAGGGATTCCCCGATTTGAACACGCAGCTGTTCCTGAAGAAGCTGTGGACGGTCATGTGCGTGCCGGTTTTTCTGCTGGTAGATGCCGATCCCGACGGCATCAATATCATGCTGAACTACCGGTTCGGATCTGTGGTGAGCAACTCGTTTTTTTTTTTTTGAATACTGTCTGTGAGGTCTTCGAGGAGGTGGTACATTCATTTTTCAGCTTTTCGTGGGATTTTCTCTCCTCGTTTCTGAAAAATAAAGTAGAAGTTATTGAAAATTATTTCGATATATTTGTAGTAAGGGCAGATTTAGGATCTGCCCCAAAATGTCACTGCGCTTGAAATTAAACCTTTAGATACCTAAAAGAGAAATTCTCTATTGGTCGGTGACACCTTGTTTTTGAAAATAACAAAATAAAGAAAAAATATACTGACAAATCAAAAGTAGCTGAACATATTCTTACTGAAAATGGACAACATATGGCCGATTGGGGTAATATTAAGATCATAGGGAAAGGAGACAACAACCAAAAACGGAAAATCAAAGAGTCTACTTGCATTCTCCTGAACGGAGACAATAATATTGCTTCTTGTTCAGTTGATATAGATAGAACTTGGCATCCACTTCTGAAACTTGAATATGAAAATGGAAAATTCGATATCAATTAATGAAAACACCTTGTAACCAGAATTCCTCCGTCAGCCAAATTGTCACTTTTCAGTGTCAAAATTGGAAACATCGAAAAAAGTTTACGAAGAAAAATATTTCAATTGTGTTGAGAACGGGAGCAGATTCGTTCCCGAAACGTCCACCAAGATAAGTAGAGGTTTTATTATTATTAAATATATTTGTATTTCCAAAAATTTTTTCAAAAACAAGGTGTCACTGACCAATAGAGAATTTCTCTTTTAGGTATCTAGAGGTTTAATTTCAAGCGCAGTGACATTTTGGGACAGATCCTAAATCTGTCCTTACTACAAATATATTGCAATAATTTTTAATAACTTCTACTCTATTTTTTAGAAACGAGGAGAGAAAATCCCATCAAAAGCTGAAAAATGAATGTACCACCTCCTCGAAGAACTTACAGACAGTAATAGAGAATTTCTCTTTTAGGTATCTAAAGGTTTAATTTCAAGCGCAGTGACATTTTGGGGCAGATCCTAAATCTGTCCTTACTACAAATATAATTGAAATAATTTTCAATAACTTCTACTCTATTTTTTAGAAACGAGGAGAGAAAATCCCATGAAAAGCTGAAAAATGAATCGTTTTTTTTTTCTTCTACGACCACTAGTGTAAGTGTGGATTCATGCAGCACCAATCAACAATTATCAAGCAATAATCAGCAAGTCACAAGTTGCTAAAACATTACCCTTCATGGTGGATTTATAACGTCAGCTCAACTAACAATTAAATTAACAACTGATGAAGTTGATTACATGGAAATCCCATTGGGGCTTTATAAACTTTCATTTGTCAATCAAACTAATAATCAACAACTGAGAAGATGGCCATCTTTCATCTTTATTTTATGACAGAAAATAAAGACCGCAAAAATATGAACTAGATCTTGTCTATTAATAGGGAGTTTCTAGTGTGTGTGAATTATTTTACTGATCCATACAGCATTGTCATCAAGAAGGGAAAAAAAGAAATCGTAGATTCAACATAAGGCCAATGATTAGAAATCGGTGTATACAAAAATATAATTCATTTTGCCGGACTGAATGCTCTCGAAACGATTCTCCGTCGTCAATTATTAAACTATTATCATGAAATATTTCTCAGGATTACAGAGGAAATCAGACATAACCAAAAACATTTGATGAATACTGTCTGTAAGTTCTTCGAAGAGGTGGTACATTCATTTTTCAACTTTTCGTGGGATTTTCTTTCCTCGTTTCTAAAAAATAGAGTAGAAGTTATTTAAAATCATTTCAATATATTTGTATAATTGTCACTGCGCAATATAATTGTCACTGCGCTTGAAATTAAACCTTTAGATACCTAAAAGAGAAATTCTCTATTTATCAGTGACACCTTGTTTTTGAAAAATTTGGAAATACAAATATATTTAATAAGAGTAAAATATAATTTGATGAATGTTCATTTATCACAGAACGGTTTCTTTACTCAGAACGTCAAGCACGAAACAATGAAAAACCCAATTCTTAATTCTGACGATCAAGTCATGGTGGATTTATGCAGCAATTTTAAGTTATAAGTTTCAAGTCGTAAGTTTCGAGTAATAAGTCGTAAAAAGTTCAATCATTGGTTTCCAATGTTCGCATTTATACTCTTCTCGTTAGTTTTAAGTTCTTAGTCATAAGATTTAAGTCACAAGAATTTCAACTCTAATTCAAACGACTAAACTGTTTGTATTTGCGCATGCGTTAAAATTTCGAATTTTGTGTTTTGTGCAATTTTCATACATCAGCTGTCACTCAAAATTGACGAATGAGAAAAGTCATCCTTATGTCATGACATTCCTCAATAATTCCTGCACAAATGTTATTTTTTCTCTTTACGACTTGAAGCTTATTACTTGAAACCTACGACTTGAGATTTATTTCTTATAATTGCTGCGTAAATCCACAATCAGTCGCAAAGCTCCAAATTCCTTATTTTCTTGAACGTAAATCGCAGCGAATTATGAACAAGAATATATTTCATATTTCATGAATCCAGATATATTTCATAAATTGATTTTCTATCCTAAAATAATCTAACTTTCTAAAATAATCTAAGTAAGGTTATAGAATTTTGGGTAAAAAAAACTGCTTCTTTCGCTGTACGTACAACTTCTCTCAGATGATAAAACTTGTATGTTAGCGGTTGAAGTCTTTTGAAATATCCACCAAGTATGACGTAATTCTCAACAAAAAATTTGTCGAACGGAATAAACCGAGCGATTTTCCCGCAATTTCTAGAATAACGCCCACGTGTCCCACCACTTGGCAGTGCCTAACGCCAAATGGCTGGGCGTGTTTCCCTCCGAGATAGCCGGCGCGAACGTCAAACGTCAACCGCTGAGCGCCAGAGAGGCCAAGATGGCGTCGCAGCTGCTGAGGACGCCCTACATGGCCGAGAACCCGAGGATAGCCGACGAGTTGAACGTGCTGATAGAGACGAACTGCAAGGCGGGCATCGAGGGTCTGATCAAGAGCGACGTGTATCTGAGCGAGGTGTATTTGCCGACCAAATTTTTCGACAAGGACTTTATTTGATGTCGAGCGGCACGGGGGAATTGTTTTTGTAAGTAAATGTGATCGTTTGATGGGCATTACACTTTATTTCACGAAACTTCAAGGTAGAAATCATTATTTAACTTTGATACACGCTTTGTAGAAGCTATCACAACTGTTCTGTTGTTTATTCCACTTGTTATTTTATCTTTTTGTCTCCGAATAAAGTCACCAAACACCAGTCACCAAAGTCGCAGTTTTTCGTATTTTTCTGAACTTTGATACACGCTAACTGGAAGCAAGACCGACTGTTTTATCTATTTGATTTTTCATCACCGTTACAAAAAAAAAAGTCAAACACAACATAGGCAATGAGCAACTAAAATACAAAGGTTAATTTGAGAAGAAAGCAATACAGGTTGTTCACAAAACAATCAGAAATATCTCAATAAACATATGACGGTATATGAGTAAATAGGCATAGCAAAAATCCTTGAAACTTTCCACCAACTACTAAATAATTGCTACAAATCGTGTCTACATAAATTATCGGAAATGATTTTGCAGCTCGTGGTCAACTAGTTGAAAAACCGAATGAAAAACTTCTAATTATTTGCGTATGAATTGAAAAAATTTTACAATTTTATAATGGGCTCCAGAACTTCACCATCTATTCTGGGTTGAAAGAAAGGCTTTGAGGTTCACCAGCAAAATTAGTGAAGTACGTAATCAGAGAACTTATCAGCAGTGATATTCATATATTTCGTTTTCTCTCTTTTAGTTCTATTATATTCTGTATCGATTGAGTTTCAGCAGGTTTTGGTTGAATTATCAGACTTCAATGTAAAATGATTATATGCATCTGACTCACTTTCAAAAATTTCTTTATTGTAGTTAATTTTGTATTCAGCATGAAAATCTTTATGAAATTGGTCCATGGACCGATCCGATTAAATCTTCAAAACTGATAGAAAATCTCTCATTTTTCTCTAGTTTTCATTGAAATGTTGTACTTTGCTTTTATTATTTTCACAATTTTTTTTTAAGCAAAATTTTGTATTATAAGAGCATTGTAAAAAGTTGTTAGGAAATTAGGAATTGCTTCCGGACAGCTTGGATGAATAAAGTTTGTTGAGTTTACTGTCAGTGATGATTCTTCTGTTATCAAAAACTTGTATACTGTATGTAAAAAAATATGTATACTGGGTGGCCCAATGAAAACGAAACGAGGCCGGTTCGACATAGTTATCGTTCTCAGAAAAAAAAAACGCTGGAACCGGTCGATTTTTATTTCGAGGGGAAAATATCACGTTTATCAAAATAATCGGCTAGTGATGGACAGAGTAACGCTTTTTCCCTTTCATCACTATTTCTCATTTTGTAGTTAGAACGATGTTCATCTAAGAAGTGCCTTATGTTCGTGTTTTTCAAATAAAGAAAATAAGAAGTGTTCAATCATAAGAGACACTCACCCTGTACTATGAAATTTGCATTACTCTGTATAAGAATAATTTTATTTTGTTTGACAAAAAATTTACACATTACATGCAAAAAAAATCCATTTCATTGAATTCTCTAGAAGCTGAAACAACTAAAAATTTTCTCATTCATGTGGAGAGACAAAAAAAACATTTCACTGAATTTCATTGGCTTTTGGGACATCATACACCTTCACCAGTTCCTCTACAGACATCCCAGTCTCAAGAGAGGAGGTGTATCCTGAAGTGGAAGAAGCCCCAGTGATTTCCATGGCGTGTTGTCTGTCATTTTCAATGATCCAATTGATCATCTCATAGTCGCTCACTGTTAGTTTGGCTTTTTCCAATGCCTCCGGACTAACTGAACAAAAGTCATCGTCAATCAACTTGTCTGGGAGGCCTAGGACTGATAGTTTCTTCTCGGCTGCAACTCCAGCTGTCAAGTCTGCGTAGCTCTTCTGTTTTGGAGGTATTTCTATTTTCTTCGTTACTGGTATGTTGATGAGGGAGGTGGTTTTGAGGAATTTACACAGATGACCTTTCCTCAGGAAATTCCTTTCAGGAAAGTAGAGGGTTTTCAGTATCATAGGGTCTGTATTTTCTTTGTTTGAAAAGTTATCTGTGCTATGGGTCAAATCTACCAAAGGAATGTTTTGGAGGTCTCTGCTTTCTGGATAATAGTGTCCCATATAAATAACGGAGTCCTGCGAGGGTGTCTTGTAAATACGTTGTTTGGTGTTGTACATTTCTCCTATGCTGGACTCATTTTCTGCACAGCTCACAGACAGATCCTGACTATGTTTCAGCCCTTTTTTCACTTTTGCTTTAGTTTTTCTGGGTTCTTTGTATTTCTTTGTCACTCGCTGTTTTCGCTGCTTTCTGGCAGCAACATTTTTTGTTGCCTGAAACACACAAACTTATGGGTTTGTACAACGTAAGTATCGACGACTGGCTCACTACAAAATTATTCATAGCTGCTGTTTCCAATAAAATAGGTACAAGAACTTTACGGTGTCACTCAATTTTCTATTCTGACATTTCATTATTAGTATTCATTCCTACAACAGCCTCCTCAGTTTTGTATTCGAAGTTATTTCGAAGCTGGAATTCCGAAGCTAGCATGACAAATAATGCTAAAATGGTTTTTGTTTTACATTAGGGTATATTTGAACTACTATGCCCAAGAACTACACGCACGTAGAAAGTTATAGCATGAGATGTTTATAAGATGGTGTGCGGATTGACACAAAGTTCAAAGAAAATCAATCTATATGGATGACAAGGACATGAAGAAACAAATAACAGCGGTTCGCACATTATACGTGGGCATGCGCTAGTCTAAATTGAGAAGCGACTTTTGCATAAAGAAGAGACATCGGATAAACGTCAAATCTGGGCGTTATCCACTTAGTAGATATCTATTATATATATGCTTTCATAACGTCATTTCGCCTCCGTGCATAGAAAAATCTAATCTAATAATAACTATATGGGTAACAACGACATGGAATCTGTAGCCAGAACAAAACAAATGAAAGCGGTTCGCAACTCATACATGCGCATGCGCTAGTCCAAAATGAGAAGCAACATTGACATAAGAAGTGACATCCGACAAGCGTCCAATCTGCGCATGCGCATATCTGTGTGGCGAACGTGCTGACGTTCATTTGTTTGGAGTCGATATCAACAACAACGGGTGTTTTTCATATAGTTATTATTAAATATATGAGAAAGTCTACCCTTTCTTTACTAGTTAGTGTATTCTATTTTTCAGCATTTTCGGGAACTGAATATTGATAAAATATAGATGGGAAAACGAAGAAATCGTCCTTCTAGCAATAGAGGAAATGAGGCGTCAAGAAGGGATTCGGAAAGAGAAGTATTTCTCCCAGAAGAGAAGTTAATGGGCCATCTTTAAATGCGGAGAATTCAAGTGAATTTCACAGATTTGTTGTATATTACTTGTCCGAGAGCTCTATGGATCAAATAAAATTTGATTGAAATGAATTGCATATTATTGAGTACTTTCCCAGAAAACATGTTATATTCCTTCGCTACCAGCAGAGACGAATTTATCACGTGGTGCAGCAAATGTAAATGCTCTAATCACCAAAAAGTGGGTAGAGAGTCGGATGATATTCACTCAAAACGGTGTTCATACCTCAGACGAATTGAATCAATGTACCAGTATTGTGTATCTTTTTTTGAAGCCAAAATACTTGTCGAGACACCTGATTGAACTCGGCTAGCGCCTCGGAACGTAACATTGGCCCCTGGGTAGGTAATAATGATACGAGTATTTGTATTGTGTTTAATATGATTAATACTTCCAGGAAATTTGTTAATATTTATTCACTTCATCAATAACGAACTTAACTACATGTCTTTTATGATAACATAACTTAGTACCAGGTCCTTTTTTACATCCATGAGATGTCATCAATGATGGATGACATTGTTCACAAAACACATGGACTATCATGTGACAGTATTCTTCAATACCTTTTGGGTAGGATATCTTTGTGTTTTGTATCATTCATGGCGAGATTCCTTCGCTTCTGGAAAGTAACTTTCAATAAAACAATGTGATAATATCACAACTATATATTTTATATACAGTATATACATAAACAAACTTATTGAGTCGATTCTCATAGTGAAGATCATGGAAAGCATTTCAGTGGAAACAAGGCACTCGAAGTCGTAAAATAACAAGAATATCATTGTTGGGAAATCATATCGAACGAATCGTGACTAAAACTGTTCAAACTAGTTATGCTAGGGGCGGAACTGGGGTTCGAAATTCTGAAATCGAGCTCGTTGAACATGGATCCATTTTCGGCGCCAGCTTTGGTATTATCATAAACGTTGAACAATTGACTGTACTCGTTATACTGGGTGAGATCGATATACTCGTCCGGGTAACTCGATTTGGAGTACATCTTGGTGTGGTAGGCGTCGAAGCCCTCCGCCGGGAAAGCAGCTTTGGCTTCGGCGGCCTCGAAGTTGGGGTGCGAGGCACTCTGCGGGTAGTAGTTCTTCTGCTGCAGAGCGAAGCTGCAATCGGGCTTGACGTCCGGATAGAAGCCGTGGTCCAGCTGGCTGAGGTTGTTGCTGAGCAGCATCTGAGCGGCGTCCGGACTGTGGCTCAGGTCGAATCTGCTGTTGCTGTTGGAGTTGCTCTCGTCATTGATCGGTGCGCTCCAGAAGCTCTCGCTCTTGAACTCTTTGTGGATCGTGCCGCTGCCGAGGTCTAGCAGCGTGGGCGGACTCCTCGAGGTGTCCTGCAGGTGGACGAAGTCCGGCTTGGCCGGCTGGTCCAGCTGGAAGATCTCCTCGGGCTGGAACAGGTCGGTGGAGATGTTCGGGAAATCGTACTGGGGGTTGATGGGGCCGAGGTCCGTTTGGTAGGGAGTTTCGGGGGTCCAGTAGGGCTCGGGGAGGTGGGGTTGTTGGTAGGCGATCGGAGAGGTGGGGTAGGGGTTGGGGGCGGCGGGGAAGGGTTGTTGGTAGCTGCAGACGCATTCGAAGGGGGGGCAGGAGCAGTAGCCTGAAATGAAGAGTGATCATGAGCGTGCTGACTGAACATCGGTTTTTCGTTGCAGGTGACTGAGTTAGCAATGTGTACCGGGAATATTCAAGAATTCGAGATTGTCTCGGAAAATGCCATATTTTGAGTTAAGAAATGAAAATCATCGAGTAGTAATATATAATCTGCCATTAACAGATAGCAAATTGAGAACGTGCTACATAGACATAATAGGAGTATATCTATAACATTTCAAAGCTACTCTCATTACACTTTTCTGCAATTTCTGCGTGGATAAGATGCAGTTTCTATCGAGAATCAGTAATCCAAGTGACGTTTCATGAGTATTATAAACTGTAAGAGAGTTTTGAAATGTCGAGCATCTATACTGATGCTCGATGCGAAGAATATTTTTTTCGCCTTTGTTATAAACATATTGGGAGATGTTGTAACAGGTGAATGACAAACATGGCGCCAGGCCGAAAATAGACATGTCAAAATATGATATTTTGCCGAAATAACTAATATTTTGATGAGAAAGAAATCCTGATGATTCAGAAAAAATGTAAAACTTTCGTAGTCGTAGGTGCAAGAATATACGGCAAAACCCTGTACAGGAAAAGTTATTTTGAAAAACACCGTTGCTATCCTCACCTTTCTCTTGTTCTGAAATTATCACTTGCGGATTGATGTTTCTTGGGACTTGATTGGTAATTTCTCTACACTGTCGTTTCGGTTCTCGCAAAGACATCAACTGAAATAAAAGAAATATACGTTAGATAATAAAATGTATCGTTGAGAAATCAATCAATCGTTGAGAATCGATTGGACAATTTCATTCTCAAGGATACTGTCTGAAAATGCTTCATACAAACAAGCTTGACACTAAATGGCAATTGGCGATGAAAAAACATCTTCATCAAAAACAAAAAGCATATCCCAACACCAGTTCATCCTCCAAAAGATTATAAGAGTTTTTGGAAACCAAAAGTTTCGTGTCCTACGAAGTCACCTCAAGTAGATAATAACCATGTTTGACCCGAAACTAAATATCACCATTCAATGTAGCATCACCCTGTCATTATCTGTACTAAGTATAGACGAGTGCAAGCACATGGTTTGTCAGTGTCGACTGCCTTTGGGCCTCATCCCAGACCGAGTAATAACAGCTTTCACGACGATTCTGCGATTGATCTATAATTAAAACCGTGTGGTCAACTTATCCCGATAGTTATTCTATTTATTTTGATGAAATCGATGAGTCGAGAAGACTGATCAACCGGTTATTAACCAGATGATGCCTACAAATCTGTGTTTTGCTCGAGGAGGATCAATTTCGTAAGAGTTGTATAGAGTGTGTGGAGATTGTATTTTGCTGAGGATATCAGCCTGCTTCTGGTTAGACGACAATAGGCACGAATAAGATCTTGATAACCTCAAAAGGTTAACGACGAGTCTATGTCAACCAAAGATATGATATTATTTATTCTCTACTAGATAGAGCTTAGCGAGAGAGAGGAATTGCAACGATCGTAAGAAAATCTCAGAAACTCATTTCCAACTCGTTTCTTATGATATACTAACGATGTACCAGAACACTGGTGGAGTTGTTAGATGGTGACACAAAAATGAAAACAAAATCAGTATTATTGATAATTGCACAATCAGTGCTATAAAAATGTTGATTCAGAAGTAGTAATTTAGGTTTCTTCTCAATTTTAGATCGAACTACATAATTACAATCTCAAAATGTCAACTATTTGTACAGAAATCTATAGAATTGTCACCATCATCTGGGGAAAATCACTCAAATGTCGGTTGTTAGATGGCGACACAGAAAATGAAAACAAAATCAGTATTATTGATAATTGCACAATCAGTGTTATAAAATGTTGATTCAGAAGTAGTGATTCAGGTTACTTCTCAATTTTAGATCGAACTACTAATTAAAATCTCAAAACGTCAACTATTTGTACAAAAATCTGTAAAAATGTCACCATCTTCTGATAACTATCAGGCCATTATAGCGGAAAATAGCGTTAGCGTTCTTGACGAAGCAAAACACGATCAGTGACTGCACCAGAGTTTCGTACATCGCTGATAAACTATATTATGCAACAGGCGCCAAGAATAGATTTGACGGAAACAGTGATGCCAACCTTGTTCCCGAGCGCCGCTTCTTTGGCGAGCAGTACTGCCAACCCCCTGACCCTCCTGCCGGTGCCCAAGGTCCGCCTGGCCTCCGACGTGCTCTTGGCCTCGGGTCTGGGGTGGTCGTGCATGCCCTTGGCCTGGAAGAAGATGGCGTGCTCCGTGTGCCTCCAGAAGTGCGTCACTGGGTAGCCGCAGTGGCCTCGACACGGGAGGATCTCCAATCGGCCCGTGCACTGTCGGTTCGGGCAGGGTTTGCCTGCGAGAAAGCGAGGTTAGGTTAGGTTAGCGATCGAAGCGTCGTGAATTGACCTCTTCAGGCCATGAACTAGGTATATTGGCATGTATAATTGTGCCATACTGTGTATCATACTGTTCTATTCGTATCATAACGAAATTTAATTCTATTTCGATTTAGTTCTAGTTATAATAAACAAATTATGAAGTTCTGACAATTAATTGAGCGTCAAGGTGGATATAGGATGGTGGTAAATCTTCAATTGTTTCTTTTCAATACATGTAGACCTGTCAAACGACCTTACTAAGGCCGCACGGTTTGATCATAGATGGCGATACGATCGTCGATCGTGTAAAGTCAAATCCGCTTTCATTGACAATGACGGATATCTGACAGCGACGTATAGCTAACGGTTCAATATTTGCAATCGAGTTTAGTTCGAAATCATGTTTTCAAGAGTTTCCAAGAAAATATTCGAGATCGACTGAGGTGATGTCATCAGTGTGGAACTTGGGCAGCCTTAGTCAGGTATCGAAATTCGAGTTGATCGAGTAGGCAGCAGTCTACAACTTTTTCTAGTGGCTGGGTATAGGGAGTTGGAACTTAATCTACATAATAGTGACCGTATTCAATTCCATCATCTATGTTGTTCTCTTTTAAATGCAAACTTCTAGCTTTTTCTATGTGGTCGCCTAAGCCACGTGACGTGGCTTCGATGAAAACCATCGCACCTTTCTGGAGGTCACAATTTTCACAACTTATAGAACCTAACAACCACTTTATTGACACTGTAACTTTATACTTCCTGAGGTAATTTTGCACTCTTCATGCGATGGTTTTTTTCGATTTTTTTTCTTGGTACTCACGTATTTCGACCTCAGGAACCCGAATTTCACAATAAAAACGTGCGCAAACTTATATTTTCCGAGATATTCCAGGAAAAAGTATGAAAATTAACCTTCTTTCTTCGGCTCGTCTTGGGTAGGCATGGAGTTTCTTTTCTCACACAGGATACTCTTTATACCTGCCTTGAACATTCGAGATGTCAAAAAGAAGGGAAAACATCCTCGAATTTGTTAAATCAACGTTCTTTAGCATCTTGGAGGAAGGTGGATCCAGCATGTTCCATATGAACGGCGCTGTCAAATGAGAATCTACGTCAGAATCACTAGTTCTGTGAGTCGAAATATCACAGATTGACATTTGACAGCGCCGTCCATATGACAGAAGGATTCATCAAAGATGCTAAAGACGATGAATTGAACTTCTTAGAGGATGTTTCTCCATCTTTTTAGCTTCTAGAATGTATAAGGAAGATATAAAGAGTATCTTGTGCGAGAAATGAAACTTTGAATGGCTATGGTGCCTACCCAAAACACATCGCATGATAAGTGCAAAATTACCCTTTCTGAATCTAAATAATCTAATCTAATCATTTCTTTCAATGTTAGGAGTATATCTTTGGGCAAGATAGTGATCTCGCTTGGTCAGCGAGATTATCGTGCTTCTAAAAGAAGACGACGCTCTCGCTTATTTGCTCAACTCGAATACTAACGATACACACCGAACAGACCTTGTTGTTTTTTCCTGGCTTTGTCGCAAATGGCCGGCCTGAGATGCACGGTATCGCCGTTGGAGAGGGTGCACCTCAGGGAGCACACCAGCACCCCCAAGCAGCTCTTCTTCAGTATGTGCACGTTGTGGTTGTTGGTGTTGCGCATGGCCCATCCGGAGGAGTGTCTCTTCGCGTCCTCGCTGTCGGCCCTGTAGACCAGCCGACAGTGGCCGTCAGCCCATTCGGAGAAGGGGTCGTAGTCGTCGATCCTCGGTATGGAGCTGTCGTTGATGTCCCAGTCGCTGGTCGGGGTGGAATACGCCCGGCAGTTCATGCCAGGGGAGAGGGGCGTGTGCCTATACCGAAGGAAAGTCGTCGTTAAAAATGATCTTTCAACTATATACCTTCTGATATTTTTTTTTCATACTGGGTGGCCCAATGAAAACGAAACGAGGCTCTGGTACCGGTCGATTTTTGATTCGAGGGGGAAATATTTTGCGCATGTTTTTCACTTCAAACCCCTCGGAGGGGTGAGCTCCAACCCTTGGATCTCAAATGGGATAAGGGGTCAAGTGATACATCACTTCGAAGGTAATCGAAATCTCTTTCCGACGCTTCCTTGTTTTTGGAATTCAATGCAGTAGTTCTCGAGAAAACACGTTTATGAAAATAATCAGCTAGTGATGGAAAGTAACGCTTCTTTCCCTTCCATCACTATTTCTCATTTTATAGTTAGAACGATGTTCATCTAAGAAGTGCCCTATGTGCGTTTTTTTTTTGATCCTGTCCTATCCAACATTACATGAAGAATCATTCATTTCGATGTCATGATTTCATGTTTGTACATTTTTTTTTATCTGTGGACAACACGAAAGGGAACATCGCGATAGCCATCGGTGGAATTTTGGGAGAGAAGGAAGGTGTTGGAATATTTCTCGAAAGTTTGGAGGTTGTAAGCATCAGGAAAGACTTCACTAGGCAAAGAATTCCACAACTTTGCCGTTCTATTAATGAATGATGCTTGGTATAGCATAGCGATGTTCGACAGGTCTAGAGCCTGACAGTGTAGGGGTAACCAGCTTGAGCTCGTCTGGTTTGTCTACTAGGAATCGCACGTGGTGGCATAATAGATGATATTTCCGTTGAGCACCGACCATGGAAGTACCTATGGAAAAGGCAGAGATCGCCGACCTTTCTACGATGATCTAGAGACGTCAATGATTTGGTGAGTGTTGTGTCATCGACTAGGCGAATAGCTCTCTTCTGAATTGAATCTAAGAGCTTAAGCGTATGTTTGGGGGCTGAGCTCCAAACATGTGAGCAGTACTCCAGGACAGGTCGAATTTGTGCTTTGTAGATCATAAGCAGTTGCTGGGATGTGAAGTATCTCTTCGCACGGAAAAGGAAACCGAGTTTTTGTGAAGCAGTTTTCGCAATGGACCTCACATGATCGTCCCATGAGAGAGCACTGTTGGTGGTGACACCCAGCATGGATATTGACGACCTCGTAGGAACAGTTTATACCCGACATCATCAAATTGGGCATTGTGTGATCAGCCTTCTTGGTGAACATACAAGCTTGAGTTATCGTTGCATTGAACTGCACTAGATTCTCAGATCCCCATTTCAGAATTCTTGTCAGATCCTCATTTAAAGCATCAACCTGTCTTCGCCTTGCACCTCTGGCCTCGTTGGATGATATAGGGGCTCTAGAGGATTGAGGATTCGTATTTCAAGTTTTTGTATTAGCCACCAGTGATTGTTACAGTTAGGAATGAAATATGTTACCGAATTTGTTGGCTGTAGCAGCTGAAAAATTAGCCAAACGAAAAAAAAAATTCTCAGAGCGTATCGAGAGATAAAAAGCAGTTTCTGTTTATGACGATATCCATCATAAGGAGATTCGTAGGACTCGTGAGAAACCATCAATAACCATTCGGATTTTTCCGCATACATAACAATGCCAGTCTGACACTCGTTATGTATGACCCCCAGTAGAAACGTCGGAGTCCGCCCACCTCACCATCGGTGAGGACGCCCTCTCTGCGCCCCGCAGGGCCAGATTATTAAACAATCGTAAATTTATCCGACGCCAGGCCTACAATCAATAGAGTTTCGATTAATTACATGATATCTGATCATAAACAATCCACATGACAACAGTGTCGGCCCGGATAACGGTTGGCGAGCGTGTTTTGTTTCGTTGTGGCTGGAAGAAGGCCGCCTGAGATTAGATAAGCGAAGTCTTCGTCTTTATCGGAATCGACGCTGCGGTAGCAAAAATATGATCATCGTGTTATATTCTCTACTAGATACACCTTTGCCTCGTCGAGTCATGAGAAGAAGAATCGATTCGTCCGGATGTGTAACAAAGTAAGGTGCAATTTTGCCGACACTCAGCTGTTATTTGGAATTTGTTCATCATCGTCCAATAACGTACCTATGGAATGATATGTTCTGATTTTTTTTAATCTATTAGTACAGCCGTATGTGCTGAACACGAAATCATGTCGAACAAAGATTCAAAATTCTTCCTTGGCGTGATGGGCTCAACCAACTAGGATTATTTACCAATTTCTAATTTTCAAACAACAAGTAGAACTGTTTTATCACACTTATGGATCAATAATAACTCCAATTTATCAATATAACTCGATTAATCAATCAATCAATATAACTCCATTTCAAACATAATAGAGATTGATATTTTTTCTGAATCTCTAACTACCTTTGTGAACAAACTTTGTACCATCATCTAACTGATATGTTCAGTATTTTTTTTTATATACACATACAACATATTTCTACTGTATTGTATTGAATTGCAACATCATGACATATTTAGTAGTATATATGTGAAAACTGTTTCTGAGTTCGTCCCGTTTGTATTCCTTTTGTGAAAATAAATAAATATAAATAAATAAATGAATAAACTTCGCTACAAACAATAAATTTTGAGTGAATAAAAATGTCGTTCTTCTCAATACAAAGCAACAATGGCAGGGCACATCAAAATCCTCTCTCCTCCTCTCTCTCTCTTTCTCTCTCTAAGCTCTATCTAGTAGATAGTATACAGGGGGTTGGGATGAAGTATGGAACCAAGTAAATATCTTTTGAACGAAAATAACGATATTTATGAACATTTGCAGGTGAGTTTAATGGAACAAAATGCTTCTGATGTACATTTTTTTTGTTGATAATATACTTCTGGTTTAACCGGAAATGCCATCAACTTCTTCAATTTAAATGGGACACCCTATATATTTTTACAGATTTTGAAAAAGCTCGTTATTTTGAATCCATACATACTGAGTTTAGTCCGTGAAAAAAATTGTAAAAACGAGGAATATAGATAGCACTTTAATCAACCTCCTTTGAGTTTTTTGCATTAGAGCAAAAAACTATTCAGATAAACTAATTGATATTGTTTGTAAGCATAGTAATGAATAAGCGAGTACTCTTTTGTTCTCCAAGTGTCAAATTCTGATTGACGGAAATGAATTTTATAATCACCATAACCGATCATCATTAAAATTTCAATACGCTCTTTTTCACTTGATTGAACCATTCTTAATTGTATGATTTGTAAATTTTACGTTTATTTATTACTATATGCATACAAACAACATCAATTAGTTTAACTAAATAGTCTTTTGCTCTAATGCAAAAAACTCGAAGGAGGGTAATTAAAGTGCTATATTCCTCGTTTTCACAAATTTTTTCACACCAAACTCAGTATTTGCAGGTCATGAGCATCAGGAAAGACTTCTCTAGGCAAATAATTGATGAATGATGCTTGGTATATTTGGTATATAGAGTGACAACAGGAATCGAGCCCGAAGATGTATATAGATTACCAGCCTGAGTTTTCAACACGATTTATATTTTTTTTTTTCTAAAAAACAAGGTGTCTCTGACGAATTTCTCATTCATCAGCGATTTGATAATGCGGTTAAATCCCAAGCACAGTGACATTTCGGGACAGTTCATGAATATGTCTTGCAAAATATATATTGAAATAATAGTTATACTTTCTATATATCATTGTTTTCAGATTAGACGAGAGAAAATTCCGATTACCTAAGAGACGGTTCTGAGTTTGTATTGATATCGAAATGCTCCACTCAGAAACAAATGAAACATCCTACAGAAACTTATCTAGGAAAGTGGCGATACTTTCTTATAGTTTTCTCGTTCAGTCGCCTATTGATATCTCCATAAGATTTCCACATGAAATTTGTTTTTTTTCCTGATTTTCTGGCGTAAATGAGACCTCGTGATATCAGACGCCTTGTATACATAAGTGAAGCAATAATTAAATATCCAAGACTGACACTACAAATTTCTAATTTTACTGTATACCTAACTATAATCATTGTTGTTTCATGATGTTGTATACTTCCCAAACCAAATTTAAAAGAAAAAAATATAGTTTTTTAACATTGTTTATGAAATCTTCATAGCATGCAAACTGTGCTCTTGAGAAACAAGGTTATTTCAGTCCGACAGGTGGATGTTTATCGATCATAGATTTCATGGTCTACAATGGAATAATTTTTTGTCAGATATATAGCTTGTTGAAATTCAAGAAAGAAAGACCGGTTTTATATATAAAAAGTTCTCTTACGATATGAAATAATATGTTCCCCATTTTTCTCTTCGTTGTATAACCCGACTGAATACGCGAAAAAATGTAATTTCCCACTACCCTAAACCCTAAACCCTAAACAACTTTTATTGCTTCAATCACGCCCGTTCAACAATAACCAATTTTAAAACTACTTAACTGTGACGAATTTACATCGTTTAAAATCATTCGCTGGCGAAGTAAATCATCCGGTATCGAATTTCCCTCGCTAATTTTACAGATTCGAACGATTCATTGCGATTTCCGCATCATCGAGCTAACATTGTCGATGGCTGGTACTTGAAGCGTGGTAAATACACCCTCGAAAAGAGGGGGATGCTAAGCCGATGGACTGTGCAGGAGATATCAATAGGATATCAGCGAGAAACCTCACGAATCGCCTTTGGTAATCTAACGAGACGCACCTTAATCTATACAGGGTTGGGATAAAGTATGGAACCAAGTAGATATCTTTTAAACGAAAAGAACGATATTTATGAAAATTTGCAGGTAACTTTATCAAAGGAGGTTGACTAAAGTGCTATATCCCTCGTTTCCACATTTTTTTACACTATAAACTCAGTATGCATGAATTCAAAATAACGCAAGCTCTTTCAAAATCTGTAAAAATATATAGGGTGTCCCATTTAAATTGAAGAAGTCGATGGCATTTCCGGTTGAACCAGAAGTATATCATCAACAAAAAAATGTACATCAGATGCATTCCGTTCCATTGCACTTACCTGCAAATCTTCATAAATATCGTTCTTTTCGTTTAAAAGATATTCATTTGCTTCCATACTTTATCCCAACCCTGTATAGGGTTTTTCATTGATATTGTGGAAATTTTCAGAGGTTAGATTCCTCACTGAAGAATGAAGAAATAGTTCTCGAAAACTTTTTTCCAAAGACGCGTAGTTTTCGAGATACAGGGTATCACAATTTTACAAACAAAAGACGCACCTTCACCAATTATTGAAATAAGTTTTCCGTGGATTTTATTGAAATTTAGTAGGTTTGTTTGCCATAGTTGTGATAGTCATGATAAAAATATCGAGCGAATGGAAACAATAAACAGAAATATTCAATGTTTGTTTCTATTCACAGAGAAATATCTTTAATTTTTATCTCGGAAACAAAGCAAGATGAGTGGAATAATTCACGATATTACGAAAAAGTTGTATTTTAAATTGTAAAATCTTGAAGAAAAACAGTGCCGGAACATTTTTCTCTCATATTATCAGCTAAATTACCTTCAAGAAAGCTACTGGTATAATTTAACAAATTCTAATAATAGCATCAAAAGTAAGTATCTTATTTCATGTCAAACCTACTGAATTTGAAGGAAATTGAAACGAGTATTTCTTTCATGAATTGGGAAAAAACATTTTTATATAGAAAATATCCTGTATTACGAAAACTACGTGTCTCCGAAAGAAAGTTTATGAGAACTATTTTTTTTAATTTCTCAGCACCTTTTGATCTCTCAAGTTGTTAGTGACACATCATTTATAGAATATACAGGGTGGTCCAGTTTATGATAGCAAAAATTGAAAATGAACTCCAAAAACTTGATTTTGCAAATCTCAGGACTGTGAAGTGTTTTTGAAGTACTTGGACACTAAAATGATCGATACTGGTATATGTTGGCGTGCTGAGTAACTTTCGTCAAAATTGCACAGTGGCGTAGATACAGGGAGGTTGTTCAACCCCCCTCCATTTCCAATGTGACTGGATTTTTTTTTCCCAAAGTTTCAATCAATCCAATCAATTTTATTAAAAAAAAAAGATATACACTCGTGAAATTTCGATTTGAGGTCTAGTTTTTGTCCGAAATTGTCGAAATATAAGCGATTATTTCTAGGGAATCTTTCATATTGCATGTTTTTCCTTGTCATTTTTCTTTATCAAAAATGTATAGCAGATTACTTCAATCAGGTAGGTACATATTATATGTTTTGTATTTATTCTATATTTCAATTTTTTTTATAATTTTTGATGGTTTTTGCCATATTTTATGTTGTTTACAAGTTTGAAATACAAACATATTCATAAATAAAAATGACTTTTCAAGCTCGTATCTAAATCTCAACTATTGATGATGGAAAATTTGAAATCTCATTCAAATTATGATTATATTTAGAATTATAATAATATTATGATAAATATAGATTACATTACTTGAAAAACCTTGATATTCACAACAAAGGAAGTTTCATTTCTAAATATTTAATGATAACATTTATTCAACAATAAAAACGTAACTAGCTCTTTCAAAATCGAGTATAATTTATAAAAATTCATTCATCAATGAACTCTGATACAGGCTCGTATATTGTAACGCTAGAAACAAGTATTTGTATTTATTAATCAACTCCGTTTTGCTTTTCAAGCATACACATCATTGTTGATTGTGAGTAAACGAATCCTTATAAGAATGACCATTTTTGAGGTTAGGAGTGCCAAAAAGTACTTACAATATTACCATATCTTCCGGCACACAAATGTTGGGTAGTCCAAAGACGAACGAGTCACACCAAACCACACAAAAAACTCGATACGAATAACCGCTGAAAAGCGTCACGAATCGTCACAGCCTGTCGTCACGACCTCTCCCGAACACGCCAGTGCGTCAACTGACGACCCGCGAGACAGGCACGCGCCGTCCGCAGGGCGTGGGCGGGTCGCATCCCCTCCGCGCCAATCGCAGCGCTGCGTCACGCCCCTTCGCTGCCGGTGTGCGACACCTGACCGGGGCAGCGCGCCGCATTGGACGACGCGGATTCTCAGGTGCGGGGGGCGTGTTCGGCGATTGGGGTTGTCAGTTTTCCGATGGGGATTTTCTACGATTGCACGATTTTTAAGGTGTTTTTGTTTTTGGTGTGCCTGCGTGTGACGAATATCAGATAATCGACAGTTCAAACATGGCTGTGTGAATGTCGCTGCCGGAGATCTATGTTGAACGAAGCACGAAGAAGAAGAATAATCATTTGATGATGCTAATTTACGCTGCAAAAACATTGAAATAATCGAATATTGAAATATTGGAAACAAAAATATTAGCAATGACCATTTTTTTTTCAGTTGAAGTTTTATTGCAGAAAATAGAAATGCAGGTGCTTATATTTTAATTTTTGATAATTTATCAATTATTATTGAAGTCAAAATCGATCGAATCAAATGTATACAAAGTGTGATACATTGTTGGCAAGACGATTTTGAGTAGAAATCAAAAATTACAAATATAAACAGGGTGCTGTTTGAAATAAAAAAGTCAGAGTCACTTTTGGTCGAGCCGGAAGTGGCTTCCAGTTTTTGTTTTTCTCAGTTGAAGGTTCTTGAACGAATCGGAGGTCATGATTTTTTTTTCAAATTTTTATCTTTCGAAATGGTTGAGATAATCCATTGTAAACAGGTATACTGGGACACCCGGTATATAAGAAAATTGTGTTGTGTTACTCAAAAAAAACAAAAGGTGATTTTGAACAGATTTTCAACAGAATTGGGTGAATATTTGCTCAATATGAGTGAATCCTATTGAAAAAGTAAAAAAAAACATACCTATTGTATATCGTCTTCGAGAGCAGTTTCGATAAATCTCGTTCATATTCTTATATTGAAAATTTCTCATCCAGTATAATAGCTGACATATTTCGAGGATGGAAAATATTGCGAAAAACACACTCAAAACTGATTTACATTCTCCATCAGTGCTAATTCAAATCCACTTGGTATAGTCAAAGTCAAACGACATTCTCTGAGACAATTTACTTACTTCTGATGACGCAGTACTTATTTCATTATCAAATTCCTCCCTCACAACTATTTATCCTCGAGTAGTGATCATCAGATAAATATGATGCCTCCATAAATTTCAATTCGATATTGATTATTCGATAAATACTGATTCTTTGTGTGACACTTTGGAAAAGATCATTTAGAATCTGTCCTCACTACAAATATTTTCATTCTTTGAGGCGAAAGAGAGAAAACCTCGAAGATCTGTAAAGATGACTATACTGAGTATATACAGGGTGTTACAGAACTATGGGATCAAACTTCAAGGGGTTCAACCACTGATTTTTTCCATTTGGTCCACGAAACTCCAGTAGAACTAGAGCAAGACTTAATTGGACGAATTACAGCAGCATTTGAAATCATTCAAAACGAGGATCAAATTTTTAGTCAAGTAAGCCGAAATCATGTGCGTATATATATATAGTATATATATAGAACTGATCTTCATTTAGATATTTCACATACACCTGAAGTATATTCTCTAAAATACTATACGAGATAGAGATCTTTATCAGATATATAATGATGAAAAATATGGTATCGGCAATTTCATAATAGCATCTTGATAACTTTAATGAACGTTGATTTTACGTTATTGGTGAAAGTTAATTGAATCGAGCAAATATGGCTTTTCATTAGGTATGATGTATGAACTCTGGTATGAATTATATACTTACAATTTGCAGAAATGACGATCATCTTTCATGTTCACATACCTTTCGCTTATACAGTATGTCTTTCGGAAAGTTGGCCTCGCATGATTTATTCATAATTTATTTTGAAATTGGACTTGGGCGTTGAGAAGGAAAAAAAATGAGCCTGTAGTTATGTTCATTGAGTAATTTATTGACCCATCTGAACCTATATACAGTGTCATTCACAAAGTCAGTATATGGAAATGAAGTTTGAGCTGAAAATCGATTTCGACACATGTCAAATTGAACAAAATTACTATGAATTGGCAAAATGTGGGCTTAGATAGCAAGATATCGAAAAAAGTTGCTAATACCTACAAGTTCACGATTATCAGTTGATGACTATCAGAAAAATACAATATTTCTGAAGTATTATATCATCACCTCACTTCCTGATATAACTGTTGGATGCTAACCATCATCAATGTAACAGAGAGTGTTCTGGCAAACAATTTTTTTTTTCAATTTCATGCTATCTGGTGTGAAGAAAACGAGATTTTTGTCTCAAAATCATCATCGAATTACAAGTGTATGATGAAATTGAATTCTATGCAACTTTTTCGAATACCTTTTTTCGATATCTTGCTATTTAACCCCACTTTTTGCCTATTCATATTATTTTTGTAGGGACTTTATCAATGGCACTGTATATATCCGTGAACACAACACCAGCAGATAAGAAACCAGATGGTTATAATCAAAGAACCGTAACGACGATAAAGACCAATTATAGTGCGTATATAAGTATATATTAGTATGGCACGCGCCGCCTACAGATTATTATTATTATCATTCAGCATTTGCTTGTATTCTATTTCGCAGAGAGGGATTATTGAATAAAAAAATTACACCCGGTAGACTGTTCCGATGTCAAGCGATATGAAAGTTGATAGTGGACATTTTCCTCTTATCCATACCTACTGGGTGGCCAAATGAAAACGAAACAAGGCCGATTTGATATGGTTATCGTTCTCAGAAGAAAAAAAAACGCTCGAACCGGTCGATTTTTATTTCGAGGGGGAAATATTTTGCGCATGTTTTCAAATTTTTCACTTCTAACCCCTCGGAGGATTGAGCTCCAACCCTTGAATCTCAAATGGGATAAGGGTTCAAGTGATACATTATTTTGAAGGTATTCAAATCTCTTATCGACGCTTCGTTGTTTTTGGAATTCAATGCAGTAGTTCTCGAGAAAACACGTTTATGAAAATAATCGTCTAGTGATGGAAAGTAACGCTTCTTTCCCTTTCATCACTATTTCTATTTTGTAGTTAGAACGATGTTCATCTAAGAAGTGCCTTATGTGTTTTTTTTTTCAAATCCTGTCCTATCCAACATTACATAAAGACTTCAGTAAAATGCTCACCTTGTTTCGTTTTCATTGGGCCACCCATATATTAATGATCAGCATCAAAACCTGAAACTTTTCTCTCATCAGACTCGACAAGTATATAGATAATTTTTCCACCACTATGGTCACGGAACCTGTCATTATCTACTCTTTTTCAAAAAGTGTGCAGAGACTTTTCTTCACCAAGGCAATTTCCAACATTTTATTTACAAGTATTAGTTCATAAACAGGAAGCCATTCATTACTATATCAAACTGAATACAAATCACTGTTATGATAATATACGATATCCGTATAAGAAATGCGTATTGACACAAAACACAAAATTTCAGAACAACAGCCAATTGCGGATTCATTGACAGAAGTAAGAGAGTGCCACTGCTACCAACATTTCGAACAGTAGAATATAAATATTTACAATCGAATAATAGTGATAGTAGGTTTATATTTGAGTTCCCTAGGACCATTATGATACACCGAGAAAAAAATGAGTGAAATTTCATCCAAATATCACTCAATAATGTCTCATTTTGGTCCAAGCCGGATTGAGTTGATGTTTCACTCTACAGGGTGTCCTTAAAAGGTCTTCACAAAAAGCTACCACATATTCTTCAGACCAAAACAATTCGATACAAGCAAACTTACCTCAGTAAAAAGTTGCTTAGTTTGGGCGCTAGACGGCTCTGAAGTTGAAATTTTCAAATCGATTTTGCTTCATAACTTTTGAACGGCTCATGAGATTTTTTTCAAATTTGGTACGTTGGCATAGACTCATCGGGCAATGAAACTCATATCATAATCATAATGAATATCATTCCATGGGCGTAGAACTTGATTTTTTCAGTAAATAAACATCTAAAACTCCTACGCCAATGGAAAAAACATCTACGAAATACGTTGCCAAATTTGTTGGAAGATTTACCACTCCAACATCGCGTAGATATGTGGTTTATGCACGATGGAGCTCCACCACATTTTTCGGTGGATGTTAGGAATTTTTTAAACCAACAGTACCCAGACAGATGGATAGGTAGAGGTAATGATGCACCTGTGAATTGGCCACCACGTTCTCCAGACTTAACACCGATGGATTATTTTGTATGGGGTTATCTCAAGTCGACGGTTTACAAGACCCCTGTGAATACTGTAGAACAATTATGGCAACGTATCCAACAGGCGACGAATAATCTTACAGGCGATGAAGAAGTTATGCAAAGAGTACATTTCAACTTTTTGCGTCGTATAAATCTTTGTATACGTGAAAATGGTGAACATTTTGAACAATTTTTATGAAATATCTGTTAATCGTTTTATTATTAATTATGCTCTAAATCACTAAAATTGAAATTTTGTCGAAACCATGAGAGGAATCGACTTTTGTCAAGAGTACCTTTTTTGTATTGAATGAGTTGAATAATTTAGATTTCATATTGAAACTAATTTTTTTCCATTGGCGTAGGAGTTTTAGATGTTTATTTACTGAAAAAATCAAGTTCTACGCCCATGGAATGATATTCATTATGATTATGATATGAGTTTCATTGCCCGATGAGTCTATGCCAACGTACCAAATTTGAAAAAAATCTCATGAGCCGTTCAAAAGTTATGAAGCAAAATCGATTTGAAAATTTCAACTTCAGAGCCGTCTAGCGCCCAAACTAAGCAACTTTTTACTGAGATAAGTTTGCTTGTATCGAATTGTTTTGGTCTGAAGAATATGTGGTAGCTTTTTGTAAAGACCTTTTAAGGACACCCTGTATAAGAGCGAGTGAAATGGTAGTTCTATGAGAGTTATCATTTTCCTCAGTTTTTATTAGGTATATCCCATTTTTCAATTTATTTTCAGTAACAATCAACTCAATGCGGATGGATTAGAATATAAAATGAGTATTTATATCTCCATCCATGAGTGATTCAAATCATTTTTGAGTTCATCTTCATACTCAAGGAGTTCAATTGAATTTCAACTCCTTTTTGTGTACACTCACTCAGAATTGTCATAATTTTCATATAGTATTGAGTTTTTTCAATCATAATTGACATGAAATTCAGTTATGAATGAGCCATATTGACTCACTCCTGATCACAATGACCTAAATAAATTTACTGAATGATTATACACCTGCCAATATGAGAATCGTATTGTTTGTAGGTGGAGAAGGAATAACCAAAATAATGAGAGTCAGGCATTCACAAACTATATTTGAATCAGTATTCAATCAATATACAATATTTTTCATTATAATATTTTTTCATTAGTTGTGTTTTGGTTCACTTGAGAATTTCATCAACTTGTAGAACTTGCACCACTCAACAGATTCATTGTAGTTCAGTTTAAAAATCATAATAGTTGAGTTATAATAGTAGGTATGATTATACTTCGACTCGCAAAAACATTGCACAATGAAGTGATGCGTGTGGCTTACGTTAGTACGATCGCTTAGCCCAATATTTGGCGAAAGCACTCGAAAGTGAGTGATTCTCGCCATTTTTTCGCATATTCAGTTATATGTGAGTAAAGTCTCTCAAATTTCTTGTAAATATTGCCATTGAAGGAAGACATTGTCAAAACAGAATTCAATGAAAAATTTCACTCAGAACTTTAACTCACTAACAATTATAGTCAGTCAGATGCTTTTCATACAGTGTTTCTTATTGGTAGCGGTGGAAAAAAATGTAATATACACTTCGTAGTGAATAATATCATCACTAGACCGTAAGTACATTCTTATGTATGTATTTTCTTCATTGGATGTTATGGGTATTGCTGAGATATTTCGAGACCGTCTCTATATTATTCCATCACGCCGGTTTAATGAAACCTCCTCCCCGCAAACTGGACTGTTGAACTTATGGATGTTAATGAGGCAGTCGAGATGAAAAATATGATTCTCATTGACTGAATTGAATGTGACAAGATTCGCTATCTCATCAGAAAATCTGCTGGAAAAGACCACATAATATTAGCTGGTAGAATTTCAAACTGGTTTTTCTACGCTCGTATATATACAGATACCGCTTAGATTACCAATTGCCAGACAAAGTAAACGATATCCCCTGAATCGAGAAGTTATGTTATTAGTAAACTCAGCGATATATAGGATATTTCATGAGTAGGGAGACTCAGTATGTAAGATGTCTTGAATTGGTGTTTAACATAACGCTGATGCGAGATTCATCGGTAACGATATTTTAGCAGGCCATGATGAAGAATTTTGTTCTCAATTTTGACGTTCATGTCATCAACATTCGAGTCAACATTGTTGTAGTCGATTTGTTCGTGTGGTTTTTCTGTGTCATTTATCACTGCGATTATCAACTGAGATTTTAAGAAATATGGCAGGTTATTCGCGTTCTCTGAACAAACTGATATGCTTCTAATGCTTGGCGAGTGCTTCGGAAATGCAAATGCTGCTAAAATATCGTTATACCGATGAATCTCGCGATGAATAAAATCAATCTGCTGATATCATGTAACTACAAAAACTCAAATATCTCACGAACGGCTCAATTTTTTGTATTTGAATAAGAGTACCTTTTTCATGTAATTTTCTTCGCTCCATCGAATGCTCCTGTTTTTTCACCGAAAATAATACAGGGAAAAAAGTTTTCTAAAAAAAATCATGACTCACCCTCTGAAAACACCCTTTATAACAATATCAGAAATGTGGAAGTGTGACGAAAAAATGTATTTTGACAACATACATTCATGCACAAAATTTCAATCGGGTGGCTTTCATCGTTCAGAAGTTATGCGGAGAAATTATTTTAATTTTATCAACTTTGGAAGGATATAATATCTCCCTTAATATGCATTTTGGGCCATGAGTTTAATCATCAAACTACACTTATTTCTCAATGTTCTATCACCCCCAGAAAGCTCGGTACACATTTTTGACTCACCCTGTATAAATATATAGGACAAGAATACAGCAACTCCAACCAAAACTCAGATAGAGAAGTTTAGCATTTTAAATTGTGAGTTACAGAAGGCAACATATTGTAGCACGAGTCTGAAATTGCATTCTGTAACGAATGTTTCATACTATTATTCACTCTGTTTCGGCTGAATAATACGGTTCCGTTTATATTGAATACATATTTTCATAACATAATTCGATAAAGTATTTAGGGAAATTTTGGTGAAACATTTAGACTGTGGCAGAGATGATACGGGTCTGACAGTGGACAGAAATTTGACACGATATAGAGGAAATTTTAGTGAAAGATGGTTGAAATTTTTGTAAAATGAACCTTCCTTTCGAGGGACTTGCACCATGTCCGACATTTCTTTCGGAATCTACAGCAGTTGAATTATCAATAAACAATATTTGCAAATTCTACAGATACCTGTTCTGTAATTATTTTCAGCTTTTTTTTTATCTTTGGACAACACGAAAGGGAAACCTATGATGTTCGAGGAACATCGTGTTAGCCAGCGGTGGAATTTTGGGAAAGAAGGAAGGTGTTGGAATTTTTCTTGAAAGTTTACAGGTTGTAAGCATCAGGAAAGACTTCACTATGCAAAGAATTCCACAACTTTGCCGTTCTATTGATGAATGATGCTTGGTATAGCGATGTTCGACAGGTCTCGAGCCTGACAGTGTAGGGGTGACCAGCCTGAGCTCGTCTGGTTTGTCTACTAGGAATCGCACGTGATGATGGCATAATAGATGATATTTCCGTTGAGCACCGACCGTGAAAGTACCTATAAAAAAGGCATAGATCGCCGACCTTTCTACGATGATCTAGAGAGGTCAATGATTTGGTGAGTGTTGTGTCATCGACTAGGCGAATAGCTCTCTTCTGAATTGAATCTAAGAGCTTAAGCGTATGTTTGGGGGCTGAGATCCAAACATGTGAACAGTACTCCAGGACAGGTCGAATTTGTGCTTTGTAGATCATTAGCAGTTGCTGGGATGTGAAGTATCTCTTCGCACGGAAAAGAAAACCGAGTTTTTGTGAAGCAGTCTTCGCAATGGACCTCACATGATCGTCACATGAGAGAGCACTGTTGGTGGTGACACCCAGCATGGATATTGACGACCTCATAGGAACAGTGTGGTACCCGACGTCATCAAATTGGGCATTGTGTGATCAGCCTTCTTGGTGAACATACAAGCTTGAGTTTTAGTTGCATTGAACTGTACTAGATTCTCAGATCCCCATTTTAGAATTCTTGTCAGATCCTCATTTAAAGCATCAACCTGTCTTCGCCTTGCACCTCTGGCTATCTCATGGTTTGAAAACTTTCAATAAACTATTACTGTTTCGTTGTTACTGAGGTTACTGAGGTCTCAACTATGAAAACAATCACTATATACAGGGTGTCCCATAAACATACCGACAAACTCTAAGGGATGGTAGAAGACATCAAAATAAACATTTTTGCTCGGAAACTCTTCGTTTTCGAGATACAGGGTGTTTAATTTTTTTTTAAATTAAAATTGGTATCTGTGGAATTTTATTGTAAGAACAATGTTTGTTCCCAACATCAAACGTAGCTAAATCAAAAAATGTAAACAAAAGTCAGTGGTGTTCAACTAAACTGAGAGGTAATTTAGTTATTTTTATTTTATTTAAAACATTTTATTGCTTCAGGACTCTTTATTTGTCGGTATGTTTTGGAGTCTCTTTCCAAGATATTAAAAATTACGAATATTTTCCAATCAGATACAAAACAAAAAATGATTGAAAGTCAATAATAATAATTAATAATTAATAATTACTGGAAGTGTTATTAGTTTTTCAATATTCCAATAAACGCATTGGTGAAATGTAAGGTATAATTTTGAAGCATTCAATTTTTTTTTCATAGATGTAAAGATGGTTTTTATTTTTTCTCCTCAACGTAGATACGGAAAAATTTCAAGGGACAAAAAAGTTGCATTTTTAGTTGTTCATTTAAAAAAATCATCATAATTACAAAAAATCTACTGGACGATATTTTTTTTTGTGCAAAAACTATCCGACATACCCCGTGGGCACGCCCCTGGAATTATTGGGCAAATTTCAATAGCTCCAAAAGATACCTTATAAATGTATCAATAATCTGTGAGAATTTCATTGAATTCGACCAAATCGTTTTTACGATATCAATAAGAAATCGATTTTTGGAAAAAAAATTCAACACCCTGTATCTCGAAAACGAAGAGTTTGCGGACTTATGTTTATCGAGCAAAAATGTTTATTTTGATGTCCTCTATCATCCCTTGAAGTTTGTCGGTATGTTTATGGGACACCCTGTATAAGTATACCTGCCTATGTTACTAGTTGTATATCAACATTTTTTCAATAGTACTTCAATTGAGAGAAATATTTGTTGATGCGGTCACTGCTATTATCTTTGTTTCCAATATCTGCTCATCTCGATGGAGTATAAATTAGTGCCATCTTCAGGTTTTTCTTCTTCTTCCTGCTTTGTTCAACATAGATCTCGGGTATCGAGAGTCACACAGCCATGTTTGAACTGTCGATTATCTAGTACTCATTACATGCCGAAAAATAATTTCTCCTACTCCAAATCGAGTCGGTCGTCTTTCGGTCTGTACCCGGAGTAGACTTTTTTTTTTCAACACTATAACTATCGACTTTTCCTCTAATTGACGACGAGAGTATGCACAGATAGAAAGGATATCGGTTTTGCGCGTCGGATCCTCGAGTATCACTTTACGTTTATGTTTTTTCGAAGCGTAAACCTCTGCACACGTGTAGGTAGCGAATATTGAGGATGGCAATTATCGTTATTGTCGTCGTTTACTTCTTCGTCTCGTTGCCACACACAAGTTTCTTCATCAGATTGCCCTGGCATTTGGCCTTTTCATAGACAGGGTGACGGTCGGAGAGGTGTTTGGGGGTGAAGCGAAAGGCGGTCGGCACAACAGCCGAGGCCTCTATGGCGGCGCCCATGGCTCCCATCAGCTGACCGTGTGGCATTCATATGCTCACTCATTCGTGCAAGTATTTGAGTGTTTTGATTGGTCTATTTATGATGATGTTGTTGCTCGAGACATTTTCAATTGGGATAACTGAAGTTTTCAGGGTTCAGAGTAGAGATTAACGTGTTGTGGGTTTGTGGAAAGCAATTCTGATTCATTTTTTTATCGATGTACAACGAAACTTCCATAATGTAGAGACCTGGTATTTAGAATTTCCCCAAACAATAATCCCATAAAGATAATTCTTGATTCTATACTACACCGAAAATTCCAATATTAATGTCTACCGAGTTGAAATTTCGGGCAGTATACGAAGCTACTGCTATCATTTCGGAGGCATTGAAAAATAATGAGTTTTCATTGACCAAAAATTGATTCTCTGAAGTTTTCGTTCGAATGAAAACATTCCAAACGCTGATATTTTGGTGACGTATTCCTAAATTTTGGTCATCTGAGACACAAGAATTTCCAATGTTTACATTTCTCAATGACCCTCAACTTTTTTCATTGGTAGAGTTTCGACTCCAAAAAAACTGATTCCCCTGGTTTGAACCTTCCTCTTCACGAAGATCCAATCAGTTTCAGGATTCAATTCATAACAAGGCCAGGAAGGCACCACAAATAGGGGGTATTATCGATAATTATCGATAATATCGATATTATCGATAATATCTATATCTATATCTATATTATATCTATATTATCGATATAACCGAAATTATTGATATTATCGATATTATCAGAGATATCAGTGTTCGATAATATCGATAATCTTGGAAATTATCGACATTTTCGATATTATCGATATAACCGAAATTATTGATATTATCGATATTATCAGAGATATCAGTGTTACATTAGAGATGTGGAAGATTAGTCAGTCGGTGTAACCAGAAATACTGAAACAAGTACTGTCTAAATATTCTTTTTGAACAGGCTATCAAACCTATCAAATTTCATTTCTCAGCTTTTCATGGGATTTTCTCTTTTAGGTATCTGAAGGTTTAATTTCAAGCGCAGTGACATTTTGGGGCAGATCATAAATCTGTCCTACTACAAATATATTGCAATAATTTTTAATAACTTCTACTCTATTTTTTAGAAACGAGGAGAGAAAATCCCATAAAAAGCTGAGAAATTAATGTACCACCTCCTCGAAAAACTTACAGACATTATCTATCAAATTTCATTCCGATAGTTCCTGAAAACAGGATCAAAACAAAAGTGCTAGTCTAATCTATCGATATCCGGTATACCGGGTGTAACAGGATCATGATACACCCCCTTTTTTTTCTTCAGTTCGAGAGATGAATGATTGAAATTTGAAATGACCCATAAAGTAGATAAACGTCACGTGTTTTGACATACAAACGAGTTCTTTCCCACTTCCAGTTTCACCGATTTTATCGATAATCATCTTGGAGATCATCAAAATTTTCGATATTACGGAAATTGTAATCGAAGGAAGATTTACAATAGCTGGGCAATGCCACGGGCCGAAGTAATACTCAGTAGACGAAAATCATTATCAGTGATATTGAGATTATCAAAGCTATCAGCAGTTATCGATACTATCGAAATTTCGATAAGATCGATTATTTTGACAATATCGATAATATTGATGATTCCTATAATATAGATAATTTCGATGATATCGATATTATCGATATTATCGATATTATCGATATTATCGATATCATCGATATTAATAATATCGATAATATCGATGATATCCATAATATCGATGATATCGATAATATCGATAATATCGATGATATCCATAATATCGATGATATCGATAATATCGATAAATCCATAATATCGATAATATCGATAATATCGATAATATCGATAAATCGATAGATAGATAGATAGATAGATAGATAGATAGATAGATAGATAGATAGATAGATAGATAGATAGATAGATAGATAGATAGATAGATAGATAGATAGATAGATAGATAGATAGATAGATAGATAGATAGATAGATAGATAGATAAATTTATTCAAAGAATTGTAAATTTACAGTTACATGTATATCAACAATTAAATGAATATGACGTCAGACAGGTTGAAAAGAGTTGAACAACTACAATATAATACAAAAACATCAGTAATCACATTACAGATCACAAGTGAAAGTAAAAGAAGGCATATTTATATAAAAAACTATCTCTCTGTAAGTTCTCGAACAGTGTAAGGTTCTATCTTCAAAATGTTATGAAAAACAAGTTTTTTAAATTTTTTAAAACAGGATTCTTGCTGTATCTCTTTCGGTAATAAGTTTAAGAAGAATTTAATACACGAGTAAGTAGGAGCTCTTTCTGTCTGTGCCAATCTATGTGCTGGAAAGTTTAAATTTAGACTCCTCGTATTGAACTCATGTTTTATTTCGAATTGGTCGAACTTTTCTCTATTTTTAAACAGAAACACCAAGCATTCATACACATATACACCAGGTAGTGTTAATATCGATAAATCGATAAATCGATAAATCGATATTATCGATAAATCGATAATATCGATACATTATGATTATCGATAGTCGATATTTCAAAACTGTTCAGTGAATCGCCCGTCTTGAGTAGACCATGCGACGAAAGATACGCAGGTGGTGATAACCAGAAGCAGCCACGTCGAATGAACAAAACACCGGCACGAGTTGCTGTCGGCCGGCCACAGCACTCCAACCCGTATGTGACCGACCAGGACACGTGCCTTGAGCACTAAATAGCACCGTTCTTATCGGACCCGTGCCGCAACAGAACCGACTCTCGAACTTTGTGCCTGCACACAAAGTTTGTCCCAACGAGAACGTCTGCGTCGTTTCGAGACTGTTTCGTGATTGTTCGGTTCGCGGTTCGTTCCCCGGTGTTGGTGCCGTCCATCGAGCTGGACGAGATTCCTCATGGACTTGCCATCCTCTACCGCTCCTCCTGGAGTGGCATTCTTTTCGTCCACCATGAAAGGGAACTTTTCGGTCGCGCTTTCTGCTGACGGAATGTTGAAGGAAAACGACGCCGGATGCGAATGAATCAGAATCAGAATCAGATACCCACGAATATAAATAATATACTTCCGGTTTAACCGCAAATGTCATCAACTACAATTGAAATGGGACACCCTATTTTTTTGACAGATTTTGAAAGAGCTTGTTATTTTGGATTCATACATACTGAGTTTAGTGTAAAAAAAATTGTAAAAACGAGGAATATAACACTTTAATCAACCTCCTTTGAGTTTTTTTGCATTAGAGCAAATCTGTCCTTACTACAAATATATCGAAATAATTTTTAATGACTTCTACTTTATTTCTCAGAAACGAGGATAGAAAATCCTATACAGAAAAGCTGAAACATGAATGTACCACCTCCTCGAATAACTTACAGACAGTATTCAATATTTGATCACTTATATTTTGAAAACGGACACATGAAATAAACCACATGAATGTATTTTCGAAAAATAGCTCTTTCTAGATGTGAGGAAATGAACATTGTGTTCAATTGAAGAAGTCTACAAATTCCCAATGTATTTTCGAAATCAGAAGAAATAGCTCTTTCTAGTTGTGAAGGAATGTACTTTGTGTTCAATTGAAGAAATTTACAAATTCCCAATGTATTTTAGAAATCAGAAAGAATAGCTCTTTTTAGTTGTGAGGAAATGTACATTTTGTTCAATTGAAGAAAATTACGAATTACCATTATATTTTCGAAATCAGAAGAAATAGTTCTTTCTAGATGTGAGGAAATGTACATTGTGTTTAATTGAAGAAAATTACGAATTCCCAATGTATTTTCGAAATCTGAAAAAATAGCTCTTTCTAGTTGTTAGGAAATGTACTTTGTGTTCAATTGAAGAAATTTACAAATTCCCAATGAATTTTCGAAATCAGAAAAAATAGCTCTTTCTAGATGTGAGAAAATTCACTTTGTGTTTAATTGAAGAAAAAAAAAAGACATTTGCTGAAATGATTTTGAATTTTTTACAATAAATCCTGAGAATACTATGAAATTTTCATTTCTATTATTTTTTGGTGATTTTAAAAAAAATACCGTTGTAAGTGAGACGCAAAAATCTACGGGAAAAACGTGCATACATCTTTTCGATACTGAACCAACCGATCCGCGATGTTCACTCTTCTCAGAGCCCTCGACTACCCCCTTGCTGAATAGAAAAAAAAACCCTCCCGCCCTCTGAATTAAGGTCGCATCGATCAATCTCGCCCTCCCCCGCCGCGCTACTCTCTCCCGCCGGAGCATATGCAGAGAGACGAAAAAACCGGTGTCATTTTAATCGTTCATTAGTCGCATTAACAATTGAACGAACGCGAAGCGTGTGAACGAGATCTAGCACGCCCGGATAGATTTATAACAGTTGACAGTGCGAATATGGTGGGACGAGGGCCGCCACACTCTCTCGATTCCCGATCGGAATCTGTTTCGTACGGAAGCGCTGAACTGAACTGAACGGACTTGATGACTTTTTTTTATCATAATTGCCAGTTTGAACTGGCAATTAGCACTAATTGTCTGTTCAAACTTACAATCAGGTCTAATTATAGCTAATTGCCACTTCAAGGTGGCATTTATCGCTAATTGACAGTTCAAACTTACAATTAGGTCTTATTATAGCTAATTGCCACTTCAAGGTGGCATTTATCGCTAATTGACAGTTTAAACTGGCATTTATCCCTAATTGCCAGTTTAAACTGGCGTTTATTATCCCTAATTGCCAGTTTAAAATGATATTTATCCCTAATTGCCAGTTCAAACTGGCATTTATCCCTAATTGTCAGTTTTAACTGGCAGTCATTACTAATTGCCAGTTCAAAATGGCAATTAGCCCTAATTGCCAGTTCAAACTGACAATTAGCCATGATTGACAGTTCAAACTGGCATTCATCCCTAATTGCCAGTTTGAACTGGCATTTATCCCTAGTTGTCAGTTTCAACTGGCAATCAGCACTAATTGAGAGTTCAAAATGGCAATCAGCCCTAATTGCCAGTTCAAACATATCATTATGGTCGTTCAGCGCTGAACGGAAATTATGATTTTTTTTTATAATTGCCAGCTTGAACTGGCAATAAGGGCTAATTGCCAGTTTGGACTGACAATATTGGCTAATTGCCAGTTTAAACTGGCATTTATGACTAATTGCCAGTTCAAACTGACACTTAGGGCTAATTGCCAGTTCAAACTGGTAATTAGGGATCAATGCCAGTTGGAACTGGCAATTAGCACTAATTGTCAGTTCAAACTGGCAATTAGGGGTAATTACCGGTTTGAACTGGCATTTATCGCTAATTGCCAGTTTAAACTGACACTAAGGAACAAACTGTATGTTTCTCAAGACAAAAAAAAAACAACGAGAAAATTTATAAAATATTGAAAATTGAAAACACAAATTGAGGACTCCTAAGAAGCATTTGGTCGACAAACGTTGAATGAAATGAAAGTACTGTCTGATGTAGTGGAAATGAAGTTAGAACTTGATGGAAATCTCAAACTGAAAGAACTGAACTGAGTACTGAAGGAATTTCAGAATTTCTTGAATTATGTCTCAAAACAACCTAGTTTCCATTGGATGATGATTTTTATCAACAAAGTTTCGGTATGACCATATAGTCGCTATTATCTCCTATCCTGAGTAATATTCATGGAAAATTTTGAGTGGAACATGGTGAAAAATTACAATAAATATCCCAAAATATCTGAATAAAATTGACATGTGTTGGTTGACAAGTTCAGAGTGAAAACACTGTTCAAGACTGAAGTGAGGTCAATTTCAACTTTGTGAGATCAATTATTCCAACTTCCGAGATGTATATTCGAAATATGCTGAAAATGCACCAGATCCAACTTCTTTTTCAAGATTCTATATAAAATTTCAATATCATTCGGAACTTTGCAATATCAATTCTGGGTATTCTTAGGTTTCGTCTTAGAAATCTCTCCAAATTAATGGTTCACATTTTCCAATGAAATACAAAATAAATAAAGCCCCAAAAACCACATGATATTTTGAAAAGCCTAGATACTCATTTGGGCAACTAAAAGTTGCCTCTTCTTCAGTAGACTTGAAAGGTGAAAAAAATCTGCGACTCCTTAGTATCTTTCGAGATATTCTCCAGAAACAAACATCGAGAGTGATTGTCCGTCAGTCGATTTATACATACATGGTGGCCCAATGAAAACGAAACAAGGTATGCATTTTACTGAGACATCAAGGAACTGACATTAGAATAAATGATTCTTCACGTGATGTTGGATAGGACAGGATTTAAAGAAAAAACACATGAGGCACTTCTTAGATGAACATAGTTCTAACTTCAAAATGAGAAATAGTGATGAAAGGGAAAAAAGCGTTACTTTCCATCACAATAGCCAATTTTTTTCATGAAAGTGTTTTCTCGAGAACTACTGCATTGAATTCCAAAAACAACGAAGCGTTGGTAAGAGATTTCGACTACCTTCAAAACGATGTATCACTTGACCCCTCATCCCGTTTGAAATCCAAGGGTTGGAGCTCACCCCTCCAAGGGGTATGAAGTGAAAAAGTTGAAAACATGCGCAAAATATTTCCCCCTCGAAATAAAAATCGACCAGTTCGAGCATTTTTTTTTCTGAGAACGATAACTATGTCAAATCGGCCTCGTTTCGTTTTCATTGGGCCACCCAGTATAATGGATCAATGAACCGTTGCGATTCAGTGAACCGTAATCAATTCAATAATTTCAAGCCAGCAAATCGAATAATCCAGAGTATGGAATGAGACCAAGGTCTTTGTTCGTTATTTGGGTTCTATTACGACAAATGAAAATAATTTCCAAACCATTCAATCCTCGATTGTTCATTAATTATCTGAGGTTATTAGATGGATAGTTTAGAGAATATGTTAGGCAGCGCTTGATCTGTCGATTGATCGATTTCACAATCACCTCTAGACTTTGTGCAGGTCAGATAATTTTTCATAAAAGTAAATGTATATATGGTACCGGAACCGTCGGTTCATCATCTGGCCTTTTCAAAAAATCATTTACTATTCATAAACAGCCGATCGGAGGACACGTCGCGTGTCAATAATGTCAATGATCGACCAAATTACAAGATGGATAGCCTGGTAGGCCCATTCAAATAGCCCTTCGATGTCGCTGCGAATGCCCTTTGTCCTTTTTGTGTCGGATCACAATGGCCCTAACAAGCTTTCCGAGATTGTCACAATCGTGATTCGCAAATATTTGCTCCGAGGGGATTTCATTTCGAGTACCTACCTACCGGGTATATTGACGAGGTTTTTTGGAATTTTCATTTGGATCTTCTCGATGAAAAATATTTCACCGGCCAATGAATTGGGCATAGAGAAGATGATGATCAATTCCAATTTTGAAATATAGACTTCATAAAAGTGCCATCAACATATTTAAAACTGATATTTCATATACCACAGTCTTATTTTACCATGAATTATGACTCCTCCTAGGGGTAACCATCAAGAAACAATAACTTGGAACCAGGCTAGATCTAAAAATGATTATTTCATTACTAAAGTCAGTTCTGCTGTCTATTTATTCTGCCTATTAAGTATGTTTCTTTGATTTACATTCGATTTGTGTGAAATATGGTCGAATAATATAGACAATACCATAAATCAAACAGCTGTTCTGAACTCGTTGTACTCGATCTCTATCAACTCTCATCAAGCCTGTAACATGAAGGAAATCACACTATTTGAAGTGACTCAACACAAGTGAGTTTGGTTTGAGTGATACGAGATTTTAAGACTTTTGATATGTTAAGAGAAACGCATGTTGGCATTTAATATCAAACCAAGATTTCTTACCTAATTATCGATTTATTATCGATTTCTCGATTTCATTCAATTCATTATTCAGTTGTGCTACGACATTGAAATTTTCAGTACGAAAGCTGATATAAATCTGGTGTATCATGTGGAAAATCCTGGACTGTGCGGTTCTTTATGTCCTTCAAAATGTCAGCTGTATAAATAATGGATAGCAAAGGACCCAGTGTGGACCCTTGTGGTACACCTCAGAAATGAAACCTGTGAAACACTATATAGATCGTAGAATCAATATCAGTAATTATAGTCGCTATAGCTAGTATATAATATAGATCGTGATATCATTGTCATTTGTTTTCCATCATCTGATTGTATCTCGTATTCCCACTATATTCTTCCTCCGACAACAAAGTTTCCTTTTCACTATAATTAACTCGGAATATTTGCTAAGCTGGAAATGTTTCTGTCGAGTCCCTTCCACCAGAAGTCCCAAAAAACTCATGTTCCTCTTTTAATAGCGAGAAATATATGATTTGATATTCTGTATTCTCTGTTGGATATTTACTGTGATGGAATATGTATTCGAATTCCAGAAGGAACATAATGAGTGCATACTTGAGTATAATATATAGGTAATAGTTGAAGTAGAAAGATGCCAGAAGGCGCGTTCCAGTCTAATAGGGTCATATATGCAAATCCCGAGTAATATTTAGGACTTTTTATGAATAAGAAATCAACTCGGATGATGGTATTAACGTAAACCTTAAAGAGATCACTTTATACACATACACTGCTCAAGAGTTCACTATGGGTTGGGATAAAGTATGGAACCAAGTGAATATCTTTCGAATGAAAAGAACGATATTTATGAAAATTCGCAGGTAAATACAATGGAACGGAATGCAACTGATGAGATCTATTTCTGCAGATTTCTACAGACTTTGAAAGAGCTTGTTATTTTGAATTCATACATACTGAGTTTGGTCTGAAAAAAATAGTAAAAACGAGGGATATAGCAGTATAATCAACCTCCTTATAGTTTTTTGGATTGGATTTGGATTGTTCGTATGCATAGTGATTAATTTCAAGTAGAAATGGATTTTCAGTCCGAAAATTTGTTGACTAGTTTATTTATTGACCATGTCGGGTAGCCAATCAAGACAGCTCGATAATCACTGCTTAACATTACCATACAAATCATGAAGAGCTTGGAAGTAATTCCGTCCTCATACACCTGCTTGGATGGTGAAACATGTAGCACTAAATATAATTCACGACTAACATTTTGCTCTCGAGACTATTTTTTTTTTCGTCTTTTTCTACAATAACCGGTTCTCTTAGATTCCCGCCCGAAGAATCTAGCTCATTTGCCATGGTTGCCAGATTGTTCGGTTCGATTTCTCCAGTTCAAGTTCGAGAATCATACATTTTCGAAAAGAAAATATTTTTTTTTGTTTTCTGAAATTATACTTTGTCAACCCCAGATTTCAATATTTTTTTGTGACTTTTGTGACAACGAAGGAATAACAACAATAATTCCAAGAATAATTGGATTTTTCATTCTCCATATGGGGTGCCCGACCAAAACTCCCTAAAGAGAAACTCTCAAAAAAAAGCCCAACAAAAAAAAACCCTAATTTGTGGGGAAAATCCTCTAATCTGGCAACCATGTTATCTGCACTCAGATTTGCACGGTGGTTTCCACCGAGCAGTTCATGAAATACTATTTTCCATCAGTATGTTGGATTGAAAATTCCAACTTACAAGAAAATTGTTCTCATACTGTACATACGTACTTATTTTAAATGGATCACCATGTATGAGTGGTGAGCGCTTCTGGGGTGGACGGAAGCACAGGAATATGATACTTTTGAGATCCACATCACCAATTGAATCATCGCATACAGGGTATCCAGAAACTGATGACCAATCACATCACTTTTATAGTTGAAAAAGTTTGATTGAGATAAATTAGTTTTGTTCATCCTCCTTTAATCATTTAATGCAGTAGTAACTACAAAATAACAATAAATACAGGTCGCATTTGAGACGATGTATCTCTGTAGTTGTTCATAAAATATTTTTTTGCTGCGAACTGGTTCATTTTGGGCAAAAATCTACGAGAATTTTTTTGTTTAGAATGAGACAGAAAAAAAGTTGCAGTAGAAATAAATTTTAGGGGTAGCGTTTTCCACCCCTTACAACCATGGGGTAAACCAAATGAATAACTGGGTGAGTGTCTTTTTGGTAGTAGAAAATGTCAGGTTAATTTCAATACTGTAACTTCTTTAGTGCTTGTGAAAAATATTGCTAAACAAATCTTAACATGGGATGCTCCAATGAAGTTTCTTTATATGAAAGACCCTATCTTTTTTTCAATGAGGAATCTCCTCCTTAAATGTTTTACACTCATTTAGTTACACCCTGTATATAATGGAATAAATTGATTATAAATAAGGGTCATTGACAATCAATTTCATGTTCGTTAAAGATGGAAACTTATTTTCATGAACACTGGGATTATTTCCTAAGCTTCCATATCTTTTATAACTATATCGTGATGTTTGATGGACTGTTTAATGTAATACTGTCTGTAAGTTTTTCGAGGAGGTGGTACATTCATTTTTCAGCTTTTGATCGGATTATCTCTCCTCGTTTCTAAAAAATAGAGTAGAAGTTATTAAAAATTATTGCAATATATTTGTAGTAAGGACAGATTTAGGATCTGTCCCAAAATCAAAGAGTCTGCTTGCATTCTCCTGAACGGAGACAATAATATTGCTTCTTGTTCAGTTGATATAGATAGAACTTGGCATCCACTTCTGAAACTTGAATATGAAAATGGAAAATTCGATATCAATTAATGAAAACACCTTGTAACCAGAATTCCTCCGTCTGCCAAATTGTCACTTTTCAGTGTCAAAATCGGAAACATCGAAAAAAGTTTACGAAGAAAAATATTTCAATTGTGTTGAGAACGGGAGCAGATTCGTTCCCGAAACGTCCACCAAGATAAGTAGAGGTTTTATTCTTATTGAATATATTTGTATTTCCAAAATTTTTTTTCAAAAACAAGGTGTCACTGACCAATAGAGAATTTCTCTTTTAGGTATCTAAAGGTTTAATTTAAAGCGCAGTGACATTTTGGGACAGATCCCGAATCTGTCCTTACTACAAATATATTGCAATAATTTTTAATAACTTCTACTCTATTTTTCAGAAACGAGTAGAGAAAATCCCATCAAAAGCTGAAAAATGTTCAATGTAATGTTTAAAGTAAATGTAATGTCTGATGTATTGATTAATGAATGAACTATGAATCGACCTCAGTTTGAGATATGTGATTTCTAGTTCTTTCTATTTCCTCGAATTTTCGAGCCGAATCGAGATCGACGATTCGTTTTGTCAACATTTTGGAGACCGCTGGATTTTGGGAAGCAAACGACGTTACGAGAGCAAAGGAATCAAAAGGATTCTGCTTCGTCGCATTCGCAACTGACAGTTCTCATGTTTACGCCGTATACTTCTTGTGTTTCATGCACACTCATTCGTTTTCTACCAAACAAGCGACTGTTCAATCGAGAAATTGCCGAAATCGAGTCCGACTATTATCCTGTCGTCGTCCTGTAGAAATAGTATACAGTGTGTCCAAGATATGGAAGCACAGCATCGGAAATGATGGGAGATACGAATACTGAGGCCCATTCCAACGGTCTTTAAAAATTTTCAAAATATCTCACGGTTTTTCAGTTATATCAAGAAAAGTGTATTTTTGAAAAATTCGTTTCATTATTTTTCAACGTTATCGTTAGAAAGAGAAGACTGCTTTGTACCAATTTTCGATATGGTTCAACGTGGCGATATTTATTTCTTCCTCCGACGTTTCGTATCCGTGAGACCATCATCAACATATTTTTCTCTGATTAGGTGTACGAACACAGATTCTGAAAACTTTTCAACGAAGCTCTCAATCAAAGATTTCATCAATACCGCTTACTTTCTCGAAAAATAAATATAATACTCACTGTTTGTATAGGTGGATCGAGGAGGTAGTATATTTATCTTTCTATTTTTCGTGGTATTTTCTCGACTCGTTTCTAAAAACAGAAATATAGGTCATAATGATTATAACAAGACAGATATATGATGATATGTAATTGGAAGACAAATATATTCAACGAATATCAGAATTTCTACTTAACTCAGAGAGGACAAAGTTTTTTTCTGAATGGTTCAACTTTTGACACTAAAGAGTGACCATTTTTCAGACAGCAATAATTTTTGGGTACCTGGTATTTATTAAAAAAAATATCTTGAATTTTCCATTTTTATATTCAGTTTCGAGAAGTGGGTGCCAAGTTCTATCTATATCAATTGAACAAGAAGCAATATTATTGTCTCCGTTCAGGAGAATGCAAGCAGACTCTTTGATTCTTCGTTTTCGGTTGTTATTTTCTTTTTCTATGATCTCAATATCACTCCAATTGGCCAAAATCAGTAGACCACCACACCAAAATTGTTGTTCTCGACCCAAAAAACTTGCAACTCAAAGAAACCGGTAAAACATATCACAATGAATAAGTAATTTGTGTAATTTCTAAAGAACAATAAAAAAGCAGTGTGTTCAATTTGAATAAATTAATTTTTAGTTGGTCACGCTTTCAGAAGTCATCCTGTATAACCTGAACTGACCACATACACGAAGTTGTCAAGCAAAAAAAAATATCATATTGCATGCCTGGTTTCTTGTAATCACGATAATAAATAATAATAAATCGATTTAGAGTACATATTAAAATTGCATTTCAAATTTCAACTCAATAATTGGAACACTGGAACGAAAATGTGAAATCAGTTTTGATTTCAACCTGCGTATCACAATTATTCACAATCATTGTGAATGTAGATTTGTGTTGTCAAACAAAACACAAAAATACCGTGGAGCACTTGCACGAATGAGTGAAAATGTGAATGCTACACGGTCAGCTGATGCGAGCCATGGGCGCCGCCATATCTGCCTCGACTGCTCTGCCGACCGCCTTTCGCTTACCCCCTAGAGATGAACGAGAAAATTTGAGGCGATGTAATGAAAGTTTCACTTTGATAACAAAAATACGAGGGTGGGCCTCTTCAATGGGTAACCATGTACACGATTTCTTCAGATGTTCATTATGTATTCCTGACATTTCATTCACACGTCTGTTTCTCTCTCTTTAAAAAAAAGTCCGTCAATATCAACAGAGTATTGAATGAAGTGCGAATTCGCTTCAAGACGCGTAACGAAGTCATTCAGAAACTTGAGTGGTCAAATAAAAATAAAATGAGCACTTGTAAAGCCGAGAATGAAATCGCAAGATCGTAAATACTTTATTTGTTACTTCACAAATAGGCTCCATACGTCATAATCTCGAGATATACTGACTATCGTCAGCAGCATATCGAGATGAATCAATATTTATTCACTCGAGAAACATTGTTTGTTTAGAAACACTTGGAATTTATCTTCATGAAAGATTTATAAATTCACTTGTGAGCACAAAGCAGAGGAGAATGCTACTTGTTCTTTCTTAGAAAAGGGTTGATTGCTCCTAGCATTGTTGATGATAAATTGGATTGAATTTGCTAAAGATCTTCATGCATTCTCCTTGGGATTGTATGTCCAATCGTTGTTACGATAATGAAGCCAACTGAACGGAATAAATCAAGAATAATACACATCGTAAGTGTCACTATATATCCACACGAAATATTCAAACCAAAGAGCATTACTAGCAATTTATGAATTACCCAACCCTTTCTATCATCCAATTGGGAACCCCTACTTGAACGGACATTTATTTGCATGAGAATCATTAGACAGAAACAGTTATCGAGCCACGTGTTGATACACTCTACCAATTATTTCCTCTTTGTTTGACAGTGTTGATGTCCGATGGGTTCGGACAAAGCTTTTTATGGCTAAAATGCCATAAACAATATGCCTAGATGAGGGTACATTAGAGGAGGAGGAGGAGGGTGGGAAAAGAGTTGCATTTAGAGATACTGAAATCTGATCTCTCTTGTGTAAATCACTTTTGCTCTACTAATCATTTGGACTCATGAAGTTTTGATAAATAATAAAAATAAAGCACGTAGGTATATTATATATACCACCATCAGAATACAAGGAAACATGATGAGGTTTAGAAATTGAAATAAGGAAGTTAGGTTAGGCACTATATGGTCCAGAAGACAGGATGAATCTGATCTTCCACCAAATATTTCCATATTTAATTGATAATGATGTTGATGATCATGAGTCACTATCAGTAAGGAAAGATGATACAATGCTGGTGTTCCACAAGGCTCTGTCTTGGCACCGACTTTGTTCTTGCTTCACATCAATGATTCGTTGGATGTGACCTCCAGCCCGGTTCATAGCTTTGCGGATGATAGTACACTTCATTCCGCCTTTTCCTCTAGAGCCCCTATATCATCCAACGAGGCCAGAGGTGCAAGGCGAAGACAGGTCGATGCTTTAAATGAGGATCTGACAAGAATTCTGAAATGGGGATCTGAGAATCTAGTACAGTTCAATGCAACTAAAACTCAAGCTTGTATGTTCACCAAGAAGGCTGATCACACAATGCCCAATTTGATGATGTCGGGTATAAACTGTTCCCATGAGGTCGTCAATATCCATGCTGGGTGTCACCACCAATAGTGCTCTCTCATGGGACGATCATGTGAGGTCCATTGCGAAAACTGCTTCACAAAAACTCGGTTTTCTTTTCCGTGCGAAGAGATACTTCACATCCCAGCAACTGCTTATGATCTACAAAGCACAAATTCGACCTGTCCTGGAGTACTGTTCACATGTTTGGAGCTCAGCCCCCAAACATACGCTTAAGCTCTTAGATTCAATTCAGAAGAGAGCTATTCGCCTAGTCGATGACACAACACTCACCAAATCATTGACCTCTCTAGATCATCGTAGAAAGGTCGGCGATCTCTGACTTTTTTATAGGTACTTCCATGGTCGGTGCTCAACGGAAATATCATCTATTATGCCACCACGCGCGTTTCCTAGTAGACAAACCAGACGAGCTCAAGCTGGTCATCCCTACACTGTCAGGCTCGAGACCTGTCGAACATCGCTATACCAAGCATCATTCATCAATAGAACGGCAAAGTTGTGGAATTCTCTACCTAGTGAAGTCTTTCCTGATGCTTACAACCTCCAAACTTTCAAGAAAAAATCCAACACCTTCGTTCTCTCCCAAAAATCTACCGCTGGCTAACACGATACACGATGTTCCTCGAACATTATCGGTTTCCCTTTCGAAAAAACTCAAAACCACAAGACCACATACAGAATCAAGGCATTCCTGTAGTCTTTGCTCTCACTTCGCTGCCGGTTGAGTGGGCCATAATCCTCTAATCCTCCTTTTATGACCGTGAAAATCAAAACAGTGCGCCTCCTTCATTTTTTTTGCCGCTCGCCACACCGAGCGCCAATGACGTCAATTACGGACAAAAGACCGACGCCACAAAAATCATGTGCCCATATCGGACGCTCGAAGGGTTGAAACTCCCCTCCTGACTGGTGTGTTAAACTGAATTCCCACCAAAGTGGCCCTCGGGGATGAAGAATAGAGCGCTATTCTCGTGACCGCTAGAGAAAATCGAGTTGATTTCAATAACTCTGACAGAATTTTCTATTAGTAGTAAAAAAATGCGTTATTACGCAAAATAAATATGATAATGATGATTATACATATATTCCTTATGGGATGGCCTTTTTACAATGATAAATTAACTCCTGTATAAAATGTGTCATTCAAAGACGACTGTTTTGTCATTTTGACAGCGTGCATCGTTTTTTATCACCGATAAAAACGCCCGTTCCTCTCAAGCGTCCACATCTAGTATGCTTACGTCACTTTAATGTCTGCCCTGTCAGTTATTTGAGCATTGTTGATAATTGATACTGAACCATTACAACATGAGTCGTTAATTTGTCTTGCCAAAAAACACTCCAGCTTTTCTTTCAAGGATAAATTTCTTTTTAACTCGAAATTTTTCCATCAGTAATTTTGCTCGAGAAACTGACATTTGACCTTCGGTCTCGCGATTTTGTCATGTCAGTTTTTCTCGTAAAATTACTGATTGGCAAAATTATTTCGTTAAACAAAGAAATTTATCCGATAGAAAAAAAGCTCTTGTGTTTTTACTGTTGATAAATCGTCAGTTCGAACATGAAACAAATAAATATACAGGGTGTTTTGAAAAGACACAGTGATATTGAATACGCTTCGTTACCGATATACAGGGTGTTGAACTTTGATTTGAAAGAGTTCGCCTGTCAATGAGGAGAAGATTGAATTTTAGCATTTTAGCATTTTAGCATTTTAGCATTTTAGCTAACACGATGTTCCTCGAACATCATAGGTTTTCCTTTCGTGTTGTCCACAGATAAAAAAAAAAATCCAAGTTGGAGGTGGTCGCTTTGAACAATTTTTGTAATAATTAATTGATTTTTAATCGAAACCTTGATTAGAAAAATGGTTTTGAATAATAACATGTACATGCCTTGATTTGTTTTTTTTTTGTCAATTAAAAAGTATGCGTCGTACGATAAAATGTCAACAGACGTTTTTTCTTCACAATTGAACAAGGAATGGAAAACAATGTTTTATTTTTAGAGAATCCAGTGCCGTCCTATGTTTTTCAGTAAAAATAGCCAGTGACGTGCCAAAATACGCGCGCCGCTGGTGAGACTAAAAAATCTTTGTTCATCGCAAAGTATGTATCTCCCATATCTATCAACACGCCTAATATTTCATCACAATATCTCGAGTCGTTTTCAAAATATCCTGTTTTTACTGTTTTGTTTAATTAAACTTCAACACCCTGTAGATCGGTAACGAAGCGTATGCGGACTTACGTTTATAGGAACTTTTTTTCATTAAACGGCCTGGGCAATCACCCCCTGCAATATTGCCGTGTCTTTCTTAAACACCCTGTATAAACATAAAATACTTAGTAGTTACATAGAAAACTAACCTAGATAAAATACATGTCGGAGGATTATATGAGCGATCATCAAAATACTCATCGGTGGGGTAAAAACAACCACCTAAATGATTCTTTCACCGTGTTCGTTTGAAAGTGGAAAAAATTGTGATAATCTCTATACGCGAAGAAAGACAATTGAAAAGCTTAGAAACAATCAAGGAAGGTGACTTTTGAAGCAATGTTGTTCGATCTTGTTGTAGTTTGATTAGCTAACCGTATATTTTTGGATAATCGCGATTTGAATTTGAATAGAAATGAACTTTTCACACCCTATATCTCTGTAATCATTTTGCTAGACTCCAAGTGTGGTGTATCAGTGTGAAATCAGCTCTTCGGTTGTTGGTATTGGCCACTGTCACATGACTCACTCTATATAATTTAATTGTATTGAAAAAAAACTGCGTATTCAAAAATACAAATCGACGTGTCCAAGCGTCGTTTTCCCAAAACACCCTTATTTATTCTTTGTCGAATTTATTCCATTTGGCTGTTCCACACTGTATATTGAATGCTCAGTGTATTTTTCAACAGTAAAAACACAAGAATCGGATGAATTTCTTTTTGTAACGAAATAATTGTGCCAATCAGTAATTTTACGAGAAAAACTGTGATTTTGTCAAATGTCAGTGTTTCGAGCAAAATTACTAATGGAAAAATTTCGAGTTAAAAAGAAATGTATCCTTAAAAGAAAAGCTCAAGTGTTCTTTGACAAGATAAATTAACGACTCATGTTGTAATGGTTCAGTATCAATGCTCAAATAACTGACAGGGCAGACATTAAAGTGACGTGAGCATAATAATTATATTAATATAATAATCTTTATTGATCACAAATACACCTTGGTGTCTGGATAGGTCAAAAACTATTAATAATAGTAGTATTAAAATACAAAAACTATAACCTACTACATAACAAATATACAGATATACACATACACCTACAAATAATTAAAATTATGCATTACAACTCTCCCTATGAGGCAAAATAATAATAAAATTCAATAAAATTTTAATTATTTGTAGGTGTATGTGTATATCTGTATATTTGTTATGTAGTAGGTTATAGTTTTTGTATTTTAATACTACTATTATTAATAGTTTTTGACACCAAGGTGTATTTGTGATCAATAAAGATTATTATTATTATTATTATTATCATACTAGATGTGGACGCTTAAGAGGAACAGGCGTTTTTATCGGTGTTAAAAAACGCTGCACCTTTTTTATCGCTGTCAAAATGACAAAACAGTCGTCTTTAAATGACACATTTTATACAGGAGTTAATTTATCACAAAAAAACTGGACCAGCAACGCTTTTATACGCATTTACGATACATTCAACCCACCTTGTGTGTTGAAGAGGAGATTTGATTGAGCAGTCAAAAGCCTTGCTGGTTCCTCTTCTCAGCTGTTTCTTGTATATCTTCGCAATCAAGACTAAATACTTTCGACCCAATTCCATATCGACGATTGCGTTTTCATAAAATCTCTCGGTTCACGTGAGCGCCAATGAAATGCCCTTCGACCGCATACGAACCACCTTCCCGTGTACGTTGTCTTCTTTTTCTCCATCAACCGACAATGATAATGCCCGTCAAACGAATGAGTATCAAAGGACGACGTTCGTATCGAATATTCAAACGTGCGTCGACATAAAGGGATGAAATGTAGGGACAAAGAAGGGACATCCGATACTCGGCTCAGGCCGATGTTCGAGCAGACACAACTTGGATGTCAGAGCCAGCTAGCGATTGTCGAAAATGAAAATGATAATATGAAAACAAAACAATAACGCTGAGTGAGCATAGGTCACAAAGGGCGTTTAGTGTAGGTGTTTTTTGTACTTTTTGATCTGTCTGGTCTGGCAGGCTTCGAGGGTGGTCTCAAGGAATGTTGCTCGATGAAAAACATTACACTTATACAGGGTGTGCTATGATTACGTTACGATCTCTGTGGAGCATTGAAAAATACTAGTTGGTCTAGTTGGTATACCATGGAATTAACGTTTCTTAAAGTTTTGAATCATTCCGTATGTAGTGACGATTTTTTGGTGTGATGTTTCTTCGAAAAAGAGCCATTATTTTACACCGAAACCGAGTTTCTGTTGTCAGCAGAAAGACTGGAACGGAATAGCCCCTATCACATAATTTGCTTAAACTTTGTCGATTGTCATTATTTTCAGCTACAATAGTTTTTTTTTATTTCATACTGCATCATAGAACATACCTTCACGTACCTGATTTCGATCCGGAAAATAGACTTTTACAGGATAGGCGCACGTAATATTTCATTACGTGCTGCTATCCCGTAATGAAATTTTACCGGATTGTAAATATTGAAAACTCAGTTATGCGTCAAAAGCATGAATACATTTATTAAAAATTCAACAGCAAAACAATACACAGAAATTACTTATTGCTAATATTAATATTAACCGTTAAATTTTCGTTCCCATGAATATGGATACCAGGAGCTCCATTGGATGGATTATTTATTAGGGAGTTGCTACTTGCTGATACATTCCCATTTTTTTTGTTGTACCACTTCAACAAAGATTAAAATTTTATTTTTCACTGTTCATTTTTGTTTTTTAGCAGTATGAAATAAAATGTTATACGTCACACGTCCGGTAAACTTTTACAGTACTCGTTTCGAAATTCTCACTCGTACTGTAAAAGTGTAAATATCTATTGTATTAAGTGCGTAAAATTTTTTGTACAACTTTGAATGGACATCTGCCTCCGTAGCAGAAGCATACTGGGTGGCCCAATGAAAACGAAACAAGGCCGATTTGACATAGTTAATAGTTTCAGAAAAAAAAAGCTCGAACCGGTCGATTTTTACTTCGAGGGGAACTATTTTGCGCATGTTTTCAACTTCTTCACTTCGAACCCCTCGGAGGGGTGAGCTCCAACCCTTGAATCTCAAATGGGATAAGGGGTCAAGTGATACATCATTTTGAAGGTAATCGAAATCTCTTACCAACGCTTCGTTGTTTTTGGAATTCAATGCAGTAGTTCTCGAAAATAATCGACTGGTGATGTACAGAGTAACGCTTTTTTCCCTTTCATCAATATTTCTCATTTTGCAGTTAAAACGAAGTTCAAGAAGTGCCTTATGTGTTTTTTTTTAAATCCTGACTGTTCCTTGATCTCTCAGTAAAATGCATACCTTGTTTAGTTTTCATTGGGCCACCCTGTATATAGAAGATGGTTTGAATAACAAAATCGAGATTTCTATCAAAATATTGAATTGTCCATCTTCGTTCGAACAAATTAGAATCTGATGAAATTGTGGAATCAACTCTTCAAGAAATATCTGATCTGATCTGATCTGATCAACAGCAACATGGAACATGTTCGAGAATTTACTATAAATTATCATTCCATATAATAAATTGAAATTTTGTATGATGAATAATCAATTAATGATTAAATAAATCCTTCAAAAAGTGATATTTCTTCATTCATCGTCATTATTTTGTGTATTATTTTGGCAGTTGAAAAAAGTAAATATTCACGCATCAATAAAGATGCAGAAATGTCAAGTCTTTTTGACAGTTGTGCAAAAACAAAGAATTATTGGATATTCTTGAAGTTTTTATCCAAAAAAAAGGTATACTCTTTCTTTATTTCGATAAAACTAACGGTTTTCGAGATGAATCGATTGTCTCTCAAACTGTTTATAACAATGTTATTATAAAATGTTTGGTTGGACCAAACGCTTGGACCTTGAATGATTAGTGAATGATATTTCATGGCGCAAGATGGTCAATCTCGAGCAGTATCATGAAAAATACAATAGTGCTAATAATGAGCTCGGTTACATTTTTTTTTTTCAGCGATCTATTGTCGCACTGTGTGCCATTGTGTTTTTTTTGCGACACACTCCCAATACTTGAGTCCGTAAAAAAACGATATGGACATCATTCGCAACGGTCATAAAGAATCTATTAGAGGATTATTGTGAAATGCGACGGCCTCATTGATTTATTCATCAAGTTATATCGGGTGTTACCCATACACCTGGAAGTTTGTTGGAATAATTGCTCACTTCTCTTCTCGATATATTTCCAATGAGGATTTACGCAATTTCCTTGACAAAGGGCGGACTCTCAGCTTATTTCGTACACATTGTCTGCGACTTTCATGAAGTGGCAACAAAGTTGCAGATTATGCATCAGAGTTAATCCTCGCACCCTTTGAATTGGGTAAGTTTATATCGAATGGGGTTGGTCCACCAATTTGTTTCTGTTTGGTCTGCCAGGTACACCTGTATAGGATTCTCAACAAACAACAACACATGGTATACTGTAAATACAAATTTTGGATTCGTTCGATTTAGAATTGATCTCACTGTACTTCACTCTGAACTTGTCTCTGAACTGAGTGATTCAAATCTATCTTTCCAAAACTATTACGTATCGAACGAATCATTTATCGATTCACTTTGAACAAATGGTAATATCAATTCAACTTCAATACAAGATCGATTCAAACAACTGATTTTGTTCAATTCAAGAATATATAGTTATCAAATTAAAGTCGTTCTTTCTCACTTCCAGCTGATAATCATGATGAACTGAATTATAATACGCGAATGGAATAAAATATGTGGATTATGTTCGATCAGTATCAGAAATTATTGACCTGAGAATTTCGGATGAGTTTGAAAACCGATTCTGAGCTACATTTGTGAATAACTACTAGATTCTACTTGGATATGGAGGTCGAAGATATGCAGAAATGTTACATTATTTGTTCTTCAAAATTCAACAACTTCCATATCCTGAGTGTATCGAGTGAATTATTTCATTCATTTAGGTACTAATATAATTGACAATCATATTTCAGCACAATAATTTTTTTGGATAGTAAATATATATTGAGTATACCCACAAGAATATTAGTTCATCACTGTGAAAATTAGGGTGAATGAGCCAAAATATATTATTACATAACAAATTCAATACCCTATGGAATACCTGAAAGTACCCACCTCATTAGATCTATATGAAATTTCCATCATTCCTTATATATCAGTATTACAATGATTCAGAAAAGAATGAGGAAATCAAACGTAAATTTGGTACATTGGATTGAAATACTTATATTACCATCATGATACTAGTCAATAGATGGCTCTGTTTACAAATACCTGTTGGAGGACGGTGCCAAGATATTAAATATTGGGATGGAATCACCATCAATAAGCGAAATGATATCTAACTCTGATGACAGTTCTAATTTGTTCAGTGGATTCTTATGTTCAGTAGACACTGAATCGGAATAATGCTCCGATCGAATGACACATTTTGTCAATTCAAAGATGAGCAAATTTCAACCAACCGTTCACCAGAGTTGAATCAACAAAATATTTACTTCACTGATTCGAAAGTGTGTATGAATCCAAACAAAAGATTGTCTTGATATGATCATGAATACGGTTGATTCAAACATTTTTCACATTCGGATAACCGAAATAATCACTTGGATAGACGAATTCTTGCATCAAATTGATAGAAACATGTTGTTGATGTGACAAAGAATTTAGTAGATTCAAAAATTTTCCACATTCCTATCAACAAAATAATGAATTGGATCGAATCAATTTCTGCGTTGAAATAAAACATAATGTGGTTGGTTGGACATGATATATTATTCATCCAAGGAATATTTAGTTGATTGAAACCTTGAATTTGCTCTTGAAACAAGATGGAATGTTACTCGTTTCAAGATTATATTTTGTCGTGCATATATGACACTTCTATTTGGTAGATCGAAGTAAATATTGCTTGAATCAACGAATTCTTTTTTTCCGTGTATATCAAAAATATCACCTACATGTCTCCACCATGTTTTCGGTTATTTATAAGTATGTTTCCACAATATTTCCTTCCTATTTTTCATAAATATAAGGTTAGAAGATGATGGCAGACCCATGGCCATATCGAAACCTTGTTGATGAAAATCATTTAAATGTAAAATATGGTTTCTGATGTGAAAATTGTTTCGTTTCAGAGAGATTGTAACCGTGAAAAACATCCTTTCTTGGTGTATTTTACACGTGCATCCTCTATCATAATCATTTTGAGCCGTACTTTCCTTATCAATAAATTCAATTCGGACTACATAAATTTACATAAAAGTGAACCGACGGAGCGTGAATTGACTGTAATTAAAGTCCCTTCGAGACCACGTGTGTGATGTTATGCGAGGGTGAATCTCTCCGTCCTTCCTGCCCTTCAGTCTGCTTTCAACTTATGACTCATTCAATTAAAGTTAAATTACAGCCACTGATTGGTAGATAAAGCTGCTTCAATTTAATTTTGTTCTAGCTGCTATTCGGAGCTTTGTGAGCTCGGTTTCGGTTCTGTTGGAGAGAGTATTGATATTTTTAGTAATGCGATAGGGTATGCCGTATATAACCGGGGTGAATACTTTTTACAGGAATTCTAAAATGAAAAATGAAAAAAAAAGAAATCATCCTCCTTCCTTATATTCACTTTTGAATGGTTTTTTAATGGTTTTAATCCCCTACTCGAATTCGACCTGAACCTATTAGTGTTTCAATTATCCCAACGATGGCTTTATACAAGCTCATTTTTACAATTTCTGATTGTTTTGTAGTAAAAAATCTTTTGATGCTCTCAAAGTTTCAATCCTCTACTCAATTTTGACCTGAACCTATTAGTGTTTTAAATATTTCAACGACGGCTTTATATCAACCCATTTTTTACAATTACTGTTGGTTTTGTAGTAAAAATATTTGTATTATCTGTTTTATCACTTACTTATATATGAATATTTGAATTATATTTATTATATTACAAGCTTTGTCAACAAGTGTGTATGTACTTACGGCAATAAAGCATATTTTGAATTGAATTTAATCAACCTTGATTCAACCGAACGAAAATTTTTGAATTCCATTTCGAAGACGGAATCGAGAAATAAGTATTTTATACCTGAGGGTTGCTTTTTTCGCTGATTTGAAGTGAATATCTTTCATACGAAGAGAACGATATTTATGAAATTTGCAATGGAACAAAATGAATCTGTTTTTTTTTAAATTTTTTCCATTTTGGATTCATGAAGCACATACTCAGCATCCACAGAAAAATAGGCTGCTTATAGGCCTATTTTTTATCGACGGAAACTTTAATGGTCACAAGTATTTGGATCGACTAAATAACGAAATCATTCCCGGAACTTCAACAGAATGGGCAATTACCACAAAATGTTTGCTTTCAACAAGATGGAGCACTTCCCCAGTATGATAAACTGGTTAGGGATTTTCTGGATGCCTTTTCCAAATCGATGGATTGGACGTATAGGATTCATAGATAGATAGATAAATTTATTCAAAGAATTGTAAATTTACAGTTACATGTATATCAACAATTAAATGAATATGACGTCAGACAGGTTAAAAAGAGTTGAACAACTACAATATAATACAAAAACATCAGTAATCACATAACAGATCACAAGTGAAAGTAAAAGAAGGCATATTTAAATAAAAAACTATCTCTCTGTAAGTTCTCGAACAGTGTAAGGTTCTATCTTCAAAATGTTATGAAAAACAAGTTTTTTAAATTTTTTAAAACAGGATTCTTGCTGTATCTCTTTCGGTAATAAGTTGAAGAATTTAATACACGAGTAAGTAGGAGCTCTTTCTGTCTGTGCCAATCTATGTGCTGGAAACTCATAGGCCACTCATAGAGTGGCCTGCTCGTTCTCCGGATCTTAGCCCGTTAGATTTTTCCTTCGGGGTTATCTAAAATCACGTGTTTACGTTAGACGACCAATAAACTTCAGTGGGACAAAAATTTATTGATGAATTTGAACTAATACGTGGAGAAGTCTTGGAAAGAGTGACTCAAGAATTTGTTGATAGGATGGCATTTGAAGTAATTTTGTTTCTCATTATTCTGAAATAATGAAATTTACACTTATTGTACAACTAACAGTGAGTTATTTCCCGGTTTTACAATTTTTTTTACACGAAACTCAGTATGTATGTATTCAAAATAACAAGTTCTTCCAAAATCTGTTGAATATATAGGGTGTCCCATTTGAATCAAAGAAGGTGATGACATTTCCGGTTAAACCGGACGTATATTATTAACCAAAAAATGTACATCAGATGCATTTTGTTCCATTAAACTCACCTGCAAATGTTCATAAATATCGTTCTTCTCGTTCAAAAGATATTTACTTGGTTCCATACCTAATGCCAACTGTGTACAGTAAATGTATCCTCAGTATTTTCTGAGATTATTGTAAATAATGTAGTGGATTTATAATATCCACAGGGATCAAAACAATAATGCGTCTCTAGATCAAAATCATCACACACTTCCATGTTCCGAAAAATTAGTATTGATCAGGATGTTCTATTGATGAATACGACATGACGGAATTTCACATTTGCCAAAATACATCTGCATTCTCGATAAAAAAGCAATTGTGTTATTTGAAGATGGTTAGCAAGTTGAATGCGAGAATACTAGGATAATATCAAGTACCGGAAGTATCGAAAAAGTTTGTGAATTGAGTACGACAACAAGGGCGGAAAAGACATTTTCCGCAAGAGTTAGGTACAATGTTTTTCCTACGAGTGTTTTTGCCCATCTTCAAATATAATATACCTACTCGTGGGAAATGTGTGTTATTTTATGCTCATTGTACAATACACTAATCTTGAATTAAAATATTGTGCTTTAAAGAGAAAATCTTGCGACGAAGTAAAAATCGTGCGGAAAAGTTACTTTCCCGCACGCTCGTAGGAAAATGGTTTTGGAACATCCCCATGCAAAATCCGCACGACACACCTCATTATCATGACAAGGCAGTTTCTCAACAAACTCAACACCAACAACTCCTATAATGCGAAATAGCGAGGAACGTGTAAAAAAAAAATCTTCGCTTCGCCAAATTGAAGGAAATTGAATATGGTAAATCACGACTCGTGTAGTTAACTTGATAATTGCAATTTTTTCACGCGATCTGCTCGTACAATCCGGGAAGCTCGGGTGGCGTTTTCGCAGAAATCACATGAATCGGACGTGCTTTCGACGGGTCTTAAATCGAGAGCTGCGTGTTAAATAACTGAGGGATAATTAGGTAGGTCGGGTATGTGAATTTCACATATTATCTTCACGGATGATACTTTTGCTCCACCTTCCTACACTGAGAGAAATCTCTAATATCACAGCAAGATATCGGATGCATTCAATAGGCGACAAACCATCAGTTGATTTGTTGTAACAGATATCTATAGAACTATATCAGCAAATGAAGAGTTGTATTGATCCGTACTTGCTATCATAAATAAGTTGTATGACTGATTTTAGGAAGCCAACTCATCTGTTTCGAATTGTTTGATTGCGTTGACTCATATCTGAATTCATTATATTTTTTTTGCCTAGTTCAAAAAAAATATAATGAATTCAGATATGATCCTACGACATATAACACCCGCAGCTCTTCCCATAACATTAAACTACCTATCCCAACATCAACACTAACCAAGAATTCTATAATTTACGAGAGCAAGAAGCTGTTCAATCATCTACCCTTGCACCTAAAGCAAATAGAAAACGAACAAAAGTTTAGGAAATCGGTGAAGAAGTTTCTATCGGAGAAAGTGTATTATAATCTCACCGAATTCTATCAGGTTGCCTGATTCTGAAATAATGCTACCGAATTTCAAACTTGCTGGTTTTAATGTATATTTGTCTTTACAAACAAATTTGTAAATGTTCATACATATTTTTACTTTTTTAAATTTTTACTTTTATACATTTTTACATTTTAGACAATTTTATATATTTTACACATTTTTTAACATTTGGACATTTTTATACTTGAATATTTATATTTATTTTCTACATAGACTATGCTTTGTAAGCACGATCAACACTCTGTCAATGAGAATTTATTTTTTTACCTTTTTCTTTTTTTTTTTTAACTGTGACTGCTATTGAACTAAGTTCAAGATGTTTTAAAGTGTCTTTGCATACATAACTATAAATTTTTCTGCATTTGTTAAACACCTTTATGTACCTTATGTTTACTTAGATTGATCTATTTCCACACTTTGTCAATGAGAATTCTTTTCTTCCGACAATAAAGTATATTTTGATTTGATTTGATTTGATTTGATTTGATTCTTCTGCTACTCCAATGTATTTTTCATTCTGTAATTGATAGTTTCAAATTCACTATATAGCCACAGTTTAATAGTATTCTGTAAACTTTGATATAGGTAGCAAAGATTCTCCACATATAGTTATTGTTACTCATCTCTTCAGTTGCCGAAGCAACACGGAAAAAAAGAATTCGTTGATTCAAGCAATATTTACTTCGATCAACCAAATAAAAGTGTCATTTATGCACGACGAGTACCATTTGATCTTGTTTCAAGAGCGATTTCGAGGTTTTAGTCAACTGAATATTCTTTGGATGAACAATATATCGTGTCCAACCAACCACATAATGTTTAATTTCAACGCAGAAATTGATTCGATCCAATTCATTATCTTGTTGATCGGAATGTGGAAAATGTTTGAATCGACTAAATTCTTTGTCACATCAACAACATGCTTCTATCAATTTGATTGCAATAATTCATCTATCCAAGTGATTATTTCGTTAATCCGAATGTGAAGAATTTTTTAATCAACCGAATTCATGATCATGAAATAAATATTTTGTTGAATCAACTCTGGTAAACGGTCGGATGAAATTTGCTCATCATTGGATTGACAAAATGTGTCATACCTGATACAATTGAAAATGGCGTCGAAAGTTTTTTGCGAACAATCTGTGTAAGGGGTATATCGAATTTATTCTGTACTTTATGAACTCACTGTGTTTCCTGAACACTACTTGAATATTCCCATTTTGACTTCATATATTGCAGATACGTTTATTTCAAAGAGACAAGAATAATGGTGGCTTTATAAAAAAAATTTATCACCTAAGATTTACCACTTAACATTTGAGAGTTTAGATTTAAGACAAATGGAACATGTAAATACAATTTTTTATGTTATAAAACCATTTAAGTCTTTTCATTTAACATTTATCATTTAAGAAGATGCCGAACTTCCAACTTGAGAAATTATTGTTAAATGGCCATAAATGACAATAAGATGTGCGCATGTTCGCCTATGATGTTTTTCGGGAGTTTCGACAAGTGACACCTCTGCTTCCCGCTTTTGTTCAAAACTGTATTGAGGTTATCTTTTACTGTACGAGAATATTGTCAGTATTTTCAGGATTTTTGCGGATTTTTGTCATGGGTATTATTACTCTAACCAGTTTTTTAATGCTTTCGGCGTTTGGAATTCATTATTCAATTAATGAAAAGAAACGTCAGTATTTACAAAGCTTAAATGATTTTTAAATGTCAAATATTTTCATGACCATTGACCATTATAATGTCTTGAATCTTAAAGTGATAAATGATGAATGTTAAATGTTAAAAGTTCTTATAAAGCCACCATATATAGAAACCACTTTAAACGTCTCTAAGACTCATATAGACTCATATAAAGGAAATGTGATGATATTTTATATTTTATATTTAGATCGATTTTGCAGAAATTTTTAGATGGGTCTGGTTAAGTGACCCTTTGATTCTGATCTCTGTGGATATTTTTACAGTTGACACAGTCGAGTAGGAAAAAAACATTTTCTTTGACCTCGGGACGAAAGATCTCCGCACTTTGGCGTACAAGCACCAGAACATTCTGTATAAAAATGTGCCTTTTTCGAATCCAGCCCCTAATATTGGTTTCCGATATCGCCCTCTCTCATCCTTCCATAATTCCACACACCGAACCCGTACTATTATTCCCGTAAACACCCCATTGTCCAATTTGAATGGGAGAACCAACCCCGTACACGACTGTTTACTTGTTCCAGCGCCAGCTTTGGGGTTAATTCAATCAGTCGATTATTTTCTCGTTTGCTATTTTGACTGTCAGATGCGAGGGTGTGCCATTATTGTGTATTTATTTTTGTGGAATTCCAAGTGGGGTCGAACATTACAATGCATTGCCGTTGGGATGTTATATTATGCAAGAGAGATATCGATTTGCATGGTTTTCTGTGGGCTGGATTGATGAGAGATCGAAGCCGATAATAGTTGTTATTTCTATACCTTTCGATGCCTTTTTGCGATTCGCCTACGAGAGATGCCGATTACTGCCAGGCTGTTTCGGTATAGGGAATATACATACGAAATAAATACATAATAAATAGGGAATATACGAAAACAACGATATTTATGAAAATCAGCAGGTAAATGCAATGGAACAAAATGGTGTACATTTTTTCCGGTTCAAACGAAAATGCCATCAAGTTCTTTAATTTAAATGGGACACCCTATATATTTTTACAGACTGTGAACGAGCTTGTTATTTCGAACTTATACATACTGAGTTTAGTGTCAGAAATAAAATTGTAAAACCGGGAAATAACTCACTGTTAGTTGTACAATGGGTGTACATTTCATTATTTTAGAATAATGAAAAACAAAATGACTCCAAATGTTCAAAATGCTCGCCGTTTACTTGCTGACAATATGCCATCCTATGAACAAATTCTTGAGTCACTCTTTCCAAGACTTCTCCACGTATTAGTTAACATTCATCAATAATATTTTGTCTCAATTCCTATAAGCTTGTTGGTCGTCTAACGTAAACACGTGATTTTAGATAACCCCGAAGGAAAAATCTAACGGGCTGAGATCCGGAGAACGAGCAGGCCACTCTATGAATCCTCTTCGTCCAATCCATCGATTTGGAAAATTCGCATCCAGAAAATCCCTAACCAGTTTATCATACTGGTGAAGTGCTCCATCTTGTTGGAACCAAATATTTGCCCATTCTGTTGAAGTGCAGGAATAATTTCGTCATTTAGTAGATCCAAATACTTGTCATCATTCAAGTTTATGTCGATAAAAAATGGACCTATAAGTCTATTTTCGACAATTTCCATACAAACATTTAACTTTCGTGGATGCTCAAAGGAGTTCATTAAAGTGCTATATTCCTCGTTTTTACACTAAACTCAGTATGTATGAATTCAAAATGACAACCTCTTTCAAAATCTGTAAAAATCTATGTAGGGTGTGCCATTTAAATTGAAGAAGTTGATTTCATTTCCGATTAAACCGGAAGTATATTATTAGTTGCATACCCAGACCCTGATTGTTGAACCAATATCTTATCAGAACTTTTTTTGGGGGTGGGGGGGGGGGTGTTGAATAGCCCCCATGGCCCTCTCCTCAAACCCGCCGGTGACTTGGGATTGAATTTCGGGAGGAGCTTCATTAACATGCAACATTTATATGCAAGGAACAAAATAATGTATTCGTTAATTTAAACACACCATGGAAGAAAACATTCATTGACCAATAACAGTTGTACAAAATCCAAATTCATACCTAGAAAAATGTTTCAGACGATTACAAGTTACGCTTTGTCACTCACTTCAGATTGTTGAGGTTTTTAATATCCGAAAAGACCCTAATTACAGATATTTTTCTGAAAAATGGAATGTTCAACTATGACTTTCATTTACTTATATTTTCATCTTAATATCCTATGCATATTGAACAAGAATATTTCTGTTCTGATTTGAAACCGACAAGATTAATAATCACATTGAAGATCACCTCTCGATAATTAAAGGAACCAAATTATAAAGTTCAGCGGGATTCAAAATATACGAGACAATAGAGAAAATATACGAGACCCTATAAAATATCGACTTCGCATTTCCGAGTGTGTAGGGTTGATGATGTTGTGCTGAAAAAAGGCATTCAAAAATTAGATATTTACAAAACAGATGACAGACTGGCCGTGTCTAATCTCGAGCAGATCTAAAACGCATCTATTTTAGATAAAACGTCTAGATAGCCTCGAAAGGGGTCGCAACCCTCAATTAGGTCCTCCTCAATTTACATTTTACATAATTGTGAATTTATGTGGTGCAATATGGTTTTCACGATGATACATAAAAAGCTGATAGGGTTCATAAATTATGTTTTCGAATATTCATGTGTTGGAGAGTACGATTTCTATAAAACCCGCATGTGGAGATAATCAGAAACGATGACACATATTTGCTAATACTGTTGTTGCTGCATTTGAATAAATATCGTTTGCGGTATCCCAGATATGAACAATTAACTCGAGAAAAAAATATTCGAACGGTTAATACAATAGGTCGATATGATATTGATTAGAAATACCTTTATTGAGTTCGATTTCTACGCAATTTCTTTTTTGCTGCAGTCATTGATAAAAATAGATAAGAACATTTTCGAAATTATTCATATAGTTCTTCAGTTATACCGAAAAAAGTGAATTTATGAAAAAACTATTTTTTTCAGTTTTGGTTGTCCACCGTGTAATGATGTCGTATGGTAGTTGTTGCCGTCGGCAGTAGCAGTAAAACATAGATGAGTAATGAAACAAAAACATCAGATTCTCGCGATTGCGATAAAAAGCAGGCCTATAGGAATACACTAGCTGTTAGTGTGAAAAATGTGAGGGATTTTGCAGGGTGTTCATCATTGTGAAATTTGATATTGTGTGTAGTGAGTTATTTTTTTGCTGGCGGTTGGATGTGATTGGAAGACAAGGTTAGTGGGGAATTGTATCGAAAAGGGTTGATTTGAATAATTGTTTGTATATTCGAGAGGTTTTTCCTTGATATGCGAGTGTAAGTCCCTTTATAATGATCATGATTATTTAGTATGTAAGTAAATTTTACGTACATATCTGAGATGTATCTAGTTAAAGGTGTTATGAGTATTTTATTGAGTTTTGTCTGAAATATTGTTCATTCTTGACGAAGCTTCGACCTGATATTCGGAAAATCATTCTCAACTATCGAGAGCTTCCAAGACGAAAAAATAGTTGTCGATGCAAAAAAATCGAGAATAAGTCATCCTAATAGGGAAAAAATGATGATAAATAGCGAACTTAAGGGGTGTGTCCCATTTCTAATGAACGGAGCTTTCCTGGAGGATCTTCCTGATAGAAATACCACGCTCTGGCTCATATTTTTAATCTGTTGACAACACGAGAGGGAAACCTATGTCGTGTTAGCCAGCGGTGGAATTTTGGGAGAGAAGGAAGGTGTTGTAATTTTTCTTGAGAGTTTGGAGGTTGTGAGCATCAGGAAAGACTTCACTAGGCAGAACAAAAAAGGTACGTACATGTAATGAAAAAAATCATCGTGAGAATGTATTTCGATATTTATTTTCAACCGATGCTCGGATAGATAGATTCAATGTAATTTTATTGACTGTCTGATGTTCAAGTTCGATTATCATTTTCATCATGAATATGAATCATAATATGTACTAATGTTTTCTGTACATCGACCAATCAACATTGATTCAATCACTCGGACAACATATTTGAGCCATAATGACTTCCGCATTCGTACAAATGTTCGAAGACATTGATATGATGGCCTCAAACATCAGTCTGAAAGCATGCCATACAGGGTGCGCCTCTGGAAAGTGAACCCCTTCCCCCATTTGTGATTTTGCAGTCGAAAATATTATCGAGTATTTCTAAATTTACTAATTTACCAGTGAATGATTTTTGGAAAGTTTCATTATTCGTGAAAACCATATCACAATTGTCATATAAACGAAGCTATTCTGTTTTGTGTATGCAAATACTGGTGAAAGTCATGTTTTTATATCGATACGAACTTTCCATCACATGTCTCACCACTACATTTGCCTATACTCTCATTGATAGGTGGTAGAATCGAATGGATTTCACTTATTTTCACTATTTAATTCGGAAAAACTGAAAACGTGGCAACATTGGCGATCATATTTTCGAATCCGCCGTATTTTGAAATCATCCTGCACAGTAATACAAATAAATCCGACAAAAGGTTACCGAGATATTTACTTGGTTCTGCATTTTTGCCCATCTCTATATATTCTCTACTAGATCGACCAATAAAAACAGCAAACGAGAGAGACGCAATCAGCAGTGATCAAATTGCACCTTTCTTTGTTGCACATCCGTACGAATGGATAGCTCTTTCTTTTTCTTATGTCTGCCAGAAAGTAGACATACGAATAGCATCAAACTTGGCGAAGAAAGAAATAAGGAATATTATGTTTACAAATCACGATAATCATACAACGAAAATGAAGTACTCGAAATTGAAAGAAGTGATCAGCTGACTGTTGGCGAAAATATACATCCGAAAAACTGACTGGTCAGTACAGGCACAACCATAAAATGTTTTGTTATCCTAACAAAGTTTTATCGTTACCATAACCAGAATATTGTTATGGTTACCATAAATATTGTTACAGTAACGAGAAAATCTAATGGTTGTGTCTATACTAACTACAGCTCTCGTTGAGGGGAACTATAATTTTTAAGGGTGCAGGAAGCGTATAGATTGAATGTTTACCCGAACATACAGGGTTGCCTATAAGATAGTCAGTTGGATTCAGATTTTTCTGAGCTTTGCAAAGAAGGTGAAGATACTCACAATCAGTCTTGCGAAAAATATGAGTGACATTGATATTTTCTTCTCTATCACATGGAAGCATCGATCATCAATTATGATTTCTTCCGATACAATGAATTCGAACTGATGTCGATGATTTCCAGTTTCAACGAAGGAAAAAACAGCTTCGCAGACTGCTTCAGTCTCACGTCTGCCCGCCTCTGCCTTGAATGCCTCTTTATAAGAAAATTAAATTACCGTCCTTGAGGCCCATACAACAATCTGCTGCGAATTATCTACAAATAGAGATCGCACATACGAGACTACCACGGTAATTCAGCAACCGCTGTATAGGGTTCACAGGTCACGATTTTACACTGACCGGTTCACCTCGTTTACAGGAGGAAACGTATTCGGTGATGGAAAAATTGTGCTTCACGTTAGATTCGAGGAGAAGAAATCGATTTTATTTATAACCATATGACGTCATTGGAGGTTGGGAAGTGTCATATTACGCACCTCGACTTCCCAACCTCACTTCTCGCTCTCATTTGCCGCCACTTTAATATCCGACTTTATCTGACATTTATTTATATTTTTGACAATTGTATACCTCGTAGTCACGCGCGGTATCAAAATACAGGGTGAGTCAAAAATGTGTACCGAGCTTTATGGGGGTGATAGACCATTGAAAAATAAGTGTAGTTTGATGATTAAACTCATGGCCCAAAATGCATATTAAGGGAGATATATCCTTCCAAAGTTGATGAAATTAAAATAATTTCTCCGCATAACTTCTGAACGATGATGAAAGCCACCCGATTGAAATTTTGTGCATGACTGTATGTTGTCAAAATACATTTTTTCGTCACACTTCCACATTTCTGATATTGTTATAAAGGGTGTTTTCAGAGAGTGAGTCATGATTTTTTGTAGAAAACTTTTTTTCCTGTATTATTTTCGGTGAAAAAACAGGAGCATTCGAATGGAGCGGAGAAAATTACATGAAATAGGTACTCTTATTCAAATACAAAAAATTGAGCCGTTCGTGAGATATTTGAGTTTTTGTAGTTACATGATATCAGCAGATTGATTTTATCCATCGCGAGATTCATCGGTATAACAATATTTCAGCAGCTTTTTCATTTCCGAAGCACTCGCCAAGCATTAGAAGCATATCAGTTTGTTCAGAGAACGAATAACCTGCCATATTTCTTAAAATCTCAGTTGATAATCGCAGTGATAAATGACACAGAAAAACCACACGAACAAATCGACTACAACAATGTTGACTCGAATGTTGATGACATGAACGTCAAAATTGAGAACAAAATTATTCATCATGGCCTGCTAAAATATTGTTACCGATGAATCTCGCGATGAATAAAATCATCAATCTGCTGATATCATGTAACTACAAAAACTCAAATATCTCACGAACGGCTAAATTTTTTGTATTTGAATACGAGTACCTTTTTCATGTAATTTTCTTCGCTCCATCGAATGCTCCTGTTTTTTCACCGAAAATAATACAGGGAAAAAAGTTTTCTACAAAAAATCATGACTCACCCTCTGGAAACACCCTTTATAACAATATAAGAAATGTGGAAGTGTGACGAAAAAATGTATTTTGACAACATACATTCATGCACAAAATTTCAATCGGGTGGCTTTCATCGTTCAGAAGTTATGCGGAGAAATTATTTTAATTTTATCAACTTTGGAAGGATATATCTCCCTTAATATGCATTTTGGGCCATGAGTTTAATCATCAAACTACACTTATTTTTCAATGGTCTATCACCCCCAGAAAGCTCGGTACACATTTTTGACTCACCCTGTATATCTACTTGATTATTTTGAGAAAACCGCGTTCTTGGTAATTTGTCGTTAAATGTAATATTCCAGGTATGTTCAGAACAAAACAGGAATTTATTAATTTCAATTGGAATATGATGGTTGTAAATGAAATAGTATACAATTCTCGGTAGGAAGTTTCATTCCTGTCACCTCGGTTTGTAATACAGGCAGTCAGTCACTTTTCAAGTTCATTCATGTTTTTGCGATGAATTCGAATAATTCTCGAAATTTTCTGGATATCCTGGAGAAGTTTCTTCCTTCGGACGATGAACCGAATTTCCATGAAAGTTAACAAACGAGAGCATAGGTATTATAAAAGGTGAGAATCAACTTTCATCTGCGATTCGCCTCCTCCAACAGCTGTTTCAGTTCGAAAAAACATCAAACTTCAATTTCAAGCATTTCATTTTGTTGTATGATTATCGTGATTTGTTAAACATAATATTCCTTATTTCTTTCTTCGCCAAGTTTGATGCTATTCGTATGTATACTTTCTGGCAGACATGAGAAAAAGAAAGAGCCATCCATTCGTACGGATGTGCAACAAAGGAAGGTGCAATTTGATCACTGCTGATTGCGTCTCTCTCGTTTGCTGTTTTCATTGGTTGGATTCCTCTGACTTCCTCTAGGCGCGAACTGAGTTCTATTCGAATTGTGTTCAACAGTATTCAATAACTGACCTATGAAATGATAATATTCTGTTCTCTTTTGAATATATTGAATTAGTATATAGCCATAGGCTGAACAAGGCAAGAACATGTCGACCAATGTTTCAAATGAACGAACTAGGATTATTCACCAATTTCCAATATCCAAACAATCACTGAAACTGATTCTCCTTGTTTTAACACACGGAAAAAAAATTAGTTGATTCGAGCAATATTTACTTCGATCAACCAAATAAAAGTCATATATGCACGACAAAATATAATGTTGAAACGAGTAACATTTGATCTTGTTTCAAGAGCGAATTTAAGGTTTCAGTCAACTAAATATTCTTTGGATGAATAATATATCATGTCCAACCAACTACATTATGTTTTATTTCAACGCAGAAATTGATTCGATCCAATTCATTATTTTGTTGATCGGAATGTCGAAAATGTTGTATAATGTATTATTTCTACATATATCCGACCTCCATATCCAAGTAGAATCATGTAGTTATTCACAAATGTAGCTCAGAATCGGTTTTCAAACTGATCCGAAATTCTCAGGTCAATAATTTCTGATACTGAACGAACATAATCCACACATATTTTATTCCATTCGCGTATTATAATTCAGTTCATCATGATTATCAGCTGGAAGTGAGAAAGAACGACTTTAATTTGATAACTATATATTCTTGAATTGAGCAAAACCAGTTGTTTGAATCGATCCTGTATTGGAGTTGAATTGATATTACCATTTGTTCAAAGTGAATCGATAAATGATTCGTTCGATACGTAATAGTTTTGGAAAGATAGATTTGAATCACTCAGTTCAAAGAGATATGTTATTGATTCGACATTATCATTTATTCAATTTGTATTGGAGATGATTCCGTTTGATCAACATATTTTCGAATCGAGCATATTATATATGAGAATTGTATCAAGAATCCCATTTCGTCCATGCAATAGTATGGTGTCAATATAACTGATGATTGAAATGAATGATATTTAATTCGTTCAAACGAATAATTCCAACCAAATATATTTGGTTGAATTAACAAATCCTTTTTTCCGTGCACGCACTTGTGGATCAATAAACTTTTCTGAACAATAGACTTGAAAGAATAATCTCACACTATCAACTCGATCCGAATGGAAATAACTGAGAATGTCGTATTTCTTAATACAATGGCATATGACACATCCAAAAGTCTTGACAATGCCAATAGTCAGCTGATTTTTGATCGTTGAGTCTCTTTCTAATGGTCATTTCAATTCCTCTCTCTCTAAGCTCGATCTAGTAGAGAATATTTGATATCAAATCTCTGTTTGGGTGAGTTGACAAGATTGTTCAGCAGTTTGTACATGAACACACTAGAGTAATAAACTCTATCTCCGTCGTCGTCGACAATTATTATGTTTCATGCTGTGAGTTGTTGTGTTCGTGCGTGTAAACCTAGCCAACGCAATTGCATCTGGATATTTTCCAATATGAGGCATATCGGCCGCTTATTATAAGCGATAGCGATCACAATATGTTATTAATGAGATATTTTTTTGATCGTGCGTCGGCGTTCCGAAATGCCTTGCCTTCCATATACGTGACGCTCGGTATAGAATCCAAGTTGAATTATACGGTTCGCGATATTTAGCGGCAGAAAAAAAAACAAATGGCCTCTACCCTAGCGTAGATTGAACTTGACTCGATATTTGAACTACTGCTTTTGCTGAATATGCCACTTCATCTCGGGGGAATAAAGCCGGATTTATGCACGGCGTATTTTCATTTATTTCTAGTTTCTCTTTTCATCATTAAAATTGAATTCAATCTTTCACTATCCTTTATTGAAGAGATAACCAACTTCGATCTTTTAGCGAAAAGTTGAAGTAAAATACGATGTGCGCTTGCGCGAATCTGTCATTGATAATGTCCTCTTCTTTTTATCAATTGTCGACAAGTGACACCTCTGCTTCCCGCTTTTGTTCAAAACTGTATTGAGGTTATATCTTACTGAATGAGAATATTGTCAGTATTTTCAGGATTTCTGCGGATTTTTGTCATGGGTATCATTACTTATAGCAGTTTATACAGGGTGAGTCAAAAATGTGTACCGAGCTTTCTGGGGGTGATAGAACATTGGAAAATAAGTGTAGTTTGATGATTAAACTCATGGCCCAAAATGCATATTAAGGGAGATATATCCTTCCGAAGTTGATAAAATTAAAATAATTTCTCCGCATAACTTCTGAATGATGAAAGCCACCCGATTGAAATTTTGTGCATGAATGTATGTTGTCAAAATACATTTTTTCGTCACACTTCCACATTTCTGATATTGTTATAAAGGGTGTTTTCAGAGGGTGAGTCATGATTTTTTTTAGAAAACTTTTTTCCCTGTATTATTTTCGGTGAAAAAACAGGATCATTCGATGGAGCGAAGAAAATTACATGAAAAAGGTACTCTTATTCAAATACAAAAAATTGAGCCGTTCGTGAGATATTTGAGTTTTTGTAGTTACATGATATCAGCAGATTGATTTTATTCATCGCGAGATTCATCGGTATAACGATATTTCAGCAGCGTTTTGACGTTTTGAGATTGTAATTATGTAGTTCGATCTAAAATTGAGAAGTAACCTAAATTACTACTTCTGAATCATCATTTTTAAAAACACTGATTGTGCAATTATCAGTAATACTGATTATGTTTTCATTTTTGATTTTCCGCTATAACGAATAAATTGCTGCTATCAAGTTAGCTGTACGTTAGAGTTCTGGTTGAAGAAATCAGATAGGCAAAATAGCTCCACCAGTGTTTTGTACATCGTTTATAAGACATAACAACTGATGACTGATCATTTAGTGAATCCAGACCAAGTTGTTCTGTCAGTTCCGTGTCAAAGATATTACGTCAGTATTCACAAAGCTCAAATAATTTTCAAATGATGGATATTTGTATAACCTAATCCATTAAAATGTCTTGAATCTCAAAGTGATAAATGATGAATGTTAAATGTTAAATTTTTATATAAAGCCACCTTGAAGATGAAGCGTCGTTACTGACTGGACAGGGGTGAATTCGATACCGATGAGTTAATCCGAGCGGGTTATCAAACGGCAATCCGACGCACCCTCAAAGTAGTGCCGATTCCAGTAATTAGTCGGATATATTATCGTCGCGTTCGTTGGAGAGAGAGCCGATATATATCTGCGCGAATATGGTCGTTCCTTTGTCGAGCAATTACAGAGGCCTTTCGCGATAAACAGTGCGGATAATCTAACAGATCCCCGAATAATTCATCGTTATCGCGTAGAGGCTTCCCCTCCTGCCAGCTCGCGTCCCGCGCCTATCGAGCTCGACTCTATTCCGGCTGAACCGGAGAAATAGTTTACACACAGCAAGATTGTAACAAGTTGAAATCAGTTTTCGGACATTAATCTTTATAGAGATGCATCTCGTTGTTGTGTCGTTGGTTGTGGTACGAATGCTCTCGACAATGTTACTTTTTTTTTTCGATGCTCCAAAGATGCTACAAGGTGATTGAATATAGCTTATTTGTCGGCGAGAATTTCTGGAGAAATATTCTGTAGGTTTCTCTTTCGTGTTGTCCACAGATAAAAAAAAGCGTGCTTCTCAAGTTGTGGCTCGGAGATCGGATCCCATCCAAAGATGTTTTTTTTTTCATATAATTGGGATATGTATCTCACATTAGAAGCGAGATTAGGTTAGGGTGGATTGTCGAACGTTATGTTTGTATAGGTATCTCTGAAGGAAGCGTAGGTTTGACGATATCGCTAAGATCTGGTGTCTCCCAAGTGCTGCCATATCTACAATCCGAGAAAAAGTTTCACTCGCACCATGGTTTCATAAAACCATTTTTGAATTCCAGGACTAACTTTGTTGAATTATACGTGAGACCGTACTGGAAGGAGTCATTCTCAAAATGTATTGGATGAATATTTTTAATGACGGCCATGTTAGTCACAAATGTCTCTTCTCGAAAAATCCCACGAAATAAATCATACTGAGCCTTCGCAGAAGAACAAATAATCAGAGAGAAGAGAATGCAATCGCATGAAACGTAATCATTACGATTACCTTACAATAAAATTAATAGACAGATGAGTGACTCTGTTGATGGTCGAGAAACGAACAGGTTTTGCGTTATTCTCCTCATAACCGGGACTCGGATCGCGAGACACAAAAAAATATTGAAATTCCTTGAATACGATTGAACTAATTGAACTTTCGAGATCGTATCAGTTAGTTGAGTAGTAAATTGGACTCAGGATGCTTCGTACTGCGACGAGTGGCTGACGAACTGGAAAAGTCCAATGTAGAAATGTGGTGTATTTCAACATCGGATATATCCAAGGCGTTCGATTAGTTTATCGAGTGTCCTTGCAGACATATCTATCACCCTGTGTGGTGATAGATGAGGTCTCGTCTGATGCAATGACGATCAATGCTGGTGTTCCACAAGGCTCTGTCTTGGCACCAACTTTGTTCTTGCTCCACATAAATGATTCGTTGGATGTGACCTCTAGCCTAGTTCATAGATTAGCGAATGAGAGTAGGTACACTTAGATAGGTAGATCTTTATAAGAAATTGGAATCCTAATATGAAATGAAATTATTACATTGAATTACAAGAATACCATGAATCACAAATGATCACCATAATAGCAAAATTACACAAATAATACAGGGTTGAGATGAAGTATGGAACCAAGTGAATATCTTTCGAACGAAAAGAACGGTTCATTTTCCAACTTCTTGTGGGATTTTCTCTTCTCGTTTCTAAAAAATAGAGTAGAAGTTATCAAAAATTGTTTCAATATATTTGTAGCAAGGACAGATTCTAGGATCTGGTCCAAAATGCGAAGAGAAAAATATTTTAATTGTGTTGAAACGTCCACAAAGATAAGTAGAGGTTTTATTCTTACTAAATATATTTGTATTTCCAAATTTTTCAAAAACAAGGTGTCACTGACAAATAGAGAATTTCTGTTTTAGGTATCTAAAGGTTTAATTTCGAGCGCAGTGACATTTTGGGGCAGATCACAAAATCAGTCCTCACTACAAATATATTGAAATAATTTTAAATAACTTCTACTCTATTTTTTGGAAACGAGGAGAGAAAATCCCACAAAAAGCTGGAAAATGAATGTACCACCTCCTCGAGAAACTTACAGACAGTATTTGAAAAGAACGATATTTATTAAAATGTGCAGGTGAGTGCAATGGAACGGAATGCATCTGATGTACATCTTTTTGTTGATGATATACTTCCGGTTCAACCGGAAATGCCATCAACTTCTTCAATTTAAATGGGATACCCTATATATTTTTACAGATTGTGAATGAGCTTTTTATTTTGAATTCATACATACTGAGTTTAGTGTAAAAAAAATTGTAAAAACGAGGAATATAGCAGCGTACAGGGTGACTCATATTTTATGAAGATTTTGTTTCACTGAATTTCGATGCCTACCGATATTTGTTTCCCTGTGTTCAAACCCAACTTCCCTTCGATCCCTCTATACTTGTTAAAATCATTAATTATTCACCACCTTCTGCCAGCAACGAAATAAATGATTAAAAAACAATTGACACGACGCCCTACACCATATACACCAATTAATTTAAATTGATCAGACAATAAAAACCTATATCCATCCACCAGCCTAGCGTACCGATCTAAAACAAGATCAGATGAAAGCTCAACTAATTATTATGTGTCTAGCAGAGGTACGGGCGAACCAAAGTTGCGCTATTCATTACGAAAAAAAAATAAGGAGGAATTTTGATGAAATCACTTTTAGTGACCAACGCAGCCAAAAATTAACGCGGTGTATATTTTTTCTACGACCACTAGTCCGAAATCGCAGGAAGCTTCTCCTTACACACTGGGTGTCCAAAATTTTATTTAATGTGAGCGAAAGCACGGTTTCCTAAGATATTTTGTTTTATTACGCCTTCTGATATTGATAATTATTTTGATCTAATAGCTTTGATCTGATAGCTTGTTGAACAGGATCCATACACCACATTACAGTAACTTATGTGAGAAATTACAGTATTCACACAATGTGGTTTAAGAGTTTCATATATTCACAATTATATGGAAGTTTCATGTTCGCCATTTAGTTTCATCACAGTATGAAAAATCACTATTCTGTATACTTTGGATCCAATATACAGGGTGGCCAAATGAAAACGAAACAAGGAATGCATTTTACTGAGAGATCAAGGAACTGACATCGAAATGAATGATTCTTCATATAATGTTGGATAGGACAGGATTTAAAAAAACACATAAGGCACTTCTTAGATGAACATCATTTCAACTACAAATGAGAAATAGTGATGAAAGGATAAGAGCGTAACTCTGTCCATCACTAGCCGATCATTTTCATAAACGTGTTTTCTCGAGAACTACTGCATTGAATTCCAAGAACAAGGAAGCGTTGGGAAGAGATTTCGATTCATTTCAAAATAATGTATCACTTGACCCCTTATTCAATTTGAGATTCAAGGGTTGGAGCTCACCCCTCCGAGGGGTTTGAAGTGAAAAAGTTGAAAAGATGCGCACAATATTTCTTCCTTGAAATAAAAATCGACTGGTTTGAGCCTTTTTTTTCTGCGAACCATAACTTTATGTCAAATCGGCCTTGTTTCGTTTTCATTGTGCCACCCAGTATGATATTATGTTTACATGATCTACTACATAAGAGAGATGAAGAGCTATCGATTCGTCGGGATGTGCAACAAAGAAAAGTGCACTTTTGCCAACAGTCAGCCTATTTGAAATTTGGCCAACATTACATTTACACACTCATCTATGAAATGATATTTTCTGATCATTTTTGAATCTATCAGTACAGGCATAGGCTGTGCAGGACAACACCCTTTCGAACAAAGCTTTAAAATCCTTCCTCGACTTCATGGACTGAATCAACTAGGATTATTCAACAATTTTCAATATTCAAACAACAAGTGAAACTTGTTGTAACACACGTATAGATCAATAAACCTCTCTAAACAATAGATTCGAGTGAATAATCTTACACTATCAACTCGATTCGAATGAAAATAATTGACAATGTCGTATTTCTCAATACAATGGCATGGCACATCGAAATGTTTCGACAATGCCAACTGTCATATGTGTTTTTTCATCTAGTAGAGAATATATAGTGTGGAACTGCCGAATGGAATAAATTCGGCAACAAATAAATGAGGGTGTTTTGGGAGAAACGCTTGGACACGTCGATTTGTATTTTTGAATACGCATTTTTATTTAAAAAAATTGAATTAAATAGAGTGTGTCATATGACAGTGGCCCATAACAACTTTCTCATTTCAAATGGAATACCCTATATTTTATTCCATTTTTAAATTCTCACTGAAGAGCTTACTTCATTGATACACCACACTTGGGGTCTAGCGGAAATGATTACAGAGGTATACGGAGTGAAAAATAGAGATTTTTCAACGTAATGAATGTTTTGTGACGAAACTATGCGTTATTGGTCGAGACGACTTACATGTCTCTATCTTAATTTTCGATATACCATCTACTGACATTTCTTTGTGACAGATCCAGGATGATCAATTTTCTGAATTCTGCACCACCCTATATTTGTTTCAATCAAATGACAGTAGGTAGTAAATCAAAAGTTGAGACAGGGACATGTAAGCCGTTTTGACCACTAATGAATAGTTTCGACACAAAAAATTCCTAAAGTTGAAAAATCTCGATTTTTCACACCCTATATCTCTGTAATCATTTCCGCTAGACCCCAAGTGTGGTGTATCGATGAAATCAGCTCTTCAGTGAGAATTCAAAAACGGATTGAGATACAGGGTGTTCCATTTGAAATAAGAAAGTTGGTATTGGCCACTGTCACATGACACACTCTATGTAATTTAATTTTTTTGGAAGAAATGCGCATCTGAAAATACAAATCGACGTGTCCGAGCGTTTTTCCCAACACACCCTCATTTATTCGTTAACGAATTCATTCCATTCGGCTGTTCTACACTATATAACATATCATATCCTTGCTCTGGATATACAGGGTGAGTCAAAAATGTGTACCGAGCTTTCTGGGGGTGATAGAACATTGAAAAATAAGTGTAGTTTGATGATTAAACTCATGGCCCAAAATGCATATTAAGGGAGATATATCCTTCCAAAGTTGATAAAATTAAAATAATTTCTCCGCATAACTTCTGAACGATGAAAGCCACCCGATTGAAATTTTGTGCATGGATGTATGTTGTCAAAATACATTTTTTCGTCACACTTCCACATTTCTGATATTGTTATAAAGGGTGTTTTCAGAGGGTCAGTCATGATTTTTTGAAGAAAACTTTTTTCCCTGTATTATTTTCGGTGAAAAAACAGGAGCATTCGAATGGAGCGAAGAAAATTACATGAAAAAGGTACTCTTATTCAAATACAAAAAATTGAGCCGTTCGTGAGATATTTGAGTTTTTGTAGTTACATGATATCAGCAGATTGATTTTATTCATCACGAGATTCATCGGTATAACGATATTTCAGCAGGCCATGATGAATAATTTTGTTCTCAATTTTGACGTTCATGTCATCAACATTCGAGTTTTTCTGTGTCATTTATCACTGCGATTATCAACTGAGATTTCAAGAAATATGGCAGGTTATTCGCGTTCTCTGAACAAACTGATATGCTTCTAATGCTTGGCGACTGCTTCGGAAATGCAAATGCTGCTGAAATATCGTTATACCGATGAATCTCGCGATGAATAAAATCAATCTGCAATCAATCATGTAACTACAAAAACTCAAATATCTCACGAACGGCTCAATTTTTTGTATTTGAATAAGAGTACCTTTTTCATGTAATTTTCTTCGCTCCATTCGAATGCTCCTGTTTTTTCACCGAAAATAATACAGGGAAAAAAGTTTTCTGCAAAAAATCATGACTCACCCTCTGAAAACACCCTTTATAACAATATCAGAAATGTGGAAGTGTGACGAAAAAATGTATTTTGACAACATACATTCATGCACAAAATTTCAATCGGGTGGCTTTCATCGTTCAGAAGTTATGCGGAGAAATTATTTAAATTTTATCAACTTATATCTCCCTTAATATGCATTTTGGGCCATGAGTTTAATCATCAAACTATACTTATTTTTCAATATTCTATCACCCCCAGAAAGCTCGGTACACATTTTTGACTCACCCTGTAGAGCCTAGACCACGGCTCGCTTTCGATCAGCGCAACTATTGACGCCTTCAGAGAGTGGCATCAAAGCAGGAATGACTAATGTAATTGAGCAATTTGAATACGGTGTCAGATGTGACGTTTGGGTGGCGTTGCGATGCATCTCAGGGTGACGACAGTAGAGGGATCCACCCGACGGGGTCAGGAAGGACGATTTCGTACGGATGTCTATGCGTGCGGCATTTTGAAAGCGACGCCCCGAAAGCGCCGTCAGCTGCGAAATTTCGAAAGGATGTCGGGGGCTGTTGGAAACTCTGCAGGAATTTTGTTGCTGCTATTGAACCCTAGCCAGAGGTTTTTACGATGCGAAAATAATCGGCCAGAAATGATCATCATAATTTTCTCCTACGACAACTTGTATTCGAAATAACTAGGAAACGTGTAGAAATATATAGGGTGCGCCATTTGTATTAAAGTAGTTGATGTCATCTACGGTTGAACCGGAAGTATATTATTCATAAACATTCATTTCATAAATATCGTTCTTTTCGTTCAAAAGATATTCACTTGGTTCCATACTTCATTTATCTCAACCCTGTATATATTTTATGACAATTATATCAATGATGAGGATTTCATCAACACATAAATGCATTCGCAATAGTACAATATTAAATAAAAATTCCAATAAAGAATATATGTTGGTACAGAGATGGGCAAATTTCAGGTATGAATAAACAAATATCACTTGATGTCAACAACATTTGTCTATTTGAAATAATCTTTTGAAAATCGCATTCTCTTATTTCAGAATCAGAATCAAAATTAGAAATGCTTCAATGTACGAAAGCGCTGATTGCCAGTGTTAATTGCCAGTTTCAACTGGCAATTAGCACTAATTGTCAGTTTGAACAATTGATCAATTTGGTCTAATTGTCAGTTTGAACTGACAATTATGGCTAATTGCCAGTTCAAATTGACATTCATCCCTAATTGCCAGTTTAAACTGGCATTTATCCCTAATTGCCAGTTCAAACTGGCAATTATCACTAATTGTAAGTTCAAACAATTAAGCAATTCGGTCTAATTGTCAGTTTGAACTGACAATTATGGCTAATTGCCAGTTCAAATTGACATTCATCCCTAATTGCCAGTTCAAACTGGCATTTATCCCTAATTGCCAGTTCAAACTGGCAATTAGCACTAATTGTCAGTTCAAACAATTGAAAAATTTGGTCTAATTGTCAGTTTGAACTGACAATTATGGCTAATTGCCAGTTCAAATTGACATTCATCCCTAATTGCCAGTTTAAACTGGCATTTATCCCTAATTGCCAGTTTAAACTGGCATTTATCCCTAATTGCTAGTTCAAACTGGCAATCAGCACTAATTGTCAGTTCAAACAATTAAACAATTTGGTCTAATTGTCAGTTTGAACTGGCAATTAGCCATAATTGCCAGTTTATATATATAATGAATTATCACAGTACAATTTGTCACAAAACACAAGAAATTTAGACACTTAAAAATAGGTTAAAATATATAAAAAAAAGTTTTCAGTCTATTAAGGAGTGAGATTTAAGGTTGTCCATAAAGTATTCTTTAAATCATTTGGAGAAGGAGTTTTTTCACTTCCTCACCAAACTGATTTTCCCCTTCCAGTTTTCTGATAGTAAGTGGAAGGTGGTTGAATATAGCTTTTTTCCGTTATAAATTATTGAATTCTTGATTTGTGTTGTTGAGGGGATTGGAAGACTGATGTTGTGAGTTAGACGGGTTGCGTAGATTGACTGAGACATAATATTCACGAATAAAACAGTCTGTTCCTAGAATAAAGTTGCATGCTAATGGTAGAATTCCGTGTGCATTGAAGAGAGGTCTACAGGAATCTCTGCCTCTTGCTCGACAAATATATCTCTATTTACATAGAGAAACGTCTATCACATTCCGTCACTGATGCCTTTTTTGACGCGATTTCATAGATCACAATATGATGGTGAATTTTCCTGTATCGTGCTCAAAGTATATAAATTTTCTCTTTGCCGTTGTTCACACCATTAACCAAAAAAAAAGGGGCATCCAGGTATGGACACGTGATCTACTAATGGCTTCCCCCGTTCCCATGGATTTAATCAAGGCAGATGATGAGCCCATATAGAATGTACGAGGGATGATTAGTGGAAGTTAGAAATTAACAACGTTTTGTACAATCATGCTAGATCTGCATCAATAATAATGCTCAATGTCGCTTTTCATTCGAAACAATGAGAATAAGGATGTTGTGGATATATACGAGCTCATATACAAGAGGGAAAGAAACATCACCAAGGAAATCTAACATATGTAACAGTCAAGGAACGAACATGTTGAAAGACAAGACAGTTTCAAATGTATTGAAGAGATAATATACAGCTGTGGAAGAAGAGATTAATACAAAAGGAGACAAGCAAATTCTTCCATATCGAAGAGAAATTGCAAGGTTACAGTTCACCACACAATCCAGCTCTTTTCGCAAACTTCGTGGTTGTATGAGATGAGATTCTCCTGAAATCGACTGGTTCTAAGTTGGTGTTCTAACTGAATATGTTGAAGCCTAGTCTCTCCAAGCAAAACCGACAGTGTTTGTTGGTTCAGATGACCTAACCTTGTGGTACCTCAATCGACAATGTCCTGTGGGGAGTCTTGTTGGACTCCAGGATATCCTTAGCTTAGGGCTTAGGGGTGAAACGCTTTCGATTGTGCCAAACCCGGTATAGACGAGTCCAGTCCAGTCTGGAATAACGGTTTTGACAGCCCCTCATGAACGCTGATTCGACTCCCTATTTTGCACTCCCTGTTGTCTTCTTCATCGTTTTTTTTTTCAAGGAGGACGTTCCAGGTGAGTCTTTGATACAGAATGTTACCAAGATAAGCTCATCTGGCTTATTCCTTTTATTCACGGAATGATTATGTTTGCTTTTTGGGGATCAAATAGATGATAGATTTGATAGATCGAAATCAGTCATACTGGATTTAGACCACAAATTCTTTCAACTCTTTTCATCAGCTTAATATAGGGTGAACTGTTGAACCACGAGAGTTGATGATATAGAGAATACAATGTGGATTTCCACACTATATGTCGCCATTTCTAGTTAATCCTGGAGTTAGAAAATGTGTGATTGGGCGTAAGAAGATTTGGAAAAATTATCGATGTGAAGAAGTTTCAATTTGAAGAAAGATACATAGTATTTTCGCACTCTATCACTTTCAATGAAATCACGTCGGATGTAGAAAAATACAGGATTAGCAGTTCTAGTGCGAGTTCACCAATTCATCTATTTTAGATCGATTTCTCTCGTTCCTTTTTTTGTATTTCATGCATCAGCATGTGAATGAAATTAACATGAGAAATAAATAATTTCTTGCAATTATCGGACGTGGAGACCACGATAATGATCCGTAATTATTATATCGACTTGTCTGTACATATATTTTTTTCTGTTCGCTCAAAATCTGATATAATATATGTATATTATGTATATATATATATATAATTCACGAGCGTATCGAGTTGAAAATGAATTAGTAAGGCAATATTTCCCAACTAGGCAAGTACTTCAAACTTTTCTGTTGTTGTTGTCTAACGACATGATAGCAAATAGGTATCATAACAATATTCTTTCTACCACAAGCTATAGAACCTGCCATTATCCTTTCCTTTCCTTCACCAAGGTAAATAGTTTTCCATATTTTATGAACTATACCGACTAGTTCATGAGCACAAACCGTCCTATTATCGCATCAACCGTAAGTCACATCACTGTCATGATGAGATTTCCGCAGGAAAGGCGTATTGACATAGAGCACAGAACATCAGAATAAGAGACAGCTGCACTGCTATTGACAGGCACGATGTAGAGTTGGCAGGGTTGCGCCTATATTGCGCTATAAACAAGCTTACAGACAGCGCGGTGATTGTGGTGAGGACAAAGAGAGTGCCACTGCTACCAACATTTCGAACAGTGAGATATAAATATCCATGCTTTGATGCTAGTGATCATAGTCATATTTGAGTTTCGTAGGACCAAAATGATTGAAAAAATATTATATACACCTCGGTAGTAAATAATATAATCACGACGGGACCTTGTTATTGGTATTTTGATGTATGGATAACTATTTCGTGGTACGACTCTGGCGAGTGCATTGCATCTATTAATGGGCAGATGCAAGGCAAGTAATTACTAGTTTCTATAAATCTTGCTGATTTTTTCGCCGAGTAAGGAGAGAGAATATAGCGTCTCAAACGTTCATATCCGAGACATCGAGCAGATGTAATGAATGGATAATATTATTCATATGGCGTGAATTTCGATCGGATTCTAAGCGACTGTCTTCGTCCAAGTCGATCGGTCCGAGATAGGATGCAATATCTAATGGTAATGGATATGTACAAGAGGAGGAGATATGTTCTTGTGGTGATTGCAATTTGAATTATATTGTCTCGGAAAGTTCTTATTTTTGATTTACGAGAGAGGCGTAAATATATTATTCATTATGTTTTCATTGTTCATCACTATGTCGAAACTTGGACGGTGACGTCCTAATTTTGCAGCACGAAAGATTTACTACTAATTTTGCCAACAATCAGCTGATCACTGCTTTACGTACACCTTATATCTCTGTAATCATTTCCGCTAGACCCCCAAGTGTGGTGTATCGATGAAATCAGCTCTTCAGTGAAAAATGGAATGAAAAACAGGGTGTTCTAGTTGAAATAAGAAAGTTGGTATTGGCCACTGTCACATGACACACTCTATATGATTTAATTTTTTTGAAAAAAAATGCGTATTCAAATATACAAATCGACGTGTCCGAGAGTTTTTCCCAACACTTATTTGTTGTCGAATTTATTCCATTCGGCTGTTTCACACTGTATAGAGAATACATTATAATAATATATCTTTTGATATACTAGGTGGCCCAATTGAACTCGTGAAGGAAAGACGAACGCAAAAAGTGTAGTATAATGAGCCAATATGTCTTTTTCCATGGGCGTAGTATCAGGGTGGTGATGTAGGAAAAATAAATCTTTTGAAAAAAAAAACGATATTTTCGAATAACTTGGAGCGGTCAGACTTTGTACTGATTGCGTGTTCGGCTAATTGAAATTTGCAATCTTGCATCGATCTTTGGAACACCCTGTATAGAGACACTGACATGCCTATTCATTCGAATCGGATTTCTTCTCTGGCAGTGCGGCTGCATCTGAAACATTGCATGAGCGAAAATATTAACCCGAGACAAGCGAAGTTTGAGAAGTTGAAGTCGTCATAAAAATGGCGAAATATTCATTATAGCAAGTGGTCTCTCTAACGCTTCACTTTCCATCTCGAGTTTTCAGAATTCGTTTGTTCGTTTTAGCTTGATATAATAATTGTTATGGATGATTGTGGTGGTTGGAAATTGTTTTTGTTTTCTGACTAAGCAATATAACTATATATAAATATATGCAAGAACTATTGGAATAAAGGAATAAATAAAGTTCTTGCATTATTATGGTGTTTTCGAGGGTGTATTGCAAAAAAACTAGGTACATTAACAAAAAAAAGACACATGAATCCACAGGGATAGGTGAAAGTATGGAAACCCCTTGATATCTCTGAAATGACAAATGTGATTTCGATGGAATTCGATATTTGACCTGGCGAGGTCGAGAACAGATCTGGCAACATCGACGATGTTGCCAGATTCCTTCTTTTTTCTGTGCGTAACACAACTTTGAATGAATCCCTCGAATTCTCACGATTTACTACGAATTCCCATCACAACTAAATTCCTACAATCCTCTTGAATCCCTGGCATTCCCAATATGTACATTTCTCTGATTTCACACCGATACACTCACCTGAAATGCCCCTCGATTTCCGTACATTATTGAGTTCAAAATCTCAACTTTCCGAAAAAAGGATCGTACTCGAAATTCCACAAAAATAGTCTGCATACGTCAAATCAGAAAACGATCATCTGACTAATCATGGATGACGCAACTTTCGCTATTTCGTTGATCTTCTTTAATCCACAGGTTCCCACATAAATTTAGGGTTGGTCTACCCTCGCGTGCGTGAAATGAAACACTACCACCAACACGCCATCGGTATATTCATTATTATCAAGTCACTGATTGGATATCAGCGATACGGACCATTTTGTGGGAAAATTAGTGACCTTACGAAATATATCTCAATGCAGAGTAACAGATGCTGGATATCGTATTGAACTTATCTGGACATCCGAAAGACGAGATCATTTCGGAAATTAGTATTTATAGTTCATCATTTTCATCAATAATATGTAGCTACTACACTGAGAAAAGTAAGAAGTCTTTATTAAAAAATTGTTCACTACACTGCAAGATGTTAGCAAGATACAGTAAGGTAATTTAAATCATCTGGAAATACTTATTTTCTTCAAATAAGCAGTTTAGTTGATGTGAGGACAATATTTCAATAGTGATACGTCAAATTATGATCAAAAATATGTTTCGAATATTCAATAATGATTTTCACTCATATCTGAATCACCCCCATACAAAATTTGAACACTATATCTTACATAGGGTGTAAGTTATAGTCCATATAGAATATATATTTATATGAATAATAAATATAACTGGACTAGAAATAGTTGCAGCTTCTACAGGACGATGTCTATAAGTCAACCAAAACACAATAAAGTCAAAGTTGAAAAGAAATTCACATTTTTTTTCAAATATCAACGAAAGTGATCGATTCGAGGAAAAATTCCGAATATAATACAAATGGAATGATGGATGAATCTTTCATCAACATTTGGGATGAAATTTGAATAAATTACTACTGGGTGATGATAATCATCATCGGTTATATAAAAACCTCAGATTTGCAGGGATAAAACAAGGTGAATCGAAATGGAGAAAGAATCAAATTTGCCATTGCCTAACTAACGCCCTGTATGAGATATTGCGTTTAAACTTCGTATGGAGGTATTCTATCCATTTACCGAAAAAAAATGCTTGAAATTTCTACCTCTTCAGCAAACAATAGTAGGCCTTGGAAAGAGGAATATTTCAAGTTGGTTTTCTTTTCCGAATGAAGCTCATGAGACAATATATACTGGGTTGCACAATAAAAACGAAACAAGGCCGATTTGACATAGTTATCGTTCTCAAAAAAAATGCTCGTGCCGGTCGATTTTTATTTCGAGAGGGAAATATTTTGCGCAAGTTTTCAACTTTTTCACTTCAAACTCCTCGGAGGGGTGAGCTCCAACCCTTGAATCTCAAATGGGATAAGGGGTCAAGTGATACATCATTTTCAATGTAATCGAAATCTCTTACCAACGCTTCGTTGTTTTTGGAATTCAATGAAGTAGTTCTCGAGAAAACACGTTAATGAAAATAATCGGCTAGTGATGGAAAGTAACGTTTTTTTTCCTTTCATCACTATTTCTCATTATGTAGTTAGAACGATGTTCATCTAAGAAGTGCCTTACTATGTGTGTTTTTTTTAATCCTGTCCTATCCAACAATACATAAAGAATTATTTATTTTAAAGTCAGTTCTTTGATCTCTCAGTGAAACGCATACCTTGTTTCGTTTTCATTGGGTCACCCTGTACAATCGCACACGTGTATAATTCCTGATATAATTCCAATGTCTAACACGTAATTGCAAAGATGCACTTTATACATACAAGGCTATCTGAAAGAACATACATTAAATCATCAAAAGCTCGTCCTTGTCGGAACACAAATACATTATTTATTCGGTTGTTTCCTGTCACTGATAAAAGCATCCTCAAAAACTCGATCTTCATTTTTTGTCGAATTGCCATCAGCTCACGCTCTGCGAGAAAAAACTCGTATTGGCGAGACAGTCATTCATGAGATGTAAGCAATCTCTCATTCTGAATAATGAACTGAGAAAGCTCGTTTCGAGTCGCTGAAAGGAAAATGATTATTCTTTATATTTGTCCACCCCAATGCTATTATTCTGAAAAATAATTAGAATTATAATGGTTATTGGCAAGTAATTATTCACACACCAAGGTTGTTATCAGTAACAATTTCTTTCTTCTCACCACAAACGCCGCGCGCTGTCAAAAACCTCGTTTATAGCTCAACGAGGCGCAACCCTGTCAGCTCCACATCCTGCCTGTCAATGTCCTAGCTGTTGGCTGCTGTTCTGTGTTCTGTGTCGATACGCCTTCACAATATTAGAGCACTAGAGCGGTTGACAGTGATGTAAATTCAGGCTGATGATAATAGGAAGCTTTGTGTTTATGAGCTACTTTGTAGAATTCATAAAATGTGAAAAACTACCTTGGTGAAGAAAAGTCCCTTCACGCTTTCGAAAAGGAGTAGATGATGACAGGTTTTATGGCTATAGGTGAGAAGAAAACTTCAATATTTTTGTCGGTAATAAAATCAAATACGCTAGTGAAAACTGGACAGTACGAAAAAACACGAGAGTAAAATGATATTTTCAATTATGCATATTTTTTTTATACATTTTTTCAAAATTTGCTGGTCAGTTTTAGGCATTGGACAGACAGAATTCGCGAGCATAATAATAAGAGATTTCGTTTTGGCGCAACGTACCCATATATTTGATTCAAATTCCACGGCCTATAAATCTTCGGTATTAATCAAAACCGTAAACTGAACTGCCCGCTGTTCGACACCCCCCTTGGGGGGCTCAAGCGGTAATTCCTCCCCGTTGAGAATGAGAAAAAAGTCTCGTATCGCCGAGTAGGCCATGCATATCGTAAAGTGATGAATAATCTCCTCGTTACTCCCGTGTGATCGCTAAGAAATTGTCGAAGGATCAGATGAAATATAATCCCATTGGCGTACACCTATGATAGTTATTTATATGTCAACACTTTACACGTTGTTGTACTATTGTATTATTATTATTATTATTATTATTATTATTATTATTATTATTATTATTATTATTATTATTATTATTATTATTATTATTATCATTATTATTATTATTATTATTATTATTATTATTATTATTATTATTATTATTATCATTATTATTATTATTATTATTATTATTATTATTATTATTAGAAGTGCGATCATCGATATCGTTCTGTGATTCATAATACATTTTTTGGTAGATGATTAAGAGTGATATAAGACGGAATTTTACTATTTTTATTCAATTTTATTCATTATTTATTTATATTTATTAGCCAGTCTACTTCGATCCTCGGTACAATGAAAGTGGCGGTTCTCGTCATAGAGTATAAGGGTATTGTGTTCACATACAATTTACATCAAGGTAGTAAATAATATCATTATAGCCCAGACACCGAAATTACATGTAAGGTCTCGTTATAGTATCATGTGTCGTAGGTCACTTAGGCAGAGGCTGCTAGGCAAGCAACGATTTTTTTATCGAAATTACGTCAGCGTAATAAGAACGTTATGAAAGTTCATGCTCGAATCAAATTGAGAATTCTCAAATTGAATTATGAGGAGAAGTATTGGAGAAATCTTTTTATGTATCATTGAAAAACAAAAGAGAATGACCATCAGCAGAAATCAGTCACTCCTGGAGCCAAGAATAATCAACTTTCCGTCACGGCAGACCTTGAGACGTTGTTTTTCCACCACTAGCCACCGAACCTGTCATTATCTTTTACCTTTTCTTCATCAAGGAACTTTTTAACATTCTATGAAATAGTAGTTCATCAACACAAAGCCTCCTATTATCATCAACCGGAATTCACATCAATGTCATGATGAGAATTCAGCAGGAAAGGCGTATTGACATAGAGCACAGAACATCAGAACAAGAAACAGCTGCACTGCTATTGACAGGTACGATGTAGAGTTGGCAGGGTTGCGCTCATATTGCGCTATAAACAAGCTTACTAACAGCGCGGTGATTGTGGTGAGAACAAAGCTACCAACACTTCAAACAGTGAAATATAAATATTTATGTTTTTATACTAGTGATATTGGTCCATGGGTAGTAATAATATTTTTTACTACCTTGATCTATGAGTGACTATTTTATCTCCGACAGAAAGAAAAATGACTGACGGATTTGATCAATGTCATCGGTTTTTATAGTCTATACGTCTGATACGTTCGACGATGTTCAACCTGTATAAATTATTTCTGTACGGAGTACATGAAAGAGTGTTATAAACGAAGGTGTAACGACTAATGATCGAATTAGTCAGAGGAGGCGTTGTATCCCAAAGATTAATAATTTTGCACCTCGCACTTGATATATTGCATACTCGTGAAGAGAGCGATCTCATCGGACTGAGCGAAAAAAATACAGGGTGAATGATAAGTAAAACGTCGAGTTGAAGAATCATTTCCAACAATTGATTTATTCTGCGACCACTAGGGTGGGTTGGTGATTACGAACAAAATCCAATCGCATAACGCTTCTCCTTACACACAGTCTGCCCAAAGTGTTCATCATGCATGAACTTTTATCAGGAATAAAATTTTCCGACGAATATCGATGATCATCTCACTGTATCCGCGGTCGTAGAAAAAATATAGCACACAACTCTTGTTACCTAATATATCTACTATTATGACGAATCGAAGCACAACTCATCACGCGTCGACGTCAAAGACCCATTATAAAATCATGCTGGGACTGTGCCGACGGGTCAAAAATCTACCGAAAAAAAAAACCGGTTACGGCCGCCGAAAATAAAGCTTGTCGACTTCCTGAAAGAACGAAATACGTCGACTGACGTAGGCGGGTCACGTGCCGATCGTGCGGGTCACGTGACCGGCCGCGAGACCTATCCGTGCCGACCGACGCTGTTGCCGAGGTCGTCATTTTTTCAGGAGAACAGAGAAAAGTGTTGTCGAGGAGATGGTTCGATGTTGATTCGTGATCGGTTTCGTGATAGTCGTGTTGGCAACGCGGCGTGTTTTCTCTCATAGCTACCGATGGACCTAATGCAGTTTATATATATATATATATATATATTATTAATCGTCCACGAACGGTCAGCCAGGTGTTTCGAGTCTCTCCAGATGTCCTTGAGGGGTAGATAAGCGCACGCTGATGAGAAGGTTATGTTGAAGCGGGTGGAGAGTTGATTGTTGTGGGATTTTTTTCGTTGCCATGTAATCGGTCTGTAGATAGCTTGACGGTATCAAACTTGTAAGACATGAAAAAAAAAATAATAGCGTGAGATGTCTTGTGAATGTCAATTGACGATGATCTATTTCGAAGATAATCCTACGACGATTGGTATAACGATATTTCAGCAGCATTTGCATTTCCGAAGCACTCGCCAAGCATTAGAAGCATATCAGTTTGTTCAGAGAACGAATAACCTGCCATATTTCTTAAAATCTCAGTTGATAATCGCAGTGATAAATGACACAGAAAAACCACACGAACAAATCGACTACAACAATGTTGACTCGAATGTTGATGACATGAACGTCAAAATTGAGAACAAAATTATTCATCATGGCCTGCTGAAATATCGTTATACCGATGAATCTCGCGATGAATGAAATCAATCTGCTGGTATCATGTAACTACAATAACTCAAATATCTCACGAACGGCTCAATTTTTTGTATTTGAATAAGAGTACCTTTTTCATGTAATTTTCTTCGCTACATCAAATGCTCCTGTTTTTTTGCCGAAAATAATACAGGTAAAAAAGTTTTCTACAAAAAATCATGACTCACCCTCTGAAAACACCCCTTATAACAATATCAGAAATGTGGAAGTGTGACGAAAAAATGTATTTTGACAACATACATTCATGCACAAAATTCCAATCGGGTGGCTTTCATCGTTCAGAAGTTATGCGGAGAAATTATTTTAATTTTATCAACTTTGGAAGGATATATCTCCCTTAATATGCATTTTGGGCCATGAGTTTAATCATCAAACTACACTTATTTTTCAATGTTCTATCACCCCCAGAAAGCTCGGTACACATTTTCGACTCACCCTGTATATAACATTCAGAAAAGCCTGAACAAGTTTCTCGGAAACTGGGTTGCCATCATCAGTAGACCTGAAAAGTGAAAAAAAAAAAAGATGAGCGACTCCTTAGTATGTTTCAAAAATTTTCCAGAAATCACTATCGAGATTGATTGGCGGTTATGTTAGTTTATTTCATACATAAAAGTTTCTTCATGGATCAATGAAACGTTGCAATTCAGGGAACAGTAGCAATTCAATGATCGTAAAGTCAGCAAATGGAATAATCGAGAGTATGGAATATGACCGCGGTCTTGGTTCATCATTATTCGCTGGTTCTTATTAGGATGGATGAACATTCTTTCCAAGCTATTCAACAAGTTTATTGGATGATTAGTTTCAAGAATATCTTGAGCAACGCTTGATGTTTCGACGAGTTTGTCCAATATATGTCATGTTACATTCATCGCAATGTATTTCAAATATTCCAGGATTCTCATTAACATTGAGTTTGTATTTAGGCTTACCCAATAAACTATGAATCATAATTTTTTCGTTGTACCAAGCTGGACTTGCTTTGCTTTTCAGGTCTACTATGTTTTAGACAGCTCGAAAATCGAAATAAAATATCAGGAAATATATTGTTGAGGCATTTCTGGTAGGTCCAGAGTACAGGACAGAGCTCAATATTACACCCATGAGATCTGTTATTCGCTAATCCACGTTAAAGGACGACCTCTGGTGGCTAAATTGTGAACCTACTTAGTGAGTAATCAATAATGGATGCGTGTGCGTTTTTATCGATGAATCATCGTTATTTCGGCGTGCTTGTGCGATATCAGTGATTATTGGTGGATTATGTTGTGTTCTCATTGTATTTGTAGATCTGTGTGTTGAGCGAACTTCGAAAGTAGAACTTTGAGCGAATAATTTTTGGGATAACTCAAACTCGAAAGGTATTCACAGGAATGAAATTATGCTTTGGGTACTCTTATAAACGTATATAGTTTCAAGGTTGAGATACTCAAAATAATAATGAGTGGAGAACCGAGTCAAAATACTGGCACAACTAGGAAGACATTGCATAACACTAACTGTTGTATTTGAAACTGTATTCTTCCAGGAAAAATAAATATAGGACATTTCCATGCGTTCCCAAGAAGGATGCTTCTAAAGTTCATGTCAAGAATGATTATGGTATACTTGAGAAAGTTGATCGAAGAAAAGCATGGACAAATGCTTTGTTGATCGGAAAACCTGTGACTCACTTCATTCGAGTTTGTTTCCTTCATTTTGCTCATTTTATTAGACATTGCAAAGCCTTACATCACCTCACAATATGATAGTTCTTCAACACACTATCAACAATTGTCCAAAACACACACGAAAGTCCAAGATATCACTTGTTCAACGTTCGAAAACGACTAAAACATACACACAATAACCACGCCGAACAGAGAGATTACTCACTATCCGCCATATTTGTTTACGTCTCGTAACGCCCTCTTCTGTAGTTGAAATCGCCAATAGCTTATCATCTAGGACGCTTAGATTCGAGATTCGATGCATCTGAATGGGATAAACAAGTGGAGAAGCCAAAAATATGTGAATTAACATGGTAGAAACTCGAACGTTTAGGTTAATTAGGTTAGTCTCTCAATTTTTTGGTTGAAACACAGAATAAAAAAGATATCACTTGTTCAACGTTCGGAAACAACTAAAACATACACACAATAACCACGCCGAACAGAGAGATTACTCACTATCCGCCATATTTGTTTACGTCTCGTAGCGCCCTCTTCGAGAGTTGAAATCGCCAATATTTTCAGGTGTTGAACCGATATAAAAAGCACAGGCGATCCTGGAAGGGTGTAGAGAAGGTAATTACCCCTCTTCTCAGAGAAGGACAAATAGATTGGTAAACAAAAAATATAAATAAAATACTCAGAAATATCGTTAAGAAGATCAAAAGAACTGAAATATCACAAAACATAATTTCTTGTTATTTTCTTTACTTTTCCTGCTTTGGTTGGTCTCGTCGGAATGACCCTGTATGCTGGGAGTATTCCCATCTATGTGTAGCCTCGATTAGCATAGCTGGCATTGAAATATCGTCCGAAGAATCAAGTGTGTGTGTCTTTCGACCTATCTCGGTGATGTATAACACATAATATGCTCATTCGCAGGTCCTCCTTCACAATCTACAAGAATTTCTCATGCAGAACTGACGCAGTCTGAACGTCGTCCCTATCTGATTAATTAGCTTTGCGAATTCGGCGTAATTACCAGATAGGCGAGACAATGAATGCATTCCTTTTGTGTCGGATCCGTATGGGTATATATGCGAGCTGTCACAAAAACGCGAAAACTTCGGTATAATGTCTGTGACTGTGCCGAACTTATTATACGTCATACCAGCCAAAGAACGAAAATATAGGAATGGCTCTGCCCGAAGTAGGACAAACTGTATACATTCTGGTCTCACAAAAAATCATTGATAATGTTCATTCTTTAAACCAGTTTCCATACTAATCAAAGCAATCTTCCATTCTGCTCTAAGGACAGGGCAAAGTGGAAGAGAATTCTGTTTTGTCTCGGAAATTTGTATGAGTACAAGACATCGAAGACTTTTTAGCTTTTTTACGAATGATGAAATTATACCGGTGAAACCAGCAGGACTCTATCAGTAAGGATGAAAGAGCATAAGAACAATATAAAGAAAAGATATACTGACGAATCAAAATTAGCTGAACATATCCTTACTGAAAATGGACAACATATGGCCGATTGGGGTAATATTAAGATCATAGAAAAGAAGACAATAACCAAAAACAGAAAATCAAAGAGTCTGCTTGCATTCTCCTGAAAGGAGACAATGATATTGCTTCTTGTTCATTTGAAATAGATAGAACTTGGCACCCACATCTGGAAATTGAATATGAAAATGGAAAATTCAATATATATTACTTTTCAGTGTCAAAACTGACTGCACTTTTGCGAGGAAAAGTATTTTGATTGTGTTGAGAACGGGAGCAGATTCGTTCCCGAAACGTCCACCAAGATAAGTAGAAGTTTTATTCCTATTAAATATTCTTGTAATTCCAAATTTTTTTCGGATCTTAGGCATTTAATTAACTGAGTATTTTCGGAAAATGGTGTGCCTGTAATCGCGTTTTCACTAATGCTTTCTGTGTCTTGATATTGTCACAAATAGTACTTTTATAATATTGATTGTTGGAATTTCTGGGGATTCAATCAAACATAATTTGAAGACTTATTCGAAACGAACACAATGAATAGACATTTATTGATTATTAAGATACAAAAATACATTAAATGTGAAATAAAATAAAAGTACTCACATCAGAAAATACAGAATTGGAGGTGTCCCAAATGGAACATCTCTGTTGCTACCAGCAACCGTCCACTTATGGGACCAAAACTCGACCCCCCCCCCCCTTGATGCGTGGATAGGTTTCATAATTCATGATGTTTATTCAATGAAAATGTTTTGGCACATACAAAGAAAGATTGTAGTTATGAAATGAACTGTTTTCAATAATTTTATGAACGTGAATATAAATAGTAGTAATGATAAGTTGAGAATAAAATTTGTAAAATGACCTTTCGTGACAATATACAAACAACACCATCAGCAGAGTACACCAACACATTGTCATGAAATACGATCGAAGATAAATAATGTTTCAATTAGACCTTTCTATCATAAGAATGCTAATCGAAGATTTCTTACTGATGTTGTTCCCAAAATACTCTCCCCCCTCTCCCTACGCCAATGAACCACTCCAGAAACAATATCGCGTCATCGGAAGTAACCATACTGGGTGGCCCAATGAAAACGAAACAAGGCCGATTTGACATAGTTATCCTTCTCAGAAAAAAAAAACGTCGGACCGGTCGATTTTTATTTCGAGGGGGAAATATTTTGCGCGAGTTTTCAACTTTTTCACTTCAAACCCCTCGGAGGGGTGGGCTCCAAGCCTTGAATCTCAAATGGGATAAGGGGTCGAGTGATACATCATTTTGAAGGTAATCGAAACCTCTTACCAACGCTTCCTTGTTTTTGGAATTCAATGCAGTAGTTCTCGAGAAAACACGTTTATGAAAATAATCGGCTAGTGATGGACAGAGTAACGCTTGATCTCTCAGTAAAATGCATACCTTGTTTCGTTTCCATTGGGCCACCCTGTACATTATTATAGGTCTATCACCTAGTGAAGCTCGATGAGACGGAAGAAGTGGTCGATCTCTGGCTTCGTGACGATTCCCTCCTGACCGACATTCATTGTATTCCCAAACTCGGTTCTGCTCCTCGTGGGTATTGTCAATATCAGCAGGCGGCTGACTGACTCTTCGATACTTTTTTCCATGATTTCTCGATTGTCCTCGAGCTCAGACCGGTCGATTGATACATTGTGAGTTGCGGTGTGGTGCTCAGTTTCGAGTGCGAAACCGTTATTATTCGGACGACCCCGAGTAACATTTTGAATTCGATGGATCTTCGAGGAGGTTATGTGAGAACATATGATGATACTGCTGCTTTATCTATGCTTTGAAATGGAGTAATTACAATGAATGAATGCCTAGTTTTATCGAGATGTTCCAGCATTTCATTGAATTTCAGTATCAAAGCTATATTCAGTCAACGATGTACAAAACACTGGTGCAGTCACTGATGGAGTTTCGTCAAAAACGCTAACGCCATTTTCCGCTATAATAGCCTGATAGTTATGAAACTCCCCAGAAGATGGTGACATTCTTACAGATTTCTGTGCAAATAGTTGACGTTTTGAGATCGTAATTATGTAGTTCGATCTAAAATTGAGAAGTAACCTAAATTACTACTTCTGAATCAACGTTTTTATAACACTGATAGTGCAATAATCGCAATGATACTGATTTTGTTTTCATTTTTGTGTCGCCATCTAACAACTGACACTTGAGTGATTTTCCGCTATAACGAATAAAATGCTGTTATCAAGTTAGCTGTATCAATTACTACGTAGGGAAAGTTCCGCAAAATAATATAGGTTGGCAGAATTGATTCTGACAGTTGACTGAAATTTGACGCAACTTTCTTGTGACTTTCTTAAAACTTATAAAACTAACGAGAAGTGTATAAATGCGCCAACATCGAAAACCAATGATTGAACTTCTTTACGACTTATTGTTTGAAACTTACGACCTAAAGTTGTTGCATAAATCCACCATAAGATGAAAATCATAACCTCAAATGTTCAATTTATGTATATGTATAAAATATATACAACCAAACACATTTTATGTATTTGGATATGTGTGTATGTGTATATATACTATATATTCTGTCAATTTATTATTATTATATGAATTGATATAAGTATATTTCCAACTTTACACTTTTTATCCAATCATTTTATACTGAGAATAAAATTTTCTATTATATGTTTACTGTATTGTTGATCACAAAGGCACACCCATTATTCGTATTCATTATTTGAATTTACACAACCTATTCACTATCTTCGTTTTTTACTATTTTTCATTCAATGAACAATATTATTATTATATATTTTGAAATTATCAATATTTTCATTCATTCAAACTATGCTGAGTGATCCTATATGAATATTCGACAGCTAACATTGAACTTTCTGAATTAACACGATCTTCCACAAATATAAAATTGAGAACAGTTGCAAAAGTGGCACATCAACAGGTTTCAACTGTTGTGATAGAAGTCAAACATCAAACAATATTTCAATTAATCAATATCCAGAGGATGAAGAAGTGTCTAGACTATTCGTCTAGTCGATGACACAACACTCACCAAATCATTGACCTCTCTAGATCATCGTAGAAAGTTTGGAGGTCTCTGCCTTTTTTATAGATACTTCCACGGTCGGTGCTCAACGGAAATATCATCTATTATGCCACCACGCTCGATTCCTAGTAGACAAACCAGACGAGCTCAAGCTGGTCACCCCTACACTGTCAGGCTCGAGACCTGTCGAACATCGCTATACCAAGCATCATTCCTCAATAGAGCGGCAAAGTTATGGAATTCTTTGCCTAGTGAAGTCTTTGCTGATGCTTATAACCTCCAAACTTTCAAGAAAAATTCCAACACCTTCCTACTCTCCCAAAATTCCACCGCTGGCTAACACGATGTCCCTCGAACATTATAGGTTTCCCTTTCGTGTTATCAACAGTTAAAAAAAAGGCTAAAATCCAGGGAGGAAGTAAAGCTTGAACTTATACAACTCGGCCTTAAATACAACTTGAAGAGGACGCTCAGTTATTTTGAATAGGTACAGCAAAGAATATGTCGTTCCATAAATCGTTTGTCGAAGGCGAGTAAATTAAATCAGCGGGTGTGCAATCAAGTGACTGTCAACGATATTGCCTAGCCGATTTTCAATTATGACTAGCGTACCACCTAATAAACACATCACATCTTTTATTCCTCGATATTTTTCGCAATAGCGGCGTGGTCGACAGATAATATCCGCACCATCGGTATTTTATGATTATAGTCGACGAAATTGACAATGTGGGAATTAAAATCACAAAAGACGTTTTTTTAATAACTGCCTATAAAGTTGTCAGAATAGCAGATCTCGCGCATGATATACGATATCATAAACAATGTTCTTTCTATCTATATATACATTCATAAGCATCGTGCAATTTGTGATTTACTTACTCTTATCGCGAAAAGTAATGGATACTGCAACAGGGATACAGACGTATCAGGGGATTTTCATGAAGGGAAGTAAGCCCTGCGTACTTTCATTGATTTTGGTCTGGAAATTCTTTAGAACTCTATTCATATCAACACAGTACGCTGAAGTAGATCTCCTTCTATATGGAAGCCAATCCCATTCGAATAATTGAAGATTTCATAACGATGTACAAAACACTGATGCAGTCACTGATGGTGTTTTTTTTTTTCGTCAAAAACGCCATTTTCCGCTATAATGGCCTAATAGTTATGAAACTCCCCAGAAGATGGTGACATTTTTACTGATTCCTGTACAAATAGTCGATGTTTTGAGATTTTAATTATGTAGTTCGATCTAAAATTGAGAAGTAACCTAAATTACTACTTATGAATCATCATTATTAAAAACACTGATTGTGCAGTAATATCAGTAATACTGATTTCGTTTTTCATTTTAGTGTCGCCATCTAACAACTGACATTCGAGTGATTTCCCCCAGAAGATGGTGACATTTCTACAGATTTCTGTACAAATAGTTGACGTTTTGAGATCGTAATTATGTAGTTCCATCTAAAATTGAGAAGTTACCTAAATTACTACTTCTGAATCATCATTTTTAAAAACACTGATTGTGCAATTATCAGTAATACTGATTTCGTTTTCATTTTTGTGTCGCCATCTAACAACCAACATATGAGTGATTTTCCGCTATATTGAATAAAATGCTGTTATCAAGTTAGCTGTACGTTAGAGTTCTGTTTGAAGGAAATTAGATAGACTAAAAGGCAGAATTGATAGTTGTGTTCAGGCCTGCGAACGTCATTTTTGACATAAAATTGCAAATATATCAAAAACAGTTAGACTTAGGCATGGGACATCATACATGAAATTTGCCTGGAATTCATCGTAGAATCTAAAAATGGAATGATAAATAGGGTTTCCTGTTCGAAATGAGCAAGTTGAAATCAACTTCCGGTACAACCGGAAATGCTTCTTGAGAATATTTTAGCTGAATTGCCCCCATCAACAGTAGTGAGCCAACAAATTTTCAAATCTGCCCTACTTATAGTTCTCCATATATTGAACGCAATAGTCTCCGTGGGCACACCCTGAATAGGTAGTCAGTTTTTTTTTTCATTACACGAAAGGGAAACCTATAATGTTCGAGGAACATCGCGTTAGCCAGCGGTGGAATTTTGGGCGAGAAGGAAGGTGTTGGAATTTTTCTCGATGAAAGTTTGGAGGTTGCAAGCATCAGGAAAGACTCCACTAGGCAAAGAATTCCACAACTTTGTCGTTCTATTTCTTGTTAGCTTGGCCAATATTTTAGTACCTACTTCCAAAAAAATGTATCGTTGCGATGTCTCATAGTCTTAGCAATGTGTATCACCAGTGAACACCTCTTTATGCTTTCAATTGGAAGTGGTGAGTGAATTTGACTGTTTGAATTCGCGCTGTTAACTTGATCGTATATTGTGCTCGACGAAGCGAAACTTTTCGATACGACTTCAGTTCTAGTTAAGTTCTTCCAGCGACTCTCTGTTACTGCCCTGGTTGACTGGGGGATGAAAAGTTCACCGAAGATCGGCGTATCAGATAAGCGCTTCGAGGGTTGTCGCATTACGGCTGTTCTACTGTGCGTGCTCGTAATGGGGGGCACACATAAAAGTCGAGGATGCCTTCCCTAATTTCAGTTTTGCCATTGTCAATTACGTCACGTTGTTATTCGAGGCGATTTGTGCCCGTTTTGTACGTAACGGTAGTCAATAAATATTTATTAGAATATTTTGGGGTGGAACGATAATGTACGCATAATGTAGGTATTCGTGCATGGGTTACATTTTTTTTTGTTCACAACGAGAATCACCGAAACGTCCATTAAAGTGTTTGAACATGTAAAACCTTGATGGATATCAATTTTCTTCGTTCAAATACAGATTTCACATTATATCAGCTTCAAGAAGGTACGTCACGATGTATTTTTGGTTGCCTAAACCACAATCATGTATTCAAGGTGGATATAGGATGGTGAAATAACTCTTCAATTGTTTCTTTCCAAAACATGTAGACCTGTCAAACGACCTCACTAAGGCCGCACCACTTATAGATGGCGATACGATCGTCGATCCGGTGAAGTCAAATCCGCTTTTACTGATAATGACGGATACCTGACAGTGATGGATAGCTAACAGTTCAGTTTTTACATTTATGTTGAATTTCAAATCCACATCGTGTTTCCAGCATTTCCAAGATAACCTTCGAGATCGGCATAGGTGACGCCACCTAGTTTCGATCTTGGGAAGCCTTAGTAAGGTATTGAAATCCGACAAAATCAAGTAGGCGAAGGTCTACAACTTTTTCTAGTGGCTGGGTATAGGGAGTTGAGACACCAGTCTTTATTTACATCATGCATGTATTTAATAGAGAATTTGTTAATATCGTTAATATCGGTCATCAACGATTAATTTCATGATTGTTAAACAGACTCGAGTCGGAAAAGTTCTTCATTATATAAGGAAAACGGGATTTCGGACTGACTTTATGGTGAACGCGGTGAACAACTATAATATTGATATTAAATATTCGTGAAGTGTCATATGAATTAACTGAATGTCATCTATTTACATTTTTGTTGATAATATGCTTCCGCTTCAACTGGAAATGCCATCAACTTCTTTAATTCAAATGGGACACCCTATATATTTTTACAGATTTCGAAAGAGCTTGTTATTTTGAATTCATACATACTAAGTTTAGTGTGAAAGAATGTGTGAAAACGAGGAATACATAAACTACTATTAATTAACTATGCTAACTAAATTACTTAACCTACTATTTCGAATATTTCCTACCTTCATTCCAAGTCCAAGTTCCAAATATTGCAGTATTAGTTTCTGAAAACGATTGAGAGTGATTTCTTGTAGTGATTTGCATAGTTTGAGTTTTCTCCACACTAGAACTGACAGTAGTAGATAGTAGACAGTGAGTAAATAGATCACAAAATACAAAATAACAAACTTATCCCTTACTTTATGTACTCATTGTATAGTAATGTCGAAAGTCGATGCCATAACACTTCGTATCTGTCATTAGGTGCTTATACTATGTCTACATGACTTTCATAAATATGGCTTTCAACTCGTATTGATAGCCAATTTATTCACCCCTGAGCATCTATAATTTGAATAAATAAAAGGCACTCACATGCGACTGGCCTCAGTTAGTTCTCAATAATTTAATTCGATGTTCACGACCGTGAAGAGGACGAAAATAAATTTCAATTCGTTTACAATGGATTTTCGTACATCACACGAGTATATAACTGTGTTTACACGATGCATTCAACCCCCCCAATTCAACATTTAAGTAACATTTAACAATTATAAGTTGACCTTCTTGTTTACGATTGCTGTGTTTATGCAGACAATTAACAATCAACAAGTAACATGGCCAACTTCTAGGCAGGTTTTCTTTTAGTGCGCAACTATTATACGCAGATGACCGCCGATTGGTCCTAGGACTCTTAGAGAAAGCGTGTGATTGGTCGGACCTTGTCTGACAGATGATGACTCTAACCTCACTTTCGAAAAGTTGAATCATTTTAGAGTTGAAAGTCTTTCTAGGAAATTGAGATTCACTTCGAATGAGTACTGACTTGTGCACTTTCCTCCTGAAATTGATTATTTTTCGTCGATATTCTGTAAACGCAGTCATTCGGCGAGGCATCGGGCTGATAATGAATGATGTTGTTCGACGTTTCGACGTATGCTCGAGACTAATCGCGCAAAGGTGATAAATTGGCATCGGAGCACGCGGCCCCCTGTATAATCCGGGTCACCCCTTCCTCAGTGGGTCTTGGCACAGTTCGTTTTCCAATACGAACCATAAATTGTTTGTAATGTAATAGCTGTTAACTGAAATGAATTAATTTAGCTAAATGAAGGCTTTAAGTTTGCAAAGTTTCTTCTTTTTTTCTTCAATCAATTATATGGCCACATATTTTCAGTAGTTTCGAATTTACGTCGAGAGTACGTCACTAACATTTCAATTCTCGTTTAATATAATCACAAATCGAAGATATATTGGAATTCGAGATTTCATTCTTTCATACTCCAGTACTCAATTTCGAAATTACAATTTCAGTTTTTCCGACTCTTTTGAAATGATATCGAGTACGCTCTCCCTCTCTTTGTCTCTCTCAGTTTTTCGGAAATCTAAAAAAAAATAACGCGACTAGAGATATCATATTGGTTGATGGACGAATTTTCTTCAATAAAGTTCACAATCGACCCATGCAAAGTGGAAATCTAACACAAATATTAATTTTCAACTCTTTCCCACAATGATAATTTCATTCTCCAGCGTTTTGTGGGATTTTCTCTCCTTGTTTCTAAAAAATAGAGTAGAAGTTATTGAAAATTATTTCAATATATTTGTAGTAAGGACAGATTTTGTGATCTGCCCCAAAATATCACTGCGCTTGAAATTAAACCTTTAGATACCTAAAAGGGAAATTCTCTATTTGTCAGTGATACCTTGTTTTTGGAAAATTTGGAAATACAAATATATTTAATGATAATAAAACCTCTACTTATCTTGGTGAACGTTTCGGAAACGAATCTGCTCCCGTTCTCAACACAATTAAAATATTTTTCTCTTCGCAAATTTTTTTCGGTTTTGACACTGAAAAGTGACAATTTGGTAGACGGAGGAATTCTGGTTACAAGGTGTTTTCATCAATTGATATTGAATTTTCCATTTTCATATTCAATTTTCAGAAGTTGGTGCCAAGTTTTATCTATATCAACTGAACAAGAAGCAATATTATCGTCTCCGTTCAGGAGAATGCAAGCAGACTCTTTGATTTTTGGTTTTTTGGTTGTTGTCTTCTCTTCCTATGATCTTAATATTACTCGAATCGTCCATATGTCGTCCATTTTCAGTAAGGATGTGTTCAATATTTTTCAATTCTCCAAATTCGACTTCGACAATAGTTTCATGAAAACCCACAAATTCCTCCACACATCAACAAAAACTTGTTTCTACATTTTTCCCCACATTCATCAACAAAATTCTCATTTGCTAAAAACGTATCTAAAATTGACATCCCTTTTTTTTGGGGTACAATTTGAAAAACAAAAGTTAGGGGTGGTTGCCAGAGGGTGAATCCTGCTATGCTGCATCAACAAAATTATGTTCTCCTACGACACGTATTTCATTCTTTTCTGAAATATCTGCTGGACTGAAAGCTCTGGGACACCCGGTATATAATGTATCAGTATTTATCATAACTTATGATTCAGTGCCCTGAGTCGAGGTGAATTCGGCTCCTAGACGGCTCAGAAAAAGTTCAGATTCAGAAAATCACCATCCATCATTCGTCATCATATTTTTTATTGATCGTTAATCGACAGTCAATTTGTATGGAATTCGCGACAGTTCCTTCTAGTTATGAATTCTTCTGGTATTTCCACTGTGATTTGATCGGCGCGCTCTTTTCAAGTCGGCTCGTTATCTACAGAAATGTATGTCTTCATTCACGAAAGAGTTCTATTATATCGACACCATTGGCGTGCGCATCCTCCCATTTCAAATCGTGAAATATTCACCAGATTTCCGTCCTCGGGAGATTTTGCACGTAACGATATCCGCCACTGCCCATGTTAAAAACTAGTGCTGTACGTCATATAACTATAGCAACATTGTACATACGGCGCACACCTTTCTAACTAGTATATTAGAAAATGTTTAATGATAGAGCGATTTGCAGGCTTGTGCCTTGCATGGGGGTACAGGTGATGAAGCTTTTTTCTATGTGTTTTTCTTTATTTTGTACTCGCCAAAGTCAAGCTCGCGCGTTTTCACTAACGGCCAACAAATTGATTGGAAATGAAGAACAAGAAGTCGTCCTGGTCGACAATCGTTTCCTGGCTTTGAGTTGATCAGCATAGCTTTTGATATTTTTTTATTATTTTCCCCGTAGATTATTTATGATTCCTTGAATATCTTCTCAATGATTATCATGATTATAGGTGGCCATTCGGTTGATAATAACACAAACTGAGTTATCATTGAATATTTCTGCGACTCGACAAAGTTTCAGAAACCCTTGTCGAGAGAGTAGTCTAAGTAGGTAAATAGAGATTTAATCAGAAAAGGTGGAAATGGTATTTTCTAAACTGTGTTTTTCAGATGACAGTCAATAAAATACATGGTTGGGATAAAATATGGAAGTAAATATCTTTTAAACGAAGAAAACGATATTGATGAAAATTTGCAGGTAAGTGCAATAGAATAAAATGCATTTTTAGATAAACTAATTGATGTTGTTCACATGCATAGTGATGAATGAACCTACAATTTACAAATTGCACAATTTAGAATGGTTCAATTGATTGATTGATTGAAACATTTATTTCCGTCAATTAGAATTCGACACTTGGAGAACAAAAGAGTACTCGTTTATTTATTACTATGCATACAAACAACGTCAATTAGTTTATCAAAATAGTTTTTTGCTCCAATGCAAAAAACTCACACTAAACTCAGTGTGTATGAAGTCAAAATAATGAATTTCAAAATCTGTAAAAATATAAAGGGCATCCTATTTGAATTATAGAAGTTGATAGAATTTCCGGTTACACCGGAAGTATATTATTGACAAAAAACTGTACATCAGATGCATTCTGTTCCATTGAACTTACCTGCAAATTCTTATAAATATCGTTCTTTTGGTTTAGAAAATATTTACTTGGTTCCATACTTTATCCCAACCCTGTATAACGTTACAGAAACATCCCCCCAACTAGATTATGAGCAATCTAGCTTACAACATTTCATATATCTCTGGGAGCTCTATTTCCGACCCTATAACAAATCTTTAAATATTACTAAATTTTTCGGTGACAGTATCAAAATCCTCGAATCATTTTTTTGTCAAGTTAATAATAATACCTACCGTTTCGAAACGAAAGTTGAGGGCCTGATACTCGAGAGCTATGTGAACCTTTGTGAGTTCTTTTTGTGTGTCAATTAAGTAAGGAAATGGGGATCTGATGAGGTAAATTGGTTACGCGAAGGGTGCGGACTGTTAAATGAAAATAATCTTGCAGAGGTCGTTTTCATTAACATCCATCAATAGCTTCATTAAAATGAACACGAAGATCTGAAACAGGGACAATTTATATCGTGGCTCAACCAATAGGCGATTTTCACCATGGGGATTATTTCCAATCAGTACACAATAAAGCGGAATCGAATAAAATCTTCTTGATGGGAATAGTCAACCGTTATCGATATATTTTTTCCTGCAAGCTGCTATGGAAGAAGCGCTCTCAACATTAATTTTTTTTTTATTTTGGATCTCACTATGATGACAGAAAAGTCCAAAGTAAAACGCACTAGTGTGGAAATATTTGGGAAACGCACGCCCGCAGTGATTGATGAATGTTATGGTAATTTACCTGGATATTCTACCGCTTTTTTCTTCCTTCCTTCTTTTCCTCCTTTTCTTTCTTCTTCTTCTTCGGAGATGCGTCTGGTAATGTGACCATCATCTCCTCCTTTTTCTGATTTTGGTCTCTGTGGATATTATGAATCCACTACATTTGATTCAAATTAAAAAAATACTCAGGAATCATCAATCAAGGTAATCACACAGTTGAAGTTAGGTTGCGGAAGTTCTGTAAATTCATTCATATTTATTTCCATCAAATTGACATAAATATTGTCTCTCAAACTATCCAAAGTGTCTGCTACCACCCATTCGAATTCGAGAGGGCGTATTTCATGAATGACAATGACAATGACAGTGGGTGGAACTTGTAATAATAATTATCCAAATATTCACGGTCGTAGTGAAAATATTGTACATAGCTCGTTGGAAACTGTATATTTTATGCACTCGTGCAAAATATATCACTTTCCACACTAGTCATGTAATATTACTATTTCGGTTTCGAGTACCCATTTCATGTATCAATGATTGCATCGATTTTTGCCAACCAAAGTAAACAGGTGTCTTTCCATTTGTTTCAATTTTAATATCGAAATATCATTGAAAAATTATACGCTCGGTAGGTGATTTGCTTTGATTATCATACGCAACCTTCGCTGCGAGAGAAAAAAAAAGCAGTTGGCATATTGAGCAATAATCGTAAAACGCATTCTACTGGGTATTCTTGTATTTCATGTATTTTTGATGGAGCAAGAGTATTTGATTTGTGATTATTCAGATAAAATTTTACTTGTTCGACCTCGTTTGAGTACCTCGATAAGAGTTTTATAGTTTCTTCCACTTGTCCAGTCCCCATTTTTTTGAGAAAAATCACTTTCTGTTCATTGAACGTTATTACCATTTTGCGAAGAATATCATTCAATGAATCGGCAATCAGAGATATGAGACGACAACTAACTTCGAATGTGAAATCGAATTAGATTAGGATTAGTACGGCAGGCTCTGCTTAAAGTGAACAATATAAACGTCCAATGAACACCATGGAAACACAATCGGAATTATCAATCAATGAATACAATTCAACAAATATCTGTGTACAACCAAATTCACACAACAAATTCAACAAAGTCAACAATTTTTCGATGGTTCACCAATCAGGTTTTAGATCGAAACAATCAACCATGTGGAGAATAAAGATCTAGTAGCTGTTTTTCTATACTCCAGACGAGCTTTCAAAGCTCTCAATATATCAATTCTATCTGCAAAATTAGAGTATTATGGCATATCTATAAAGGTTATCCAATTGTACAGGAGTTACTTATTCGACAGAAATCAGTGTACTTGAGTGAACAATACATCATCAAGCGAAAAAGCAGTTGGCATAGGTGTCCCACAAGGTAGTGTACTTGGTCTTTCATTCTATACTCAAACGACATAAATTCGATTGAAGTTGGTCAATTAATCTGCAGACGATCGCAGTTAGCGACGTTGACGTTAGAAATGCTGGGAGTAGAATTAATCTGATTTAAAAATATCGATATGAATATAACCTGATTGATAAAACCTCCATCAACGATAATCAACAGGGTGTTTTTAAAAGAGAATTCGAAATAAGTTAGGTTTGCTCGGTAAAAAAATTTCGTAAGCCCCCACAGGAAATAATCAAGCGATGTTAAATCGGGTGACCTAGGAGGCCAAGAAACTGCTTCACCTCTGGCAATCCAACGGTTCCCAAACCGCTGATTTTTTCCTGTGTAAAGACTATGGTCTACGAAACTCCAGTAGAACTAGAGCAAGACTCGATTGGACGAATTACAGCAGAATTTGAAATCAACGAACGTGTTAATCAACCTCTTCTCGTTGTTGGTGAACGATGTCGAGATCTGTCTTCAGGACGCTACATATTCATCGCCTGTTGTTTGCTAGAGAAAACACGGTTTTCGATTGACTCATTATCGATAACTGTTGAGTGAAATGAACAGTTGATTGGCATGTTTTTAATCCTTTGATCCTCCTGCTCTTTGGGCAAGCTATAAATCAAACAAAGGGTCGCGCTGATCGAGACTTCTTTCCCATAACGTAGCAGCTTTAAAGTGGCACACAATAGGGTGTAATTTAACCCTCGTTATCCGTAATGAAGGGTTGGTTCTGTTTGGTGAGTCCTACTCCACTATATCCAACGTGATGATTCTCTCCAGGAGCAGCGATACTTTTTAGATTATTATAATGGTGAATTTATTCGAAACTAGTTGTTTGTTAAATACTGTGTACATTGTTCGAGTTGGAATATTTGTCTTTGTCGAACGGGAGCAGATTGTTTTCCGAAACGTGCATTAGGATTTTGATATTTATTGAATATATTTGTCGTCCAAACATTTTCAGAACAAAAACAAGGTGTCACTAACAAAGCGCAGTGATATTTTGCAGATCGTAAATCTGTTCCACGAAAAATAAGCCAAATGAATAAAGTTGTTAGTAGTTTTAGTTTCGATAGAATTCATATTGCCACAGCATTCACAAATATTCCCGTCGATTGCAGTATCATCCTTAATAGTGCAATTTGCGAATATCTAATTTCATGTGACTGAACAATCAATTTACGTATTTATATTCAGTCGGTAATGGAAAGAGATAGTGATATCCACAGCTATTCTTGCACCTGGATTACAGAAACATCTGTTTGGAGTATCGCCTAGGAATGTATTTATATACACGCGTTCGAATTATTACAATGACTGCACATGATGTTCGCAGGTACACAAAAAAAAATTCTAGATTCGAATAATGTTGATTGAATGAAGATTTTCGATAAGTCAGTGTTATTGTTGTATTTTTGAATGAATCTCAGTGATCAGTTCGTTCAATTGTTCAAATCAGTTGATGTTTTACAGGGTGGCCCAATGTAAACGAAACAAGGTAAGCATTTTACTGAGAGATCAAGGAACTGACATTAAAATGAATGATTCTTTATGTGATGCTGGATAGGAGAGGATTTAAAAAAAAACACGTAAGGCACTTCTTAGATGAACCTCGTTCTAACAACAAATTCAGAAATAGTGATGAAAGGGGAGAAAGCGTTACTTTCCATCAGTAGCCGATTATTTTCTTGAACGTGTTTTCTCGAGAACTTCTGCATCGAATTCCAAAAACAAGGAAGCGTTGGTAAGAAATTTCGATTACCTTCAAAATGATGTATCACTTGACCCTTTATCCCATTTGAGATTCGAGGGTTGGAGCTCACCCCTCCGAGGGGTTAGAAGTGAAAAAGTTGAAAACATGAGCAAAACATTTCCCCTTCGAAGTAAAAGTCGACCGGTACGAGCGTTTTTTTTTTCTGAGAATGATAACTATGTCAAATCGGCCTTGTTTCGTTTTCATTGGGCCACCCAGTATGTTTGAGACCATTCCTCTAAACAGGTTGATTTTTAGCTACGTTGCGAAACTAAAGGGAATGATTTGTCGTCGTTTAAAAAAAAAGGTTCCTGTGAACATATGTCCGGAGTTGCTTCTTTTCGGAAATACAGGGCGTTGAAGTGTCCTGACTAAATTGAAATAACCAGCTTCGAGGGCGTCTCAGTCACAGCCACCAATCAATGACAGATTATAATCGTGTATTTTATTAGAAGGTGGACATAATGCTCATTCATTTTGAGGTCTAAGTCGTGTATTTTTCTTGGTTCTGAAAGTCACTTTTCGTTTATTTCTGTAACACACCCAATTATTTCAGATAAGTTAGTTCAACATCAAATACCGATATAGCTAGTTCAACTATCTATTACAGTTCAATGCGAATCAGGTTTCATGTAATAGAATTCTGCATGTACATCGGCTGACATCAACAAAACGTCACATTTTGACAAGTCAAATGCCCAGACAACGATGTAAAGAACACTGGGTGGAGCTATTCTGCCTATTTGCCTATCTAATTTCTTCAACCAGAACTCTAACGTACAGCTAACTTGATAACAGCATTTTATTCGTTATAGCGGATAATCACTTGAATGTTAGTTGTTAGATGGCGACACAAAAATGAAAACGAAATCAGTATTACTGATAATTGCACAATCAGTGTTTTCAAAAATGATGATTCAGAAGTAGCAATTCAGGTTACTTTTCAATTTAAGATCGAACTACATAATTACAATCTCAAAACGTCACTTATTTGTACAGGAATCTGTAAAGATGTCACCATCTTCTGGGGAAAATCACTCAAATGTCAGTTGTTAGATGGCGACACAAAAATGAAAACGAAATCAGTATTACTGATAATTGCACAATCAGTGTTTTTAAAAATGTTGATTCAGAAGTAGTGATTTAGGTTACTTCTCAATTTTGGATCGAACTACATGATTATAATCTCAAAACGTCAACTATTTGTACAGAAATCTGTAAAAATGTCACCATCTTCTGGGGAAAATCACTTAAATGTCAGTTGTTAGACGGCGACACAGAAAATGAAAACAAAATCAGTATTACTGATAATTGCACAATCAGTGTTTTTAAAAATGTTGATTCAGAAGTAGTGATTTAGGTTACTTCTCAATTTTGGATCGAACTACATGATTATAATCTCAAAACGTCAACTATTTGTACAGAAATCTGTAAAAATGTCACCATCTTCTGGGGAAAATCACTTAAATGTCAGTTGTTAGACGGCGACACAGAAAATGAAAACAAAATCAGTATTACTGATAATTGCACAATCAGTGTTTTTAAAAATGTTGATTCAGAAGTAGTGATTTAGGTTACTTCTCAATTTTGGATCGAACTACATGATTATAATCTCAAAACGTCAACTATTTGTACAGAAATCTGTAAAAATGTCACCATCTTCTGGGGAAAATCACTTAAATGTCAGTTGTTAGACGGCGACACAGAAAATGAAAACGAAATCAGTATTACTGATAATTGCACAATCAGTGTTTTTAAAAATGTTGATTCAGAAGTAGTGATTTAGGTTACTTCTCAATTTTGGATCGAACTACATGATTATAATGTCAAAACGTCAACTATTTGTACAGAAATCTGTAAAAATGTCACCATCTTCTGGGGAAAATCACTTAAATGTCAGTTGTTAGACGGCGACACAGAAAATGAAAACAAAATCAGTATTACTGATAATTGCACAATCAGTGTTTTTAAAAATGTTGATTCAGAAGTAGTGATTTAGGTTACTTCTCAATTTTGGATCGAACTACATGATTATAATCTCAAAACGTCAACTATTTGTACAGAAATCTGTAAAAATGTCACCATCTTCTGGGGAAAATCACTTAAATGTCAGTTGTTAGACGGCGACACAGAAAATGAAAACGAAATCAGTATTACTGATAATTGCACAATCAGTGTTTTTAAAAATGTTGATTCAGAAGTAGTGATTTAGGTTACTTCTCAATTTTGGATCGAACTACATGATTATAATCTCAAAACGTCAACTATTTGTACAGAAATCTGTAAAAATGTCACCATCTTCTGGGGAAAATCACTTAAATGTCAGTTGTTAGACGGCGACACAGAAAATGAAAACGAAATCAGTATTACTGATAATTGCACAATCAGTGTTTTTAAAAATGTTGATTCAGAAGTAGTGATTTAGGTTACTTCTCAATTTTGGATCGAACTACATGATTATAATCTCAAAACGTCAACTATTTGTACAGAAATCTGTAAAAATGTCACCATCTTCTGGGGAAAATCACTTAAATGTCAGTTGTTAGACGGCGACACAGAAAATGAAAACAAAATCAGTATTACTGATAATTGCACAATCAGTGTTTTTAAAAATGTTGATTCAGAAGTAGTGATTTAGGTTACTTCTCAATTTTGGATCGAACTACATGATTATAATCTCAAAACGTCAACTATTTGTACAGAAATCTGTAAAAATGTCACCATCTTCTGGGGAAAATCACTTAAATGTCAGTTGTTAGACGGCGACACAGAAAATGAAAACAAAATCAGTATTACTGATAATTGCACAATCAGTGTTTTTAAAAATGTTGATTCAGAAGTAGTGATTTAGGTTACTTCTCAATTTTGGATCGAACTACATGATTATAATCTCAAAACGTCAACTATTTGTACAGAAATCTGTAAAAATGTCACCATCTTCTGGGGAAAATCACTTAAATGTCAGTTGTTAGACGGCGACACAGAAAATGAAAACAAAATCAGTATTACTGATAATTGCACAATCAGTGTTTTTAAAAATGTTGATTCAGAAGTAGTGATTTAGGTTACTTCTCAATTTTGGATCGAACTACATGATTATAATCTCAAAACGTCAACTATTTGTACAGAAATCTGTAAAAATGTCACCATCTTCTGGGGAAAATCACTCAAATGTCAGTTGTTAGATGGCGACACAAAAATGAAAACGAAATCAGTATTACTGATAATTGCACAATCAGTGTTTTTAAAAATGTTGATTCAGAAGTAGTGATTTAGGTTACTTCTCAATTTTGGATCGAACTACATGATTATAATCTCAAAACGTCAACTATTTGTACAGAAATCTGTAAAAATGTCACCATCTTCTGGGGAAAATCACTTAAATGTCAGTTGTTAGACGGCGACACAGAAAATGAAAACAAAATCAGTATTACTGATAATTGCACAATCAGTGTTTTTAAAAATGTTGATTCAGAAGTAGTGATTTAGGTTACTTCTCAATTTTGGATCGAACTACATGATTATAATCTCAAAACGTCAACTATTTGTACAGAAATCTGTAAAAATGTCACCATCTTCTGGGGAAAATCACTTAAATGTCAGTTGTTAGACGGCGACACAGAAAATGAAAACAAAATCAGTATTACTGATAATTGCACAATCAGTGTTTTTAAAAATGTTGATTCAGAAGTAGTGATTTAGGTTACTTCTCAATTTTGGATCGAACTACATGATTATAATCTCAAAACGTCAACTATTTGTACAGAAATCTGTAAAAATGTCACCATCTTCTGGGGAAAATCACTTAAATGTCAGTTGTTAGACGGCGACACAGAAAATGAAAACGAAATCAGTATTACTGATAATTGCACAATCAGTGTTTTTAAAAATGTTGATTCAGAAGTAGTGATTTAGGTTACTTCTCAATTTTGGATCGAACTACATGATTATAATCTCAAAACGTCAACTATTTGTACAGAAATCTGTAAAAATGTCACCATCTTCTGGGGAAAATCACTTAAATGTCAGTTGTTAGACGGCGACACAGAAAATGAAAACAAAATCAGTATTACTGATAATTGCACAATCAGTGTTTTTAAAAATGTTGATTCAGAAGTAGTGATTTAGGTTACTTCTCAATTTTGGATCGAACTACATGATTATAATCTCAAAACGTCAACTATTTGTACAGAAATCTGTAAAAATGTCACCATCTTCTGGGGAAAATCACTTAAATGTCAGTTGTTAGACGGCGACACAGAAAATGAAAACGAAATCAGTATTACTGATAATTGCACAATCAGTGTTTTTAAAAATGTTGATTCAGAAGTAGTGATTTAGGTTACTTCTCAATTTTGGATCGAACTACATGATTATAATCTCAAAACGTCAACTATTTGTACAGAAATCTGTAAAAATGTCACCATCTTCTGGGGAAAATCACTTAAATGTCAGTTGTTAGACGGCGACACAGAAAATGAAAACGAAATCAGTATTACTGATAATTGCACAATCAGTGTTTTTAAAAATGTTGATTCAGAAGTAGTGATTTAGGTTACTTCTCAATTTTGGATCGAACTACATGATTATAATCTCAAAACGTCAACTATTTGTACAGAAATCTGTAAAAATGTCACCATCTTCTGGGGAAAATCACTTAAATGTCAGTTGTTAGACGGCGACACAGAAAATGAAAACAAAATCAGTATTACTGATAATTGCACAATCAGTGTTTTTAAAAATGTTGATTCAGAAGTAGTGATTTAGGTTACTTCTCAATTTCGGATCGAACTACATGATTATAATCTCAAAACGTCAACTATTTGTACAGAAATCTGTAAAAATGTCACCATCTTCTGGGGAAAATCACTTAAATGTCAGTTGTTAGACGGCGACACAGAAAATGAAAACAAAATCAGTATTACTGATAATTGCACAATCAGTGTTTTTAAAAATGTTGATTCAGAAGTAGTGATTTAGGTTACTTCTCAATTTTGGATCGAACTACATGATTATAATCTCAAAACGTCAACTATTTGTACAGAAATCTGTAAAAATGTCACCATCTTCTGGGGAAAATCACTTAAATGTCAGTTGTTAGACGGCGACACAGAAAATGAAAACAAAATCAGTATTACTGATAATTGCACAATCAGTGTTTTTAAAAATGTTGATTCAGAAGTAGTGATTTAGGTTACTTCTCAATTTTGGATCGAACTACATGATTATAATCTCAAAACGTCAACTATTTGTACAGAAATCTGTAAAAATGTCACCATCTTCTGGGGAAAATCACTTAAATGTCAGTTGTTAGACGGCGACACAGAAAATGAAAACGAAATCAGTATTACTGATAATTGCACAATCAGTGTTTTTAAAAATGTTGATTCAGAAGTAGTGATTTAGGTTACTTCTCAATTTTGGATCGAACTACATGATTATAATCTCAAAACGTCAACTATTTGTACAGAAATCTGTAAAAATGTCACCATCTTCTGGGGAAAATCACTTAAATGTCAGTTGTTAGACGGCGACACAGAAAATGAAAACAAAATCAGTATTACTGATAATTGCACAATCAGTGTTTTTAAAAATGTTGATTCAGAAGTAGTGATTTAGGTTACTTCTCAATTTTGGATCGAACTACATGATTATAATCTCAAAACGTCAACTATTTGTACAGAAATCTGTAAAAATGTCACCATCTTCTGGGGAAAATCACTTAAATGTCAGTTGTTAGACGGCGACACAGAAAATGAAAACGAAATCAGTATTACTGATAATTGCACAATCAGTGTTTTTAAAAATGTTGATTCAGAAGTAGTGATTTAGGTTACTTCTCAATTTTGGATCGAACTACATGATTATAATCTCAAAACGTCAACTATTTGTACAGAAATCTGTAAAAATGTCACCATCTTCTGGGGAAAATCACTTAAATGTCAGTTGTTAGACGGCGACACAGAAAATGAAAACAAAATCAGTATTACTGATAATTGCACAATCAGTGTTTTTAAAAATGTTGATTCAGAAGTAGTGATTTAGGTTACTTCTCAATTTTGGATCGAACTACATGATTATAATCTCAAAACGTCAACTATTTGTACAGAAATCTGTAAAAATGTCACCATCTTCTGGGGAAAATCACTTAAATGTCAGTTGTTAGACGGCGACACAGAAAATGAAAACGAAATCAGTATTACTGATAATTGCACAATCAGTGTTTTTAAAAATGTTGATTCAGAAGTAGTGATTTAGGTTACTTCTCAATTTTGGATCGAACTACATGATTATAATCTCAAAACGTCAACTATTTGTACAGAAATCTGTAAAAATGTCACCATCTTCTGGGGAAAATCACTCAAATGTCAGTTGTTAGATGGCGACACAAAAATGAAAACGAAATCAGTATTACTGATAATTGCACAATCAGTGTTTTTAAAAATGTTGATTCAGAAGTAGTGATTTAGGTTACTTCTCAATTTTGGATCGAACTACATGATTATAATCTCAAAACGTCAACTATTTGTACAGAAATCTGTAAAAATGTCACCATCTTCTGGGGAAAATCACTTAAATGTCAGTTGTTAGACGGCGACACAGAAAATGAAAACAAAATCAGTATTACTGATAATTGCACAATCAGTGTTTTTAAAAATGATGATTCAGAAGTAGTAATTTAGCTTACTTCTCAATTGATGATCAAACTACATACAGTGCTCTCTTCTGTACACTGAGTATAAAAAAAACAAATATATCTCAATCTGAGATCATACTTTCTACAGGTACCTGAAGATATTGCTGCTATACTGAAAAGTCTGACTGAAATCGATGAATGGTTCAGAAGCAGGCAATCTGTCATGTACCTACAGCTGCACACAATCGAAAACAACAATTAAACGATTATGTAAACCACTTCTTGTTGTTTGCGGATCTCCTACTGACGAACCGCATGATCCAAAGAGGTCAGTAGCGTGCCATATTGTGCTATAAAGCACACAATCATCAGCATACGTTAGATTTCTTTGTCATCTACAACAGCAGAGTTTCGACTTCGACTTGTGAATTAACACATTTCACTTGACAGATACGATAAAGGGGTTAATATTGCTGGTATGTCAGCACTTGGGGAAGACACAGGATCTTGGCTATAGCATCAAACCTATGCTTGCTTCAGAAATACGAAATAAACGTGACGTTAGACAATTGAGCCTGACCTAACCTCTCTTCTTATGCAGTTTACTGAGAGATCAAGGAACTATCATTGAAATGAATGATTCTTTATGTTAATGATAGGACAGGATTTAAAAAAAACACATAAGGCACTTCTTAGATGAACATCCTTCTAACTACGAAATGAGAAATAGTGATGGAAGGAAAAAAAAGGGTTACTTTCCATCACTAGCCGATTATTTTCATAAACGTGTTTTCTCTAGAACTACTGCATTGAATTCCGAAAACAAGGAAGCTTTGGTGAGAGATTTCGATTACCTTCAAAATGATGTATCACTCGACCCCTTATCCCATTTGATATTCAAGGGTTGGAGCTCACCCCTTCGAGGGGTTTGAAGTGAAAAAGTTGAAAATATGCGCAAAATATTTCCCCCTCGAAATAAAAATCGACCAGCTCGAGCGTTTTTTTTTCTGAGAACGATAACTATGTCAAATCGGCCTTGTTTCGTTTTCATTGGGCCATCCATTATGTAACCGTCGTATGTGAGACACATATTCAAAAATAATAAAAAAAAGTTCCTCTTTGAATGAGATTCGAACTCGAAACCACAACTTGGTTATCACGCTCGATAACTATTAGGCTATCTAATTATCTAATATTTGTAGGTATCGCTAAGTTCATTATTTATATTCATAAATTGTGAAATTGCTCTTTAAATGGGAAACTTTTGTGCAATGAACGCTATTATTATTATTATCATCATCATCATCATTATCATTATTATGATTGTTATTATTATTATTATTATTATTATTATTATTATTATTATTATTATTATCATTATTATTATTATTATGAGGAAAATCAGGGAATCAACTAAAGATCGACGAAATAATTCAAGGCGATGTAATGAAAGTTCCACTTCAATAACAACAATTTCGACGGCACTGCGATTTCTGATCTATCTGTGAACTCCCCATCCCCAAATAACCGTTATGGACTCTGAAAGAATAACCAACCACCTCTGGTCGAGAGTTCTTGAGGATGACGAGTGGCCATTATATCGTAATATCGATATGAAAAATGTGACAAATTTATTGTGTTCATTCCAACAAAAGGGTCTCTATCTCGACTGATCTAAAAGTCACTTTTATGGAAACACTCTACAATACGGCAGCAGATTTTTCGAGATGATAAAGTTGCGTTTCGTGAGGTTTATGTATGTTTGGGGGGCATTTGAGTGCAATGAGGTGTGTAACAGAGTTTCATTGATCGGAATGAATACATACATGGGTTTGACGGTTATTAGTTAGTCATCGAGCATTATATTTCAGCTTTTTCTGGGATTTTCTCTCCTCGTTTCTAAAAAATAGAGTAGAAGTTATTAAAAATTATTGCAATATATTTGTAGTAAGAACAGATTTTGTGATCTGTCCCAAAATATCGCTGCGCTTGAAATTGAACCTTTAGATACCTAAAAGAGAAATTCTCTATTGGTCAGTGACACCTTGTTTTTGAAAAATTTCTGGAAATACAAATATATTTAATGATAATAAAACCTCTACTTATCTTGGTGAACGTTTCGGGAACGAATCTGCTCCCGTTCTCAACATAATTCAAATACTTTTGTTCGCAAAATTTTTTCAAAGTGCAGTTGGTTTTGACACTAAAAAGTGACAATTTGGCAGACGGAGGAATTCTGGTCACAAGGTGTTTTCATCAATTGATATTGAATTTTCCATTTTCATATTCAATTTCCAGAAGTGGATGCCAAGTTCTATCTATATCAACTGAACAAGAAGCAATATTATTGTCTCCGTTCAGGAGAATGGAAGCAGACTCTTTAATTTTTCGTTTTTGGTCGTTGTCTTCTTTTCCTATGATCTCAATATTGCTCCAATCGGCCATATGTTGTCCATTTTCAGTAAGGATATGTTCACCTGATTATATCAATATTTCAATTCGAATTTTAATAAAACTGAGAATTTCTCTTTCAGGTCTTCAAAAGTTCAATTTCATGCACATTTGGGACAGATTACAAAATCTATCCTTGCTACGAATATATTGGAATAATGTTTAATAACTTCTACTTTATTTACCAGAAACAAGGAAAGAAAATCCCACAAAAAGCTGGAAAATGAATGTACCACCTCCTCGGAAAACTTACAGACATCAAGCATTATGTTTAGTGAATCTTTGTTTCAACACTCCATCACTAATTCTGTTATTCTGCAATGACTGTAAACTCAATCTGTTCATGGAATTGTCTCTCCTCTAGAAACCATTCTTGTTTCAGATGATCCTTCCCTAGACCAGATACCGATAGTTTTTCTCGACAAAATTACTCATTCTGATGTTCAGGCTTAGAGTAAACTGCCCGTATGTCTGTCTGAACGCTATTTTCTTATCTCCGACTTCGACAAAACTACAATTAGTCGTAATGGGAAGAGATTTCGGCAGACCACATAATAATTGATCTGATCGTCAGCTCTTCTTTCACCTAATCGCAGATTTCTTTTATGCCCTTCTTCTTATCTAGAGGACTTCACTCTTCTCATTTTCTTATTGATGAAAGGCATTCGGTTGGTCTGAAGTATGAGCTGTGGATCACTGTATCTTTACCGCAAAAATGTTTATTCAAAGTCGATTTCTCGGTTCCCCCCGAATGGTTCGGAGTCCACTATAACTATAACATTCGATGCGATTGAAAATAATAAGATAAACACTCTGAGAACTCAAAAAGTCCTTCAGTATTTTATATTCCCGACACACTGACCTCAAAACCAATCGATTTTTTCGTATTACTTGTAATCGACACAAACAGCCGGTCAAAACCGTCATACATAAAAAAAAATTAATGATTCTCTGAAATAATTGGGGGTACAATGAAATATATTTTTAAATTCTATCTGTCGGATCTCCAGTACGTTCGAAAATGGTGGTAATTAGGCTCTCGACGCTGTTCACTCACAATAACCTGATTTATTTTTAACACATGCGAAGTGAGCGATTTCCTGATAAGGAGTGTGAAGTGTCATATTCGTGACGGTAGCTCGAAAATCAAGATATCTCTTTTGTGTCGATCTGGACGATTTAATTGAGAGGTTTTCGATCTGCGGGCTTGACAATGTACAACACGGTTCTCTTTTTGACATAATTGATACATTATATTACGTAAGAGAATCAACGACAATATATACTTGCATGAGAGATCAAAGAGAAATATTCATTGAAATAGGTGTCCCTTATAACAATAACATTAAGATATATATATTTGGTAATTTTGCACTTATCATGCGATGGGTTTTTTTTCGATTTTTTTTCTTGGTACTTACGTATTTCGACCTCAGGAATCCGAATTTCACAATAAAAACGTACGCAAACTTATATTTTCCGAGATATTCCAGGAAGAAGTATGAAAATTACCCTTCTTGTTTCGGCCTGTTTTGGGTAGCCACAATAGCCATTCGAAGTTTGATTTCTCAAAAAATATACTCTTTATATCTTCCTTATACATTTCAGAAGCTAAAAAGAAGGACGGGGCTGTCAAATATGTGCATCTGTGATATTTTGACTCACAGAACTAGTGATTCTGACGTAGATTCTCATTTGACAGCGCCGTCCATTTATGAAAAATGCTGGATCCACCTTCCTCCAAGATGCTAAAGAACGTTGATTAAACTAATTCGAGGCTGTTTTCCCTTCTTCTTGACTTCTTGAATGTTCAAGGAAGGTATAAAAAGTATCCTGTGTGAGAAAAGAAACTCCATGTCTACCCAAAACGAGCCGAAGAAAAAAGGGTAATTTTCATACCTTTTCCTGGAATATCTCCAAAAATATAAGTTCGCGCACGTTTTTTTTGTGAAATCCGGGTTCCTGAGGTCGAAATACGTAGGTACCAAAAAAGAAAATCGAAAATAACCCATGGCATGATAAGTGCAAAATTACCTTCATCGAAATCACTCAGTGATATAATTGAACGTAGCGGTACCTACAAGTATATGTTAAATAGCCTGATGGTTAACAAGCGCCCTCTCAAGTCGTGGCTTGGGGTTCGGATCCTGTTCAAACAGGATTTTTTCTTATTGAAATATGTATCTGACATGAGACGTGAGGTTAGGTTAGGGTCGATTGTCGATCCTATGTCTCTCCCAAGGTGACTCGATACTTACGATCCGAAAAAAAAATTCCACTTGCATCGGTGTTTCATAAAACCACACAAATTATTATTATCATACATGAAGGAAATGTATGGAAAATTATGGAATTGGTAACATAATAGGTGTCGTCTGGGTAACGTGTTTAAGGTGGTATGACATTCTTTGAAGTGAGCAAAACCGGATGAACAATCATGCTGAAATTTATATTGTGCCAAACAAATAAATCTTCTTCAAATTGTAGTAATAATTATTACTCATTAGGGTATATACATCAATGTCTGATTCTGAATTATTTTCTAAAATCGTAACAGGATTCCTTCTGTGCTTCGGCGTTATACAGTGTCTCCAAGATGAAGATGAATAGCACAGGAATCTTGGTAACATTGTCAGATACAAATTTTGTTATATGGGAGAAAAGTTGCACATTTTACGTTCCAAGTTTTTCAGTAATATCGAAAAGAGTATTGAAAACAAACTATTCCACCATTTTTAACGTTATTAAAGGATGTAGAGGAAAAAATTATTAGAATGGAGTCTCATTTTTTATCGTGGTATGCTATGGAAGTACAGAATCTTGTGATAACGCATACCAAGATGTACAGGGTGGGCCAAATTGGAGACTTTTGAAGGGAAAGTCCTAATTTTATATAAGATAGATGAAAACTGATGGCGGCGACAAGGGGTAATTTTCTATGACAAACTCAATGGTAGAAACCGCTTATCGTTTCTGAGATCAGATGGTATAATTTATTTATTTGGTAAACTCCCTAGCAAAAACCAAATTCAGATTGATATTGTAAAAAATCTAAAGGTCCAGTATCAATCTGAGAAAACCGTGAAAACAAATATAATTCAACATGAAAATAATTTATTCAACTCGATTCGGAATATTTTCGATTTATAGGTCATCATTAACGATTAATGGTGTCTTGGTATCGTCATTGGCATTTCTTGTTCTGATTCTCGCCAGACCAAATCATGCATTATTCAGTACCTACGTTTCAAATTGTCCCTACAACAATGATAATAATGATAACTAGTTTGAAGGATCTCTTTGATATAATATTCACGAGATGAAAATAAAAAGTGAGTTCGCGATTAAAACCAGTATTTTTTCGAAAATCCAATTTACTGATAATTAACAATTAATTGTATAATATCTGGACTCTGCATAATTTGATGAGACTAATGATCGAGAAGAAGGATAAGAAGAATTTAATAAGGATAGCATCTGTGAATTAATAGGTGAGGTTCAAGTGGCGTGAATTTTTTTCAATGTTTTCATTAGAGACTAGTTGATGATGCTCTCAACTTGATGTTTTTGCAGGTTTCAGTTTGCTGACATAACGAGATATGCAAGCATTTGTCTGTAGAAAAAGATTATCTTGCAAGTAAAAATGGCATCTGGTTCAGCGTTATGCAAAAAATTATGAGTGGTTATAATCTTTCGATCATATCGAAAACTGTCGATGTTCACTGAAGATTACCTTTACTATTTCCAAATGCTTCCACAATCGTTGGAGATACAGGAATTGGTATTATTATTATTATTATTATTACATGATATAAAGAGTCAAGAATGATCTGTGACAGATCTTGATGACAAATCATGGAAAAATTTATTATAGCCACGAAAAAAAAACAAACCTGATCTTATCGTACATAAGAAAAACATTTTTTTTACAAAAGACATCAAAAGTGGCTATTTAATGACACTCGACAGGCATAAAAGGTGTATTTTTACTGCCTAGTCAGAAAAAGTTTGTCTATGATCCATGAATTTGGTGTATGTGAGTTCATGTACAGTGTGGAACAGCCAAATGGAATAAATTCGACAACAAATAAATGAGGGTGTTTTGGGAAAAACGCTTGGACACGTCGATTTGTGAGAATTCAAAAATGGAAGGAAATACAGGGTGTTCTAGTTGAAATAAGAAAGTTGGCATTGGCCACTGTCACATGACACACTCTATATAATTTAATTTCTTTGAAAAAAATGCGTATTCAACTATACAAATCGACTTAGATTTGTGTTGTCGAGCAACAACATTTACATTGATTTACATTGATCAAAATACTGCGGAGCACTTGCACGAATGAGTGAGAATATAAATGCTACACGGTTAGCTAATGCGAGCCATGGGCGCCGCCATATTGCCCTTAGCCTACTCTATCTCAACCGTCCGCAGACTACCCCCTCCATCTTGATGCTGACGTCACACTAGTAGGTCGAGTTTTCACATCAATTGGTATTGGTGCGTCCGTTATTGAAAGGCTATATTCTATTTACACGGACAATCTGAGATTGTAAAAATAATTCCTCATTGAAGTTTATTGAAGCTCATTCAATAAAGAATGCATGATAAACATTTTGTTGGAGAAATTGGACTATTTCAATAGAGCATAAAACTATGATAGCAGATCGAGTCTTGGTCAAAGAACGTATACATGTTTGTGAAGATATTTTTTTTACGGAAAGAATTGATCTTTCCGTAAGTAATTTGGACCGTATTTGAAAAAAGTAGATTGATGATTGTTTCAGGAATACGAAACGTCGCAGGAAAAAATCAATCAAATAAAGTAAATCAAGTAGATAAAATAGATTCCGAAAAAGTTCGAGTCCTTCGATATAATTCTCCCACCGCTTCCGAGATCCCCATGCTGTGTATATACAGGGTGTCCCAACGAAAACTTTCCACACGGATTTACTGGGAAATGACAAATTATTTTCGGAAACGCTGAAACACGTCGATTTTGATTTCTAGGGGGACACATGTCAGTGATAAATTTAGTCACGCAACTTCATCCCCCTGACAGGGGCGGCTACCCCATTACGAATCATCATAGGGAACTTGGGTCGAGTGATACATCATCTGAAAGCTCTCTTTATTCTCTATCCAAACGTTTGTAATTTTTTCAAAATCGAATGACTGGTACTTGAGATTAGTGTGGTGATAAGTTCAATTTAAATAATCAATATCGTACCTGTTCTTATCGAGATTCAATTTATTAATTGCTCGAAATGAGCCCCTCCTACCTCCATACAATGATAAAGTCTACTTTCGAAACTTTTACGAACGTTTTCAAATACTTCTGGAGTTATGCTGCCGCACTCGTTTACAATTCGACGACGTAGATCTTCTAGTGACTCTGGCGGAGTGGCAAAAACTTTGCTTTTGAGATGCCCCCATAAAAAATAATCCAACGGGTTGAGGTCCGGTGATCTAGCTGGCCACTCAATTGGTCCTCGTCGCCATCCAGAAAGTTTCTAACCGCTACTGCATAGTGAGGTGATGCTCCATCTTGTTGAAAATGGAGGTTGTCTGCCGAATAATCTCCATCGTTTTCGATAATATCCATTATCATGGGATCGATGGCATTCTCAAGAAGATGTAAATACATTTCGGTTCACCTCTGTGGACGTTTCTCTCACAATTGGGGTGAGCATCTTCCGCTTGTATTGTTGTATTCGCGAATAGCGACATCAACCTGATACTTGGTTGAAAGATATTCGCAATTAATAGTCCCAGCCTGGCCACTTACTTTGTTTTGACTAATTTGTTTTCTTTTTTTTTGGTGTGACTGGGTTCCCTGACCGGATGGGATGTTGCCATTGTCTATCTGTCCACTCATTGAGTCTTAAAATAGTTGATAAATTGAATTTGAATAAGAACAGGTGAGATATTGACTAATTACATTGAACCTGTCAACAACACTAATTTCAATTACCATTCATTCAATTTTGGAAAAATTATACACGTTTGGATAGAGAATAAAGAGAGCTTTGAGATGATTTATCACTCGACCCACGTTCCCTATGATGATTCGCAAGGGGGTAGCCGCCCTCGTCCGGGGGATGGAGTTGCTCGACTAAATCCATTACTAACATGTGTCCCCTTAGAAATTTAAATCGACTTGTATTAGCGTTTCCGAAAATAATTTGTCATTTCCCAGTAAATCCGGGTGGAAAGTTTTCGTTGGGACACCCTGTATCATTATAGAAAGTTGCTGATTTGTCTTTGGTTGCGAGCGTGAATAATTTGAGAGTCATCACCTTGTATTTACGATGTTCTGTCACACTTGAAGATTGATGCAAAGCAACAATCCTATATAGCCAACAATAAATCAGTTCGTTTATCTTTCCATCGTTCATCGAAAGATGACAATGGGATCAAGCGAATCATTCTTACTTGTGAGACGCGAGCGATTCGATCTTCGATGCAATAAGTATAAATGGAGTATCTATAGGCAACTGTCATACAGCGATACTATCGAAATATTTATATGTGATAATTATAATAATATTGCGACTTCCTCTGTGCTGCTCTCAGCTAAGAGCATACCAACGTTGCTGTTGAAGAAAAAAATGGTAGTACATCAGATAAGAAGTCGATTGAGATTGTTTCTCCGAGAAATTGTAGCTTGGGGATGGGAAAATAAGGGTGGCACTCCCATTCATTCATCTATTTAACAGGAAAACCCATGGAGTTTGAGGAATATCGTGTGAGCTCTCTTCTGAATAGAATCCCTTTGGGATTATACAAGGTGAGTCAAAAATGTGTACCGAGCTTTCTGGGGGTGATAGAACATTGAAAAATAAGTGTAGTTTGATGATTAAACTCATGGCCCAAAATGCGTATTAAGGGAGATATATCCTTCCAAAGTTGATAAAATTAAAATAATTTCTCCGCATAACTTCTGAACGATGAAAACCACCCGATTGTAATTTTGTGCATGAATGTATGTTGTCAAAATACATTTTTTCGTCACACTTCCCCATTTCTGATATTGTTATAAAGGGTGTTTTCAGAGGGTGAGTCATGATTTTTTGTAGAAAACTTTTTTCCCTGTATTATTTTCGGTGAAAAAACAGGAGCATTCGATGGAGCGAAGAAAATTACATGAAAAAGGTACTCTTATTCAAATACAAAAAATTGAGCCGTTCGTGAGATATTTGAGTTTTTGTAGTTACATGATATCAGCAGATCGATTTTATTCATCGCGAGATTCATCGGTATAACGATATTTTAGCAGGCCATGATGAATAATTTTGTTCTCAATTTTGACGTTCATGTCATCAACATTCGAGTCAACATTGTTGTAGTCGATTTGTTCGTGTGTTTTTTCTGTGTCATTTATCACTGCGATTATCAACTGAGATTTTAAGAAAAATGGCAGGTTATTCGTTCTCTGAACAAACTGATATGCTTCTAATGCTTGGCGAGTGCTTCGGAAATGCAAATGCTGCTGAAGATGGTGACATTTTTTATAGATTTCTGTACGAATAGTTGATGTTTTGAGATTGTAATCATGTAGTTCGATCTAAAATTGAGAAGTAACCTAAATTACTACTTCTGAATCATCATTTTTAAAAACACTGTTTGTGCAATTGTCAGTAATACTGATTTTGTTTTCATTTTTGTGTCGCCATTTAACAACTGACATTCGAGTGATTTTTCCGCTATAACGAATACAATGCTGTTATCAAGTTGACTGTACGTAAGAGTTCAGTTTGAAGAAATTAGATAGGCAAATAGGCTGAATGGCTCCAACAGTGTTCTGTACATCGTTGATGTGACTGACCTCATGAAATTGCCAAGATCTGTCACCCAGGAATCGCGTGCTCAGATGTCCATCATTTTCATGATTCGAACCCATCAATTTCGAACCGAATGATTGTTCTCTCGACTTCTACAGTTCTGACGATCGGAAAGAGATTTGCGTAACGAGAAACAAAATCGTGTCGTAGCACAGAACTGAGCACCTGACCAGTTGGCCTTGACCATAGCAAAGATCTTGGCAGTTGAGGTAGGCCAAGAAGAAAAACGAGTGGTGTAGCAGATAAATTATTTATTGTCCAACAGTGGCATGAGCGTAACTACAGAGCGAAATAGGGTGATCGGTTTTGTTACGGTTTTTTCCTATGATACGCCCGTGTGGGACTCATATACAGGGTTGTACATTTTTTTGTTCATAAAGATGTACATCAAGTTTTCATATAATAGAGAGAAGTTCCGGGTTTTGAAGCTTGACATCAATATATGCCGAAGTTTGGAAAAAGAAATCCACTGAAAATATGACAAAAAAATAGAAAACCAGTTCCATTCGATTCAAACTCCATTCGATGAACATATAATGACGCGAATTTCGGTACATAATCATTCCTCGTTGGAGTAACAAAAGATAGAGAAAATACTAACTGTTTCCAATCTCCATGACATACTACCCAAGTGGGCTGTGCAAAATGTTGAATTGAAAAAAAATGTAAGGAGTGATGAACAGAAGTGTCAAGTATAATTCAGAGTTGGTTTATGATTCTTCCAGGGTATTCGAGAATTGCAATTTTCTAACGATAAAAAATCTGAAATGATTTCGTGTTTTCCCACTGGTCATTTGATTAACTTGTGAAAAAAATTTCATTGTAAGTGTCATTCCTTCATCAGGAAGTCATTTTTTTAAGTAAACTATTCAACCAATGAGGAAACGAAAAAAAAAAACGAAATCACAGCAGAGAGCAAGAGAGAGAAAGACATAGAGAGACATAGAGAGACAGAGAGATACAGAGAGAGACATAGAGAGACAGAGAAAGACAGGGAGATATAGAGAGAAACATAGAGAGAATGAGAGAGACAAAGAGAGACATATAGAGACAGAGAGAGACATAGAGAGACAGAGAGAGGCATAGAGAGACATAGAGATACAGAGAGAGACATAGAGATACAGAGAGAGAGACAGGAGAGACAAAGAGAGACAGAGAGAGACATAGAGAGAAATAGAGAGACAGAGAGATACAGATAGAGACATAGAGAGACAGGGAGATATAGAGAGATATAGAGAGAAACATAGAGAGACAGAGATAGACAAAGAGAGACATATAGAGATAGAGAGAGACATAGAGAGACAGAGAGAGGCATAGAGAGACATATAGAGACAGAGAGAGACATATAGATATAGAAAGAGACAAGGAGAGACATAGAGAGACAGAGAGAGACATAGAGAGACATAGATAGGCATATAGAGACATAGAGAGGCAAAGAGAGATATAGAGAGGCATAGAGAGGCATAGAGAGTCAGAGAGAGACATAGCGCGACAGAGAGAGGCATATAGAGACATAGAGAGACATAGAGAGACAAAGAGAGAGATACGGAGAGACTTAGAGAGGTATAGATAGGCATATAGAGACATAGAGAGACATAGAGAGACATAGAGATACAAAGAGAGACAGATAGAGAGATATAGAGACATATAGAGACAAAGAGAGGCATAGAGAGACATAGAGAGACGTAGAGAGGCATATAGAGACAAAGAGAGGCATAAAGAGACATAAAGAGACATAGAGAGACAAAGAGAGAGATATGGAGGGACATAATGAGACATAGATATGCATAGATAGACATAGAGAGACATAGAGAGACAGAGATACAGAGAGAGACATAGAGAGACATATAGAGAGATAGAGAGATACATAGAGAGAGACATAGAGAGACATAGAGAGGTAGAGAGAGACAGAGAGAAATGTGTCAACCAATCAAAATCGTGTATCTTAGCATGAGTGAAATAGGTAATCTCTGTGAGCTGACTGAGTGAATAAATCATTCAACAACGGGACGTTTCGACCATTAGTGGAAGTATGGTGATTTGGGATAACGTTGGCGTACGCCACTGGTTCGAGAAGAAACTCGTAATGAAACCGAAAGGATGCGTGTGCGGATGTTTGAGCATCTGCCCGATCAACCTGCGCTTCTTACGTGGTTTATTTTCTCAATGGTGAAGTGGACAGAGAGACTGATTTGTGACTCAATTCTTGTTAAAGTGTCATTAACGTTTCGATAAGATTTTATTCCGTGTTTTTGTGATCTAGCGATATCGGGTTCTTTTTCGATTTTCGTGAATGGAAGGTGTGTCGAAATGGTCGTATCACACGTGTCAAATCTGAAAATATTTGTCACTAGTCGATAAACCTTTTTATATGACCACCTAGGGCATCCAACATTATTTTTATCAATTATACATTATATATTATCTACTAGATTGAGATTAGAGAGAGAGAGAGAGAGGAATGTTTCGATTCCTCTAATAAGAAAGATATGCAGTGATCGAAAATCAGCTGATTGTTGGCAAAACATTTCGATTTGCCGTGTCATTGTATTGAGAAATACGACATTGTCAGGTATTTTCATTCGAATCGAGTTGATAGTGCAAGATCATTCACCTGAATACATAGTTTAGCGAAGTTTATTGATCCATAAGTGTGTTAAAATAAAGAGACTCAGTTTTACTTGTTATTTGAATATTGAAAATTGGTAAATGATCCTAGTTCTTTCAGCCGGTTCAACTTTTGAAACTTTTTTCGAGATGTTGTTGTCCTGTTCAGTCTATGGCTGTATTGATAGATTCAAAAAAGAACAGAATATAATCATTTCATAGGTCAGTTATTGAATACTGTTGAACACAATTCAAATAAAACTCAGTTCGCGCCTAAAGATGGAATCCAACCAATGAAAACAGCAAATGTGAGAGAGAGGCAACCAGCAGTGATCAGCAAGTGATATAGAATACCAAAAAATCGTTAATTCATCTTCAACTCAAAAGATTCGACATAATTCAATAGTTTCCCAGATTATGGTGAGACAATAATAATGTAAAAATTGATGATATCAAAGCCATGAAAGGATCTACGGTTCTGCATACTCAATTGATATCATCGTACAAAATGTAATAACAATAATAGCAGATCAAAATAAGTTCCTGTTTAACATATAATCAATATCCTGAAGGCATACCTTTCATTAATGAGATACGAGATTATTATTCTGGCGAACGAGATGTCTTTCAGGTTGTATTCTTATTTTGAACACGTTCGCCATGGAAACATCCATATTGATTATTCATTCATAATATGGCATACATTTATATTAATTAAATTGAGAAAGACAATCATTGGACTGTGCTCTGACATTGATAGTGTCAATTTGCATGTCGTTCTGCATGAGTTATACTGCATGGAAAACTTTTTTTTACAATATAAATTGTAGACAGAAAGAGAAATTCATTCATTATATTGGTCCACAAATCAATCACATACTTGGGTGATGATTTTCATGTAATATGAATCTTGATTTTACAGGTTAATGTATCATCATCTTCGAATATTTGTAGTAGAATTCCAGAAAATAATCATTATGGAAGATTTCTTCCTACTATTCTGAATTCATTTCATCTGAGAAGTGGGCTTTTTATGAAAGTGATCAACCAAAGAGAAGTGCAATTTGTGAAATTGCAAGGAACTGTAATTCTTCAACTTCAATTTTGACTCATACAAAACCAAAAAATGAAGAACAATCATCGAAAAATTGTATTTACAGTATACCATGTGTTTGCGGAAAATATTATACCGGTGAAACTATCAGTGAAGATGAAAGAGCATAAGAACAATATAAAGAAAAGATATACTGACAAATCAAAATTAGCTCTGAACATATCCTTACTGAAAATGGACAACATATGGCCGATTGGAGTGATATTAAGATCATAGGAAAAGAAGACAACAACCAAAAACGGAAAATCAAAGAATCTGCTTGCATTCTCCTGAACGGAGACAATGATATTGCTTCTTGTTCAGTTGATATAGATAGAAGTTTCAAAAGAGTTGAAACACAAAAACTGATCATGAAAAGACAGTTTTCTAGAGTGTGTACAATGTGATAAATGAGTTCAAATCGATTGAAGGCTAAATTTCAGATCATGAATAGTTTTTGACGAACGTGTAAAAGAAGTTTTCCGTGAAACCACATATGATTATCAACGTTTCGCAACCGAAAAACTGAAATCGATAACAAATCATGGCTATTTTTAGAAATAATCAAACATCACCAAAAACTTTGGTGACCAAATTCGAAAACTGAGGGATGGTTCCCGACACCTAAAAGGTTTTTTTTTTCTTTCATTCAAGTATCTATACCGAAAGGGTTCCTCGTTCACCACCCATTTCGATCTAAATTTGTATTTAGCTGTCGATTACAGCTTGTACCCCTTTTTGTAGGAACAAATTTGATGACCTCAAATATTTAAACAGGAGGCGGCGCACTTTTGAACCCTCGAAACTCAAAGCTGCTACTGCTACAGGAAAGATCGCATGATGTGTGGGTACAATTTCATGACGACAGAATTGTTGTATTAAAATTAAGGATAATACAGGGTGATCCACGGTGTAGGACAATAGATCGTTTTGAAAATGTGGAGAGGAGAGAGAGGAGAGAGAGGAGAGAGAGGAGAGAGGAAAGAGAGGAAAGAGAGAGGAGAGAGGAGAGAGGAGAGAGGAGAGAGGAGAGAGGAGAGAGGAGAGAGGAGAGAGGAGAGAGGAGAGAGGAGAGAGGAGAGAGGAGAGAGGAGAGAGGAGAGAGGAGAGAGGAGAGAGGAGAGAGGAGAGAGGAGAGAGGAGAGAGGAGAGAGGAGAGAGGAGAGAGGAGAGAGGAGAGAGGAGAGAGGAGAGAGGAGAGAGGAGAGAGGAGAGAGGAGAGAGGAGAGAGGAGAGAGGAGAGAGGAGAGAGGAGAGAGGAGAGAGGAGAGAGGAGAGAGGAGAGAGGAGAGAGGAGAGAGGAGAGAGGAGAGAGGAGAGAGGAGAGAGGAGAGAGGAGAGAGGAGAGAGGAGAGAGGAGAGAGGAGAGAGGAGAGAGGAGAGAGGAGAGAGGAGAGAGGAGAGAGGAGAGAGGAGAGAGGAGAGAGGAGAGAGGAGAGAGGAGAGAGGAGAGAGGAGAGAGGAGAGAGGAGAGAGGAGAGAGGAGAGAGGAGAGAGGAGAGAGGAGAGAGGAGAGAGGAGAGAGGAGAGAGGAGAGAGGAGAGAGGAGAGAGGAGAGAGGAGAGAGGAGAGAGGAGAGAGGAGAGAGGAGAGAGGAGAGAGGAGAGAGGAGAGAGGAGAGAGGAGAGAGGAGAGAGGAGAGAGGAGAGAGGAGAGAGGAGAGAGGAGAGAGGAGAGAGGAGAGAGGAGAGAGGAGAGAGGAGAGAGGAGAGAGGAGAGAGGAGAGAGGAGAGAGGAGAGAGGAGAGAGGAGAGAGGAGAGAGGAGAGAGGAGAGAGGAGAGAGGAGAGAGGAGAGAGGAGAGAGGAGAGAGGAGAGAGGAGAGAGGAGAGAGGAGAGAGGAGAGAGGAGAGAGGAGAGAGGAGAGAGGAGAGAGGAGAGAGGAGAGAGGAGAGAGGAGAGAGGAGAGAGGAGAGAGGAGAGAGGAGAGAGGAGAGAGGAGAGAGGAGAGAGGAGAGAGGAGAGAGGAGAGAGGAGAGAGGAGAGAGGAGAGAGGAGAGAGGAGAGAGGAGAGAGGAGAGAGGAGAGAGGAGAGAGGAGAGAGGAGAGAGGAGAGAGGAGAGAGGAGAGAGGAGAGAGGAGAGAGGAGAGAGGAGAGAAAGGAAGGAAGAAGAAAGGAAGATAGGAAGAAAGGAAAACTGGAAGTTGGGAAGTAACAACATAAGGTTGGGAAGTAACAACATAATATCTGTCAGATATCCGTTAGATCAGATAGATATCGTTGCCACCATCAACTAATCTAGTTGTGTTACTGTTGCAAAATTGTTGACACGTAACGAAACCGGATATTACTTTCTGCATCCTCTTCTCGTGTGATCTCGATCATTAGAGATTATACATACCTGCATATCGTGTCTAGGTCTGTAGGCTAGCCACATTCCGATCGGTCTGACTCGAATGGCATCGTACGACAATTTCGGCGACCGTCGATCTCACGTTGTGCATTACGAGCTACATGTTTACAAGTTCACAGTTTCAGAACGGCCAGAATGGTGTTCTAACTCCCTTTACCCAGCCTACTTGACTGAATCGAATTTTGATTACCTGTGACCAAGGCTTCCCAAGTTCGACCGTCAGCTGTCGCTGTCAAATATCCGTCATTGTCAGTAAAAGCGGATTTGACTTTACAGTTTCAACGATCGTATCGCCATCTATGCTGAAACGGTGCGGCCTTAGTGACGTTTGACAGGTCTATGTTTTGGAAAGAAACGATTCACCATCTTATCGTTTGTTTTGTTTTGATTGGATGAACTTTTCGAATTCTGGAATTGTAACAATGATAGGGTATTTTTGGATCGATATCTAGTTGAATCAAAATAATCTTCGACACGTTCGACTCGAGGTTGACTGTTCTGTGCTCGGATCACCCACTTATAATAAAAAAGTCGACTGAGATATTCTCGGTACACAAAACCTCCTGGTTTGAAAGACGCTATAAATCACAAATTAACTGGATACAATTATAAAAACACAAGTCTTCGCGTTATGCTAATCGATCTCTTAATAAATGGTCAACGTTGGTGCAAAAATTCGTTGTTTTTCGTACCGCCAGACAGATTTCATTAAGACGGACGCCTTTTAAGGCTTTAATTATATTGTACGATGTACGATAATAGACTTGATTTTATGCATATATAGCAGATTGATTGGTCTTTTCGACTAGTTATATCACGTCAACTTCACAACAATAATGATTATTGCTGTCGATTTTTCTTTCTGTATCGATTTCTTCGCCCTGATCGCAGAAAAAAGAGCGTAGAGTAGATGTTCTTGATGATTATCTGGGTGTAGTAATCAGGGTAATTGAAGTCGACCAGAGAATTGGTCAGTCCATCAAAATATTGATTGGGAAGCATGTTTAAATAAGACGCAGTAACAAATAAAAAAAACTAACCGGTATCGGCATATGATTGGAGATGTTCTTACAACAAATTCAGGGGTGAGAAATTAATACGAAGACAATCATATCAATGTATAGCAGGGTAATCAATATACTTCCAATATACAAGAATGACCGAGAAAAAAACAATAAATTTTGTTTCATTTTTGAAGATATTGAATATTTCATGTTCAGATTTTTTTTTATCTGTGGACAACACGAAAGGGAAACCTATGATGTTCGAGGAACATCGTGTTAGCCAGCGGTGGAGTTTTGGGAGAGAAGGAAGGTGTTGGAGTTTTTCTTGAAAGTTTGGAGGTTGTAAGCATCAGGAAAGACTTCACTAGGCAATGATATGGACTTGGCTCTGACATGAAGTGATTTGATTATTCCTTGCTTTATACTTGAGATGATTTGATTGAAAGTTGAGATATACATGTCGGTATATGTATTTTCGCGACAATTGTTATCAAAAGGTTATCTGGTTTTTCGATAAGGACATTTAAATTTTGACATTTGTCTGCCAAATTTTTCGAAAAACAAGGTGTCACTGACAAATAGAGAATGTCTATCTTTTAGGTATCTCAAAGTTAAATTTCAAGCGCAGTGACATTTTGAACCAGATCATAAATCTGTCCCCACTAAAAATATATTGAAATAATGAATATAATTCCTATTTTCATAGGAAACTAGGAGAGACAATTCCAAAAATCTATAAAAATAAATATACCGACAGTATCTCAGGTATAATTTTTCTTCTTCGCGAAATTTTACAAAAACTGAATTAGCGTCGATAATGAAGTTGAGACAAATCTGGAAGAAACATCTTCATGGCACCTTCTGATGTTCATTGATCGATCATTCCTGAACTAACGTTTCGCCTTTGAGCAAACCATCGTCAACCTTATTTCTTCAAATGTGGACCTGATATAGCGATAATTAGATTGCATAGCCCTTTTCATCCTGATTTCGACGATATGCAACCCATCATGGTTTGACTCGTTTCGAGCCTATTTTGACATGCGGACTTGACATCTATATCAACGAGATGTAGATAGCAATATACATAGGTAGACTGAGCCCTTTCTCGACGAAACACCCTCTTTATCTGACGTGACTCTGAAAGCATGTGTTCGTACAAATTTGAAAAGATAATCGAGGTCATGTGAGTCAAGTTACCTACCCCGAAAAAAGGGCACGCGTCCATAGAGAACACCTTGTCATTCCGTATTCTGAAGAGGTCGAAGACGACTCGAAAACAATAGATTCCCACTGGATTTCCATCTTGCTCTTTTACATATTATAGTCCATCACCTTTTGGGTTAGGATAACCTATAAGATCAGGACGGATACCAATTTCCAAAGAATTACATTCGGGACTCTGCTGAGAAATCTAAACTAGCTAGAGTAATTTATATACAGGAGTAATGCCGGATTTATGCGCAGCGTTTTTTCATTCATTGGTATTTTCTCTTTCATTAACGTATTCATTGAAATGTTGAAATCTATCTATTTCCATGTAACCATTCATACATCCGAATTAACTTCAATCTTTCACTATCATTTATTGAAGAGATAACCAACTTCGATCTTTTAGCGAAAAGTTAAAGTAAACTACGATGTGCGCCTGCGCGAATCTGTCATTGATAATTTCCTCTTCTTTTTATCAATTGTGGTTAGAATTTTTTCCAACTTTGCCACTTATTTAGACAGGAATTAAACTCTCATTGAAAAAATAATTGAACTCCTTTAAGGGCAATAATGTAAGACAGTAAGAACCTTGTTATTTGAGTTCGAGTTCATCACTATAAACTATCAAAACACAAATAATCATATCGGGCTAAGTACTTAAACGACTAGTTTCACATGAAGATGTAGTTTTAATTCATAAAGTATGTGCACAAAGGTGAAAAAATCCTTAATGAAAGGTTGAATCAAATAAAAGTTGATGAAAGAGAAAAGTAAAGATGAAACGTCGTGCATAAATCCACCCTAACTAAATTAAGGGAAAAAGAAAAGTCACGTAAACCAGTGTGTGACTGTGATAAGATTGAAGTTAGATGAAATATAGGGTGGCCCAAAGAGAAAGAAACAAGGTATGCATTTTACTGAGAGATCAAGGAACTTATATTGAAATGAATGATTCTTTATGTAATTTTCATTTTATTTTCATAAACGTGTTTTCTCGAGAACTACTGCATTGATTTCCAAAAACGAGGAAGCGTCGGTAAGAGATTTCGATTACCTTCAAAATGATGTATCACTTGACCCCTTATCCCATTTGAGATTCAAGGGTTGGAGCTCACCCCTCCGAGAGGTTTGGAGTGAAAAAGTTGAAAACATGCGCAAAATATGTTGCCCTCGAGATAAAAATCGACCGGTCGATGGTTTTTTTTCTGACAATGTAATCAATTCAGTTCACATTCGCTGAGAGATTTTTCCTCGTGTAGATCGCTTCAGTCTTGCAACTCAACGGACAGCAATGAACAAAATAACAAAAAAAAAACAAAAGGAAAAATACAGCATAACGACGGTTCGCACTCGTGACTGAAAATTAATATGCTGTATGCTATACCTAGTTCCCTTTTGCCGAATAGAAAAAGATAACGTGAAGTAGTACTAGCTAGGTGTATGTATGTTCGGAACCACCTGTACTCCTTATCAAAATGCAATTCTACGACGCCGATGCGGGCACGTGTCACAGTTATTTCTCTTTTTTTCATTCGTTTATTCTCATTACCTACCGTTGCCATGAGCGACTCGTCAAAGGGTGTGGAACTAATTTTAAATCGGCATTCTTATTATTCAGTCCCACGAATAATAATGGTAATAATGAAATGAAAATGAAACACAACTAACTATAAAGATGTAACGGAATGTAACAAATATACAAATATCACAAATAAAAAATCTAAATGACGAATATATAGGAACGGACTCGTTATTATCTGTCTTGCTTACTTCTCACATGAAGCTCACTTAAGGAATCAAAAACAGTATTATTTTATTTTTACATATTTTTATCTGTCCTATGAATACCAAAATTTCTCACATCTATTGAGAACCATGAGACCATCAATTGATTTTAATTTGATTAGTGTACTTAACACTATTGTTACTGATTCTCTCATACCCTGTATCAGTCATTGTTTGTTAACACCTTCTATATTTTTGATTATGTTGAGATGTGAGATCAAGTTGTTGTTAGTTAAGTGTGACATATTTTGAGTAATACACACATCTTTCATATATGAGCCCTCCGAACAAAAAACCCACTAGAAGGATCACAAAACAAATATTCTGATGCTAACATGAATTCCCAGAATTATCATAATATTAGTACCCAATCGTCGCCAGTGTTGTCATATCCAATCATCAAAAAGTGATGAATAGTCCATAATATTTAAAGTCCTTTATGAATTCATGTAGTTCAATGCGCAGATATAATAATAAATTTGGGTCATGAGGATTATGAATCAGTTCTGATTAATAGAAGATTGCTACATTATTCTGAGACTTAGCAATTTTACTTTCTTGGGGGCTCGAGGACCAGCATGGGTATCATGAATACTTTTTGCTCAACTTTGCAACACCGCAATTTGATATTGACAGTCGACGGCGATTATTGCTTTGTTTGGTATCTGTCATTATTTACGTTTTGATTTATCGATATTATTCAACTTGTGTTCAATTTTGTGTACTCAGAATTCATCAGAAACTCACTTTATTTCCTGTTTTGGTGATTTGATATAATGGTGAGACGTTGTGAGGTGTGTTAAAGACAATTTGAACCGCCGATCAAAACACGTCATTTCATAGGTGAGTTACCATTGTCGCATCATTCGAGATTTTGAAGCATTTTCCCAAATGGAATGGATAAAAATGAATTTAAATTGAATTGATTACATTAATTTGATTATACCCATAGGTCAGCTGCGACAGTGTCTTGTGGTAATATATGTAGCACTGATAAATGCTTCCTCATTTGTAGTCAAAATATGCGAAGCTGCTGAAAAATCACTGAGAATAATGATGAACTCAATTAATATTTTTGATAAAAAATATAAGGATATTTCTATACTTCTTCTACACACAACAATGAGAAATTTACCGTTGACTGTTTTTGGAACTAGTCAAACTAATTTGGAGAAATATTTCACTGTAAGACTTCATCATGAGGCAAATAAATTGAAAGATTCAACGGAAGTTAGAGTAAGAAGTATGTTAACAAAAACAATCCTATTCAAAAATCAATAAATTATTTGTGTGATTATCCATGGTTGTTTTTCATTTCAGTCCTGTTTTAAATAAGAAACACTGCTATTTGCTACATCTTCACATGATCCATGATTTTATTGTTGATATATTATTTCGTCATAATACTTGTCAACACATATTCATTATCGATTTTCATCTATCTACATGAAATGAAATAATCAAACATCAATTTTTTGCTTCAAAATATATGAATTCTGCTCTTTCATCTTCAGATTTGAAAATGACATTCAAATATGCAATCATATCTATTTGCCTTGAAAACGAGTTTTTCACTTTTTTGAAAATTGTTTTCACTAGGTAGTAGGTACTGAACTTTGAAATCGTAAATATACTTACATGCACTGTCACTGATCGCCAAAGATATAAATGTTCATTATTGAAATTGAACGTTATTTATGATAAAGTATAAGTAGACAACTGTATACTGAATAGTAAGTATATTGTTCAATATGGCGTTGAGAATTGAATTGAAGTTTATTGATTACATTCAAGTTACAAAAATCACCATAGGATTGTATGTATTCGAATTTCTCGTAAAAATGTGAAGGAACTATAAAGATGTTCATTTTCCCACCAAGAAATGCTAAAAAGTACCACTGAAATTGTTACGGATTTTCAATTTGGTTACATCAAGAATAAATAATAAATTCGACCCCCTCTGACAACACGGCACTGGTGCTGGGAGAATCAGGTTCTGCTATCCTTGTTCAGACAAAGATAGATACTATAGATGTTGCTTCCAAACAAACTGTATTGCCAGGGGTGTGGATTACTTATCTAGTCTGTTCAATGATCGAAGTATGAGCCATCCTAATTGAGATTCAGTCTATAATTATTACTATAAGCCATATTATAAGACAAACAACTATAGCTAATACTTTTACGTATATACCAAATAGAATTTTTTCAGAAGTGACTTTCAGTCTTTCTCTTTATGGGGTTTCAAACGGTTTCAACATCTGAGGTCATCAACTGTTCTCCCTCTCTCAATTAGATTGACATCCTGCAGTTGGTTGGTTCCACAGGACTGAGGTCAGATTTTCTGGGATGAGAGTGATATCAATGATAAATATGATATTTTTCATTCTTCACTAGATGCAAGGCCTCCTACGAAATTTCCGTCATATGGTTTGCCGCCCCAACTGTGTCTTTTACTATCGAGACTCTATGCTGGTGTTCCACAAGGCTCTGTCTTGGCACCAACTTTGTTTTCACTCCACATCAACTATCTCTCGGATGTGACTTTCTGCCTAGTCCATATATTAGCGGAAGATAGTAGGATGGCAAGAATTCTAACCTAACATAACCTAACCTAACCTAACTTATCACAGAAATGAAGTCACCAATTTCCGTTTGCTATACATATAGCAGTGAAAAAAACAAATTCTCCGATCGAGAACTCAAAGAATCGTGACAATTGTATTGCATTATATTGTTCTTCCATCGACCTTGATTGGTACTTTTTCGCCTCCGCTAATGTTGATTTTGGTCATTGTTAACAGCAAAATTCTCGGCATACGCAATTAAAACCGTTCCGTAATTAAACATTGATGAACTTATATATACGTTCTGGGTAATCAGTAACCCGCCCTATTCAATTAAGCGAAAGAAATAACCGTTTTTCAAAATCCATTACATCGGTGTGCACAGCTCTTACCCATAAATAGGAGGTTGCTAATTCGAATTGAAAAACAAATCTATTTTAATGTGAAATTACTTTTTGTGTTGACAGAGGGCTGGATATATAAACGGAGGATTTTCAAGGTGCAGAGACACATTACTGATGATGACGGGCATGTTTAGCAAAAAAAAATCATTTCTGCATTCCATATTCCTCACCTCTCTTCCTCATTTATCATGACATACGTTTCGACTATATTAGCATGTCATACTCATAGTTTCTGACAGAGATAACAATACTCTTGTATGAACAAAATACCTAGACAGGATAATTAAGTCAGCATGAATGGGTTTTCGGAAAGTGCTGTAATTTCAATATTAACTCACGTGAGTTAACAATGAGGACAAATGGACGCCGTTAACAATATTTTCCTATGAGTACGTGATTACAAAAGTGAGGTAAATGGAAGTTTTCATTTCATTTTGAAGAAAATTGAATTAGAAATCATGGAGACCTCAACACATCCCTGAACAACAGTATCCAAATATTATCCACAGGATTGCGAGGAATATGATAGCCACCGAAAAAAAAACCACTCTCGGTAAAACATTGGCATCTCAGCAGGTTGCCAACATATTGAGCGACTCGTAATATAGGGGGATAAAATATTGCCGCTGGGCTACCCTATACCAGTGGCATAACATGAAATAGAAGAAAGGTTACTGATTGTGAGTATGTAAAGAAAAGCATGGAATAGAAGAAAGGTTACTGAATTCGTATTGTGATTATGTAAAGAAAAGTTCAGTTCTTGGTTCCACGGTGAAGTTTCATCATTTTCCAAGTTGACTATTCACAAATCTATAATAGCACCCCATTTTGGTTACTGTGGAACGCTCTTATTTTTCCCCAACAGTGACCAGTTCAATATGAATGTGAAAAAACACGAAACCGAGCAATGAGAGCCATATGTATGTGTAACAAACGTGTGTTCTGGTCTGATCTGTCACTCAGTTGCGTGTATGACCACCCGATGGCGTTACTGTATCGGACGAAATGATTCTCACTCGTTTCTCGAGAATTTTCGAAGTTGGTGGTTATGTAACAACAGTTAATGTATCAAAAGCTGTCGTGTGAGATCGAAATCGTGTCTTGTATGGTCTATTTATTACTATGCATACACAACAACGATTAGTTTATCTAAATAATTTTTTGCTCTAATGCAAAAAACTCAAAGGAGGTTGATTAAAGTGCTATATTCCTCGTTTTTTAAAAATTTTTTCACACTAAACTCAGTATGTATGAGTTCAAAATAAAAAGCTCTTTCAAAATCTTTGAAAATATATAGGGTGTCCCATTTAAATTAAAGAAGTTGATGACATTTCCGGTTAAACCGGAAGTATATTATTAACGTGACCTACCCAGACCGCCGCCCCTGTTCTCAGATGCTCCAGATCGCCCTGTTCCTCTATCGAGTGACCCTAATAACGATAATAATAGACAAAACATTGTAATGATTCACTTTTGTTTCGTGAAGTGTTCTAAACAATGGGTAACACTAAACCGCTGTTTAGTGCATGTTGGAAGCTTATGAATAGGCTCTGGGTGGGCAATAAATAAAAGGAAATAAAAGGACATTTTTCTGTCCGTGGGAAATGTTGTTCCTCTCGCCTTTGATGCTCCATTGTTTTGATCATTTCATGGCTACTGTTACCTATTAGAGGGTCTTTACTCTTTACGATGCGGCTTTGTTTTTTCAAGGAGTCCAGACGCTCGAGATCACCAAAGAAAATCCGACTCGATGTACACAGGGTGGTTTCTCATTTGTTTTCTTTCTTCGTAAGTCGAATGAAAATCACCGCTTTTGGTCGAATAGAAACGAATAAATTGATATTCATTGATATTCGCTCACAGAAATATCAGAAGAAGTTATTAGGAGATTGGTGGAGATTCGAAAAATTATGTTTTATACAGGGTGTTCTTATCGTTCTCGTTTTCGAGCGAGCGAAATAACTGTTTTTTTCAACCACTCTGTATCGAAATAACTGTGATTAGGCTTGACTGTTGGAAGTCCCTAACTATCACCCTTCCCGAACCAAATTTGGATACCATAGTATTTTTGAACTCGAAGATATCAGCATTTTCAAAGGTCGTGATTTTCGATGGAAAAAAATTTAAATTAATTTTCAACTCGAAAACGGTTACGGATGGTTTTAGGGAAATGTCAAGAGATTTTATCAGGATATCGATATTATCGATGGATATTCTGAAAATAGTAGTATATACAGAGTGTTTTCCCCTGTTCCAAGGTGAAAATTTGAGGTAAATTCAGAATGTGTCCTTCCATCACTGATTTTCCAGTTTTTCATTTTTCCGACTCCATACAAACCAATGAAAGTAAAAGTCCGCCATCAGTTTCATACAATTTCCGTCAAAACTCTGGAATTTACTCAAATGACAACTATAATATTTTGCAAGTTTACTGTAAAGCTCACCAGAAATTCGCAATAAATTATAAACAAGTTTAGTAAGAATCATTTAAAGTGAACTGATTGGAATTTGAATGAAAGTTGGCATTCAATTTTCTGAAAACTTGCATTATGTAAGTTCACAATGTGAATTCCATAGGAGAAAGATTTTTGATGGAAGGATCTCTTAGTAAACGTGTACTTTAGGCGAAAATTAAAATTGTTCAGCGATATTGATGAATGACGGAACCGACAAATTGAGCAAATAATATAATATATAATTAAATATATAATAGGCCAATTATTAGTATCTAAGGCTGTTCAGTAGTTGTGCTCAAAAATCATCGAAAAGTGTCTCCTGCAAATCAGGTGCCATAACCATTCAGTATTATTAAAATAATATTTTTTTGTTACGAATTTTCTTTAGTTTGTCTGTGGAATGAAAGTGATTATTCAAATAGTTCTTTTATTCTCACCTTTTTATTATGTCACTGACTGTACCTTCAACGAAATAGTCAATGGTAGAAGTCAGAATTATGCGAGTTAATAGGATAGAAGTTCAAATTTATGTCTAGGCAATGAAGGGTGTATTACTGAAAAAAAGGATGAAACAACGAATAGGGTTTTGATCAGCGTTCTTTTGGACATCCATGGGATATCCTATTTGGACCATTGAAGTACAATATTCCCTCACAAATCGTAAATCAGGTTGAACTGTGAATTTTTCGTTGATTCAAATGAATCTAGGAAATCTTCCATCATATAATTCGTATGATAAAGTATTCTCAACACATCGATGTGTTGTTTCTACTATGATATCAAACATACCCACGTCGAGTATATAGCTGAAGACTGAGATTTGCATTGGTGCAACATTATTTTTCTAATTACACGATGGGTACTGGCCAGAACATTTTTCTGTTTCATATTTTCAGAAAACTATGAACCATGCTAAATGGTAAAGGCATCAGATACCAGTTATTTATTAGCGTCCACGAAGGATATCTTATGGACGTCCCGGTTGTTGACCTGAGGACATCCATTGGACATCCAAAATATCCTGAATGAATATCCACTAGACATCCATCACACATCCTCAACACATGGATGTGTTGTTTTCACTATGATATCAAACATACCTACGTCGAATATAGCTGAAGACTGAGATTTGCATTGGTGCAACATTATTTTTTCAATTACACGATGGGTGCTGGCCATAATATTTTTCTGTTCCATATTTTATGGAAACTATGAACATTGCTAAATGGTAAAGGCATCCGATACCAGTTATTTATTAACGTCCACGAAGGATATCTTATGGACGTCCCGGTTGGTGGCCTAAGGACATCCAATGGACATCCAAAATATCCACTAGACCTCCATCGGATGTCCATGTGCCATGTGCTCGTCGATTGTTACAGGGTGAGTTTGCCGACTCGAATACAATGTCTCCATCTTCCAGAACCAATTAATTTCCTCTATTCCGAATAGGAACGGTAACTTAGCTTCCCTCAGTATCGATTCTCGCTCGAGATAAAGTACCGTTCGCCTAATTGACGAAAAGCAACTGTTTCTCTCACAGCCCGCCGAGATAAAACGGCGAATGCGTAACCGAATAGGCGTCCCGTCGAGAGATAAGGGCTCCGATAAGGACCCTGAGGACCACCTCTTTCACACGCAACTGTGTGTCCACTGACAATGGGTCTCTCCACTTCGCTCCGCTGCGTCTGCATCGTATTTGTGGCGCGAGGTTTTTCGCATACAGGGTGGAGGTGGGTTAGTCGTTCGGCGGGATTATGGATCGGACGTCCTGTATAGAACTCGAGCGATTTTTTTGTTCGTTCATTTATTTATTATCGACGGTGCCAACTTGATAACAGCATTTCATTCGTTATAGCGGAAAATCACTCGAATGTCAGTTGTTAGATGGCGACACAAAAATGACAAGCTGTTCTACAGAGAGGACCAAAAGTCTGTCAACCCCCCCCCCTCCTCCCCTTTAACACACATCACATATTACATATTAGGGTTTCATTCGATCTCTTTAAGAGTGTCTCGAGAAAGCGCAGCTATAAAAAAGTTTATTAGATAGGTCACCCTGTATATTATTCCATTATTAGATCCTACTTTGAATTCTGAACAAGTTTGATGAACGATTTTTTATCACGAAAGTTATTAGGAACAGGAGTTATGAACACTTGAAAATTGTTATTTCGTCTACCTTTGCAGTTCAGAGAGTAAACCGTAAAAAATTGAACACAAATTTATGGAAATGGAACACAATATTATAGGAACTTGGTGTGCTACTTCCTGGTGCTCTCTCTAAATCTGGGAAGTATCCATATATACAGGGGGGGCCCATCGAAAACGTACCGCAAGGCATTACAGGCTGGGAAAGAACTTTTCCAGAAGATGGATAGGACGACGAGGCCCAATAGAGTGGCCACCTCGATCACCCGACTTAAGTCCTTCAGATTTTTTTTGTGGGGACACATCAAGAGCGTTGTTTACAAAACACCACCAGACTTGACTAATATGTGAGTTTTGGAGTACAATCGAATCCATTTTTGCATTTTTCCACCACTGTGTAGGGAATGACCAGCCCCTTCTGAAGAAGTATCGCTTGACCCCCCTTCCCATTTGAAAAAAATATTGCGATGACACCCCTACTTAGGAGGTTGAAGGTTTTACTATGCTTGTTACGTCAAACTTGACCTGTTTTCGGATTTTATCGAAAAAAGTTCTTTTCCAGCCTGTAATGCCTTGCGGTACGTTTCCGATGGGCCACCCTGTATATATTCTGCGATATGAGACATTTTCGCATTTTTGCACCAGATAGCTATAGGTTGTTCAACTATTATGGCGAAGCTTTCGAAAAATCAATAAGTTGGAATTGTTACAGAAACAAGAAATTATGCAAAGAGTACCCGTATGTTGATAACAAATGATATTTCTATATCACGAATTAGAAACTATAGAATATTATCATAATAGGCAAGTACTTATTGAACTCAAAGAAATGATGATATTACAATTGATGATGATATTAATTCATTCCTGATCAGTTGCAGTTAGTCCCAAACAAAACCACATACTTTTGGTTGAGAGTTCTAGAAAAAAAAATGATGTTATAGGTGTGGGTCTATGTCAAATGGTTATCTTTTGACAATATCGAACTACTCTCAGACCGTTTGTTCATCTGAATTATTTTCTCACAGAGATTTAAATGAACCCAGCGATACTTGCAAATATATGTTAGCAAAGCGCGCTCTCAAGTTGTGGACTGGAGTTCGAATCCCGTTCAGAGAGGTTTTTTTTTATAATTGAAATATGTGTCTTACATAAGACGCGAGGTTAGGTTAGGGTTGATTGTCGAACGTTAAGTCTATATCTACCTGAGCAAGCATAGGTTTGATGCTATCGCTTTGTCTTCCCCAAGTGATGCCATAGCCCCTTTTTATTCTTATCTCTAAAAATGACAGTTGGAAATTATGAAATAGTTTTTTAAAAAATTCACTACTTTTGATCCTACATCCTACATTGTACATCCTATTGCTACTATTATATACCATTGTAATTCAGAAAATTCTTCCCCATTCAACCAAACTTGCATCTCTTATTGTTTCCGAGATCTTCATTCTGTGCATCCTCATCTTGTACACAGTGTATAGAAACTACAATACCCTATATATACAGGGTGAGTCAAAAATGTGTACCGAGCTTTCTGGGGGTGATAGAACATTGAAAAATAAGTGTAGTTTGATGATTAAACTCATGGCCCAAAATGCATATCAAGGGAGATATATCCTTCCAAAGTTGATAAAATTGAAATAATTTCTCCGCATAACTTCTGAACGATGAAAGCCACCCGATTGAAATTCTGTGCATGAATGTATATATTGTCAAAATACATTTTTTCGTCACACTTCCACATTTCTGATATTGTTATAAAGGGTGTTTTCAGAGGGTGAGTCATGATTTTTTGTAGACAACTTTTTTCCCTGTATTATTTTCGTTGAAAAAACAGGAGCATTCGATGGAGCGAAGAAAATTACATGAAAAAGGTACACTTATTCGAATACAAAAAATTGAGCCGTTCGTGAGATATTTGAGTTTTTGTAGTTACATGATATCAGCAGATTGATTTTATTCATCGCGAGATTCATCGGTATAACGATATTTCAGCAGCATTTGCATTTCCGAAGCACTCCCCAAGCACTAGAAGCATATCAGTTTGTTCAGAGAACAAATAACCTGCCATATTTCTTGAAATCTCAGTTGATAATCGCAGTGATAAATGACACAGAAAAACCACACGAACAAATCGACTACAACAATGTTGACTCGATTGTTGATGACATGAACGTCAAAATTGAGAACAAAATTATTCATCATGGCCTGCTGAAATATCGTTATACCGATGAATCTCAACTTTGGAAGGATATATCTCCCTTAATATGCATTTTGGGCCATGAGTTTAATCATCAAACTACACTTATTTTTCAATGGTCTATCACCCCCCAGAAAACTCGGTACACATTTTTGACTCACCCTGTATATATGTCGTACTACATGTTGCATAATGTATATCAGTGTATCGCTTTAGGAGGAAAAATCTCTCCTTCGAGGCAGACTTCATCTCCTTTCCTGCGCTATGTACCTATTTGCTTGTCTGGCTGGTTTATAAATTATTACCTTTTACGCACACTTTCCCTTTTTTTTTTCTTCGAACGTTTGAAGCGCCGGCTACCGATATTTTATCCAAACTGCTTCGCTTCGTCGGAACCCAGAGATTATTTACCAAGTCCACACAGTGCCGGTTTCACCTTGTATGGTTCATTTGGGTACTCTCTACAGAGAATAACCCCGTCGCTCTTAAACTCAAAGGGTTGATGCGGTTATTTGAAATAAAAAAAAATAACCCCGTCGAGCTCAAGTGTTATTCAGAAAAATGTCCATATGGTCTAATCAGATTGTCAAAATATAAGTTTCCCGATATAATTATGACGAAAATAATAGAATAATAGGGTATTTGTAATGGTCTCGGGATATTACCTCTGATTATTGATATTTATCAGGGTGCATTACCCATGTATGCAAAGATTTATTCAGCCCCCCACTAAATGAGGTGTGATTCAAGTGAAATCGAAGAGAAATAATGATAAAAAAAAGTAAAAAATACCTCAATGTATTAGGCAATGCACGCCTATGACGGGTGTTGACCTTGCAGCGACTTCGGTGACTTCCGATACGTGATGTATGTTTGTATAACTAAAATTTACATTGGATTTGTGTCCAAAAATTGTCAATGAGTCAAAATGTGAACTTTTCTCGTGTATTTACGGAATAAAACATTGCTGAATTTTATGTAGATGCGTTTCAAAAGCTGACGCGTCTGTTTTCAATCATGAATTACATCCCACAAAGTCTGTAGTTTCTTCTACAAATCTTCATTGAAATGGTTTTTCAGAAATGCAAAATAATCTGTAGGAAAGCAATACTTTTGAGTTTGAAGGCGGAAAATCACCTTAAACCGGCACTGAGCCCAGATAGGAATCTAGCAATCTGACCGAGAAAATTTCTCACATAAAATTAATAAGCAGATTGCCAATTCTTTGATTTTTTATTTGTTCGGCTTTCAGTACACTCTACTAAAGCAATGAAATTTATAACTTAACAAACATCGTCTACACTCCTGGCACTGGTTTCGATTGATATTGCAGTTGAAAATCAACTAGTGATACTGGGTTAGTTTTATTCACTTCGAAAAATGTCACAATTATGCATGAAATATGCACCACTAGGTGTGACAGAGTTTTTTTCATCTGTTGACAACACTAAAGCGAAACCTATAATGTTCGAGGAACATCGTGTTAGCCAGCGGTGGAATTTCGGGAGAGAAGGAAGGTGTTGGAATTTTTCTTGAAAGTTTGGAGGTTGTAAGCATCAGGAAAGACTTCACTAGGCAAAGAATTCCATAATTTTGCCGTTCTATTGATGAATGATGCTTGGTATAGCGATGTTCGACAGGTCTCGAGCCTGACAGTGTAGGGGTGACCAGCTTGAGCTCGTCTGGTTTGTCTACTAGGAATCGCGCGTGGTGATGGCATGATACATGATATTTCCGTTGATCACCGACTAATTTATCATGGAGTGAACCGACAATCGATAATTCCGAATGTACAGATAACTGGGAAAGATGTATGAAAATCCAGATGAAACTGTTCATCCTCAGCTGTCGGCAAATCGAGACTCCAGAACCGGTTCGTTATCTCCTTCTATTATCGAACTTCCACTCAGTTGGCACCACACCTAATCTCTTTATATGCATCTGATCGAATCCTTATTTGTATTCTTATTTGTTATTCTGGCTCTTCGAGACTGCGACCCACAGAAGGAAGGAAAAAAAGACGGCATAAATAAGTCGACCACCTCGACGTGCGATATGTCAAGCTGTGAAATTTTATCGGAGCGTCATTCGGGCGAATCTAATCGGTGTCAGATCTGGTACTCGAGGTGGACGTTGGGGGTCGGTTTGCCATAGAAAAGGTGCGAAGGGTTGTAGGGCCCAGACGAATGACGATTCGCGGTATTGAAACCCACGTGGTAATCCAACGGTAGCTTCTCGAGATTTCCTCGTTGATTTCGACACGAATTTTCACTTTTTTTTTTTAATCTGTTGACAACACGCGCGGTAGGAAAACCTATAATGTTCGAGGAACTTCGTCTTGAAAAATTGCACGATAGTTTGGAATTGATACTAAAATATCCAATGATTGGTATTTTATATCATACTGGGTGGCCCAATGAAAACGAAACTAGGCTGATTTGACATAGTTATCGTTCTCAGAAAAAAAAATGCTCGAGCTGGTCGATTTTTATTCCGAGAGGGAAATATTTTGCGCATGTTTTCAACTTTTTCACTTCAAACCCCTCGGAGGGGTGATCTCCAACCCTTGAATCTCAAATGGGACAAGAGGTCAAGTTATACATCATTTTGAAGGTATTCGAAATCTCTCACCAACGCTTCCTTGTTTTTGGAATTCAATGCAGTAGTTCTCGAGAAAACAAGTTTTTGAAAATAATCGGCTAGTATAATGGAAAGTAACGATTTTTCCCTTTCATCACTATTTCTCATTCTGTAGTTAGAACGATGTTCATCTAAGAAGGGCCTTGTGTGTTTTTTTTAAATCTTGTCCTATCCAACATTACATAAAGAATTATTCATGTAGGCAAATGAATTTTTGTTCAATTGGTTCATATTCTTTTGAATACAATTATGTTTGTAGTTTTTACGGTGTATTGGAATATTACCCAATATAGCATTTTCTTCACTCACAGGAATTTATATGGTATGGTTTCCGGGAAAATGAGGGAAGAGGATTTCAGCAATTTTTGACGGGAATTGCGAATTTTGAAGTTAGAAGGGTCGGATATAAAAATTACATACGAAGACGAAAGACGTTGTTATTCATAGTGAAGCCGCGACGAATAACGTACAAAGACTCTTTAGAATCGAAGAACATAACCCTGAGTATCGTGACGGGAATAGATATTTACGTTAATAGTCCGGTAAGTACACTTTTACAGTACGAGTGAGATGTTTACGGACGAGGCGCAAGCCGAGTCCGGAATTTCGAAACGATTAGCAATATTATTATTATTATTATTATTATTATATAATATTAGCAATAAGTAATTTCTGTGTATTGTTTTGCTATTGAATTTTCAATAAATGTATTCATGCTTTTGACGCATAACTGAGTTTTCAATATTTACAATCCGGTAAAATTTCATTACGGGATAGTAGCAAGTAATGAAATATTACGTGCGCCTATCCTGTAAAAGTCTATTTTCCGGATTGAAATCAGGTACGTAAAGGTATGTTCTATGATGCAGTATGAAATAAACTTCATTTAAACCTGTCAGTCTTCCTATATTTGATGAACTTGTTGAACATTAAATCAAACTACCCCTTGGAATATCATTTTACCCTGGACAAACGAAACTAAAACCTACATTTATTTTGATATCAGTCCCTTGATCTCTCAGTGAAATTCATACCTTGTTTCGTTTTCATTGGGCCACCCTGTATACCTAGATGCATGAATAATTAAATAGTATTTTGCTATGACGGATAAATATGAATGATTGGTAGACAACTTCAGCTGATTACAATGCAATCATTACCAATTTCACAATGATACAAACTTATATTGGAAAAGTTATATAGATATTCGCTTTCAGCACGATTATTTTGTCAATATAATTTCATAATACAACAACACATGGAAATTGTCAATATGAATCAGTAACTTACCTACATCGAACTGTGCATGCTATTCGAGAACACGGTATTGAAGGTTAGGTAAATCTCTTAAATTTTCTTATTCTGTTGTTTATTTCAATCAATGCTTCTAGCCAGTTGTGCTCATACAAGAGTATCGTTATCTCTGTTAGAAACTATATGTATGACATGCAAATATAGTGGATACGTATGTCGTGATAAATGAGGAATTTTCTCATTACTTTTGATTGATTTCTTTAGCAGGATGGTAGACAAATGGCTCGGATTTTGGCGTCACTAGATCTGTTCGTTCGAGTCGAAAATAGGATATTCTACTGGGTGCTTCCAAATGTTGATGTTCGAAAGACTAAGCTGGAAATTATTCAGTTGAGACCCGTATCCTGTGACGTGACGTCTATAAAAACCCAATTGAATCTGGATCGCTCTAAAAAACCCGTTCCTTCAATGTCACAGTAGAAGAAATAATATTCGCAAGTTTACATGTAGTATCTTTATATAGCCACGGGGGTCCTATATTTTTGCATAAGCCGCTACAAAATCGAGGGAAGACTTTATTTCCAAGTAGGTACGCCATTCAAAGTCGTCTTTATGACCCGATAAATTTCGTCGAGTTCCTTTTGTCACTCAATGAAACACGAAAACGTGGCATTTCGCATTACCATACTGAACATCGGGAAAGTGCGCGTGTATTTTCATCATCGTACCGTACAGGGTGACTTTGATTCTATTCAACATCACTAACCGAGCTCTAGGGAATAATGAATGACGTTTAGATGGATACCTCCGGGAGTTCCACAAGGATCCGTCTCGCGACCCCTGCTGTTCATCATACTCATAAACGATATCGGCCAGGGTATGGAGTCCGAGACACGTCAATTGTCACTCGTCAAGTCGATATTTCGACAATTTGTCACTCTTCAGTGTCGAAGCACGAAGTAGCGAAACGAATTCGAAGAAAAAGATGAGCAGAAATTTTGATATTCCAAATTTACTACGAAATAGAGGATTTCTCTTTTAGGTATATGAAGGATACTAGATATAACGAAACAAAATGAACGTTGCTATTGTGATGATAGGATATGGGATAACTTTTCGGAGCGTTGACCACCCTGTAGCTCATAAAGTACCATAAAATTAGTATGTTCAGAAGGGTTGGCTCTTCCACGGGGAGATCATATTGTCACAACAGGTCACAACAATGGTTTTTCGTTGGATCGTCAAAGTTTATTACGTTTTTTAGGCTTGTGGGAACCCCGTTTTTACTGTAGTTTTTTACGATTTTCTTGATGTGCATTTTATTTGCTCTCATAGTAATCGCATTTCAACCGCTAAAGTTTCGTTAGAAAGGTCATATACCTAGGGTGATTATTGAAATCGATGAATGGATCATAGCACGAAGCACTATATTCCCACTGGTGGATCTGAGGAATTTTATGCCCCCCCTCCCCCCTCCCCCACTCATAAAGTTCTGAATGGCTTATCTTGGTTCGATAGCCAGAGTCTGGATAAGCAACTGAACCTCCTATTGGTTTTCAACAAAGAGAAAACATACGTTTGAAGTTATAGAAACCAAAATTATTCGTTGTAATGAATGGTTTCTCAAACATCTCGAATCTACTCGTTTCCAAATTTCGCATCATAGGGAGTCTTTCATGAAACATAAATGATTTATATCTTTGGTTAAAAATTTACATCAACCCCAGATCCGCGAGTGACTAATAAGAACGTCAATGTTATTTGGATTACTGATTCACATCGAAATTTCGTATTTACATTAAAAAAATATCAGACATTTGACATCTGTCATGATAACGATGTAGAAAACACTGGTGCAGTCACTGATCGTTTTTTGTTTCGTCGAAAACGCTAACGTCATTTTCCGCTATAATGGTCTAATAGTTATGAAACTCCCCAGAAGGTGGTGACATTTCCACAGATTTCTTTACAAATAGTTGACATTTTGAGATTGTAATTATGTAGTTCGATCTAAAATTGAGAATTAACCTAAATTACAACATCTGAATCAACATCAACACAGATTGTGCAATTATCAATAATACTGATTTTGTTTTCATTTTTGTGTCGCCATCTAACAACTGACATTTGAGTGATTTTTCCCAGCAGATGGTGATATTTTTACAGATTGCTGTACAAAGCGTTGACGTTTTGACATTGTAATTATGTAGTTCGATCTCAAATCGAGAAGTAACCTTAATTACTACTTCTGAATCAACATTTTCAAAAACACTGACTGTGCAATTATCAGTAATACTGATTTTGTTTTCATTTTTGTGTCGCCATCTAACAAATGACATTTGAGTGATTTCCAGCTATAACGAATAAAATGCTGTTATCAAGTAGGCTGTATGTTAGAGTTCTGGTCGAAGAAATTAGATAGGGAAATAGGCAGAATAGCTCCACCAGTGTTCTGTACATGATGTATAGTGATAATATCAATAATAGAAAGAGATACAGGTCATCCACAATTCTAGACCGTACAAAGTACAATTTCATTCACTAGTGGAATAAAAAACATTACTTCATTCCACATTCATGAAAAACACAATATTGACTCAATCAGATAGAGAATTTCTCTCTTAGGTATCTAATGGTTTAATTTCATGTGACATTATTTGGTACTCTCTGCGACTTACTGGTACTGCTATAGTTGAGTGGGCTATCATACTAACCAACAAAAACCAAATAAATGGGAGAATAAAAGACGAATTGCTTTTTTTGTTTCATTTTATTGCACGAGGCTCAGTTTGTCATAAAAAATTGAAAAACGTCAATCAAACAAAAACTTGTATTTGAAAAATCGTTACAATAACCCGTTGAACTGATATAACTACAAAGTTATACGATTAAGGTACTCAGAAAAGGACAATAAATAGTCCCATTATACATATTCATTTGAAAATCCTTAAAAATAAAGAAAAAATGATTATCACAAAACAAAAATTGATTCGAACTGAACCGATAGCATTCTAAAAACTAAAATTCACTCCAACCTGGAATTTATTCAGGAATATAAACTAGTTCAGTGCAGTATGAAAATGCTTTGGGTTGTTTCAACTTCAGTCCGAAAATTCTTCAAGTGACATCACTTGTATCACTCACTCAGATTTACTCAAAATCACAATGAGAATAGGTAAAAAGCCCTTATATGGTATTTCCTAATACATAAAAATTCAATAACTACAAGAGGAATCGTTATCAAAAAATAAGAGTTTTCCAACTCTGAGTAGGATTCATGATTTTTTCAAGCCTGCCCCAAGTTCGAACATATTTTTTCACTTAATTTTATTTAAAAACATTATTCAGGATTAAATGGATTAATATTGACCTAACAAAAATATAGAATCAAAGTGCATTGATGCAAAATGATCGGTTAGACATTACAAAACTCAATTATAAAAGGACACTCATCTTTCATTTGCCCTTTTATGCATTTTTCGTTTCATTTCTTAATTCAATAAATATTTAAAATATTTTGATCTAGTCATATATTAAGGCTGTATATATACAAATATCGAGACATCATTAAAAATAATTTCTTCCAATGTGGGGAACAATCTAGTAAGTTGGGGATTCCACACGTCAGTAGATTTCCATCAACATTGATCATTGAACATTGATCGAAATAATAATATCAGCTACAACATTATACAGTTTTCAAAGTACATCGGCTAGTTTGATATATTTTGATGATCATGTCACATTAAAAATAGAAAAATAAATTAAAAGTCTCAAGATACAGGAGGTTACTTAATAGTATGTACTAAATCTAAGGACGTAATTCCGGAACGTTCATATACAAGGTGTTTTCGGAAAAAAACTGTTACTTCGTAAAAATCTTGAAAAACCTTTAACCAATTTTATTGAAATTCGACATTACTTGATTGCCGTATCATGGACCTGATTCAGCTCAAACTCGATTGAAATCATCAAATCCAGTGGCGTCCCGAGCGTCACCTAAACGGATATTTCTGACAAAAAAATATACGCCAATGACTTTTTGTAATATTTTCGATTTTTTTCTTGCTGAGTTTTTGAGAGAAAAAATTAAATTAGGCAACTGTGAATGAAATTGAGAGGATTTTATTTCTCCTCTCAAAAGCTAAGTGGTATTTTCAGATGCTTAATTCGAGAAAATTACAAAAATATCAGTGTCAATATTGATTTGATGAATATAAACAAGTCGTACTCGAATTTAGTACATACTTTTAACCAACACCTTGTATCATAAACTTAGATACTTTTATGATGAACCAAAGCTAATCTTTCGAGTTGATAAGCTCTGAGAAACCTAAACATGCAGGGCTAAGACCAAACAGCCACTGCGAAAATCAATTTAAGAATAAAAATAGAAAACTTAGCACTAGAAAAACGTTTCTTTGAACTTTTCACGCACCCTGTATGATGTTGACTAGGGGTGGGAAAACTTATCGATATCGATATTATCGACATTATCGATAATCTTAGAAGTTATCGACATTTTCGATATCATCGATGCAATCGAAATCATTGATATTATCGATATTATCAGATATATTTGTGTTCCATTTGAAATGTGGAGATAAGTCAGCTGGTGAAGCCAGAAATACTGAAACAATTACTGCCTAAATATTCTTTTTGAACAGGCTATCAAACCTCATTCCGATAGTTACTATAATATCGAAAATATCTTATAATATCGATAATATCGATAATATCGATAGTATCGATAGTATCGATAGTATCGATACTATCGATACATTATGATTATCGATAATCGATATTTCAGAACTGTTATTACCCACCCCTAACGTTGACACCGTTGACACTACGAAGCACGTCAGCATTTTCGATTATCGAACTAAATTATCACCAAAGTCTCGTAATCGCGATAATCGTTCTCTGTCCTGAGACAAAAAAAAGTAAGCAGCTATTGACTGCGCCTAAATCGGCAGATTTTGGTCGTCGAACGGGGTTCCCATGCTATCCAGATATAAACTGTCATCACTCCTACAAATCAATCGCAAAGAGAAAGGTCAGAACTCGAAAGGGGACATTCATTCATCGATTCGATATCGAACTGTCACTGACTATCAATTTCATAATTTCCAGAACAATCTGAATTGCGTTTAGAAATGACACTCAACCCTTGTCTAGTGACTAGTGTGTCAAATTTTGAACGTTCATGGTGAATTTATAAACTCGACTAAACTAAGAATTGTCAATTAACAATTAAGACCCGAAAAGAAGTGCGAAGGTGTTTACAAACATCAACTATAACTATTTTGCATTGACTGGAATTTCAAAAAAGAAAAATCGTGGTACCAACACATCCAGGACAAACAAATCAACACAACATATTTTTCTATTCTGGTACGGTTTTTGATTTGCATTGATTTGTTTTTCAACAGTCGTGAAAAATATGTGCCTTCATTTTACTAATTGTCAATTTTTAGTTGTTAGATAAAAGATGGCCATCTTCTCAATTTTTAATTCTCAACTCGAATGGCAGATGAAACTTTATAAAACGCTCATGCTGTTTCATTTGTTAATTTAATTGTTAGTTCAGATGAGTATATAAAGTCACCATCAGAAATCACTGGTGTGTTAATCATAAAGAAATAAGATAATGCGCTTTTGTTTCAACCAATCCGCTTTACCCCAGCTGAAGTAGGAGGATTTCACTAATTTGAATCATTTGATCATATGATTCTATTCATTTCAATTTTTTGCTTTATCGCAAGTTTGGTAGTACTGATCAGTTCCACTGTTTTCAGTTCTGCCACCCTAAATTTAGTCAAATAGTGCTACCCTCTACAGGACAAGTAGTGACTCCTACATTATCTAGGTAAAGCGATTTGGTTAAGAAAAAAAACACTTCATGATTCTTGAACGTACCCCTGAATATCAATAGTTGCAACCGAATTTCATTGATTATAGAACAGCTGTAGCAAAAAATAATTTAAAGTTGACAGTAAGTTAGACTTGGATGCACAGATTTAACTGGAAATTATTAATTAATTACATTTGAAATATGAGATTCAGTCCAATCCACATTTTCAACTAAAACTGGGGTTTCATATAAATTTTCAACTTATTCACATCATATGAGACTTCGATAATATAATAATGAGTCTATTCAAAAGGGCAACCAACATTATCAATTTATTTCAAGACACAAGTGTGTTCACATATCGATATTATTATTGTTTTCTTCAATCGTTAATATGTTATTTGAATAATTCAAATATTGATTCAAGCAGCAAAAATATTTCTTGAAGAGTCCAATATTCAGTTTTTGATTTGAATTTTACAGCTCTGAAGTGATTTTCCTTTTTCGATATCATTCATGATCGTATCATATGAATAAGGAATCGAATATTTATAATTCCTGTGTCCTTGTTTAATTTGTTTTAGATTTCAAACTTTTTCTGTTTTCGAAAATATGAATCAGTGAAGTATCAATATAAAGCTGCTTAATATCCATTTTTTTTTTTTCAGATTCTTTGCATTACAAACCCGTAGATGTAATGAATAATCCTTTCCATGAATAATTATCAATATCCATGTTTGGACAACTTCTAATTCATTCAAATATGTTTCTTTCACTCCATTCTATCCAAGAATATCATAAACTAATTGTGGCTGAACTAGAGCAAAATATATCACTTATAAATTGAAAATTGATGAACAGACCTCAATCCAAATTTCAAACTAAATTGACTTCTAATCATGAGACAAAACAGATAATCAGTTGCAACTCTTGTGTAAATCAGGGTCAGCAATCTAAGTTACGATAGCAGAGAGTATAAAAAAATTCTATTACCATTCTATGACCAATTAGAATCGTGAATGTAGTGTCAAATATCGTATCACTATGAAACCAAAGAACACACAAACCACTTAGTTTATTAACAATGAACTGATGAATCAGTAGATGATGCAATGTACAAGGAGAACCATGAAAAAATGTTATTCTACCCCACTACGAAAAATTGTTAGTTTTTGTACATACTATATAATCGTGTCAATCGTTTCGATTGGACATGGTGAAAACTCTGTTGAGCATCGTTTCCAGCCAAATGCTGCTGCTTCGTTGCACTTTTACCGCATTCCTACCAATGGTACTAAACAATTATTAGTTGAACTCAACAGGTTACTACGATGATATTTGGCTACTTGAATAACAAACGTACATCTGATTTTCTCGAATAACCCGTAACCGTCAGTTTAACTGCTTGCTTTTCTTAGAGAACGAAAATCCAACGAGGGTTACGACAGCCATGTCAAAATATTCTCATTCATCGATCTAAAAAAGTGTTTGCATGAAATAATTCATTGTATACGTTGTGGTTGCTTTCACGTTCCACACTCGCCTCTTCACTCTCTCATCATCATGGACCACAAAATTTTTGTTAATCTGACGATATCTTCCTTCGGAGTGACGTACGAAAAAAAGTTGTACGACCAACTATTGTTATTTTGACCTACCGAGAGATTGTCATGTAGTCATGGGACACTCTGTGTAAGTCCGAAGAGCACGTATCAATTTTTAGAAAAGTAGAAAAATTCTGGAGTATGTGAAATTCATTTTTTCGAAGAACATTCATTTTCTTTGCCAGATGGATCAATTCAAAATTAAACTCTATTTTTTCCAAAATTACCTGAATATCTTTCCAAACCTGTGACATTGTCAATATTGAATCCTGATGAAAGACGTCAGAAGAATTTCGAAAATCTGATATTAATCACAGTTACGACCAGTTGATTATGTAGGAAATTGATAATTGGAAAGTACATGTAAGTACAGGTCCAGGTCCATTGATAAATGGAAAGTCCAAGACTTGTAATGAATTATATTTCTATTAGCTATGTTCACATTCAAATATTTTAAACAACGATTAATAAAGTCCAGTTTTTCTCGGCAATATTGATTCGAGATTAAAACTCCATGAAATCAGTTCTTCCTTATATGATATCACAAGATCATATGGATATTCGATATCGATTAATCGATTTGATTGATAGTGATATTTTTGATTAATTTGTTTAGAAAAATATTGATGATGTCTGAAACTAGGTCGAAACACATTTGAAACATTATGTATGAAAGATGGGTGTATCTAGAATGAAAAAAACTTACAGAATCTGTGACAACCTAACCAGGACCGAATTTGAGAAAGATGAATATTTCGACTTGAAATTACCGAATATTTCCGTTTGTTTTGTTCTCTACTCGAAAATTCCGTCATAGCTGTCGCCACCCAAAATCTTCTATAGCCACATGCATTTAACACACATACACCAAGGTGACTCATACAAAAATTTTCTACCCCGCCACTACATCCAATCACACTAACGACAAACTAATTTTATATACAATGATCGATGAACAAATCGAAGAATCTCTTTAGGAAGTACACCAAGTCAAAATCTATCTTCAGAATCGATCAGAACCTCATTCATCCACTGTAACATGAGTACGTTGACATATTCCGGATTTTTTTCGCGCGAAAGCCCTGTTTTTTTTTTCGACAGTGAGCTTCTGGCACTTTTCATTAGAAAAAGATATTTTTGTATTGAGTGCGTAAAATGAGTGTTTTTTTGATTGCCCATGAGAGTGTCGAGTTCACTCGAATGAGCCATGGAACACGAATTTTATACACGAAATACAAACAACATTTTTTTGTACAACTGTGAATAGAAAGAAATCTGCCTTCATAGCAGGAGCATAGAAGTTAGTTTGAATAACAAAATCGACATTTATTTTGAAATATTGGATTGTACATCTTCGTTCAAACGAATTAAAATATCTGATAAAATTGTGGAATCAACTCTTCAAGAAATATCTAACAGCGGCAACATGGAACATCTTCGGGAATTTATGTTGGAAATAATCGTTCAAACTTAACTATCAATAATTATTCCACTTGATGAAATTGTTTCATGATTGATGTCGATATCAATTGATAATCGACTCTGTTGAAGATAAATCCTTCAAAAAGTCATATTTCATGATTATTTTGTGAGTTATTTTGGCAGTGAAGAAAAGTGAATATCAACGCATCGATAGAGATCAAGTTTTTTCGACAGTTGTACAAAAATCTTATTCTTATATATATATATATTTTTATATTGGTATTTTTCCTCTAGTATTGATACATAAAATGCCTGAAACTGTTTAAATTCTGCCAAAAAAAAAAATGATTTCTGATGATGAAGGTACGATTCGAATAATGGCAAACACTTAGGGTCGGTTGCATAAAGAAAAATTAATCATGTGATTATCTGATGCCACATTAGCGGTGATGTTAAGTTGAATCCAATTTGCGTAACTCTCATAAATGATTATCATTCCATTGACTAACGACGAAAAATGCGTGGCAACATGGCTAATTTGCTGGATCTACACGTTCCGTGCTTGAAAATGATGATGCTCTGCGCATTTATAGGTTAGGTTTAATTATTTGATTTGACGAAGCAGTTTCACAGATCTGTGGCAGTATTGATATCGATAGCTTGAAGAAAAAACGGGGGGCAAACTATACGGAATCAGAAAAAACAACACTGCTGGAGATTGTTGAGAAGTACGTATAGTTTACCATAATATCTTAAATTTGGTACCGATCTATCGATTGGAACTCATAAATCCAATTCATTCCTTCACAGATATAAAAATATAATAGAATGCAAACAGTCCGATACCATATCTTTAAAAAAAAGGGATACATAATCAGTCATCGAGCACTGATTAAGTTAATGCCAGGATTAAGGCGATTCGATGTGACGTTCAAAGTTGATTGGCTTTTGTGCAACTGCTTTTTTACTTAATCGGGCATTTTCATAAGTTAATAAGGTGATCAAGTTAACATACCATATCAAGTATATGATTAATGTTTATGCAACCGAATTCCATAAATAACGTCACGTCAAATATTTATTGTGACGTTAAATACTTAATGAACCTTTATGCAACCGGCCCTTATACTATCGTCGCCACTGCAGTGCAGACTAATGAAGATTAATACGATTCTGCGTTCCATCTTTCGACCTGGTGCATTTCCTCCAGCGACATAAACCTACCGATCGCTGCATTCGCTCTCGTTACGACTCGTCGTTCTCACGGAAGCGTCGTCGCAGCCGGCAGGCGCGCTGTCCGCGATGCCGCTGTCCTCTGCGAAGTGCGTCGCGACGTCCGTCTCGGCCACGGCCGGCGCCGGCGAGCGCTGCACAGGAAATAGATCGTTAGCGGTGACGGTAACCTTTCAAATTCGTTTTTCCTACCCAAGGACATTCCCCTACATCGTGAAAAAATTCTCTACGGGTAGTTAAAAGTTCACAATATTTCCAGAGATTAATTGCTATTGTCTGCTACTGATTTGGTGAATTGATGAAATCAAACGCAGCTGTTTCGAATGAATAATTTTCGTATCAGTCTTGAACCTCGGAATAGATAACACAGAACGATATACTTGGTCGATAATCCACCGCTCAGAGCCCAGAACATCCCAATTGTTTTTCGCTTTGAACTCGCTATCCTCAGAAGATGTCGGCTGTGTCTTCAACAGAATGGGCAGCAATTTGAACAATATCCATACGACATTTTCAACAGGAGAAAAATTAATAGAATTGTTTTGTTGTAGTGTTTTATCAAATTGTTTTATGTTTAATTGTTTTATTGTTTTATCGAATTGTTTTTATCCAATTGTTAATTGAATAATCATTTTAAATGAATACTTCTCATTCTACCCTATATAAATGAATGGTATTCAATTATTGCGCCAAAATATCCATTCTAAAAGTAGAAGTTATTTGTCTTCACTTGCCAAACTGAAAATTGCCCAAATACAGGACTAATACTCAAAATATCATATAAGTGTTATATATTTTTGAAAAGCGCAAAGCTTTCTTGTTTCAAATATCGAGAAATATACAGGGTGTTCTATTTAAAAAACATATCTTTGGGTTATATCTAAATAACGACAGCTCGTTGAAAAAATCTGACTACGCCACTGGATTATACGTGAAAAATTGTGAAAGAAACAATTCTCACTTTTCCTCTAAGTACTCTAAGTTACTCTGTATCTCAGGAACGAAGCGAGCTATGGAAATTTTGTTCACGGTTTCGTGAGTTTCGCAAAAAAGTAGCCGACGTTCGCGAAAACCGCAAATCTGTATTTTCAAAAATAAGCGAGATATCCCGTAAGTACATCGAAAATGGGACAGCCTGTACAGACATATAACACACTCGCAGATAGAGGGCATGGCGGAAATTTCTAGATTAACATTCTGTAGCAAAAGTCACTTCTATTTCAGGGAAATGAAAGACACAAAATCGATGAAGTTAGAATATGTCCTACTCATGTTTCAAAGTGATAAGAAAGGTTTATATTTCAAATCCATCGATTTTGTGTCTTTCATTCACCTGAAATAGATAAAATATCGCTTTATGCAGCCGTATATTCAAAAAGAAAACAAAATAATTGAAATTATTTTTCCTAATCTATGATATGATACTGTATGTGAGTTCTTTTTTGTCACTTTTAAGTGTCAAAACCGAAAACATATTGAAAAATTTTGCGAAGAGAAAAATATTTTAATTGTGCTGAGAACGGGAGCAGATTCCTTTCCGAAACGTTCACCAAGATGAGTGGAAGTTTTATTCTTATTAAATATATTTGTATTTCCAAATTTTTCAAAAACAAGACGTCACTGACCAATAGAGAATCTCTCTTTTAGGTATCTAAAGGTTTAATTTCAAGCGCAGTGACATTTTGGGACAGATCCTAAATCTGTCCTTACTACAAATATATTGCAATAATTTTTAATAACTTCTACTCTATTTTTTAAAAACGAGGAGAGAAAATCCCATGAAAAGCTGGAAAATGAATGTACCATCTCTTCGAAGAACTTACAGACAGTAACACAATTTTTTACTTTCACACAAACAGCTTTTCAAGTGATAATACCCAAATCCAAATTATACACAAATGGTCATTCTAGAGACGGTTTGCATATATTCTCAAGTCTCAGAATGACATTTTCATAGTGGTACACTATGAATTTTCTCAATTTGGTCTGTAGCAATAGTTTGTTCAAATGACAACTAGTGTTTTTACAATTTTACTTGTAATATACAATGAACTTCAGTTGAAGTTCTCAGTCTAAATAATGAAAAAATACTTAAAGATATGTTCGAAAACGAGATTTGGTATTCAAGCCTAGTTTTAGAGAAAAGAAAAAAATGTTGACTTTCATAGTGAATTATAAAGATGTGATGAACAGTACAATAGGGGAATGATAAAACCATTTGGGTCATCTTACTATTCACCTATTGTACTGTTCATCATATCTTTGAAATTGTATACGAAATATCAACTGTGATACAAAATTTCCTAATAGTGTGAAGCAACTTTCACTCGAAAATTCACATTACACTACCAACGAGTTTTTATTTTTCAGCTTTTAATGGGATTTTCTCTCCTCGTTTCTAAAAAAAATAGAGTAGAAGTTATTGAAAATTATTGCAATATATTTGTAGTAAGGACAGATTATGTGATCTGCCCCAAAATGTCACTGCGCTTGAAATTAAACCTTTAGATACCTAAAAGAGAAATTCTCTATTGGTCAGTGACACCTTGTTTTTGAAAAAATTTGGAAATACAAATATATTTAATAAAAATAGAACCTCTACTTATCTTGGTGGACGTTTCGGGAAAGAATCTGCTCCCGTTCACAACACAATTAAAATATTTTTCTCTTCGTTTTCGAAAACATTGAGAAAATTTTACGAAGAGAAAAATATTTTAATTGAGTTGAGAACGGAAGCACATTCCTTTCCGAAACGTCCACCAAGATAAGTAGAGGTTTTATTCTTATTAAATATATTTGTATTTCCAAATTTCTCGAAAAACAAGGTTTCACTGACAAATAGAGAATTTCTCTTTTAGGTATCTAAAGGTTTAATTTCAAGCGCAGTGACATTTTGGGGCAGATCACAAAATCTGTCCTTACTACAAATATATTGCAATAATTTTCAATAACTTCTTCTTTATTTTTTAGAAAGAAAGCTGAAAAATGAATATACCACCTCCTCGAAAAACTTACAGACAGTATTTAACGAGTTTTTAGATTATAGGTTTTTGTAATGTTCATTGTATATTAACATGTTTGTGTCCTCGACTTATTAACAATATTTGTTATGTTATGCTATGCTATACACCATTAATTTTCAACCTCTTGTCGATAAGGTCTATATCTTCTGACAAAAAAGTATATTTTGATTCTGGGTACTCCATAGAACAGATTAAATTATCTCATCTAACTGTCACTAATCATTCCAACCACCGCAGTGCTAAACCTAGTATAGAATAGAACCCCTCCCATCACACTCGAAATATCCCTGTCGGAAATGTATAATTTTTTTGCAAGAAACCACTGACCTCCTCGTCCTTTTCCGATCCAGGGAGAAAACGGTCCGGGCAGGGCATCGGAAGAGGGTCGGCAGACGATTGGCTGCGCGTCAACCTTTCGAAGTGGTCGACGTCGGAAACCACCCTCGGGAGGCAGATGCTCTGCGAATAGTCCCTCGCCGGGTGGACGACAGTCAATGGGCGGACAACATTCGCCGGGCCCACCTTCACCCGGTAGAATTTCGTGTGTATCGGCACTTTGTAGCGGTTCTCGGCCTGCAAGAGAACAGATAGCTTTCAGCGTTTATTCACTGTACGATATGGACGATGGTCCGCAACATTTCGAGTTGAATTAATGTGAAGATCGAGTTTTTTTTTTTTTTCATCTGTGGACAACACGAAAGGGAAACCTATAATGTTCGAGGAACATCGTGTTAGCCAGCGGTGGAATTTTGGGTGAGAAGGAAGGTGTTGGAATTTTTAGTGAAAGTTTGGAGGTTGTAAGCCTCGGGAAAGACTTCACTAGGCGAAGAATTCCATAACTTTGCTGTTCTTTTGATGAACGATGCTCGGTATAGCGATGTTCGACAGGTCTCGAGCCTGACAGTGTAGGAGTGACCAGCTTGAGCTCGTCTGGTTTGTCTACTAGGAATCGAGCGTGGTGGCATAATAGATGATATCTCCGTTGAGCACTGACCATGAAAGTACCTATAAAAAAGGCATAGATCGCCGACCTTTCTACGATGATCTAGAGAGGTCAATGATTTGGTGAGTGTTGTGTCATCGACTAGGCGAATAGCTCTCTTCTGAATTGAATCCAAGAGCTTCAGCGTATGTTTGGGGGCTGAGCTCCAAACATGTGAACAGTACTCCAGGACAGGTCGAATTTGTGCTTTGTGGATCATAAGCAGTTGCTGGGATGTGGATTATCTCTTCGCACGAAAAGAAACCGAGTTTTTGTGAAGCAGTTTTCGCCATGGACCTCACATGATCGTCCCATGAGAGAGCACTGTTGGTGGTGACACCCAGCATGGATATTGACGACCTCATGGAGGAACAGTGGTACCCGACATCATCAAATTGGGCATCGTGTGATCAGCCTTCTTGGTGAACATACAAGCTTGAGTTTTAGTTGCATTGAACTGTACTAGATTCTCAGATCCCCATTTCAGAATTCTTGTCAGATCCTCATTCAAAGCATCGACCTGTCTTCGCCTTGCACCTCTGGCCTCATTGGATGATATAGGGGCTCTAGAGGAAAAGGCGGAATGAAGTGTACTATCATCCGCAAAGCTATGAACTGGGCTGGAGGTCACATTCAACAAATCATTGATGTGGAGCAAGAACAAAATTGGTGCCAAGACAGAGCCTTGTGGAACACCAGAATGACAAAAAAATTCAACACATATTTTCACTCATATGACACAGTCAGTACATCGTTCACATTATTCGAAAATTGTACCAAACGATTCTATTCTATTTTCCAGCTTTTTGTGGGATTTTCTCTCCTCGTTTCTAAAAAATAGGGTAGAAGTTATTAAAAATTATTGTAATATATTTGTAGTTTTGACAGATTTTGTGATCTGCCCCAAAAAGTCACCGCGCTTGAAATTAAACCTTTAGATACCTAAGAGAGAAATTCTCTATTTTATTTTAAACTGTTACCTGCTATGTCAATGTGAATTCTAATATTATTTTTGTTTTCTTTCATCATGACATTCAAGTCCTTCATTGATCAATTACTATGTGAAATGCACTATCTTTGATATTCTTGAACACATATTGAGTGCATACTGTTTTGGGATATTGGGCAACATTAGGTGATATAAAATGACTTGAGAAAGTTCAAGAACATAGGAAAAACACGATATACTTGGTCGAAGGTCGAAAAGCTCTGCTCCCACATTTAGGTCCACCGTTGAAGGTTCCATAAAAGATGAGGTAAAGACCATTCGAGGACCATTAGAAGGCAAGTCTCTGGGGAATTTTATCAAGCTCGATGGATGGAATTCTTCTAGGATGGGACTCAAAAACGGGAAAAGAGAATAGTATATTAAAATGTAGGGTACAGAAGGCAACATATTCTAGCACTAGTATGAAATTTCCGAAGGAACGAGTGCTTGAATTGAATATTATACGGTCTCGTTAGAATTGAATGAATATTTTCATAATATATAATTCGATAATTGTTAAGGAAAATTTTGGTGAAATAATGTGAGCGGCAGAAATGATTCGTTTTTGACAGAAATTTGACATAATATAGCGGAAAGTTTAGTAAATTTGAAAGATGCTTTGAATTTTTATAAAATAGATGAATTTATATGTCATTTCAAAGGACAGGGCCTACTCTACATAATATTCGATGAATACAGAAGATACTTCCACCATTCCTGATATTTCTTTCGAAATCTGCAGCAGTTGTACTATATCTACAGATACCTATTCCGTAATCATCTCTAGCCATAGTTTGGGAACTTTCAATGAACTATTATTCCTACTTTGTTGAGGTCCAAGTATAAAAACAATAACATAAGAGTAGGTACCTGCCTATGCCACCAGTTGTATTCCTAATTTTTCAAAAGTACTTCAATTGAAAAATATCATCTATTGATGGTCATTGCTAATATTTTCCTTTCCTAAATTTCAATAATTTTGAAGCGTAAATTAGTACCATTTCTTAGGTTATTCTTTCCCTTCCTGCTTCGTAAACCGTAGATCTGGGGTAGCGAAAGCCACAGCCATGTTCGAACTGTCGATTATCTAATATTCGTTACAAGCAGGCACACCAATCTTTGGAAAACCCAGAACAAAAACACCTCAAAACCGTGGTATCAATGGAGCTCATCAATACACGAAAAATCAGAGAAATCAGTTTCCCGAAATTCTCCGCTCACCTTCCTAGCGCAACAGTACTCCTTGTCAACGACGGTCCCGATGGCATACAGCTTGTTCGGCTTGGCCTCCCTCACCTCCAGACCTAGCCCCTCCAGAGAATCGGGGTGCACAAAATACAGATGCTTGTCCTCCTGCACCACCTTGAAGCAATCGTGCTGCGGATCCCACACCACCACCACCAAATCCTTGGGTTTGCACTTATCCACGCTTATCATCTTCTTCGACGACTCTACGTCTTTTTGCGTGGCAACGTCCGTCTTACCTGTGCGGAAATAATTATTCATACATCGAGGTAGTGGAGAATGGCATTGTTATCCAGGGGCCTCGGCTGACGCCTCGGGATGTTAGGTCCCGTGCGTGGTAATGATAATCTTCGCTACCGAGGTGTATATTAGTTTTTTCCACCACTAACAATATGGGTCAATCGTTATGGTTCTACGGAACTCGAATATAAACCTACTGTCACTAGTATTGTAGCAAGAGTTTTTTCGATATAGTTAACCAAGGAACCAAATAGATTTGAAGGCTCAAAAACAAACATCGAGATCATTTCTGCTTCTGGTTCTTGTATTGATCATCAAACCTCGAGATTCGCCTGCATACGAGATAATGTGACAGTTAAGGTGTTTGGGGAGATTCTGGTCGACTCTGACTTTTGATTTCACTATAATGAATCATTAAAAAGTTGAGTTGATTTTCAATACGCAAGCCATCAGATACAAATAGAGAATTCATTGCAGTATGAAAGCATGGATATTAATATTTTACTGTTCGAAATGTTGGTAGCACTGGCACTATCTTTGTCTTCTCATCACAATGGCTTCGTATTCTACTAGTTCATATTATGTGAAAAACTACCTTGGTAATGGAATGTCTCTTCACACCTTTTGAAAAGGAGTAGATAATGGCCGCTGCTATGGCTAGTGGTGGAAAGTGACACATTTGTAGCGTTTTTGTACGGCGAGAGCGGAAATGTAATTAGTGTACGAAATACAATTTCCAACATACAATTTCCTACACTATTTCTCTTACGATATTCAAATTATGTGCATCATTATTGCGAGTTTCACTTTCATCGAGCACGCAACTCAAAACGCGGGTGTCAGGATCGAGAAAACTCAAGCGGAGACCCGTTAGATAGTTCCATAGACAATACCTATGTCGATATCATGAAAATAAATGTGTGCGCCTATGAATTGTTTCAAGTTCGGCAATCTTCGGATATTTCAGGTGTCATCTTTGGTTATGTCATTGTCAAAAATGTTTGTCCGGATTTTTTTTCATTTTCATGTAGTGTATTCATAATATCCACAGAGAGGAGGTTATGGTCGAAGACGAAAAGAAAGAAGGTCATTCCATCCAGATTATTAATTAATTTTTTGAAAAATTAGGATGTGAAATCAATCTAAAGACATGATAAGTACCATATATAATATTTTTCCTGTCACTGTCGACTCAGGAATAATAAATCTGTTGAAGTAAACTGGACAGGAGATATGGAATATTTCAAAATTCAGAATATCATAATACAGTATGGTGGGAGAGTTCTTTCAATGCAAATGTTTTTTGCCTCGAAAATAAAAAACGCAGGAGCCTTCGCAATACTTAGTATTTAGCAGTTTGAAAATACATTTCGAGAAACATTTTTGTAACGTAGTTATTATTTTACATAGTAATCAATATGTGCATATACATCCTGTTCCTGTTTGTGGTCTGTATAATAATTCTTGAATATTATCATCTTAATTATAATTGTCATGTTTGGAGCAATCTTTAGCTAGGTGACGAAATAAAGTATTGTGCTCGATTTCCTTCCGATTTCTTGACATAATGATGAACACAGGAATGAGGCTAAAATGATAAAAATAAACTCATTATTTCTTTACTCTTAGGAAGAATATTGATTCATGATTAATATTAATAATTAATCATTAATAAATGTTACCTCGAAAGTAACATTTATTAAAGGGATTGATGGAATATTCGTTACGAATTAGAATTACACCATTAGATTTATTTCATAACACAGCAGACACTGTTATTTCCTGATTTTTACAAAATGATTAACTAAAAAAACAACAAAACTACATAGGTAAGGATATTTTGAATCTGCTCTCTGAAACAAATATTAGAATTGAAACAGCTTTAATTCATGATGTCTCTTCGCAACTACGTTTTACAGAAATTGTAGTTTTCAAAGTGTTTACTTTTCTTTCCTCTCAATGATTTCCATCTTCAATGGCTTGTACTTGAGTGTAATGTTCTTCGTAATATTCAAGTTTTTTCCAAATGTTCGAAATATCTAGTTGTAATATTGGTATTGAATAAGCTACAAGCGAAATGAAAACAACAATCATATTTTTCCTGTGTATATAATATAAAATTCCAGTCGGTGGATATTTTGGTATCAATTCCAAACTAGTGCGATTTTTTTTCGGCAGCGTTGTCAAAAGTCATCCTCACTGGTTATTCAGGAAATTCAAGATATAGTTCACAAGATTAATACACCTCTCAGAAATAATGATGCTGTTACATGATATTTTTGTATGAGAACATCATCACAAAGGTGGGTTTCAGTTGGAAATTCGATAGATGTGTACACCCCAGATGAACAATCCGATCTTTTGAATTTATTCACATACTCAACTGGGAATCTAACCTAACCGTATAGACAGAAACTTTTCAATAACCACCGCAATACTCTCGCCGTGCCAGACGTAATTTCTCGACTAATCTCATAGGGAAGTCCAAGGGGGGCAACTCACCCGCCCGCATCCTCGGAGCCGCCTCCTCCTCGTCGTCGTCCTCGCTGGTCTCCTCCTCCTCCTCTTGGGCCATCTCCGGCTGCGCCATCTGCAACCGCCAACCGGCGTTCGCCAACAGCAGCTCCTCGATACGGGCGTCTTTCGCTTCCGTGACACGCCGCACCGCCTCCTCGACTGCCGCCTGCTTGTCCAGCTCGAAGTTGGCCTGCATCTGCGCCACCTAGCGTGATCAGAAGGAGGATTACAGATCGAGAAACTGCATTTTATTCTGAAATTCGCCATCATCAAAAGGCACAAATTAAAATTACTGTGAGTAGTGAGGGTCGAAACTACTTACTCACACTCTGAAGATACTAAAATGATGATTTTGAAATAATGATACATTCAGAAAGGCAGAGATAATGTTGAAACGTCGATTTTGGCGCTCTCGAGTACTATTAATTTTCCGTTTGGTTTCCAAGTTACTTGATGAAATTCAATTTGATGTAATCGAAATGTTCATTCGACATCCTTTATAATTTCTGAATCACAGCAAATATTTCCTTAATGTTTCTACGAATTGATTATATATTCTACCTGAATATCTTCATGATAATTTGTACTTTTCAATACAGGGAGCTGCATTTCTTGGAGAAAACGTATTGTAGCAATCTGCAGTACGTTTGGCTACAATACTTGACTCAGTTTTTTGCGCCAAACAATTTTTCAGCTTTACTAAAGCTTCCATTTCATGTACAACCTCAAAGAACCAGTCAACAGCCTCGTGGTACGAATAAATCATCTATATTGTTTAAGAAGGCGAATTATGAGTATGTTTTCAACACAGATCAGATTCGTTCCCGTCCACCAAAAAGATGAGCACAAATTTTAAAGATGTGTACCTACATCACGTATCGGAAGTCGACGAAGTCACGACTGCGAGCTCCGCAAGGTCAACACCCACCATGGGCTTGCAATGCGTAATAATTATCTTTTATAACCTTCCTATCATAATCTCTTTTCAATTTCACTTGATTTACACGTCAATTGGTAGGGACAACCCACTGAATGTATCTTTGCATTCATAGGTAAATCACCCTGTATAAAAAAAACGTTCCAGCTAGAAGAATGAAGCCAAATCCGAATATGCCTGAGAAACTTGCATAGTAGATCTAGCTGAATATTGATAATATGTCAATTTTGTGACGTTTACTTTACGTTTATACTTCTGGAATTATTATGCATTTTTTTTTGTAATCCATTATTAACCATTTATCAAAAAACTACGGTTTGACGCCACAGGAAGGAGAGGGGAACCGAAAAAATGATAATGGCTAACCTCCTCGCCCGTCAGCTTGCCTCCGCCGCAGTCCGACTGCATCAGCTTGAAGCGCAGCCGCAGCCGCTCCAACTCGTCGCGGTGCTCTCTGCCCAGCCGCTCGGTAGCTTCGCGGACGGCAGCTTCGCGCTGCTCGACAGCTTCGCGGACGGCGGCATCGCGCTGTTCATTAGCTTCGCGGACGGCAGCTTCGCGCTCCTCGTTAGCTTCGCGGACGGCAGCTTCGCGCTCCTCGACAGCTTCGCGGACGGCAGCTTCGCGCTCCTCGTTAGCTTCGCGGACGGCAGCTTCGCGCTCCTCGACAGCTTCGCGGACGGCAGCTTCGCGCTCCTCGTTAGCTTCGCGGACGGCGGCTTCGCGCTGCTCGGTCAGCTCGCGCCGCTGCTCGCGCAGCTGCTCCTCCTCCAAGCGGCTGCAGCGCAAGTCCCATCTGAGCTGAGCCATCTCCTTGTCGCTCTTCTCGAGTCGCACCTGCAGCGCGGTCAGCTGCTCGCGGTGGGTCTGCGGGAAAATGACGATCATGTAATTTACATAGAATTTTAATTTGTTGTACCTTCTCCAACGATTCCTGAAGACCAAGAATCTATCATTGGTGAATGGCGCTAGATTTAGAACGCTCTGTGATTGCTACGAATTTTCCATTCCTGAGAAACTACAGTCCACTGATACAAGTTCTCTACAAAACAAACTTATACCAGTAATTACTGTCCATTCATTGTTATAGTTTATTTTGATTATTGGTGTTTTTGTGATATACCCTGTTGGAACTTGATATGTTAATCAAAGGTTGATGAAAAAAATGATACGACAATAAATGGATTGGACAGAAGTCAGACTTTTCAAAAAGAACATAAATTCGTTCTTAGACCCTGGATAATAAGAGTCCGTATTACAGGTGAAACATAACATTCATGATAATTCCATTTCGAATACATTGCATGGAAATAAAAGGCTTAATAAAAAATAAAATAATATATCGAGGAATATTATTCATGTGAGCACGCATATGGGTATTTATATAAGTCACCAAACTGTTCAACAGTTACAATGATCATATGAAGCTCAGTTCCTCAACATCCATCGAAATCGAGCTCAAGGAAATCATTCTCGACAAGCAGTGATCTATTTTATAATCCATTTTGTAGCTTTGTATTCATTTTGTAATAATCCGAGAACATTCATATATTTCTAACCTGGTTGACTGGGAGTGCTAAATTCCGCCAGGCTAAATAAAGGCAAATAAGGGCATTATTATTATTATTATTATTATTATTATTATTATTATTATTATCATCATTATAATCATTATTATTATCATTATTGTACTTTATTTTTCCCTTATTGTTTACAGTTCGTTGTCACTTGTCGAATGCAACGTTTCATATTCCTTCTCTATAACTGGTTTCAACCTGCTGAGCAGTGCGAAGGAATGAAAAATAAATTGAAATATAAAGAAAAATATTTGACAGTAATTGAAAAGATTTATGGAATGGAGACTCCCCAATAATGTCGAAACCCTCTCGATGTTCGACTTCTAGCTGTTTCCTCAATAGAGAACCTTCCGATGCCGCGAAAAATCGTACAAGCGAAAGCTGCAATACCTTCAGCTCGCCCTCCGCCTGCACCAGCTTCTCCTTCAACTCGCCCGGCTCCTTCCGAAGCTCCTCCAGCTCGGTCGCGCTCCTCGCCAACGCCTCCTCCAGCTCCCCGACCTTCTCCCCCAGGTCCCTCGCCTCGATCTCCTTCCGGTCCCGCTGGTCCTGAACCGAGGCCAGCTGCTCCTCGACCTCCTTCAGCGCCCGACGCGCCTCCTCCAGCTCCTCGTCCCGCAGCTTCGCGTCGTCCAACTGCTCCTTCAGCAGCCGGACCTCCTCCTTCAACTCGACCGGCTCCTTCCGAAGCTCCTGCAGCTCGTTCGCGCTCTTCGCCAACGCCTCCTCCAGCTCCCCGACCTTCTCCTTCAGGTCCCTCGCCTCGATCTCCTTATGGTCAAGCTGGTCCTGCACCGAGGCCAGCTGCTCCTCGACCTCCTCCAGCTCCTCGTCCCGCAGCTTCGCGTCGTCCAACTGCTCCTTCAGCAGCCGGACCTCCTCCTTCAACTCGACCGGCTCCTTCCGAATCTCCTGCAGCTCGTTCGCGCTCTTAGCCAACGCCTCCTCCAGCTCCCCGACCTTCTTCCCCAGGTCCCTCGCCTCGATCTCCTTCCGGTCCCGCTGGTCCTGCGCCGAGCCCAGCTGCTCCTCGACCTCCTTCAGCGTCTCCTCCAGCTGCTCGTCCCGCAGCTTCGCGTCGTCTAACTGCTCCTCCAGCAGCCGGACATCCTCCTGCAGACCGGCCAGCTCTGCCAGGAGGCGGCGCTCGCGCTGCCAGCTCTCGTCTTCGTGCCTGCGCAGCTGATCGATGGCGGCTTGGTTCACCTTCTGCCAGCAGAGGGCCACGTTGGCGCAGTTGGCCGCGACGAAGGACCTGAGGGCGGCCAACTCGCGGCGCAGCTCGACGGAGCCTTCGTTCGCCAGCCGCTGCAGCTGCGGCAACAGGCATCGCAGCCGCCAGTATTCGTAGTGGTCGAGGCTGCCCTGGAAATATCGATATCTTTTCGGCGACTTATCGTTACAGGATGCTTGAACACACGGTCTAAAATGAGACCACGTATATCATTTAACGACTTTAGATATCCCCATTATTCAAGGAATCCCTCTAATGAGAAGTAAGGGTCGGTTGCATAAAGAAAAATTAATCATGTGATTAGCGGTGATGTTACGTTAAATCCAATTTGCGTTGCATATAACTCTCATGAATGATTATCATTCCATTGACTAACGACGAAAAATGCGTGGCAACAGAGCTAATTTGCTGGATCCACACGTTCCGTGCTTGTTAATGATGATGCTTTGCGCATTTATAGGTTAGGTTTATTTGATTTGACGAAGCTGCTTCACAGATCTGTGGCAGTATGGATATTGATATGGATATCTTGAAGAAAAAACAGAGGGAGAAACTATCCAGTATCAGAAAAAACAACACTGCTGGAGATTGTTAAAAAGTACGTATAGTTTACCATAATATCTAAAATTTGGTACCTATCTTTCGACTGGAACTCATATATCCAATTCATTTCTTCACAGATATAAAAATATAATAGAATGCAAACAGTCCGATACCATATCTTTGAAAAAAAAAAAGGGATACATAATCAGTCATCGAGCACTGACTAAGTTAATGCCAGGGTTAAGGCGATTTGATGTGACGTTCAAAGTGGATTTTGGAGATATCAAATACTGCAGTTCAGAGTAAATCGAACTGAAATAGATCAATTCCAGATATTTTAGGGGTATGAAAGACCTCAAACCCTCCAATCCCCTCAAATCTCAAGGTGCGTTGTTCTATGAAGTTTTCATGCACATTAACTTTTAGGTAAGTCTTTTTATAAAAAAATCTCATATAATAGTACTTGTGAATTCTAAAGTAAACAAAACTCGCCATTTCGTTCATTCATGAAAGTGGGTCCATATCAAAAGGATCAATAACAAATATTTGTGCCTTTGGAATCGATTCTTCGTGCGAAGAAGGGTGAAAACGGAACCCAAAGAAAACGAAAAAAAAAAAACAGGAAATCTGCGCGAGTCACACAAATACCTGCAGCGGCTTAGAAAGCTCGCCGAGGACTCCTCCAACCTCGATACTCAAACTCGACGGCAGACTCTCGTCGATGAAAAAATCCTCGTCGGAGAAGTCTCCCGTCGGCTGCGGAGGATTCGATCGGGCTTTGTCGGACGGGGGGTCGGAGAGGGGAAGGGGTAGGTGTTCGGGGGACGCGGCT